>OZ001245.1:3994003-5224383 GCA_963924025.1 Ischnus inquisitorius | reverse complement strand
TTGTTCCGCTCGCGTATATCTATCTCGGCCGTACGCTCATCCACCTCGGCGAGCGAGCGAGCAAACGCTTCGAGGCTCAGCGTTATAGCGTTCCGTAATGCACTCTCCTCTCTCTCCTCCCTCTTTCGATGTGTTCGTGTCCGTACACCGGCACATGTGCCTTCAACCGAGCCGCATAGGGGCGAGAGAGATCCACAGGCGAACCGCACGAGCGGTACGATATCCTTTTGCAGGCTTATGCGGCTCGGCATCGCGCGGCATGGGCTCGCGAACGCCCCCGCGAGCCATGGGACAGGCGAACAGTCGGGGAACAACACTTCCCGACCGACAACGACTCGGTAGAAAAGTGGCAAGGAGATAGAGCGATGCGAAACAGCGCTATAGCAGTCACAGCACAATTGTGCCGAGTACGAGGGAACGCGGCACGATCTTCACGAGACCGCCTTCGGGACACCTGCCTATAAGTAGACTTTACGGTACAAAGGTTGCAGAGTTGAACGCGTATCGGAGAGAACTGACGAGTTTTCGCTCGAGATCCTTACTCGATTTTTTAAATATTTTCATACATTTCTACGAGCTTCGTAGCTGAAGATTGCACTTTTTTTCGTTTCGCTTTATATAGCATAATATAAGATATATTTATTGTGCTCAATGAATATGAAACAAAAGATTTTCTTTCAGTCGCGAAGCTCTCCGTTTTTCCTACTCCGCGAATGAAACTTATACATAAATTTCAGATTTTCTTTTTTTCGCCTTCACGCGAAGGCACAATTTTTCATCCGCGGTTTTTTTTCTCTATGGAGAAGCACAGCGTTGAGCAGAAGCGAGTGTCTCGAGATTTTTTCCAAAGATGTCGAGATACGTTGCTCGATGGTCCTTCGAAGCCGCGAGCGAAGCTCCCGCGGACTTTATTCTTCCCCGTCGCGGATTCTCTTCTGTCGCGAAAACGCTGACGATACTTCGAAGCGATGAGATTTACGTGTTTCTATTGTCCGGAAAAAAAAGTGTCACGCCACAGCGACGATATAGACGAGTCGGCCGGCATTTGGAGAAAAAAAAGGGGAATCTGTACTTTTGAAATCAGCGATGTTATTACAATAGGCGAGGAAAGAAAGGAACCAACCGAGTGCCCATTGACTCGCGGAGGTGAGAAGGAAGCTCGAGTAAGCGTGCAGGCAGAGAAGACCGGTACAGAACACAAGCGGTAAAGCGAGAAGGAAGAAATCTCATTCGAGACGCTGATGGTGTTCGCCCATCGTCCCTTCGGGCGATTTAACACTCAATATTTAAGTTTGCGCCTCTCCTTCGACCTCGCGCCGAGAGAACTAGTGTGTTTTATACATCCGTACACGGTATTTCACCGCATCGGTGTGCGCATATTTCTATATATAAACACACATATACATAAATATGTGTTATAATATAATATAATATAATATATACATATAGTTGATCTCTGCACCGTTTCGTGCTCGCTCATCATACTCCTTTAGCGATCGGATTCCCAAGATATCACATGCTACTCATGAACAATATAATAAAATTTCATCAGGATTAAATCATCATATTCT
Organism: Ischnus inquisitorius; assembly: GCA_963924025.1. Lineage (NCBI taxonomy): Eukaryota > Metazoa > Arthropoda > Insecta > Hymenoptera > Ichneumonidae > Ischnus > Ischnus inquisitorius. The sequence goes on along the minus strand of OZ001245.1, from coordinate 5,222,812 downwards.
TTCATTCGCGCTCCGTGTACCTTTGTACACGCGAAAATCGTATATATGCGAAAGCAAAGTATTACACGTGAATAACTCTTGTCGTTTGTATGATATTTTATTTTCACCTTATTATCACTGCTGGAAAATATTTATAATACGAATGCAATTAGTATTATGGAAAAACCGAAATTAACATATTTCCAAAACTCTCTTTTGCATAATACCAATTCCCATGAGTCTGATGAAAAATAAAATTATTCCGTATCACGACGCGAATCTGATATTTATGTGATAAATATATTAACAAGCATTATTATTATTCAACAAATATCACATAAATGTCGGTTTCATTTCGTACGCACGAATACTTTTATTCATCGGACACACATCGGAATGAATTTCATACAAAAAAGGAGCATGTATATTAATTGATATTATTTGGTACCGTAGAGAAAAATTGACTGACAATGTGTTCGATGATTCGACTCGATTGAAAAGGTAACGCTTTTTTTTATGCTCTTCACCGTTTTTCATTGCAAAAATCGTCTTGAAACAACGGCTTCGGAATGGATTACCCCAGTTCCGCTCTCGCAAAACATTATCCTACCTTTTCACCATACGCTCTCGTACGTATATACATATGCCAACAACTATACTTCATTAATATTTCATTTCGTGCTTATCGTTTCCTCGGCGAGGCTCCTCGCCGCACTGAACAGCAAACCGTGGCACCGCTGCCACGGATAGCCTCGGGGCATCGTTACTGGCTCTGTGAGCGAGGGCCTTGGTCCGCGCCGTCCGCCCGTCGCCGGCGACCTGCCCGCGGCGCCTGGCGTGCATTGTCTCGCTTTTAGCCCCGGGGCCTTCCCCAACGTTTCTCTTCTCTTCGCCTCTCCGCATTACTACTACTACTACTATCTCCACCACCACCACCACGACTACTCCGCGCTTCGCTCAGCTTCCCTTCTCCATCTCCTCTTCTCCTTCGTGCCCTGTGTTCAACCCGCCAACGCGCGGTCTCCTCACTCCCCCGCCTCAACGGTCCTCCGCCCAACGAAGCCGCTATCTCCCGGACTGTTTCCGTACCCGCAGCGACCAAGCTCGTCCCTGCCTCGGGGGCTTCCCCTCGACCTCCGCTACCTTCGCCTCGTTCTCGTCCTCATCCTCGTGATGATGCTGCTTCGGCTTTGGCTCGACTCGATTCTACTCTCTCTGTCTCTCTCTCTCTCACACCACATCGAACTTACACTCTCGGAATGCCCTCCGTTGACTTCAAATGAGACAAGTGTGACGCTCAGTTTACATCGATTCAATTCGCGGAATCTGCGCGCTTCTCCGATGCCTAACGAGCATTATAGAAATCAAAAGCTTCGACATTCTTTCTCGGTGATCGAAGATTGGAGAATTGAACTGGCTTGAACTGGAATTGAAAGGCTTTTATGGAATTTATCAAGCGAATGATAAGTCTGAATTTTTAGATCGAATGTGAACCGAGCCCAGAATCTTCAATATGTAATTTATCAAAATTTTCGTATATTTTTCACAGTCTTCGTCGTAACTCGAGTGTACGTTGACTCGGGATCGCGAGGATCGAAAGGAGGCTGTAAATGTCGCCGCTCGACCTCTTTACTTTCCTATACTTTCTGGTACGCGCGAAGAGACTTCGGGTTGTGTTCGCCAGCCAGGGCGATATCCTCCGAAGCGATGCATGATTCCCGCGCGCCTCGCCCGAGGCAACAGAAATGGCTGTACCACGCGTCTGCCTGCATTGCCCCGAGCCAACAAAATCCCCCTTCGATCCCTTCCCTTCCATCCGCGATGCCCTCTCTTTGCCTTCTGCTCTCTCGTTTCCCCTTTTCGCATCGCAAGTCCTCGGGCTTTTCCATCCTTCGAGACCGTACACTCGTCTCTCCACCCTGCCTCTTCGTATTTTCTTTCGTTTCTCCAGTCCCCTTTCTGCCCCTTTCTTCGATATTTCTTCCTCGTTGCTTCGTGACTCTTAACTCGTGGCTCGGCGTTTTTGCTTGTATCTCATCCTCTCGTTGATACTTAACATATTTTATTATACATACGTATATATGTATACATGTTCTTCACTCCTCATTTCGCGCATATCCGTTATTCTTGCTCCTTTGCGCGCACCTTCCTTCGTATGATAACGCGCTAGTTTTGCGAATACATATTGTGCGGCGCACCGGATACCCTTTCGCTTCGATCACTGGCATAATCGCCTCGGTCCCGAATTATCCTTGCTCTTCGTTTCATCCCCTATCGTTCGTCGCCTCGCTTTGCTGCATCCAGATTCGACCTCTTCTTTCCTCTTCAACCGCGACCGTCGTGAGAGCTTCTTCGGCCTTCGGGCGATTCTCTTCCGGATTTCCGGATAAGAAACGAAAATTGCTCGTGCAGTTTTTCGTTACGTGCTTTTTCCGTTCAGTACGATAGGACAGCTTTCCTTATCAAGGAAGATTCGATATTTCCCGCGGGAATATTTTGTAATTGTTCCCACGTTTTTTTTTTTCTTTCATGGGAAACGATGATTTATTCGCGCGAGTCCGGTAATGCGAAAGTTACGACGTCTATTATAGTGGCTGGCTTCGACAGCGGTGAAAAACAAATAATCGATTAAAGTTCCCCGTTGAATAATTCATCGGTATCGGAACTTTTAACAAGACAATTAGACAGGCGGTTGACACGCGTTATGAATGTCTCGCGCGTAGCTTCGTATTTTCTACAAACCTTCCGAGATAAAGTGCGAGGGGCAACGCGTACGCGCATCGAACGGTCTATCGAAGCGCGCGCGTCGAGCGTCGAAACGTCATTATCAATCTAGATTGATCCAGTCCCCTCGATCGAGTGTCCCCAGCGGACGCAGTTTACCTCACCCTGGACGAGCTTTCAAATTGATCTATTGAGTCATAACGAGTGCGCGTTTAGCTCGAGGCGGACAAGTCGCTCTCGCGACGCTCGCCGCGGCGCTTCGATGGTCAACTTCTGCACACCGGCGCTCGCGACGACGACGAGCATTCCGGAATGCGATGAAATATTCCGCGTTGATTCAACGCGCGGGTTTTCCTTTTTCATCGCGTCACCGCACGACCGTGACGGGGCGCCGGGTGACATTGATTACAAATAACGTACGCGCTTTTAACGCTAAGTAATTTTTTTTTATTCACTCTCTTTTCGCGTCGATTTTCAGGTTCTCATAATTGTTGAACATTTTTTTTTTTTCTATTGACGATTCGAGGCGTTAGAATAAAGCGATGACGTCGATGTAGTTGTGCGAAAGTTTCTATTTTTTATTTCAAATCCATCTGGAGATTCCGTTGTGATGTTTCGGTTTATCAAATTTGTCGTTCCTCAAACCAAGACGCAACACTCTTGGTTAGCCGGACAATCGGTGGCTCTCTCCGTGAGTCTGGCGGGACAACTATCCATGCACTCGCCGCCGTGCTGGTGGCACAGCGTTCGGAATTCCTTCTTCACTGTACAGAAAAAACAAAAATTGTTTGATAAACATTTTGTTGTCGATGGAAAAACATTGACTGCATGGATTGAAAATTATTGAAAAAAAATAAAATTATTTATAATAATGAATATTATCTTACACGCATCATAACGATCCTTATAATCAACTGACTGAATACTGATTAGATATTTTTATAACACAGAGGGAAAAAATAAAATATAAATATTAAAAAAATATATATATTACATTATTATTATAGCAATAAAATTTGCAAGTATTGTAGCATCTAATAAAAAATAGTTTTTTCGTTACTGATTTGTGTCATGAACATAACACAAACGGTTAATACCGAAAGATCGTAATGATGTGATTAATCGGAAGTTCTCGGTGGCAATTTACTGTTTTGTAACCAGCTTCCGAGGAACGGACGATTTTATTCGCGGCACGCGATAATGCTGTTGGGAACGGCGTCGAATTATTGTATTCTTGTCTCATTAAAGCATCATCGTTAATTCGTCTATATTTAATGATAACGGGATAATAGATAACGAGCACGAGCCAAGTTCGCAGCGATTACTCGTCACTGACAACGGGTATTGTTACAAATTTTCGTGGGCTTTACGGCCTGCGGCTCGTTACCGATGCGATATAGTAATATTATTTGACTCGAGCGAAAAGATTTTCGTGAGCGTCAATAATGCGTCGTCGTCCATAAAAATCGACAATGGCAAATTTTTTCTCAGAGATTCGCGTCGCGCCTCATAGAACGGACATTTTTTAATGGCTCGATCAAAAATGTACAACATTTCTGCAACTATTTACGCGACCGTGTGACCCTTTTTTTCAAGTTACGGTTGCGCATTATTTCGTCTGTTAATTCGAATAGAAACGCTTGTTTATGCATATTATATATTTTTTACGTCGCTTCGGGATCGGTGTTTTTTGTTCTAATGGCCTTATAATTCATTATAATATTATAATTAGTATTATATATTAATTGCTTATAATTACCGAGTGCACAGCAGACATTTCCGGAACGAATACAAGATCCAGACCCAACTTCGTACTCGCATTGGTTAGCGGGTACACAATTGTCCGATTCGCACGTTGGTTCGCTGTCGGCGATCGCTCCTAAAATAAGAAAATGAAAAGAAAAATGTTTAACAGCGTATATCAAAAAATGCATGAGAAACATTCTCATTAAAAAAAATACAATTTCTTCGATAATACATAAGGAAATACCATGTAGCCATCGTTGTTATAAACTAAAAATTTCTCGGAAAAACTTTTTTTTTTGTAATAAAACATTAAAAGTATTACTACCGTATTTACCCCTCTACATAGCTGTGAGACAAGTTTCTGCTAACTCTTATAAGAATTTTAAACATTAAATTGTTATTAAAAAACCATCCTATTTAATTTTTCGAGAAAAAGGAATTTTTTTTTTATCCAAGTACATCGAGACCAAATTTTATTTTTTATTTATTTCGGACGACACCGCAGTCCGCGTAGGAAATTAATGACACCGAAGGGAGCTCTCAAAGTGCTTACCTTGCGTATGAAGAAGAGCGACGAGAACGAGAAGGAGGAGACCGAAGTCGAGTGACAATGTGGCGACGCGCATTTTCGTTCCGCTGGTGTGTCTTCTGACGGTCGAGACGTTTCAATGATCTCACTTTCCCGAACCGCTACCATTATATAAACGGACGCGGCCGGCATGTAACCCCAGCGCACGCAGCCCATTCGTTAACACTTGCGCGCTTCCACCGATTGCCGTGTCACACTCGCGTATACCGCGTGCGTGCGCGATTGTGTTCGCAGCAAACAAATGTATACATGTGTGTAACGAGGCGTGACACAGTATCGTGTGCACGCGTATCGCGGACTGACGCGTCGCGGACTATGGGAATCACACATCATCGGGGACAAACACAAATACCTCGGCGACGTTGTGCGAAACGCGAACGAGAGAATAATTCTTCGCCACTTCCGCGTATCGTTGAGTAAACAATCGATGCGCAGCCGATGCGCAGGGATTCATAGAATTTTCGAACGATCTTGGAGACCAACAAGAGTTTTCCCCGTCGGCCGGATCTAACCTTAAAACCTCAACAAACAACCGATTAAAAATCCTGACGATCGAGTTTGTTTTTCTACTAAACACTAAGCGCTCATTTGCACAGCTGTCCGCCCAACGAAGTACGCTCTTTTATTGTTTCCAATACATTTATTTTTCGGCCACTCGACACTTGGGTAAACATCTTTCTAAATCATGCAACAATTAGTCGATCGATTAATCACGGTAGGGATATCGCGCTAGGAATTTCGTGCTCTCGCGCTCTCCGCGTACGCGAGTTGCGGATTTTTTGTTTCGAATAATCGGAACGATACTCGGTCGTTCTGTATTGTGACCTTGAGGACTTGTGTGAATCCAAAACGCAACTACGTTTCGTTATTTTGGATTGATTCTCACGATTACGCCGTCGATCGAGCGACGGTAAAATGCTTTTTTCGGGTATTGTTCTTTTGTTCCCAACTCGAGTGTCGCGTTGAGAGATTCTTCGCGGCCTCGACTATCCTCGTCGGACCGATCGGCCGTAACTGTAATGTTTCAACGACGAGCACAGAGAGTTGCGAATTGAGTGTACGACGAAAAAAAAAGTTTTTCTGAATATATTTCGATGTACTGAGTCCCGAAGAAGCCGCGCAATCAGTCACGAAGGCATCGGTCACGCTTTTTTTTCGCGCGAGGGATAGATCGTTCATAATGCGCGAGACGCGTTTCTTCTCCCGTTTGAGAAGGGCACGTCCGTTTCGTCTGTACTCGCGTTTATTTGTTCAACTTCCGTGTGTCCCGAGCCGCGGCGCTGCGCCACTCTCCTCGGCAGCTCTGTGTGCCCCGTGTCAAAGAGGATATAATTATCGCGACGTCTCCTCGAATCCTCTTGCCGGTTCTTCTATTCTCTTTTGTTTTATGTACCCGCAAATGAACTCCGGGACTCTCGTCGTCGTATCTCTCGCTCGCTCGCTCGCAAAGCAAACGAGCAAACGAATTTACATTGCGAGAAATGCAAGATTAATATTCTTGACAAGCCGACAGAGAAAACATTTACTCCAGCTGTCTTTGACGCTTTCATTGTTTTTATTTCGTAGCTTTTTTTTTTCTTCTTCAACCGTCCGTTCATCGTTTTTCATTAATGCCTCGATTCGTTCGCGAACGAGGTAGAAAAACTCGTGGATTCTTGTCGTCTCCGAAGGGTCGAGAAACGACGAAGAAATTTTCTCCCCTCCCCGTTTGAACGTTCCCTTGATATAAAAAGAATTTAGATGAAAGGTGATGATGAATTATCATGAGATATTATTTTCATTAACGCGATTAGGCGGGCTTGGAGTTTCAACCGGAACGCGCGTAGCCACCGGAAGACCCCTATAAAAGTCAAGTTTTTTTTTTTCACCGATAAGTAAAAACAGAAAAAAAATATATGTATGTCAGGGGAATACAGTTAGACTCGTGTCGCTCGGAAATACCGGTTCTTTTCGGACCTCCTCCGTATCGGGCTTACCCGCGACAAATTTTACCCCGAGTCGTTTGAATTTCGACTATTTCCATAGGCCATAAATATTACGAAACCGTGGAACAATATCGGGACCGGGTTGGTAAAAAAAAAAGTACCGGAATACGCTCATTGTACGGTCGTTGGACGGGTTCCAGACGAGAATGTATTATCGCATTGTGCTCTTGACGATTCTCTTCCGGTATGGAATCCCAGCGCGCTTCGTAGTTCAGGGTCAGCCGTTTCGGGAGTCACCGACACGACGGTGATTCTTCGCGGCATAGAATTTTTTCTTGTAAATGATAACGAAAGAGAAAGACGGTTATCTATGGAAGGACAAAAGAGCGGAGGGTCTATAAAAAAATTGCTTAGCCTCGCGCCGTGAGGTATCGAATAGATTGGATTTTAAGCGCTAAAAAGTTAACAATCATTTCTTTCGATCACCGATTTGCCGCAGTGAAAGTATCGCTCACGACAAGCGCGCTCATTGCCGACCCGTTTCGGTAAATCGGCAAAATCGTTGTAACTTTTATAATTTTTTGATAATCAGAGCTATCGATTTTCGCCACTTTTACTCCAGTGACTTTAAACTCGCTGATGGCGTGTAACTGAAACACGAAAGAGTAAGAGGATCGAAAAGAAGCGCGGAGGGAACAAAGGCGAGCGAGGATCGGGCAAGCTGTGTCTCGGCACAGTTCAGAGGTCAATTTCGGAGACTCGTCTCGTTCCGTGTGAGCCGTCGATGCCGCCGATGCGATGCTATTTCGCGGTTGCTCCGATCTCGGTAAGTGTTCGGCAAAGAGAGCTCAACGCGAGTTTGCTGCACGACGATCGGAGCGAAGAAAACGATCGGGAGATCCCCCGAAGCGTTGAAAAAAAACAAACTGGCAAACATCTCTCGGCCGATCCTCGGCGAGCGCCTCCGAGAAATGCTAATGGCTACAAAAGATTGAGACGATAAAACCGAACGCGGCTGATCGATTGTCGAGGCTATCCAAGCGAGATCGGCGATTTTCCCATGAAAAGCCTCCCCCGACGCTATTTCGTCGCACTTTCCAATCCATTTTTTTCAGCGCCGATCGAGGAGAATCATAAAATATCGTACAACACACGCGCGCGATCGCGGCAAGTCGAATCGAAAGGTCGACGCTTTTGCGATCGCGTGTATAATTCGAGCCAAGATTTTTTCCGTTCATCGCGAAGGATAAGTTACCCGAATTATTATCGTGTACCTACGATACACAATGAAATAACGTAAACCTGATTTTTCGAATATTATATTATTTGCTTGAAACAAATCGTTCCTATAATGGATAATAAACTTGCTAGACAAACACAAGTGCGAAAAATCTCCCCTGAAAATTCTGTAAAAATTCATACGTGTTAAGAAAAATAGAAGAAAAAAAAAATCGTTTAAAACGGTTATCACTTCGATAGCGAGCTATCCATCCATCGAAATCTGCGCGCTACAGTGTAGTTAACCTCGTGTATTAATAACCGCGAGATCGTTCGTATAATTTCCGTGAGGCCACCTGAGGCGATACAACAACGACTAAGTTGCCCCAATAAAGTTTCATCGCGTACGCCGATGAGGCAATATAATCAAGCCCGTTGCGCGATATGAAATCGTCTCTTCGAACGACGATTAGCAACGAGCCTTTCGTCACGCCGTCGATGATCCTCGACCGTAGAAACTTTCGCAAAATCGCTGTCGATCAATCGTATCGACGAGGAACTCCGGGCAATCCCCGTGAACAAAGTCTCGCCGATGCGGGCCTCGAACAAATGAACACAATCGCAAGAAACTCTTCGTGTAATCTAACGCTTTATTCTTATCACTCTTTCGTTAAGTCTATGGGTTTTAAATCGATTTTATAACGACGAGAACGGGTTCGAGAATATTCCCGCACGCGAACGGGAGGAAATAATGGTTTTCTTTTTCTTGTCGCTTTCTTCTCTTCTTGTAACGGAGCCCAACCAAGGAGTATCGATCAAGATATGTATAATGTGCACTCGCGCGATATGCGCTTCCGTCGAGCGCTCGATAATCGTATACCTCGTCGAACAAACATTGCCGCAATTCAATCGCGTCGACGGTCATCATTCGCAGTCTCAATGTCGCAAATTTCTTCTACGAAATTGCGGTGTTTTTCAAATTATTCTTTATCTTCATTATTATTACACCTTTTTTTTCGTCAACGAGTTAATCTCGACCTCTCGAACTACAATAAGTACACGCTACATACTGTTCGGTTGTGTCGTTTTTCCTTTTTTTTTCTTCGATATACGAATTTCATCGAAATGTACAGATTTCGCGGAGAATGATCACCGGTTGATCTTACGTTGATCGATCGCCGGTCGATGAGTGATTAACACTCGATGCTTCTTATCCGGAAATTCGCGATGATGCGTCGCAGCGCGAAGACACACGGGCAATCATCTTGATTATTTATTATATATATATATATAGATCTAGATATTTACACATCGGCGAGCTTATGCGATAAATGTTAGATGATCTATCGCGTATTACAACCGACTCTCGATAATCGCCGAAATTGAGGGATTCCTTTTATCGGATATGTATAGAGCAAGTTTATGAGGAGTTTGTACGAAAATTGTACGCTTTTTCAATTAACCACTTTACGAAGAACAAATCGAAAAAAAAAAAAAAGATTTTGCTATTTTTTTTATGCGAGCCTCAAGCGAAGAATAATGACCGCGAATACGGGCCAGCGAAGTAATTCCTGTATTCTAAAAACGCAGAGGAAAAAAAGGCTCAGCCACTTAGCGAGAGTCGACTTAACGCGCATTGCGTATATCTATTTTTTTAATACTATATCGTCGTACAATGTTACTCGATCGTGATCATATTAACATTAACAATACTGTACACAGATTGCGATTTTTCATATTTATATATTTATAATGTATAATTTATATTCTATTGTTTATATTCATATATAATTTTTTTTTTCCCTTTTCTCTCGTTTCTCGTAGAAATTACGTGTGATCGAACTGACTAGAACTTTCGTGTAGCGGCGCAAGGCTGCTGCTCTGCCTTGTTTTTCTTTTCTTTTACAGATCGAAAGTTGGATGTTTCAACAATTTGCAAAACCAGCAATAATTAGTTGTGGCCGTCGATCTTTACTTTGCATCCAAATATTGATAAAAAAATTATCGTAAAACACATTATTTCAAATAGAATTTGATCCACGAAGAATCGAAAAAAATGTTGTCTCTAATCGAAATAATTCCAGAGAAATTAAACGAACGATTAGCAGCAAATTTACAAATTATTGAAACATCCAGCTTTTTCATTTCATGAAAAAAAGAACGCGATTAATTGCGAGCGTGAATTTGTATAAGTATAATGCAAACGCGTTGAGGGAGAGGCGTTTCTTTACTCTACTGCGTACTCTCCGTTGCGATACGTACGTTTACGCGCTACAATTTTGCAATCGATTCCGTGGGAACACGAGTCTCGTAGCCGCGATGGGCATTGAGACGCCGAGGCCCCGGCGGGTTTTATCGGCTCGTCAAAGCCCGGCAAAACGATCGTTTCGATACTCCACGATGATTTTCATTCGCTCGTTCTTTCTTATTCCTTTTGCTAGGTTTTTTTTTTTCTTTTTTCACTTAAACAACTAACGATTGTACATCTTTCGAAGTTCTTAAGATTTACGGGACCGGTATGTCGGATTGTTTCGCACTTTCTTTTCGTTCTGCTCTCGTCTATTCCGTCTCGCGGCGCATTTCTCATTCGTTCATTCGTCTTTCATCGTAAAGTATAATATCGTAGAGGGTACATCACCGCCCACTATCTTCTCGCATAGTCGTGAGCCAAGGAAAAGGCGGTAAACAAGGATACGGATAAGGGTAGGAAATAGAGTTCTTTTCTTCTTCTTTTTTTAATTTATATCACAGTCGAGTGAGAGAGAGTTAGAGATTATGTTGTGGGTCGATAATCGGCCACAACGTTCTTCATGAATGTCGCGATGTCCTTGAAACTCGGCCTCGTCGTTTCGTCTCTCTTCCAACAGGAGCACATCACTCTGTAAACCTCGTCCGGGCACATTGTTGGCTTTGGAAGTAAAACCTGTATCGTTGAAGAGAGAAAAAAAAAAATATCGTCAATAAAATTTGCGTATTTTTCTTAACGAGTTCTTTCAGCATTTCGCAAATAGAACTGCTGTTAAATCAGTTGAATTAAAGTTTTTTTTGTTCAGTCCTACGATTCAAAAAATAATCCCCATTAAAAAAGATACCCAGCAATGAGTAATTTTTTTCGTACCTGCAATTCTCCACCGTAGTACATGACCTCTGCGTTTTGTATAACTTGCTCGTTCGTCAGGTGTTGAAAAGGTTTTTCACGAGCAAGACACATGACTTCCCAAAGCGTTACGGCGAAGGACCAAACGCTACTGGAGCACGTGTACCTATCCTGAAACCAATTAAAACAAAAGAATGCTGTAAAATATTATAAAACGATGGTAATTTCCTCACAGTATCGACGGCTCTTCGAGAACACTACATTTAGAATCGGAAAACGTTTTTGAAAAATTCCGAAGCGATGTTCGCATCGAAGTGGCAAAGGGTTGGCAGATTCTCGAAGCAAAAATTTAAAAAACCGAGACCGCGATGCAGATAAAACAATGACACGACAGCTCAATGGCATTTGAAAAAAATAGCGAACGTTTCGCCATCGTCCATTGTTACTTTATCGATTTCCATTAGCGTTTCACCGTTAGAATGTGAATGGCCAACGGCGATGAAAATATCTTTATCTTGCAAAAAAACATCGATCCCGACTGCAAGCCGAGGAGCGAGGATCGTTATTTCATTTTTTCGTGAATTTCACTTCGATTGTACGTACGAGGAGTATACTTTCCCACGGCAACCATCTAATTGGCGCCGGTGGTCTGCCACCTATGTCACTGTAATCCTTCTTGTAAAGGTCGCTGCACATCGCGATGTCCGTCACTTTCACGCTGTAGCAACGCCCGACCAAGCAATTTCTCGCCGCTAGATCTTTGTGCACGAGATTCTTCGACTCGAGGAATTTCATGCCGGATGCTATCTGGGCTCCCATGTAGAGCAGGCAGCTTTGACTGAAAAAACGCAAATTTATTAGTAAAAAATTCCCCTTAAAATACCCAAACAGCAATAAAAGAGTCGGTAAACTCTTTTCTTAGTTTATTTAATATGATACTTCATTTTCTTCCGAGTTTAACTTATTTTAAGGTTTAACGTTTCACGTTTATTGGTCAAAAATATGTATAAAAATATACAAACTGTGTGATAGACTGGATAAGTTCTATTCTTGTTTCATTCAACGGATTTACTTCTACATGTTTTTCCTTCTCTTTGCGAGCCCTCATATACATTCAAGAGAAAATATTGCCCTCTTTGCAACACCGCCTCTCGTGCTATATCAGCTTATTCATTACTATTACTTTTATATTTAATTCCTTTCAGTTAGCCTATTTTCTGCGGTAATTCAATGCCGCGAATTTACGGCCTTTGTAATTTATATACGATAAATCTGAATCTCTATGAGAATTACCCGTTCGGTCTTAAACCGCACTCTTAATGCGGTATCATTAAAATAGAAGGTTTTTGCTTTTTTTTAATATACCTTAGAGCTTTCAAATTGCAACTCGGCCTCAACGTTCCCGTCAGTGGTACGCTGTACTGTAGATAGTGAGCTAGATCACCGAGTTCCGTGTACTCCATAATGGTCCAGCTCGGTGTTGCGTCCGTCGTATTGCAGACACCCAAAATTCTCGCGATATTTGGATCCGTGAGACACGAAAGAAAACGCACTTCTCTCATCGTTTCGGCGGCGCGACCGGAATTGGCTCGATCTGTACTCGTTGTTGGAATTCTCGCTACCACGAGCCTTCCCGCACCCGAGACCACTTCGTCCAGTGATACAGCTTCGCAAACGATCGCCTGTTCGTAAATTTTCCGTCATTAAGATTTTTCATTTTTTTCGATATTCAACGAAACTTCGGTCATTAAACAGAGCACAACTCTGTACAACATTATTTGCGCTTCGTTCGGATCTACAAAAAAGCAATGTTACATACTTCGCCTATGTGACTCGATCCGAGTTTCTCCACAGTTCGCAGACACGAGCGTGGAATATCGGTGGGTTCTATCTCCTTACACTTGTACGGTTTGTTCATGCTAGGTGCTATGTTCCAGCTGACGATCGGTGCGGGTACCTGCAAACACGTAAAACACGCATAAACATCGCCGCCGAAAGTCAATATCTACGTCATGGAAACAAAACAAAAATAGAAACTCAAGCAGAGAAATCGCAATTTTCGCAATAGTACGCGTCGGGGATATTTTGCATGGTATTCGCGTGCACGAACTGAGTCCCCGCTATCGGATTGCCTTCAGGGAAAAAACTCTTGGATTTTGCGACAGAATTCCGGTTGAAAAACTATGTCAGGTCGACCCCGCTTTCGCAGCCTCTTGTTGACCGAACGACACCAAAGTACTTACTGCGATACCATTTATATTCTACCAAACTCAATTATCCTTTCTTCAATTCTATATTTAGGAGGAAATTAAACCCTCGATCGTTGATTATCGCTCACAAGCTTGCTATCTTTTCCCTGCTCGAAGTCTCATGCAGCGCAAAGTCCTTTTTATTATGTTGCAAATAAAATAATCGAGTTTCATTGATCTCGCATTTGGATGGTTGAAAAGAGAGTTCACTTGTTCACCTTGTGTTTTTCTTTCGGTGCAGTGTGCCATCGTTTTGCGTGAACCATGTCAACGGAGTCTCTCTGATATCCCGACGAATTCGAATTGTTGCTGGGTCTGTTCGTCGTACTGTTGGAGTGAATCTGTAGCGTTCGATAGTGTTGCGAGTGACGAGCGGGCGAGCATGCCGGCGACGACGAACCGCTCGATGGTCCGGGTACCGGACAATTCGCCTTCGAATCGTTTCGTTCGAGATTCGACTCCTGTTCGAGCACTTCAACGGCATTGACCTCCTTTGGCGGATCTGAATCATCGTGTTAGATCACAATAAAAAGATGTAGAAAATTAACGATGGCGTTGAGAAAGCACATTTCGCTTGTTTACCCATTTTTTCAATTCATTTTTATTAGCCGCCAATAGCGATTCTCACCTGTGTTCACGACCGCGGCGTAAGTCGCCTTGTAGGGCGAACCAACGAGAGGAGAGTCAAATTGCTCCATCGTCAAAGATTCGTGCATGCTACCATCCTCTTCCGGTGGTTCGGGCGAGACGCGACCGTTGTCGTTAAGCATGCTGCTCGGCGTGAGATTCAACAGGATATCCTGGGCACAGAAGTATCTCGTCAAAGATCAATTTTTGGTTTCAAACAATCCTAATTTTTACAATTGAACGCTTCAAAGCTCAGCGCGAAATCAAACAAACTTTGGATCGAAGAATCTGGATTCCCCGAATACCATTTTTAGCTTCAATCGAATACAACAACCTTCGGTCATTATTGTTTGTGCTTATAAAAAATTAATAAACAATTAACAAAATAAATATTAAACATTAATAATATTGATGAAAATAATACAAGAAACTTTTTTTTAATGCATGTCTTTTTCGAGTTAAATGGCCGAATAATTTGTACTCGTTGCGCGGCTTTAGATCTCACCTTCATATTTACAGCGAAGCCAAATGGATTTTTCAAAACGGTCGGTGAACTCTGGAGCTTGTGACGACGACTCAGCAGGAGAATTATGACGAACACCAGAAGCAGTATGAGCGTAACTGCCGTCAAAACGCCTATCAGTACCTGGACGTATTCTTGATCCTCTTCTCGAGCTGTGACTGCGAAAGGAATTAGGAATTTAGTACGAAATCGTTGAAACGAGAGAATGACGAATTTCGAGAACTATCGCAGTGAAGGGAAAACGGTTTTATCGCGAACTGTCCTCTGGATGCACGAAGGAAATTGCTTCTATAAGTCTTGCGACAGGTTTTCCGCGGAAACGAGGATTAAGTTCGAGACTGTGCGAACGTAAATTGAACGGTGCTTTACAGATCCTCCATTAATGAATCGTGCAGAAATCGGAAACAGTCGAACGTCCGCGGGAAAAGAACTTACCATGAAATAAACATCAACTTTTTTTTTTAGAAATCATCATTCCCACGAGAAAAGATTCACCGACTGCGAGAAGTCAAAGTAGTTGCAGAAAATACTGCCTTTAATCGATATTTCTTTTCGTTTTTTCCAAGTACGATGCGGAAATATTTCATAGTTCATATTCTCGAATCAAATCGATAAAAAGTTTAAATAGATGCGAGGGTTCTTTCAGTGTTTTTTGTTTCGAGTCTGAGCAAAGTCCCTTATCGATTTACGATACGTGTATTGCGTTCAAAGAATCATTCGAAAAAATCGATGCAATGCAATCGTTACATGAATAGCGGAGAAAAAACTTCGATATTCTTTTATTCCGACAATAATCCATTTTCTTCACATCCATTACATCATATCCGTGGAAGCCTATGGCGAGAAAAAGGTGGAAAAAATAGTGGATTTGCAGATATCGGTTTTTTTTCATTTTAAATAACAAACTGGTTCACGAGGGCATGGCAGTGTGGTCCGTGGGGTTTTCGGCGGAGTTCCTCCAATTTCTACAGTCTCGCGAGAGAAAACTCTGTCCTATCTCCGGGCCATATTTTTTGTTGAATTGTGCATTCCCCGCTTTTTTATTTACACCTACATCGGAATCCGGAAAAAATGTCCGTGCCATGTGAACGAGAATGGAGGAAAGTAGGGAGGAAAAAAAAAGAAAGGAAAGCGGGGCTGCCGGCGAACGCGCCAGAAGCGGAAGATAGGGATTTTCGCTTGCGCGCCGCTCGCTTACTCCAGCTTTTGGTCCTCTCTATCCGGGACACGTAATTTCGCTCTCGACTCTGCACAGCCTGCTTCCACGCTTTCACGGGCGTAGGGGGGCTGGCTCTCGAACGTGCTCGCTTCGAAAAGCTTTCGCACAACGTGGAGTCCCGCTATGCCGAAGCAGCTTTCCCGTTTTCTTCTTCTTCTCCGTTTTCCCCCTCGTTCCCTTATTCTCGTCTCTTTCACTCTTACAGCTCTTCATATCCATATATATATATATACACATCTATCCTGTGCGCGCGGTATCTTACCGCTTAATCCGACTAATTGTTTACGTTACGCGGAAGTTGCTACGTGAATTATAATGCATCTCCTGGGCGCAGAGGCGTTTGCTCGAAGTTCCACCGACTCCTAATCGTATCTTCTCGGTAAAGAACACCGGCCTCATTTTCCTAATGAAGTTGCTGCCGTTACCGCAACGGACGGGGAACCTCCTTCGTGCCTCTTGAGCTCGAACGGAGTCACCGGCATTTTGATACCCCGGTGACGGTATTTTATTATCAAACTTTTAATTCATTATTACTTGAAGTATCAATTAACGCTAAGTAAGTGCATAATCATTGTCCTCGTAATCGTAATTTCAAGGAAATTTTTGGTTTTTTTGTATTTTTGGTTTTCCGGCGTTAATATTAATACGGTTATTACGAAATACTTTTTGCTTTTTTCTAAAAATCGATCTCGATTCCAGGATTACTATAACTTTCCGGACGCTAAATTCCGAAAATAAGTTGTTTTTCCCTCTTTTCTAGGTTTATATTCTCTCTAAGGCAACGCGGAATTCCGAGCTGTTTTAAACAATTTTATTACGATCTCTCAATCGTGAATGGGCATTGATAGAACAACGAGCGTAATTGCGGATACGTACTGGTTTGCAGATTGAGATCCAATTCGGGATTGACCGGTCCACCGCCGCTCCGATTGTCCTCCGGTCCGATCTCCATCGTTATATTCTCGTATGGATTAGCTGGCGAGTCGAAAACACGAGAAACGTTCGATATAAAAGCGCTTCTGTGCTATTGGCATTCTACCAGAAATACTCCGATCGGATATATTACAGTCATTATGTTCAGAGAAAGAACGAATATCGAAAAATCGTACGATTCATCGTTACGTTCTTCAAAACGAACTTTTTCATACACATCTATATTATTCCAATTGTTTTTTCCACAAGCCTATAGTCGCGAGATTGAAAAGAATCCGAAACGTTTCAACGGAAATACATCGTTGGTATCGACACGAACAAAAGTCGAGGGATGAGTTACTGCATTGAGGCATTCTGTTCTCATTAACCAATGCGATAGGCATTCGAAAGAGGCAACAAACAATAGTCGCTCGACTAGTCACGGTTAATGAGACGAGAATGTTTCATGTTTTTTTTACCGTCGTATAACAGTATTTTTTTAACATCCCCTCGTTGAAATTTGACGTAACAATGGTTACAATGGAAACGTCGAATTTAACGACAATGGCGAATGATATTCCAAATTTTTAAATTTTTCGGCCGAATTAATAAGCGTCTCAAGCGCAACGTCTCTATTATACTCACAGGTCTCGAACGTTATCTCGCTGATCATTATCCATCGGGCCGCGAAGTACAGACGAAGCCTGAGTGTGCTCGCACGTTTGCCGTGCAGCGCAATTGAAACGTTTCGTGCATTTTCCAACAGGGTATCCGGTATGTAGGAGTACGATAGAGGCTCCTCGTCCTCGTAAAATTCACCGTCCTCGGTGAACGAAATTTCCGCTTTCGAGAATACCTGAAGACATCGAATGCAGGGATAGTGGTAAATGCTGTGGGAAGAAACTCCCTCGTCGGAGAGAGGATTTTTTCGTGTTCGATAGAATACCGAATTGGAAACCAACCCCTATTTTGTCCGACCTCGCGAGAGAAACGGTGAAAATTCTCAACGGGGTCAAGTGGATCAAATTTGGAGTAGAATAAGAAACAAGAGTTGCGACGACTTTTGGCAATCGCCTTTGGGACTGTTTGAAGAAGGCAAAAAAAAGTAATACGAGAAGGATGCAATGAATAATAAATCACAACTAAATAATAAATTCAAGCTTTATCGCATAGAAATGGTGCCACGGTCATAATTTATTGTTTATTGATTCTTTAAAAAGTTTTCGTCCCACTTTTCGAGGCTATTGTAACATCCCGAATAATAAAAAAATATTGCATGATATTGCAAAGTCTATTTTACACTTTTTTTTTTAAAGGTATTTTCATCGGACTTCTGTCTCACCTGAACGTCGCGCGAGAAATAATTGTTGGTGTAGATGTGAACGGCGTCGAAGATCTTGACGTCGTAAAACTCGAATAAAAGATCAACGCAGTCGTCATTGAAGCTATCCCGCATCCAGGCGACCCATCCCGTACCTGTAATTAGACATTTTCGTGTTTCAATCGTCGAAAATGAAAATTAGAGTGTCGGATAGCCAAGATAAAGAGAAAACACTTTTAAAATAATGTATTTCGATTAAAATCTGGCTAAGCTACTCGATTGAAAAAGGGTCGAGTATCGCGAGATCGTCTGATAGAGACGTTTTCGAGGAAGTTTTGCAACGAAATTTTATCAGCGACGGTGTCGAAAAATATACAAGTGATTGCTTTAACGCCCGTGTAATGAGGGGAAACAGAAAGTGGCTTCGACGTGCTGCAATCTCTTCCGTTATTGCCAGTTAACGAACCAGGAATGCTGAAATTTCTGCGAGGCGACAACGAACGAAGATGACAGGCAATAAAGCGGAGCTCGGAGATAAGTAAAGGATCATAAAGACGAAGGTGGAATAGAGAAAAGTCGAGTAAAGGAGAGACGGCCGAGATAACTATAAAGACGGTAGCGATAAAGACGGAAAATGAAAGATTATGGCAATAACACGTCGTCTTTGTCGACACGGTGTCGAGCATTTTTTTTCCCGCACGAGCACAGGTCCATTCTTCTTGTACTCTATATTGACGTCAGTGAAGTTATATCTCCTGTAACGGCGACATTGCCGAATTGTAGACAAACGATTGTGCAGACATTTTATTTTTAGTCTCGTCGAATTGGCAAATTTAAAATCGCCTGAGCGGTACAGTCCGCGGAAATGTGAGATTCAGAGAAAATCCGGAGAGAATTTCGAGCGTTTCCCAATCGGATGAAAATCTGAAAGGTAGTTATCGCTATCGTAACAAATGAATTACGACTGGATAATTCATTTCAGAGAACCGTCTAAAAATGCATCACGGAATCGTAGAAAATCCATGCGCAAGACGAATTCGAAGGGTAGTAAAATTCAACCTCTGCCGTATCCGATGTCCAGTCTATAATTATCGGCCCCAATTTCGCCGTCTATCAGTCGTCCGAGACCGCCTGTGAGCGAGCCGTAAAGTCTCCGGCCGTCGTAAGACACATCCCCGAGTTCCTCCACCGGCGAATCGGGTATCGTGTAATTAACAACGCCACCTGTGAAAAAAACAACATTCTGTGATTCAACTAGTAACATGTACGAATACGTTTACATTGCTCTATCAATCATGCGGCACTACATCACAAGTTCCATAAAATTGATATAAAAAAAAAAAAAAAAAAAAAAAAAGACCTAAAAAATCGTGTAATAATAAAATTCTACACGACATCACGATACGCAGCCGGGCGTGAACTTTCGTGTAGGGAGTACAGTGAAATTAATACGACAATTAAAAACAAATCGAGCGGGCAAAAGCGAGAGTGGGAAAGGAAAACGGGAGCAACGCGAGAGAGCACTTTAGCGAACGATGTATGGTAGTACACGTGCCGTGTTCGTTATGCCCAGAGTGCCTCTCTAACCGCTTGCATTCGATATTTTACGGTTTAGTCGTCTGTAGGCGCGCGCTATACACATGGGAAGTCTCGTGCTCGCGAGAGTGCATCGTGGGAAAGCGTGACACGCGAGGTGCGTCCAGAGGACGTTTTGGTCAATGTACTACATATTTACTGATTCGTACACGAATCGCTAACACACAATGTGGGCTGTTCATTTTCGCACACATTCATCATCAGCGGGGAAACACGCAATCGGCGTCACGGCGTTCATCGCGATTCAGAACAAAGCAACGAAACGCACGCGCTTCGTCGTCGACGTTTGGTGTGCACTTCTAAATTGAATGTCGCTTGAACGGGCGTGACCGGAGTGAAGGAGAGACCAACGGAGATGCGCTTAGATTTCTTTTCGAACGATTTTTCCTGTTATGATGACCCATGGTTACGATTTAGAATCAAAGAGAAAGAATCTGGCGCATCTTTTGCATCCAAGTTCTTTTTCACCTCAGATTCGAAAAAGGAAGATGAATACAAATTGTCGCGTGAAATGGACAATAAACAATAATGCATATTCTTTAAGTGTAATATATGTACGTGGAACGCACGCGTTACTGTTTAACGAATTGAGGCCAACTTCTAGTCGATATCGCGATAATAACAATCGACACGCAGTTTCGTTCCAGCGTTTTACTGTCTCTCGAGAATTGTTACAATATTGAAAATGAACACTACACGCAGACAATTGTCGATATGTGCCTGGCGTTTATTGCATATTTATCACTCAAAGGCAAAGAGAGCTCCGGCAAAACACACATAATGCCGGCGAGCGTTTGTGGGCTGAACGGTGTCATCGCGCAATTTTAATAATGTAATGCGATCGGAGTGGACACGCAGGGGTGCCGTGCGGATGAATAACAAAGGGGTCCCATCAAAGGTTTCTACTTCAATCCTCTCTCGCGAACGCCTTTGAAACCAAAACAAAAATTTGCCTTGAAAATTCGAGATTTTCAAGCGGCCGAAAGTTGATACAAACCATGTTGTTTTTCATACGTTACTTCCCTATTAAAGCTCTCTCTTTTATGAATTCATTCAAGACCAAAGTACTAAGCTGACTTATGAGCTTCATAAACTTCGCAAAGTACATACAGGTGAAGTTTCTGACGCGATCCATCGGCGCGAATTATGTTATAAATGGGAAAAGTTTTGCTGTAATATCGCGAACGAAAGTGAAATGATGGAAAAAGAACGAAAAATGTACTCATGTTTTTCTTTTCTGTAAGGCTAAAACTTAGCAAGCAAAAAGATAATGCGGATTGCCACCGCGGTAGAAGGAGAATTACCAGAGCAGTGTTCAAGCTGTTAAACAGCGATAATACGAGCTTTTCTTCGGAGCCCCATATGTTTGGAGAAAGACTATCGTATGGCATGGCTGGTGTGTCGTCGTAGCGAATTCCTGGTTTACAACCACCCAACTCATTCGGCCAAAACCGGGGGACTTACATGTACGCGAAGGGCTGTCCGCGACGCCGTAAGGATACTTCGGGTCGCGTTTCAACAAGAGAGATGCCGTGAGCAATCCCCATAAATTTCCCATTCACAGAGGCCCAAGACTGAGGTATCACGGAAGCGCGAGAGCTCACACGCTTCGCGGATGCTTTTTATATTCGTGCTCGCTCTCACCGTGGCGAGAGCGGCAACACACTCGTGACGAAATCGCGAGGCGGCACGAAAGTGGTTACCACTACGTCATTCTGCTAGCTCATACTTATATATCGATAACTCAATGCTGTAAGGACGCGTTGCCAACGTATTATCCGTAAGCGTGTGTACCGCGCGTTCATCTCGCGTTGAACGAACGATATTATATACACGTTTTACATAAAAAGAGGCTATATAATAATTCTGATTAGCGAGACTGACCTCGCGGGTTCGTGTTTTGCACCGATGGGCATTAGCGACCCAGAAAAATCGTTTATGCAGATATCGATATTGATATATCCATAATAATGGCGCTGTGAGCGGGTAGCGTACTCAAAGCTTTTATAACGAACATTGCACAGTGTTACGGCGCTCGGCGAACAAAGCGTCTACGACGCTGTCCGACTCGCCGGAGAATAGCGGAAAAAAACGAGAGATAAAGCTGCGCTCTTTCATTTTTTTCACTCATAAAGCTTTGACACGATGAACTCGGCGATTATCAGTCGATATCTTGCACGCGACAAAAAGGCGTATTCCATCGCAAGGTCTCTTTGCTCATTAGCAATAGAAAATTCGCGTTTGCTTCTTATTCGCGAAGTAATACCGAGCGCGCGAATCGAGAACAACTTCGGGTGAAGCTTCGATGGCGTTGTTGTTCGAGAACCCATCGCGTTCGAGTAATATAATATTCGCTGTGCGAACGCGACGGGATATCGACGTTTTTCACGAGTTACACATATTTCCCTCGCGAATAACGCCCACCGGAGACGATCCCGAGTCGAGAATAGTTCTGGACCGTTGCGTTCGCTTTTTCACAACCGAACTTCCGATAGCGGGCAACGTTAACTTTTTTTGCGGTTACACGGGCCCGAAATTCGCCGAGGTTTCGATCCTCAGCGGCAGACGGACGGTCTGAAAAAAATAAATCGAATGTGATTATAAATCGGTCGATGTGGTAAAAAAAAAAGATTTCAAAAAAGACAAATGGCTCAGTCTATTTCGAATAATTTTCTCTCGCGAGTTACGTATCAAACATTCATATTCACTCAGCGTTGAAATATTTTTTTTTCCTTTTTTCATAAAACAACAATTTTGGAAAAACATTCGTTGCACTCGAGTTTTTTTTTTTAAATAAAATATTGTATTTTTCGGTAGCGCGGGCGAATGGGTGTAAAAAAACAGAAGGAACCGACAAATGTGCGGAGCACAGTGTTTTGAACATTGTTCCCGCGGACAAATACACGTCGTATAATTGATAACGAAATTCAATAACGTATTGACGTGTATAACGGATGTATGTAATATTGCGAGTTTGTGCACACATTGACAAAGTACTGTTTGATCCGTGCGTAAGGTAATTACCGAGAGAAACAGAGATAGAGAGAGAGAGAGGCAGGAGCGAATGAATTATTCATATCGGCGATAGAATGAAGTAATACATAATTGCATGTCGATGGGGGAGATGAAACGTTGCTGGCACTTGCGCCTCGCCGCGGTACGCGAAACGTCACACAGGCTCGCCAGGGGTTCGCCGGGCACGGGGTCGAGAGAACGCAGGAACGTTGCGGATCTATCGGGACGCCAGTGTCCGGCACGACCAATAACGTTTCGTGAATCATCGGAATATCTATCGAATCAATATAGACAAACGGCGAGCCGCGACTCTCGACATAACGGTTACTATTCCACGACGTTTGCGCGAGTAATAATTGGAAAATTGATTACGTTTCCGTATAAACAGGGTTATTCGACGTCTATTAAACACGCCGGACAATAACCCGGCTCGCTTGAATATCGTTTTGAATACTTGCCCGCGGGCAGGGCAAGATG
Source organism: Ischnus inquisitorius (assembly GCA_963924025.1). NCBI lineage: Eukaryota > Metazoa > Arthropoda > Insecta > Hymenoptera > Ichneumonidae > Ischnus > Ischnus inquisitorius. The sequence goes on along the minus strand of OZ001245.1, from coordinate 5,199,595 downwards.
TATCGCTCTCGTAACGAAGATCATCGAATGAAAATAGTTAACTCACAAACTTAAATCTCTGAGACGCTAATTGCGAAATTGGCTGTTTAATATCAAATTTAATCATATTAATAGGTAATATATAATAATAAATATAAACATTTTTTGCTATATACAAAGATACATCTTTTATATATTTAGGAAAAAAGTTTATTTTCAACGGCTCTCAAAAAAACGTAAATTTTGTGGCAAATTGCAAAAGTACAAGAACCGGAGCATTCAATCATTAGTCGTTCCTGAATAACATTTGCCATTCTTTTTTCATCAGAAGGAAAAAAAGGGAAAACTATTTAATACGCCATTTCGAGCAGCGAACGCAAAGGTACCTCGGGCTTCGCTCGGTCTCGGCGCATTAAAGTTTTTACTACTAGCCGCCACTCCGCAGTTTCTACATCGAAGTTTTCTCGATGGTACAAAAAAGCATTGAAACTGAAATCCTTCGAAAGTTTTCAACTACTCGCGAAAAAACAGAAACTTGTAATATTGTATTTCACAACAAATTGATACTCGAGTTAAAATGGTTGCGTGTTACATATTTAAAGAATAATATTAAAAAAAAAAAAATAATGAAGAATGTTCAGAGTATGACTTTCGGAACGACCTAAACGTAGCGCGTGGAGACCCGAGTCGCGGGTCCAACGCGAATTTCGCTTGCCTTGAGTAAATCCGAAGGATTTGAGAATATATCTCCCTCGATATTCGTATATTGTAGAGAGAACTCCGCTCGCCGAAGCTGTCGAAGTTCATGCTTGCATTTATGGAGAAGGTTTTTCGCGTGAGTGGTCGAGCTTATATTCGAGAGACGAGAAAGGGCCGAATAGGTTTGTATTGCTCGGAGGCATTTGAGGAAGGCCAAGCTTTCGCTCGACGTTGAAACGTAATACGCGGACGAGGATAGAAAAGGAAGAGGGAGAGTTGGGGGTGCCTCGTTTGCCATTCGGGGTTGAAAATTCACGGAACAGCTCGAGATATTAGCTAGTTGCTTGCGCGGCATCAATTGGAGTAGAAGTACCTGAATTACCCGAACGAGCGCATATCGCCATGAGTAGCGATTACTAGAATTTGTAATGCGCCTTGCAAATGTATTGAAAAATGTTCGTAGAATTCTTAAAAAAAAAAAAAATAACCACAGACAACTCAAGAAAAATATTCCGCACTAATATTTTCATCATAAAGTCGTCGAAAAAAAAACGCGTTTCAATGGAAAAAATATCGTTACGGATATGCGTGTACTAAGACTGCTTCGAAAAAAAAAAAGAAATGTCATGGGTCTCGGTGCTTTAAAAAATCGTCTCAAACGAAACTGCGTGCAGAAAAAAAGAGCTTGGAGGCATTCGCGTTCGTAGAATTCCGACTCGTACTAATCCGGTGGCTCTTTGGCCGCGAAAAGCTTCGGAATGTATGGAACTAAAGGTGAAAGCATAGCCGGACAAGGAGGGTAAATCCGAGGCAAAGCATGCAGCAGGCACGAAAGCGTTGGACCAGGGGCAAAAGCACGAGGGGTTTTGCGAGGATGGCATAGTTACATGATGCATGTCTTGTTCCGTCCGTGGATGCGCGTACACAGCAACGCTGCATATATATATGTACTCACTCTCATCTTGGCAGCCTTTGAGCTCGATGCGAAGGCAAACTGTACGCCTGTGTACCGAGTGCGGAAGCACGCGGATCTGGTTCGCGAATAGCGGAGGTATAAGCTCGTGGGACACGACTGTCGATGTGTCGCTGTTACCCCCGAGGATCTGCAAAGTTTGTTTTAATCATCAAACAACAAAAACAATTCTTCAGTAATGGGGCACAGACATCGAGGGGGGCGAAAGAGAACTTTCGAAGTGCATGCGGCACTTTGCAGCCCAGTTTTCACAGTCAATTTCGTTATTCATTATTCGCGCTTATTCGCTGACAATTGATTTCAATGACCATTCTCAACGGACGAGACGCTACTCACAGTCTCGTTGACCTACAAATGACTGGGGTGGAGTATCGGAAAAGAGATCGGGAGAACAAAGTTTTCATTGTTTACGTATAGTTAATGTAGACATTCGTTCGTTCCGCGACGGGACACTTGTTGAGCAGAGATAATGGCAACGAGTTTTCAAATTTCTCTTTGATTATAGAAAAAACAAAAATTACTTGCCCGATATGTCGAAACGTTGGAATATGACTCTTACGAAACAGTTTTAATGCATCGAGCAAAATGGGCGAAGTCGCAGTTTCGAAATAATGTACAGCCGACTGTTTTTTTTTTCTCTTTCAATAATACACCATTAGTCCGAATTAATACAAAAATACTGTTATAATCACACCGGCTGAATCTGACTAATTAGTTCAATATTTATCGTTATTTTCGTCGTCGCGTTCGCATCGAACGAACGCGAGATACGCATAAATACATTTTTCCTTCACTCCGTAAAATTAATTGAATAAACGCTTTGAAAAATATTTATATTGGCCGCGCGTTTCAATATCCATTACATTGTTAATAGCCGGGGAATAACGTTGCCGTTGTACCGAAATTACAGACGGTCCCGGTGTCCACGCGCGGAATGACCCCCACGAGGCAACGAGTTCTGTGTGTTCTCGAGCTGTCGGAAAAGCCGGGGCTTTTAGCGGGATTTAACGATGGGTTATCACGCTCGAAAACGCGACGAGGGCACAACGAGAGGTCGCGCGGGGCTTACGTTAATAATATTTCGCGGACGGTTGGTCCATGTAACGAGACCAAGCCGGCAGCGTTATTCCGTTCTACATCCCTTCATATCCTACGCAAACTGTCGTTCCTCGGGTTTAATTGCTTTTTATTTCTATTTTTATTTTTTTTTCGATGAAAATTGCAAGTATTTCGATAATGTCGAACGAATTTGCTCTCGAGCTTGACGAATTCTTCGAGCAGCGAATTCGGTTTACCTTCTTATTGTCCCATCTCTTGTACTGCCGCCACTCCGTGAAGCCGGGCCTGAAATACTCGATCGTGTATTCCTCGACGTACTCCTGCCCTCGTCCATGATCGTAACGTCCCTGAGTCTGCACGCCCGTTACGACATGAGGACTGCCAAAATCCACTTGAAGCCATTCGCGAACTCCGGTCTCGATCTGTATCTTCGGACACCACGCACCACCGGCCGTCTCCTTTCGAAGTCTGGGGACGAAGGAAAATATATGATAATACGAAAAATATATTAGTTTTGTAATTTTACTTTCTATAATATTTTCGTGTACCATTCGTCTCTAACTCTTCCGATATTCGAGGAAAAAAATAAAAATAAAATAAACGGCAAAGTAGAATACTCTTTTAATAACTCTATCTATTCGACTCTTCTTTTCTTTTTCCCTCTTTGGCCCTCGAGTCGCGTCGCGGGCGCTACCGCAAAGATACCAAGGCACCACCTGCGGGCTCTCTCTCGCAAATTTTTCATCTTCATTACGACGCAAATTACCCGCCAGCAGCAGGAAAATCTTCTCTCGTTTTTTCGTTCAACCGCTTGAATTTTATACGAACGAGGATTCGAGACGGGACGAGAGCGGGCCATCCGCCGGATATATGAAGGTTCCACTACTCCGTATTAGAGATTATTAATGTTTCGCTTATCAGGAACGAGGAATATTCTTAACGGCAAAAATAGCTTGTATATTATCGCCACGGTAGTTTCTTCGACGTTGCCCAGTCGCGGATTTTCCGCGAGAACGGACATATGTATATATATTTTTTTCAATGTCATATTTTCAAAAGCCTTTCAGAAACGAAATGCAATGATGAAAATAATTATAAAAACGAGTCAAGATATACGAGAAAAAAAAGATAAACGCTTATGCACTCGGAAGCGAGAAGGTAAAAAAAGACAATAATTTAAGGACCAACGAAAAACATTATGGAGAAAAATGATTCAAGGATATTTTCACAAGATCCACCACTAAGTACCGTGTTTACGGAACACCGTGTTTTTGCGACGAAATAACGGCAAATATCATTCAAGCTTCCGTAGATAGAAAATGCATGCATTAAACGTTGAATTCGCGGCGAGACACCCCGTCTATTTCGTTTCTTCGGTGCTTTTTGCGCGAAGTGAATGTTTGTCGAGAGTATTTTCTTCGTGTCTCGTCTCTGTCCGCCTTTAGTTACGCGGGTGATACAAATACAGTTCCGGTAGCGAGCGAGTAAATGGAAATGGATACAACATTTCCGTGTTCCGGTAATGTTTGTGTTGCAATTCAGTGGCCGTCGCTACCTCACCCCGATGGTTACTCGAAGAGAAGGGGAGAAACGAGAGGAATTTTACTTTGCGCAAATGACAATTGCCCGGAGTTTTCCGTATCGGAGCGTCCCCACACATCGGGCGTAATGGAATTGCTGAATAACGGATCGAACGAGAAACTGTTTCTAGTCCTTCAATCATCCGAATACATGTATTTCAATATATCGTCGACTTTTATTCAAATCGAGATAGAAGTGGCTGCCACCGGGAATTGGACACGCGACTCGAGACTCCCCGAGCTCGTTGAATTTTCCCGCACGTTATTCCTCTGTATATTTCTTGTTCTTCCGCGTCAATGTACCATCGATTTCTCGCGCGACATTCGTTTCGCCAATTCGACGCCGGGCAAATACTCGTCGGGAAGGAATATCTCGAAAGTATTTCATTGGCTTGTATCGAGTGAGAACCTGTAACAAAATGTTGGTTTTTTCCCACATTAAAACTCAGATTTACAAATTTTTACGCCTTTCCGATACCGGGACGATGTCGGAAGAATTTAAAAAAATTTCACATCGAGCCGGAAGCAAGCGCGTCTTGGAGTTTCGTCTGGTAACCCATTATTATTTCATTAACTCGGAGTGACACAAACAGCGGAGCAATATTTTCCGAAAAGATTCTCATCTGCATAAAATTTGCGTCGCGGGGGAGCGAAAAAATGTGTTAAAAAAATGATAAACGAGATGTATAACCGATGGAACATTAAGAAAGAAAGAAAAAGAAAATGTCTCTCGCACGAATGTTTTTTCAAAGTGGAAATACATTTTTTCCTCCGACGCAATTACTTTCAATCTCTCTCAAGGCTCTCGTAGTTTTATTTTTAGTTTCTCCGTTTTTTTTTCGTTCTCGACAGGCGTCGGAACCCCGTTGAATTCGATGGAAAATGACGAGAAAAGGACGATTGCCAGAGAGGGAGAAAAAAAAAACGTACGTGTGTACGGAATACAAACTTTGGCCTGGTTTTGCTGCCGCTGCGCTGAACTGCTATCGCAGAGGCATCGGTAGAGTACCGAGAGTCTCCGTGATTGATTCTGCAATCGGCAATGCTTCGAGACCGAGAGAGAGGAAAGAGAGAGAGAGAGAGAAAGTCTCGTCCGCGCGGCGCATCGAGGCTGACGAGTGTTCCCTAGGCACGAGAAATCCCGCGCACACCGGTGTCGGAGCGGTCTGCCTTCCCAGGAGAATTCGACCGGCTGATCAGTTCGCTGCCTCTACTACTGACGCGATAAAGCGAACGCGACACGGCCGGTACTCAATACCGACCAATATACTCCACCACTAGATGCCACGTCATGAACGTGGATGAAGCTATTCTTCCAACAACGAAATCCGAGCGCGGCAACGCGGAAAAAAAAAAAAATATCCTACTGGGAATAATACCCGAAACGTGCGAAATTTTTCCTCCATTCCTCGATAGAGGACAACAAAAATTTAAACTTTCCTGATCGCCGAGAATTTCGATTGAACGAAAAATTAGTAATTCGAAGGAAACCAATAAAATAATTATTTTAAAAAATGATAATTTATATCATCGCGCTTACATTCAACTGGGAGGAATTAATGTGATCGTTATTGTTATTATTATTGTTCTCATTGTTTTTTTTTCAATTGTTGATCTGTTGTTGTAATTGTTATTGTTATTGTCACATTTGGCATTTGTCGATAACATTTCAACGAAAAGAAAATTGTTTTGCAACTTACTAATGATTTTTGTATATGCGACGGTACATTGCGAATAAAAATGTTATTTTCTTAAAAAAAAAAGGTTTCACAGATCGCTATGATTTCCCCATTTATCTTTGCAACGACAAAAATTTTACAATGTCAACTCACCGTCCGTATCGTGGCCCGACATTCGGCACGTAAGAGGATGACGCGTTTATTGCCGAGTTTGGAATCGCGCCTGATTCCATTCCGAGCGGTGCGTTACATGATCCTGAAACATTGAAAAAAAAACTTTACTGCGGTTACACTGAATAAAATACATTTTTTTTAACCCCACGATTGTAACCCTCGGCAATGTATTATCTCAGTACGAATAGTACAATAAATTGCCTATTATAATTATGATATGAAATATTCTATATCTTGTTTTATAGTGCAAATATCTTATTATGTAATTATACAAAGCATATAACAGCGAGGACCTTTTTTTCAAATGGTGCTTTTTCTGTCGCCTCACCGCAAGCGACGATAGAGCTGTCTCTCTCGCACTCAGTACGGTTTCACGTCGTCTCGAAACGAGAGTAATGGCAGAAGCAGAAAACAGCATTAAAGAACGAGCCTCGAGTGAACGAAATAAAGATCTCTCGTATCTTTATTTTGCATCTTGTCTATTATCCAATTCCGGTTGGAGCCACGGCCTTTCAGGGATCCGTTCGTTCATTCACGTACCAATTTGTCCTCGGTGAGCAACCGTCATTCAGGTGTAATCTTTCCATTAATCTCGTCTTATGCGCGTACACAGCTTCGGCCGTATAGAGGATTGAGCTTGGCGCGGCCAGGCTCGGCGTGGCCGGCACATCGCACCGGGTCACGGATGTTTTCGCTCACTGGATGCATTCATAACCAAAGCTCTCTCGGACACTCTCACAATCGCAAAGTAGCCGGAATGACGTCGCGCGCGAATACTCGCGAATTTTTTACGCTGCGTCGCCTTACATTTTTTTTTTTCCCTCGAGCGGTCGAGCGGCGATGCCAGCGCTCACGGTGGAAATCCGAAGCTCTTATCGAAGCAACAGCCGTAACTCTCGTACGATTTGCGTTTGTGTCCGCGACTTTGCAACGATTTTTTGCGATATTCGAAACGTTAAAACAAATCCCTATCATCGAATAATCAAACGAATAATGAAATCAACTCACGAAGGTTTTCGTTATATTCACTCTCGCGAAGTTGCTCTCACTAAGAAACAGCTGACGCCTCGTCGTTAGTGCTCAATGTCTCCGCGATATTGGCGCCACATGATTATTAGTATTCGTTTTCTCACGGGGACACCGGGTTGGCCGCAGTAGACAGCTCGGTCTTGTGACGTAAGGTCGTGAGCGTCATGTGAGCGTACGTTAGCGCTACACGCGTCTTTCGGAAAGTTTAACTTTGATTTTTCTCGAGTTTACAACGTGTCCCCCATCATCATGTGAAATGTCAATAAGATAAATTCTACGGTAGTTCCCGATCCGTCAAAGACGTCCCAGAATCCAAAAGATGTCAATACCTTCGACCCAAACGCGATTTTTTGTCTAACAATACAAAGAGTGCTACCCGACCGTTTTCCGTCACCGATCGTAAAATTGCGTCGCTCAACTCGAGCCGGAACGTCTCCCATTAAAATGGCTCGCGTGCCTCGCGGAAAATTAAGCGAAGATCTTTCTCTCGTATCTTACGTTCCGTTAAATACAATTTCGTTGTTCGTGAAACCCATTTATTTGCCTCGCGAAAAACACGAACGATATAGTTCTTAATGATCCCTCTCCGACTGCTCGGCTGTCCGGGGTTCATCAGGGATCCCATTCGGGCTGTCCTTGCCAGAGCAGCGAGCGTCGATAAATCAACTATACAAGCTCGTAAATGTCTTATAAAATTCATCAGAGGTTCTCGCGGTGTGTTCCGAGAGTACGTTGCCCCTCTCCCCTCCCCCATCACGTACGGGACGCGACCGCGAAGATTTAGATCCGCCGCGGAAGATGGGAAAGTGGGAAGAAGTGTAGGTGAGAGCCAATAAACGTCGCCGGATGTTCGTGTTTTCGAAAACGAGAGAATAATCGTCTCCGCTGGAGTGTACTAGGCGAAGCAAAAAGACCTCAAGAGAGAGGGAGAGAGAGAGAGAGACAGAGAGAGGGAGAGCGAATTAGACCAAAGACAGAGAGAGCGCGAGTTCCGGCTAGTGGAAACAGAGTGGAAGCTCGAGTGAGATCGGCGAAGGGCGACCAGACAGCGCGGAAGATTACCCGTCCTTGGTGGTGAGTTTACAAGGCTGGGCGTTAATCCAACTCGGAAATAAATTATCACGCTGTCCTGCTCTGCTATTCTCGCCTTTATTTCGCTTCTTTTCGTTTCCTTAAATCTTACTTCGCCCAATGGAAAGGAAAAAGGGAAAAATGAACGAAAAGAATAGAGCTCTGATTTTCACCAGAAAGCGCGTTGCGCCGATTCTAATATTTTCATCGTTAGCCAATTGTCTATTACATAAGTACATTGACCTTCGCATTGACGAATATTGAATATTTTCAAAAACGAGTATGACAATGCTGATACTTATTTTCGCAAATATGTTATATCTTTGAAATTGTATAAGTCATTTTTATTATTTAGCGAAAAAAATTATTTTTCATACGAATATCGACGATTGAATTCCGATTGAATTTCTATTATTTAGCGAAAAAATTGATTTTTCATACGAATACGGACGATTGAATTCCACATCCGTACAAGTTCGGTTCTGAAACTTAATCGAATTGTATTGAAAAACGATGTAAATGGAGCCGTAAGGTCTTCTTCGCTATTAAGTTTTGTGCCGTGTGTTTATCCGCGAGGATATTATACGACCTTTCGGCCAAGTTGCCGCGTTTGATTTTGCATCGAGATTGGTTCCCGATAATATCCGGGCTCCGGATGCCTTATATGTATAATATACACGCTCGGGGAAGTTAGGAAGCTCGGGCATTGTCAGATTTGCTCGTGCACGTAGTCTGTTGCCAGTTGGACACGGAATAGCACATACATAATTCCTAATATCTCCCAAGTTCTTCCCCGAAGCTTGAAATCCTAGGGCATGGGAATAGATAAAGGAACAGCGCTTCCTCATTGTTGCGAAGCTCCACCCGGGCGCTACCAGGGGAATCCGGTCGCGTTGCCCGAATGGAATGTTGTGGATTTTCCTATGCGGAACGGGAACTCTCTTGGGCAAGAGGGAAGGGGGGGGGGGGGGGGGGGGGGATGATGTACCCTACATGAAGAAAGGGAGAACGCGGGCATTTCGCGGATTCATTGGGATGCATTCCGCGACGAACAATTCGTCTTGGCCGGCGATGTGACTCTATACCTTGCCCTCCACTTCTGCGTGTGCAACACTCGCGAGTCTAACTACTACCCTTCGTTGCTGAAGTTAACCCATCCGACGATTCCGCGAACGAAGGAGAAACGCCTTTCTCTTCTGTCGCGTAAGGCAGAATTACCGTTGTTGCCTACCCACGAAATAAAAAGAATGGCAACTCGAACGATAGTTGCAGTAACTTTATCTGTAATTGCTGATGAATATGAAGACAGTGATATTTTGCAGCGAAATTCCCATCTACTCGATGTGCAGGCGTGTTTTTTCTTCATTAGAGCGAATGAACGAGAATGTCTTCGGATTTTTTTTTTTTGCACCGTTCCGCGACTTTTCGGCTTCGAAGTGAGTAACTCGGCAAGCCGGTGTCGAGCCCGATTCGATCGCGAGAGTTTGCGAGTCCAGAGGTTAGGCGGACTCTTCCTATGTTATTCTTGTCCACCCACCCCCCGAACAACTGGGGGTAGAAGAGCGGAGTCGCGAGGTGGGACTACGTGCGCCATCCCGCTGGGTCATCGACGCCCCGGAGGTTTTCAATTAGTTCGCGTATTTTTCCAGCTTATCGACCCGGACTGCATTGTCCTCCGATCCCGTCTATACGTCGATCGGGACTCGACGAGAATTCTATCGCGAACTTATCGCCACCTCCCCCGCGCGATTATTGCATTCCGTAATATTGACAAAAGTTTCAACAGCCTCGTGCGAAAACTTGATACTGTTTGTTCTCCGATCCGACGAATCGTGTGATTTTCGATGAGGAAAATTCTCGGCGATTGGCCGACCATCGTATTACGTCGATATTTCACGCAGAGTAGAGCGTAGTTTTTGAATTTTACATTGCTTTTCAATTAGTTCGAGTATTTTTCCATCCCAGTTATTACTCGGTGATCACGATAATATTTTCATATCGTTCGACAAACTACGACGGATGGTTACGATCCAACAATTCCATTTTCTGATGTATATTCAACTGGCCACTTTATTATCGAAAGCTCAGCCGGGGTATTGTACAACTTTATCAGTGTATTCGAAACGAATGTGTTTTCGCTATTGTACATGTCGGACTAAAAAACGTGCGCATGAGGCTATGTTATATACGGATGAGGATTTAACGACTATTCGGGTGGGAAAACGGTCGATCGATTTCTGGTGAAAAATAGCATTTTATCTTTTTTTTCTCGACAAAAAAATCAGCTAGCCAATTAGCCAAGTCTAACCAGTAGCTAATTCTCCGAGTAGCAATACAAAAATTTGGCCCCCGAGTTTCGATTCGAAATCCAAGTTCAGTTCGATAAAATCATTCCTGATGTTCTCTATTTTCTGGATTAAAAAATATACCCATTGGTTTTCTTTTCTTTATTTTGTCCCGCAAGTTTTGATATTACGAAAAATCGATCGTGGGATTTCTTTACAATAAAGCTTGAATCAGAAAAAAAATTGAAATGCTATTTCTTGTTCAAAATCGATCCACCCTTACATTGATCGGCATTATACTTCTTTTCGAAAATCGAAACTGTCGGTTTTTGGATTTAACTGATGAATTTTGTCGCGGCAAACGAAACGAGACTCTGCCAACGTGTCGAGTGCAAAATTTGCAATTCAACGCGAATGCACGACCAAGCGACTCGTTGGTCTTCGAAAGTTTGAGGGTGCGACCGAGTCGGTGCGCGAAAGTCACCAAGCGGCGCGAAGTCTCGCGAGCTTTCCTCGCGGTACCGTGAAAATCATTTCATCGTTGCAGCAGCCGATCGGCGGTAACATCTACCATCGGGCTTTATGTGTTTGTCGATCGATGTATCTTTCCTCCTTTGCCGCAGTCGCGGCTTCCTTTCCACCTCTGGAATATTATTCCGCGATCTTAAATTCCGAAGAGGGAAGTCTGCGTGCGCCGATTGGCTTCGAGCGAGTTTCCGCGTCGGTTCTCTCTCCCTCGAAGCCCGAATATCGGATATCATCCAACTTCCGCCCGACTCCATTTCTATGTTTCTTCCGCTTTTCGTAACTTACGTTAAAAAGTCAATCGCGTCGGATCGCCGTCTGACACGACTCGGCCCATCGCTATTTGCTCGGTTGCAACGCGCCGAAGAAAATAGTCGAACGGAAACACAGCGCGTGTTCCATTCGACAGCTTCTCGATGCTCTACCATTGAAGTAGAAGATACCTTTTTTTTTGCTGTCGAGCGAACAACTCGCTCGCTCGACTGGTCAAAGTTGCCAATCGGCTGTGAATCACATTTTCGATTATGCAAAAAAAACAAAAAGAAAAAATCGCAAAACGGAAAACACTCTCAAAAGATGTATATACACTCGGAGAATTGAACGGTTCAATTTTTGCATCGAATTTGAAATACTCTTCGAATTTGACTTTCGGCGGGAAATCTAACGATTCACAAAATGGAAAAACATCGATGTAAAACTTCATTTACCGACACGTGCACGCTTTGTACTTTTGTCGCAATCGTGCGAATCCCGAACGAGCAACTTCTCAAAACTGCGCGTCCCCGGAAAGCTCGCAGCCGTGAAATTTTAACGAAAGCGCAAAAGTCTTTTTTCCACGAGAGACAAACGAAAATCAATCGAAATAACATTCTCAGCTCGTTTGAATGTTTTCGAGTGAAAGATAAAAAAAAACACACACACACACACAGACGAACGCAAGAAAAAGGAAAAGAAGAGGCAAGCGGATAGCACCGAGAGAGTTGCTGCGTCTACCTGAAGTTCATCTCCCGCTTTCTATGCACACAGAGCCAGGGACAAACATAAAGGAGGATAGAGAGAGGATAGGATACGGCGAAACTCTTGAAAACGCCCGACGGTTCTGCTGGGAGTCCGTCAGGTGGCAAGGCTATAATCCTCTGAACTGAACTCGAACGGAACGTGGGGGGGATGGGGGCGTGGGGAGCGTTTGGGGGGATGGGCGAGATGGCAGGAACAACCGAACAGCCAGCAGCTAGCCACCGTACATATATCTCGATCTTTCGCTTCAATCCACTCGTAGTATTACCAGTAGTAGAGGGTTAAAGTACGTCGTAGTACTGTCACCTTGTACAGCGGGTGGAGTAGCGCATCCAGTACGAAACTCTCGAGCTCTCGAATCTGCTCGCTCACGAGAGTTCGGGAGTCTCCTCTCGTGTCGAGAAGCGAGACGAAATAATTCTCTCTCATCGGACCAGAGACGGACGGTGAGAGAGAAAGATAAAAAGAGAGGAAGGCCAAGGGTATTTTCTTCTTTGCTTGGGAGACGAGCGCACTTATGCAGCGACCGGTACACATCGGGTACGATTAGGGATCATCCGACTTTATCCGCCTCGGGGACACGAAGGTATACGTCTTGACCATGCCGTGGACTGTAGAACGAACCCAATTCGTTCTACCATGAGTACTTCGCTTCTCTTTGTCCTTCGAGTCTCTTTTTCATCCCTCCCCTCCCTTGCAGTTTTATACTCGAGGCTTTATCTTGCTTTTTCTCTAATCGGAGCCCCCGACGGTACTCCATGGCACTGTTAACCTTTTCATCGGGCACACGATTGTTTGCACCGATGTCGCTCTTACAGCCGATATGGCCTTTGAACGCGAACATAACGGCGGTTTGGCATGAAAACTCTAGACCATTGGGCAAAAACACACGCTGATAGACCGAAATATCTTTATCTGTGAAATTATATCGTCGCAATTCAAATTTCGCTGGATAGAGGTTTTATGATTTTTTTTTTCTCAACTTTTATCTGCATTTTTTTTGTCCAAGTGACCTTTCGTCTCGGGCTTTCACAAATAAATATCAATCAATTTTCCGAACGATCCATCTCCATGAGAAAATTTGGATAATTTGCTATCGCCAGAGATCATCTGTGCCGGTTTTAATGTGTCGGAGCTTTTCTCGAGGCTTTCTAAACTTTTCCGCCGATTTTTCTCCCTTTCCCTTCCCGTCTTTCTCCCTGACCTTCTCAGAATTATTCTCTTCCATCGCAACCCTCGTCGCAGTGCCAGCGGGACAAGCTTCATGCTTCCGCGAAATACGTTTCTCACATTGCACTTCGTGCTCCTATCGAAAAAGCGATTGTGTCGAAGCGAAGCTGAAAGCGGCGAGATTTAGGGATAAAATTATTAACCAGTCGAGTGTTACATGCGAGGTTTCACGCTGCCGCGTTATCGCGATAACTTTATCTACTCTCGTCGTGGTTCTTCGTCGATGGGGTTCAATAATTTCGTACCAAGTGGTATTTGTAGCGCGCGAGTATCGGCGAGAGAGCGAACCCCTCGGGCATCGCCGATGGTGGCTGGAGTCGGGGTGCGTGCCTCGCCACTTATCGTCCAATCTTACGACACTCGTAGCACCTATCGATTTACTGAACTGCTAAAGTATACCCGGCGTTATAGCGCACAACGGTATACTACATTCTATACAACCCTCTTTAGTCCTTCTCCACACCCCTCTTTCTTCCTCACCTGTGTCTGGGTGTGTGTGTGTGTGTGTCACACCCCGGAAGCTAAGAAAATTTCTCTATGCGGTCGCAACTCCCGCAACTAGCACCACCACACACGAGAGAGACGTCGCCACATCGGTGACACGAAAAACGGGAAAGTCTCGCGAAACCTTTTTCTGACCTCCTCGTGCAAATATCAACGGCGGCAACCGACTCGGTTGAGAGTCCCCTCGCTACCCGTGACAATAGTATTTTCGTGTTCTTTGTTCCGGTCGAAAGGATCTACGATATACGGATTGGTGGAGAGTTCCTATTTTTTGGCGAGAGGGAAGCGAAGTGGGAGAGCTCGGAGGGACGGAGAAACGTTGAGAAAGAAAGGACAGAGTAAGAATGGATTTCATGCCCATTGGGCAACTCCGGAAGCTTCTGGAAGCTTCCAAAAGCGACGACGTACAGGGCTAGAGGGTTAGTCTCGTGCCGCACACGATTATTGGGTTTGAGAGGGAAAGGGAGGAGAGTAAGAGGCGGGGTGGATGAGAGAAGGGAGGAGGGCGAGATCTGAGCGGGGCAAGATCAAAGGTGTATCACGGAGGGCCTGACTATAGCAGGGTCAAGCGTCACGGGACGCTTACGTGTTACGTGTATGGTCGTGACAAGCTTCGATTTCGAATTGGCTTGGGCATGGGGTGGAACAACACAAGTGCTTTCCGCGAAACAGGCAACATGATAGAGCGGGCGGCAGTTCGGCAGGCGGTGCACGTGAAACAGTTGAATGTGCGTGCTCTCTGTTATTATTTGTGGATTCTTTTTGGAGGCTACAGCAAACACGAGCCGAGAAAGAAATGCTAGCGGAGGAAAAAAGGTAGCGATCTTGGATTTCTTTTTTTGCTCGACGAACGAATCAATCGCAGGCCAGGCACGGACGGTACCGATGTGATATATGCGAATAATCATCCCATGGAGAGTAAGACAAGTTATTAATCCGAATTCTCGTGAATTATTTCCTCTTAGAGTGAATTGAACTCACACGGGTGAGTTATGTTAAGCTTTTCGACCTCGAAGTAGTAGATCGATTGGATAAAAGCACATAAAAAAAAATGTAAGTCAGAATAATCTGATAAAGTCATAAAATGTTGCTTGCAATATCACTGGATCTACTACCTTGATACCGAGAATTGATTTCATTCCTTGGATCATTCAACCGAATCAAACCGAAAATAATGCGAGAATTGCGCGGGAATCTTCGTAAAAGTTCAGTAGTTACGAGAACTGTGTCACGGAAGCGTGAATCTCCGTTAAGATTTTTACAGACATTGATTTGTCCAACTGGCGCGCTCCTTCCGGTAAAACTTCCGGTAAAGTGCATCGTTGAATCGCTGTAATCATTAGTTGGATCATTATCGCGTTATTACGAAGAAAAAAAAAAAGGGAAAAGACAGCAGCAGACAGGTAGCGCGATAGGCGAGACGGAGAAAGTTCCTTAAGGCACTCGAGAGTCGAGTGAGATATCCCATTGGAACACTCGGGCAAAGCTCGAAGCGGGAGCGATGGTGGAGGAAAATCTCTCGTAGAGCCCCCGAGAGCTCAAGCTGAAAAGCTATACAGGGCGAGGAATACGACGTCTACGGAGCGTGCAATTTCGTTCCGAACCCCTCCTCCATTCACAGCTCTTTCAAGTTAAAAGTTTTGAGCTTCGTACCGGTGCGCGGCAGTACCGAAGTAGACGGGGAGAACGACAGAGGCAAAACTGCGTTCGTACCGAATGTCCGGAACGCCCCGCTCACGCACAGAGTGGATAGAAGCCGAGGCATTGAAGCAATTTGCGAAACATATTTCTTAATGCCAATTTGAATTGCGCTACGGTAGCCTTGCGACGTTTCTTTAAGCGTCTCTTAGTGGAGTTAAAATCTTTTTCACTTGTGTGTTATTATTCACCGCGTGTGTGTGTGTGTTATTTTTCACTTAATTAATACAGTAATTATCATAGATAATGCAAATTGTGGTGCTTGAAATTGCTTCATTTATTAATATGTGGAAAATAGTATGGAAATCATTCATTCGTTTGTCAATAATTCTGTTGAAATAGTTTTTAAACTTACGCTTCGAATTGATATTTTTCAAACGGAAAACTTTAAAAATTCACATTCATTTGGTTATTTGAAATGACATATATTAATCATATGATGTAGTTCACGCTCCGCTTCTCTTCAAGAAAAAAATAGCAAAAATCTCAAAGAATCTGTCGCTACATTTTCTTCTACCGTCGTTCCTTCGTTCGGCTTGCAATGGGAAAAAAGGCTACTTCGTTCGTTACTCATTTATTTCCATCACGACTGAATGCAGCACGCAGCATTAACTCGTGTTATTCGAGTAATGTCGCTACGCATTGGTAGTAAATCCCGATAACACGACAGGTAGTGCAGTCTCATGGAGTATGAATGCCGTTCCCCGTTCGTGCAGTAGGGTTGTGCAAGAGATGCGAAGAATGCAGACTAACGGGTCCTATTCCCTGTTCTCACGAATAATCATTACAGTTACCCCGCACGTATGAGCCTCCGGTATGGCAGTGTGTAGTGAGTGAAGCTTGATACGTCTAAGGGTGAGGGCAAAGTCTTTCGTGCAATAAAACCGGAAGCACGAGAGGGTAGCAGGAAACCTTACACTCCCCCAGCAAAACCTTTGCTACTCTTTTTTTTTCTCGTCACGTCGCATTCTGCCATGGAGATCGGATATCGCGATAACAGTTGCTCATTCGGTTTCTACCATTAGCATTAACTTATGATAGTTTGAACATTGTATCAGAAGAATCAGTATAGTTAGCTACTGCTTGCAACGACAGGACTGACGGCATCGATAGAGTTAATTGAACTTATACGACAAATCTGGTCTGTTCTGATCTGATCTGAACCAGTGGTCTGGTAGCCACCGATAAGATCGATAGTTTTTATTATTATAAGCTTCTACTGATGGCTAATAGTCCAATCGCTCGCTAGTCCACCATTCGCTCGCGTTGTATTTCTCCCATTGATTCTCCTCCCGCAAGCTCAATGTCCAAACTGATACAATTTCCTCAAATGCTTTCTAACCAATTTAACATCATTGATAACGTACGACTGCAGTTCTGCGAATTCGGCAATTACGCCGGTGAATCGTGTTCCTGCATGTATAATCCTGAAATTTTGCATAGCCCGAAGCTTTGCATAAAAGGGCAAGGGATGAATTCCCGGGAGCAATAAAGCCCCCGTGTACGCCCGGATGGCAGGAAGCCCTGACGTCCGCATCACCAAAAACCTTTCCTCTATTTACACACTTCACATTCCTCTGGCCCTCGCCGTCCAGCCAGCAGAAAGGGAACGAAGCCCCTCTTGACCTCCGTTCCATGAACAGAAAGTTGTGCTTACCTGGAGAGCCCAGGCGGTCCGGCGAGTATCGCCGACCGAAGGGGCAAAGGAGTGCAAATGAGGCAAACTGTGCTTTTTTAATGAGTTGCCGGCCAGCTTCGGGCACGAGGAGCGCAACGAAATGGCGAAAATGAGCTCCCGATCACACAAAGGAAGTGTACTCATCGTGCTAATATACCTCGATAGCCCCTCACCAATTTCAGACCCAAGTTGGAGAACAGAGATATTGATTTCGTCAGACGAAATTACGTGAAATGTGAAATCAGAGATGTCTGTTAGATCGAAACGACACATTTCCTATTCCGATGCGCCAATGCATTATCGTCAACTAGTACTTCCATTGTTCCTGTTTCCATTGGTAAAAGCTGACTGATGTTGTACTTTTCCTGGTATCCCGTGTACGAGTGCAATGCTACTAAGTTATTTACGTGAAATCCGGACACTCAAGGGGGTGAGGAGGGAAAAGCAAGAGGAATCGGATTTCGTCAAGCCGGATGCGGGCCAGGAAGAAGAGACGGATAGAGAGGATGATGAAAAGCTGGTGCACGCCTGCATCCTCTCTTCATACCTCGCTTCCTTCCTCGCTCAGGTTAACCAAAGAGCCCGGAGTGGACTGGATGAGATCCAAACACCTGGGCAATCTTATATTATGTACAACCATATCCTGCTAAGCGTCATAGCAAACGCGGTTGCGTCGCAGCACACGCGAAAGTGTTTCACTTCCCACGTTAGCCATGAAACCACCTGGGGGAAAATGCCGAGGAATTGAAAAAAAAAATAGGAGGACGCAGCAACTGTTGCGTGTCCTGGTGAAAATCAAGATTATAGTACCATGGTGTCGAGATAGATCCTGAATTCCCGGGGCGTTTTATTGCCTGGAGTATGTAATGTAGAGTTTTATACTGTTTATTACATTCCTCGTAACACGGATCTGTTTGTACGGCACGTCTCACTGTAATCAAGCTGAAACATACAATGATTATATGGATGGAATAGCGTCTGGGCTCGTGAACAACAAAAAGCATTCCGAGTAAGCTCATCTTCATTAGCATTTCTACGAGACGCTTTAATCTGTCTAGAATTTCAATACAGTCGAGATAGGATTCATCAAGGAAATACGTCTTAAATAATGCCTTCCAAGGTCGACGAAGGGAGAACGAACAACGACCCAGAGAATCTGCCCGGTGCTCGAACTTCCTTTTGACGCTGTTGAGTGCTTCAAGGAAAATAGATTTTTGTCGTTTCGCGTGTATATCTTCATCTCCGCACTTATTCTTTTCTTTCGGCTTTTTTAGATTTAATTTTATTTATCGAATTTCCAAATGTGTTCAAGAACTCTCTAAATACAACATGACTGAAGTTTCTGAGCAAACGACTGTAGTTTCAGGCGCATTCTCTGCCGCTAATCAGACAACGAATCAAGCGACAAAAATTAATATATCGGAAATACGAGATATTTCAGTCAAGAATTTTTGGAAAAGGAATCAAATCACAGAAGCTACTTCATAATATCTCGTCGTTGTCTTCTTCATATTTCTCATGTTATCATTAATGAATGCATATTTCAATGTGCGCGATGATATAAGATCGACGGTGGTAATTTACGAAATGAGAACAAGCTGAGTGTTGAGACGTACGGCAAACTTCTCGTGGAATATTGCGAAGTGAACAGCTTGGAATTCTACAGGACAACGAAGTCTTTCGATGGAAGGCAGGTAAATTCTGCGATTGAAAACAGTCGAAGCGTAATTCAAAGAAGCACGACGTTAACTCTCAAATTGCTGTCTCCGGTCTTTCGACCTTTAACTCTTGTAGTTCGAGGACTTTCCAGTGATATTCTCAACCCTCGATCCACCACCTCCGTTGTTTCGCAGCGCCTTCAGTTCCATCCGCGTCAGGAATTTCTCTCGTATACACCGGAACCGATATTCCCTTAAGTTCACGCCATCCTAGCCATTTGTAGACACACGAAAACTAGTAAAGCATTACCGAGATGAGCGTCTCGTCGTCTTGGCAGCGGAAGCAAATGCATCGACGCTACGTTCTCTCATCGCATTTCTCCTGAATTTTCCGCTAGAAGACTGCTCAACGTTGTAAACAAGAACGCAGCGACAATTAGGAGACAACATTGTTGAAGACTTCGCAGTTGGTTCTGCAACGGGTGAAGCGCGAGCCAACATCGCTAAGGAAACTGTCACTCGAAAGACATCGAAGCGGCAATGATTGGATGGTTTCCACATCGCGATAATTCGAAATTCTCGTCGTCTTACGTACAAACACTCGTCGGGCGAACAAAACAACTCGGCAGCAACGTGCAACTCTGATTCTATGTGTTTTTGGTTTTCGCGATACGAGTTCAAGCAGATTGAAATTTATCGTTTGAGCGGCGAAAATGGAATGAAAGAAAAGAGAGCAAAATAGAAAAGAATAGAGCGATGACGAGCGAAGACATTGCGACGAGAAGCGAATCAAGAGAGTCAAGGATTGACGTGATGTATCCCGAAGAGCAACCGGGTGAAAGGATGGGTTTTCCAGTCGTCGGTGCGAAAAGTCCGGGGATGCGGAAGGGTCGGAAGGCGCCGAGGCATCGTGGAAGAGTCATAGTAAGGGTAGGACAGACACAGACATTGCGAGGACCTGCCTGACGGTGGTCGATTGTTCTCCGCAACCGACTGTGTCTCATTACTTCGAATTGGCTGGCCAAAGACAATGGCCTCGTAATACGGTTATCCGGTAGACGGTTTTACCTCCTCCTCCTCCTCATCTCCAGTATTCCATCCAAAATCTTGCGCTCCCAGCTTCTTCTCTTACTCTTGAGCTGTTCGTCTTCGGTTCACTCTTGTCACGGCCACGGAGCAAGAAAGCGAACGCCGAGAAGTAAAGAGCACATCCCAGTGCCAGAACTAGAAATCACAGTCTCTCGCAACCCGCAAGGTCTGTTTCACCCGCTTTACCGATCCTGGCAGTCATATCTCTTTTCTCGCGAAGCGTTAAATGGAGAAAACGCTCGGTGGGCGAGGAGAAGAGGTGGAAGGCGAAAGACCGCGAGGAATAAAAGCGGACAGTCAGTGCGGAGCCGAAAGATAGGTAGGAATGAGAGCGAGAGGAATAATAAGGCTAGCAGCAGGAGGGGATGGGAACTGAATGAAGAAGCAAGAAAGGAAAGGGGTTCGTGAGAGTTCGCTGGGCCGTGGATTGAATGGACCAAGATTTCATCCGACAATGGGGGTAACCCGAGCGTTCACTCGGGAGTCGCGTGGAAAAACCTAGCGCGTCGACTTCGCCAATCTTGATACTTGATGCCTCGGCTGATTCCAGTTTTATATGAGAATTCCACGTTTCGTGAATTATTGTACGGTGAGCAAGAGAAGAGAGAATTCCGAAGATGAGAGACACCAGCAAATGTCTTGCGGATGGGGTTCGTACCCGAGTCCTTATTCGGACATTGGTACAGACCACGAAGGGGGACGTACACTCTGCATTTCAAATTTCCAAGATTCACAGTTTTTCCGACTGGATAAGCATGACGGGATGGATGTTCTTAAGCAAATAGCCTTCAGGACGGCAGGGTAAAGGACTCGTGCTCACTGTCTCGGTTTATCCTGGATGATGAATCATATTGTAACGGAAGACGAGCTAAAACAAGCTCGACCGTTTACATCGGGAACGGAGGAAGAAGAAGCCGTCGGGCGAGGCTGAACACCCGAGAATTTTCTTTTATGCTTGACTTATGAACGTCAGAACGACTACGTGTTGAAGAGTAAACGCTAGAGTTATTACACCGCATGACGAAATTGTTTTGTTTGGCATTGTTACGCTCTTGATGAACGACCCACGCCGAGAGCGGGACATTGTTTAGTCTACTTGCCCCATCAACAGATGTTATCCATTATGGAACATCTCATTTGTGTCTTAATGGTTTATTTTAGAAGCTTGTCTACTTCCTGCTATGAATTTATGGTTTTATGTGATTGATGCGTTCTTCTTGCTTCATCACCAATGAAGCTGTGGATCCGCAAATTGCATTTGCATGTTTAACGAGTTTTTCACGACATTTGACATCTTTGACGAGTGCAAAGTCAAAAACAGTTGCTTTGTCAATTATCTAAAAAAAATATATATATATTTTTTATTCAGTGGTCGGACATTCTAGAAAAAATTGCGTACAGATTGGGCTCCATAAAACTTGGTTTTTTATCGCAATCATTTAACCCTACACGATCGCACACTAAAATTATGTTTATACGAGTATATATCTTCACTTTCACGAAACGAGCCCGTCTTTGTAACGCGTCACAAAGGGCCTCCGGGTGCCCTAGACTCGTAGAACCTTTAATAAACGTTTCCGTCGAGGGCGCGCGTTGCTAACGCCGCTGCTGCAACGCTATACCCACCAACCATTTCGCCTTCCTCGTTTGTGTTACGTCGTGATTAGTGCGAACACCTGTTCTACAACGGGTTCAGTTTAATTATCGCGCACGCCATGTCCCCGGCATAACCCCCCCGGTTGCCTTCGTTTAATTCCATTTATTAGATTTTTCATCACAGCTACCAGCGTCGAGAATACCTCTTCCCAAAAATATACTAAGGCGCGAAATGTTTGTTTCCACACTTTGAGATCCAAAGGATGCGAAAGGAGGGCCTGTCGGGGCTTCCATAAGCCTGATTTACGACATCTTACCACGCAACCCTTGATGTACCTCTTTTTTCTTCAACCCCTCGAATTGCCCACAATTATTTATGACATTTGTAAAATTCCCAAACACATAAAGATAAACAATAATAATGACGATTCCGAGGAAAATAATGAACGGAACGGACTCGAGACTCTTCGAAGCGTTAATCGTGACCGGCTTCAATATCAGCAAATCCAGGAACGTTTCGACGCCAAGTCCAAAGGAGAAAAGAAGGCAAAAACAGATTTTTTTGACGGTGGTATAACGCTGCGTTATTACGTGTATCGCGATAAACAATCAGCAGTTTTTATTTCTCGTGTTACATTTGTCTCATACCGTTAAATAAATTTGTTAATCAGTCAAACACCTTTCAAGCTACCCTCGTCAATATGTTGAGAGACAAAGCACTATTTACCGAGTACTCGCCCATCGAACTTTGGCAATTCGCAAACCGACTGTAACGAAGTGGAATGACGCGGGGTCCCTTATTTCACACGATCTCAAAGTAACGCAACGTTTTGGCAGTTCTCGGACGATTTGACCTAGTTCGCGACAAAGTTATAGCGTTGTTAAAACGCTTGACGCTCGAAACTCCCCGACAGTGGCCGAGCTTGCAGCCCCGATCGGCTCTTAGCCTCTCTGTCCCAACAAAGAAAATGGATAAATCATTTTCATTCAGGATCGATCGGTCGTCGACTATTCAGAAGGGAGCTCGCGAGAGCCCCGCAGAAGTGCTACAATGGCTAAACGAAATTCCTCTCGTATTGTCCCGCGAAAGATTCGGCTCTCGCACACCACACGCCAATCCGATAAAGTTACGTTGCAGCCCCTCGTCAAGGTGTCGTACCGTCGAACGTCGAAGTGTATTGGAACACCAAAATGAGCAAGTAGCACGAGTACCATCTTTTCACTTCCTTTCTTCTCTCCCTTCCTCTTGGAAATGAATAAATTTCCGTGTTCATAAGATCCCTCAATTCTGCACAAAGACACTCCGCGGCATCGGTGCTATAGTTCACATTTTTCCGTCTCTACCTGCGCCGGCAGTTCCCGCGCGTCAGTTACATTAAACTTTGACGCAAAGTTCATTCGACCAGACGAAACAAGCTGTTTCCCGAGATCCTCTTTAAAAATTCATGGAATTAAAATGAATTTGCAATGCACTCTCCCGGACCATTGCCGGGGCGCGCGGGTCATTGAGCTCTATCTCTCCTGTACTCCGCCTTGATGCCCTCCTCTCGGTAGCTACGTCGCATCTGGTGTCCTACGAAATGGAAATCGCACCCCGAGGCAATCCGTGAACTTTTGCCCAGCGGAAAATGGACTTTGGCGGGTGGGAATCTAAGTGTCCTCAGACTCGTCGTTTCCACTACAGAACCCATTGCTATTTACGCAGGTGACGTACACGAACGCGGCTGGAAACAAGACTCGTACCGAGGGTCGATGCTGCCGGTACTGCTATGCAGAATTATACACGAAGCTCTAGGACCTCCGGGCGGAGGTCGTCTTTTCTTCGCTATCCTCTTAACCCTTCGCTCCTTCACCTTCCGAGAGCGTCTCGAGCGTTTCAACGTCAAGTACCATACAGTACCGTGTGTGCGCCTGTACTTATATCTTTGTGCAACTGTTTGCTCACCCCCCTCCGAGTTAGGAGAGAGAGAGAGAGAGAGAGAGAAAGTACCGGACCCATTTACCATAACGAGGGAAAACGCCGGACGTTGTTGCGGAAGGTCGAAAGCGTCGCCTCGCCCCGACGACGAGAAATTCACGTGAGCGTGGGAACGCGCACGTCGAGGTTTTTCAGTTGTCGCGCTCGTTGTTCGCGACTGTGAACTACCAGAGGAACAAATTGTAAGGAGCTTTGCAGAGGCAACTTCGGGTACCAAAAGGGACCAGCGACGCGTACAATGAGACGAGGAAAATCGCGTCGCAAAGTCGTGAGCGGTTCTGGTTAAATCACTGGCGATTCGCGCGATGATAATTGATAGCGTTGGATTTATTGGCTCCATTGGCGTTTATTTGTAAGCCATTTTTATTTTTTTTTTCATTTTATTCATTAAGGCAATTTTTCATGTTCCCAACCTTTTACGTGACAAAAATATTATATACAAATTTCATTTTACAACACGTGAAATCGACATAGTTGAGCGGCTCTCGAGTGGTCAAACGGTCAAGCGAGTCGGCCCTTCACTAAATTTTGAGGATCTCTATTTATTCATTTACCACGGAGGGTAAAAACCTGAAGCATGAGTTTCAACTGTCGACATTTTGCCAAAAAATCTCGATTTTTACTCATTTTTTCTTCTGTTCACTCAGTTATCTGGCCTCGACCTAATTTCATAGTACTTCATCGGTTATAAAGCCGTAGTATCGATATCTTTTCATTAAGGCACGCTACGTCTGCGTCGAGCTTTTGCGGCATCTCCAGTTTCGCCCCATTGTTTTTCACGATGTTCATCCGCCCGGTCTCTTATCTTCGCTTTGGCGTTTTATTTTGTTCGCCGGATTTTTCGCCGATTTTCTTTCGCGATTGGTAGTTTCTCGAGGCGAGGCGCGTTCGAGGCTTCGCGAACGACCCGTTGCGCTCAGTAGTGTGGTGCGCGTTGTCTCTTTTCTCTCATCATTCCACCTTTTTTTTGGTCCATTCTTTCAGGAGTTTTTCGTGCTAGTATCGGGTGTGCCAGCGTTTCTTCGTCCTTTCTCGCTGCTCCGTTTCTTCCACCTCTCGAAGTCGATTATGTACCCCCCTTTCGTCTGGATTCAAGCAACTACGAGGATTCACGACTTTCGCTATACAACATATATATGTATATATCTACTATATATATGTACGACAAACGATAATTGCTCTCGATATCCTCGAGTGTCGGGGAGTGGTGTGCTAGTCGATCAACAGGATTTCTTTTGCTTGCTGGCCTCTATTTTCTCCACCTCCTTTCCGGCTTCCATCCTTCCGTTTCCCGGCGGAACATTCGAGAACGACCAGAAGGGCTGTGAGTTTTACCCCAGTTCTTTGGCAATTTGTCGCCGAGTTGCCGAGCAAATGGCGTGGATTTGAGATTTTTTTCCCTCTCGCTTTTCCCTTTTTTTTCTATTCGCTCGCTTTATATCTTCCTATTTTTTCCTTTAAAGCCCGACGAACCTTACGGTCGATCGTTGAGCAAAGTTTTGTCAACGTTTTTGCCGAAGATCCCTTCCAGCCGGCTTCCCACGCGTTCCGGGCTTTCCAGTCGTGCATTATCCACTCTATCGTATCGAACGAATCTCGCGACTGTGGTGCGGTATTTTTCCGCGAATCGTTAAGTACTCAGTCTCGAATTGAAGACGAACGCCTCGCAAGACGCACGGTCGGCGCGGAGATCGTTGGAAAGTCGTTCAAATGCAACGGTGCAATTCTATTCGCAACTCCTTGAAAATGCATAGCCATTCGCATCCTCGAAGTCGTCTCGCCCGACTTCGGGACTCTGGACCGCGGCTGCGATGCTTCGCGCGCGAAATTTCGAGGGTCCCCGTCATTGGTGTTACAGTTGAAAATGTCTTGGCGAAGCGCGCTCGAGGATTCCAGGGCGCGCTCAGTGATGTACTGCCGTTCGGTATTCGAAACTAGTTTCATCCACTGGTGTACTCTCGCCCCCTTTGACACGTTATCCGAGAGCGCGCCAATGCAATGAAAGCGAGACACGGGAAGTTAGGGAGATCGGAGTAGATTTTCCACGTTAACGAGATTAGTTCACGAATGGTAATCATAAGTTTGCATTCAACGGTCAAAGGGCCAATGACGCGCCGAGACCTACATAGCGATCGGGTCTACGTGCTAAGGGCGGAACGTGAGCGGCGAGGGGTACGGAAAAATAAAAGGAACGCATCGAATGGATAACGAAAGGGCTGAGCAAGCGCGAAGGCCGAGCGAACGAGATAGCGAGAGAAACGTCTCTCTTCCGAGCTCACGACGTCGCCTCTTCGCTACTTGGCACGTCGTATAACGCTCGCGAGAAGTTTGCCGAGAAAGCGTGTGGCCCGCGTTAATCCGCAAGGGCGCGCCGCCCCCCAAACCACTCCCACCGCCTCGCTATCCATGACGTTCAACAGCCGAGATCTTTATTACCAATTTGCCGAGTAACGAGTGGCGTGCAGCTCGACTAATCGAGCGAAATGAGAACGGGTGGAGGGGAGGGTTGAAAGAGGCACAGGTTATGCCGAGGGACGGGGCTCGTTTGGCTTTTGGTAACGAAATCGCGAGCGCACTAACCCTCGAGAGCGGTACAGTCGTTACATCGGCTAGATTGTAGTTATAAGTTATAATATCGTTTAGCGAACTTGAGAATCATTTCGCGAAGTTCGCCGGCCCTCGAAAAACACCTGATGTCTCAAAAATTCCGAAAAAGAGAACAAAAATAAAAATATCGGGAAAAAAAGTGGAACACATTGTAATCGTACAATCTTTTAGCCCATTCGGACGAAGGAAATACATTTTTTTTTTTTTGTAAAACGATATTGAGAAGGTAGAGTGAAAAAAGTGTGGTGCCCCCGCGGTTCGTTCGGTCGCGTTACTCTAGAAAATAATTGATCCGACAGAGGCAGGGGGTGCGAAAATGTCGAGTCATTATCCGTAGAATGATGGTGCAGTTTTCTGGCAGGCTCAAGGCTCTCCATTCTCTTCGCGCTCTCCGAGCACCTTCCATGCTTCTATGTGTCTCGCCTCTTTCTCCATTCTACTGAAAATAAAAACTAGTGAGGCGTGCGCGCGCGGGAGAGCGGGTTTCAGTGGCGATGAAAAATGTTTCGGTGAGAAAGGAGCTCTCCGAAGCTCGATGGGGCGTAGAGCCCGGCTAGCCAGCGGAGTTCGACGTTCTCGACAAAAGTGCTTCTCGTCCGTGTGCCGAAAATTACAGCGTAAACGTGTTACTCGAATTTAGCTTTCCAGCTATCGTCTCGATTCTCTTGATAAACTTCGGCAACCTCGTTCGCGCGAGCGGCAATACCATCCGGCTATGCATCCGGCGAAATGCTTCGGCAACCCTTCGGAGGTCGCGGTTGTTCCGGGGTATAACGCACGGAAACCTAGGAGACCCCGCGAGTTTAGTCGATAAACAATCTGCCTAGCGCGATGGCAATCATCCTTTTGTCTCGGCTTCGGATCGATCATTTCAGTTGCGCGGACAAAGCGAGAACGAGGCCGACGTAGAGATAATACGTCAAAAAGTCGAGTTAACTACTAGATAAACGGTAAAAAGCATTTTATCGACGCTTCGTCGATTATCGTGATCGGTCCGAGTCGATTAACGATCCTTCCCTTTTCTCCGGATTCTCCCAAAGCCATCGTCTTTCGTACATTCGTTTGTTCGTCCGAGCTAAACCGGGGGGCGATTATTCTTCCCGTTTCGGTCCATGAAATCGCAATCACTTTTACCGGTGCAACGCCTCCGATTCCTCTCCTTTCCGCACTTTCGTTTGATTAAATCGTTTCGATCGGAAAATCATCAGCTTTCGCCCTTCGAAAGAATACCCGATGGAAAATACGATTCGATAGCGGTGCAAATGTCTTGCGATTGTCACTCACGTATGTCCAGTGGCTCGACGCGGGCGACGAGACCGAGGAGTAACAGATGCGCCCAGAATCCAGGGAATATTGGCAGATGATCAGTCTTCATGTTATCCAACGTCGATTGGCCTCATCAACGATCAGTGGCTTCTGAAGCATACGAAAATTGGACAAAAAAATTATTAATTGTCAATCTATCGACTCGAGACCAATAATTACAATATTTATTTATTCTATACTTTCATAACGATGTTTGCCATTTCTATCAATTCATCTAGTAAAAAAAATATTGGTCGAAGTAATATTTTCATAAAAATAATAATAATCATGATTGCCACAGAAAACCGGCAACTCAAGGAATTCCGCTTAGATAATTCCGCAGCAATTCTGATAATGATAATTATGACTATTATCTTTACCAATGACTTTTTTTTAATAAAGTCATTAATGAAAATGGGACAAATATCTTCGACTATCTTTACCCGCCGTTCTTTCGATCTTATTCGTCATAGGAATTGGCAAAGCCGGGTTTGGATATCCGAAATTTCGTTAGACAAGTACGCGAGTGTACTCAAATTATTCGGACTCCGGTGTGAATGCACGTATTATTTTAACGAGTACGCGAATACGATCTGCACGGTTGAGCCGTAACTCGAGTGCAATCCGGGATCTCTGTTTTCGCATAAATCGGCGAAGCGATAACGAGCAAGCATTATCGATCGCGGTCGACGATTATAATTATAACAAGCCAATTCCGCGAAGTGACGTTAGTTCAATATTTTAATTATATTCGATAACTATCGAAATACAACGGTGGAGAGGCGATTCGAAACAAGAGCGCATAGACGCCGGGAGACATATCAATTAATGGTTAATTAACAATTACCAAATTATGGCGACTGATTGACGATTGTAAATTCGCATCGCGCCGACTCGATTTCTCACGGTATTCGAGTCACATTCGTCATCGAATACGAGTCACGTGCGCGATCGCCGATTGGCCATTAATGGGCGAAAAATAATTTTCTTCTTTCGCACGACTCTTTTTTCTCTCACGGATGCTCCGCGCGTTAGTGAGAAAACTTTGCGAAACGTCCTCCGGAGAGGGTACGAGTTCTGATCCCGAAAGTCGTGAGCCACATTTTTTCTTTTTCCTTCTCTTGGCACAGTCGAGGCTTCGTTGGTAGACCAGTGGCAAAAGCGCCGTGGCATGTACATATATATAGTTGTGGTCCTGAGAATCCAATGGATGCGGGCGGTACGTGTGTCGCCTCGAGAAATACAGAGAGTGAGTCGCGTAATCGAGTCCCCATCCAATTAGCTCGAGCCCGGTGCCATCCTTCTCGGCGCCGTTTCGCCTCTCTTTTCGCCCTTTCGTATCCCCGGATCTCAAGTTGACCGCGTCACTGTCTCGGTACAACCGCAGCACGGGGTATTTTCTGTCTTTTTTTTTTTCTTTTTGGTTTCTATTTGATCGCCCTTTGTACCCGGTCGGTTTCTGTTCTCAAGACGGAAATTGCTCTTACCGCCCTCGTAAAGAGCCTCTTTACGACGATTTCTCTTAATCGACCCTCACCACAAATTTCTTCTACCCATTCGTCTCGTACTCGTTGCGCGATACGTTGGAGTCGACGATAAAAATGTTTACACGAGAGAATCGACGCTTTAATGTCCCGCTTTGGGCGAACTCAAAAATATGCTCCCGGAGAAAAATAAAAAGGTTAGAACGGGCAAGCGAATCCGAGTCCGTCTGTGTCGGCATAGGTTTAAAGCAGTTTCCTCATGCCCTAGGCGGAAATGTCCCGACGGATGCGATATAGAGAGGAAAAGGACCGGCTTCGGTAAGTGAAGATAACGAATAAAAAACGAGTGAGAGTAAAAATACCGAGCCGATCCATTATAAGGTCTCAGCTACCTCAGAAGCGGGGGACAATAGCAATAAATAAATAAAAAACTAATCCGACGGCGGTTCAACCAGATCCAATTTCATTGCAGCAAACAGTTATTTAGTGATAATAAACATCGGATGAGTTACGGGAGATAAATCGCTCAAGTAAATGGTCCGTATCGCAGAAATGTCTTCAGCATAAGATTTAATCATGAGAACATTAAGATTTATTCTCTGTCAATAAATCTGGTAATATGGAAAAGATTTCTGGTAACTGGCCAACTAAATATACTATTTAGCAATAGCGCATAAGCTCTCTTCTCCGTGGTTCAAATAAGGATAAGATGTTCGGCTCTGAAGTTTCGTTGGCCAAAATGCTGGCACGATTGTGACTGTATCGTGGCAATTATCGTCGGGTGAATTATACGTTGTTCAGTATTGTGTCCCGTTTTGATATTTCATTAATTCGTATATTTGCCGCGCTGTTTGCGCGTGGTTTTATTAGTAAAGGCAACAAATACAAATGTGGAACGCGGGCTTATTGTATGGTGTAGCGCGGTTAGCTCGTTAACGACGTGCCGTTAATTAGTCTACCTGCAGGTCGTAACTCCCCGAATATCTTTCCCAGTGGTATTATGTAGGGTTACATCGTTATTGCAAAAGGGTATGTAACGTCTGCTCTCTATACGTATTCACCCATCGACCTCGACTCTCGAATTCTCCCCCTTTGGGTTCGCCATCGAGAACCCTGCGAACGAGGGCTCGGTCTGGCAAGTCATCGTAAACTTATAAACAGCGGGATGGAAGGGCCGATGAATCGGAAAAAAAAGGAAAAAAATACAACGGGGCCTCGTATGATAGAATTACCGCTTCATTGAGATTTACGCTTCGCTAATTACGTTCGAGTGGATAATCTCGCATTGCATGCCACTCAAAAGACTCGAGTTGTCCTTTCATTTTGAAGATTCTTAACTGCGATACACTGGTCGGAGCGCAAGCTCGCGCAAGGGGATGTGGGCAAAGGCCACTCAATCGGGCATCAAAAAACATTGAAGAGTTTCCGTCGTTGATGCGGCATCGCAGTGGTTTAGTTTGTCGGCTCGGATGCACAGCGGGAAATCGTGTTCACCGTTAGAACTCCGGCCATTGTTATTCGATTGAAATGAAAAAAAAGAAAAAAATGAATCACGAAATCGATCGTGAACCAGCGAACAGAAATAAAATACAATAGCGGAGCAAATTTCTTTTACAATCAAAGACGTATCGATTGAATTGTACTACTTTTATTATAGAAAAAAAAGGACGAATATCAGAAATCAATCGTGAACCAGTGAATAAAAATTGACGGGAAAAATGAAACAAGCCACTTTCACGATCGAAGAAGAAAAAAAAACTGAATTTTACCTTTCTTTTGTTTCTTTGATCCCACATATATCGAAAACGTTTTCATTATTGTTCGCCTCTGAAGAGTAACGTCAGCGAAATATAATTCCAATTACCGCCAGTTATTAAGCCGCATGTAGTGTTTTTTTCTGTTACATCAGAGCGTCGAGCGAAGCCGGTTAGTTGCAATTCTGTAAGCGGATTCACAGATAGCGAGAACGAATAGCCGAAACGTATACTTCGGCAAAGACGATACTCGACCCAAATAAACTGAAAAGCGCCTTCCAAAGTGCCGTGTTGCGCGCCCGAACGCGCCCGATATATAACAACTTCTCGCCTCTGACTTTTCCACACCGTTCTCCGGCGAAAGCTTCGCTACTACTTTTTTGCTACCACTGCTCCCCCCTGCCGTCCCATCCTGCCGTTCCCATCTCGCGCCACTCACTTTCGCGAATTTCGTATTCCGGTCGTCTTTCGCAT
Source organism: Ischnus inquisitorius (assembly GCA_963924025.1). Classification (NCBI taxonomy): domain Eukaryota; kingdom Metazoa; phylum Arthropoda; class Insecta; order Hymenoptera; family Ichneumonidae; genus Ischnus; species Ischnus inquisitorius. Next base: position 5,168,470 of record OZ001245.1, on the reverse strand, counting down.
TCTCGCGCCTTTTATCTCTATCAATCGCCTAGACTCGCTGAAGTGTACGCGAGCAATGATGCTGACGCGAGGCTCGTTCACGACGATCCGGCGCGTTGAGCGCGTTGCAGAAAAGAACCAGGGCAAGCTTCGCCGACGCGTCGTATTTATTTTTTATACATATGAATTATTATACACATTTCTTTTACCGTCACAAAGATTCCTCGCTTCGTTTGTCATCGTAGAACCAAATAGATTGGATATATCAATAAGGAATCCGATAAAAAGCAGTAAATGAAGTTGAAAATCTGAGTGAAACGTTGCTTCGATTACCTGTGTGGATTTTCTTCGGTGCGCGGCACACTCGAAGTTTAAGTACTTGTTTGCGATTGGTTAGATAAGAATTGAGTTTTACTGTATGCTCGTTGAGAGCGCCGTGCGCAACCGAGCGAGCCGAGGGAAGAGCCCAGTGGAAAGAGAAAAAGTTTTTCCGCTTGCGTTGCAAAGTATTATCGAGAGTTTATGGTCCCTGCGTGCTACTGAACCCGATGGAACATGAGGCTGGTCGATTCTACTTGGGTTACTTCATTCGCTCTATCGAGGCTCTCGCGGGGGCGGAGAGGGCGAAAGGGTTTATCAGCCATATTGCCGCAAAGTTCTTATTCTTAACTCGGAAAACTTTCTTTTGGCCTCTCGTAGAATCAACGACTCCGTAATCGATATAAATTACAGAGATTCCCGGCGAAAACTCCCGTGGCATCATAATACCCACAATCTTGAGTATCACAGCCGAGCGCAGAGAAATGTGAGATTGGACGAAATCCCGATGCGCGGCGGCATTTCGCGAAAAATCGATTTCTCAATTGTACACGAATGCTATTGATAAGAAAGTATGGGAAATGGAACCATATGCGAAGCAACTGCGATGGCCATTGATGAACAACAAAGAATTTTGTAATAATCTTTATCATAAATCGATCTGCTTCCAATAATATTTCCAATAAACATCCAGTCATCAAAAGAAAATCCTTCGACAGCGCGCTTGATGACCGTCATCCTCGTTGGATGGCGTCCGTTCGCGCTGGGCATTGAATGAATTCTTATCGAGAAACCCGCGGGCAAACGGACGTTGAATCGCCACGTCATGGTCTGGGCAGGAATAACATTACAATGTTCCCTGTTCCGTGATATCTATACGACAGGTACACATATAATGCTGGGAATCGACTTCCAACGAATCGATATGTCGCGCATCCGAAGCTCCGGGAGTGGAGCAACCTAACAGTGATTTCCAGGTCCAGTTGCCGGAGGCTAGCCCGCTTCTTTTATTGCCCTCAACATTGGGATCCTCTCTTCGTACTATCCTCTTTTCCTTCGTCTTTAGAATCCACCGTTTTGGGGCACAGCTAGCAGCCACCTATCGCATCGTCATTATCGCACGCCCCGCGGTTTTAAGCTACATTCGAGGGGCGAAAACACGTGAAACGAGATACCGCACCTTCACGGGTTGCCTACGGTATTGCCGTCCTCGATGGCCCTATTCCTTTCACGCGAATCCTTGAAGACTCGCGCGAGCCTGCTTTTCATTCTTCTCCTCTGTAACCGTTCTACGTCTCTTTTCGGATTCTACTTCCGTCGAGATAAGAGCAGCACCATGCCCATCTACGGAACGTTCGAGTCTTGTGAAGGAGGCGTCTCGCGCATCCATTCAGCAGAATCTATTTTTTTTTTTTTCACGGAAACAGCAGAAGATCTCGACATTAGTATTCGCGACGCTCGGCTACGAAATATCGATGCAAGCTAATAAATTTATTTGCACAACCGAATCGTGCGACGAACGCCAGTAAAATCAACGAGCCCGCGAAAAACTGGTACTCGGAATTTTTTGAAGAAAAAAAAAATTTAAGCAACTATCGTTACACCGTTGCGCCAAGCTGATATATTCTTCCATATGATATACGGGTATGCCAATAACTGTGTCGTCGCGAGAGTCGCTCGTATCAAATATATTCCGAAGATAGACGTTGCGCATAACGTCGTTACCATGTGTCGTCGTCATGGATCCTAGACGTTGAATGTGAAAGGAAAATGTATACGGCGGCTCGCGGTATGAGTTACCGTTCGCCCCGGAGGTACTCGAGCCCAACAGCCCGCCTCGCATCATCCGAAACGAGCAAATTTTCCTTCCTACGACCGAGAGACCGTTACGATAAGCCATGAAAAATGTCTTCGCCCTCTGTGTGGGAGTAGCCCCGTTTCTTCTCCGGACCCGTGCAATATATACGTACCTTTTTTCTCACAGATGTGGCATACATACGCGCATAAACGTGTGTATGCACAATCATATTCTATACAGGATAGTTAAAGTATCAGTGTACTACGTTCCAGCGGCGTCGTATCTCTGAGTTAGTCGTTTTATTCACCATTAAACGTTACCGAGCCTCTCAAGAATGTTCTCACATTTATAAACTCTCGGGGAAAACGACTATTCCCCGCCGCTATTCACCACTTATTTAACTCGGACAATGAGAGCGCTCTTGCTTCGTTATCTCAGCTCCGATTATACTCTTCGCTTTCTTTTCTTTCGCTCTCTCCTTACCTCGCCGGCAAAACTTCTGTGCCCCCTGTGTTTGCGGATATCACAAAACGTTACCGAAGTTTCTTTGTTAATTTCTTGAATATTATGTTTTTTCCGTCGTCTCATTGTCAACGCAGCTTGTAGAGCCGTGCATTTTTGCGAGTTTTCGGCACATTTTGCTACGCTTCGTCGCGGCGATCGCAGAAGTTTAGGAATTCGCGAAACAACCTTCGAAGGTTGTTAATTTTTTTGTACAAAAATTGTTCCTCATTTTGTTTCTCTTCTGTGTTAATTTTATTTGTGGAATTTTGATCGAGTTGTTCAAAGAACGGTGCAAGGTGCGAGTTTGAGTCTCGAAAGGGTGTGACGAATTAATAGCTCGAGCGCTAATTCGCAATGTAAACAGTGGTGTATGCCAACCGATGCTGTAAGCCGAGAAGGGTTGCGCTCGGATACAAATGTCCGGCAACGAGTATCCCCGGAATGTTGATTCATTGTCGAGGGGACTCGCGAAGTACAAAGCAGGATCCCGATACTCGCTCGGCAACGAGTTGAATCGAAGCTTGGAGTGGTATCGCGCGGTAAGAGGTTCTACGATCATCGGTGCTGAGTTTGCTCTTCACACTGCGAGAGCCGAGGGATGAACTTTGAGCTCTTTCCCGATCGTGTCGACCAATGGTTTCATAGAGAAGTAAACATTCCAGACGGGGAAAACGAAGCACCCAATCGCACTTCAACGTTCGAAAAGAAAATAGATCGAATCGCGCGCGAGGATCGTAATCTTTAATTTATAATTTATCATTTTTCCAGTGGTCATTTCACACATTGGTTTTCCCATCCTTGCAAGCCTCCAATCACAAATTCAATTACGATTTTTCATGCGCACAGGACTTTTTTGCGACACGCAACGATAGAACATTTATTAAGGTCATACACAGCGGCAGGAATAAAATAAAACTTGGAATGCAAAATATATGATGCTTCGATTAATCCGGTCGAAGAGTTCTCCGCGTTCGATAAAATAAGAATGGAGTACCGATGTCGTCTTTCAACAAGATCTCGTTGTACAAGGAAAAACGAAAACAGGGGTTGACTTTGTGCAAAGGGGAGTTTGGACGCGTATAATGCCAAGCTTCACCGGTTCCTACATCGCGACTATCGCGAATCTTTATCCCGGATTACATTGAAACGTGATGTATTTATCGCTCGAAGATTAAACCTCGCGCGTTTCTGTTTCTTTTTTTTTTTTTTTTTTTAACTCTTGAGCTCTTCGCCTTTTCTCCGCTTCCATTAGAGTATAAGAAAAAGCATACTCTATTCGACTACAATAAAAATTGCACTTTTCCCGGGCTCTGATGAAAGGCAACGCCGTATCCCCGATGCAATACACAGGTCGCGAATACTTTTATTTTTTTCTATTTTTATTTTCACTCCGATGCTTTCCAAACCTCGTGCACTCTAGCGCACAAGGCACTACGAGGCAGAGGGATCGGGGGAGTTTTTGCAACGGAGTTTCGACTTCTGACGCTTCTCTCGTCATTCGAAAGCACATCGCCGTCGCCGGCAAAGGGAAAGAGAACGAGCGTCGACCACTTTTAAGGACCACTTTGGGGCTGAAAGTTTCACCTACTCTCGTTCTTTCTGCTACACTCTTTTTCTCCGAGCCTCCTCTTTCTTTTGTCCCACTTGCTCGCGCCGCGACCATCGGCATCGGTCGCTTTTTTTTTTTTTTTTTTTTCATTCCGCCAGTCGGCGGGGAGGCTCGCCCGGCGAACTTTTAGCGGCAGACCGAACCCACCCATTTGACTCACTTATGAAAAAAGGAACGAAAAAAAAAAAAGGAAAAGAAAAAAAAACGAGGCAAAGAGTGCCTTTGGACGAAAGTGCCTCTCGCCGACGTGAAGCGAATGACGATCGACGGTTATCTGCGGCGAGTCGGAAGCTACCGGACATTCGGAAATTTGTCGAAAAAAAAATTAACACGGCTGTGTAAATTCTAATTTTTTGAATTATAAATACAATTATTGTTATTATTGACTAAACTTAATAATAGGGGTTTTTAATGCCTTAATAGGCACTAGAACACGGAAAATCGCGAGATCTGGCTCGATGCCCATCGTTTATCGCATTGAATCGCGTATCGCAGATTCCGGCGATCGTCAATAGGGGAGAGTGGGGCAGAACGGCATACGGGGCAAAATGGTCTTCACGCACATTGGGACCAGGGCAGAATGGTATTGGGGCAAAATGGGACAGCGAAAAAATCTACTTCGATGGGACTTTCTCTTGTCCCATTTTGCCCTAATTCTATCATACGGGCGACTTTATTTGACCACTTCGTACCATTTTGCCCCGGTATGCCATTCTGCTCCGCTCTCCCCTATGTCGTCAGGATTCTCTGTTGAGCGACAACAGATTGTTAGCCCGGCTTGTCATCCGATACATCCCCGATCTCGCTGCAAAATCATTTCTCGCCACCGGCATGTCTGAGATAATTACTCTCCGCTGAACGTGTCGCGAAAACCCAATATTAAAAAAAATAGATTTTGTTTTCAATTTCATAGACGTATTACAAACCTTTTAAAGCGTATTAATTGTGGTTCATGGCGTAACGAAAATCATTATCGAACAAAATGTATGGTGAAAATATCGCGGCACATATCATCTTTTCTTTTTACCTGCACATACGCGACCCATTTGCGGCCAGTATCGTTAAATTTTTCACACAATCGTGTCGCGGACGACCCGGAAAATGATTTTAATCCCGTGAAGTAATCCGCCGCTCGCATGAGAATAGAACACGAGCCAGACGAGCGGGCAACGGCGTATCGGGTCAAGCATTTTTCGGATGATCGCCAACACACGGTAACGTCCTCGTATAATTACATCCCGCGAATACTCCGCGCGAAGCACAGCCATCGGCTCCGTCGTCGCGTTAAATATTTTCCATGAAACGCAATTACAGAGAATTCTGATCAATTTAATAATCGCGAGTGTAATCGTTGCACGGCCGTAATTGCGAAATAACGAAGTGAAAAACTAAATGCGGAACGACGATGAAATTTCGTCGTGCCCGATGGAATACGCCAATCGTTACGAAGATAGCCAGACACGGAGTCGAATAGGATATACCGGGTCAGTTATCGTCGTTATTCGCGTTCGAGTAATTGGCTCTGACGTTTCGTACTATTGGCATTCGGCGCCGGGACGTTGGGTGTAAATGGAGCGAGGCTTCGAGAAGACCCCGACGCGAGGGGGAGGGGCGTGCGGGGCCGGAAACGAGAAGGGGGCGAGGCGGGTTATCCGGTGCGCATTGTTATTTTCCCGTCGAATGAACCCAAAAGCCGAGAGAGTTATAATTCGATACAGAAACCCGGTGGCCCAGTAATGCAGCAGTGAATTGCAATAGCTCAACGCCACGAGCGAGTAGAACGAGCGGGCAGAACCGAACGGCCGGAGATATAACCCGTAGCAGCCGTGTGTCACACGAGAATTCCGGACCTGTTGAGGAAATTGAAAGATAGGGCCATTCGACGAAACGCCGTGGCATTCTACCAGTCGGAGTAGCGCGCAAAGCAACGGAAGCAGCTTTCCCTCGGGTAATCGGGAGGTATACAATACCGTCAACTGGTACGGCGCCGAGCGAAAGGGCCACTGTGTCTGCTAATCTGTTAATCGATGGCCATTTGTGTCCGACCGGACTCGGACTCGCCGAGTACTCGAATCTCTGCCGTCACTGGCGTTATCTATTCAATTGAACTGAATCACTCTCTCGCACTGCGCCCGCGAGTGTCTGTGCGAGTTCCTGTGTATCATCGAGATCTTAATAGACTCTTTGTTCTCTGTTTCTCCTCAAGAAGCATTTATGAGGCAGCAATTAAGGTCCGGGTTCGAGCGATTAGGCATGTCCGACGATTCCAGACTTTACGCGTCATCCGGATTGTAGCGGCTTAGCTTTTCGCATAACGCCTCATTGACGAATAAAGATAAACATTTTTATTCCAGCAAGATTATCAATGAAATCCCCAAATTCGGTTATGTCGTTCTCCGAACTTGATATTTGTCTTTCGGTATCGAATAGCGCAATAACTCAACCTTTTCCGACAGAATTTTCAGTGATCACGAATCCTCGCAACAAAACGAATAGTTTTGTTTTTGTTCCCTCGTAACGCCGATAAAGCTTGAACGAGACCTTTAGAAAAAGAAATCCCTCTCGCCTAATGTTCGCGCTCGCGGGGAGTCACGGACGTTAAGTTCTTCCCTCAACCGTTAAACATCTCGTGGACAATAATCGCGATCTCCCGTCAAATTGTCTGCACAGCGGTGTTTCTCTCTCGCAACGGCAGGGGCGTGGGTCGCCTGGGAAAACTCGAGGCTCGCGTTGCGGTGTGGAAACGTTTCGCGCAGTAAATTATGTGGTATAATAGGGTGGGGATGATGCCTTTCTCCGCTCCATCCGTCAATGTCACGAGCCACGCCATGCCCATTGCTTCGGAGCTTATAATACCACCTGGAAAGTAAAGAGGAACCGAGTCTCTCTGCATATACACATTGGCCCCTAAAGACAACAAATGAAAGAAAAAAAGAAGTTTTCAAGACATTCTTCACTTTTTTTTCCAATTCTTAACTCCCGATACGAGCTTGTTTACTTTACAAGTCGTTTTTTTTAAGCGTTTCTCTTGTAAGCGAAAACTCGGAGCGGCGAAAGAAAAATAAAAGAATCAAGAGTTTAAAAAAAAGCCACAGGGTTGAAGGCCACGCCTTTCGAGTCCGTGATAATTAATTTTCGCCGTTCGCGAAGGACACACCGCGGCGAAAGAGCCCGTGCGAGCGGAGCGATGGAATAATGTGGCCCGAGCAGCGGTAGCGGAGAGTTATAGACCGCGAGAGAGCCCCGGTGTAACTATACTAGCTCATTTTCTCTCTCTCCATGCACTGGCGTTGCCGCGAGATCCCGTGGTAGTGTGGGCCGCGATTTATCCGCGTCTCTTGCACCGCACTACCGCAATCATAGGGCCGAAGGAAGGAACGAAAGAGCGGCCGAGGTTGGAGGCGAGAGAGGGAGAGAGAGGGAGAGAGAGTGGAGCGACGGCAAGGGTTTCCGCGTATAAAGTTGGTCGAACGAGCTAGACGAAGTAATTAGTTCGCGTGAGAAGCAGCGTGTACGCGAAACCGGTGCTGCCTACGTTTTCGCGTGTATATAGAGCTTGTGTATCCGAGCGCCCTCGAACGCTCGCCGGCGATCGAATATTCTTCGGGCCTCGTCGCGTTCTCGTGGTGGATTATAATTTTCATAATTTTAAAGCTTCCAAAAGGATGATGGACACACGGATATCTTTTGGTAAAAAAAAAAAAAAAAATGGGACGAGCGACTCGGCTTGATTGGGTCGACCCTCCGATTGGCGAGCACGTCGATTCTTTCCCTCATTAAAGACGTGACTCGCGGTCGAAATATCCTGCGCCGGGATCCTTCTTGAGGAGGGTGTGTCGTTGCATTTTCCAAATCCAAAGGAAAGATTCATAGAGAATTTCGAATGATTCTTAATGGGATCGCACGGTCGTTAGCAAAGTTCCTTATTTCATTTCATGAAACTCGACGCGATTAATTGCTAATAAAACGGATTCATATCCCGAACATTCGATCGAAAACACCGAGGGTGCGTTTGCATCGATGGAGCGTTGGGTTCGGGCAGAGTTGGGTTTAAAATTGACGCTTCGCATTGGTACGCCCAAGGACGCTTGAGGCTTGATAGAATCGAGGAGAAAATAGAAGTATACAGTAGCGGTGGTATAGCGAAACGTCGGGCAAACTTTGAAATCAAGTTTAAAGTTTCGCCTCGCCGTCACAAGAAGACCGCGCGAGCTCGTTCTCGCTTCGAGCTTCAATTCTGCCCCTCTCCGTGCTTTCTCTCGCGCGCACCTCGGTCCCTTCGCGCTTCAACGAGGAAGATCGAAAGTTTGCTGACGTAAGTGACACACGGCTGTCCCCCGGCCCACCCTTACTCTCCGCTGTTGCCTTCCCCTCGTCCCCGAAGCGCGTCAAGAGGCTCCTGCGTCGAGTTAGTAACGTCATGGGACATCGAGTTAACCTGCGAAGAACGAACCATGTCGTTTTAAGCTTCGTTTCGCCGCAGCGGCCGATAACACGCGTTCGGGCATTTCCAGTCTCCCCCCATGCAAATTCGTCTGTTTCGCACGACGATGCTCGACTCGAAGGAAAATAATCCTCGTAAATCATTAAAATATCTTCGAGTTACTTTTTATTAGTTATACATTTTTCATTATGTGCAACGGGAGCAGATATAATAATAATACGGTGTCGTTCGCAAAGCAAATAACAATGACGATAACAGTAATAATAAAAATGATATTCGACATTTTTTGGTCATGAAAAAATACGATTTTTCATGTCTCATGAAACATTCACAAAGCCCCGAAGTTTTATCACATTTTTGGTTATTCTTTTTTTCTTTCTTCGATCACCGTTTTTGCCAATCTCGTCCATTCGGCTCTTCTGTCTCTAGCGCGGATTCCGATTATTCGAGATAAAATTTTCAACGATCGACGAGCGGCCGCGCGTTCGCGCGTTACTTTTTCCCTCTTCCGCTTCTCACACACGCTCTTCTCTACATGTGTATTGATTGAACATTTTTTTTTTTTATAACTTTACATTCGCTCACTTGCGGCGGCGTACGAAGGCTGTAAGTACAACGGAGCGATAGAGGTTTGCAAAGTAGCTTACGGGAGGTTTGAAATAAAAAACGAAAATATGTCGAAGGGCTGTGCGGAAGGACGGCTTATCAACGCTGAGTTTACTTTATGCTCCGTGCATTCGTCTATCCGAATCTCCATACATGAATTTAACTGAATATTGCATGGTATTCCGTCGGTGTATAACGAAATTGAACGATGAATCGTCGAGAGTTCGGGGCTCTCGTGCCGTAATATAAAATCCTAAGACGACATGCCCTTCTACATATAATGTTAATGAAAATTTATAAAATTATACTATAATCCTACATTTGGCCTGCACGGCCGCGGCAACCACGGCGACTATCCCACAGTTTTTAAAAGCAACTGCCCCACAATTGCGATATAAACGAATCGCTGTTAATTAAACAACAATAAAAAATGTCCCCTCCGCGTACGCTGTTATTGCAATGTGATTCCACGCTGCAGCGGAACATGCAATATTTACAATGCCATCTTCGAGCGGACTGCAAAAAGTTGTCCCAATAAACGGTGGCTGTCGGACCGAATCTCACGGTATTCTTTTTTCCGCGTGTGTTCATAATACTCGGTTGTCGCGTTTCGTCGGCTTATCCGAAAATGTATGTCACGGACAGTGCGACGACGTCGACGATACGAGGAGCATGTATATTGAAAAGAAGGGTCTCGCTGTGTTTACATAAACGAAATATTTCACGTTCGAGTGAGCCCTCCCCCCTGTTCCTTACCGCGCTCCCATACCGACAGAATGTAGGAAGGTTTAACGTGATGAAGGAGGAAACGGTGGGATCCCAAGCACGTCAGTTGCGAAGTAAAGTACTCGAGGCGCATTGGCGACTGGCCAGGCCAGCGCAGCCTGACGAGGTACCGAGGCCTATATACCTCGCGCCGCCTCGCGAACCACCCTTATTCTAACGGTCACGTTATATATAGTATACATATATATAGATCCGCAGAGTGGAAACATAGAATCCAGGGTGTGTCATTTCGTGCGGTATTCTCGGTGGCCTGCAGCATTGTAGAAAAGATAGAAAGAGGGATGGGGGACAGGGCGAGGTAGTTCGGCGGGGGGAGAAGGGAACTCCGAGTCTCTCGGTGTGCTGGGATGCAAATAACACCCCGGTCGAAAGCAATTTGGCGAACGGAGGCGCAATCTACTCTCTAAGTAGTAGCTTCCCGGTTATAGTCAGACGCGACCGTGGAAACAAAGTGTGGGATCGGTGCCATTGGGCTGCCCGGTACATTCCTCATTTGTCGAGCCTCCCGGCACATTTCGAATATTTAGAAGAAAAAAGAAAGATACAAAAAGTAATAGGTGTGGGACGACTGTCGAAAAAAAAATGTAACCAAGAGGAGGAATAAATGTACGAACTCCATTTTTCACATTCTATTCTCGTCGTACAAAGAAAATAACGAAAATTGAAATAACTGGACCCGAAACCTTCCTTCTTTCTTGCACGCAATAAAATGATTTTACAATCGACTTTGAATTATCCGTGGATTGGCCGTACTTACCACGAATGATTGTGGGCAGCGCCCCAAAAAAAGCGGTCATCCAGCTTGGATTCTGACAGAAATTAAAAGCATTTATATATTCGTTCATTAGCGCCGAATCATCCGTGAAAGCAGAACTTCATTGGGCATTCGGGACTATAAATACTCGTTGAACGAAAAGTAAGCGTCGATGAATCGCGAAACAGCCGTGGCTATTTGTTACGCGGCGGCGGTCGAGCTATTTCTCAATTCTTCGCGCCGTAGACATGCAGTTTCTCCATGTGCAAGATCACGACTCAATATAGAAGCTAATATAGTTGCTTCGAGCCGGTCGGACGTGAAACGAGTTTGGCTCTTCAACGTCAACTCAAAATTACTTCGTCTCGTTCGAAAGTGTATTTTCTTGTGAATAAATGAAACGCGAATGTTAAATATGGATCAACTGGATCGGCGTCAAATCATTATTCACGATTGCGAACAGGAACGCGAATTAATAATATTCGAGTCATTGTACCGTCCGACGGCGGAAATTTGTATATTGCGAGTATATTTTGGCAAATATATTTCAGATACCGCAAACTAAATACTAAATCAAATGTATTTTTAATCGATCAGCGACAAAGTAACAACTAGAATTAGTTCTAGCAACAAATAAATTACGACCCGTACATATAACGATAATAACAATATTTTTCCATATATACAATAGTCAGTTTCCTTACATGGACAGTAAACTAGTCGTCGACACCGAACAAATGTCGATACTCTAATTACGTAAAAAATCTCCCTTGCGTTTGATCTCGCAAGGATTTTTTCTCTTTTCTTTTTGAGGAAACCTTGCATTTGGTGTAAAAGAAAAAAATGATCGACTCGATTCTCGGTTTGTCCGGGAACAAGGAAAAGCCAAAGGGCCTCCAAGTATATCCATGAATCCCTTGGGCGAGCGGGCAAGGCGACGGTCTAGGAGCAATTTGTCGCGCGCGGTGTTCAATCTTCTCTCGGTTGGGTCGACGTCCCAGGGCGTCGTTAGGTTCGTGAACGCAGAAGGTAGTTGCTGAGTGGTGCGGGACGGTTGATAGAAGGATAAGAGAGAGAAAAAAAAAATAAGAAAAATCAAGCGGAAAGTACCGAATCACCGGTAAAGCGGCATCAGCCCGGTGTACACATAAATTTCGGCAAGCCTTAACTGTTCTCTACCTTCGCTTTACCGAGTACGAAAGTTAGAGTTGGATGACCGAAAGTTGGAATTTTATACCGAACTAATATCGAGAAAAGAAATGGGAGGAGGGGCTGGCGGGGCTCTTCTTCCCCGGTTTCTTCGCTCCTTCCTTTCTTCATCCTGTAGGAGGGCAAAGAAGGGAAGTTTCGCGAGGCAGTATATCGAGGGAGAATCCTGAGCTTCGGAAGCCCCGGTCGGTGCTGCCGCCAACGGTGCGCAAGTTTGAAGCTTTTTTTTCTGGACAGAACCCGTGCAACGAGTTCTTTATCTGTCGAGGTAACTTCAATCTTCATCCAGCTTCGAACCTCCGAAACGGCGAGACTCGCCGTTTTCCTTGTCTCGCTCGGCCTCGTCACGCTCGTTTTTCTCGTCCACTACCATTACCGTTACCAGTACGTAGCGCCAGTCGGTAGTGGTAGTAGTATTCTTCGGTATAAAAAGTAGTACGCAGAACTCGAATAATCTCCACTCGAAAGGATCTTTCGCTCAGGGGATTTTCGACTTAGAGCGAAGGAGTGGGAGGAAAGGAGCCCGGCAAAGGGGATGCGGGAGGGTTGCGCTGTACTGTAACCAACTACTGCTACACGTTTTACACAAGTTTTCCAGACTTCGAACTTTGCAATACGCTTCAGTTAACGAAGTAGGTATTCGTATTATTATTACAAGTAGACCATGATATATAGTGCGAATGGAGAAGCGACGAGAGATTCTCCATTTAATCCAAAGACGCGGCTGCCTTAATCAAAATCGTTCATTATCTCAACTTCGTTACCAACGCCCAGCTCGATTTTCTTTTGTGCATCGAGTTTTCACAGTAAGCGTTTCAAAGCGCGCATCTTTCGCGATCGTTCTTCCAAATTATTACGATTGTTATTATTATGAATAATGAGAAATCGTAGAACTAGTAGATTGATTGATTGATTAATGCAATTAAATAAAGGCAATTCATTCCGAAAAGTTGCATTTTCTTCCGGACTAACATGGGTGCTTTCTTTGTCTGGCTACATTGCGCGCAACAGATTTAACGCTCCACATTGGAGAGCCCTTTATGCAGTTCGATTAATCCCCGAGCCAGCGTTGAGATAATCCTTTCGCGTACCCGCAGAACGTAGCTTACCGCTTTAGTTATGCGCGTTTATCACAAAGTGAGGGTATACCATCGCTAAAGTCGGGTCCGAGACGTAGAGAGCGACAGAGATGAGAAGAGAACCGAAGTGAAGTTAAGGTCAAAAGTTTAGATCTGACGCGAAGAGCCCTTTCGGTGAGCGCGGAAAGCTTTGCTCGGGCGAGCTTTAATCTTGGTCCCCGGGAGTCACTATCCGCTCCTCCGCGCCGCTTCCATCGTTCGCTACACTTGTTCATCGTGCTTCATAAGTCCGCGGGGATTTCGAGCGCAAGAGTTTTCGATTAGCCGATCAGAGGCAAAGCCGAGTCGAGGAATGCCCGGATGACTAAGCGATCCAGTCAATTTCGCAGCGTAACCAAGCATCGAACGTTTCTCTTGGAGATTTGCGTTCTATGATTATTTTCCTTTCATATAATATTATTATTTATTTGATTTCGTTGGAAATCGGTCACGACATTATGGCGTGTTTGGCAGCTCGCAGGGCAGGCGGAATCATTGATGTGTCTCATATCTCGCGTCGACAAGGTCACACCCAATAGCTATGTACTCACGAGGGTCCGAAATTGAGATATGAAGCTGGGTTATATATGTGTTTGGTAAATGTACGCGATGAGAATAATGGAAAGGTTCATCGGCCTATTGCTGGGGCGTGCTAATGACGCGCAGCGTCGCGCACTAATCATCCTCCCCCCAACCCCCTGGATTCACCTATCTACTCGTCCCGTGTCATCATCGATTGATGGAAGTACGGATGCCTGAATGAACACCCTTCTGGCCGCGGCTAGCCTGGCTCCGCTGAAACCCCGGAGGAAAAGCAATCTCGTACGACCCTTTCGTCGTCCTCGAATGAGAATCCTCACACGTCGACGATTTTTTTTTTTTTTTTCCTATCCTAGCCTCAATCCTTTTTTACCCTTCCGCCTATATTCCTTTCGTTGGCTCGTTCCCTGTCAAGTCCCGTAAACGTTGTACCACCGCATTACCGACTCTGGCCTCCCATCGATCCCTAATCTCATTGGCTTCGGATCTCTTCGAGACAGGCGCGATATAACGAAATCTTTTTTTTTTTCAGTGAACTCATTAATCATTACCGGTTGCTCGATTACCGCGTGGCTTATTTATAGAACTTTTTATTGCGATTAACGAAAGAATCCTAATTTCATCAATGATTAAGAATAAAACATCTTGTTGTTGCCTGATGACATTCTGGACGGAATCGATGTTTGTCGTGATTCCCCGCAATTCTTGTTCTACAATTTCAACTGTAACAATGTGATTCTTAAATTGACAACGACTCGGCTTAGATATATTAAAAGAATTCGTCTCATCCGAATATCTGACCCGACACGAATAAAAGTGAACGGAGGTGACGCCGAATCGTCGCTCACCCAATCCCGAGTGTATGTCATCCGAGACCGTGAAACAACTCTTCCCCGCACCGGTGTGTAGCCTCATTCATCCGCCGACCTCTGACTTATTGCTCGGTTTCCTCGATGTTGATTCCCGGGACGACCTTCTTCTTTTTCTTCAACTCCCGGCTTCCATTACACGAGAGCGCGCAGACGGTAAATGGAGTTGGCGTTATTAAAAATTTCATATTACAAAGGACCGCCCTCCCCGGTAGCCGTGTCGAAGAAAATGAGGCATCGTTATGAAGAGCATAGAATTTCCTTTTTTTGTACCCTGCAATGCAGCTCGAGCCGGCTACAGGCTCTACGTTCTAAATAGGACAAGCTTTATAAAAATAGATGCCTTCATTCCCAGTTCAATATGAGATCCAATCAAACTCGCGACTGACGTGGCAATTCAGCGAAAACATCTTTTAAAAAAGCGAGTTTGAAAAAACTATCGACTTTTCTGAAAAACCATTGGGTTTGACGTATCCGTATTTGGTGTTTCGGGTTGAAAAATGCATCCGGAGCAGTCTGGCTTGTCGCATTGAATGTTAACAATTGCGCCAGATGTGTCGTGGCTCTCGCGAGTTTGCTTAGCAGTTCTGCAAACGAATTGAGGTGTCCAAAGTATGCATGAAATCATTGAAATCCTATGGAACAAGGCAGTGTTGGGTTCGATCGTATGCCGCGAACAGTACAAAGAGACGAGAGTGCGAATCCTGATGGGCCGCGTACGATAATCGAAGGGCAAGTGATGCGTGGATTATTCGCCATAGGCGTTTCATGCCAGCCACATCCGAGAGGGTGTGAAAGCACAGTAGTGCGCGGTCGTGGCGGTGGTTGGGTCATCTATAGCAGCCGCGTATAATCGTCGTATGGGGAGTGTCCAGTGTTCCAGTGTGGCGCCACGCGCATTTACCGTTCGCAATACTAACCCGATTAAAGCGGCTAATCCAACGGGAAATGGTCTGGACATTGTAGAGAATTCCAAATAACAAACCTCGACGTGAAAGTCCTTGCCGTGCCACAGGGAAGCTGCTTCGGAAGTGGAGGGCTTCGGGGGGGTTGGACGGCCAAGGGGTGTTGGTCGAATCAAAGCTTCTGCAAACCATAACAGAAGGTATATTCTATATCGAAGCGGAGGTTGTAAGCTTTGCAGTTATCTGTTATTACGCCTCTGGGCCATTATGGTTTTAAGCTTCGAGCTTAGACGGATCGGAACATAACGCGAAACACAGGGCATAATGCTTCTGTACTAATGCTCAAAACTTAATTTCTGTATTAGCGTGAAAACAATTAAAAGATCCTCGGGCGTGCGATACTTCGTCGAGCTTGCCGTGGGGCAAGCTATCCGTGCGGTTACCATCAATTACGGCTCTGTACGCGTTGTGTACACTAGGTTTGCGCATCGCCCTATCATCCCTTATCCGTTTACGGAACCCTCGATATTTCGCGTCGGCAAATTTATAGAATTACTTAGGATACGATAGAAGTGAAACACGAGGATACTGAGATTCGAATTATTTTTTACATCTGAACTAAGGCAAAAATGTGCAATAACCTTTTTGAATTACCAAAATTAGAACAAAATCATAAAATAAAATAGAATTCATTCTTCAAGTTCTAATCTTCTTGTTGACACAATTTTTTTAAATCACAAAACATTCTTTTCATTCGCATTTTTCTGTCAGTTTTTCAAAACGATTTGCGATAGATGGAGAAAAAATCAATACCACGCATAATTAGCTATGGTAATTCGGCAGGAACGTGATACGAAATTGGCTCAATCAGTGCTATCAATTTCGCACGGCAACGATCCACTGTTGGATAATGTTCTCGATCTCCGACATTCGGTCGTCCCGTCCGTTGCGCGTTTTCCCGTTGCACCAATTTTCGCCGTATGTCATTAGTTATATCCCCGGGTTAATAGGATGGTTAATTGAAAGCAATTATTTTCCATCGGCAAATTTTTCTGCGTTCAGCCCGAAACCCCTCGTCCCCACTCGGAGGCTCGATAGGATATCAACCGGCAACATGCGAAAGAGAGAGAGAGAAGCGAGCGGACCGAGTTAATTTCGCATTTGCCGCAAGCGCCCTGAACTCCGACGGGGTGATATTTGGAGGGTAAGCGATGCGTGTAGTCGCATCGCGGTTCACCCTCCGCGAAGGCAACCTCAATCGTGTGCTATATAACACACAAACCAACCGAGTTCGAAGTACGGCGGCCACGGCCTACCGTGTGCCGTTGTGTTTGCTACGACCGCACCTATACACCACCACTTCGCTATACTAACCGATGCGTGACATCGTCCCCGTCGTTAATCCTTTTGTACCGCACGCGTTGCCTTCCCGCCCTCTCCACCCACGCGTTATAGAGTTACTTCCTTCGACCGGTTATCCATCGTTCGATGTCTCTGGATATACTTTCGCGGATACACGCGAAAGACGGCCGCTTTGTCGCGTGACTAAAATCAAACTTTCGAATTTCCTGCTTGATGCATAAAACGGAGAAACTTCCGCGATTCGGCGATTGGTCACGCGATCGCGGAGGATGGGCCACGTTGATATTAACTCCTCGTGTGTTTCATGGTATGTCAAACACGTCAAAGTGCCGAAAAAAGACAACTGGTAACGTTGATGAATTAATGCCAAAGTGTCATATGGCATATCTATCAAATCCTTCGGGTAAGAATTTATATGTATGTGTTGTATATGAGAAGATTTCGCCGCTGCCGCCGACACCACCGTCGTGTATAAGAAACGAGCATCGCGCTCTGGGGGGTATGATCGCAGCGGAGAAAACAATCGTTTCGTATAAAAAAATATTGTATAAAAAAGGTTCCAAAGAACCTCGCCCATTGGTTCTTCGTTGCTCTTCGCGAATGACCAAGCTCTTCTCTATGAGAAAGCGAAACCGAAAGTTATTCATACAAGTAATTTTTCAAAATTGTATTCATACTCGTTCTATTGTTCGAAAAAATCTATTAATATATGTATATTCCATCATACATATTTTTATAATCCCTCGCTTTCGCACCAACGCAATAGCGTGAATTTCCATAGCGATGCGTTGTCACATAAATTCCTTTTTTTTCGCCACACAGTGGCGCTATCCGTGGTACATAATTTAAATATTCAATTACCAGGCTGAAAGATTTTTCATATTGAAAGGCGAGGGAGCATTGCGAGGGGTCGGTCGGTGCGGAGTGAGGGGGGTGAAGCAGCGAAAGGGATGGGTGGGCTCTACGAGTGTCTTCCGTAGATAGTGGGACGGTCGGGAAAACTTTGCACCTCTTATTTACTGTCTCTCCCAGTCACCGCGCACCGGAGTTTGTATATACTGTACGATAAAGTACAAGGGTAGTACATAGGCTCACGCATCTCCGCATCCGATTTCTCCCCAGTTCCTCGCTCTGAGGACGCGAGGGGCAAACGAGAGAGGAGGGGGCGGACAACGTCGAGATTTAATAAATCGTCGTAAACATTTCGTGCATGAACGAAGAAACGGGTCGTTCGAGCGCCTTCTTTAAAACTAGAGGAGCGGAACGATATGCTCCTCCACGTATATCTCGTACACTATATACGCATACATAAACATATATGTATATATATGTAATTGTATATATGTGATTACCGAATAAGTGAAGTACAGTAGAGATGAGTAGAAGTGGCTGGCGAGTCAACCATACCCCTGCGGAATAAGTGAGCTCAATTATAAAGTGCTTTGGGTTTGAAGAAGATATGAAAAATCCTCTCGCGCACGTGAATGTGCACGGGGCAAAAACCGGAGAACGGAGGTCTCGGGGGCCAAGTGGCCCGCTCGCGTATTCTCGGTATTTTCATTTTCTTTTTTTCCCCCGGCAAATGTACACTCGCGGTTTGGGAGTTCCCGTTTCTTTTTTTCTTTGCACATTCACATCAATAATTGAGGAACGAAAGCGTTTCGACTAAATTGGCTACTCGTAGCGCATAAAGGGGTGATAAAGTTTCCACTAATTCGTGAACTATTAGTCGCGAGTGACCGGCGCGATTAGCGACGTTTTTTTTTTCTTTGCGGTTCATTTTTCATTATCGGCTATTCGTGAAAGAATACTTCGGTTTTGCGCGGAAATTTTGAAGCGTTTGGCGCATCGCTGATTCGAACAAATTTGCGGCTCGGTTGACTCGGGAATTCGCAGTGTCGCGAGTGCGGGACACTTGTGTGTGGCGTTATTCGCAAATATTAAGAAAGGATCACACGACGATGACGAGAAATTGACGATGACGAAACGAAAGCCAGTCGGGGCGAACGCTTAGGCGTGTCTAATCTCGACGTTCAGTTGGGACGCCCCCATTCAGGCGATTAAGTTTTCGTAACAATTCATTAATGATCGACCGAGTCGGGCTCTCGACAGGGGGACGATGGAGTTTTAATTAAATTTTCGATGATCGACGCGACCCCGATGTTCAGATATCCGTCCGACGCTTATACCCCTGTTGACCGCTCTGGTTCGAGTGCTGGATTTTAATGAGCCGAGTGGGCTAAGCTTCGTTTCTACAAACGTAGTCGCCACTCCAACGCCTGAGCCGACATTTATTCTCGTCTGTTCTATCGACTTTCAATTACTTCAGTCCGATAAGCAGACGGCGAATCCATTTTTTTTCAATATACATCGTTCGGTAGCAAGAAATGTAGCTTATCTATATATTTTTTATTTTAATCCAGAAAAAAGTCGAAAACCGATGTTCAATTTTTTCCTCGAAAACTTCAAAAAAATGCCCTCTCGATTTGCTAGTTCGTTTTTTGCGCTCTTGGATAATTTAATGTGCTCTTCGTATGATCTGCCGGACGCGAATTATGAATATTATAAAACAAACATCCGCTCGGGGGTCGGAAACTCGGCTCTGCATGGATTAGTAGCTTTGGAACTCAAAATATCGCTGCACAATCGAGGTAATGCGAATGTGCCGGATAAATTTTGCGTACGAAATCGGCAAAAGATAAAAGTCGAAAAAGTTTGAGGCAGAAGCCGTCTGCCGTAGTGAATGTGTGGACTTTTTTATAATCGTAAATTATTCTTTGTCGTAATGGCATGTGAATTATCTAACAGTGTTAATATGAATGCACTGAATATTCTATTCGATGTTCGCTTTTCATTCCCTTATATTTTTATTAATTTCTTCGAATGGACTGGCCCGAGTCCCGGATAAATGAATATTTTTCTAATACAGTGATCACTTAATTATCCAAACAATCCGTGTAAAAATACAACCGAGTTAATCATCGCAGCCAATTTATTTTTAACCGGTCCGCACTTTTCTCCAACGACTTACAAATTCTCTATTTATTTTACTCACAGCTAATAACATTAATATTGATTGATCTTCTTATAACTTCATACCGCATATTTGTTCACTCAATTTCCAAGTACTTTTTAGCTTACACCTCGATTTCATTTCATTTTTGAGCTACTTTTTTGTAATTTCATTTGCATTCTACGACCCATCCGGTCTAAAGGGTGAATTATTATTGAACAAACATGCACTGCGGATTCGGAAGCTCGGGTCTTCACGGACCAGAAGTTTCCAGCTGCAAAGCATCAGACTAGTTAATGCGAATGTGTCGTATAAATCCTATAAAAAAAAAATCAACGAAACGTGCGATGATGAAAAACTCCCGGGGGAGAAAGTATCCTGTGGTTTCGGAACAAGAAATGAAAATAGAATGAGAAAAAGAAAAGAAAAAAGAGGCTACGAAAAAAGTACTGGAGCTGTGGTACGATTGGGTACATAGCTATATACCGTTGCACGTATAGTATATATATACTATAGACATGTATGAGAACGTTTCACAAAGTGTGCAACCGCCCCCGACGGCGTGTACGTTTTCTTTTCGCTACGATTTCAGACATGCCGCGGGTAACCCGTTCGTTTCTTCGCACGCTCGAGATCCCGCGGCGAGCGGGAAAGGGGAGTTGCTAAAAGAGCTCGCGTGAACGTTGAAAAATATGATATCCAACGGTTCGCCGAGGTTGTGATAAGGGGCGTTTCGTTGTGGTATCGCATTCGCGCTATTCAGCTCGCTGTGTAATGGAAACTGTCGACAGTACGCGTATATCGTACCGAGGCCTCGAAACTACCCTCCGATAATGATCGCTGCGCTTCGATTGACAGAAGCAATATAACCGAGGACAAAGAAAAATAAAAAAAAAACCGGGAATTATCAGTGACCAGCACGAAGAAGGTTTCAGAGTTTCGCGGATTCGGCGAATGCGCGATGTTTTATGAACTCGGCTTTGTCTCGCCGGCCAGAAATGTCCAACGGAACCGTATCTTTTTACATCGGCATATTTCACATTCGGTTTTTTTAATCTGTTACAATGTTGTTTTTTTTATATACGTTTTTTTTTGTTTTCGATTTTTCAACTGAAAAATTCCGGATCTGAGCGAGCGACAGATATTCCAACTTCATCGCGATCGCGAGCTTTCCTGGGTCGTGTAACAAATGCACACAAAAACTCCGCTTCCACGATGCAGCAGTCGCGTTTGCTTCCGCACAGCGTAACACATTTTGCAATATTTGCTATTTTTCTTCATCGTATTTATTCAGTGGGTTTTTTTCCCCGAAGTTTACACACGCGATATGTATATTAATTTTTTTGTAACTCAATATGTTTGCTTTGTTCCGAATTCGATGCTCCGACCATCATTGTCCGAGAGTTTTCGAAACTCTGCCGTAATTCGTGCCCAGTGACTCTCGCTTAAAAAAACGGAAAATGGAAAAATAAAAAAAAATGAACTGAGAGAATTTCTGAATTGAAATATTACCCTCCTGAGTGATTACAAAAAGGTGTACACAGAATCATTGGGACACATTCGACTGATGATCGATCGTTGCTAACGAGCTTTTATTTTCCTCAATCGTTCCGCAAGGTTGTTTGTGACGAAAATGCATGCCGTTGTCTCCGATCTTTCGATTAGCGTTATTATCTGTATTTTGAATGAACTATGTGTTCATCAAAACCGCCGATTTATTTTAAATTTCAAAAGGCATCGAAAATTGATGCCAGCATCAATTTTCGGGATTCGAAAGAATGGCTGATTATTGATTTTTGAAGGTTTTTCCAGCAAAAGATGTAATCAACATGGATGTAAATTCATTCGACTTTTAATCTTTATCTCCTGCAAGTTTCGTTACGCTTATCGGATGCATAACGAAATCCAACACTCGTCGAATCTACAAAAAGTCGTGTAATCCATCAAAGCAGTCGTCGATTTCGTTTATAATCGAAATTCCTTTTCTTCTCCTTTCAAGCCAAAGCAAAGGATGAAGTCGGCTTTCCGCGAGTAAAATATTCTCGAAAAAATAAGAATAATGAAAACGAAAAAAAAAAAAAAAAAAATACATCATCGACGCGCCGTCTTTGAGCACAAAGCCCGTCGATCACCGGTAGCACCTTATGTCAGAGCGGAGCCTTATCGCCGCAACGACACGAAATCACGCGAGGTACAACATTTGCCCTCTCTCTCTCTCCGCTCGGTGTTGGAAGAGCTCCCGAACCCCCACACACTTCGGGGCCACCAAACTAAAATCGGAGCGTCAGTACCCGCACGCGCCCTCGTGCCCATCGTGCATGGTCACTCCCCTGATTTCGATCGCGCCCAGCTCCGCTCTCTTTGGCTCTCTTGCTCTCGCCTCTCGAAGTGACTCGTTAAGTCCTAAAGAAAAATGAGGTTTCCACCCCCACCCTCCCCCTTTACCCCTTCCCTCCTCGGGCAGGACCAACGGAATATACTTCGGCTCGACCTACTGGCTAATACGTGCTCTGCACCTGCTCTACTATCATTAGATACACAAGAAAGCGAGCCACAGCGAAAGCAGAAAAGCTTCCTAAGCTTCTGCGGTGTAATCAGTAGACGAAATGTGTATTATCGATTCGTGGGATATTTAGCTTTTGTCTCGTCATCGTTAATCACAGTAAATTATGAATGTTAATGTGAAAGAAGATACCATTTATTTTTGTTTTCGGTCCCGTGAGTGTCTTTCGTTTTTTCCGTAATACAATTACTCAGGGGTAATAGGAAAAAGGTAGATGACGATAATTGTCGACTTCCGCGATCTGATTTCCATACCCAAAGCACAAATGAAAGCGCAGGGCATAAAAAATGTATGGAATAGAGAGACGTATCTTGAATCTTCGTGCTTATTAATTTTTTTATTCGAAGCAGTGAATATTCACCGATCATCGCGGATGATTATCGGAATTTTCCAATAGAACAACTAATTATCGATGGTTTAATTGAAATTTTATATTACTGATCGTATATTATGAATTTGAGTGACTTGAGAAAAAACGTTTGAAATTTTCTACAATGTATTTATAAAAAATTTGCAGTTGTCTCGGTGGGGCGAAATTTCCATTATATTGAATGATATTCACTTTATAAAACGAACGAAGTTACAAAAATAAGTGTCTCTGCGTTACATTTCAAAAAACCCGTGTCGGGACGGTCGATCGATTTTTTTTCGATTTTTTTTTGTTCGAACCGACGCGAAACGACGAAATAAATACTCACCCCCCTCGATCGAGAAGTTTCTCTCGACGGCGCGAAACCACCCTCGCCCACCTCCGCCACCCTTCGTACTCCTCGACAGTCGAATGCACCGCGACCGGGGACGGTATACGGAGCACGCTTCTACGTTGCAATGATAACTCGACCTATCCTGGCACTCTCGTACAATCGTCGCTATCATACCCGCACAGCAGTTCGATGAAATATCAATCAAATAAATGAAAGACTATGCGAAGAAAAGGAAGAAAAAAAAAAGAATCTTCAGGTTAACGAAGAACGAATCGTTGGATATCGCGGTACCGTGACCGGGTGACCAACTGCGCGGTTCTCTCGGAAAGCTACAACTATCTTCTTCCCATTCATCGCGCAATTATTTGTATTTATTTATTATTTTTTTTTTCAATAGCGTTATAATTATTTCTCCATCAATTTATCGAAATCAATTACATTTTATTGTTGGAGGCTAAAAAATTTATTCAAGTTCGGCACAATTGTTTTGTTTTTTATCAACATTCCACGCAATCTTGATGCTTTTTATTGTTTTTTTTTTTTTTTATTTCTCCATTATACGAGTTATATTTACACTGAATACGACTGCGGTTATTTACGATCGTTCGTTCGATCGTTACGTCGACTCGCGGTATGTGTTGCACGCGCGGAGGCTACTCGCAGACTGACTGCAACCTGCGTGGGGCATCGATTTTAAACCGCGCTCAGGACTCAGGTCGGACGGCACACTCCGGCGCTCCGTCGGTGCGGTTGGGCCGTCGGGGGATGCGAGCGGAGGGAGCACGCGCGCGACGAATCCTCCGTCGCTATCGCGAGCGGGCAACACACTGCGAGAAACCGAGGCATCGCCGGACGCGATAGCGCAGACAGTGTGACGACCGCGAGCGCTGAGATCGACGAAAAAAATAAAAATAAATGCTCTCGTGACTTTGACGCACGCGGCACCGCGAAGAGCGGCGTGTGCGCGTCACGCAGGAAGACCTAGGGCTCGATAGCGAGCACGGCAGCTGAGCGGAGGTAATTTCGACCCTCGAAGAGTTCGGGAGCCGCTCGCGACAACGGCAGCTCGAGGGAAACGTTCGACAGTTTATTTTTTTGTTTTCCTTTTTTCGCCAGTCAGCAAGAACGATTGCGCGACTTCTGGCCTTTCTGAATGAGGGAGATTTGCTTTCGTGTTTACAGGAACTTTCATCCAATAGAATATTTTACTCAGTTTTCCAGCTCAAGAATGTCAAAGATATTCGGATTTTTAAAGCCTGCATAGATTTCGCCGAAATTCAATCCCATTCATTGGGTTACAATGGTTCAACTTTGTTACAAATTTTGTCTATGTTTACCGAAAATGGATAATTGGATAATCGATATTTTTCAAATTATTCCAAGTTTGATTTATCGTCTGGACGAAAAAGGTGAAGCTTCAGAAATTGGTACTCAGCGATATACATTGAAAAACATCTCCACAATTCCGTGAAAGATTACTTTTTCATGCCAGAAAACTAAACCCGCGCTTACCGGAATCTAGAAAAATATAATTTGCGAATTCCTCGTTGAAGCTTCAATTAGGTCAAGAACCAATCTGCGCAAATGACGCGAAAAAAACGAAAAAGATGCATGCACATTTTCATCTCCGCCAGATTGCACGTCTGAAATTGCGCTCACAATTTTATAATCCGATCGCTCATTTACCCGCATCGAGATAATAGACCGATGCGGAATTGATGAATACCGCCACGCGCACTTGGCTGTAATGAAAATTCCTCGACAACAATAATTGACGGAATATAGATCGTTCGAAGACAGTCGCGATTGGTAATTGCATAATAATATGCAAAATAGGCTGTACAACGAGCCGCGCCATCGGTCCTGTACATACATGCATATATATAGATATACATAGGTACACGCACGTTTGTAACTCACAGACGCAACTAACTCCCATTAGTCAGTGAATTATTCGTAATATCCGTACGGTTAGCGCAGTCTCGAGATAATTCACCTAACGTAATTGATTCCTACATGTATCCAATGTATAGATCGTTAAACGGATTTGCTCGTTCGTCTATACTCACGGGGGAGAGAGTCGTAATTGAATGGCGCAACAACAAGACAATCTTCCGTGTAACGGTGAACGAGCGAGCGACCCGCCTCGCTCGTGGAACCCGCGGAAAATCGACGTTGTCGAGACGCCAAAGATGGAACGGCAAAATTATCGTGTCGAATTTCAACGTGGATATTTCTACGTTCGTTTGGGCCAAGGGAGCCGAAGCGGTGTACTGGCGCCGAACGAACGTTTCATCCTCACGCGACGCGTTTCCAATCGTTATTCATATGCATATGTATCCACCTCTCGCATACGAACTTGCAAGGATTCAGCGTTCCGCGCGGATTAATTTTGTCGATGAAATATAGCTCTCGGTGTCTACCCGGAGTTGCTTCGCAAATTATACATGTATATGCTCGATCCAACGCCTATATATCAGGCTTTCCCTCCAGCTCTCGCTTTGAATTGTCGGACCGCAAGTGTTTCGGACGTTCCCGGTATATGCCTCCCCTCTCGCCCTATCCACCCCCCCAGTCGGCCGGTAAACTTTACTCGCCCGAGCATCTGGAGAGAGCCGAAACAGGCGCAAAAAGGGGCTGCTAAAAAGGTAAAGAAAACGAGAGCGAAAAAAAAAGAACAACGAAAAAACATCTTTGCGGCGAGTCCCTTCCCCGCGAGTCGCGCGCGCGAGTAAACTCTATTGGTAGAGCTGCGTGTAACGATCTCGCCCTATTACCTACTTCGACCACCGTCGCTCGGGCTCATGTATTATTTCCACTGAAACACCGAGATATTGTTTTGTAACCCATGGCTTCGCGCACTTTGTTCTCCACACGCTCGTACATTCTTTTTTTTTTTCGTCGCGCAATAAATTTCGCCAATTAGCGCGCGAAAGCACAACGTACGATTTTCATATCGTCAACCAGAAGTTGACCCAGAGGTCAGAATACATTTTTCTCGCGAGCGGAGAGTCAAATAAATAACATTCATTAGATTCGGGAAAAAAATACGATAATTAAAATTCTGGAATATTCTCGACTGGAAAGTTGGCGGTTTTGATAAAGTTTAATATAATTGTCGTGACTGGGAGAAAATATTCGACGCGCTTTGGGAACGCCAATAAAAGAATTCGAACGGTGTTTCCCGATTGCATCGTAGACTCTTTCAATTATTCAACTGTACAACTATTTCAAACTTCTCGCAGATCGATCACTTACGGAGATTTTCGAAAATCCAATTTCCGTCATTTTCTTCGTCGGCAATTTACTTTTCTGTTGCCTACAAAATTCAGGTGCAGGATTCGGAGATTCTGAACTGTATGAATAATTACGTTCTATCGATAGTAAACTAACAATTCAACATCGATGGTATTCAAATGCGCGATCGATCATTTGCGAAAATATCGAGTCGAATTGTGATTAAATAACGGAACTACGAAAACCGATCCGTCATTTCAAATATAATTTACATTTTTTTTCATTCGAAATATAATTCCAAATAATCCGCAGGTACATTCCTTTTTTTTCTAAAAACACAACAAAAAAACCATGATTTCTCGAATTTTGTCGAGGAATGTCGTCTCACCCCGAAATAATATTTCGCGCTGCAGCGACGCGTCACCCAATGTTTGCCGCAGCTCGTCTGCGGGACTATTCATTTTCCTCGGTTCCTGTTTAGCGAGCAAACGAAACGAGCGAATGTACGAAACGATCAATCATTGGCCTGACGATTCCACGACTTTTACTACTGGCAACTCGGTCGACGTCGTCGGCAACGTGTTCTGAATCGCGCAGCGCGGCTTTTCCTCTGCGACTGGAACGTCTGGGAAACGAGACCTTCCAACCCTCGAGTCTCGCAAGAGCCGTAAAAATAATCGTGTTCAAACATTTGTCCAGAAAAAGAAAAAAAATTGTTCGCAATGCTCTTGTCGCTTTTCACACCGTGTTGTCGAGTTCGGGCTCGAATGAAAGCCACTTCCTCGATTAATAAACCTATATTAATCCCGTCGCGACGCTCCGACACCGACACAGTCGTATACCAGAGTTGCAAACGCGGGGGAACTCGCCGGAAACTCGATAAACCATAAAATTCCTCCATTTAGTGTTTATACCGACACGACGACGACACGGCGTTGGTGTTGCATCGCAAATCCTCGAGTACATTGATTCCATACTTATACCGTATCCGGTATTGATCTCGCTCTCCCCCGCACACGAGGGGCTCTTTTTTTTCTCGCAACCCGAATGTAGGCTCGCCTTTAACCCTCTTCAATTATTTAACGTCTGACCAGCCAGACTGACCGGGGTATCCACTATTTCTCCCGAATCGAGAACCTCTCCTGGCCCGCTTGGCTAACTGCAAGGAATAATTCAGGCGAACAGCGGCCGGATTTTCATTGCCACTTCTCGATTCAACCTGAATAAAACTTCCGGTAGTCACGATTAACGCTGCAAATAAAATATTCGACCGCGCGAGGGGACAATGAGATCGTCGATTTTCGCGAATGCTCGTTTTCCCGCTCGCGTCGTTCGATACCGGACTTTCCCGCGCTACCGCGTGAAAACATTCGTGTCGGCGACGAGAAAAATACCACGAAAAATACGAGATTCGCGAGAGGATAAGTTATTTAAGAGGAAAAAACGGTATACAGCGAGTTCTCGGCAACGACAGCCAGCCGAAGGATGCTTGAGTGGTCCGCAGGAAACGAGAGTTCTCTCCGAAACATTCCTCCGATATACCGCGGACGTTCGGCAGGACAAACGACGGGGTCAACGGTAAATTCTTGACCGCTCTCTCTCTCTTCCGGTCTCTCGTTCCCAGCTTTCCGGAGCATTCCTCATTCCACCGGTGGAAGATCAGGTATCAGGTATCGCTTCATTATTCAATGCTCGACGTCCAAACGTTGCTCAAGGATGTTGGAAACATGGCTATCCAAATGATGGGATCCTGTTCTTGAGGTGAACATACCATTATAGATGCATAGAAATCGTCGACATGATCATCCAACAATTTCTCGAGATTTTTCATTCCATCGCAGAGAATCATTTTTATTGCCTCAGCATTTTTTTCTTCGCTTTCTACGACGGAAGTTTGAACTACGTGGAATTTTCGATTCCGACGGATGATCGAGAAATTCGTTATGCGAACTTCGTAGTGTGGATCAGTCGGTGAATGGTTTCGACAAAAATAAAAATGTTTATTTAGATTAGCCGAGTTTATTATAATCGATATTCCTAACTGATGCTGAGACATGCCCCAATTGATGACCGGGTCACCGTTTATTGGATTTTACCAGTTTATTGGACTAATCTGACGTTATTATCACCAATTAATTCATCCTTAGTCAATATATGAGTCGAATAATCCGCGATTATCAACCTATATACTCATGAGGCGAATGATCATTTACTGCAAATGGAGGTCATAGTTGTATTCTATCGAATAACAGCTTTGGCCGAATGAAAATTACATGAAGTTGCAGTATCGAAAAGGTTTTGCGTCGGTTGAACTTGAGAATTGACCGGATAAAAATTCTACGGGGTCCATGTCGGTCGAATGACGAAGCCTGTGTTTGGTGTATGTAAACACGTCCCTTCATATCGAATCCCTGTTTAAGGGTAGCTCAAGACGGTGTCGGTGGTATGTGTCACTTTCAGAATGTTGCCTTGTTGGCTATTCGGAACACCATCCAAAACAGTCGCCCACTGTTGCTCGAGCGGTTCTCGATTGTGGCGCAGACTTCGGTCATTCCCGTTCTCTCCGACATGATTCCCGTTCTCGTGTGTGTGTCCCTAATGTATATACACGGCCGAACGATGGACCTGTGAACTGGCCACGCCGGCGCACCACGTGCTAACTTAACCGAAGGGATTACGAGCTCAGTTAATGGATGCCTCGCGTATATACGGTTAGAGGGGAGAAATAGAGGGGGCGAGAGTAACCGCGCCGGTCCTTCCGGGAGCTTCTGGTGTGGATGTTGGTCTGAGCTGATGGTTCTACTGGAACAAGCCGGACACACAACCGCACCGAATAACACCGGTAAACGATGGATTTTCCTCCGCCCGCGCCAAAGTCTTTTAGCGATAAATCTCAGATTATGCGAAAAGGGTTGGCAAAATAGCTCGCCCCCCTTCGGTGGTAGAATGAATGAGCGATAAAGAGAATGGAAACGACAAAGAAGATTTTTGAAACAGCGGAGATGGAAAGCAAGCGCAAGAACCGGTCTTTTTGGTTTTCACCCCCTCGCCCTCCGGCTCCGCTAACCCTCCCTCTGAGCCTTGGCCGCATTTGTTCGCGCACACCGCTCGTTCGTGGCCACCAAACCACTACCAACGATGCCGCCGCGCGTAGCCGCGCCTCGCGGTTTATTCTACGGGACGAAATTCCGGGAGAAATTCCACCGGCATTATATCTGCGTCGGTACGCTTTTACTACCCCCCGCACAGCTGGTTCACTCGCTTCTTTCCAGAACTCCCGGGCTCTTTTCCGTTTCGCACCGTAGAGTCGCGCGGGGGCGGCTCGGGGGTTTCGCGAGCGCAGAAGCTTTTGCGCGAACGTTGAAAATAATGAGGATTAGTACCGAGGCGAGAGAGCGAGCGAAACAACCGGGGACCACGCGCGTATACGATAAACGTCAGGCAGGTATACGGGGGCTTCTTCTTCCTCCAAGGTATTATTTTTGCGAAACAACGAAAGAGGCTCGGGCTTCAACCGGGTGATGGATGAAAGTGTATTTTCCAAAGACAGCGATCGTTAGTCTAAGGCTTCATTTGCTTTAGCTATAACGTCTGTCTTCCTTCTCCACTCCCGCTTCGTCTTCGACGCTTCTCGCGTCTCGCTCGCGACGAAGAAATTACTCGGGATTTTTCGATTCAACGCTCGATATTCCTTCGCATATGCAGCTACGAAATATTCTCATTGTGTATTGCGATTCGTCGGAACAAGAAATCGAAGCCAAATTCATTACGGGGGTCACCTAATTCTTTATTACATTGGGAAATACTTTTTTGCTATCGCGTACGAATTATCATCGTCGGTGCGAAGCTTCTTCCGCGAACAAACGAAAGAACCGTCGCGACCAGTCGACGCGCGAGTAAATTGGGAATTCCAAAAAATTTCCAAGAATCATCGGTTCCGTCGGTGCGAATCTCTTCGATTCGTTGGATCTTTCGCCCGACCTCGCGAATTCTCGAGCGTCGAAAAGCTTGAACGAAGTTCGGAGAATTTAGTGAAGCGAAGCATGCAAGAAACTGATCTGCAGAATGTAAAAATTTCGAGGGGTAGAATATGGTCCGAATAGCGGAGATAAGGCAAAACGGCCGCGCCGCTTTTCGAGGACGAACGCCTGTGCGCGCTACGATCCCGATCCGACGCTCGATGGTCCATGGGATATGAAATCGTTGAGCGTAAATGCTCTCCTCCCTCCCCTCCTCCCGGCTCTACGTTCCTTTCTTTCTCGTTATTTATCGCTAGCATTTTAACCGTTGAAAACTTGAGCCGTGATAGCAGCGGGCCGAAGCGGCTACGCTCGCTCGGATGGCCTCTCGGCGCCCACAAATCTAAGAAGATATTGGCACACTGGCTCTCTCTCGCCGCGGAACTCTCGGATCCGCGCTATGGCGCGGCACCGTTCGCGACTTTTTCCATTCTTTCGACTCGCGCGCGAGTGCCGCTCCTTCGCGCTCGGGGCGCGCCCAACGTTCCTCCACTTCGTGCGAAGCGAGCGGAAACTGAAGCGAGCTGGAAGATCTTCTCCTTCGAGCGTTTTTCTTCGACTCGCGAGCCAATGGCTGCAGGGGCAGTCGCGCGACCCTCGGACCACCCCCTCGGCGCCCCCTCGAAAACTTTAACTATTATCAGTGTCACAATCAACGCGAAACGTTGAGCTATCGACTGGCATCAACTTTCCGCGAGTTCGCCGACTTTCTATAGCGCACTCTCCCGGATCTCAATCACTCTCTCTTTCTTTCTACTCGGCTTTTCCTCCCAGGCTCGATGAGAGAAGTCCGAGAAGATTTTATCCGCCGAGCTCTACCGTGGAATATCGGCGAGAGTCGAGAGCTCGTTGTGTCTGGCGATGCCAGATTTCATCTGGATTGGCGCGACTGTGGTAAAATTCATTTTGTCTCGAGCGAGATTCTACAAACGCGACCGCCGTGGAAAAACACGAAAATTCAGAGCAACAAACTTGCCTTAATTAATGGCTTGAAACGTACCGATAACAAGATTAATTAATTGACGTGGACACGTAAAATTCAAATGCAAAATTTCTCTCGTGACTAACAATTTACCGACCTATTTTCTCGATATTTTGACAACGAAAATTATCGTCGGGTCAAAAATGATACGTCGAGCTTGTAATGAACTTCGTAATATCGAAAAAAATGAAAATAAAAATAATAAAGAGATTGCAGTGAAACAGGCTCTCCCAATTTCTCCGTTTCCGTTGCGAAAGTGGCGCGTTGAATCTTTTCCTCATTTTTTTTTAACGCGCCGCAATCGCGGTCGGCTCCAGGGTGTCGACTCGAGCGCGGTCAATTGCCCTCGCCGTGCACGCACACGCACTCGCTTTTTCCCCGCTCATTTTCTCCCTCCGTGCAATATTAATTTCCAATATTCCGGCCAGCTTATTGCTTCATCGCAGAAGAATCTATCTCGCAAACCGTTCACGTGCGGGGCCATCAAAGATTTTTTTTTTAATCTTTTCGCGTTTTCCCACCCTAATTCACACTCCTGCCAACAATTTCGTATCCGGAATTTCGCCCGAACTTGTGTATCACGCGCACAAAGTTCATAGCGTGTTTTTTTCGCAAGCGCTCGGTAAAGCTTCCGTCGCGAATAACGTCGAGACAAATAAATTGGATGCACTCTGCAATATTAATTCTCTGTAGTCACATTTCCCTTTGATAATTTCCCTCGGCTCTTACGACTCGCATCGGATACGCAATGGCTTTTTTTTTCCTTCACTTAATCGTGGATTTTTCATACGAGTTTCATACTTCGTGGCAAGCACGGAAAAAACGTTGAGCGCGCATCACATGATACATAAATAACCGGGCATCGGAGATAAAATATGTCGTCCCGCGTTGTATATGCATACATGTAACTATAATAATACTCGCGCAACGGGAGCGAGATAGAGGATCGTATTATAGTTGGCGTGATGACGTGTGTCGGTGGAGCGTAAATGTACCGATGCACGCCGCTCGCAGAGCCGACAAGCCGGAGGATACGAAGTTCAGACCGCTGTCAGGCTAATACGGATCATCCGTATGACAAAGTATCTGATGTTCACATCGGAATACTTTTTTTCTCTCGGACAATGTCAGGGGATTGTTTTTCTCAAATTGAAGCGGCCAGCCCGTGCCCAACACGTTTTGTTACTTCATTTGAAAATCATTTACTCGCAGGCTCGCAAAAATTATCGCGGCAACGGGACAAAGAATATGCGCAAGGCTACTTTCGATACAAAATGAAAAGAAAACCTACGAAACAAATCATATCCTTACAAGAAACAAGTGGAATGTCATTTTAAAAAATTTACGGAAAATTGTGTCACCATATTTTTTAATTTTTTTTTTTTATTAATTTTTTTATTTCTTGTAAACTTGTTCGATGCGAATTGTGAGATTCAAGCAAAAAAATACGGCCGAGAACGGCTGGCTCGCGCTCGGGCGCTTCCCTAACGGTTGCGTTACCCCCACCACGCCGCTACGCATGACTAGGGGCCAGGCGTCGACGGGACCCCGCTACGTATTCAGTCAAAGTCAGCAGTAGGTCGTGCGCGCGACGTCCGCTTATCCGCTCTTTTCATTCACGCTACTGGATTCGCATATCCGCAACTCTCCAGTCAACAAAAGTTTTCTCTCGTCGAAGCCCCAAACAACAACACAAACTAAACACGCCCTC
This sequence comes from Ischnus inquisitorius, assembly GCA_963924025.1. Classification (NCBI taxonomy): domain Eukaryota; kingdom Metazoa; phylum Arthropoda; class Insecta; order Hymenoptera; family Ichneumonidae; genus Ischnus; species Ischnus inquisitorius. The sequence continues at coordinate 5,135,440 of OZ001245.1, read as the reverse complement.
CTCGTGTTTTCCCACTTCACGACGCCAATGTCCGCATTATCTTTGTGAATAAAGTGTATTCGTGACGATGTTACGTGTTATGAAGTGTATCCTAATTTTTCATCGTTAAGGAGGCTTCGGCGAGTCTTGCTATGGAAGAGTTGGGTCTACTCGCCTGTCCCGCTATTCCCCTCTTCTAATGCGTTGCCACGATTCCAAATCCAGTCCTTTCCCAATCCAAAAAGTGCACACTGTAGAAGTCGCGAAGAAACGACTGTCGTATAAAGCTTCGGGATTGTTTTATGAGCCTCGTGGGTCGGAGGTTCGCGAGTAATTCGCGAACTCTCGTACGTAAGCGTCGTAACGAATCGTCGGCGTAAAGCGCTTTGATAGTATAGTTTCGCGTGAAAGGCGCGGACGAGAGTGAAGTCGGTGTGGACGAAAGGAGAAAAAAGTAAAGATACAGAGAAAGGTACACAGGGCGAGGGTACGAAAGCGAGCGGTGAAAACACGGTGCGTGTTGCACGCGACAGAGCTTCGCGCCGTTCACGCTATCTTTGCTTCGCTGTCCCGCGTGTAGATCGTATTGGCCAACAGTGCGAGCTCGCGGAGGCGCTGATCGTGTGTGCCGATCCGCCAACGCCAGGTTTGACGTCCGTTCCTATTGATCATTATTACTTTATATCGCGATCGCGATATCGCACGGTCGCGCTTGGGCTCTCGCGGTGCGTATTGCGAGCGTGGACGGGAACGAACCCGGCAACGCGCACGCGCGCACGAACTCGATTATCCGGGGAACCTTTCTCGACACAACGCTCGACGACATTGCATCGACGCGTACCTCGGAATATTAATATCGTTTCGTTCTGTCATCAAACATAATTATTAACCCATTCCCGACTATCGCTGATGGAATCGCACGACATTGTTTCCAGCAGTTATGCGCGTCGGATCGCGACGTTGCTTGCCGCCAAGAATATCGCCGTTTTGTTCTCGGTTAATTCGATGAAATATTGAATCGATCATTCATTTTTCTTTCGTTTTTGAATACATTGTTTTTTAAATACTGAATTATTGTGAAAAAGTGTAAAGTATCTCAACGCGCGAGACTCCTGGAATTTCTATTGTCACTGAGTATCAACGTGCTCGCTTCGCTCGCGCTTTATAAACTTATTTTCCCGTGCATTTATGGCTTTGCGATTATATTTGTGATGCGTCTCTCATTATGAAAGAAAAAGATCATTATTATTGCATCGATTTTTCCATCGGCATTTGCGAAGCGTCGCTTATGAGGAAGTGAATCGTCGGTGAACCGACTTCGTAAACGAAGAGTTGCGTGTTCTTTTCGCTGCACGCCACGAATGCGGAATCGTCTCGCGTATTATAGAAGCAATAAACAAAATATAAATTAGTTATGCGAAAGATAATACCGTCGGGCGAGCGGCTAATGCCATACAAAACTGATTGTCGATTTCTTAGAAGGATCGCGCATTAATTTAATTACTTCTCATGAATAAATTATTTGAGCAGAGATCGCAGTTGATGACGGTAAACCGCAACGGTTGTTTTCGCAAAGCCGTGAAATCGGATAGTATGTCCCGATGAATTCGTACGTACGTTAAGCGAAGGGAGGATGATCACGTCGATGGCCCGTGCCAATAACTCTTCGCCGACGAGTATACTCACAGATTAACATGTTTGAATTGGAAATTCCAAAGTCCGGTAGCCAATCGGCGCATCTGTCTCCGTAGTTTTCAGTTTAAACTCTCCGGGCGTTTGGCGGCACACACTCGGGTTATTCGTTCGAAAATTCTCGTGACAGCTGAACGAGCACGGGGTGCGGGGGAGGGAAACGGCATCGAGTCGAGAGTAAGCATGGAATGCTCTCATTTCGAGTGTCCGGATAACCATTAGCACCGGTGTCCTATTTTTGCATACGAAAGGGGATAACGCGACCGTGTGCCGGACACTCTCGAAATTAGAGACGTTAATCGACATTTCAAACGATTTGATATAATTATTAAATTGACAGCTCGGTTGGAACAAAGTAATACGCTATTCGCGAAAAATATGTATTTGTCGCGTTGTCGCAATAAAATTGTATAATTCCGACCAGCCGTTTCCCATTCCAATGCTCGTAGCGGCGAAAAAAGAAAATAATCGATTTATCAATCGCTTCTAATAAAAGATATAACCAATCGTTAACAATTTCTTCCTTCGCATTTCGTAGAAGAATTTTTTCGCTATCAACGCAATTTTATTTGTCAGGCTGAAGTTTTCAATCGTATCAATGTCAATTAATTGGAAATACATTTTCGAAGAAATATTCAACTTGAGAAATTCGTTGTAGGGACGAACGCGCTCTCATTGACAATTGAGCGAGGGGAAATGGCACGCGCGAAAGAAACATCAGCGTTTCTTCGAACGTAATATTCACCGTATCCGGGCTACCGGGGACGTTGTTGAACTCATTACACAGACCACGTTGGCCATTCGTTATGGCTCCCGGCGCGCTAATTGCTATCCCCCGCGTCGTACGCCCGCGAGTCTCTGCCGCGTTCCTCTCTACGTGTTGCTGGCTGGCTCGTCGACACTTGGAGAGTTAGTGACGCGCCGGAGCTTTTCCAAGCGTCGAATACACTCGACGAACAACGTATGGGATGTCGCGTGATAAATTATACAACAACAGTGAGGCAAAATGAATTGTGGCCGCGTGTCGAGAATTTTTCGAGCATCCAATCGTCACGGGATTATACATTTTCATTTTTTCCGACGAAACAGACACGCTTGGATGGTCATTTTTTTCATATTATTTGAAGTCTACGATTTTTTGATGAGTTTTCAAAAATTAATACCGATATCACTTTTAATTAAGCTATTTGCATTATCCGGTAGGTTTGAGCTGCATAAATGAAGCATTTTTTATTATCCTCTGGCAGATTCGATAATTCGTTGAAAAAAAGATAATGTACCTCAGTATCTCCTCCTCCGACAGAACATTTTTTTTCTTGACGATATTTCTGTTTTCAATTGTTTTTCCTAAAATATCATTTGAGCCGGACGATTAATTTTCATTATTTCGAAAACAAATATCTTTGGATAACAATTATTTTTTTTTACTTTCAATATGTATTCAAATGATTATGATTTCAAGAGAGTCAGCGACACCGAATCGATAGCTTCCGTTTTGCCGTGCGAACGCAGAAGGTTCCTTTTTTCGCCTTTCGTATAGTATTAAAGAGTTCGTGGTTAATGACGTCTAGATCGTCGGGGTCCAATTTGGTTTGCGGTAATGAGGTTTGCGTATAGACTCCGCGCTCCGCGGTCATATGAAGTTGAAAAAAGCACGCACGCACACGCAAACACACAAACGATGTCAAGCGTGGCGCGGTGTACGTAAAATCTGAAATTTGTCCGCATAAAGGAGCCCGGCTCGAGGTCGGTTGGCGCGGTTTTGGATGGCGGATCTCTTAAACGTCAGGTCGCGGTTTCCTTTGTCGTCGGATTACCGTGTGGCGCGCGGGCTGACGTGTTCAGAGAAGCCATTCATCCCTTCCCCGGCGAGCCGTGCCGCTCGCGCATCGACGTTTGATCTTCTAGCGACTAACGCAACGAGACGTCGACGCTCGGCGACTGACGAAACTTTGCGACAAATCGCGTATCGATGAACGAGCCCAACATTTTGCGTTGGGTCTCGAAAAGACCCTTCATCCGATTCACCCTCCGCCGTTGCGTTCGCCACCGGCCCCTTCGTTTCGCGCGCTCCTCCTCGCGCTCTCGATAAATTGAATGTTTGCACAGAGGGTAAGTGAATTTCGGGGTCGTACATTAGTCTCACCTGGTAGATGTTTGGACTCTGTGTGTACGCGCGCGGGGGCCTTCATGACTATCATTTTCGCATTAACCAATAATTTCCATATTCATAAGCCGGAATATCGACCCGGCGTTGGACCGTACCAAAGTATACATCCCGCGTAGCGTCGAAAATGGATTAGCGTAATTGTCGGAATAAATTATCAACGGCTACTCCCACGCCGGGAATCAGAAATCATTCTTGGCGGAAGTAGCGAGAGCGGCGACTCCGCCGATGTGGAAAAGAAATTCGAATCGGATCACTATTGCGTCCGGTTCAGATACTTCGACACACGGGCCAGAAATTGTATTAATTTTTTTCAGAAGGCGGAGAGAATAATAAACGGTATTTTTATGATCAGACGCTTGTAAAAGGAATCATTCAATGATTGACTGGTCTGCTCGAGTGATACTGGCCAAATTTATTTTCTTCTCGATTGCTCATTTTTATAATAAGCCCGATTTTTTTCGGCAATCAAATTTGTCGATTCTACTAATCCACAGGTGCAGTGACATAAGACCATAAAAGGCCTCCTCGCTAGGATATATGGGCCGTTTTAGAGCAATACGTTCGTTAGAACGTTTACTCGGATGGTCAATTTTGCAGGCACATACGATTGCCACTGTTACGGTTGCCACTAATAGTTTGGAAGCCGAGTGCAGTCTGTAGTATTCGCGGCGCGCCGCGGTTCTTCGGTATATTACACTACGAATAGGCATGCAAATAATATTCCGATATGGCCATGCAACCGAGTCACTTATATCGTCATTCTACACGTATGTCTATACGCGGAGAATTCATATTATGTTCACCGCGTATAAATACACACGGATGGGAAAATTCGTGAGAGACAGCGACGGCGGAGACTTGTCCAGAGTACAGAACCGAGCGCATAAGTGGAACTGATAGAAATGGAGAATGAACAGAACGACGCGCGATCGGAAATACAGAAGGAGTCGAGGGGGAGGGAGTTGGGCAAAGGGGGTGGAATCGAGAGGATAGAAGCTGCTTGCACGTTACCCAATTCGAATTCCTATATTCCTATATTCTCCACATTGCGCGGACGATACTCGTTCGTTCTGTCTCGTGGCGTTCTCCCGGCGTACCGGGGTATCGCCTCCAATGTCCAATAAAATGGAAATGTTCCACCCTGTGACAGGCCTGCCTTTCCTTTTATTGTCCTATAAGAGTAAGGCAGCTTGCGCGAGAGCTGAATCCCGGGGTTTCGCGGCTGGCGCGCTTCTCTCGCGCTGTACGATACGCTACATAGTCGACTGTGCATCGAGAATGCTCGCCACACCGGATTACACTACGAATATGCACGATGAAAATAACTTGGCCATAAATTTCATGAAACATCGAATTTTTTGGTGAGAACCATTATTTTTCTCTCCGTCTTCGCACGACGATCGGTTTGTTGCGGTGAAATTAATGAGATTTTTAGGGCGAACGACAAAAAAAATTGTAAAACATGCGAGAACATTAAGAAACACTGTGTATTTTTCATTTTCGAGGTCTCTTAAGTAAGAAGGGGAATAATTCAATCATGGATTTCATGAAATAGTGCATTTTTTGTGTGCTAGTACCCGAGCCACAAAACTTGCTAGTATAAAACAAAATAAAAAGATTAAACATTATTTTCGCCTCTATCTTTTTCATTTCATTCGTATGTGAAAAAAAAGACCCAGAAAATTCGAGTTCATTCGTCAATTCGTCATAGTCGATAGAGCCGGAATAAAACTCCGTTTGGACAATATGTTTCGCCCGGTATCAGTGAGAATGCTTCGTGAAAAATGGCGCAAACACATTGATCAGTGGGGGGAGAGAACGAGGGTTATTTCCATCGTTATGTAGCCGGCGCAACTTGAATGGGCCATCAGCGAGAGCACCCGGTGAACTGGCACTCGATAAGGAGACTCCGATTAAATATTCACGGGTGATTAAACGCATTCGTGAATGTTTCGTGTATAGATGAGCGAATGGGAGACCGCGTTGTTTAGCGGCGAGGAGAGATACGTTATCTGAACTACAGGGGCTGTTGTTGCATTGATTGGAGTGTTGCGAGATGTAGTCAGCGAGAGTGAAGGGTTCGTTGAACCCCAGAAAACCCAAATCCTACACGCACAATATATTTCCAAAAAGTTATAAACAATTAACGAAGCTTTATTAATTTTCATAGGCAATCAAATTTCATAATCATAATCATAAAAAAAACTTAAACTTTTTTTTTCACACAATTATATCGTTGTTTCGTCGCTAGGCTGACTATTCTCGAGCGATACTACTTTTAAAGCACCGAGAACCAAAGTTGCAGTTATTGCAACGTGGCAAATAGTAAAAAAAATTAAAACATCAATACAGCATTTTTCAAAGATAATCATAGTTATTGGGGCACAAATAAAAACGAAAAAAATTCAATCAAGCCCTATTTCCATTAATGACCCCATTTAATTACCGGTAAAATAGGATGTGGCAAAAAGCAGCGAGTAATTTATCAATGAAGTTACAATAGTTATAACAACAATGCAACGCTGTCGGCTTTCGCATGGGAATGCATAATTCAATTTTTCAAAACTCTTTTTGTACCATTGTTCCTTCGTTTTGTCGGTCGGTCGACCATTCTCGTATCGTACCATTTTCACGAAGTAAACGAGCGCTTCCTGCCGCATTCTTTTTCGAGCATGCACATTATTTTTCCACGGATGCTACAACGCAAAGTTGCGTCTCGTGCTCATCCTCCGCGAGTAATCGCACACTCGCGTTTGTCCGAATGCCTCGGTATGCTCATATTCATGCTTTGCGTATGGCGGAACGTGCTTCACACTGTGAGCCGCACGCAGTCACGAACACGCTCCACCCCTCCCGATACTTACGCGCGTACACAGTCGTTGAGTACCAACTTTGCAGGTTGCACCGTCCCGGCGCGCGGAGCTAACCTGGCTAAATTCAATTTTGAGTATCTTTTCATCTAAAGCTCTTCTTGCGCATACGTTGTGCTCGGTAGATGAACCGGCTACGTAGACCCCGAGGGTTCTATCTTCATCCCTTTTTCTCCTTTTTCCTCACCGGCACTCGGACGTTCTATACATGTGCTCGCTCCTCTTTCTCTACTTTCGCGTAAAATTAACCCACGTTAACCCGATACCTGCGAGAGATCCCCGAGACCTCATGGGGTTTTTCATCTCTCTGACGTAGAGCTTGCACTACGTTCGGAGAATTTTAATTTCTTTTTTTTTTCTCAATCCAATTCGCATACTGTACAGCGGATAAAATGATACATAAGATCGTCTCGGCTCATATACGATAAAGAAAGCCGTATGTATATCCATTTAGCTATTTACCCAACGGAGGTTGGTTCAATTACTAAATTGAGGATTTAATATTGAAATCGTTCAGTGCTAGAAAGGGCGAAAGAATTTTTAAAAATAATCTGCAAATTGATTATCTTGAGGGGGAAAAAAAATGTAAAATTCAATATCTCGGTACTCGGAATACTCTTTTTGCATGACGGCCATTACGATTCAGGAATACGACGTAATCAATAGTGTGGATTATTGATAAATGATTATTAATTCCAAAATCCCATATTTCACAAAAAAAAAATATATCGCATACGGATAAATATAAAAAAATGTTTTCTTCGTGACGATAATACATAGAGTGAGAATAGCATCGCTAAGTGCCATAGTCCGATGTGAAGCTGCGTAATGTATCGTCGCGTTCCGCGTGCAACCGTAGACCCTGCTGGCGACGACGAAAGGGCATAAGTTGCGGAGAAAAAAAGAAACTTTACTGGCTCACTTCCAAACAGGTACTCTTTAGTCGAACGTGGCGCGCGTGCTTACAAGCATTGCGGGAATGAAATAAACTAGTAATTGATGACGTCGGAGTACCGCGAACGGGCGTCGAGAGAGGAGTGCGGGGAGGTTCTCGATACGTGAATGTACGTTACATGAGTGCGACGGTGATGCAAGGCGCGGGAATGAGAGGACCGAAGGAGTGCGAGCGGAGAAAAGCGAAGGGGTTGAAACGAAGAGAGAACGGCGAGACGGAAGGACGGGGGAAGAATGAACGTGGACGATGTTGGGCGAACGAGAAGCTTCGCAACGTGCCAAGCTTCTAATTTGTTCGTGCAGAACTCACTATCGAGTCGTATTATAGCGCATAGCGCTTGTATATACTGCGCATAGAGCGCCGTGTGTCCTTATCGTGACTAAAGTACGTGCCTCTGTATCGAGATGTTCGAAACGAGGGTACAGGAAAGGAAAGGCATCGGTGCGGGTGGACGAGGCGGGGGAGGGAAATGCCGGGGAGGGGTGCATTGCCGGCGAGAACACAACGAGAGACATTGCTCGCTGCTGCCGGAGGGTGACGCGGGTAACCCGTGAACACTGTGTGCCGAAGCTACACCGAAGTAGAAATAGCGGTTGCCGCTACTTCGGATAACGAAATGTAAATCAGTACTTGTAGATAACAGGCGTTTGGACTGATCCTTCTCCATGCTGGCGGACGGATCCCACGGGCATTCGAAGACGCGAAATACTACGGTACACGATGAAACTATTGTCACAGCGGCACTATTGAGTCTCGAAGCTCCAATTTGATAAATAGTAACGCGAATAAACAATGATAGAGTCAAATACTACAACAAGCATTATTGGCGATACGCTATTAAAAACTTGTATGTGTAGAATTTCACATTCGTATTGACATTGAAAAGAGATTCGAGCGCGAGTCAGACGGCGAATTACCATTGGCGTTCGCGTTCAAGGCGTGTTATAATATTTGTAAGGATCCGCCGAGGATAATGCCAGTCTGGGCGGATGTATTCACCGATAAAAAGGCAGTTCCATGCCATATCGTGCGGTGCACGTTCGTATTTTCGTTTTTTCGGCCCCGATACCATTATTCGATTTGGGGACGGGCGGGAAGGAGGTGTAACCCTCACTCGCAATACTCGCCACGTATACGCGCGTTCTGAAAGCAAAAATTTCGAGGGTGCCGCGCGGCGAGCGCGAGAGCCCGATGTGCTCGTGCAAGACGACGGTGGAGCGCGGGCGACGAGAGCTGCGAGACGAAGGAAATGGAATTTCCACACCTGCCCCCCCTTTCGCCTCTCTCCTCGTTGCTCACCCACGACGCTTTTACCGTTCTCGTTCCACTTTACACCCTCGACGTCCTACATACATCCGTGTACACACAATACACGTGTATATTTATATATGGATAGAGCTGGACGTGTCGGATCCAGAGAGGCCTAGTCACGTTCTCGCTTCGACCATCGATCAGTTGCGTTTGAATTTCTTCGCCGCGAATTCGCCTCCTCGCGTTCTCCCCGGCCGCGCGACGTATCGACTTTCATCTCATTTTTTTCACGTCAAGTGTGACGAAAATACGTTTATCGCTATCCAACGTTAATAATATTACGTGTCAGACATGGAAGCTACACGAAAGTCGTACGCGCGCGGTGCTTTCCATGGGTTTGCGGTATTCGTCGAGATTGAGCTCTCGCGAAGTTTCGACAACGAACAACGAACGGTTCGCGAAGTCATATCGAGGCTCGAAGAAGAATCGCGCCTCGCTGTGACGGAACAATGTCGCTCGGTCTTGAAATGCATAAAGCGAATATCCCTTTTCCCTGGCGCCCTTCAACGCAAACCATTTTCCATCGCTGGCGAGCGCTTTTCGCGCGAACAACACTGTTAAATCTGTGCTCCCTTTGCAACGTCACGTTCTTCGTCGCTTTGTCAGTCATCCGCTTCCACCGGTCGTTGCTTACGAAGAAGATTTCGCGGTGTAATGCTCGTACACGAAATTGTTCTTTAAGCTCTGTAGTCCGTTACAGTAAAGCTCCCGTTCGCTTCTAATCCCGGCTATTCGGTTCCTTTCGTTCTTCGAGTCCGTACATTCCGGTAATCGTGAATATCTCGTATCTTTTGTCATTTAAATTATTATACATTATTATAATTAATATTATAATTAATTATATTATATTAATAATTATAATTAATTATTAGTATCTTGTATCTTTTTTCATTTGAATTATTATACATTATTATAATTTGATTGATTGATTGAAAATCGTAAATATATTATATTTACATTTTTTTATCATATTTCGAAAGATGTTTTTTTTTTTTGCAAATTCGACGAGAACTTAATAAACGGAATTTCGGAAATAAAGATGGGGAGACAAGCTCGCGAGTGTAACTGGCAATATAATATCGGGATACACCGACGGCGACCGTGATGTTTCGTTCTCGTTATGTTGGTCGCGCAGAGCCGGCTGGTAGTGCGAACGATTTAAATTATTGTACACGGTGAGGCTCTCCGCGTTGTGCTCTGTCGCGCGACGGCGGCAGGTGCAAATGGCGCAGCAGCGTTGTTACTTTCAAATTAAGAGGATTAATGAGGGTGGCCGGCATCCCTTCCGTTCGCAGAGTACAGCCCGGCCGCGCGAGTCTCGCCCGCGTTCGAGCCAACTGGCCAACTCGCGTGGACCAAGCAAAATCCGTATGGCTTGTATTTTCCGATAATAGGGCCCGTGGGTGCGATACCGGGAGGGTTTTCTCGTTGGTCAACGAATACCCACGGTAAATATTCTCAGTCACTGCTCGCCGCGTTTTTGTGGGGAGCGACAAAAAAATAATATATATATTACGGACTCGGTGCGGGCTGTACAGAGAACAGTGTCCCCCGGTCTCGAGCTCCCGAGCTCCGGTGTTTCTTCATTCCTGAAACTTTATTAAGACACACACATAATGCGCGCGTGCGAGAATGAAAAAATACTGCCAAGCAGAGCCGCAAACAAAGTCTTTTTTTGGGACAAGAAATTTTTTTTCTCCTTTGCCAAACCACCTTCAACTTCTGTACTAATGAAAATCGTGGCTACTTATTCGATCGTGTTCGCCGATTCGTTGTTTTTTGAGTCCACGCTCTTTACCTTGGCCCCGCAGCGGCCTCTGTGTCTCTGTGTTTATTTCCCGAGTGCCGTTTGAAGAGAGGAAGAGAAAGAAAAAGATAGAGAGAGAGAGAGAGAAGGTCTGACTGATAGAGAAATTCGATGCCAGGTGACAGCGTGAAAGAGAACGATAGAGTTCGTTGAATCTCGAATGCAAATCCCGAATCCCTCTTTAACGCTCACGCTCTAACGCACCGACGCTCGCTCGACGGTAAAACGCGATTCGAGCTTAAAAAAAAAGGAAAAAAAAAAAAAAACACATTCGCGTACGAGAGAAACGTGAGAGAACTCTTCGCGTCGCTTCGACAGTAGACAGAAAGCGACCAAAAAGGCTGAAACAAAACGATCTAGCACCAGCGAACGGTGGATGAAAAGAAAATGAGATTCTGCACTGTTTCTAAGCGCTCGGCGCCCTACTGGCTCATAGACAAATGCCATCGTTTGCGGGAGTTTCTTTTTCATACGCATAGGCGGATCCGCAATCGTTTGGTTTACGCTATCGATGCAACGTTGAATCGCGAGGAATAACGCTACTCGAATTAACAAGAAAAAAATATTACTTTTAGTTTTTTTCAAGAACTCGTTCATTTTTGTGAATGTTCGCCGCTCGAGCTCTCGTAGAGTCATCGATCGGATAATGGAACAATCATATGATACCTGCTGCTTATAATGAGGTTAATTCAGACTTGATAGTTGCCGTTTTTTACGAATTACAACCAAATAATAGATCTACGAAATTAATAAAACTTTGCCCGCGATCGAGGATCTTAATGGAAGACAAACTTCTGTAAATTCACAAAACATAGGTCGAGAAAAAAAAATCTGTTTACAATTTTTTTCAATTTTCACGAAGCTGATACGATGTTCGATTTATAAAGCGATATTGTTGACAAAGCCAGGATTAGAGGCTCGAAGGGATAGGGAACGGAGCGTCAGAGCGTAGAGGTGATGCTTTGATAGGCGTTGAATAAGCGATTCGCACGGCGATGGTCGTTTTCGTGTTTAGCTTTCGACGCTGCATCGATATACGTTGCCCCGAGCGAGAACGATGGTTCGAGTCGGTGTCACGGCGAAGATGGTACAGCGCACCGGAACAGTTCGCGTTAACCAAGGCGATGTTTCCGCAGAGAGACCGAATGCGAGCGAGGAGGCTGGGCGTCGACTTACCTTCGATAATCCTTCATCCACCCACGACGACGGGAGCCTCGGGGGCCCGAAAGAGCGGGTTCGACCTTCCGGCTCGTTATCGGGCGTCATCGACGTTATATTCCACGTTAGAAACTCTCGACCAGAATGTCGCGAAGGGGGCCACGGAGAATCCCCGGAACCCGGAAGCTCCGACGTCGGTGGGAGCTTCGTAATCCTCGTGGACCCCACGGAAAATCCGTGAAGCCCAGATCAAATGTTTCATATAGGATTAATATCAACCCTTCGCGACGACGACAACGAGGACGACGAGGGCCGGCGTGTACCTCGAGAAACCCCCTCCGAGGATTACAAAGAGAATATGGCCCGGGTTATTCCCTCGCGGCTTACGGTACACCGTATGCGGGATCGCATGTATGGCTTTTCCATTCAGAATGAACGAGTGGGTGACCCCCGGCTGCGAGAGTAACCTCTCAAAGAGGTTCGAGTATCTTTATCGTGGTTGCGATAATAATTCTCTCCATACCGTCGGGATAAGATTATTAATTTGGTTTTTTTAGAATGAATTATTCACGAGTTTCCTAAGTCTCCACGGCGTAGTTTAGATAATGCGTGACTTTGCTCGGGGAATACGAATTATTCACGAGATGTCTGATTATTGAATAACCGAAGCGATGGCTGCGAAGCCTGAAAACCATCGTTTTTGTCGTATGCATTTTCAAGGATACCGTTGAAAACGGGTTCAAGTGCTCTCGTTATCGTTTTAACATGCGCCGCCTCTCGCGCTCTTGCGGCCTGAAATCGTGCGGTCTCGCGACACTCGCTCGTATCTTATTCAGCATCTGTTCGAGCTCGCGAGATGAGACGGTCGTTAGAATACCGGAATTGTGCGGTTCGGAAGAAAACTTTTGAAATTTGAACTTTCGGAATTTCGTCGTTTTAATAAACGAATCGCGTCGCATCATCTAAACAAGTATTATTGAACTTCCTCGTTAAAGTTCGGGGGGTAAACCGGAAATTGTCGAAGTGGCGCCTTTCATAAAATATTCATACGATATCTGGTAGATCGAAGCATCGATAAAGTCGATATCCGTTGTAGTTTACAAATCGAGGACAGTCGTCTAGACTCATTACTTTTATTAGTCTAGAGTAATTTCATACACGAGACTTTTCGAGTCACGAATTTATTTTTAGACAAATTCTCTGTAAACAGCATCACGTCCCACCATCGAGAATTTTTTTTCTTCAACTCGGTTCGTCCTGTACAGTTGCTCAGTTCCATTCGACGATTATTGTTTTTTCAATATTGTACACAGATCACGCTCATATTGCTACAATGCGACGGATTGTTTGTTATTGCTACTATCGATAATTGATGTCAGCAATTCAGCATTTTTTTTACACTGGTTTTCTAGTGCGTATTTTGTGCTTCCAGAAATGAATGTGGCTATTCTGCTCATGAAAATAGAATATCCCGAAAATATATCTTGCATATTATTATTATTAATATTATTGTTAATAACCATTTTTTTATTTTGGCTACGGTATAAAAAAGTACAAATTATGGAATAGATTTACTTCGCAAAATTTAAATTACCGACATTATATTGTGTATTTATGATTTTTTTTTCGTGTATATATGAAATATATTTCGGCAAATGTATAATAAGAAATTTATACAAATCCATGTGATTGCATAAATTATATATTTCGAATAGATTTTTTAGCATGTATTTATTTTCTTGTTTCCTTACCTTCGCTGCAACGATTTCGAGTGATTCCAGTCGACTTTGTGGCGTTGACGAAACAGCATCGAATAAATAAGAACCGTGTAATAGTAAATTCTGCGAGGCCGGAAACACCGGGAGATGAAAGAGAAGAAACGCGATTGCAATCAGTCGAGCGACAAATCGAAGCGCTGAATATTTATTGAAAACGGATCGCTATGTACAAACGTATTAAATAGACGTGAACATTTATACAGGGTGTAGTTGTTAATAATTAATCGTATCAGTTACAACATAGCCATAGGAATAATAGTACGCCATCGATAACAATACTTAAATCCTAGCGCACGTTACCGCGACAGTTGCGCGAATGTTTCTGTGCAGTTATATATTTACATTTTTCTTCGTTTTTTTTTCTTTTTCTTCAATTATTGTTTGCTCTCGACGATATAGCGTAATACGATAATCTCTATTTTTTAAATTACTTTTTTTTTTATTATATGGCTCACACGTGTTTAGAAATATCGTCATAGTCAACGATGAGACGGCGCTTCGACCGTTCGTTTTTCTTTTACCTTATTTCTTTCTTTCTTTCATTATAGTTAAATGTATTGATGAATTAACGAGGTCCCGAGAGCGATATAACTTTGAGAATCTTATATAATTCCATATTTAGCTTTGTAAATCGTAACGAGGTTAGAGCATGTGAGATCCGTCAACGATTATTAATCATTTGCACACCGATTCATTATTATTATTTTATTTTTCTCATATCTTATTGTTCATCAGCATTTGCGATAATCTTATATCCGGCACACACATTTTTTTTTCGTCTACAGCGATACTTCGCATTTGTCGCCTTGGTTTTTTTTTTTTTTTTTTTCATTCGATAAGTACCTTAAAAACCGAGACGACCTGATTTCGGCGACATGAACGCAACCGAATTCATCCATTGTTGGAATTGCATTTTCATTTCTCATTCGCACATTCGTTATCACATTACTTATAGGTACATTCTTTACCAAGAGCTCGATACTACATTAACATTATGCATTTATTTACCGAAGGTGCATTATCGACGATACTCTTTATTTACTCATTTTTCATACTCTGCTTTTTTCTTTGAGAATTTTCGTCGTGGATATGTCGAGATTCTCCAATAAATTAGTGAACTTGCACCGTAGCGCACTCGCGTTTCCGTCAGCAAAAAAAAAAAACAATTGGATTAGCATCGAAAAATCCGAATTCCACGTACAATCAATTTTTTTATCTTCAAAGGTTTTTTTTTTAAGTTCATTTGACAGCAATGCACTTTGAAATTGACGGATATAAAAGATGCCAAACCAATTTATTGCGAGCGCGTGCAAGCTATTTTCCGTCGCGAGAAATGAAGTCCGAAGGAAATGACAATTGCATTGTTGCCAATGGATTGAAAATTGACTCTATCAGCGGATATCCATGCGTAGCGAGGATTCAACAAAAAAAATTACAGATTGCCAGATAAAAAAAAAAAACCTAGATCATAAATTCGTAGAGAAAAAATTAGACTCTTTCGGTTGCCTTGCCAAAAATCGCTTTGACTCTTCACGCACACAGAATTTTTTTTTGGCGCAAAAGGCTTACCAAACATAACTACATCTGTCCCATTCCTCATTTTCGTCAATCAATCGAAGCATGTATTTTTTTTTTTAAAGTATTAATCTTCTTACGTTACAACCCACCGCTCGGGCATTCGCGTCGCTCGCATCGAGAGATGCAAGTGCAGTTGCACACCACGGTATTAGAAAAGTTTGAACACAGGTTCGTTTAGCGAGAACAATGCCTGGTCGCACATCGAGTCGGTTGTGAATGAGTGAAGCACAGAAGGCAACAGTATGAATTTAGACCTGCAAACAGTCGTTTTGTATTCCGCGTTATCCGTATTTCCGAAAGCCTCGCAACTCGTTCAGTTGTTTTTAATTACATATATATAAAAAAAAAGTAATAAAAAAAAAATCGATAAATCAACAAGCGTCCTCTTTATTTCTCGAACGATCGTATCCACTAATTGCTTCGTGCCGTGCGAGTCGCATCGAGTACACAGTTGTTTTTTCCGTTTTTTTTTATTCCTCCAACAATCTCGCTCCTACGTTCCTATTTTTCGAACACTCAGCATTACCGGACCGAAGCTTTTGCGATTCTCTCTGCCGTGTCCTGTGTATTTCCCTCCCGTTCGTATCCTTCGCGCAAATACAAGTTTTTTTTGCTCCCATTCGCGCCGTTGAAAAAAAAAAATTGTCCGCACAAAAAAAATAACATCATCGACGCGTGACGCTTATTTTTTTTCTTCTCGAAAACATCATCAAAACCATAACCGCCCCGATCAATATGACCTATGGTACGAATAAAAAAAACATGGCGTAAAATTGCAAGCGTTCGTAAAACGTACGGTATCGTGTATGCGTTATTCATGCACTCTAAAATTCATATTACCCGACGCGCCGACGTTTCCATCGTTTTTTGTTTCATTTCATCTCGGTTTTATTTTATCATCATGTATACTCGACCTATAACTATGTTGTATGCATAGATAGTTTCGTGTATGACTGAAACACACACACACGCGCGCGCGCGCCTCTCTCACACCCTCACATATACGTTACCTATATATATATATATATATAATATTTATGTATATATATACCTGCAACCTCTATTCGTATTGTCAAACATTCATGCACTTTGGCTAAGCGCATTTTAAGCTTACAAGTAGTTTGCCAAAAGACCAATCTAAGTTTGCCCGCAACCCCTCCCCCACACGTTCTCCGTTCCGTCATCGTTCTCGTCTTACGTCTTGATTTTCGTGTGCTGCCTCGAAAGCGTTGTATACACCCCATTTCGCTGCCTCGCTACTCCAGCGTGTATGCGCCTCGTATGCATAGCTCCGAAAGATTTTACGACGAAAGTCGTATTTTTTTTACGTACAAAAAGATTTTATTCAGCATGTAGGACAGCTTCGCTAGTTTTCTTGTTTTTTTTTTTTTTTTTTTTTATGTCGACAAGTCATCGTTCAAGTTGGGCGAGGCGAATTTCGCTCTAATGCATTGGGCTTCTCGCTATCTTACTGCGAATTTATTCTTCAGTTCTCATGCTCTCGGTACTTTAATGCCCGGTACAAAAAATGTGCTTTCTCTACTATTAGTGTTCATTCATCGTTGGTTTTTTCGATCTCCCATCGCGGTTCGGGATTTTCGAGGCATCGTTCATATCCGAGTTGAAACGTCGCTTAGCTGGTGTATTCCGGTGAATTCTCTCGACTTACCTCCGAGATCCTCGAAGAATATTCCTCCTTTTCATCGAAAAATCAAACACGAAGATTGATAGATCATGAAAAAAAAATATATGCATGAAAAAAACACGATTTGATATTCGTTCGATCTCACTCGCGCTGTTCTTCGTCAGGCGTTTCTGGGCCGTTCTCGTCGATATGCGCGGGCGGCTACGCCGGAGATACATCATATCGAAATCCACGAAAATTACTCCACGGGACGTCGCCGTTGCGGTCTCGTCGGCCGAGAATTGTTTCTCGAATATCGAGCCCCTTCCCCGCCTACTCGAAGTTACGAGACAGTAGAAATCGATCTTTCAATTCGCCACTTTGTCACAATTCCATCCACGTCCGTGGCTGTGACTTATGACTTCGTCGCGTTGGCCCTCGCGTTGGATGGTTTGTCTCGATCGGTGTCGTCGTCGACTTCGTTGCCCCGCGCGCCCCGAACGCTTCCAGATTTCCGTGGCATCCAAATGGCGGGGCTGTAGTCTTGTACGCGAACGAGATGAACGACGCCGAGCATAAAGGCCAGCTAGGCAGATCGTGCGGGCAACTGGAAGCAAAAGCCCTAGCATCGAGCGCGAGGGGGTCGAAGGGGTCGGGGTCGATGGGGTTTGGGGACAACGATGAAATTCAGGCGATTTTGTTATTGGACCCATATATATTCGCGACGACGTGACTACGGATCGAACGGAAGCAGGCGGCACCGCCCCCTCTTCCAACCGAACGGATGTCCCGCTTCCATTCCCCTACCCGGAGGGTATCAAATGCTTGTTTGCTGACAGTATCAATTTCGGAATAACATACGCCGGATTTATCGAACGTATATCCTCGAGCCCGTCGCTACGCACAGCATCCCGCGCTCCCATCTGCACCGGGTACAAACAACCAGCGGAGGAAATGGCAGGCAAAACATGTCTATCGATGGTTCCGCGGTTAACGTGCGTTTGACTTTGCGGCAGAGAGGCTATCCGGATTGCTTTTTTTTTTCTTCCTCTGTAACCGATGATTCTCGTAATCCCGTTAATACACAGCGCGCCAACGAGAGTCCATGAGCTCGGCTCGCTTTACATCTCGTCCACGCGCTCGGATCAACACGGCAAACGGACCAGAGCCATACGATAATTCGAGGATCGACGTCGAATCGAACGAAGAATGATGGAACGCTCGGGGGTTCTGTTTTCTACGCTTGGAAAATTTGGTTTATGTACACGTGAGCGGTGTCTAGCTACGGATGACACTTTGTGAATACCGAATCAGGGTTTTTCTTTCTACGTTAAGTACGATTACGAGTAGGTGGACGAGTGCGCTCGTTTTTGATAGTCGTCAGCGTTCGATCGTGGTCCTGGAGAGGAAAACTTCCGGCAGATCCTCTCGTTGAGGACATCGGGTAACTTGAGATGCCAAGATTGTAACGATTTGCCTTCCCTATTTTATCCGAAACGGTTCCTTCAACGTCTAAAACCAAATTAGATTTTCACACGTGTATGTCGTGACTGGAAAAACGTAATTGGTTTTTGGTCGTCGATGTGACCATTACGTAAAAAAATAAGGAAGACGATTTCATTAGCGTTCGAGCTTGCGGTTTATGCCCTCAAGACGGAGCACGGGCAAACTTTTCGGTAGCTACTGATTCGGCTTTGCAGGCTGCAATGTTGATTGCCACTTCACTCGATCCCTATTCCCCAATCGCCTGTGTTGGCCTTATCTCCGGATGTCGACAGACTCGACAATAAATCGCATTTGGGAAAGACACAATTAATATAGCACGCAGGTTCATCGCAAGGGAATTGTAGTTTTTGTTGTAGTTTTGGGTTCACGGCGAATGTTCAACTTGGGCATTGAGATTCGTCGATTACTCGCACTCAATGGCAATTGTTGGTCTCGAGATATTTGTTTATAGCGACATCTTAATGAGATCCGGAACACTATCGATAGGTAATGTTTCTCTTTTTCTTTGGTGAACATCGCGATGATAAATTTTCTACGCTTCATAGAATTTTTCTCGATTATTACGATGTTTTGTTTTTTTTTTCCGATATGTTACGCAGCGCTGGAAGATGCGACGTTTTATTGTCGTTTCGTTTAGCCATTACGTGTTTCAGTCGTGCCGCCCGATTGTTTAATACAGTTTTACAGCATGCGCTTATTTCGAATAACGAGTTGTTTCGTTAATTTTTCCTTTTTTTTTTTTTCCAGTTACATGGTCGTTGATGGGGGACAGCTCCACCAATTACCATTCAATTCGCCGATCATAGAAAGCCGGATAAGATTCCAGCCTTCCAGTTCTCTGTATCAGGTGTCGTTGCCCGAGTTCGGCTTGTAGCCGAGATTCTTGCGTTGAAGGAACAGATGAATCTCTTGAAATGTCGGCCGATCGACGTCATTCCGCTGCCAGCACTCGCGCATCAGATCGTACATCTCTTTCGGACAGTTCTTCGGCAATGGAAGAATCATCTGCGAGCAGGAGGGCAAAATTCACGGATATTGGTGTGTTTTTTTGCAACTTTCAATTTTTGCTTTTTGACGAACTCGACTCGATTTCGCGGATGATTTGCCATATTTGTTAAATTTTTTTGTACGACAAAGTAGTTATTTTTCAACTCACCCTGCTCTCCTCTTCCTGGTAGAAGAAGGTCGCGTTCTCGACTATCCGATGATCGGGCAATTCCTCGAAGGGTTGCTCCCGAGCGAAAGTCAAAATCTCCCAAAAAGTCACAGCGAAGGACCACACATCACTCTTAGATGTATTCTTTCCCTGAATCAACAATTTATCACATACACCTTTACATAATTCCGTATCGAAATCAATTAAGCGACATTTCGACGATCTCTGACGAAAAGCTTTGCTTTATTTCTTTTGAGGGCGAAAAAAAATTGAGACACTAAAGTATTCCAATAATTTGAAAAAAAATCCTAAGTTCCCTAAACAAAAATTGTATGGGAATTGTAATTTTTTTCCGAGAAAAATTAATTTTTGGAACGCTATTGCGAACAATCTGTCGCGTGAAATTTTCGGCCGAATTTTTTGACCTATAAGAAAAAATTAAAAATCCGTTTCTTTTTCCCTCAAAACTTTGAATTAAAAGTCATTATAAATGTTACAATAGGAATAAGCGGGTTACATGTTGTTTCAATTCTATTCGAGCGAGCGCTCGTCAAAACAATCGCCGGATATTAATTCGCAAAAAAGTAAAGTTACATCCGCTCATTGCCGCACGAGTAATCCGCACTTGAAGATCTCATCTTGCGTCGAATGCCGCAAATTTCGAGGGGCGGCGAAAATTCATTCCGTATCTCGGCGTGCTCTACGAGATATCAAAACCCGAATGTCCATGTGCGCTCATTAAAGCTCTCGAAATTCGCGCGGTTCTTGTAATTTAAAGTAATAGTCGTTCGGAAGCTTTATCCGAGCGAGCGAACTGGGATACCGCGGACGGAGAGCGAACGTACGCGTTTCATTAGCGTTGTGCCGGAGAGCGCGAGCAAGAGTGTAGGAGAATCGCGCACACGCGGACAGCGAGCGAACGCTTAAATCGCGCGCGCTTCCGTTTCCGGATAAATAAATGGGCTATAATGAAACATTAATGACGCGGTCGATTTGAAACAACTATGCAAATGAATGCTAAACGTTATATTTCAAGGGAGTCGCGTGTGCGGGAGTCGACGCTTCCCGGACTCGCGGGCGTTTCGTTCTATCCGCATTGTCGTGCCATTGAATCGACATTAGGGGCGCCTGTTTGTAGAATCGCTCATTCGTCACCTCATCCATCCCACACGCTTGCTCGAACGGATTAACATTTTTTTTCAAACGGATCCCGACAAAATCTCCCAACCGCATTGCACGGAGCTCTTCTCGATCGGACGGGTTATTAATTTTCAATCGCATCGTCACGCAATTTCGCGAACCGGAGGTTGAGCCATGACTGGCAATTCGAATCATCACCGGAAGGTAATCGGCAATGTTTAACTAATTCATCGTTTACATTGGGCGCTCTACACGGAAAAACAAGAACGGTCAAATTCGCGCGGCGCTTCCGACGATGGCAATGCAAATATTACATTTTTTGATACAGCTTCGATTTAAAGGTCGGCTCGCCGTGCGTTATACTATATCGTGGGTTATTAAAAAAAAATTATTCATATTATTATTATTTTTCGTCACTTAATACCGACTGACGGAATAATTCTCAGTCCATCCGGGCATTAGCCGTCCGTCGATCTGTCAGTTATAGTCACGGCATCGCGTGATTATCGGATTTCCAATTAAATTTCCGACGACAACTTTTTCGCTCTGGTCACGTGTGTATATATTATGTATATATATATCACATACATACGTATACTTCGTTTATATTGCGCGCAGTTCGCCCGAGAAAAAAAAATGTCTAAAACTGCGACTGGCACAGAGTCCGCGAACCCGTGAAACTCAGTGAAAAACGGACACGTACGTGTATCACGCTTTTTCGATCTCTCACCGAACTTCGATGAAACGCAGTTGCATCAAACTCTCGTCGTTCTCACGGCCTCTGCCCATTCCATTTTCGCCGCCCTCGGCATAACGTGTCCGATGCGTTCGTTCGTTACGATCGTTCAACGAGAAATTTTTGCTATTTGAGGTTTTTTTTTTTGCATGACCTCGGAGCTTCATACGGCGCGTCGAGCATATACTACGATCGGTTACCGCACCTCGCACGTCATTGGCCCGTCGAGGGTTAGATGGGGTTATGACGAAAATTTTATTGGGAATTATTCACTTACCAGTAGCATCGACTCCCAGGCCATCCAACGTATCGGCAGAGGCGGACGTCCCTCGACTTTGAAGTAGTCCGCAATGTAAGCCGTTCTGCCCGGTCCAAGGTCCGATACTTTGACCGTGAAATTTCGATGCACCAGACAGTTTCTGAAAGCAAAATCATTCGACACGCGTCACGACGGGCGTTTTCATTGATTAATTAATTTATTTGTTTGTGGGCAATTTTTTACCGATTCAGAAATGCTCAATCGTTTGGTTTATTTTTATATTGTTCAAATAACAATATCGCAGATAATGCGGAAGCAGAAAGAAAAAAAGTGTCAGAAAGTTTCGGAAATTTTTCAAAAGTAATTGGCGCGAAAAAAAAATCTTTCGAATGATTTTTTTATCCGATTGATCGCTCAGTGAATTCTCGAGTGTGGCAGAATAATTTTTTACCCC
Organism: Ischnus inquisitorius; assembly: GCA_963924025.1. Lineage (NCBI taxonomy): Eukaryota > Metazoa > Arthropoda > Insecta > Hymenoptera > Ichneumonidae > Ischnus > Ischnus inquisitorius. Next base: position 5,113,267 of record OZ001245.1, on the reverse strand, counting down.
AGTTGAATCACGAGTAATGAGGCTTCTCGTGCGAGTTGCGCGAACCCAAATCTCGCGGGGTTGGGGAGACAGCGAGATTTGTTGGCTCAGTCTAATCGTCCGAGAGTTTTTATTTTCATGGCACGTTCTCCGTTCCTCTCTTTTGGCGCTCATTATCGGCTCTATTAATACTTAATGGGATCCATTAACAACTTCGTCGTTTCCCCGTTTTTTCTATTAATCGCTGACACCACTTTCGCACTATCGCGTTCGTTCGTCGATAAGGGAAATCAGCTAATACCGTAAGAAAAGAACCGCGGATCGATCGAATTGAATAACAGCACGAAAGAAAGATCTCGTCGTGCGATCGGCAAAAGTGAGAAGAATACAAAAAATTCGCGTTTCATTCGCTTGTTTATTTTTGTCGGAATCAAATGTTTTTATTATTTTCCAATTTCTTATCGGGAAGGGTTGCGAAACTCTCTTTGTTTCGCCTTAATGCGAACCGCGCGATCGGCAGAAGTGAAAAGAATACAAAAAAATTCGCGTTTTATTCGCTTGTTTATTTTTGTCGGAATCGAATGTTTTTATTATTTTCCAATTTCTCATCGGAAAGGGTTGCAAAAATTTCTTTGTTTCGCCTTAATGCGAACCGCGCGATCGGCAAAAGTGAAAAGAATACAAAAAACTGGCGTTTCATTCGCTCGTTTATTTTGTCGGAATCAAATGTTTTTATTATTTTCCAATTTCTTATCGGAAAGGGTTGCAAAACTCTCTTTGTTTCGTCTTAATGCGAACCGCGCGATATACGCTCATTCTCGATCCGAGTCCGTAGCTTGTATTACAATGGGGCGAGGGCAAAGTACGATACGTCGGGGCGATATCGCGGGTAACGTCGAGGGTGAGAACACGGGTGTCGAGACAAGCGATAAAACGATGGACTGAGCTAATGGAGCGATCTCGGTTTCTCAACCACTCGTAACTACTCCACCGGAACGACGTACATATATACGTACGTATACGCGGGTTATACCGATTCGTGCTGTCCCCCCCGTAACACTTCCATTCCCTTCGCGGTCGGAGCTTATCACCGCTCCGTTCCAGAAATAACATTTTACCGAGCCAAAGACCATTGGTGTTTCAATTACAGTAATGGACTAATGTGCGTCAGTTCGCTATAAAGGTCGGGCTTTATTATCGAAGGTCCGAAAGGGACTTTTTCTAATTTCGGGGAAACGGTCCAGTGAATTTGTATGCAAGATTCTTCGTCATACGAATTTTAGCCCAATTTATTCCAATTCGAAAGATCGACGCTCCGGCCTGGCTCGAACGCGTTTCGAAATTTTCAATTTTCGCGATGGCGAAAATTAAAATATTGAATTTTCATAGTTTTTTTTTAATCGTTGAATTCGTACTTACCTCGTTGCGAGATCCTGATGCACGAAGTCCATCTCTTCGAGGTATTTCATGCCCGATGCTATTTGCGTCGCCATGTATATCAGAGTGCCGAAGCTGAAACAAAAATCGCGTGGAACCCGTTGACACTCGTTTTCTTCGTTGCAAAGAGCCGCGCCCTCCGTATCGCGTAGGGGAGAGCGCGGCAAAATGGCACACCGGGGCAAAATGGTACGAAATGGTCAAATAAAGTTCCCCGTATGATAGCGTTGGGGTAAAATAGGACAAGAAAAAGTGCCATCGAAGTAGATTTTTTTGCTGTCCCATTTTGCCCCAATACCTTTCTGCCCTGGTCCCATTGTGCGTGAATACCATTTTGCCCCGCTATGCCGTTTTGCCCCGCTGTCCCCTATTTTCTTTTCCGAAGCATCAGCGATCCAATTCGTCTGTTCGGTTTCTCGCGTTCGGCGCTTTGTCTCTCGTCTTCGAAGTCAATTACAGCCGCGGCGTACGTTTGTGTACCGCGAAACGCGTGTAGGGAAGCGCGCGAAAACAGCGAGTAAAAGCCGAGTAGGAGTAAAAGCCAGCGGTGCAACGACGAGAAACGCGATAGAGCCCGCGATACGCGAACGACGTCTGTGAGCATTGGCCTGTGTACGCGGAGACGATATTTTAACGCGCGAATGCCGCAACGAAAGCTCCGTCGTAGCATCCTCGTGGCTCTATCTTCAACATTCCCCGCGACTCCCGTCTTCGGCTTCCTCGACGTTGCTTTCAACCGCGCGTCTCCTCGCATCTCGGTGAGTACGATGATGCATCGGAGAATTTAACGTATGCCGTAACCGCGGCACTCCGTTCGCGCATGTATTTCTACGTTTCGCACACACGTTATCGCTCGTATCTTCTCTCACGGCGGAGGACGGTCGTGAATCGCTTTTTTCGAGATCGCGTTCAAACTTCGCGGGCACGTTATTCAGTGTACTATTCGAACATCTGCAAATTTTTCAGTAGTTATCCCGAAGTCGAGATATCAATCCTCAAAGTTGGCGAGATTTACACGCGACTCAATGGACGACGCATGCAGCAATGGCACATACCAATTCGAGCAGTCGGAACGGCAAATGGCAAGGTTATTGAAAAAAAAATACGCTAGAGAAATTATAAGAAACGCACTCTGAAAAAATTCCACGACTCTTTACCGTCAGCTTTTAAAGATTGAGGCTCGGAAAGCGCAACAGACATACGCGAAATCAAATAATTGCGAGACGACGGTGCGAAATTCCGGTACCGTGAACAGTTTAGAAAAAAACTGATCCCGGTCGCGACGAAAATAGTTGACACAAGAAGTTTAGCAACGGCGAATAACATTTTTATATTTTTTCCCAAAATCGTCGCGATACAACGATTTACGAAAAAAAAAATCTTTCTTAAAGAACACAATCGTTGCCGGGAATCAATCGCGCCCTTCGGATACAATATTCACCGCGATCAAGTCGCATATCGACGATTACTCGACGGGCGTTAGCAGCGACCTCCAGCGTGTATTTTTTTTTCGTATAAAAATTTCGCGGTGTTTCCGTGCCATGATTATCCGTTATTCATTACCGATTATCCAGTTATTCGGGGATTGCCAAGTCGCGATCGCCCTCGCTGTTCACTACGCCTCTCATACATTGGACCTCATTGCATCAATAATATATATTTCTCCTAATAAGAAGAAGCCGATAGGCGTACACGACAATCTTCGCCGGGATCGATCGGTTCGATAATTTCGTCGAAGTGTCGCGAGCGCAATCAGCCTTCGACTCGCACTCATTTATGCACACGCTTGGCACATCGTCATCGATAGTTACATTCGCGCCCGGATATTCTTACCGCTTCGCATCTAAATGTATTCCATCCGTATATGCACAGATAAATGTCTACGATCTATGCGAGCTCGGAATATATTTCAGTAAAACAGGCAATCGAAATTATATATTACCTCAGAGTCTTGGCGGTGTGTACCGTCGACGTCTCGGCGATGTGGCTCTGCAGATATTGATTCAGATCGCCGTACTCGCCGTTTTCCGATACAATGCACATGGGATCATCCACGAGGCTGGCACCGAGTAACCTCGCCACGTTCCGATCGGATACCCGCGCCAACCTCTTCGCCTCTTGTTGGAATTCTATCCTAAAATACACGAAGTATATGCGGCTTGGTGAGCAGTCAGAAGTAATATCTTTATGGCCCATCTATCTCTACGTATTGTGTATTTTATAGCGGAAACGCTACGTCTATGCGATACATTGTGTATCGTTCAGTCCACAGCTGGCTTGTCTCGCGTTTTTTTTATCCCGCACACACATCAGCCATCGTGTCGAGATGCAGAAACTTCGGCGACCGAGTTTCTCTCGCTCGTTCCCTATTTCTTCGTAGACTTTGAGCGATAGGCGACGAGCCGAGGAAATCGGTTGTTTTGGCTGACAATACGTTTTTTTTAATACAATAATAATTCTTAAAAACTAGTATCCCACATTTATTCAACGAACAATAGATTGAATTCGATAAAAAATAAGCGAAAAAACTATTGCACATTTTTTAGTCAAAAGCTCTCGAGCACCGGGACGAAAATGAATAAAACCTCGGAGACGATTGGTCAAGATTTTTTTTTCTATCTTTGGTAAGTGACCCAACGAAATATTGAATCTTACTCGACGAGGTGAGCGTGTATGCAAAAAAAATGGACCGTTAGAGCTGCGTCGACGATGGTAGGAAATTGGATGACATTTTCCTCGGCGCCCGAAACACCATTCTGCGTCTGTTTGCCCTTGGGAATTTGATTGCAACGAGAACACGGGAAATCACGAGAAACGCGAGGAGAACGGAAGCGCGGCAAACGGAGGGGTTTGGCGCTGATAGACCGCGACGAACGAACGGAGTGGATCGTCAGCGAGCTGAAGCGGCGCGATCGCGGCGTACGAAAGCTCTCGCAACGATATATCCGTTAGTCTCATATACAATCGAGCATCGCGATTCGCGCCGGGCGCTCAATTGCATCGATATAATCCCGAGATTCTCGTAGCTCGATGGATTCACAACGGTAATCGAATAAGATCTCGCTCGCAACCTTGGCCGTCTTCTTCTCTCCAGAGCCAGCGACTTCCAAACTGACTCCCTCTCTGATAGCATCGCTTTGTCTTTATTGTTTCTACTTCCGATGCCTCGCCATTCTTGGAATTCGCCGAAAAACAAGCAGTCCCAGTTGGCGAACGGGGCAAAGTCGATCTTCCACACCTGAGAACACCGATTTTCTCGTTCGTCGTATTTCTCCCTCATCGCGCGGGACGATCGCGTTCGATAGGCGATACATGCGCGACAAGACTATGCAGAGCACAAAACGAGAGAGAGTCAGTCGTGCGAGGACACGAGATCCCGGGCTAGGTGAATTCGGAGGAAAGTGAAATTCTGTCGAGAGTCCATTCCTTTCGGCTATCCGTTCGGGGAACTTGGCACAGCTGCTGCATAAAATGATACTTCTGCGGCGTTCATAAAACACTCGATAAAATTTCATTGACAAGAATCGCGACTTTGAAAAAAAACGATGATCATCTATTGCGTTCGAATGGCGGATATTTTGCGGTCGGTGAACCATTTTTTGTTAGAGTAAATGGAATTTTGTTAATCCTACGTTATTGTTAGATCTACGCGAACAGGTTTTTCCACTGATTTTACAGGCAAACCATAATTAATTTTCTGTTCTCTTTTTGATGCAACAGTTGCGAGGTAGCCGTTCATTGTGTTTTCAGCTATTCTTGCATAAATCTTCGCAGTGCGCGTTACCAGACAATCTTGAACCCGAGTAGAAATTTGTTCTGGTTGCCGTTGCCGAAACGTCGCGTTTTTTTTATTTCCAGGATTCCTTTGCCAGAAATATTGATCGTATCGGCGACGCGTATCCTCCGAAATTCCATTGAACGTCACGTTTTCCCCGAGTTTTGCCGTGGCAAGGGATTGAAATCAGGTAGTTACAAAATCATCGCAGGTTTCCTCGGAAAACTTCGACGAAGCATCTTAATACACGGCCCCAAATTTCTATAACTTTCGCGGTGTGTATCACGCGCGCATACGTTAATGCAGAAGCGTCCTGAAAGCTTTGCAGCCCGAAGTGGTTGATAGTCTTTGGGACGCGGAGTTTCCCTCGCCGGAATCTTCTTTGCTTACCGAGGTTAATGGATTCACCGCATCAGAGACCCCGTTGCCGAGCCTCCCCGCACAGATTCGGTGTCGCGCGACGGGATTCCGCGAATTTCCACTGCTCATACACATTCCCGACGTTTCGCCCTCATGATTATTTGATCGCGCGGAGTTAGCGTATATGTATATTTAAATTGTCAATCGGTTTTCGTGGATAAGCACTCCTATCCTCGAGGGAACGGGGAGGTTATCGTCACCGCCTATTTCGTTGATGTTTCCGAGACGCCGCTCTCGGTGTTTCCCGGTTCCATCGTCGTGCAACGAAGCCCTAATTCTCCGCGCGTTGCACCGCGAAGCGAATGCATCTGGTCTTTGAGTATCGTCCCGCATAACTTGCCTCTCTCGTTCGAATTCGCTCACGGCCGATATATGCAGTTTCGAAATCCACGGAAATTCGACACTCCGAGAGATACATCGTCGATCGAGAGGGGAGGCACCAAGAACGGAGCGGGGCAACGAAAGAGCGAAGCATCCGTGAATCCAGTCACGTTCGACGTTCATTACGTGGTAGGAAATTGCGATATTAGTTTAGGGGGGGGGAGAGAGAGAGTCGAGTGGCATACATATATATATCTTGCCCCAGTGCAGCGCGTGCTTATTAGTTATCAGCCATACGGCGACACTTTGAACGAGCTCTCGAAGTGCTCGAGTATCGTTGTTTTATACTGTTCGCAAACAGCGTTACGTTCCGCATCTCCGAAAGGGTGTGGTACGTACCTCAGAGTCTCGGATGAGCCGGGTCGCAGTGATTTAACGACAACGAGCTCGCTACTCGTCGTTCTGAAGATCTCGTCGTAACCGGGAAACCTGTCGACCTCGCAGAGGTGAATGTCCCCGTAGTAGCCGCAGCCGAGGCTCTCGACTATATTGAGCCTCTCCCTCGGGAAGTCGAAGATGCAGCAACCACCGGCGACACCGGCGTTGACGCGACTTCCCACGCCGAGATCCTCGTCGTCCTCGTCCTCGGTTAGCATGTCCTCGGGACTGTAACTCGCCAGGCTGCTCGATGCCTTCGCGCTCATGCTGGCCGGCGCCGGCGGTGTGTTTGGACTCGGCGGCGACGGCGGCAACGGTGGCAATACCGGGCTCTGCAATAATAATCGATAAACTCATCTCAACGGTTCGTTGAAGTTTGAGGTTGCTTGGCGCAGCTGTGGCTAGAGCCGCCGTGCGTTGTCTCTATTCTCAACGGGCGCGCACGGAGAAACCTCTCACCGATTCACCGGTATAACCATCCGCGCGGATACCTCGATCGAGCACTCGTCCCTCGGGGATCATCGGCGACGCGCATACCCATCCTGACGCTTACCCGTGTGTTTCGTCGCGCAATCAATTATTGCCGACGATACACACGGAATTTCAATCGAGACTTTTATCGCCTGAGTGAACATTATTCATCGTACGAACTTTTACATTTTCTCGCCTTTCCATCGGTCCGTTGTCTTGATTACAAGATATACCCGATTTACGATCAAGTAAAGTATCTTCGAGTATATAAAAGATAGATCTTCATCCGGAGAAAAGCGGGACGCAATTGAACGCTTTACTAATTGAGTTTTGTCGGTCGACACGAGAGTTGTCCACTATTTTTTTTTATCAAAAAATCGATTTGTCACACCCTTTTAGAGTGTTTGGATAAAAAAAAGAAACGGCCAAAGCAGACCGGTATTCAATTGCATGAAAAAAGGGAAAATGTAGATTCGGAATAATTCATCGGAATCGTTTTTCTTCAAATTGATTAATTTATTTATTTGTCTACGTATTTTTTTGTACCGGTCCATCGCAGACCGCTCGATGAATGTACCCTAGAATTTTACTAACTCCCCGAGTAAAACAAACGTTCGCGTATCCCGTGTTGTTGCAAGCGTTACAATTGCCCTTTCAATTTCGCTGTGTGCACAGCCTGTAATACCCTCGTGTGTAATTCCGTTTGTATGTTCTGCACAATAATCCACGCGAATTCGATCGATGCATCCTAACCGATCGCCGTACAAATTGTTCTCATTGGAACAATATTGTGAAACGGATTTAGTGTTAACGTCGACGCAAAAAAAAAAAAAAAAATTCACTATGTCACCAAAGTTTCTCAATCGCTCGCGAACCCATTCACGGTCCCATTTTCCCACTGACTTATTTAATCGTCGCCTATTAATATCTCTATGATTAACGATGATTGGGCAGTTAAATACATTGCAACGATTATTAGGGGGCGTGTAATGTGTAAGATTGGAAAGTTTGCAATAATTTTTACGATATCTTATTAGTGCGCACCGTCAGGCTATGTGCCCGCGGCCCTCGTTGCCCTCGCACGCCCCCCGGTGGGGTGGAGAGAGTCGTGCGGGGATCGGGCGGGGCCCGAGGGGTGGATTAATTATAATATGAATAAATTGCTCCACGGCTATCCCGCACTCGCGTAATACTTTCGCGGCAAAACTTACCTTGCATATCTCCGTACTGGCGTAATACTTTTCCGGCGGTGGTGGTATAGGCGGTGGATTACACGGATATTCTTGAACCGGCGGAATTGGCCTGGCAAGATTGATTGCCGTGTTAACCAGCAGCGGAATGATTGGCTGTTGCTGGGCTGCTCCCTCCGGAGTGCCTATATATATACGTGTTTTTTTTTTATTCCGACCAAGCCATGGAAATCGGTACCGGTGGTTGCATCGTCGGACGGTGAAAAAAAGACCGTAAACGTGTACCGAGAAAAAGAAGACAATGCAACAACACGATCATATACCTTTCTGCTTACATCCAAGCTGGAGGAAGCAAATAGAAGCACCAAGAGCTTACGCTTTGTTCGAGATAAATTATGAGATTAAAAAAAAGAGTAGCGAAACTTCCTTTTTTTTTTTTCTTTTTCTTTGCTTCGTTCTCGCCGCCCCTTTGGCCTCGGCGTTACAAACGACGGTTCTCCGGCTACGAGATTGCCCGGTCACGTGTTACTTCTCTGTATCGAATGAACAAATCGCGTATACGCGCGATGCTTATGGCACCCAAGCCCGTGATTGTTTATTCACGAATGTAGGGCGAGGGAAAAACATGATCACGAAATGGACATAGGTCCCTTAAGGATATATAAGATCCGGGTAATCTTCTTCTTTTGCTCCTGAAAAATTTATATGATGGTAGATGATAATAAGTCTGCTCTTAGATTAATTTCCATTGCGAGAGATTCTCGTGCCGTTTAATTAGATCAAATCGGCTGTCCGTCTATTTGTCCGACTGTCTCATCCTTCAATATTTTTCCGTTGAAGTGCCGAGTAATTTCTCAAAGATGAAAACTGTTGTCGGTTGTATGAAACAGAAACAAAACGAATTCTTTCATCTTCGAAGGGCTCTGGCTCCAATTATATTCCCAAGAAACCTTTCCCCGAAGGGATCGACGCTTGTATCAGAGGAAACAACTCAATCTATCGTATCCATCCCGGTCAAGTCGAACGCAAAATTCAATTCCGACGACGTTACATGGGTATCGCGAAAAAAATCGAATACTCTCCACGAATCGAGTTTCCACTCTGCATCTACATAAACCTTTCATCGCAAGTACCCGCGCACCGGAGTTGCATGCTGCAAACCGCGCGCAGTTTAATACACGGGTGTGTTACACACGGTAACGCTTTGTATCAGTTCTTTCAAATCACGCGAAAGCGATCGATCGGTTAGCAACGCTTCGAGCGCATGCCAATAGAAGGAAGAACAAAAAATAAAACACCACGCACAACCCACGAGCGGAGCAAAAAAACGGCGCAAAAACAAAATGAAAAAGCGAGCCGGAGCAACGAGAGCTCCGCTCGGAAGGTGCGCGAGATTTATTTTCACAGAGTGCGAAAGTGCGGGGGGCCACGGCGTTGCGATATAGAAACCTAGCTGACCCGTCGTATCGGCGAGGTAGCGCGGATGTTCGCGGGGTCTCGGGTGTATGAGCGTGCGGAAGATCGCGCGAAAACATTCGTATAAATCGAGGGAATGTATCGCGCGCGCGGTGTGCGGTGACCGTCGACGTATCGATACAGCACACCCGGGCAAGTGCCGTCCCCCGCTCGGCTAATCGTCCGCTAGGAATAATTTACAAGTATGAACTCATACATCGGCGTTTATCTATGTGTATACACGTATATGTAAACACACATATAAAACGAGCGAACACGGATGGAAGCGACAGATTCGACGCCCGAGCAGATTACACTCGCCCCAAAGCTGCTAGTAGCGGTGACCAATCGCGAAAGGGTGCACGCCCGGCAAGCTTCAACCCTTTACCCTCGTCCTGTCCACTCTTGCCAGCTACATCGGGGGCTGGAAGGGGTCTTCGACGTTTTCAATCCCCTCCGAACGGAGTTTCGGAACCGCTGATCCCCCTCCCCTTCCTTCCCGGACATGTACAGAGACCGTTCGAATGTGCGGTTCGGAGTGCGGCGTAACGAAATAGTTTGTCGACTATTCAAACTACGCTATCCGACAGGACCCGGAGTCCGGCGTTGCCGACGTAAAACGCGCGCGAACCAGCGTTTCGAAGCTGTGCCCTCTCCGTCCTCGATCATCCTGTTTCACCGTCCACGTCGTTTCTATTCTCGCGTTCGCTTCTATATCAACGCGCAAACGCCCCCGCCTCCGCCCCGCAACGCTTCCGTCGTTACAGTCTCCGGGCCTCCGACCCTCGACTGTGCAAGTTTCCCAACGACCGAACTATCCCGGATAATTCTGTTGGGCACCCCGTGTCCGCTAGCCCTGTTGACTAAACTATACTGCCGTTTCCAACGGCCCACGGCATCCGATCCCTGATTCTCCTTTTTGGGCTAGGTTCACCACATTTTTTTGTTGTTGTATCGCGACGTACTTTTATTTCCAGATTCTAAAGCCCGCGAAACGTGCGCGAGAATAAAAATTATGGGTTTAAAGAACTAACAATTGAGGGGACAAGAAGATGTTCGATATTTTAAGATCGAACATATTTTTTTTACATAAATGCATATGTTCAACAATCGGATATCATTATTTGACAAAATCAATGTTTGCGGCACTTTCCTCCTTTTTTCAGATTTTGATCCCATTCAAGTTCAACTAAATTCTCTTAAAATCTTGCGTATAGCCGTACTTTTTCGTGCGCGATCCGAAGCGACTGAATCTTCGGCCAAATCTGGTCCTCTGAATTGCGATCGCAAGTAGTTTATTTATGCAATCAATTCCTTCTTCCAAAAAAATTGTCCCAACTTTTAGTTTTACCAACTAATCTTTTTCTCCAAGTGTATTCGAGATTGCACTCGTTGAATCGCGATGATAATTCGATACGAGGATCGGATGACAAAATTATTCGGACAAAAGTTGATAACAACAAAAGCGATGACGAAGAAAAACATTCGGCGATAAATAAATTCAAAGTCCCTTGACAGCAGTCGTACTGGATTCGTTCCTAATTTAGTTCGGTCGTACAGACCTTCTTTCTTATCGAGTAGCCTTTGCTCTTTGTACATTCGATACTCGAGAATTCATCCCATTCACGTGTCCAGTGACGAAGGCGAAGAAAAAAAAAAAGAAAGAACTGCATACAACCAGTTGACTTGAGAACGTCACGGGTATCAAGAGTGATAGGTTGAACGCTACTACTAGGGCACATATATATATATATACTAACCGGTATATTCGGTGCTGGTTTTGTGTAGTTGGGGCGTGGTGATTGTGGCATTGGTGGTGTTGTAGACGCCTGGCTGATACTGAGCTGGTAGGGGTGGGCAGATAGGTCCCTTGTCCGCGTTCTCTTCCAATGCTGAGACCTGCCGAACATACTATATAGAGTTTCGCGGATGTGGGCGAGGGGGTAGACCGGAGGGGGCATGGTTGAGAACGTTATCGTTAATGCATGTGACATTTATGCGCCTCGCCGAACAGCCGGGGACTTCGCGTTGAGGTATCGTCGAATATATACTCCGACGTTCGTACATATACGTTGGATGCATTGGATGCATGTATTTGATGTATACGTATACACCGCGTCCGGAGGATCGGAGGGTGAAGCTGCTGGAACGAGAGAGCGGGAGAGAGAGGGAGAGGGAGGGATAGGCCGGTCACGTTATTCATAGTCGATGAAACGTACACCCGAACCTAGGCAGAGTCAACCGAGTTGATATTACTCTCGTCAGCTCATCCGAACGAACGAACGGCCGAATGAATGAATGAATGAATGGACGTCCGAGCCATCCATCTATCAATCTTCCACCCTCGCCCTTTCCTCCCATTATTGCGGTCGTTTTTTTCCTGGATGAAATGCCTCTTACTTGCTGTTCACTTTCGGCGCGCATGACTCTATCTGGAGCACGAAACGATCTTGCAACGCGCGGCTATCGCAGTTTGATCGTTGCGTAGAATTGTTCAATGCACCGTCTATCCTCAGCGACCACTTGAGAATTGAGTGTATATTGCAATACGGATATTAAATTTTTCGCTACAAAAACCGGGGAAACGGCAAAATTTTTCATATATACACGGAAAATGATATCTCAGTCGACCTTGTTCGATGGTCGCAAGTTCTCGAAACTGCTGGTATATAAATCTAAGGATCTCATTTCACTGTTTCCAGATCCGTCAGATCCAAGTCAATTGAGGTTTGCCACATGAACTTTTCGTCACGACTAAGACCCGCGAGCAATCGACCAGAATCGATAGTCATACATTTTCGAATGGAGAGACATTTTCTCGAATGTAATATCGGTTGGCTTCCTCACGAGGAAGTCCATCGACGTGACCGCTGACTAGGGAAATACGTGATCTCGGCGGTCACGGGCGGGTCAATTGTTGTGGTCTGGAACGATGCAGCACGATGGTTGGCCTCACTCTGGGCTAATTGTCTGGGGAGACACACGAAGCATACCTACCCGAGGAACTCGACAAGTGGCCACGACGAGTCTTTGGCTTGTTGCGCCTGGGATTATTATTCCCGACGTAACAAGTGCCCCAAAACTCCTGGTGCAGCCAAATTGCTTTGCTGTTGAACGACAGATGCTATCGAGCGCGCGGGCGTTTTACATTGTTCGAGTGCAGTCTCCATATTGCGTAGAATCAAGCAGACGAACGAAAATCCGCAATGCCATAAGTGAGAAGTTTTTTCGATGGTTCTACACTCGTCCTCATAGAACTTGAATCTCTCGTCAGGTGTGGCGCCTCATTTGATAAGCCTCGCCCGTTCCGAGTACGTCATTCGCTAATGATAAAGAAGTCCTTCTGAATTTCCAAAACCTATTCGGATTCATTCGCCAACGACTGTCGATAATCGTACAATTGGCTGGATGGGCTATGTCATCAAATGCGGTTGCTCATCGATAATGGATAATCGGAATCCTCCGGAGACCTTTCCTCGCCACGGCTAATTTCTGTGAAAATTAGCATCTTCGAGCGACGTTCCCCTTGGAAGGTCTCTGCATGACGACGCGGGGCATTTGAAGGCGGACAAATGTCATTGGAACGTTACAACGGGAGCCCATCTGGTACCAATATCGATGACGATTCCCACGGCGCATGAATCGGGATTCCGTAGACTGTCGAGAGTAGAACGAAGCGGAATACATATTGAAGCAAAGCCTACATCGGTATATAGGTTGGATTTGAAGCGCGTACCAGTTGATGGTGTACAAGGTGTACACGGAAACGTGGACGGATAGATCCAGGGCATTTATTGCCATACGCGACGCGAATGGCCCCTGGAGACATCCAAGCGCACATGGTGTACGCTCGTTGGGCCGGTTAGAAATCGTACTGGAATTTTAGTATTGGTGGCACCGATGTGTAAGTATGAACCGCAGAGTTAACCGATGGTACAGACGATGGCAACCCATGCCAGAGCGATGTTGCATACACGCTAGAATCCACTCGACGTTGAAATACGTCCCCGATGTGTCCAACACGCCAGGGTATAGCGGCAGCCCCACTCCGAGTCGCACCACACTTTCTGCGTCTCTCGTAGTTTCTACGTTGGATGTATATGCGGCGCGGAATAGAGACGAGTATGAAACAGACCTCGGCGCGTCCATCTAATCTATCAGGGAGATTATTGAACATAGCGTGCGGTGGATATCGTGTTTGGGGCAATTTCGATGTTCGCGCTCGGCAACGAGCAATCCTTGACTCGGGCACCCCTCTCTCGCGTCCGCTCTCATCCGATACATCCTATACACCGAATGTGCATTCTGCTGCATTTCCCCACCGGCACTCTCGTCGTATTTGCGAAGCTGTCGCGAATTAGCGAATCAACGATCGTTTCCAATGTTGGCTGCTGCCGATTAAATAAAATACGTTCTTTCGACCAACTGGACTTGCGAGAATTTCCGAAACGTGCATCAAGGGAATCCATTCTTGCGGATCGGATATTCGTTGATACGCCTTGGCTCATACGACAAATCGGCGATTTTTAAAAATGTTCCAATCTTCGGAATCATAGCAATCGCAGTTTTTTTTTCACAACCAACAATCTTTTTTTTTTAACTTCTCCGATTCCCTCATACCCGCTGATGAAAGAACATTTTATTTTGCTTTTAGAATACAATCGGTATAATTTTTTAGCTGCCCAGTTGCCAAAGAATTATATTCCTCTTATGAAAAATTGCAAACGAGCATTTCCGCAACGTTGCCAAATAGCACGAAATTGTTTTCGAAATATCTCTGATCCGTCATACACGGATGAAAAATAAGAAGAATTTATTTTCCATCGTGACGCGTGAATTACTATAGCGCAACACTGGTAAAATAAATCGAAGTTCCGGGCATGGAGACCGTCGGCCGGTGGAGTTAACGAGTCGTGCGTTGAAAAATTATACTCATTTATGTTTTTATCGGGTCTGCGGCTCTCTTTACCGTCGACCGGCCATACTCCGTCGCTTGAAGCAGCTTTTTTGCGCGTGTGTGTGTGTGTGTGTATTTTTTTTTTTTTTTAATTCGTTGGTCCGATGTATCGACGTACCCTTTGTGATGGCTCGTGGGTACACCCAAAGCGAGCGACTGGACCTGTGTGACGGAGATGCGTTTATAGGACATCGGGGTTATATTACCATACAAACTGCCTCGATATTTCCGCACGTCGACCCACTAAACGCTCGCGCCATGACCACCGATACACATATAAAATACAACGCGTATGTCTGTACGCGCGGCGTATCCGGTGGAGTGAGTTTCTGCATCGTGTGTCAGACAACATACAACTTCACACTCCCGCGCATTTTCCATGTACCACATACGGATATATATGACACTTATGTACACGGAGATTGTATATACGCGCGTCTGATCTATCACGGTGATCATTCAACCGGGCGGTGTCCGGCAGTAGCAACGAAACAGCACCAACGCTAGGGTAATTCGAGCTTTTTTCAACGTACCGAAAGTGTTTCACATTTTTCGAGAAACACGGGAGCATTTGTTTCGGGAGGGGGTTTTTTTCGCCACCGCTCACCGTCCCCCCAATCGAAGTCGCGTTCTCCATTGTTACCAGCGAGTCGCGACATTAACCGTAATCGCAACGCGCTGCGAGCAATAACTAATCTCGTTATGCCAAACGCGCCGCGTTCGCTAAGAGTATTCAATTTCTCCCTCGATTTCTCGCCCCGACACAGGATCGTTCGGGATTATATTTTCACTCGCGTGATAAATTTGTCGAACTTCGACCGCTCAATCTAATCCCGTTAACCATACCCGACAATCATTTCGGTAGTTTTGGCGGCTCAATTATAATTGCGATCGAGATTATGCTCACTGATTATGCGCGATTAATTCGGAATCAATTTATGGAGCGGATATAAATCACATTTCGCGAATCGAGGCATCGACTATCGGATCGCGACGAATGACAATGACGAAAATTTGATAATTGCCCGTTGCAATTGAATCGAAGATACATTTCTTAAGATTGAAAAAAATCGTGGTAAACGAAATTGCGCCGTTGCTCCCTCAGAACGGTCGCTTTTTGTTTATTGCATAATTCTTTTTTCCGGCTTCCGCATAAAAGAAGCTTTGTTTCATCATTGAATGTAAAAAAAAACATCGTGAAAATCATTTGGAAAGCGGTGAAAAAAATTCGTCTGTCGCTTTCTCTGCGCAAGGCACGGACGATCCTCTCTTTGATTCGTTACGCGTCGTTCGTGTGAACGGGCTCTAATTATTATGCACAACACCGTGGGAGCACCGTTTCATCGAAAAGCCACCGATTAGTCTTCCCATTGAATGTTAAAACACGGCGTGTCGGAAGCTCTAAACAGTCGTACCGGCTATATTGCCGGCGCGGCCAAATACATGCGAGGCTACGTCAACGCCGAACGATCTATTACGAAGGTCATTGAACACGATTCCGCTAGCATCATCGGCGGTATAGCGGCAAATGTTTGTTTTACAACGAATCGAGTCCTCTCGATAAAAGCCAAATAGAAACCGCAATTAGTTCGTAAACTCATTAACGGCTCGCGTAGTACTGCACATCTGTGTTTCACCCTCACAACTTCACTTCTATTGATGTTCACTCGCGAAGGGACCTTTTACAACGCGCATAATTCCCTCTCTATTTGTTCGCAAATTAGTTAAAAAAATTTGTTTAACGAGTCCTGCGATGATCGAACTTTTCTCCGAGCGAAGATTCATTGAATTTTTTTCGATTACATATGACATTGTTTTTTTCTTTTTTTTTTTCAATTAAAAAAAATTCCCTTTTTGGAAAAATCTTCGATCGATATTTGTGAATATGCTACATATGAATCGTTAATATTGTTATTACGCAAAATTTTGCAAACACGTTCCACACGCTTGGTTTTTTTCAGATTCTTATCCCATCGGGAAACGTTCGAACTTCTTTCTGAATCTCATATATTCTCGAACTTCTCCGCTCGGACTACCTTCAGTCAATAGCGACAACTCTTAAAACACCAAAGGCCAACTCCTGCGATCGACCTCAAACGCAATCATCCCTGTTCTATTTTATTTATGACTTGTTAAAAAAAAAAAAAGAAAATTCGATCTGCTCGTGCGGTGCTGTAGCAATCCATTAAACTTGCTCCCGACGCAATACCCGAGTCTGCCGTGTAGCCAGTGATACTGAAGTATGCTACCGCACTTAATCGAAGTTTCTATTGTAGTTCGTACGTACTTCGAGAATCCAATAATTCTCTATCGATCCCGGCGCCGATAGCCAACAACCCTACACGTATCATCGGTTGTATCAACCGAGGCGCGCGTTTTAAGAATTTTACATTAATATACAATTTCCCCAACGTCGAATAGATCGAGCCAATTTCGACTAGAAAAAATTGTCCGACACCGACGGCGAATCTTGAGGGATTTGCTCCGATTTTTTTTACAACTCTCTTCAGTTGCGTCAGCATTCTGCAAGATTTTCTCGAGATTTTCCGAAGTCATAAAAAAGCGGCCTTGAAACTATACTCCGTATATTTCTCTCGTTTCGCGAGAATTCAGTGCGTCGCCGACTATGGAAGGATTCCGCGTCGTCGGTTATTGAATTCGTTACGGGTGGATCGTACTTTTGCCTAATGGAGCATAAAATCCGGTATCGCGAAGTCGGTATGTAGAAGCGAGCCCGTCGGCATCCATACGTACAACCCTACAGCGGGACTCCCACTTTATTGCGGCGTGCGAGAGGCGTCCGTGAGGGGTTAAAGAGGTAGTCCATAAGAATCGTACGCGACCCTCGTGGCATTGCCCTTATCTCGGTGCAGTGGCTCCGAGGCGCCCTGATGTTTTACGGTGCACCGACAGAGAGTGTATTCGTATTTCCCGGCCCTTAACTTCTCTCGCGAAGGTAAAAAGAAAAAAAGAAAAAGAACAGTTGAAGCAAGAAGAAGGAGAAAGAAAAATTGTAGAAGTTATGGAACTAGCTGAAAACCAGGGAGAAGCGAGGAGGCAAGAAGGACAGGAGGGGTAGGGTGAGAAAACACAGCGATCTTCCGCTCTCGTTTCGCGCGAACTCTTCGACCTTTTCCAGGAAATTAACATTTTTATACCAAACAATTCGTGCGCGGAGGCTGCGGGACCGAAAAACCGATAAGACACAGAGTCGCTCGGATAAAGTATCTGGGAAGGGGTGTCATAGCGTAGGATAAATTGGAGAATATCGTTGAAGAAAAAAAAAATAAACGAAGGGAAAGATGCGAAGTAAGAAAAGAATCTTGAGCAGCGAAGGGGGAAAGGCAAAAGCCATAACATAATAGAACGTGTATGGTTTCATAGCTGGCATTCACGATGCGCTCTTTCGGCGTTTTTTTTTTTTTCGTCGGGGTGAGGTTCGGAATCTTATGATATATAATATCCATTGATTTTTGTGTTGGCATCGTATAAAGGCCAACGTATTATACTCACAGATACAGAAGCGTCGAAGCTCTTTCGCGCGGGGGAAAGCGAATGCGGCGGTGATGCTCGGGGAGGGTACGAAGGAACGGGGCCGAAGGGGGATGGTGTTAATTTCCGTTTAGGGTGCGTTAGGGAGCGGCGACGAGGAGATGCTGCTCACCGTTAAGATAAGATAGCCGGGCACTGCGCGCGTATAGCCATCATGGAATTCTGGTTCAGTCATACCCAGTCGCTTTGCTTGTTCTCCGCCCGCCCACGCGCCCCTTCCCCGCCCTATTGGGAACGAGGTGTACAAGTGTCGCCACTTAACGTTGCGTCAGTTTTTATCTTGCTCGCTCGCTTATTAGTCCCTCTCGCGGAGGCTCTTTCGGTCAAACCTATTCTAGGCGGAATATCCTCCGGAGCGAAGTTTCGGAAGTCAACTCGAATGTTTTGTTTAATTATAGACAACGGAATTGTCGGAATTAATAATAAATACAGAGCCTCTACGAGGAAGCACGTGATTAAATTGTAGAAAAATCTGTAAAATTTAAACGAAATTTTTTTTACCCGATAAAAAATATCGTGAAAAGTCTTTCGAATGACTTCCTCATATCAACGTTGACTGGGCGAGAATCCGTGCATGAAGTCCGAAGCATCGTTGAATTATTTTCATTCGCACCGAAGAGTAGATTCGAGGATGTTCGAATTCCCTTTTTTCTCGGAGCTTTGTGCGGCTCTATATCGGCTTCCTTTCACTCTCTGCCTTCTCCGCGTCCCCGTGGCGTTCTGGGCGTATCTATAACGACCTTCGTCGTTTTCTTGGACCTCATGGATATTGGTAGTCGTCCGGGGTCTCTGTGAGATTTCGACGCTTCCTTGTCTGCCCCTCGGTTTACCTTGGAATGCCGCGTATTCCCGAACGGCGATTACGACCAACCATTTTCACCCGTTCGTCCCGATATCACAGTCACGCCTCCCTCACACACACACACGCACATCCAAAAACATAAACGAATACACGCGCGCATACATCGGGGTGAACTTCAGAATGTACAACATCGGGCGCCAGACGAACAGACATGCCAGAGGTTTTTAGTAACGAGCCATATTAAAGCTACGTGATAATGAGATGAAAAAAAAGAGGAAGGATAAAGACCACGGAGCGAAATTAAACGGCCCGCGTTATTAAATATTTCGTTCCTCGTCCTCTTTTCGGTCTCCACTACCTTCTCCACCGACCTCCCGCTCTCCCGCCATGTATATATTCACAATTATACGGTGAATCTACGAGAACTCTTTTATTTCCTTCCTTTTCTCTCCGCCACGGTAAATGAGGCCCTTGATTTCAACGTTCATTCTTTTTTTTTTATCATTCTCATTTGCCATTTACACGAAGGATTTTTTATTCCCACTGGCCGCAGTAGCAGGGCTAATCATGCGAGAATAATTTCGCTACTCTTCTAGTCATTGGTTGGATTCCTTTTTTTTTCATCCATTGAGTTGTCGGTTTTTTTTTAAATCGAATAACAGCGTTGGGTCAAAATGAATGAGGGAATTGTGTACTTTTGAAGCGTCTCGCTGTTTTGCGATTCGATATTGCGAATTTATGTCGGGTTACCGAACGAGTTTCCATCCGCGCGAAATAGAGGAGATTTTCATTGGCCGAATATTCGCGCGGTGGATCTAAGCTCGCTGAGCTCCGACAGAAATTGTACACTTTAGTGAAGCGTATCTTGATAGGATTGGCGCGGCCTACCCACTGTTCGTCCGGATATTAACATTACAGCGGACAATAATTCGCGCGCAACGGAAGGCAGCGGTTCGCTCGCATTAATAAATCCATTTGCGGTAATTACAGACCCCATTAGCTATCGCGTTGGTCAAATACGCATCGTTAAATGCATAACATTAATTTATAATACAATATGCGCGCCGCCGTATGGGGCGAAAGAGGCCCCAACAAAGCTCAACGATCGTCCGCGCGCTTGTTCACGGATTGTACCAATAAAATTCAATTATTTGATGCGGAATGATTTGATGTAAACGAATTTAATGCGATTCGCTCGAACGGCAATAATCGACGATTAATCCGTGAATTTTTGTTCATTTAATTCATAACCCCCCGAATGTTCGCTCGGTCGAATAGTTTCGAACGCGACCCTACGGTATCCGCGACTCAATTATCCGCTTAAGGGCTCAAAATTGGAGTTCGTTCTCGTGTAAAGTAAAATTCAATATTCAACACTGAAATATCGCATCGATGTGAAGTGTCTATTTTGTATCGAAGTGAAGAAAAAAAAAAAAAAATCGGCGCGCCAGATCGTGTAACGCAAATATTTGTCAGGAATTCAATTCGCAAAAATCGGATTTTTGGAATTGTAACCAACGCCGGATGCAAGTCGGGAATCACAGTTTGTTGCTTTGGATTGACGTAATTTGTTTTCCGTGGCGGGCCGCTACTGTGCATACATACGCGTAGACATGTGTATATATGAGTGTAGGGGAGAGCGGGGCAGAATGGCACACCGGGGCAAAATGGTACGAATGGTCAAATAAAGTCCCCCGTACGATAGAATTGGGGGCAAAATGGGACAAGAGAAAGTCCCATCGAAGTGGATTTTTTCGCTGTCCCATTTTGCCCCAATACCATTCTACCCTGGTTCCATTGTGCGTGAATACCATTTTGCCCCGGTATGCCGTTCTGCCCCGATCTCCCCTACATCTGTATATGGAACAAACAGGAGACGTACGCGTATGTATGTATCGGAGTCGCCGTTGCTGTGTCCGGGGGCCAAAGTCGATAATCGCGTTAACTCACTTTGCGCGCATGGCGTTAGCTCCGCGCGCGGGACAGGTTCGCTGTGTACAATGACGACGCAAACAAGGGAAAGGGTGCGAGAACCTTGCGACCCTTCGTTGCCGGATACTATAATGA
The DNA here is from genome assembly GCA_963924025.1 of Ischnus inquisitorius. Classification (NCBI taxonomy): domain Eukaryota; kingdom Metazoa; phylum Arthropoda; class Insecta; order Hymenoptera; family Ichneumonidae; genus Ischnus; species Ischnus inquisitorius. The sequence goes on along the minus strand of OZ001245.1, from coordinate 5,092,403 downwards.
TTATTCGAAAATCGTGAGAGATGACCCTCGACACCTCGCCGAAAAGGCCAACGAGTCACTGGTGCAAATAATGAATTACAGCTAAAATATGTATAGATACGCGAGTACTGTCGTTATTCCAATATATTCGTTTCCCGGACGAAATAATAATTAATTTTTTTCGTGAGCTTCCCGTATCGAATTCCGTTCATTACTGTATCATTATAATTTTTGGATTTTTCATCGTCATCATTATTATTTTATAAAAACATGAAGTTTAATCGTAGTCAACTTCAAAATTGACTCAACTGACAAAAATGTATTGTCCATCCTCATGATTTATTTATTAATCATTCAATCAATTGATAAACATTTTTTTTCCGTAATCCTATGAAAAATGATTTTGTCGCGCTAAGTGACCTTATTCATATAAATTTATCATAAAATAATCGTAGGATTCATTTTTTTTTTATTAATTATTCTATTCTCTAATATTTGGATTTTTTATTTTTCGAACAACTCCTGCCTACCGGACGAAATAACGCTATTTATCGGAATTGTGGTCTCATTTTGAACTTTGGATTCGTGACAATTGTCAATGATTCGCGATGTCTCTCGCGGGAGTTCCGCTCATACGCGCGTATATGAACAATGCATGCGGTAAAGGGGACAAAAAAAGAGGAAGAGTCAGTCGCGATCGATGGGACCGTTCATGCACGGAGCGAACGAATCGATAGCGGTGTGTGCCGTGCCGCCGGTGTCGCGAATTATTCTACGAAAAATTTTTCAACGAATCCGAACGAGCGCGAGGAGCCGCCGGAATAGTCGCGCTGCGCCGATGCAACGAGAGAGAATTTTATCCACCAGCCACCGCTGCAACCGTGCGTACGGATTCTCTATCGCGTTCCAATCAATATTTTACGCGGCATAATTTGCGAGTATCTCTCGCGGGATGTGTGCCATACTATACAAACGTGTCGTCGCGGGCGCACACCGTTGTATTTATTTCTACGTATGGATCTAGACCGAAACGATGGACACGTTGGAATTGAGCCGGCGAGTCAGAGTGACGAAACGCAAAATTATTTCGCGTTTAGCGTTTGCGTTCGACTGCGTTCTTAAATACTAAAACTTCGGATTATTACAAAATCATTTAATTAATTATCACCGACATAACGGAGAGAGATTATTAAAGCTACTCACTGCCGAAATACCGACGAAAATTCGAATTATTAGTTTGTTGCCTGCAATAAACTATATGGATCAAAAGATGGTCTGTTTTGATCCGGTCTCCGCTGTGTATGTGGCGATGGATACACAAAAACAAAAAAAAAAGAACCGATGTATGTGTAGCAACGATATCGCCATTGAATTGTATAATTTTTTATTCAACGTGAAATAAAACCGATAAAGTCCACACATTACCTCGTTGAATTACGGCATTATTCACGACAAAAACAGTATTAAACTTTGGATAAATCGTTGCGGAACGTTAACGAATGGTAAATGCGATAAATATTTTTTTTCCTTCTCAGACGTTGAATTTTCATATTAAATCATGATGGTTACAATCTCCGTTTTCGTTTGTTCAACTTTACCAATATTGGATGGCGCATAATTGAAAAATACTTTAATCGATTCGGGAGAATGAGAGAACCTTTGGAGGAGTCTCCGATATCATCCGAAATGTCCGCTTAACTACGGTCTCATTACGTGACGCCTCGAGTAACGAGACGAGGATATTCGTTAATCGCTTTTTGGTTCGTCTGCCATTCGGGCTTTGCGAAACGAACCAAACGCGACGGAAGAACTATGGCGAGAATAGCCAAACTAAATCTCCGCGCTTGGTTTTTTTCCTTTTCTTTTTATTTCTCAACCCTCCTTCGCTCGGGAGGGCGCGCGAGGAGTGCACGAGGTCGAGTTAACCCACTCGAAAAGCTCCGGCTAACGGCTGCTGCAAGCCCCACGGATCACGGCCTCTGACCGCCCTTCTTTCGCGCAACACTTGTCTCTCCAAAGCACCGATGTACTCTCGAATATCTCGTCGTCTGCTATCTTTGCGGGCGCGATATATTCTTTTTTCTTTTAGGTACTTCATCGATTTCGGTAAACAACGTCGCATTAATGAATTCGAGGAAATGACTGATTTTCGACGAGGCGCAAAATTAAATTACAATTTCATCGAGAGACAAAAATTTCTGAAATATTTTACCTTGAAATCGCCGTGACGATCGTAAAAAGCGGCCGGCATGAGGGCAGCTTTGAGTCTTCTGTTTCGATAGAAAATGAACAGAATAGCGGCGAGTAGCATAATGATGACAGTCGTAAGAATCCCGATGACGAGTCCTATGAATTGTTTTGATTCCGGCGATTCTTTGCTCTTGTCTGGAACTGAGAATGTAGGTCGCATTCATTATCGATTGAGCGAAGCGGAGGGATGTAATAATATAGAGGAAGAAGCCGCCCCCATCGCAAACATTTCGCGACCAGCAAAACACTAGAGGTTTTCTTTGAAGCCCAATTGAGTTCACCGAATCTTCTTTACGGATTAATGAGACTCTTGAAATACAAGATTCGAATTTGCCGCGTTGGGTTTCAATGCCGCATATTGATTAGCGGTTCAAAAACGGAATAATGTGTCTGATCCATTTTTCGTAAAATCGGCTGGAGGTAATAAAATTGTTTCTATTCCACTGAAGGGTATTAAAAAATCATAAAAAATTGTTCACAGATAAAGCGACGGAGATAATCAGAAAAACACAAAAAAATGACCAAGTCACTTTTGTGATCTTATCTGTTTCTTGTTTCAATATTTTTGGATAATGTTTTTATTGTGAAACTCTGAACCTATTTAGATTTTGTTGACCGAAAAGTTGTAATTATAACCTACCGGAGGTTCCGACTAAAATAATCAAATTGTGACTCGCATTTCTACCGCTGAGGCAGATTTACTGTGCTACATTATTTTTAACGTAATTGAAATATGCGTGTGTTCCCATTGAATTACATGATTTCGGTGGTTCATTGCTTCGTCGGTACAAAGGCAAATTCGACGGTAACGAGGCGCGTTTTTTTTTTACCGTAATAATTAATTAGAGGGGATATTCGTTGTAGCAACGTTGATTGTTTTGCTAATTGACTCCTTTGTTGAAGGGCTTAGATCCTCGCGCGTGCAATTATGTACTCGGGTATTTCTCCGACGTCGTTTCCGCATGGTTCACCACTGTCCGGTACGTACGTGAATGCCTCCATGCGTATGTTTGTATTCAATTATTAACGCGTGGGGAAAATACCGAAGTTACACGCGGTAGGGACAACGTTTGCGCCCGCGAACCGGCCAGTGTGAGTAAATATGCCCTTGTACACACGTCATCGAAAATTATGAATCGCAGTTTATCGACGGTGCGTATGGACAAACGATTGAAAAAACGTTTATTCCTTCGCTGAAATTTTTATCAATATATGTATAAATATTTCGTTGGTGCTGTACTCACAAACATTGTGATCGGTGGCCTCGTCCTTGTTCAAAGTCGACTTTACTTCGTCCCTCTGCAATGGACCCTCGTTGTTCTGGTAGGGACTTCCGGTCGCGAGAACGATGGCGCTTCGATTCTTCGCGTCGTCCTCGTCGGTATTGTTCCATTCCGATAGCACTATCGGGTCGTGAGAAAATTATTCAATTACTTTCGTGATCTTATGCGAGGTATGATAAAGATTGCATGGGGCAGATGCAACGTCTGTGAACATTATCAGGACAAGCTGCAATTCAATCAATGTTTGGCCGTATGTGAAAAATTAGGGTTTCGAAGGGCTCGCGCGCTCGCAGTCATCAAAAAAACCGACTCAGGTTCTCTCAGTTTCGCCTCGCGAACAGAAAAGACAAATTCCGAACGTAAAAAAATTGGAGGAAAGTCGTCGGAAATCGGTGCTCTTAACCCTATGAATTGTCACAACGAACTATAACGCAGTATTTCGTCGATTTCGTTAAAGCCCGCGAATTTTAATGACTAAAAGCACATTTCCGTAATTAAAAGAAAGAGTAGGCATGCTGTATTTGTATTTCATATAACGTTACTCGTATAAGCAAGTACTTGATGCGTGGAATGAGCAAGTTTTACGACGAAACGAGTCCGAAGTGGGTAAATATGCCAAGAGAGGTCCCGCGATCTCGCCGTTAGTATCCGCCATATACGACTAGTTTGCTGAAATATTCACGCAATACATAAGAGCGTAAAATGCCGTGTTATGCGATTCCGTCGCGGTTGCACGCCGAGATTGAAACAGCCTCCGAGATTTTCTCTCACTCTGCACATACGCTGGATAAATATATGGCAATTCTCTGACCTCTGCAAACGCTTCATATCGTCCAACTTCCATTAGAACGCCGAGCAAACACCAAGTTTTCGGTATATCGCACGCTTCCCGGATACGCTCATCCAATTCGTTTCTACGCGCAGCCTGTTTACCATCATTATTACAAAATTTTCGCTTGTTTAAACACCGCAAAGAGTTCCGTCGCGATTTACGACTGAGTCAAAAATAGCCTCCGCTTTTGGCCGTCGGCGCTGTGTTGCGTATAACGAAACTATTGATAAAAACAGAAAGAAAAGAAAGATTTTTTGAACACATTGATTTTTGTTCATTTTTCATTTTCATAGATAGAAATAATGCAAAAAGCTATTAACTTTTTCTCATGTAAAAAATTCAAAGTACAGTGTTATAAGAAATTATTTTTAAAAAAACGCAGCTAGGAAAAACGCGTCAAAGCGGACGAAGAAACCGCGATACTCGATCCATTCAGCGCTCAATGTTTCAGCTTCTATGCACGATGGCAGAAGTGCTTTTGCCCGAGTACTCGGAGTGCTCATTCATACGGTGGATGGTGCAGCGGCAAAGGACTCGAATACCAGACCGAAAGACTATCGGAGTTCGTTTTTGCGTCAACGCAGAAATGGTTTTGCTGTGCAGCAATCGGCATGCATTAGTTTGAGTTTTGCATGTTGCGAGTCTCGTATCAACGTGCGCGTAAATGTGGACTGGTGGTTGTCAATCAAAGAGCCGCAAGTGTACGCGATGCCGCTGGCTCGGCTGCTGCGCCATATCAGTCATTTCTGATCTTCGTCTTTATCTCGCCTCATTCCGCGTAACGCTTGTTTCGCAACTAATGGACCGGTAGCCGAGTTCGTTCGCCGATGTTGACTGCTTTTGCTTTTGCGACGGCGAAACGCGAGAGCGTCTGAGCGACGGTGTCGACGGGTGGGCTCTCTGTGAAACGTTGGTGGCGCATGAAAGAGGATATGAGAGTTTCAAAGGGAAACAGGGCAAACGCAAGGGAACGCTAAATGAGACAAGCGGCGAGTTTAGCGAGCTGCTGTGATGCCTTCTCTACTTTTCTCGATTCTCCGCACGGCAAACCCTTCGGTCGAGGCTCGACGAAGCCCGGCAACTGAACTTTCCACGGCAATGCGACGCGAGACTGTAATCCGTTAGCGCGGTCCTTCATCCATTTATTCATCGCTTTATCAACTTTTATTTCAATCTCTTTCACCCTTATCCTTCTTTCGCTCCCTTGAACAGACAAGCCCGCACATACGAAATTATTTGATGACGAGCAATCGAGCTTTCGATGGTAAATTTGCAAATCTAATTTCCATACGCTTTCTTTGGGCATCGAAGATATTAATGGTTTTTCGACAGTCAATTAACGAGTGAACAATGTGAGATCGAGGCAGCAAGAAAGCCCGGAGCCAGTGCTGTGTTTGCACGACGCGAGACTTTCTCCGAAACCGTTTAGAAATTCCATTCACGTATGTCGCACGCAGTAGAACGAGAACGCGTATGGTCAGACTCCGGACGGAATGGGGATCGCTTGGGATCACCCCCCCCCCCCCCTCCCGACCGCCCTTCTCGTCGCTCGCTTCGTTCGCTCGGTTCGTTCTCTACCCACGCTTGATCCTACCCTCGCGGGAGCCGAATTGCTCTCCCGAGGAAAGTCTCGGTCTTTCTGTTGCCCCTGACAAAATATGTTGTCGCTGTTCTATGCGCTCTGATTTATGAAACGCGCTCGAATGATTTTGTATTCCGGTAAACTTGGAGTTCTACGGCTTTTTTTTCCACCGTTGTTCAACCATGTTGACGGCAATGATTAATCTTGTTTGTAGAAACATCGTTATCTCTGTTTATGAAACACAAACGAGGGTGCTTGAAACTGTACTTTATTGCACTGAAAAATCGTTTCTTTCAGCGATATTGAAGACCAACTTTCGGCTATTGTGTTCGAAAGATCAATACTGCGAATATAATTGAAGTAAAGGGCCATCGGCTTCATAATTGTATCCATTTATTTGAATATTTCCGAAGTACTGAAATAGAAATAAGAGTGATAAACTCTGAGACAAGAGTTTGCAGTGGAGATCGCCGCTAACGGTGCATTAACCCTTCAGGACTCGAGATATTTGGCAATGATGCGTTTTTTTCCGAATAGATATTTTTTTGTTTTTTCCGTCGAAGCATTCGTGTGTTAAGAGATTCTCGGCTCGTAAGTAGCACTCGTAAGTGTATTGGTTCGCGAAGCTGCCGTGTCGAGGACAGGCCGGGGTTCGCTTGGCTATGCCGACCGGAGAAAGCCAAACGAAATGAAGCGGACGGAGCTTGGCCCCGATTCCACGGATGATTAATGGTACCCTCTCCTCTCTAGCCGTCTCGGCATAACCTTAACTCCGGCTTTTTCCTTTATCGTTCTCCCTCTGCTGTTTTTTTTTCATTCTTGTTTTTTTTTTTTTTTTTCGTCCGCTTCTTTTTTCTCACCGCTACGTTCAGTTCTCTCCTTTCCGTTTGCTAGACCTCACTTCCGTTCTCTCGTCCTCCCTCTGTTTCTCGTCTCACGCGACAGTCAACAAGTTGAGTTTTCTGCACGGAAAACTTTTCCAGCTGAATGCGCCCTTGGAGCTCACAACAGCAGCAGCCACGCCGCTGTAAACTTGCCCACTTCATTTCTCCTCCCCTTTCTCCCTTGTCCGCCTCTCTCACTCTCTTTCTCTTTGCCTCGCTTTCTTTTCTTTTCCTTTTTTTTTCTGCTCAACCTTGTATCAACATAGAAAGCAACATAGCCTCGGCGCGCGTTTGCTCAGTCATCGTTGCAGATGTACATTTTGTGAATGAGGTTTGTTTTTTTTAGCGAGCTCGAAATACTGATGGGCTTGAAATTTCTTTGGGTTAAGCTCCCGGTTTACTCTCCACCCGTGTGACTGGTTCATTCCCCAATAACGGCGAAGCAGGAAAAAAAAAAAAAAAAGTAGAGACATTGCGGAAAGAGGTTTTTGTTGTAGAACAGTGCGCACCCAGACAAGAACATCGGATTACGTTTTCCAGTGTAAACACGGTTTTTCATGCTAATCCGACACCGCTTGATATCTCGGTTATTCGCGTGTTTTTGATGCGGTACAAAGCGTTCGGGCAGACTGCTCGTGAAAATGCTTCTTCGACTTCACGAGTGGCGCAATGGAAAAAAATTGATCCTTGAATTCGAGATTTTCTCCATCATCTTCAGACTTTGAACCACTGCAAGGCTTATCATTAAACCATTTCCGTGGAGGAATCTGGACGGTCGGCCGCGATAAACTAAAGGACCATTATAGGCAATCTATATAATAATAATCACTTGTTAGACATGCCTGTGACTAAATTTCTTCACGGGTTTCGGCAAACATGCATCAAAATGAAAATGGAAAAATTGCAGGGTTCTCTGCAAAACGCATAACTCCCGTCATTCGCACTGTCGGAAGTTGAAAATAGGTCTAACCGAAGGTAACGCAAAATATTACGATATTTTCCGCGAATACCGACGGTATAATATGAATTTTATGCGTTTCCACGCAAACGTATTACGGCGTAGAGCGGAAGGCAACAGGAAAACCACGAGAGCGCCAGTTATACCATTCACGATGGTTATTATCGAAACTGGCTGCTGCGAGCTCGGCCCCGCAATGGGTGTTGTACACAGCGCTCTTACCTGATTCGAAAACGACCTCGCTGAGCATGATCCATCGTGCGGCGAAGTACAGCTGGAGCTTGAGATAACGTCCGGCACGGGAGTGCAACTTTATTGTGACCTCACGAGCCTGTTCCAGCACCAGATCCGGCATGTACGAGAAATGTACGGGCTCGCCGTTGAACTGGTTATCGCCCGGGCTCAGATAGACCTTCGCGTGAGAGAAAACCTGCGACGCAGATGACAGAAGAGCGTTGCGAACATTACGAGAACGATTTATCAATTTTCGTGTAGCACAAAAAACACTTCCTCAACGTCAAAAATACTTTTTTGCAGTCGCAGCTTTTTGGAATTTTTTTTTTTCCGGTTCCGCGGAAGATTAGACTGGCGTGCGCGCCTCGAGATAAATGTGACCTTAACGATTGTCATTTTTCAAAGCGGATGCGGCGAGTTTCATTGAAGAAAAAAAACATAAAAATTCACATTTATATTTTCAAAATTGTGTTATTTCACATAAAATCTACTGTCACGGTTCCAATGAGTAATGACGCGATTTTCGACAAAACACGAAAAGAAACGACTGATAAAGAATGATCTGTCAATGATATTTTTCAGATTGGGAAATGAAATGAATGCATGTATCTTACCTGAACGTCCTTCGTAAAATAATTGTTCGTGTGCAAATGCATCGCCGAGAAGTTTCTCAAGTAATCGAACTCAAAGGTGATCTCCACGGGATGTCCAATCATGCTTGGCGTATCGTTTCTCCAACCGACCCATTCGTATCCTGACGACAAAAGTTATGAAATAAACATTTCTTTCACTCGTTCGTTCGATCGACGTACCGACAAATTATTATTCATGCGATTTTCCTGACGAGAGAAGAAAAAAAAAATTGGAAATTAAAAAACGAGAAAAAATCGGTTGATTGAATCCACGAAGACAACTGCAATATTCATTGTGGCGCTTGGGGGAAAAGTATGATGCCTGACAGACTTTAGCATTTTGTACAATGCCGGGGGTGCGAGGTAACTCGATCCATCTCCCCTCCCTCCTTGCCCCTCGCCTCCTCTCCTTTTACCGCTTCCGCGCGCTTTTGCCGCGCGGCCGCCCGATGGAATTCGAGAAGAGCTTCGCCGTTTTACGAGCGCCCAGCGCGCGGCATCAACGTGCCCGCCCGCCCGCTCTCGCCAATTCTCATGGAATCACGCAATAACCAACACAAAGGGAAGTTAACGACGCCGCATCCACGCTCCTCTCGTAGTTCCCGTAATTCCGACGGATTTTCAACTCACTCTCTCTCTCCCTCCCTCTTCTTCTCTCTGGCAGTCGTAGTTTCGTTCCTCTCGAAGGTGACGACGGAAGTGGATGAAGATTCTCCGACTTGGACCAGGGGAGAGAACTCGCCTGGATCTTTCAAGCCCCCCTCCCCGCGGTGCAGCCCCGGATAGAGAATGTATAGAACCGGAATGAGAGGAATAGTTAAGCTCTTCAGTCATATCCTACTTCGCGGTACGAGCAAGCGGAGTTGTGCGATTTTCATGGTTTCGAGGGGCTTCTCGCACTCTCCGACGATGTGCGAAAGAAATACTGAAAACGGCCATCGGTGGAACTTGGAACAAATACCTCTGCCCCGTGTTTGTTACAAATTTCAGGGGAGAAATCAAGTTCCCGAAAATTACCGCTACCTACCTGCGCTGTAAAGACAGTTGTGAATCGAGTGTATCCGGAAACTAAAAGCTGAAAACCACCGTACAATTGTTCGAACTTATTTCAATTTCGAACCAATGCATGTTGAATTTTTTCGAATCTTTCAATTTTTCCTCTAACTGTAGCCTATTTCGATAAAAAACAGTAACTAAACCTTCCCTATAAAGCAGTTGAGTAAGAATTTAAGAAATAAAAATGTTCAATTACGCCAGACAACACAAGTCCAATCCGTCCATTTAGTCCTCTTCGCCGTGGACGACAACAAAAATGTAGACGCGAGTCGAGGACCACGAAGATGTTCCACAACCGTGGCAGCGACCTACACCGTCGGGCCATGCAGCAGCCGTCTCGCGGTTCAATATAAATGTAAATTGAAACAGATTCGAGTGTATAGCTGAAGTGCGCGGACGGGCGCGTCGGCGTCGTGGGCCGGTTGTGGCTGAGCAACGTGTTTGCTTCCGCCGAGTACGAGCCTTCTACGAATTCTTTATGCGTTCTGCGCGCGCGAAAGATGAACTACGTACACCCGGAGCCGCTCTCGGTACAATTTTCTCAGGCCTATGGAACACGGACGATCCAGCCTCCATTCCCCCCGAATCGACAGAAATTTCATTTCAAACTGTCGAGATTTCCATCGCGAACGAGAGGCATACCGCAAATCTTGTCGTATACAAGAAAACCTCGAAGCTCGCATCGAGTTCGTGGAAAAGGCACGTTTGGACAGGCTGCGCTTTTCCTGCCTGAAAATCGATGCAGTTATAAAGCGTTTCGAGGTCATCGATACTGGATATACGCTGAGCGCTTTATTATTTTTGCGCCATTCTCCATAGATTTGTATTGCAACTTTTCAATACCCAAGACGGATAAGCACATGGTACGCGTTTGCCATTGCCGCGAAATAATCCTATTCGTCATCTGTACCGGCGACTTTTTACTAACCTGTTTTATCTCTCTGCATTGTAATAATATCTCGTCGCCACCGTCGCTGTGTAAGACAATCGAGCTTTGGGCCTTAAAGTGCCGGTTCTAGGAGAGCTTGGAAAGCATTAGGGGTCTGTGAGACCCCATGACTCGAAATATTTCCCGTCTCCCCTGGCTTTAAATATTTTAAGTAACTTTTATCACCAGCTCATCCGCCGACCGCCCTTTCGGTTGGCAATAAAAACGGCACTACTCATTCTTCGATGACCCAGAAGCTCCGACGTCGAATGAAAATAGTCTTGCAGTGAAATTCGATTTTCGTTTCTACCGTCATGTTCAGCATTCTCAAAAAATAGAATTTTGCAGTTTTTAATAACGAACGCGGAATGGGGCGCTTCGCCCTGAAAACGGTTCTGGTTCTAGTTGGCGTTGACCTGCCTAAAATATCCACTCTCGATGCTGTACGTCAGCACACAAATACCACGGTTTGTTCATCCGGTTTTGTTCATATATCACTACGGAGTCGGGTTTTCGACGGAGATAAATTGCTGGTTATCAACGAACCACCGGAGCGTCGACATCGAACTGGTCATCGATGAGTTTCTACTCTGTATTTCGGCAATCGGATACCCCTGAAAATACGCTTTTCGTTCCACTTCCCGAGCGCCAACTAACCGTTCATACACGTCCCTCGTAGCTTCCTCGTCGGATAATGGCAAAACGGTAAACTCATAAACTTTCTATTTTCCGCTCTTCCTTCAAAAGAGTTTTGCGACAATTCGCCGATCGTCCGTTTCCTTCGTTGGCTTTGACGATCGCTCGGAAATATCCGCATTGAATGAAATAATCGACCCGGAAATGAACTCTTTTATCGCTATCAATTTTCAATGCTTTATCATCGTGACAATCGCGCGCTGCGATAAAAGAGTCTCGATATAACATTTCATCGCATTCCGGCGAAATTCTCGGGATGAACATTTTTTGCATTACAGACAAGCAAATCGCACTCCTTTCTACGGTCCTTTTCGTTACCTTTGCCATAGCCGTTGCCGTCGAGACGAAAATTATCCGGCCCCCTTTGGCCGTCGACCAGTTGACCAACGCCGCCGGAGAGATAACCACCGTCCTCTCGTCCATCGTAAGTTCTGTCGGTGAGATCGATCTCGGAGCCTCGTTGACTACCCTGAGGCATCGAGTATGAGACGAGGCCCTCTGGAAGGGATAAGAAAATATTCTTTGTCGTTAATCCGTCATCTTCAAATTATCCGATTAAGAAGGATGTATCGCTAGAGCTCACCAAAACGTGGAATTCTAAACGGATTTCGAATATTTATCAATAGTATGAATATCGGATATCGGACCGTGAAAAAAGACTGAGAAAAAAATGTTTAGAATAGCCTTGAAGTGTTCATTTTTCCGGGGCAAAAAAAAAAAAAACTATTGCGAAACGTTAGTACTTTACGAGCGAAACAAACCGTGGAACAAGAATTCATTGCGCGAATCTTTCGCAGTCCGTAATGCGGGAAAACGTGGACAAATGTTCGGGTCCATTTGACGTGGCATGCGACATATTCTTGACTAATACCGGTCACTAATAATTCATTGATTATACACAGAGCTGCGATCGTCAATCATGGTGCTTTACGTCACTAAGCTTTTCCAAGAGGTTTCCCAGACGTTTCTCTTGATAATAATAATAGCGCTGTCTCTCCATTCTTCTTTCTCTCTTTCTCCGGCGTCCGGGCGCTAAGAATGAATTATTATTGCTTTTAAGCCGGCGAAGCTTGCGCCTCTAACGAGGGTGATGGCGGAGGAGACGAAAGGGACGGAAGGGCTTTTGAAAGTATTATACGCCGCGGATCCCGCGAGGACGCCGCACGGGGAGGTGAACGAGAACAGTTGCAACAATCGCTTTTGTTCTCGTCGACCGTTCGCTGTTGTATCGTTTGGGATTCAAGCTTCCGAGGAATCAAAAGTACGGACGGAGCATAAACGTGACAACGCTCGCTCGTCCCTTTAACCGGACAAGTCGGATCGGCTTTAAACCCGAAAATATTCCAGCTACGATGAGCACCAACGTTATTTATCGAGGATAGAGACCGAATTATACGAACCGATGCTTTGCAACGAAAAAAAAATCTAAAAATGTTGACCCATCCCGTTTGTAACAAAACCTACTGAAGATCCAAATACGGAAGAACGAAAAACAAAAAGAGAACGAGGAAGAATTGGAAGAACCGGGGAGAAGCGAAGGTTGATGCAGGCGAATGGAGTGTGCCGAACGAGCAAGTCCTGCCGGGGTGATCGATCAAACGGTAGAGTTTGCAGCGCACCTGGTCCCAGACCGGCAAGAGTGCTTTTTCTTCGCTCCTTTGCCTCATTTCCCTCATCTGCCTTCCCTTCTCGGCTACTCTACGTATACTTCCTCGCCCATTTAGACTCCGCGTACGCGGCGGCATTTGTCTAACGCTTCTGCCATTGATCCTGCCCAGCGCGGGGAATTCTTGGACCTATGAATGTCACTTTCCGTTTGTGCGAGTTTTTTTTAATATGGCACCGATACTTCGGCAGGATCTCCTCTACATTTCAATCAGTTCCGGGAAGATGATGTACCAATTGAATGCCGTAGTGATGAGGAATATACGAAGTGGGATCAAATCTTTCCGGAACTGATTCAGTTGGCAATGAATACAGATTCGATGGCTTCCCGCGATGAGTAAAGAGGCCAGTCAGGCTTGATCGAATTCACGTGTGAGGAAAAAAGTTAGCAAACTGCGGCTCTTCGAGAGTCAATGGAATTCCCGAACGCGACAAGTTCGGCAACGCGCGTATCCCCTCCTGGGATCGCTTCTTATTCGTCTGTTCTCGCCTCTTAGCGGCAAAGTTTCGTCCCATCGTTCGCTCACCCTGCCAACTACCTCCGTCTCTTTTATAGTCCGGTGTTACTGTATTTCCGGTTGTTCGAGCGATTCGCCGACGAATGGCCCGAGCCCGATTCCCTCTCGGGTGCGCGCCCACGCTCTCAAGAGCGCAGATGGCCGAGGCGAGAGTGAGGGGATGCTGTTGCTCCTGTCGTTGCTGCTGCCGGTCCGTTACCGGCATTCACTCGTTGCATACCTATTCGCGCGGACCATTACGGTACGGATTAATGCATACACAGCTGCACCGTTGCCTTGACAGCCCGACCGAACTCTCGCGTCCCCCCCGTCCGTACCCCGAAGCGGTGATAAATCTAAGTTAATCTCAGATAGGCGCCCTCGCGAAACTACGGAACGCTGTGGATTTCGCTGTTCGAGCACGAGCAAATGCACTCGTCAAGAAAATAAAGAGCATAAGTACCGAGTATAAAATTCTACGGTGTGCGGCAGACATCGTGCAGTAGTAACTCCTCGTCCGTAGTGTCTGTACCGTTAAAACGTTTCCCCGACCTACTCGCGTTTGAACGAACGTTAAATTGCGCCCACTGGTAGATTACAACCTGCCTGCAGTCGTCGGTCATCATGTATGGATAGTTATAAGGATCGGAGCGTTCGCGAGTACTCTGTATTGGTTACCGCCATTTATCCGTGCCCATTTGATGGATCTTCGGTTCCGACGTTGTACCATTTATGACCAGTTACGACGAACGCATATCATATCGATCCCGCTCGCCCGACGAGATTCTTCCCGGGTTCTCCTCGGGTATTTTTCCCGCTGCACCGAAGCCTTCCACCGTCGTATACGAGGCCATCGCGGCTTCGCTCACTTCTGGAGAACTTTATTTGCATACATTTCATTCGCTCGCGGGGACACTCGAATATTCGGTACCCCGTAAAGCGAGCGGGACGTGCAACGATTATAAAAGCTACCACTTGTACGGCAGTTTCGGGAGGTTTGTGGACACTGGCGCAGGACGTTGTTTCGAGTGGATACTCTGGTCGGTTACGTATTTCTAGTTTATGGACACAATCCAACGCACTCACCGGTCCATGAACATCCGTACAGCTCGACCCGCATGCAAACTATTCGGATGTGCGATGTGTAAGGAATGAAACGAATTCTCGTCGCTATTATCGGTGGATCGAAGACCTGCTCTTTCTCCGTGTAAGGATTGTTGTTGCCTGCTAAAAGCTGCAACAATAATATATTAAAAAATTAATGTTAACGAGTGTCCGATAATGGTTTATTTATTTACTTTTCTGGCATCGGTGGCTGCGCAAGTTGAACGTCAACAGCGGTAACTTTTATGATTATTGAGAAAACACAATGAGGAAGCTATGTGGAAATCTAATTTAAATAATTTCTTCATGGCTTAATTTCATTCTAAATATGATTAAAAACGTTTTCAAGGTCGCGAAGTATCCTGCGTGGGACATAAAAAAAAGACCAAGACCTAAATTGAGTTTTGTGTCAATTAACAGACTATTTCCCCGTGTTTTAAAAGAACAGTCCATTAATTCTTATTTCATATTTCTGATGCGTCTTATCGATCAATCAGTAACGATTCAGCATTCGCCGAATGATGATTATCGATGGAACGAACGGCTTACATCCGCAAAACAGAATCGTCCGCAGAGACCCGAGAGTCGAGTTTCTTACGGAATTTCGCTGAGCCTGTTTCGCGTTAGTTCGCCAGCGAGATATCCCAAAGGATCGCTTTCTCCATTCGCTCTCCGGTAGACGCAAGAGCGAAACAACGCGGACAGAACGGGTATGTCTCCACTTGGGTATTCGCGATTTTATGTACACTCGGGGAGGGGCCGTGTGGACAGAGAAAGAAGATCGTCGGTGTGCGCGCGGTCAATGGAGCGTGTTTATAGCACGTCCCCGACGAACGAATCTCACGCGGCGAGCGTCGAGCACCGGAGAACTCCCATTTTCTCGGGTTTCGCATCCCCCGATCCGATTAGTATACAGCAGCAGCGCGGCGAAGGGGTCCCCGCGTAGGCGCGCCCCCGTCACTTTCTCTCTCTCTCTCTTGCTCTCTCGAAAGCTTCTCTAAATGTAAATTCGAGCGTTAAATCTGCGAGAAGCAGTTATCCAACACAACGTTCGCGAACCCGACACACAACTCGGCGAGCGTTGACGCGGGCATGGGAAGAGGCGGATAGTGGAACTCGTGTGGATTCTCTTGCTGTCGGGGCACAAACTTCTTCGCCATCGTGTCACCCATCTACACCGGCACACTCCACTGTCTGCTCGCTCTTGCTCACTTTGCAACCGCTACGCCCCAATGAAATATGAATGTATAACTTGCCATGCGATTGCTGACTCGAAACACGTGCTTTGGGAAATTAGAGCTTCATAATACCGAAATCAATGTCGCGAACTGTATGGCATTAGCGAGTTTACGGATTGACGAATCTTTCATGAGGGTTTCGAAGAGTCGAAGAGTCGCAAGGAAATTAACATGTCAATCGATGAATATAGAAATAATTGAGGAATCATTTTCGTCGTTGACGATCAATAGTTGAGGGTTTTTAACCGTCTTTAACCCGAGTAGAAACTACTTAAGGGTTTGCACTTAATTGATAATCTTTATTTATTTCAACCATTAAATGGATATTCGTTGCTTACGGCCAATTATTATGCTACGGCCGATGATATCGCTTGGATCGGAAAAACGGCGGCCACACGAAATTTCTACTCGGGAAAATTATCCGCAGATTTTTTCGGCACATCGTGAACGAAATGTACATATGATATTTTTGCTCGACGACGGAGAGGGAAAAAAAAACCGAGAGATAGATGAAAGCGACTATGTGAAACAAAAGCTGTAAAAAAAATCTGAAACCGGAGAAGACTGTGCTCGCATGATGCGCCCGTCGATATTTTTTTTTTATTATTCTTGTTTGCGTCGTATACGAATTTTTTTAAGAGTAATCCCTCTCGCTAAATCCATGGATTATAACCTCTGCGCGTGTGCTATCGGCAAGGACCAACCACAGATTACTCTTTTTGCGCGCATATTAATTTTTTTTATAAGTCTCTATGTGGTCAAAGTAGTCTGGTTTTTGGTTGCATTTTTTATTTCGTCATTACAATCCTCTCTTCAACGATACATGTTGCGAGCAACGATCGGTAGAACAGCGATATCGCGTGTCCAACCCTTCGAAGGGAATTCGGCCCTTTTACGGGTTTCGACGTTCCGTAATTATTTGTCTTGTTATACATCACAGATTTTTTTCACGCCTCGTTCAAGTTCTCTTTCGGCTGCGATGCGCGTCGATGGGGCTTCTTTGTGCTACGAGTTCTGCCATAAAAACCTTAGTACACGCGCCGTATGGTATTTTTCCCTGTAAGCCTATGTTCCCGTGTATTTAGTATGAACTGCACGTTTTTCCGCGACACTCGACGCCCTCTTTTCGAGCGCCAAAGCTCGAACGTTTTCGTACTCTGTTTGACGACGTTAACGAAGCCAGATTGTAAACGCGCTGCGACGAATCAACACGTGGCAACTGTGCTTCGAGAGAAATTAATTTATTCAATTTCGGAGATTCGATTTGTTGATTTGTTTCGATATCGGTGCTCGTTCGATAGGATATTTTTTTCATCGACGATATTTTACCCTCCGGATATGGTGGACGCGTTCGGCGGCGAGATCGACGAGCACGGAAATAAAAT
Organism: Ischnus inquisitorius; assembly: GCA_963924025.1. Lineage (NCBI taxonomy): Eukaryota > Metazoa > Arthropoda > Insecta > Hymenoptera > Ichneumonidae > Ischnus > Ischnus inquisitorius. Next base: position 5,075,200 of record OZ001245.1, on the reverse strand, counting down.
TGATGGAGGTTTCACTAGAATATTTGCTATACAAACAATTTTTTTTTGTCGTTTTCAATCGTTTGGACATTTTTATTATTTTCCACAATATTCGGAAGTCTATATTAGAGCTTCCGATTTTAGATCAGATATGCAGTGTTGATCGAACTGATTTTTCTTCTCTCTCCGATACATAATTGGAGCAAACCGATAAAGAGTGGAATAACAAATTATTGTCTAGACATCGCTCGATAAGACGAGTCGTCTGATAACAGAAGTGTTTGGGTAGTGTTATCGAGGCAATTATCCATTTCCGCGTCTGCTCGCGACGATAAAACAACGATTTTGAACAGCGGACCCTCGTATTAGGCGTACATCATCTCTAAATACCATTACCAAAGATAATTTGCATTCACGCCCGTCGTATCCAGTGGAATGTGCCTCTTAAAGCTCCCATGGTCCGACGACCCACGGTTATATCGGTAGTCGAGATATCGGTGAAGGAGCCCACCCCGATTCGACCGCAGACGCATTGCAACGGAGCGCTCGAAGCGTTCGTCGGAGTGCAGTGCGGTGAGGCAAGGCAACTCGCACGCGTACCTATTTGGGGGGCGGGGGGTGAAATACAACGGAGACCGGAGAAACTCGAGTGCTCTTGAGCTTAACTCTGCTCTACGTTACGCGACACGAATAATTAATACAGTCGTAAGCATGGCCGTATCCTCTATATAGACAATAGGCTCTACGATTATATCGCCGTCTGCGAAGGCACGCATAAAATCGATGGAAATTCAGTAGCGAAGGCGACCGAGTGGGATGTAAAAGTCATGGACGATGGAGGACTTATGTGTTATGCATCGGCATAACACATAAGACCTCCAGAAGCCAGGGTGTAAACCGGTTGTTTCACGAATATCTAATTCGACCTCTTGGGACACAGTTCTGCCGTCCTATCGTTCGAACGTCTTGGGGTTGATGATGACCCAAATGAAGCTTTCCGTTCGGGAGAATCTATGGGGACGCTAGGAATTCGGAGTGCTGTCTGACCAACGGCATCCTCTCGACGCCCACCGAGAAAGGCCTAAAGGCGAACACTCCAGATCGTCCTTCAATTCGGTATAACCGAGAGCTCTCCTTCTCTCTCTTTTCGGTTGAGTGGCACTTCGGACGCAAATTCGTGACTTATTGAATTTGCTTCGAGGCGATTCGAAAATTTGTGCTGCCTCTCGCCACTATACGCGAAAGGAGGCTCGCGCGTAAACGAGGGGCTTGGTCCAGATCGATAATGGTGAATCTCTTCGTCACCTTTCTCGATGCTTTTGGCCTCGCCAACATTCAAGCAACGAGAATACAATCAGCAACGGGGGCAATCGAGACTTCGGGAGGTAGACGTCTCAAAAATGTGATTGTTATTCAGATACGATCGACGACAGTTGAGTCTGATGGGATTCGAATTATTGCTTGCGAATTATTTTTCTAAAGGGCAACTGAAATCCGCTTATAACTGTGTCTCAGAAAATTTGAAACTGAAATATCGCCTGTCTCTCGAAAGATTCGCAATGCCTGTAGAGGGTTGTTTCTTTGTGGTGTGAGAAACTTCCTCAATGTGGTATTTCTTCCTATGGAATTTCGGAACTGATTTGTTTCCTCCTCCTCCGATGTTTGATTTCTGTCCTCCAATTTGTATACAATATATTCATCAAATTTACCGTTTTCTACACTTATTTTGTCCAATCAACTTCATTAGAAATGAAATATTTCTTTCTCGAAGGAAGGAAAAGTAGAAAAATATGTGACGTGTGATTCTAGGTTGACAAGAATTGGTCTTCGAGTTTTCGAGAAACTTATAATTAGTCGCGTGGAGTCACCGTTGCGAATGATTGGTTGTTAGCGTCGTCGAGGTTAGGAAACTGATGAAATTTAATACACAGCATTTTCTCCTTGCGCTACCGACAAATCCTCTTGTAGAAGCCCGACCTATCGGGTTGGTTGGGCGTACATGGGTTCGCCGTTGGAAGCTTCTCTCGGGTTGCTGGGTCGAACGTAATTGTGTCTTTCCGTAGTACACTCGAAAATCTCCGTACTTCCCCACGACGTCACTTCGGCTTCGGGTTTGTCGGATATTTGGTACTATTGGCCAAGAAGGTCACGAGAATGGGTGATGGAAACGTTGCGACAGATTATAAGAGAGTAAGAATCCGAGAAGGTCGAAAAAGCGAAACATACTCCGCGTCCACTTTCCATTTATCGGTGCGAATCTGCTCACGAAATATTTAACGGTAAGAGCGAACCGCCTTACCAACCAATGCGAAGCATTCGTTTGACGATGGCTCTAGAAGTTGATCATTGCTGAAAGATGACGCTGGTCAAACTCTCTAAGTGTGACAATTTTCACATTGATAACCGGCAAGACCCGTCAATAGCTCCGAAAGAAGAAAGAGCAAGTCTAGCTAAAAAGATCAAATTAGCTCCAACGATTTTCTTTTGGCGCAAGCAACAGAATAATAAAAAATATACCTTGATATCATCGTGGAATTCTGCGAAAATCAGCCTTCTCGGCACATCGCCGTTCTCATCGAAGCGAGAAAAAGGAAAAAGATCAAATGGTAAAGTACGTATCAACTGAAACCATTGAATTTTGTTGACGGTACTTTATTCACTCGCACGAAACGAACGACAGAATCATAAGAAAAGTAGAGAAAAGTACGAGCCGTAGGAGTACACCGACGTCAATTTAAACTTTGTCAGTTTCGCGAAAACTTTAACAATCGTTGAAAACTCGTTGGAGAGACAGGCGATGCCTCGGGTTGGATTCTTGATATAAATAGAGAATACACACTTCACCTGTTCCGTCCTTATTGTCTCGCGGATGGCCTCGATTTATTTTACCTTCGCGTGGAAGAAGTGGAAGACGAAAGAGAGGAAGAATCTTGAGGGGCGGTGTGGAAGGCGCGCGACGCGCATTTCAGTGGGAAAACTCTTCGCTTTCTGTGGATGGGCCATTTGTGCCGGTGCTGCCGGGCTTTACAAAGTTGCCTCGCCAGGAACAATATTATCGCGCACTCCCGGAGTCGTAAATGAGGTTGCACGGATTGTGAGAATTCAGGATAGCGAGAGACGGAGCACCGCGGAAGGAAGGAATAGACAAGATATACTAACTCCGCAGCTCCGGGAACATCGAGACCTATGGCGTTTCGGTTAAAAATACAACGACCGTGGTAGAGTCTTTTTCACCTGTCTGTTATTATTATCACTGTCGCGTGCGCTTGAATAAAATAAAAAAGAACAAACGTCGAGAAAATCACAGATTGTCGGAGAACATCTCCGAAAACATCCGTCAATCGATCGGATCCGAATTGTTACCGATGAAAATTTCATGTTTAATTCGTTGCGCATCGCGTATTGATCGAGGCCGGGATTGACGCGCGAATTAATCCCGCGGCTCGTCGGCTCGAAACTCGAAACCTTGGTTACGCGGGTTCCGAGGATCGGGAAGGAAGGACCGGAAAAAAAAACTGCGGGGAATACCAACGTGGAAAATAGCTTCCGGGCCATGAGGTAATCCGCTAATAGCATGTCCACGTTCGTCGTCCATAATCCGTAATCCGTCGATACAAGCCGAGCTTTCCGGAGATTCGCCGGCAGTGTGGAATACACGAGAGCATCGCCAGCGTGGACGGGGAAAAACGACGGGGAAACGGGAATGTGGGGGTTGGTTCTCCGTGTGCGCGCCATGCACGATCCGAAACGATTGGCGTATGGTGACTGCCGAGGAATGTCGCTCGGATGAAACTCAAGATATACACGGTACATGGTACAAAGATAAGCGGATAGAAAAAAAAAAACGAAAACGCGAGAATTCAATCTGCAAATGCGCGACGCGCGATATACTTTTTTCTACTCATGAAAGTATACTTTCATTTCATCCCGTGCGTACAAGTCGGTTTCATACGCGCTTCCCGTGCGCGAAAGGGCATTTCTCGACCTCGTGAAATAAAATTTTGCATGATGCTCGTGCGAGCTTTTTCTCAACTCGTGATGTTCCTTCAACTCGCGCTGCGAACTCACGCTCGTCAGAAAAAGTTTCATCTATGGTTTCGAAATTGCTTTCATTGAAGCTTTTGTTGCCGAGTGAATATGTTCACTTCGCCTATAGAGACGACTCAATGCAATCGACTGCAAGTTTAGCCATCACTTTTGTCCCGACTCGTCAATGTAATTTCAGCGCAAAGAGATTTCTTACCCCATTTAGTCGTCGGACTGATTAAAATAATTGATTTCTGCTACTGCAAGTAAACCTGCGCTTTGCCAGACGGTGTAAAATTCGATGTAAAGGCGAGAGAGCACAATCGCTTGTACAGGCGCGCTCGTAGCAAATAACAACGAGGCAACTGAGAAGATGAGACGGAGTTCAAAGTAAGTGGATAAACTTGTAGTGAAGTTTTTCATTAAATTGACAAACTGCGAGCAAAATACACAATGATACCGAGGGCTCAGGATTTTCCTCTTCGGCCTCGTGACTTCTTTTTCTCGAAAAATCGCGCAGCGAAAACGAAATGACGATAAAAATAGTCAAATTAAAGAACAAGAACGATATGACAAAAGCGCGCAATCGCGGGTTTCCAATGTCAACCCGTAAAGCGTTCCAATTTAATACATCTCATACGCTGTCGAGGATATTTTTTTTTTTTACACATATCTCGGTCAGAGATTCCGGGAGCATCGGTACAATGTACGAATGTTCCGAACGGCACATGCGGAGTTCCCGATAATCACGGCAATTATCCCGAAGGCCCCGGCGCGGTTGTAAAAACCTGTGTTACAATGTTACATGCGAACTCGCGACTCTGTTGGCCGAGCCGGAAGCGCTTTGCTGGTATACATAAATTCCCTCGCGCTCCTGTACCGGCGCGTACATTCCCGTTGCAGATATCCCTCTCGTGAACGAAATTTCGAATTCAACTGAAAGTGGAAAAGGCGCGTCCCGGTATCCGTCGCCCCCGCGACCCACGTCCCGCCGGAATGAATATGTTAATTGACTTTGAAATTGGCTGTCCCTATGGGTGATTGATTAAAATTCGATACGTTCAACCTCGGCCCGATCATGCCGCAGGTTTGAAAACTACTCTTCTCTCTCCCCCTTTGCCCTCTCGCCCCAACCCCTTTGCAACCCCTTCTCCCAATCTCCGGCAATTCTCTTGGTGTTCAGCATCTATCGGGGTGTTATCAGCAGATAAAAGGATCGCGAGAAAGGATTATCGCCGTTATATAGAATCACTGGACTCCAGGGAAATTCTGCCGCGAAATTAGAAACTGACGATTCGTTGATTTATCAAGTCTTTTTATTATCGCCTCGCTCGATCCCGTTACAGCCCGACAATGAGGATGAAAAGCTCGAGTCGCAAATTCATTTGGCTCTGAATAGTACTGAAAATGAATCCGCAACCAGTTGTTTGCCTTGTCTCCGAATTTCAAACGAAAAAATTAACATTAAAGAATTTTTGTTCCTGAGAGATCGTCGGGTTAATCGTCGGCTATCGTGAACTTTGCCTTGGCAATACGCGAAAGCTGTACGGTTCAGTCCCGTTCGCCGCTCGTCTCATGGCCGCTAGCTTTTCCCCTTGCGATTTATCGCCGCCGCAACGTTGAGATTGTTATTACGCAGAGGCACGCGTTTGTCGAAACCGTGTCTCCTCGTATCCCCGGAGCGACGCCTGTCTGTTCCCGGTATAACGCACAAGCCGTGGTACCCTTTGCGTTTCGCGTTGCATGCATGATCCCCTCTGTCGGTGGCGTGAGCTGTCCCGCGGAAAGAGCCCGCGATAAATCCCTCCTAGCGGTTTCGCCGGTTTCGAAATTGGCGCATCGAGGCCTTGCGTATCAATGCCTCCTCTCTGTTTGATCAAAACGCGCGTTGACGGTATCGTACGTTCATCAAAAATCGATTGATCGATTCCCGGGCTGTTCGATACCCTCTCCCGCAAATCGAGTTATGAGAATGACGTGGAAATTATTCAACGCGCTAGTTCCCGTCCCCCTTTCTCCGCTATCACAGCGGGATAATATTCTCTTTGACTGACACTATAAACTGTCATGCAATTTCACCGCACCCTTTCAATTTCTACCCTGGAGATTCTGAATTCGCTTCGTGAACGTTATAATCCGTAAATAGATCGTACAAACAGACATTTTCTACTTAAACGTATTGCATAAAAAGAATTCATCACTCAACTTATATCGAATATACGTCTGATATGTTGAATATATTCCTGTAAATATATTTTTGAAAGAAAAAATATATTTGTGAAGAAAATAGAAACACTTTGTTGTCTCGTCGGTAACCTCGAGTTAAAAAAAATCTTGATGGACAACCGAAAAATTGAAGTCGTTACCGATTCCCTCGCGCACGACGATGTGCTGTAATATCCAAAATTTCCCTACAACTACTACCCTGCCGGCCGTGGATGATTCGCGACTGCAATGTCGAATTCAGTCGCATGCCAGTAACGTTAACATCGAATTTTCATCAATCAATTACAACGAAATTGTGCCCTATCGGAAAGCTGCCCGGAACACGTAGCTCCTGCGCGTTATCATTGCATTTGGCCTATGCCGCAGTTTCATATTTACCGTCCAAACTGTCGTAACCAACGCGAAGTGATGGAATTTCGTGAACTATTTCATGTGTATTCGGTTAATTCGATACAACCCGGCAATGTTTGTGGGATACCGGTTAGTTGTCAACTGCACGATGTCTACACGCTACTCCGGGCCATCGGGTCTTATCGTATACGGTATTCCAGAGTACACATAACGGACAGCCCAGACAGGTTGTCTCATTGGAATTCACACGACGAAAGTACAAGTATGCATACACAGTGGAGTCGCGCGGGAAGAGAGTGGGACAGGAAAGTGGGCGAGGGAATGGGGGGACGGGTTGCACCTTGATGGATATAGAACGGAATTCGTACAGCAGTCGCTGGCTATGCGTTGTCCTTCGCGAACGAGTGAGTTCTCCTGAAACCATCCACCGAACGGGACCCGGGGGTTGAGACGGTTGCGGAGGCGCGGGGCGGCTGCAACGGGGTGGTTTTCTCGTCCGTCTGCGGCGGGACAATTGCCAACGTTGGACGTGTTTCATTAACGCGGACACAGAACGACGCTTTGTACGAAATATACCAACGGTGTATATAAGCTTCAACATAGCGTCAGGACGGCGGGGTAACACAGGAATAGAATAGGTGGAACTAGCGGGGCATAGCCACTCGGCAACTCGTCGACTCGTCTCTCCTCGTCTTCGTAATCCAGTCGTTACTATACAGAACGTAACGCCTCCGCCGGGTATTACAACATAGCCAAGGCAACCCAGGAATCCCCGAGTACCACACGATAGTTCCTCTTCGCGCTTCTGTCCCACTTCCTCGCGTCTCTTCCGTCGCCGGTGCGACACCGAGACATTCTCTCCCGACGCTGCTGGACCCCAAAACCGAGCGAAGCTTTCCAACGTTGGCGGCCGCTAACGCCGCATCTCCCCGGGTACGTCTCGGCGTTGCTTTCTCTCCATTCTCGCAAAACCGCTACGTAATAATAGTATACACGCTGTACATCTGTATTAGTGGATGCAGACGACGAAATGGCGAGAGCAACAGAATGGTACTGCATTTCGTGTCACAATTTAACCCGAGCCGAGAGTGTTACTCAGTCGACTTCGAACTGGCCGGGAGCTTCGTAGAGTTAATGGAAGATCGCGAATTCAGACTGCAGGAGAATCGTGTCTGGGGCGATGCGTGCGTTGGAAGTAAACAGCGTTACATCGATGAATATGATGATTGATGCAATTGAACCATTGTCGCTATTGGGTTTTTCGATAACGTCGTACGATTGATCACGATCCTCGGTACAAGTATGCAGATGTTTGAAGATCGATGCTATTGATTTGACGACACGAACCTCAAGTACATCAATGCTATCGACGCAACGATATTCATTTTTATTCTGCCAATCATGCAAACTGAAAACGGCAGAATTCTTGGCGTGGCAATCGCTTTGAACAAATATACTTTGTTGTTTTTTTATTTTCATTATCTCTCTCCTCTCTGTTCACCTCTTTCCCGTCTCGTTTGGTCGTTTAACCCGTGTTCTCCGTACCCATCCTTTGTGCTCGCGTTATCCGATGAGCGCCTAACGCAACAGCGAAACTGCAGCAGTCGGATAAAGCCCCGTGTAGAGCTTGAGTCACGTACGGCAAGCGATAACGCCGCGCACCGGCGTACCGTATTCAAAGTGAGCTTGCCTCGCGGTGCGGGAGAGAAAGGAGAAAGAAAAAAAATGTATAAAAGGGAGCCGTGAGTGAGAGAAAGAGGATCGAGTTTGGAGGTTCTTTTGCTATTCGCGCTGGTGGCGCGCGTTCACGAGAACCTCTTTCCGCGGAGCTGGAAGATCACATGCTAGGCGAGATTGAGGCTGGGTAAACGGTCGTACGAGCACCAAGCCGTGCTCCAGTCTGCCGTCGTCTTCTCCGTACGTCGAAAAGCACCCTTAACCTGTTCCACCGCAGCTTTTTCTGTCCGTACATCCGGCGCTTTTCTTCGTTCCGTATGTGCGACCGAAGTTTGAGCGTGCTCTTCCGTGCTTTGTGAAAATCTGCGTGACAATGGGGCTCTTCGGGCGAAACTGCGGTAGCGTTGAAAACACGAGGGATGGAAACGTCGGTGTCTCAACCACGCCTCGACTGACGCTCCATTTCCAATCACGACCGTCTTTATTGTCAGCTAAATCATGCGTTTGCGAGTACTTTCGCGAATGACTTCGCTCAATCGACGGGGACGTTGGAATTTCACTCGAATAGTCGTTCTTCCAACGAGCCTCGAAGCGAAATTATTGGATGGGGAAAGAAAGCAATTTGTGGCAATGCGCTCCGCACGCTAAGGATTAATTGAGAAAATCAGGCATTGGAAGGAATTGCCGCCATTTCGCTTTCCGACAAAGGCCCACATCCGTGCATTTATGAATCGTTAACTAATGATAATGGAACCGGTTCGAAGAATTCCATTTTCATGAATTTACGGTCACACAAGCGCCAGCCGAAGGAACGGCACAATTCGATATTTTATGTTTCGCGAATATGCGCGCATAGCGATGGACTTTCGGTCGTAATTTCTCCACAGGAGGGGAACGATCGGCCTCGCTCCATTGTGCGCGCGCGAAACTCTACGACTTGTCAATTCGCGATTCTCGGCGAGTCCGACAAACGCCCGGAGGGGCTCGCGCAAAACAGATCCATTGGATTGTCGGCGTGTGCGAGCTTCGTCAATTAATTTGCGATCGGCCAAGCTTGCCCGTTAACGAATCGACGATAATGATGCTTCGTGATGCCACCGCTCTCGATTCCCGGCCGCCCGTGCGCGCTTCGATTCCATCCCGAGCACAAATTGTTTCTCACTTAATCACGAATTTACGTTTATTATTAATTGCCAACGGATAACGGAGGGACACGAAAATAATGCGTTCAATAACGTTGACAACATTGATTGTAACCTCCGCGCGTTCCGCGAAATACCATCGTCGCAATTGTGTACGAAAAATCGATGCATACATTACTCGAACGGTTGACACGGCCGGGAGATCCGTTCGTACAAATGTTATCAATGCAATAACTTCAATTTGCATTCGTTTAAAATTCCGTGTATATCGAGACCATGAATTCGCTGGAAAATCGAGCGTCGCCTTCGGGCTTCGGATCGTTCATTATACATATATCGTATTACGTATATCTTATGAGCGAAAATTGCGTAAAATTACTGGGACGCGATTCGAAAGGATCGAGAGTGAGCATTTTTTTTAAAACAGACGGGTTTGGAGAAAACGAATTATCGATACGAAGAACTTACGTGCATACCCCGTCGATTTCTCCACCGCACCCACTTGTTGAAGCCCGGCCTCCAGTACTCGATGAAGTATTCCTCGGTGTATTCGACGCCGTGGCCATTGCCGAATCTACCCTGAGTCTGGGTCGACGTCAGGATACGCGGATTGTGAAGATTCACTTCGAGAAACTCCTTGCCCTCCTTCGTAACCATGTTCTTTGGGCACCAGGCTCCGCCGCCTTTGTCCTTGTGTAACCTGTTGGTCGAGAGAAATGAATGAAATTACATTTCTTTGTATTCTCGAACTTCTATTTCAATATGGGGAAAAGCGGGGCAAAACGGCATACCGGGCCAAAATGGTATTTACGCACAATGGGACGATGGGCAGAATGGTATTAGGGCAAAATGGGACGGCAAAAAAATCTACGTCGATGGGACTTTCTCTTGTCCCATTTTGCCCTAATTCTGTCATACGGGGGACTTTATTTGACCATTTCGGACCATTTTGCCTCGGTATGCTATTCTGCCCCGCTCTCCCCTACACTTTAGATTCGTGCCCATGTGCAACCGATATACAAGATTCGGAATACTCCTTCGCAAAACTAGTAGAGCTCAATAGGTAAGAGCGAAGACTAGCAATTGTTCGCCGATGAGCAGAACTGAACTTCAACAGTCGTCAAGAAAGGAAACATTGGACTCGGGTTTTGCATGGGCGTGAAAAAAGGGACTGCAGTTATTAAAATTCTCATTAGTCCAGAGACTCACGATTGTTTATAAAATTACCGCTATACACGCGAGGGCTCATTCTCTTTTCTACACAAATTACTCGTGAATTTCTTCTTCTGGCTTACCGGGCGCATCGTCGAAAGCTCAACGAGACGATCGTTAAAAAGCTTCGCGATTACGAGCTGCATTTTTTTTCCAACGCGCTTTCGCCGACTGATATTTAATTCAACGGCGGATATATGCCGAGTTATATCCGGCAAACGCAGCGACGACAATCTCCATGCGAACGTTTTTCATTGGGTACAAACATCGCGAGTTGCGCGCTGGTGTGTTATCGGTGTCGTATCGCTTGCCGTCCCGGGGAGGGATGTGGAAACGAGCGAAACGGAAGTGGAAGGGTGCACCCGCGCATTAACAATAGACCGACGATTAAAACATCTAAAAGCTTTTTCGGTTAATTAGGCACCGAGTTAATATTGTTCCGCGAGTCCATGGAAATTACGGATATGAATTCCCGTCCATTGCTGGGCCATTTTTTTTCCTGGAAACAAGTCTCAAAGTATCGTCTCGAATTAATTCGATCGTGCACGCACGCTCATCGTATTCTGTTGAGAAAAAAAAACATAAAAAACTCAAAAATATTATCAGAATTATTACTGCTGCAATCGACGATTTTCCAAAATGTGCCCTTTTCCGATGATATCAGAATCAATTTTTCTTACAACAAAGAATACTATACTCCGAGTGAATTTTTTTATTTTTCTTACGACGTTCGTATAGGCCTGACCTGATCTACCTTGCCGTAGTCTTCCTCGCAAAATCTGTCTCGCAAATTCCAGTATTATCTTCAACGTAACACAAAAAAAATAGTAATCGCGATAACGGTACAATAATGAACCGATCTCGGGTACTCCACGGTTTTCGACTCGATTCAGGACAAAATTTACGATAACGACTATTACCTATCTCTGCCATAAGGTAGGCTTGTTACAGGAGTGTGTAATTATGCTGCGCAGCCACCGAGGTCTCGTGTATAGGTCATACGCGTTGTCGAGAAATTCACAGTGCGGAAGCTGCGAGGATGACGTACAGTGAGACAGGGAAGATGGAGATAGGGAAGTGGAATATATACGTATACTATACATGTATAAATGTATAGTATGAGACGGAACAGACGCAGAGTGAGGTCGTAGATAGCAAAGCGGAGGGACGGTTAAGGGGGAGGCAGACGGAACGGTATTAGAGGGGTTGTGGAAGAGAGTAAGGTCTCCGGGCGAGGAGCGTATATAGCAGAGGAGAGAGCGTATTACGCCTCGCCTCATCAGAGACGAAAGATGCATTAGCATTGCTAATGACGACGATCGTTACCACCACATGCCGTTAGAGCGGTGAGACGAGGACGCGCGCGAAACGCCGTTCCAACACAACCGGGGCATTGCTCGTCGTCGTCGACGTCGTCCTCGTCGGTCGACCACCTTAACGATTCGAGGCTGCCGCGCCGAACTGGCTGCTATGCCGAACGTTTGGAGTTTCGCCCGCAAATGGCAGAAAGTGAACGACGACCGTGACGACCGTAACTATAATAAGCTGCAGTATGCGTATTAGGATAGACGGCAGATAGTCAAGTACCAGTTCGTCTCGTTCACTATAGTTTTGGCGCTCGACGAATTTGCACGGCAAATCCGCCATCCCGACTCTCCCATATCTTACAAGACGGATCTAGGTACAATGCTGTATCGATTATTTTTTGCGGAGTACGCAGAAGCAAAAATTTATATTTGATATTATCAATTTTTTATTAAATTGACAATCTTTTGACACAAAAATAGTTTGTTTGATAGATTGTTGTTATGACCATTGTTTCGAGCCATTATTATAAATAGATAGATAATAATAACGACAAAAACAACAAATTTTTTACCATTCTGTCTAGTTAGGAACATAATTACAGATTTCGATTTTGTTTTTTTTTTCAATTTTGAATTTTTAAAAATGCATTTTCATTTTTCTTAAAGAGTTTTCATGAATTTCCGGTGCTCTGTGGAAACGCGTTTGTCGATCGCATCCTTTCGTGTTCTTGATCCCTGTCACCCGTAGAATTTCCATCGAATCCCCGAAGAAATCCTTTGGGATGCGAAGAAAAAAAAAAGCGATCGCTAGCAATGGCGAGAGTCTGTACATATGGAATAAAAATAAAAATAAAAAAGAGTCAATATAGAGGATGCGACTCTCGACGTTGTGTGCCCGGGTACGTCGCGCAGTCTTCGTACTCTCATCCTTTTCGCGTAGCATGGGGCAAACTCGAGCGGGTCACGCGCGAAGATGCTTACGATTTCCAATCCGAATGAAAGCCGAGCGTCCGATAGACGAGGCGTGGAAGAGGTTGGAAAGGGGAGGGAGAGGAGGGGTGACAATGGGACCCGCAAGAGGAAGAATGAACGGACGAAGATATAGATAGAAAAGCTTGGGCGGATGTTAAGCGAGTCCCGAAGAACGCACCGCCGGAAAGAGAGTAATCCGAATCGATAGAGGGAACTTGCACGAGACAAACCCCCTTTTTCGCTCAAACAAGATGCAAGGGTGGAGTTCACCTGCAAACTCACTCCCGTTCCCGCATCTCTAGAGCAAACAGAAAAATCACAGTCGCTGTATAGCGATTTCGTGAAACATCCGGAGTATTTATCACACTCGTGAGAAAATGTTTTTCTGCCCTCGAGTCGCAATATAGTATTTCGACACCATTGAACATTAAATCCAGTCTACCCCTATTTATGCATGTAAAAAAAAAAGAAAAAAAGTTTACGATAAATTCGTCGATGCCATATTTTCAGAAACGTTGCATCAGTTTATTGAATCTGATTTCCTCGAATTCTTAGGATTCGAATGTGATTCTGCAATCAGGTGCACCACACGCGAGGATACCAATGGAATGAATATTATTTCATCAATTTGGGGATATATTTGAGAGAAATCCAATTAATGTTGAGAAGAGTGTACATAAGTCCGATGTCAATATTGGGAATATTCAGCGAATACGTTTTTTTTTTTTTCTTTTTTTTTGCGGCGTATATCTCCGCCGCGGGCCATATTTTCATAGGTACACACGGGACGAGAGTAGAGGAGAATGGAAACTCAACAGCGTGGATACAGAATTCTCCTGATTGGCGCATCGTCGCGATCTACCACCTGCGCGTCTGTGTGTGCGTGTGTGTATTGTGTGTGTGTTGTTTGGTCATTTTCCATGACTGAGTTGCATTGTTTCGAATGGCATCCGTTCGCTTTTGGAAACAATGCAGCTCCTCGACAGCTCGGTCTCTCACTCTCCGCTTCTCTCCCTTACTCCGGCTCTCTGTCGATGGGAATGAGAAATCGCGGGCTTCCAAAGCCATTCAAAATAGCCGCGAGCCACATGGAACGCAGAATTTCGAAGGTCGGAAAATCTCCGGCATTTCCGACTGAACGCGATATTGATCGATCGAATCGATAAATCAACGGGATCGATCGATCCTATTATTGTGTTCCGAATGGCCCAAAAAACTCTCCCAAACCCTTCGTCACCGACGACTCTCTCGTCTTTAATTGTATCGAAAAGAAGAATTCCACCGTGATGGAATATTGTACGTATTTTTTTTTTCCTCGAGCGAAACGAGTCCGCGTATTCATATTCAACGTGAGTTTCGTGCGCGAGCACGCACCCGTCTGCCTCTCCCTTCCGAGTTCTTCTATTATCTCACAGGTACGTGCCCCGCTCCGTGAAGGAAGCTAATTAAATTTTTCCATAATACGGCAATTCCGATGTTAACGACGATTACAAAAGAGGAAGATAGAATGCGCGAAATAAGTCGAGCCACTCGTCGAAAGCCGTGGGATTCGTGTTTTTTTTTTTTTTTTTTTTTCGGAGTTACCTTTTGGACGAATATTTGTCAGTGATAACTCGGCTTAATGGAAGAAGGTTAATGTCCCGATCGTGGCGATCATTTGTTGACAGAAGTTCCAACCACTACAGGGATTCATAGCTGTTTGCGTAGATCACGTCTGGAGTCGTTCCTCCGTTTATTAATTTTTTCAATTATTAAATTATTATTATTACATGTTAAATTTCTTTAAATTCTTATTCAGCGCGAATATCGACAATGTTCAATTTAAACGCTGTTTTTCGGCTACTTTTTCAAAACAATACGCTATTAAATATTTTTTAGGTTTTAAGCTACTTTACTATTATAATAGCGATTGCGAAATTTTATTTTATTAACTCTCGAATGCGCGCAGGGCAAAAAGACGGAATTTCTCATTCCAGACGAAGTGTGGAAGAAGAGAAAGTGTTATTTTTTGGAAGTAATAATATTTTATATCGATAACTCCAATGGAATATGGGGAGGGGAGGTCAATGGACGCAGCGGTACGAATGTGATGCAATCTCGACGGTAGTTCGACCGTTTATCGCAAATATTCTGACCGCTCGAAATGCGGTGTCGAATATGCCATCAAGCAAATGATCCGTAGAAAAATCCGGTTCGCCACGGCGAGCAATTTTACGCGCTGCTACCGCTCCGACCCGGTCTCTCTCTCTCTCGCTCTCTTGCTTTCTCCCCGCCGAGGACGCGAGGACATTCGTGCGGCGATGCGAAAACCGAAGAAAGCAAGACTTACGAAGAAAGAGAGAACCGCGCCGAAGGTGCAGCGGCCGTTTGCCCGTTTTGATTTTTTTTTTATTATTATTTTTTCCCCTACCAGAAATTGCAAAAAGACACACTGCGGTGCGGTATGACCTATCGATATTAAAAATTCTCTGCATGGTACAATACCCTCTATCCCGAAGCCGAGCGAATGCTCGACAATGTCAGATTGAATTTTTTTCCTTCCTCTTCTTTTCATCGCAAAATAATACGACGAAAATTCATGCAATCTCATATTCAACGGAGCAAAAGAAAGTTGCTTGAATTCTATTGAAAAGCCGAGGATCGTTTATCGAAAAATTATCGAAAGAAAGAAATGAAGAATGGAGAGGCGCGAGGTAAATGTTTCCAAAAATCTGTTTCAGAACGCTGGAGCTCGCTGTATCTTCTGGGACAACGAGAAGCGAAATCGGGTTGCAGAAGTGCGCTTTCGAGTCGTACTCTCACGGTTGCACATTCGGCGACGTCGCGGCGTCGAACACGATAAACAGCTCTCTTCTCCGCGGCGTTCGGTTCCGGCGTAGCCGGAAAGTGCACGCGCGCTCCGTGCAACACTATTTCAAAGATGACTTCGTCGCGCACCGCGCGAACCGAGAGATAAAAGCATTCTCGACACGTAGAACGGCACAACCCAGCGCCGTTACTCTTTTCGCGTTTTCCATCGAGCACTCTCGGTGGGGCTACGAAAGAGCGGCGTTTTCGCGAGCGGCATCGGAAGCTCGGAAGACCAAAAATGAAGAGAACCAGAAGCAACACAGTTATTATATGACTTATGCATGCATAGAGATCGAAAGAGGTACATTGGCACTATAGAGCGATATTATATAGAAACGTGCAAGTGGATGCCGGGCGTCGGTGGTCGGAACGGCGTGGCAAGTGGAAATGCTATTCGGGAAACTTGGTCATGGAAACGCGGATACCCCGGGCAAACGGCTTGTGCTACTGCGCTATTCGTGGCTCTCCCCCTGGCTGGACGCAGAAAACCATTCGCTTCTCGCTTTACTTCGGCTTTGTCGCGCTTTCTCTCGCTCCTGCCAGTCGAACTGGCTGCAAAATCGACTATCAGAGCGTTCATACGCTTGACTCGCCGTGATCGCAACCCCGCTACCTCGCCCCGCGTTCCCCCTCGCCCCTTGTCGCGTTTCGGGGAGTGAACGAAGCGACGAAATAGATTTTCGTTATCGCTCGGTATATACGCTCTATCCTACGTGTTCATTGCTCCCCATGCGGACACCCCATATACTTCGTTATATACCGGTGACTACGTTTTTAAGGACCTGCGCTCCGGGCATGGGAAAACGCGGGGCAAGATGGCTAAAAAATGGGATTCAGAGTGTCTTTCGCCAATATGAGAATGAAATATCGAAATCCGGCGTTTTTAGGCAATGAACATATTAATCTTATCGTATAATGGTTCAAATATTCGTGCACCGCCGATTCCCTTCAAATCTCGCAGCCACAGGCGAGGTACACGCAAGCGAAGTCGTCGACCCGTGAATCTAATGAAAAACACATGCGCATCGACCGAAACTATCGTAAAAGCGATCCTATTGGCCAAAAAGCGCATGCGCACTGTTCGTTTCACCCGATCTGTTTCACTATTGGCCGAAAAATGCCCAAGAGAAAAAACGTTCCGAGAAAACTGTTTTACCTTCAGAAGATATGCGATTTAGACCGGAATACTTTTTTTGTCACCATTTCTCCGTTAACGACCGATATAAGCCGAATTGATGATTGTGCATTTAATGCACGGCAACAGAGATCCGAATATTCGCGGTTTATTCCATCGCCATCATTAATTACCCGCAGTGAGAAGGTCCGAAAATCCCGAGGATAATTTCTGTACTCGACATTATTATTGTTAGAAACGTTATCGAGAAGCGTATAAATTATAATCGCGTTGATCTCGCGAGCGCCAGAACCGTGCTCTGTCGAATTTTCGAATATTCAAACAGGCGCCTTCTCAGAATAGACGGGCTGCGCATCGTCGCTAACGAGATTTGTATTAATGAATCGAAGAACTATTTTCTATTTTTCCGTATATACGTGTATTCACATGTTTTTTCGAATACGAAAGCGTTTCCGATATTGCAGAATGAGGCGACGTCCGTCGGACAGTCGACCGAGAGCAGTGCGCCAACAGAAGAGCCGTATAGAATGTAGTATACGGGACCGTAACAACCGGCGAAGCGGCACAGGGATGGACGATGCGGGTTCTCTACGTGTTCGGAAAACTCCGATATTCAATAACGCTAGTTTCCCCTCAAGCGAAACTCGTCCGCCAAATGGAGTTTCTACAGATGCCTTGAATAAACTTGAAGCCTCGACTCTGGGGCTGTCTGCATACGCGGTTAAAAAGAACGGAAAACAGTGAGACGTTTCACGCTCGTTGGGTTATTGCACGGATGCGGACTCCAAGGATTTCTGTGTTTCAGCAGCCACGGAATTGCGGTTGTTTGCGAATCGCAGCGGCGTTAGAATATTTTTATTTTTCTATGCAACACAATGAAATAAATGTCGAATCACGCGTGGTATTGGCTCCGCATTTTGTACATTTTGCCAAGCTGGTGGCATTTTTTTTTGTCGACGTATTCACTTGTTTTACAATTTCGCTTCATTATTTATGTTTGTTAAAAAAAATAAAGAGTTAATTACAGCTTTCAGATCTCTTTTACGAAACAGTCGTCATGGAATCGAAGAGTTTATTAGCCGATCATTTTCTGGTTTTTTAATATCATGCGTGCCGAGTTTTTTTCTATTGCCACAAAATACTAATAATTATTTTATCGATCGATCGATATCGGATTATCCGCGGTTTTCAGTTATCCACAGTTCAGCTAGCCCATAATCGAAGAAAAAAATATGCAAAAAAAAGTCTTCGACGCTTTTATATTGTTATGATATTGATCATATTAAATCGAAGTTGCTTCAGAAATACTTTTTATCGCAAATCCTTTTCCATATTGTTTTTTCGAAAATAAGTAAAAATTTCTAAATAAAATTCACACGCATTCAGAACAGTTAACGGATCAACTTCTGCTAAAAAAAAAGTTCCGTTGCCGGGTGTTTTGTAAAACATTTTTTGCAAGTATATGATTTTCTTTAGATTCTGATTCCATTGGGAAGACTTCGAACATTAATACCGTCATTTATCCACTCGCTCCCGTTTATGCGCGAATTGTGTCTTCCGCCATAGAATAATTTTCTCCCATTATCGTTCCGAATTAGTATTACATCAGTATACATCTATTCGAGTCCGTAACATTCTGTTGTTATGTTCCTTTACGTATCCAGTGGCGAGTGACCCAGTTGAGCCTTAACGACGATGTTAATTTAACGACGGTAAAAACTCGCCCATAGTCTTCGTCGAATGATAACGGATAAGTGGATTAAGTGGACGGAAGATCGAGGATCTCAGCGTCAGGGATTTATCGCGTCTCGGCGGGTGGTCCTATTTTCCTCGTTGCTTATGGACTCGCTCCTATTCGCGACTGAATTCTTGTGATGGCGCGGAACATCGATAAGAAGCCTTGGATTTCAGAAAGTTTTATCGGTACCCAACGAAATTCTCGCGGAATCTCACTTTTGGTCGGCAATCTCGCGATGCACCGTCGTGAAGGTGACGACCTTGCGAAGTACGTTCTTCAGGAAATGATCGTTGTTTCGACGAAGCGTAGCGACGATCGGCCGAGATAAAACCCGCGACAAAGTAGACCGGAATAATGACGAGAAGCACCGGCAATCGAGAATGTTTTACGGTGCGATTAAATTTCCGTCGAAATTAATTTCGTGGGTCGAAGAGAGTAGATAAGATAAGGGAGAAGACTCGGTCGCTCGCGTCGCAGCCGGAAGTGAGGGTGGATGTTTATTGGGCGATAGAATCTTTAAAGACGCGTCGACAATGGTCCGCGCGAGAGCGTGAATGGAGCCAATGGGCTGTGTCGTCGTTGGATTTCAGAGTAAAGTGCAGTATTCCAGATTTCTTTCGGTGTGTTTGTGTGTATGTTTTTTTTTTCTTCACAGTTTCCTGCCGAAGGCATCGAGAAGGGAACTGAGGCAGTGGAAAAAAAAATATATAGACGGTTTATAGACCGGTGGAAAAGCCTCGTGGCCATTACCTCAAACGACCTAGTAACACACGCGAGGCAGTAGTGGCCTATTTTCTTTTATATCGAATCGCCACCGCGTCGCATAGTCCTCTCCCTCTCCTATCCTCGTGTACTTGCAGGAACATAGCTCGGGGCCCGGTAGCTTTGTGCTGGAAAATGAATTTGTTTCGTACAATCCGCCGGGGATTCGAGGGAGGCAAGAATACCGGAAAGGCACACACAGGACACGTATACGGCGCATACGTTGGAGAATAGAAAAAAAAAGCGAAACGTAGCATGGATTAAAGTGGGAGTGTATCGCTAGGGCGAAATTAAACGTGTTAATAATTTATTTTGCGCCCGATTGAACATCAACTGGTCGCAGCTTCGTTCGGAACTTCCATTTTCCATGGAAGACCAAGGGATTCCAGAGATACTTGGATAATCGTATTAAAGCAAATCTGTTTTAGGTTTTTTTTTTCTTTTTTTTTTTTTCTTTCATTAAAACTCTAACTCGGCAACGCGCTCGCGAAGCTCATTGCAAAAACATGTGTTGGTTCTTGGTGCAGAAACATTCGAATTCGTTTAACTCGGGGCTTCCGCATCGACCGCGGGGATTCAACATTTAAAGAACGAATTTAATTTGCCCAACGTGCCCAACGGGGCGAAACAGGAGAAATCATTTTTTTTTTCAAATTAATAGAGCTTCGCGTGAGTATTGGCTTAATTGGATGGGGAAAAGCGAAGCGAAGATTTGTAGGGTAAAAAGGAATAAAAGGGGCGAATGGTACAGTGGCACAATTTTCCATAGAGATAACTCCGTTTCGTAGCAATTTTTTGTCTCACGTCATTCCACTTGTATCTCGGCAGAATATGCAAACTTAATCCGGAATGACGTTTGAAATAAAAATTGGTTGAAAGTACATCGTAATTTTACTTTGCGTAGTGCTTCTGTGATTTTTTAATATAGAAATTCAATAAATCGCCGGTTGCTAGAAATAAGTAGAATCATCCAATACTACTTTTTCGCAAAAAAAAAAAAAAAAAAAATCGCACGCCAAGTCCTTTACAGTGGCTTTCGATAGATAGTTTCAGAAGCATATTAAATTTATGTGAGCCAAATAGATAAGAGTCATATATATACGCCATTGTAAAGTAAAAATAAAGTACGTTAATTCAAGAATAAAAATACTGTATTCTATTCTACTCTATTCTACTCGACTTATTTGATTTTATAATTTTTCAAATAAATTCTTTATTGAAAGCCACTATTTGAGTACTTGGTGTACTTTTTTTAGCTGTCTCGGGGAACAAGTAGTTAGAGGCATTTTGTACGTTATGTCACTCGTTTTCACGAGAGAATTTTTTCTTTTGCTGTATTTCTGCAGTCAAAATTCGTACATCCCTTTGCGTCTGCTCTGTGCCAGTAGAGCGACAAGTTACAAAGAGGAAGGGAAGGGGCAGAATGTCCACTTCATATCGTGCAATTCTTTATGTCTCCAGTGTAAGGAGGTATTATGTTCCGGCTAGATTATTCGTGAAGAGAGAGTCGACGTCCGAGAGAACGAAGGATGGAGGGCAAGTGACAGTGGGGAATGCGAGCGAGAAGGAGAAACAAAACGGAAAGTTAGAAAAACGAAACGAGAAGAGACGAGGCCGGTATGAACACATTCGGAACATCACCCTCCGGCGATGCATGTTTTGTTATCAAAAGAATCCACTATTCTTAGTCCCGAACACTACGGATAGTTCAGAAACATGGGAAGAGGTTGAACAACAGGGAATAAAGAGAGAATGAAACGCGAAACAAGGGCCGGCATGGATGAGCACATTCGTATACATCGCCCTGTTTTACCTGTGTGTGGAAAGAAATAGACACCACCGGTATTTTTACTACTGTCTGTCCGTTTGTCAGTTATTTACTGCTCCTGCCTTTTTTTTCGAGTACTTGTTCCACATTCGAGCGAGGACAAATTAGAGAATGGCCCCGAAAATATTTTGATTGCAGCTACCCTGAGTTACCATCCCTGTAATTCGCAAATACAAATAAAAGTATTAACTTATTTATTTATTCATCTATTTACTTATTTATTTATTTTTCAACGAACTTGGGGCACTGACCGGAAATGAACAGATAAAAAAATAACACTTTAGTGGATTATTCTGCCCTTACCAAAGCTTGCTCGACACCATCTTCGACACGACAAAAACACGTCTACCATATTTCGCTTGGTCGAAGTTAAAGAGTTTGTCACAAATCCATAGAAGCCCGAGTATCGGGAAGGAACGAGGCGAATGAGAAAAATACGAAAGCATCGGGGAGTCCAGATACGGAGTAGATGGAGTGTGACCAAACGAAAAGCTGGGAAAGGCAGCGAGCACATGGAAGATTGCTTCGGCCTTTCGGCAAATGTGAAAGAGCATTATATTTTATTTTTCCCCTTCGGGAATCATTCTGTATCTGTCCATTTCCGGTTCCGCCGGCTGCGTTATTTGAGAAAAATATCGAAACAAAAATATTACGTTTTCCTTTATCAAATGCGAAACTGTTCAATCGATGAATAGTCAAATTGAATACGTCATGAATGTAAAAAAAACAAATGCCGAATCCGAACGACCCGCATCGACTCGGTTCGACTTTTTGCTGCAAAATAATTTTGCCTGCAGATAGTCTCTGGATAATTGAATATGAAATGGAAAAACAGAAAATTCATCCGTTTCTCGAGATCAGAAGGTTTCCCGAACGATCACCAACGTATCGAACACTCGGAATGAATTTTGTAACATACGCCCCCGATGAAATTGACTTCGCAGTTCGGCCCCGCAAAGTGCAATCGTTCTGAACGGAAGTTACAGTTTACGGGATCGTGTAAGCTTCGTCGAACGTTCCACACTCACCGCTTCGCGGCTACCCGCATCTAAGTCCGTACCGATCCCGGACTTATTCCGATGGGCGTGTCAGAAATGTAGGGGTTGTGATGCAGGCACCGACAGTCGGAGAATTAGCGATGGTCACTTCAAGAGAATAATGGGTTGTCGTTTGCGAAATTTTGTCGTCTTGAGCTAATCGATCGTCTGTAAAGTATTTCCGTGACACTTCATCAAAGATTGATGATTTGCGAAATTTTCGGAAATATTCGCTTGTTGGTGACACAAATGCTATATCAGACATCCACCATATTAGTCCTGATTCGGAATTAGCTCTGGTAGTCTGCAATCCGAAATAGAATTCATGATTCAATCATCCGGACGACTTTCCGACTATGAAAAATTTCCGAATCTTCAAGCTTCTGTGTCCCTTTATTGGGTCACTAGATATTTCCGAAGAGTGCATCTCATTTTGCGATCGTCATGTGAACGAATATCGACTGGCGTTCTGTTCATAATAAAACAATGGTCGACCGCGTTTCTGGGTTTTGACCGAATCCGTGAAATCATCTTCGGACTGCGGTGATGCTCACGGACACCTGTCCCGAAACGCGTTTGTGTCGAACATTTTACATCTTCGATTTGCAATGCTTCCCAGACATCGTTGGAAATGGGTTGGTTATTGAATTGCAAAATTCGACCTACACTCGCGGTATTTCTGGGAACATCGTGAAAATGATTTTCGCCAATCTTTAGTCGGTTAATACAGATTTATCGAGCAAACGCGAGTTCTCTCTGGAGAAATGCGGAGAATGAGCCTCGGGTGTTCCTGATAACGGGGATTACGACAACGCTGAAGCAGACGCACGGCGTCCGGGGAAGGTAAAGAGAAATTCCAACGAAATTGGAGGTAATTTGTTAGGCCGGTAGCTGGTACCGTTGCTCCCCGAGGTAGCCTTTACACTTTGTCTGACGTGGACTTTACAGTTCTACTGCCGTTCTAGTGAGAGTAACAGCTCGATCTCTGGCCTTCGCCATCCACCCGCCAGTGCACTTCGAGTAAAACGGAAACATTCCGTCTCCTGCGCGAACTGACACGTTGCAGTGAAGAAAAGAACAACAGAAAAACCTCTACCAACCGTATTTGAGAATTTCGCAGGTGTTGCAGACATTGTTATAAATGACGCTATAGTAAATGACTGAATTGCAGTTGTTTATTTCTACGCAATCATCAGTGCCTACGAACAGTAATTCAAGCAGAACCACCGCGACAATATCTTGTCGATCGATATTTTTATTGCGCATTCTATAAACGCATACATTTACTCAGTGACGGTCTGCCTCAATGTAGTGCATTGTCGCTTACCTGGCGTGCTTCGGACCGAGGCTAGGATCGTACATAGAACTTGCTGTGATGTCTTCATCGGGTATTTCACCGTTCTCCATGCCCAGTGCCCCGTTGCATTGTCCTGAAACAATAAGACGCACCGTGCTTGATATATCGAATCGGCGAAGCATGAGTTGGGGAGAGACATGAGAATACACAGGATACCAGGTTGGAATAGGGAATGGGGTATGGGGCAGGGGAAACATAGAAGACAGTGGTATGCTCCGGTTATGTCTATATCTACTCTCAATCACATGCTCAATCTATTTCAATCCTCTCCTCTCGCTTCTCGCCTTCCGTAAACTCGCACACAAATGCACACCCACGCACACACGGACAAACTGGCAGCCTCTGTAGATCCATTTCCACGTTTCCTACTGTGTATCGGCGTTGATGCTGTATTGCAGATACGACGCAGTGATTGGTATCCCTCCGCAGTCGACAAACCTGTATTGATTATCCTACGAATCACATTGAATGGAAATAGACTCATGGATATCAATATAACTTGTCGTCGGACTTCTCATAACGGGTGGATCATCACTGTTCAGCCAACGCCGGCTCGAACGTGCTTTGTTACGAGCTAGATGTGTCCACCGCTGTGCAGGACTCACTGCCGAGTTTCAGTATGCTCCGGTTCAACTGAACATCTCCCAGAGTTTTGACCGAACTATCCCAACGGCTATACATTCCACCTATTCCCCGGTGTCCACTTTGAACAGAGGAGAACGGAGTAGAACTGTTGGAGAAGTAGAACTAACTGTCGGTTTGCCGTAGCTTCCGTCCGCAATGAGATACAATGGGCTTTTGCTTCGAGCCAGTTTTGTCGTTCATCGATATTTTCGTCTTCCTGAAGCGAATTCTCCTCCTCAAGTCTCACCACGCGTGCTCGCTCCTTGACTTCCGTTATGACTTGCCACGAATGGTCGCAGTTATTTCTTTCGGACCTGAAGTCATCACCTCGGTTCTTCGTGTTCATGCGAACTCAACGATCGCGTATGCCTTCGTAGATTCATTAGATCGCTGGGCGTATGGTTGATATGGATACTGTACCGGTAGCATTCACATCTCGCGAGGAACTACACCGATTTTGGTATCACCCAGCGCAAGGAATCAACGTTCAGCTGGATAGGATTCGAAGTGAACCAATCACCATCCCCCATTGTTGTGCATTCTAATTACTCCTTCATGTATCAGTATGCGCCTGCGATGGCATTTCCACGTTAAACCGGATACCTTCAAACATGTAGGTCATTCGGGTCATTCAAGACTACGTATAAGGGTTTGCCGCCGGGAATTGGATATAATGCACGCGCCAACGCCGATGTATGTAACATTGCATTGAGTTCTGCAGCGTTGGTTTATCCAGCTTTGGTACAAGACCATGTCAGAAGCTGTGCCACGATGTTACGGTGCTCTGAGCGCTGTAACTGCGTTGGCTACAATACCGACAAAGACGAGAACATTCGTGATGGGATCTGGGAACAGGAGTCTAGTGATATCTGTACTATCATTGTTGCTATGGAGCGGTATGGGTTGTTGCTGGAAAGGTCGAACCCCTCGGGAGTTAGCGAGATGCAGTCAAAAGTGAAGTTTAATGGATTAACTTGTAACCTGCCTGTGAGAAGAGTTATTTCATGTGCTTCAATTGGAGATGCAACGTCGTCTTGAAACATAAGTCATTTAGAAATCATCTACGGTCCAAATTATCGGCCCAGAGGCATCTCCATCGCTAAACATTGTTTTCTGTTATACGACCTTCATAAATAAATAAGTGAATAACGATGCATCAACATGTTTCGCTGCAGATACAGTAATGATTTCATTTGCGTCATAATCATAGAATTTCGATAAAACTGACCAAAAAAATGCTCAAAGCACTTCTGGTACAAACAACTTCTTTTTCTAACGTTGCGTTTTAGTGTTGCCGTAATAGATGTTTGGCGCTTACCCGTAAAGGTTGCCTGCAAACACGCCCAAAGTTGTTCTCTGTCGCTAATACACCCGAAAGAGAAATGAGCAAGCTAGGATAGAAAATAGGCAAATAAGGAGTCTGTGTGTGTGCGTATCGCGCACAAGCGTTTCCACAGTGAGGCTAGATCCGGGGCCAGCTTCGCTGCCCTGCTTGTTTCGTCGGCCTCCCGGCTAATCCCACGTCCGCTGCATTCTGCAGTTTTGAAACTTTCCTGTGTACCCTCGAGCTCGAAACCGTGAGCAGCCCAACCAGTCGCACCACCTCTCATGGCTGACTGTGTAGTGTTCACTTCCCATCCTGTACTCTGTATATCCCTCGTAACCTTCTGAAACGCGAGGCGAACGAGCGGTAACTGCAACGGCTGTGTGTAGCTTAAGTGCAACCGGCTACAGGAGGCGAGGTGAGACGAAGCTCGCAGGGAGGAGGTGGTCGCTCTCTCGCCATAGTGCGGACTCTGCAATTTATCATGGCCTACGTCCGACATTTTCACTGGAAACCATCGCCGACCTCGACGGTGAAGCGTGCCGCCCCCTGCGTCCTCTTGCGCTCAAAGTGGGAGGGAGGGGGGTCCTGGATATATCCGTGAGGTTTGTACACCTAGACCGGAGTCTACCAACACATTCGCTCCCATCATAACGTCTACTCTGGCTGAAACTCGACCCCCACATCCTCACCAACACGCAGAACGAACGGAGCGTAATGCGTACATGGTTATTTTCAAAAGTGCATCGCGAGAGCTTGCATGCCATCGCGCGCTATCCTGGATCTGGCAGGTTCTCAAAGTATTTCCGAAAATTTTCCATTCTCTATCCATGCATATTGCTGTCTTAGTTGCTTTGGTACGATAAGACAACGTGCATATGTTTGTGGTACTGCACTTTGTTGAACTTTTACTGAGAAAATTCCTGGGGTATGTAATTTGGAATTGTTATGGAATTTCTGTATCCGTGGTAAAGATAAGGATGGGTAATGAATCCAAAAATGATGAATTCTTCTGGGAAAAATTCGGTGATGAGGCCTACACGGTATTTTCCTTGTTCGCAGAATGATAGTACGATTTATAGTTGAAGAAAGACGAAAAATGTTCGAGCAAGGAACAAGATTCAATTATATCGACCTGCTTTGTGCGCCACACGTGCCGTCTCACATAATTCGTACACCAGCCTACAAACTGACGTTGAGCAGAGGATACTGAAGCATATATTCCCGGAGTCTGTTCTCGCACAGAGGACTGGCGAAGCCTGCTGCCCGGTTCTC
Organism: Ischnus inquisitorius; assembly: GCA_963924025.1. Taxonomy (NCBI): domain Eukaryota; kingdom Metazoa; phylum Arthropoda; class Insecta; order Hymenoptera; family Ichneumonidae; genus Ischnus; species Ischnus inquisitorius. The sequence goes on along the minus strand of OZ001245.1, from coordinate 5,048,378 downwards.
GCATAGCTGGTAGATTATCGTGCGGGAACGTGATGGTATGGTGCAGGAATTGGCCCTGTGAGCTCCCTCGTGCAGCAATATCAGAGGCCAGCCAGCAACCATGAGCAAAGCTAGCCTGTGCGCCTCGGGGATGGCTGAGAGAGGTTCGGCTCTCGCAGACGACCAAGCGGGAGGTCGCGAAATCCCGAAGACTGTGCAAACACTGCGGTATTATACAACTTCGTTTAACGCCCGCATCTTGCGGCTGGAGACTTCTGCTCCGAACGCTACTCTGCGTTGCTCGTACACGTTTTTCGTTTTCTGTCTCCACTGTCTTCAATTTCGCTTGTCTCTGTCCTGTGGTCTCTGCCTCGTTTCCGTTCATTTCGCAAAGACCTCGACGTGGGCACGGCTAAAACTGTACACGCGCGATGGCGCATGTACGGGCTTTTAGCCGTCGGAAGCGAGATGGCGAGTCGCTGCATGCAGACGGTTTTCTTCTCGGCCAAAATATAATTGCAAGGATGTATATTACATTCTCGACTCGTTGTATTTCGACTCTCCATTACCACAGAAGACTTCAGAGCGCGCAAGCCACTGAATGGTAATTATATTAATGGTAATTGTAGTCCCCTTCCTCAACGCAGGTTTTCGTCGCGACGGTTCTTTATCACATTTTCACTATCATTTACTACGCGCGGCGTGAAGACTTTCAGTCCCTGAACGGGAAGTGAATTGGACAGTATCGTCGTGCGTCCGACATTTCAATTGCCATATTACAATGGAGCGTTTGAAGCACTATTTCTGTGTCGTGACAGTGCGCAGTCTTTATCATTGTGTTCTCACTGGAGCAAAACGTGAGAGGTCACGCGGGGGAAGAAATTGAAATAATTAAATAGAACTTCCGCTGCAGCACGAATCTGTGGTTCTATATAAAGTTTTCCTATTTCTGCATTTTTTTAGGACTTCTGGTTTTCCTGTGAGCCCCACAACCGAAATTCAACGAGGCCATTCGCTAAGCTATGTCTGCCGCAGAATACGCATGGCAACTTTGCCGCACAATATGCGTGTTTACTCAAACTTCATGTACAAATACGAAGTTCTTCTTCATTCCTATCGCTCTCTTCGTCGCGCGCCCCTGCAACCGCTGTAACCGGCGATATCATGGAAGAGTAATGAAATAAATAGAAAGAAGAGAAATGTCGACGATATTTTCAATGCTGCCGAGTCTCTTTTCGCGAAGAAGCGAAGATACAGCCAAAGCTGCGGGAAATTCAACCCGTGAAGATATTACGAGTGCCCGCCTGACGAAAATAAAGAGCAGATCTCTCGGCGCGCGAACTTATTGTCGTTCGGGAGTTGGATAGCCCCCGGCGAAATAGCGCTGGATGAGCTATGCCTTCGACGACAGTGCTTCTGCTATATAGTATATATAACATAACCCCGAGAGCTCCGTCGCTCTTTCGGTCTTTCGTCGAGTTTCTTCTTCTATCCCCCACCCCCTCGAACGTTCTCATCCTTTTCCTAGATAAAGGTACACGTACGGAGGATTGTCGTCGGCATTGCCCGAGATACGGCTAGAAATGGCGAGGCGAAATGTACGTTTCGCTGCTCCTCCTCTTTCTGCTCCTCGCTATAGTCGACAGGACGCGCTCTTCGCGACGAAGCTTGCGCGAGCCGGAGTTGCCGAGATATCGGGATTTTTGAAGAAAGATGAGTCTCCAACCACCTTCGTACGTACACGACGAAAAGTTTATAGAAAAGTACTGGATAGACGCCCTCGCCAATATATCACGCCGATAATAGAAGAATATTTTGACGCTCGTGTTTTATCGATGGTTCGCATTTAGCTTCCAAATTGAAACGCTATCGTCGAAGCTCTTTCATTGCTGCTCAGAGGAAGCTTTGCTACAGAAGAGCCTCGTCAACGAGGCTGAAGGCGAAATAAAGAAGCGAGCCACGATCTAAGTTGCACAATTTTTTATACTATCTTCATTGGTCTCGAACGATTCGACAAAAATACCCGGGAGAGATAAGGAAAATCGTCGTTTGCCAGTAAGAACGATCGAGATGAAAGTTTATTTCGAGAAGATTTCGAGAAACTCGTATCGAGGGACGTAAGAATTGGGTTTACACGGCAACTTTCGGGATTCTATGGTCTCTGCGCGACGAGCCCAAAGCGGCGTTATAAATTTTATTTCGGCGAAGAAAAAAAGCGGGCTCGGAAGATACGCGACAAGGAAATTGCGATTTTTTCGATTTTTCATGCCATTTGCCAGAGCCACTGATCTTATTTTCTAACAGGATTCAGATGCCGCTCACCCCGCTGAGGTGATATTCTTCGCGAAATTCAAACGGTTTATCGAGACATACGACAATCCTTGGTTCTCAAATGTGTTACATATAATACAGTATAGCGAGTATCGTACGCAAATACATTCGTGTGTGGGCGAAACGGGGTTCGGAGGGTTGGCCCAACCCCATTACGCGTTGTATCGAAAGGGATAACGCCTCACACAAACGATACCCAGAGCGATCGTTAATATTTATAACGCCTGTATAGCTACTGCCACGTTACATACGCATGCGTGCATACCCAGAAATTCGGCAAACAACCGAATGTGCGTTAAATAATGACTGTGCTCCGCTTTTCTCGGGCAACATTATCCTAACAATGATAACTGCCAGATCGAATTTATTAGCAATTTTTTTCACCCTCGGTTTTATTTCTAGGGTTCGGCGAATGGAAAAAAAATTGGCAAAGGGTCAAGAATTTATAGATATTGCGAGTTCAGGAAAAACTGAAAGTACTGTAATTAAATCTTTGTCCCGGATTTGACCCACTCGTGAACAAACTACTTTTGAAGATATTTTTCCAATTTACAGCTTAAAATTACGTTTGTTTATTTGTAAACGATTTTACAAATATTCTTGTGCAAAAAAAGTGTCAAGTTGTTGGAAAAGACACGATTTTTTCTGCCAATAAAAGAGGTTCATATTTCAAGGGTTATTTCAGGGTCTATCCTAAACATCGATGAAAACTTACCCAGATCCACGCTGCGAATCGATCCCAGCCGGGACAGTAAAACGAGAACGAACATTGAGAGTCGGTGAAAGCCGAGATTACGACGTTTGACATGCTGGCCATGCTGCTGTGACTTCAGCTTCAAGGTTGGCATGTTATTCCGTTCGGCCTGTATTATTGGCACCGGATCGATTGGTTTCGCATCGCAGACATCGGTTGGTCTCTGCTGCGACGTGCACGGCCGATGATTATCACTTTATATCGGCCTACGTTGCAGCACGCGATAAGTCATTGAGTGCAACGAGTATTTCCACATCGTGCGGATCGAAAATCCCCGCGGAATGTCCTCGATCGAAAAATGTCCACAAGTTCTTTTGGCTCGAACCTGAAAACAGACGAAAATGGGACGGTTGTCTTCAATACAGCGATAAAATTGTCTACACTGACGAACAAAGCTGCCCCGAACATATTATTTTTATTGGATAACAAAAATTTAACGTTTTTTCTACAAAATCACGTTGACGACGTGACGTTTTGTGTTTACACACATATAAAAATGTTAATCTGTTTCAAAAATGCATTCGAAAATGCAATAATCAATAACATCAATAATATTAAACGAATACACGAATTAAACAATAAAGATCTGGTCAATTATAAACCGTTCGAAATTCAAAGAAAAAATACAAGAAAAAAGAAATATTTCATGGTTTTTCGCTCAATTTGAGAAATGGTTTTCCAGCATAATCATTTCGATGGTATCATGAGCGATTCAGGTATTCTGCGGACAGGTTAACCGCGCATTGGGAGAGCGTGGAGGGTAGAGAATGCTCTTGATCGTCATCCACCTTCCGCAAGCTCAGTCGATGTAGGGCTGTAAGACCTGGAGGAATCGGGGTAAAAAGTATGGAGGAAAGGCTGTTAACTCGAGCAAGAAGGAGTAGTTCTCAGGGTGATAGCAGTGCACGAGTTGCAGTAGCGAGGCAGAACGAAGCGGCGAGGGAGAAGGGAGAGCCAGGGGAGGCGTGATGGTCTGATGCATCATTCACACCTTCGTGCGAGCGCAACGAGAGGCGAACTATTTTATTCGGCGAGTGCAGCTGCAGTTGCAGCGGCGTTGGACTGGGGTGCACCTGTTAGAACGGCAGCATCGTCGTTTATCCGTTTCACCTCGTACTCGCTGTCGTTCTTCTTTCCTTCGTTTTCCGCGCCACCCGTCGAAGCATGGAAACGGCGCGGGCTTCGAGGATGCTCGAACTCGAAGTTATTCAGCTCGCGTCTAGCGTCTCGCTGTGTACACGACAGGCGACTACGAACGTAGGCGCGAAAGGAAGATAGACGACGTGCAAAATTGCGCTTGCGCGAGGGTCTCCGAACCCGCTGGATAAACTAAAATAAGTGTGTCGTAAAATATAAAAACCTTTTGTGCTTACGTAGAGCTTACGAAACGGTTAGTTGTACCTGGAATACATATCGCGACGTCGAAACGACTGTGCAACAACGCAGAAAGCACCGCACAAGATGTCTACAGAGTCCCGAATCTCTCATAAGAACAAGATATTTTCGAACACCTCTTTCGTTCACGGAATCATTTTTTTAATGTATTTTTTTCCTTTTTGAAATGCTACAATCTCACATGCAAAAGGAGTACATGTAAAAAATACATTCTCTAATATATATGATTTTTCATATTGGATATATGATGGATATTTTTTACACTTACGTAAAAGTCGGTTTACATATGAATTGCAAACTTTCAGTGAATATTATAATGGCATCGTCTATACAACGAAAGATAATTATTGAGAATGTAAGAAACCCTTCAATTTCAGAATTAATCAGTAACGTCAGCCTCTATCGCAAAGCGCCAGTACCAAAGTTGATACATATGGCTGGAAAGTACAATGCGAACAAGAAAAAAAACGTTTGTAAAGTATAAGATGGAGCATGAAACTTGCGCTAAATAACCTCGAAAAAACCTGTGAGTTCACTTCAACTCACAAAAGTTAAAAAGCCATCCATTGCCGGAGCTTCCGATGTGATAATGAAAGTAATATTCGCCGTAATTTTATTCTCGACTTATTTTTCGTCAGATATATAATGAATAATAATGAAAAAATAATAAAAAATTCAATAAAACACGTGGCCGATGCATCACATTGGAAAGTCCTGCGACCGGGGATGAACTCAGGTGAAAGCCGACTAGACAGGCGAAAGGCCAGAGCTATATATATATGTATCGTTCAGTCTGCAGACGGACCTCGAACCTCCGACATGTCGACCGCTGCAACGATGGATGATGGAGAAGCGAAGCGCGAGCTTCCCTGTTCGCCCTTCGCCCTCGAGCTTTCAGGATGAGGTGTCTCGACGAGGGAGGGTAGAACGACAACGACTGTGAGAAGAGCGACGGGGCGGCGAGGAGAGACCCTGACGTTCAACGCAGAAACGCGAGAGCCGAGATAGAGCAGCGAAACCGAACAGGCCGGTGAGAACCGAGCGAACCAACCAGAATGGACTGGTTGGACAGTATGAGGGTGGAAATTGCAGCGCACCGATCCCTTTATTATGACACCGAGGCTGTCGCTTATCAAACCCTCTGGGCGCGTCTACTTTCCTCTCTGCCGTTTTGTTCATTCTCCGTCATGAAGGTGCAGCGGCGCGCAAATCTATCGAACGCCCTGAAACTCCGCCCTGTACCAGGACAGATAGCGAACACCGGTGTTTGCCATTGCGGACTCCGATCGTCGCGAAGAAGCAAACACTTCTGTACAGCAAGAAAAAGAAAATGAAAGGGTTGAAACTTTCATTAGACGAAGTACGTTGGCTCAACTTTTTGCATCGGGCTCGAAGTATTTCGACAGGAAGAGTCTCTCGGGCTAGTGCAATGCAAAATATTCGGGAATTATTCTACAACTTTTTTCAGTTGACATTCGGAGTTTTCTTCACGCGATTACAACGCAACCCGTTGTCCATTTCTGTTATTTTTGGCGAAAGAGGGGTTTTCATTTTTTTTTCTCTTTCAAAAAAAAAAAAAAACATCCCAACGCTAATGCCATGAGATTATTCCTTCGGCGTGAAATTTTAACGATGTACGAAAATCCCTAGCTTGGAATACAAAAACTGCCAAGTGAAATCTCTTTTTTCTTTGAATACAAAAAATGCTAAAAAATTATATTAGAAAAAAATGGAACTTTTTCAACAATTGTGTACACGCGGACCTTACAATTTTTGTACATCATCAAGATACAGTTGCCGACAATTTTTTTGTATGTAGATACGAAAATTGCGCTTTTTACTGAAGCAGGATTTTTTCGCCGCCTCTTTCGCTTTTGTCACATCGTCTAATATCGAGGCCACAGGGACATGCAGCCTAGGAACGTCCATCTCATATACGTATTCACACCACATAGTTCTATAGAGTGCGGCTCTTACTCGTTGGCGTCATCCCGCGCATCGTTTCTACTTCACGGGGCGATGGCCCCCAGTGCACGACCACGTCATTACCCATAGATATTCAGTTCGCGGGACGGGACATGCCAAGGGGGACGTGAGTGAACGAGCGTGGACACGACCTAGCGAACGATGTTGCTGCTGCAAACTCGACTATAAGCAGAAGGATTTTGCCATGCAAATTTCACTCCGCTTCTTTCAAAGCCGGGATTTACTTGTCGTCGTTGCCACGACATTGACTATGGCTCGGGCAAGGCCAGTAATGGCTTATCATATTCGCGCGGTTTTCAGGTCGATTTTTCGTACATCCACGAATCATAATGTATTTCTTCATATTCGATTTTTATTCTACAAGGCCGTTGCTCGTTGCAAAGAAAAATAAAACAAAAAGAACAATAGATTGAGACAAGCACCGAGTTCGCGACAGTGTGATCGAAATATGATTGAAACAAAGTAACCTCGATCGTTTTACGTCGTTTCTTTGCGGTTTTATTCGAGAGCTTGCCGAAGACAGAGGAGAGAAATGTTGAAATTAAAGAGTGATGAGGGGATGGGAAAGCACGTCGGCGCCAACTGAAGTTCCCGGCTGCTTTATCGCTCACTCCGACCGGCTTATGAATAGCGATAAGTGTTGATGCGGCTTTTGATGCGCTTGAAATACCTTCGAGGCTTTTCATTCCTCTGGCACTTTTTTTTTTCTTCTCTCTTTCCACCATTATCCTTCTGTTCGTTCACCTTTGCTCTCTCTCTCGAGTGGTTCCAAACATTTCTAGCTTTCATTACCACCGCGCTCGAGACTGAGAACGATTGAGAGAGCGATCGAACGGGAATTCGGCTTCACAATGGGTCGGGAAAAGTTTCGGGTTAATGTTGCCGATGACGTGAATCCTGACGAGGCGCATATAAGAGCGAAGGAAAATCTAAACGCCGCCAGTAATAGGAAAGCGTGGCAAAGCGTGAGAGAACGCTAAACAATTTCGCTGCATTTGGCGGGTTCGCCGGTTCGCTTTTGTGGGATTTTGCAGGTAGAAACGGTATTTGCACGGAGGATCGAAGCTTTTGACTTTCATTCGACGTCTTCCGCCCGCGGTTCAGGCCCTGGGGGACCAGAAACGAATACAGAAGATGAATGAGAGCATCTTCTGTCCCACAATTGTTACTCATCCGCCGCGATTCGAGGATGATGAAATAACTTCTGAACGACCCTCGAGGGATGCACAGTATAATTGTTCTTATTTGCCATCGTCCAGATCAAAGTACGATGAAAGAGAGCTCGGCGTAGGACAAAAATAATGTATTCCATTGGCAAATTGAATCGACCCACGTTTCCAGAGGCCTAGGACCGCCAGCTCGTCCTCCGGAGTATCTTTTATTCCAGTGCTCTGACCCAGTGCTCGGGAGAGCCGGATTTAATAACCTAATAGACGGTTTTACATTGACTGCGACAGGATTGTCGCGGGTAATCAATAGGATTTTAAATACCTTCCTTGATTGCATTGGCAACCGGGGCGGGCTTGCAGTCAATTGCAGAAATAAATCCAACCGACACAAAGAGCACGGCAAAGGACTCGCTGTAGCGGGGTTCTAAACGGTTTTACATTCTACGATTCGGACACGTTGATGAGGGGCATTCAGTCGGTAATAGAAGGCGATGGAGAACGACTTCCATGCAGTGAGATAGCGAGTTTCGGATCAACTCTCATCGTGCCCGCCAGGCCACATCGTTGCGCACATCGTTGGATTTCCGCCAATCGACGCTGCAATTAGCAGAATTCATCGGGCAGGAGTGAGGCCGAAGCTTCCCGAAGCTCACGGTGGCGAACGCTTCGCCGACATCACGGAGCTTTCGCTCATCGCGCTTCTGGCCTTCCCTTACTCAGCGAATCCCCGAAAAACGATCCGCCGAAATTGCGGATAGGTCTGACGGGGCAAGGGGGGTAAAAGGGCTCACAACTGTTTCTGCAGTATAAACGCTACAACAGTTGACGATGAAATTGTCTTTATGCAACGAGACGCTTTAGGCCTCAACGGGTAACTGTAATAAACGTACCAATTAACGTGGCACAGGAGCGTAGAGGCACGTGAATGTGGACAGACACGCGATTCAAGATTAGTCTTGACAAGTGAGTATGCTCGCACACGATAATTTTCAGATGCTCCCTTTTATCATAACGCGGGGTTTTTTTTATTATCGAAAAGGAAAATTACTTTTTGCCCCACTTCTCAAAATAGACGGAAACAATTGATCGCGAGTATTCGTCGTTGAAAAAAAATTAAGCATGTGTCGAACAATATAAAAGAAATATAATCGGAAATTTTAAATATAAATCGATAAAAAGTTCTATTTTTTTTTATCGGCGAAATTCGGCGAATAGCGGCTACCTTAGTTCTGACTTTAATGTTTCAGTTGGCACTGGCGTTTAACTCTACATAATCGAAAAAAAATATCAGAAGAATAATTATACATGTCAAGAATATTAAACATAAATTATATATCTAGCGTCAAAAAATAATTAATCTTATACACAACCCAGTAAAACCTGCATTTACAAAAGGTTCTTCGTTCTTCCGGTGTATGCATGAAATCATAACCGATAATTGACACATGCACAACATTTTCTCTATTTTTTTTCATAGACTCGTTTTAACACCTCGCCTTCACTGTTTCCGCAATTGGTTAATATCAATTTGAGATTTGGCGGTACGGGGATGGGAAGAAGAGCGCGAGAACAGGGCGAATGGGACGGCATTAGCGTCGGAAACTCGGAAAATATACGAGTTTTCGAGTGGATGCTGGCCCACTTTTCCGTTTTCGCACCACCGAGAACCAACGCGCCCGGCTATGCAGCGAGAGATTCCACCGGTGTGCACATAAAATACAACAACCCCCTTACGAATGATTTACGTACGAGGCAGCATCGTTCCTCCTCTCGTACTCCGTTCCTCGGCCAGAGCTCCACACTCGTTACACCCACATAGTTTTCCGACAACAAGATTATTTCATTAGCATGTATATATATATACGTATGTATATACATATATATCACAGCAATGTATATTTATATTTTTTATATTCAATGCATTCCAATGACAAACTCACCCAACCCCATGCGTAAAAATGATAATCCCTCTTTCACTTTCGCAATAAACTGATCAGCGAGTGTTCACAGATTTACGAGGTCGCTGATCGCGTATAAAAACAGAAATAATCGCAAGCTTTCCAACGTTTCACAAATTCTTCTTGCACACATTTTTTTCGCAACTTTAAATGGCCTTCGGAAAATTCTGAATTGTTTTGATAAAGTTCTAACCGGTAATGACGCGCAATTATCCTTAATAAATCAAATCTCTATGTACGCGTCTAAGATTCCGCAAAGGAACTTTTTCAAATAGCAGTAATTATCGACCAGCCCTTCGAGACGAAATCTCTCTTAGTTCGGCGCAGTCCGGAAAATTAAGCAACAATCTTCCTCTCGAGATAACGAATTTCCGCGCGTGTTTGCATTCGCCTCAGACATCTGATTGAAAGTTAGCATGATGAGACGTTTATAGTTGAAACAAGAGGGGAGGGCAGCGACGTTGAATCAGTAACGCTCAACTCGTCGTCCGCAGCCACTCGAGCCAAGTTTGCGTATCCGAACAGGAGGAGACTGTAAACGATCCAGGTTGCAAGCCCATAAAGTCGCTTCGTTTACGAGCTTAGTCCTTACGTGTGATTTATGCGAGCGCTAGTGAGGTGCCGGCGCTCGTCTGCGTCATATCTCAACTTTAATGCCGTATCCTTGGGGCTTCTAATACCCGAGCTAATAGTTTATGTATCCATCATCGAATGCGCTACCTACAATTATTCAAAACATGTGTAGATTATTTAAGGCTGAGTATGGCCGTCCCCTCGAGATCCCTCTCGCCGCTTCCTAACGCTTTAAGGCCCTGTCGTCTAGAATTAAAAAAAAATCAATTTCGTTTGTCCTTTTAATGTGTTTTAGGCTCCTCGTCTCCATAAATCCATACACTCCATAAACTTATATCGAAGGGCTTTATGACCCAGCGGTCGTTCATGACTATAAATCGCAAATAGGCTAACAGAGTAAGTATGACACATTTTTTTTAAAACAGCTCACACTTTATAAAAACTACGGTAAAAAAGGCGTCTCGTCAGCGATGATGTCTCGAAACTTTCAGCGTTTCATTTACTGATTGAAAGTGCCCTGGGAAATCTCTTAAAAATGTTCCTCTGCAACTGGTCGCGCGAAATGATTTGTTGGCACGGGCTCGTTGAAGCGCGCCAAGCCCTCGATCACTCGGACAATATCCCGTGCGAGGTCCGCGTACGTGGAGGGTTAATTCGGTTCGAGCATGAAAATGATAACAGCATCTTCGCCGCACAAGCCATGGCCGCGGACGAGGAAGCGTCGATTAAATCTTCACGACTCGTGGAACTTTCCTTGGTCATGGAGAACCGAGACCAAGATCGCAGGACAACCGGCGAAATAAAGCGTTGACCTCGTAGTTACTATATAACGTAGCTTAGCCACTGGATGCTGTGCAGGCGAAATTTTAGCTGCCCGCCCGGTTAATTTCCGTTCAAGTTGGCCAACGCAAGGGGCGAGGGGCAGGCTAGAACGAGTGTTTCTGACCAGCACGTTTCCGTACGAGGTCCCAGCCAGGAGTATGTTGCTACACGCTCGGCTCCTCTCGCTCCCCGCACTCGCAGCGCAACGACGAGGCAACAGCGGTAGCGAACGTGTGAGGGCACGTACGACGCGAGTAGTAGGTACATAGAAGCTCCTAGTTTCCGCAGCGTCCTGCATGTACCGTAACTATTCACCGTCGTTCTTACTCGTCTGTATCGCGGCTCTTTCCACCCCCAAGCCCCAACCCCCCGACTACCGCCCTTCGCGCAGTCGAGCCATATCCATATATAGTCGTTGTATTAGGTACACGAACACTGTATTACGAAACATGGGCCTGGACGGCGCGATCGTGAACTAGCTAGAGTACGTCCACGATATTTTGCAACGTTGTAAGCGCCGATAACTAATGTTTCACGTGGACAGATTATAGTTTCGATTTTCATCCCCGCAAACCTCCCCTCGCCGACGAACTAGCAATGAACTGAATTTAATAACGCGGGACCTGCGGGACAGCGAACGCAAACGAGAAATGACGACTCGTCGTATATGTCGATGGAAGGGCGCACGAAAGCGTATTACAGTCCCGCTTCTACTCAGAAGCACAATCGTGACAGATAACGGATTTAAGTGTCAGCAAGTAACTACGGAAATCGATTGATTTGCTGAAATACGCGATAGTACTGGCGTACAGTCGTTACGACGCTGTTGTGGCTGAACGGCATGGCACTAGATTGTGTTTGGAATTCGTACATTCCCCTGATGATTTAAAATCCGAGGAAGATTGGCATTTTTTTCTCTAAAGGCACAGTAGGTGATATAATCATACTTGTTTCTAAGGAGACAGGTAGTCGGGAAGTTGGAAAACAAACCCGTAAAAAAATGTTGAAAATACAAATTGATATAGGTGCATGCTTTTTTTTTTCGACAAACATCAGATTCGAGCTTTTGAACCAAAAGGTAAATGTAACCCGTTAAACGGAATTTCATCACTGAATGCGCCAGACAACTTGGAATGTATACAATTTTTGATAACACGTTTCGTTTTATGAAAAAAAAAAAAGAAGATTCGAATATCTTTTATGAAACAGGTTGAAAAGCCGCGTCGTCATATTTCGGAGTTAACGCGGCGTGCGTTCACTTTGGATGGAAGAATCTCCTGCAGCGCGTCCCGAGGATATACAATAATATGCATCTGGAATTTCCTCTATTTCCATAAATTGCATAATCCCAAGCCTTCTCTTTTCCCCGAAATACTCAGTTTCGTTATCCGTTCTGCGTCTAGACAGGCCTCACATTCTCAGTATCTTTCCGGCATTTCGTGGCAAAAGCCACAACGAAGTTATGAAGCAATTCTTGCATTTTATACCGAGAGTTCGAGCATTCCGCCCTCGGATCCGAAACGTCGCGTTTCGCTCATTCTTTGATTGAGGCATTCATTACGGATGTTGAAATGTGCAGCAACGCCGGAGGGGAAAATGCAAACAAAAAGTGAGCAAAAGACCGAAAGAACTTATCCGGCTGTACCCCGTTAGCTGTCTTCCGAAGCATCGATCTATCGCGTTGCGAGTCGAAACGCAATCAATAACCCCACAGCCAAATACGAACCGAACTACCAAACGACCTTCAAGAAGATTCTTGAAATTATTTCTCCAGGAGAGAATCTACTAGTACCGACGACGAAATTATCTGCTCTGTACTTTGAATTCCAATTATAAAAGTATTTCGGGGAAAGAATAAAACATTGGCAATGGAAAAAAGCAGAAACAAATTAATATAATATTAGTAATAACAATTATTATTATTATTATATATTAAATAATTATATGAAAATACCAAATTCCTTATATGTTTAATAGATTTTTCGCATAAACTTTTTTTCCACGTGGAAACAAAGCGAGGACGATAGATAAAACTTCACAGGCCAGTACATTTCAGTCCAATACATCGCAGTCGCAATGGCGAGCTTCTTCGCGGATGCGCAACAATGCAATCATTATTTATAACGAGATATTGTCCGATAAACAATTGAAAACAATTTCCATTCAATTTTGTCATCCCGTCATTTTTCTCGTTACCAGCGCACAATATATTCGTTATGGAAGTAACAAATAATAGCTACAACGCGTATTACGTATAATTATTCAGGTTTTCTTTTCTTTTCTTCGTCGTTGGATGTTGATTATTCAGGGACAATTTTTTTTTTTTTTTCGCGAGCATTCTCGTGAGTACGCCTATCCCAGTGATGCTATAAACGTGTGCGGTCGTGCCAGAACGGTGATTTCAGTGCGGTGATGATGGCAGAAGCAGAAGCACCACGCGGCCGGAGTACCGCCGAGCATGAGGCTGCGGAGGGGCTCGGAAGGTGAGGGAGTGGGACAGAGGATGAGGCACTGAAGAGGATGGCTAAACGACACTTCATGCAGGAGCGCGGTTATCGCGTCTGCCGTGCGCTGATACCGGGTGGGTGCGCCCTCGTTCCACCATCATGTCGTCTCGCTTCTCTTCCTCTCCACACACTCTCCCCCCCCCCCCCCCCCCCCCCCCCCCCCCCCCCCCCCTTCCATCCCCGTCTCCTCACCCCGAACTACCCCTATACTTCGTCGTTGTCGTTCTCTTCGTAGTCGGGCTACACAGTTCTGTATGCCCTACTCCCCCGACTCCGCACGGTTCGACCTCTCGCCGCGACTCCTTCACCCTCTATGCCTCATTTTCACGCTGCCATCATGCCGGGTTCATTACTCACGGCAAAATATACGCAAGGACACGACGAACCTTCAAAAGAAGCATTTCTTTCTGTCATATTCCGGAGGCATCCCCCACTCGTGGAACTTTTGAAAAGTCGACGAATTTTTTATTTTTCTTTTTACGGCCCGTCTTTTCATTTGTCAAGTCGCTGTCGCTCGCTCGAAGTTACTCCACACTATTCGCGAAGAGCAATCCGCCTTTTCTTTGCTCCTTCGAGTACGATTTTTCGAATTTCGGAGCTTAACGATTTTCGTTCGATGTTCATGGAGAGTAGAAAAACGAACTTGGTTTTCGTGGGAAAAATTATTCGGGCCTTATTTGCATGCTTGTAGAGGAATGAGGAATAACAATTCTGAATCGGGATATTCGTGAGAGGAATGGGACGTTGCAGACTCGTCAACAAATTAACTTTTGCACGCGCTCGGGCAATCGCGTCGTAATCTCCCTGCGACGAGGACCATACTTGGGATAATGTCGAGGTACAGCGTCGGGGTTGACCGAGTGAACGAGAGAAAAGAAGGGCGGCGAGCGAATGAGTTAGTATTGAAGGGATATAGAGCGGCCGAAGGAGAGAAGCATATACCGGGACGAAGGGTTACGAAGTGGATAGGTGGAAAAAAATAAAAAAGAAAAGAAGATAGGAGAGATCTGTATTCCCGACATGAGCTCGGAACACTCAATAGTGTGCTTTAGAAAAATTTCGTGACAGAAATACGAACGCCGAGTCTCACAATTTACGTTATTAAATCGGTCGCGCACAACGAACGCTCTCGCTCGAAGCAACCCGAGTCCTCCCCGCATATGAGCGCGTCGACTATTCAATACGATTTCATGTTAAAGTTGGCCCTTTTTCCCGTCCTCTCCCACAGCCAGCGAGAGAATCTCGACGAGATGCACAAAGTCTTCCAAAGAGCCAACTGACTATACACCGGCCAAGCGGTTCGACTCTCGCTCGTGGAGTCGTTGCCAAATTCTTGAGCTCCACAGTGCCCATTTCCGTTCGATATTAAAGCCATCCCTAACCCCGTAATCGAATAGGGCCATAAAAGTTCGTAAAACGCGTCAAATATGATCGAATGCAAAAGTTCGAGAAGGTTGCAATGCACAATCTTGGACATCGCTTCATCATTATTTTCTACCTGGAACGATGTTCTGCGAGAAAGTCTGGTAATAAATGTTGGCATTCTCATCGAGGAGGCTTCGCGAACGGTGGAAAACAATGGGGATCCGTGGATTTTCCAAAATGCATTTGGTATTTTGGTATGGTTTGGTTTTGGTATAGTTTTGGGTTTTCATATTTCGTTATTGACAATATTTCATTAAGACAAAATGAGGAAGCGCTGTGCGAAAAGCTCCTGCTCGATTTTTACGGCTGAATTCAATTCTAAGGATGGCCCAAAGAAAACGCTCATAAATAAGGATTTTCAAAAATTGCATAGAAACTAAGCGCTCTCTGCGAGAAAAAAAAACGTTCGCAATTCTATTTATCCTCGATGGGCGAAGGTAGTATTATACGCGAACCGGAACAAACTTCTTCTCCGTCACACGCGATCGGGAATAAACAACCGAAACAGAAGAACGACGCTGAAAAGATAAAAAAAGAAAAAGAATAGCACGTCGGTCGAACTGCAAACGGCACGTAAAATACGAAATGGCTGCCACTCTCCGGGGGGTTGCGGGACGCGAGAATGCTAGTAGGGTAAAGTGGAACGAGTCGAAAGTAGCGAACGCGGATCCGTAACGACCGTAAAGCCGTAAATATGCAGCAACCGACTGGTCAGCAGGCTACTTTCCCGGTGGTGGTGGAAAGAAGTTTGCCCATGGCGAACAAAAAGGGCGAGAGTCCGAGGAGGAAAGGGATTGAGGGGTCATCCGTACGATTTATTCACCATAAGCTTTCATCAGGCAGCGCGCACGAACAAACATGAGCGTGCATTCCCATGCCCCAAAATATTGCATAAATGCAAAAAAAAAATATATATGCGTATTCGGAATGTCATAAAATATATCCATGAAAAGTGTATAAGCCGGTGCCGAGACGGAAGAAAAATATGAATGAAATACGCGGATATAGCCGCGACGGAAATTTGCATGCTCACTTGAGTATAAAGTCAGCTGAGAGATTCGGAATTGGCGGAAAATACGATTACTGTCGTATCACCGGAAATTTACACTGGATGGTCACTAATCGGAAGCATTAATCTTTGACGCTTTTTTGCTTTGACCTGTGAGCGATAGTAAAATTTTAAAAAATCGTATTGGACGCACAAAGTCAATATCCATTATGGAAATAGAGTGCTACTGAGGTATCCAATTTTTTCCCTCAAGATATATCATTTTATTTTATATTAAAAAAAAATTATACATTTAGTAACATAATAGTGCGGTAGTAGAAGTAAGATTATCGAATCTTTTTTTACTATTCAAAAAAAAATGTCGTATACTTTCGTTCAGAAGCAAATTTTTTTGCAAATGTCTCCGTAGAAATGTCTGTCGGGCTATATATAAACGCATTGTTAGTATATTCCGACTCGTACTTTTATTTCTGCCTTTTGCTTATTGGTTCAACGATGAATACAAGAAATATTCGAGGGAAAAACTCACGCCGGACTGTAATAAACGCGGAAAGAAATGATACATCGAGGGCAGAAGTATTCGAAAGTCTCGTGAAAATAAGCAGGTATCCGTGGAGTGTTTCACTATCGGATTGTGTGTCGCGAACAAAAGTAAACGTACTTGGAATATCGAACGCTTCTCCGAGAGCACGAACATTGAAGACGAACGATTGAAGCAACATTTCATGAATTATTGAGAAGCTTTGGCGAATTGGAGCTTCAAAAGTAGCAATAATTCGAGTAATAGAATATTTATCATACCGTTGGGGGCGAAGTATCGGAGTATCGCTTTTCCTTCTTTTTCACTCGGATGAAACGAAGGGAATGGGCAGGGGGGTTTACAGTGAGTGTGGAATCGATGCGGGATATCATCCCCCGAGCTCGCGAGAAACTCCAAGCAACGCGGAGTGAGCGCGCGGGCGCTACAAGACGGAATACAACTGTACCTTCTTCCGTTCGCTTCGCGCCCGTGAACCATCGCCCGCGCATTCACCTGGCTTTCTTATTGTCGGTGCAAAGGGCGATTTCTCTTCGAAACGACGTTACCGTACTCGACCGACCCGACGCTGCGAGAGAGCCGCGGCGGGGAACAAGGAGAATTGAAAACGAAGTCACGAACCGTTCCGTGGGCAGACATATCCGTTCGGCTTAGTCTCGCGAGTCCGGGATACCGGCCTCGGAACGGAAACGGATCTGTGTGGATTATCTAATACCGAGAAATTATCAACCTTTGTGATGTCCCATAGTTTCTAGTCATTTTATTAATGAATTTCTCATTTACATTTCAATTTCGCCCTAATTCGATCAGCTTCTCTTCCCGACGATTTCGTCGGATAACAGAGTGACGAAAAAATTGATTTTGGGTATAATTATTTCAAAATTTTGTCAACAAATTACGGAAACTCACTTTTGGGCTGCAACGCAGGGACTACCTAAAATCTATGAATCGGAATGGACATACATGAGATCGGTTGCTTTGCTAATCATGGTTCGCGTCGTTGTCAAGAATTAATACCGCTTTACATTCACACTGGTGTAGTGGCCCGAGTTAATCCGAGTTCTAAGCTCAAAAGCTTCGGCTTTGTGTGTAACGAGGCGTCGAGAAATGGGTCATGTGTGTTGGTTAGATTCCATACTTATTGAATCGTACAACCAAAAGCTTCGGTGCTCGTAATGAAATCTATCCTCTCCGCTACCCGGCGGCGGGGTTTAGGAAAATCTCTTCAAATCGTTGCCGCATACGTAAAGGCGATTCGCGACGATAGCGCGGGAATGCGAGTTCATAACGCTCGATTTTTCATCTCGAGATTTCGCGATCGTTTTCCAATAGCTCTCGCGATTTCGCATTCCCGTGAACTATTTTTATTCTAAATATCCGGATATGATCGGTTCACGCGACTGTACGAAGAAATTTATGAAGCCAAGAAAGAAGGCTCGCGGAAACGACGCCTTTCTCGGGGGCTACGAGCTTTTTTCTAATAGAAAAAAAAAAAAAAAAAACGGGGAGAACAGACAGTGTTATCGGTGGGAAAACTTAATGGATCGAGATATACTAGTCTCGCGCACAAATGGATGCGCTTTCACATACTGTCCAGCGATGCAGAAAATTAAGAGATCGGCTTGGCGTTTCGGGGACGGATACCTATTCCCCTTCCGCCTCCGTGAGAATGAATGAGATTTCAGTCGTCGCCGAGAGTGCAGTTGGCGAATGCAGTAACCCGAGCGCCGCCGATGCGCCGTTCGGTGCGGGGCCGGAGAGAGCGAAACGACTGGCTGCGGAATTCAATTATCTTTCCGTTCGTTCGCGGCTAAATTAAATACTCAATCTCGTCGTCGTTGATGCACTCGAGTGTTAAACGTACTCGTCGCACTTCGATTGCCGTGTGTACACTCGTACAAGAATTTTAATTGGCGATATTCTTCCCTCTTCATTCACACGTGGCGGATAATGCAAATAAGCCAGCTGGACGGCTATAAGCGCCTCGCGAAATTTTTCTTATTAAATTATTCAATGTATATGAATCCTACTGAAAAATATAAATTATACAAATTTAAGTTTTCTCTACGAGCTCATGAAAAAATTGACGATAAAACAATTAATGAAAAAAAAAACACCGATAATTGTCTGATGAAAAAGAGTTCGATCGACGATTTACCCGAACGAGCGCGGACGTTCGATTGTCAAATAATGCAATTTATATAAATTACCCGAAAAATAAAAGAAATTATTTCCATCATAATTTTTTCGCTCACAAAGAAAATCTATATATTTTTTATTCATTGCACGGTTCTATTCTACAGTAATTCAATCGAGGGTCTCAATACATACTGTCAAAATTGTTTTTTAACTCGAAGTCAATTTTAAATATTACCGTCGAAAATGATCGTCTCGCTATCGATTATTCCCGATAGTCTCGCGTACGTATATGCGCGCATTGCTTCTCATCGATGTATTTATATTGATTGGAGGCAGTTGTCACGGCGAGAAATCACGCCCAATCGTATTTCGACACGTCGCGCGTGGTACGTAACACCGGAGATCGACGCTTTTGAACGTCGAACACGGAGGCATCACGTTTACGTATCCCTCTGGTATGTCGCCCGATGGCGTCGCGCCATTGCCGCAATTCCCGCTTTACGTGCGTGCAATTTTCGTGGTCGTACCCCGTTCGATGGCCTCGACGAAGCGACGGCCGTGACGCTCCGGCATCGAACGCGTAGCCCTCGCGGCATTGCCAGGCGATCGACGAGACACGGATAGAGCTGTGGAATACCCGCCGTTGTGAACACTCGTTTCAATTCCCCCCGACGCCCGCGCCCCGCCGCCCCCTTCGCCCGTTCCCTTTTTCGCCAACGGAACACGCTATTTGATATTTCGCGAAACTAGGCTCCGTGTAAGCCCACCCCTCGTTCAGTTGTACGTGATGCGTCGTATCTTTATGCCTGACTGCTGCTACCCCGGCGGGTTTCGCGCGAGTTTTTCGAAAAAATGTTGAATCTTTCTTTCTTCCGATTTTTTTATTATTATTATTTTTTATTATTTTCTTTTTGTTCGCTCGCACAATAGAAACAGCAGCGGCACTAACAGCGTCAGGAGCGGTAGAGAAAAGTATTTGTTCGCGCCGGCTGCTGCTCCATCATCTAGCGCGCGCTTGGGCTCGCCGCTTCGCTTTTTCGAGCGTCGCCCGTTCCTTCTTTTCTTCCTCGCCCTATCTCGATTTTCACTGCACGTAGGTACTTGATATACACACGCGGCGATACGTGCCTCGAAGACCGAGCGTGCAAAAAGAGCATGAATATATCTATAGCGCGAAAGAGGAGACGAGTGTATTCGCACGGATGCGTGAGACTCCCGTGGAAGTCGATTATTAAAATAGAAACGTCGATGGGACGAACCATCGATACGTCGCTGCGATCGCAGAGAAATGCGCGAGACTATCTTCATAGAATTTCTCGCGTCGTGTCATTGCCACTTGGGAATGTGCCCTTTTGCGATTTTTCGGCAGTTTGAAAATGTTTTTTATAAGAATTACTTATCATTTCGCGATCGAACGCTCAATTCCCGTCTTTCTACCGATAGATAGTCGAGAGTATTAAAATCGCTTTAAATTCATGAGAAATCGTACGGCGTGGATAACATGTTAGAGTTTCAATGTTTGGCTGCTTATTTGAGGAATGAAAAAATTGTTCGATGCTCGTGAATAATCGACGTACAGATAATGGCAGGTAGAATGCCAAATACACTCGATGTACCGGGAGGGTGAATTCCCTCGTCGAGCCGCATGAACTGAATCATCATCCCGCCGAAATACCAAAGTCCGCACTCGAATATAGCCCATGCGAGAGGATCGTGATTCCTCCTGTTAATAGCCAGTGCACTGGCTTAATCCAGCAATGATTAATAATTTGTTTCAAATTCCACACCCTCCTCTCCCCCGCTTTCCGATCAGCTCACTCGTTTGCGGAGTTAATTAGTGCAACGCGTACGAGCGAATTTAACATTCATGCCCAATTCGCATCGATAATAAGATGACTTTGTGCTTGTCTGGCTTTCGATTTCCGGTTGTCACGGCGACTCTTGTATCGCACCGCTCAAACAACCGAACAGAAATTGGCGTCAGGCTGCGTGATCCCTACCAAGCCCTACTAAGGTTTAGCCAGGGGACCAAATCTGGAAACGCTGATGCCCCGACGAGGGCCTGATAAGGTACAAAAAGAATTTTGTTCCGCACTTGTCGTCGAGACGCTGCTGCGTCTCTTGATATGGTACGGTAACAGAGATAAACAAAGGCTAATATTATGAATAGAAACTCCGAGAGCGATTATTTGAGAAACTTAATACGGCAACCAATTGCCTTGACCAGGATTCGAAACCGCCTATCAATTGTACTTCCCGACACAGCTAAACGTTTCAAGCGGAATGGCCCTTCCGACCATGAATTTTACTGCAATAGCTGGAAATGTATGAATCTCGTATAACGTATACATCCTTATTTCGACCTGAATCGCGTTAAAAAAAAATGCAAAAAATCACTCAGTACTATTCGTGCTATTAAACCTATAAACTAGACTGAGGGAGCATGAATTTTCTGAAGGGTCCGGTGTCCCCTCTATCCACTACCATCGTCGGCTCGTGCTCTCTGAACCGACGTGAAACGAAAAACTTTCTCGAGTGGGTGAGCACCCCGACTCTCATCCCCTGGGCGCAGTCGGGTCGTCTCTATCTCGCTCGTTCGCGTGCGGAGCTGAGCGCAAAAGAGAAGAAAAAAAATCTCCCATCAAACGCGCCCGGTTAATATATGGCACCAATGGAAAAAGCGAGACAGAAGGTTTTTATAAAAATGTTAAGCACGGACACTTTGCAATTACCGCGGCCAGGTATAGTGAAAAATGTACACGCCGACTGGGGAACAGAGAGCTGGGATCGTGGGGGATGAAAAAAAGGGCGCTGCGGAGATGCGCTAATCCATCGTTACTCAGCTTAACGAAAATCTATTGATCGTAAATTTTATTTTAAGGCAATAATTTTTTTTTTTTTTTCCGGTGACTTCTTTTTTCAGTAATTTGTGGAGGGTCGCGTAAGTATTTTAGGGATAAGAGAGCACAAGGTGAGAAGGCATGCGAGAGATCGGTTGTTCAAGCCGAGCGGTATGTCCACCTATCTACGTGACGAACGATGTAGAGAGAGAGGATGCATCGTTCGTACAATATCGATCGAGCAATTATTCTCAACGTTGAGTTACGGTGTACAACGATCGTGAATTAGATTAAGCCTGTGACACATGGTGATATGAGTTACGGGGATCAAGTCGGTTGGCTCTCGCTCCACGCTCGCTTTGCCGTGGCAGTCCAGTGGGCGCGGGTCCGAGAGACACGAAATCGGAATCACTGAATCGGACATGTGAGCGAATGCGGACGTTGGTAACGCTGTATAGATAGCGCCGAAGGGCAACGCCGGTTGATATCGTTATGATGTAACGTGTAACAGATAAATTTGCGCTCAGCTGCAAAAATCGTGCACGAAGGGCTTTGTAATGGAATAAACGAGATTTAGTGAAAGCAAAAAAAAAAGAAAATATAAACAATATCGTTAGCAACGAAGGCAAATTTTTGCCGGTAGAAGGTAAGAATTCAATAAGGCTACAATTTTTTTAATTAATTTCAAGTAATTTTTGGTAAAGAATCCTATTTTTTTTAAATTGAGTAAAATAACTTTTGGCAAAATTCCTTGTGACCGAATTTTTTTAATCTTAAGAAAAAACCGTTCCTGAAATCGTCGAAACTTCCCTTAATCATTTGTAAATTGATATTATCCGGAATCGTCAACTTCGCGACGAAAATGCGTCGCAGTTTGGTTTAACAAAGATAATCATCAAAAGTTCACGAGGGGGAGGGATTGTCATTGACGGATAATTAACAACGGCGTCGTTGACACAGTATAGAACTGCTAGTTCGTCTTCGGGTTTCACTTCAACGCGAGACATCCCCGTCGCTTCGTACGCTCGACTTAACTAGTTCGGAGTTTGTGCAAACGTAGATGCATACAGCGCGAGTGAGCGCGAGCGAGACAGTACGAGGATAGCCACGAGAATATTGCCGAGGATTAGCCAGTTATTACGAGACGGTGGATCCCAGCGTCAACCATAAAGTGGTAACTCGGTTAACCGTGATTCGGCTCGCTTCTTGGCCTAAACTGTCGGAATCTACGATTCCCTTTTGGTTAACTCGCCCCAGATGTGTGTCGACGCGCGACTAAACTGGTCGTCTGTGAGATACGGATAACTTCGACGATCTCTAACTGTGGCAATCGAACCGGAACGTTAAGGTGCTTACCGATACACGGACGGGGTATTAAAAAAAATCCTCTCATTTCGTGTTTTATAATACTAGGGACAATCACGCGCGCTGACGCGCGCGAACGGAGGTTTGTTAGCGCTGCAGCGCTCCGATGCCCGAGCGCGCTCCAGCGCTCTGATGCCCGAGCGCGCTCGCGCGCGCTCGGGTCTGTTCGGAAGATTGATATTGCGTAATAATATCTCATAACAGTTATCAACAAATTAAACAAAAAAAACAACTTGTTTAAGAAATTACCCGGCAACTCAACCTTTTTCTGCTGAAAACAATTTCTTAATTTTGCTTAATCCGTACGATTTTTTTTTTTTAATTTTTTCAAAACTTATAACATTTTTTTTTTTTTTTGAAAGATGTTTGGAAAACCACGCATTTTCCATACGTTTTTCTCATATGACCGCCCATTATTCTCAAGAAGTTGCTGAATGAGGAATCAAGTAGATTCGCAAATGCAGCTCGAACTTTGAAAAAAAAAAGCGATATTGAAGAAATTTCAAAGCCTGGATGAAATTCTGAGATAATTCATAGGTATCAAGAAAAATTAACTAATAATTTTCATTGGAAAAAAAAGTTCCGTGATCGGGTAGTTTGTTGAACAAGTTCTTTTCCATCAATTTGTAGATAACTTAAAGAAAATAAAATCACGCAAAATTAATCTTTCAAGCCCCTTCCATGTGTTCGATATTTTTCAGATTTTTATCCCGTCGGGAAACGTTCGGAATTCTCTCTGCATTCTCTCTGAATCTCACATTTCCTCAGACTATACCGCTCGGACTACGAAAAGTTCGAGTGAGTTCGAGTGCAATATCCGAATTTCGGAAAATCTTGAAAGTCTTCTCTCAATTGCACATTTCCTCGGACTGTAGCGCTCGCTACAACCGAAACTCCGAGTGAATCCAAGTTCGAATTTCTGAATGTTTTGAAAAAATTCATTCGTATCAAGAAAAATTAACTAATAATTTTCATCACAAAAAAAAGTTAGGTTGCTGGATAGTTCGTTAAACAATTTTTTTTCGTCAATTCATTAATACCTTTTTGAAATAATTATTACGCGAAATCAATCTTTCGAACACCTTCCGTATTCTCTGAATCTCACATTTCTTCGGGTACTCTGTACTCCGGTCGACGTTGAAATTTTCTTCGGAGACTGAGAGGCACGCGAAGCCGTATCGAAAACACTCGCGAGACCGCGGCCACGAACGAGACTTTACCGAATTCGGAAGGTTCGCAAAACCATAACCACGACTTTCGGCGTACTCGAGAACGGATCGAAATTCGCCAACTGTCAAACTGACAGAGCCGGAAAAAGATCGAAACAGCGTCCACTACCGATCGCGCATCGCGCGTCTCTTCGTCGTCATCGTCGACCAATCACGGCACGAATAAACCGACAACAATATAAATCTCGCATTTCGATAGTCGAATCTCGAATGCGCGAGATATTGCGAGATAATCCACCAACTTTTTAAGAGGCCGATAGAATATAAAATATATAATCGGACAAATTGTATTTTTCGTTCATTGGCCAGTAAGAACCAGTTCGATTGACTGAATCTGAAAGCCCGCGGTGTAAAGTTAATCCAAAGAAGAGTAAGAACCGGTTCACTCGCCTCCCTCGTATGGTTTCTCCATCGCTTGACTTCTTCATCGACGTAGAGAAATGGCGCGAGATGAAAAGCTACATTTGCCGTGTGAACCGAAGCTCCGTCCGACATAATATACGGGACTCGGTGGGAGAAAGGTCGGGCCGAGGGTTAAGAAGCGCCAGACAGGATACCGATTTAAGAGAAAAGGACACTTTAGAAGGGATGGAGCGGAGTGGTACGCTCGTAATTCGCCTGACTTCTCATCGACCCGTTCTCCTCCGCGAAAGGAGGGAGAAATCTTTCTCGCGTAAGAGCGAGGGCAGAACGGTCCGACGAAACGAAGATGTTGAAAATCTATCGATTTAAGCCGGTAGAAGCAGTGCACAATGTCGACATATATAGGTCGATACCGTCGGAGGAATATAAGAGTCGAAGCGTCGTGGAAAGAGACGGCGAGTCAATGCCTTCCAAGTGCTTCGGTGCGCCGAGGGTTACCTGATAAAGAAAGATTGATTCGCTTTTCGTTCGCGCATAATTCATGAGATTTCGACTGTTATCCGTACCAAACAGTCGAGCAATGAAACTTCACGACAGACGTCGTTCAGACGATGAATTTCCACGCGGTTTCTCGCAAACCTGTTGGATTTTCTCTGTTTTTCTTTTCTTCGGATGGCGTCACAGATGTCTTTATATACATTTCGCGAACACTCGGCACCGTTTTGTTCCATCATGGCGATCAACTGGAATCCCTGGCAGACATATATCGGCGTCTAATATTGGAAAAAATGTATAGAATTCCCGAATGAAGAAGTAGTATGAAAAAATGAATCGTACAATTTTCTGTACAGATCAAATCTCCAGAATATGCGAATGGTAATGTATTATTTTGCTCATTTATGTGGAATAACAATAATTTCCAAAAAATGGTGTGAAAAATTGTGTAATAATAATGCCTCGGAGCGCTCATATTGGTTGTAATTTCTTAAATATCTGAGATCCTATATTGTTGTCTTCCGAAGAGAACACTTCGTGTATACGATCTTATCCGATCACTTTGTAGCAAGAAGCTGAAGAAAATATCTCTTCAACAGTTGAATTCGTGGTAAGCCGAAGACTTAGATACCGCCAGCTGCGAAAGCCGATACCGAGAATAGTCGTATGGTTACGTGAATAACGATAGCGTGTTCCGCCAGCGGAATGAATTTCTACAATATTCATGTATGAGATTTCCGTGCAACATAGACGACTGATTCGATGGAGGAAGTTAGCTCTACTGGGAAGGAAAGCGATTTCGTTGCTGCCGCTCTGCGAATCGCGATAGGATATACAAGACTGTGAACCCGCGTGCTTGTTGCTCTCCTCGTCATCGCTTCGCGCTTTATCCCGCTGCGACTTGTTTCTCCCCGTCTTTAACGTTGGAAATCGCGACTGATTATTTCCGCGCCAGGTAATGCATACTGCTTGGCATGAAATTCGAGTGCGATAAGTGTGAGAAGCTCCACACGTACGATACGAAAATTATGCAGATGCGGCAGACATCGGGGGTACGGGAGTCGCTGCCGCGAAAGCTGCGAATCTGCAATGTAAGAGGGCAACCCTTTCCCCGGTGCCGCGAGGGAATCGCGAGCTCTGGCATAGCTCTGGCATATTAGAACGAAACAACCGTATATGCGTGTACACAAACGTACGAGAAACTTGGAATCGTAAGCGGAGACTTCCGAGAGTTTGCTGCGTCTATGGCACGCCGACGTCATTGAAGAACGCTGAGAGACTACAGCTTATTCTGAGATTATTCGTTTGTGCGAGGATACGATAGCGCTGCGTCGCACCGCGCGCGAAAAGGGATCGGGTGAATTTGCCAAGGGGTATCGCGATCACAATGAGATTCATTTTACACATCAGCAGCTCGTAAGTGAGCAAAATTTACCCAAGGGAAATAATAAATAATAAATAATAAATAATAAATAATAAATAATAAATAATAAATAATAAATAATAAATAATAAATAATAAATAATAAATAATAAATAATAAATAATAAATAATAAATAATAAATAATAAATAATAAATAATAAATAATAAATAATAAATAATAAATAATAAATAATAAATAATAAATAATAAATAATAAATAATAAATAATAAATAATAAATAATAAATAATAAATAATAAATAATAAATAATAAAAGTCCAGGCCACGAAGAACACCCGACATTTTCGTGGATTCTTGCAGGAAATAACTCGAGTCGCCCGAGCGACGATGAGAAACCGCGGCTTATTTGTGGGGCTTACACTAATCCGCTGAAAAGACACGATAATCCGGCATCATTTCGTACGTCTACAAAACACGAAATTAAGTGTCAAGAACTGTGAATAGCAGCCTTTATTGTATTGAATAAATTCCAATCATTTTACTCCCAAGAATATCATACGCGTCGCCAAAAAAATATTCTCCAGTTGAGTTAAAAAGATATAACAGATGGGAATGCCAGACTTACAGAAAAAATTAATTATATAATAAGGGTCCAGATTTTTTTTACAGGATTTTTCTTTTCTATGCGTGAACTGTTTTGCAATTAATTCGATCAAAACAACCAACCGCGGGCTGCAGGGGCTGGCTTATGTCGAAACAAGAGGGTAGAAATCGTGACGGACAAAGTGGACAGATTATGTGTGTTTCGAATTTTCACAAAGTTATTGTTTCGCGACTGGTTCAGTGGTCACAATACAGTCGAATAATTTTCTTTTCATCGTTCTACCGCCTATTTTGTTGTATAATCCACGAAACCGCCCCCGTCGCTCTCGCATTAAAGGCGCGCGGATAGCATTGATATGCAGCCGGTGTACGCGCGGGTCTTTGTCAAAGTATACAATGAGCGCAAAAACACTGGGGGAGTGGATGGCTTGCGAAATAGCAATTATAAAACAGGCATTTTCTTTTTTTCGTCCCTTTGTTCCGTCCGGTGCGGATGGTATTCGTAAGCGATCCATTGAAGGTGCGAACCGCGCTTCTGTCTATGCCATTCGACCCCGACAATACGATTTCTGCACAAAGCTTAAAACTCCCGGAATGACGAGAAACGGGGAGACGGTGGAAAATACTAAAAGGTGAAGCGAAAGGCGAGGGAGGATTTTTAATTGTTGAATCGGGTCACTGAACGATTTAAAAAGTTGAATGACATTCACTCGAAAGCTTATCGTCGATTCTTGTCGTCTCTAACGATTCATCGGGGAAAACTATGATTCTCGATCTCGTTCTTTTTCTTTTGCACGAAGAAACGCGCGCTCGGGTGCAAACAGGATGGTTAAAATAAATCTTGTAATTCCACTCCGTCCGTGAATACTCCATCGCGTTCCTTTCAAAGGAACACCGAGCATACGAAGAACGAACGCGAAATATTGCGCCTCCTCCGCTCAAGGGAAAAATAATAAAAATAATATTATTAATATGATTATTCTTCATAAAATTTGATTCCTCGACAAAATTTAATTATTTGCGCGCTTTCAAATATTAGTTCAATTGAAAAAAATATTATTGTTAATACCAACAATGATATAATGTACAATACATTCATTATTAATTGTTATTTAATTTAACTAATATTTGAAAATGTGTCCAGCGTTGATTTTACAGCCGGAAAAATTTCGTCACTTCCAGGTCAGCGCAAAGTTAAGAGCTTGATGTATGCAAGACGCTTTCCCGCCGCGCCGCGCCGCGCTTCAGTGACTAATTTGACTCGTACAATTGCAAAGCCCCCGGGCTCACGCCTTGCCCTTGGGTAACAAAGGACGAATTCCAGCAGAAAGCGATACATAACCATTCGCAAACAAGCTAGACAGTCGTTCGTTCAAGACTGTTTTAGAATTCTGTTCGCGATGGGGATGTGACTTTGGAAGTGGTGCGGGGGGGTTTTTTTACCCTGTTCCCCTCTACACCAACGAGGCTTGACGTCTAAAAGGGGTTCGCGACAAGAGAATATTCTCAGACAGACATGACGATCCTTCTGGCAAAAAAAACAGAACGTTTTGTATTCCCTCTGGTGTGAAGAGCATTGTCAAAAAAAAAAAAAAAAAAACTTGTACCGTCGCTCAGACCGAGAATGACGTACCGATAAAAGTGGAAAATGAGCGTATTATACCGAATCTGCTCGGCCGGGTCTGTCGGGACTCAAAAAAGGTAAAAAATTATCCTTCACGTTTTGCAGATACCGCCGGCGTCGCTGCGAAGTGTTTGCAAAGTGGCTAATAAAAAAAGTTCTCAAAATCCCCACGGGTAACATCAATCGCTTGATTAACGGGAAAATCAATTTTTTTTCAACTTCCGACGTCCTAATTGAAGCAAATAGCGCTACGAACGAAACCGCGCCGGGACAGGTATCGATTCTTGACAAACGGAATTTTTGAACGTTCGCAATTTGCATCGTAACGAACTTTATTATCGGAAAACAATGTCCCGAAGCCCAGTGGCCGGCACAATGGAACAATGGGAACAGAACTCATCAGATTTGTCAGTTCATATCGCGCAATTGCGAGCGTCCCATTAGTGACTCAACTCTTTTTTGTTTCCTACGTGGCGGATAAACGATAGGAATCCGAATTTCCGGTTAACATTTTCGTGTCAAAGGAAAGTTATAGATATAAACATGAAAACGAAGCGTAAACCAGTTTGAGTGCAATTTCGGCAATTTAGGGCTGAAAAGCATTTTTTTTAATCGATGGAAACAATCTTTTACACAATTCCAAAACCCCGGCTGTTCGTAACGGCTCGCTGATCATGTGAAAAAAATCCCCGATCCCGATATAAAAACGTGGCAAGATTTTCAAATCTTTAAATGTCAATTTCAAATTTTCTTCTATATCGAGGTATTCATCTTTTAAAGAAGATTCAATGTGCCATATTAATATTCGATACTTAACATTACATTTTTTTCAGACTATCAGAACACTATTACCAACAAATAATACCATGAAATCAATGACACGATTCTTCTTTACCGAAAAAAAAAAGAAAAAAAATTTGTCAATTTGCCTGAAATCGTTAAAAACGGGATTAAAGAAACGAGGTCCTACTCAAAAAAATTGTCATTCGAGTGAGTTGCTCTACTTTTGTCCTCCCTGCTATAAAATCCTCGAGGAATGACCTCGCGAATTTTTATAGTTAAATCCTTGCCGCCCTTCGTTCCACCCGCGACACTCCACGCCCAACTCCGACACGATCGTCATACTATTTCTATATATCTTTCTTGAAACAGCGTCTCCGGCAATTACCCCGTTTTATATTCGCGTGCATGACCCCCGACCGTGTATTCCAGACACATAACACGTTTACGTTACAAATACGTACGTTTTAATATCTTTCAGCGAGTGCCAGATGAGAGGTTTTACAACAGTCGAGCAGAACAATGTGCATTATGTGCACAGATACGACTGTAACGTAAACACGTTAATTGTTCTCGGGACCGTGTCTCTCGCGAAACGTAACATTTGAAATAGCACTCGGGTTTTTTTTTTTCAGCACCAAAGTCATTCATTAAAGTCATAGATTCATGCATATACTTTGCATACTGTTTCGAGCGCATAAAAGAAACACGGTAGTCCGTAGTTGCTTGTAAAAGAGAAACGAGAGAGAGTCCATTAGGAAAGGCGTGTCGCACGCTTTCTGTCTTCAACGTATATACGATGACGCGGGTTGGATGAACGATTAAATGGATTGTATACATTGGTGTTGGAGCTCGCGCGATCGTCGCGTTTGGCCTGTTTTTCACCTATGAGTAACCGAGCCAGAAACCGAGCTCTCTCTCCCTCTCTCTCGCTCTCACTCTCTTCCTCTCTCGTAGTGAGTGCTCGTTGCACGCGGCAAACGATAGACGCGATCGTTTGCTCGCGATGCATGCAAATCGTTGTGTATATAGAAGCCGATGCTGGCAGGGCTGTACGTACCGGCTTTTAAATCAATGTTCTCACGTGTGAGTTAGGAGGAAAGCACGCGACTTGCGTGCCACTGGTACACGAGAGACTCGAACTCGACGGACCAACAGCCGGGCGGTAGTTTCAAGTAGAAAACGTTCAGGCAGCCCGAACGATTGTGGGCTTTCTGTACGTCGGGTGGACGGAAGTGGAAAAAGTCTTTCGAAGCATCGAGCTCGAACCGAATAGACGCAATATGAGAATAAAGGAGAGAAAAAAAAACTTTGAGACATTGGATAGCGGATTGAAAGTTCGCAGAAGAATCAATGAAGAAACAACAATCGGGAAATGGCTTCTCGGAAAAAGAAACAGCCTCGCAATTTAATGAACGATGTAAAAGACGATGGCGAACAAGAGTAATGCAATGCCGGGCGGAAACAACGAGGAACATTTATTGCTTCGTGAGATACGGATGTGAGAAGGAAAAGAACCATTTTCAAGCACCTTATTGAAAGTTACGGAAGGATTTCGCGAAGTAGTTGCAATACAATAATTTGTCTATGACTAGCCGGCGGTTCGAGGGTAAGTCACAATGTTCGATTTTCCTTCTCGAATACTGTTAGAGATAATTGAATAATCTTTTTTACCCGACGATACATTTGGGTCGAGAAAAAATGTCGATACTGTCCTTCGGCATTGGACACTTTCCAGTGACAGCGTTCAAAATCAAATAAAGAACGATGCGAATTACTGAAGTTAACAACGATGACAAATCATTCCTGATATTTCCTTTTACTGATCCTTGATATTTTGTATTTATATTTTTAATCGCAATTATGTGAAGGAAAATCAGCAAATTTTTATTTGTAAACTAATTTGATTATGAATTATAATAATTTTTATGCAAAATGAATCTTTTAAGAATCTACATGGTTGAGTCTAAGATTTTCATCGTATGGGGAAGTATTCGAAATTCTCTCTAAACCGCAATTTTTCACAATTTATAAAAAAATTCCGAAGGGATGAAACCCGTTTCCTTAGGAATCTGGACGGGTTATGTGAATGTCTCCTTCATTGGATTTGGTATCTACGAGTCGATAATCTACACGACCGCGGGCCTTTCTCATCCGTATCCGTCATTCGAAAGCATGCGCAAAAAGGCTCGAACAACAGCGATGAAAATGGATTAAAACGGTTTTCATTGCCGACTAACAAAGGGAAACGCAAGGACAGATGACGAAGTTATGCGAGACAGAGATTTCATTATCCCGACAAACCGTGAGCCCTATCGTCATACGTGCCACTCCATGCGTGTGCGTGCCGCGCGGGTACGGAGAGTAATGTGCGCTTTGAGGGTTGCGCATCGTGGCTATACGCGAGGATAGGATGAGCGCGAGTGAACAAGCTCGCCGTAACACGAAGGCCTTGCCCGTGATATCCGCTTGCGAATCGCTCGCCCTCTCGTCCGAGCGGCTCTGGAACGCTCGCACGTACGATAGGCGATTGTATGTAAACGCGTATCTCGTGTACGCGCGCTTGGCGCCTTTGCGTGTAGCGAAGAGCAGCCGGACGGCGAAGGGAGCGATCCAGCGCGAGTAATTAGGTGATGTGTTTATCGCGCATCGACGAATTACAGCGTCGCGGGTGACTCGCGAAACCCTTCGCATCCGACGTGTATCGTCCCATGACGAAATAACCTCGTAATCGATTATGCCGCACACTTCGAATCGAATTTTTCACGGTTCATCGATTCGGGGGACGCCGAACGGGAGAGCTGCTCCATTCGTTCCGGTAGAAGAGTACGTCGCCCAGAGAAATTCGACTATCGATAACGACTTGTTACATCGCGTCATCGGATATCGGCGAACGAACTGTAACAACGTCTTCCGTTCGCTCGCGAGTCCTTCCGAGAACGGCAATCCTCGGGGTTGAGAAATAGAAATACACGCAATTCGTAAGCCGATTATCGAAGTACCCTTGAATTAATACCTTACGAAATTTGAACCTTACAAAGCCCATTGAAGTTCACCGCAGCGCAGAATGGCGCGCGCGCACGCGGCGTGTAAGCCGCTCTCCACTTTCGAGTAGCTCGGCGCACGATCGTTTGGGCCCCTCGCGTACTTTGAATACATTTAGCCCTGCTCCGACAGGGAAAAGAGTTTCATATTTCGCTTGATAGGACTATAACGGTATAAGTTACACCCACCCGTACCGGAGGAACTTTTTTCTTTTTTGCGCCGAGCAATTTATGAACAATAATCACGCCGTTACTTAATAGCATATCATTTCGAAAGTTACCGACGATACGTCAATGTCGATTTTTATCGTAGCACCGCGCGGCACTCGGCGCAACTTAGTCGATAACGATAGTTCAGAAATAGGTCGAGCACGTGAGCTCATTGGACTACCAGGCGTCGATGAACACAATAATGCTCATCGATCCAAAACGAATTTTTTAAAATCAGCGATAAAAACAATGTGAATCGCAATTAACTTTGTTACACCTTTTTGTCGTGACTCAACTGAATATATCAATTTGGGAATTTGAGTCGAAATCCCAATAATTTGCAAAAAACAATTTTTCGAGAAAGGAGATAAAAAAATTACCCCAAACTCTTAAATACATTGCCAGCGACGCAAAGACATTCGCGCTGATTTCAAGGCGATTCGACGGACCGGTGCGAAAAGAATCAGCTGCTTATCACTGAGCCCGAATTGGTGCAATTTCGGTTGTTGCCTCGAATCGACCATTCTCCACTTGGTCCGACATTATAAATGCTGCCGTAACCTCGTCGAATACGACCTTTTAACGATTTTCCACAGCCTCGCCATACAACCCCCGAAGCGATAAAACCCCTTTCCTGATTGTTCGCGTACGTGAATTTGCACACGAACGCAAGGCATTACACTCCATCCCCGCCGTCGTCGTTGGCCGTACGCCGGTGGGGCAAAACTCTTTAACCAACTGAAACGCGTTGCCGGCTTGTATTGTCGCAAGCACGAAACATGACGTATACTCCTGTCAGCTCGCGTACAACGCGATAATAAAAGAGGGGAACGAGAATTAATTAACTGTATGAAAGCTTTTCGCGATTTGCGCCGGGTGCGCGGACCGGCAACCCAAGAGATTGACATGGGATAGTCTGTTTTTTACTCCCTCCCTCTGCCCGTTTCGACCCCTTCATCCCTGACCTTTAGCGACTATAGATCACATTATGTCTATCCATTCTCGGCTTTTGATTCCCTCATTCGTACCACTCGATTGGCGATCTTTTGGTGCAAAAACCGAAAACTATTTTTTTTCCGCCGTATGAACTCCAGTTTATTTCGCAGGGCCTCGAGCTGATCAAATTGAAATTATGAAAGAAGGAAACAATAGTTCGGCTACATTGTTTTTTTTTTTTTTTTCATTTGCGACGATATTATCGCGAAAAGCACGCACGAGACGCCTCTCGAAACCCGGCGGTTCCGAGAGTACCGAAGTTTTAACGCTACGGAGCCTTATCGAAAGCTCATTGCCGGATCGCAGGCGTGTCACGTTGGGACAGAGTCATCACAGCGATACCATCGGACACGGTACGCGATAATATACGATAAAAATGCCGAATAATATCACAGTTAACAATGGAAAAAACGGTGGTCAACTACAACAAGAAGAAAGCAGCCTTGAAGAAAAATAACTTTTGACGTTTCATCCGTCCTAGTATAAAATCAAATTTCGCGCACTGTTTTCATCAATATTCGCACAGAATGCTTACCGCCGTTTACCGAGACTTCTGCGTCTCGGTTTGACAAGGGTAAATCCATCGTAGAAGTTTGCCGATGTATGGATCTAATCCAATGCAAACAGTATAGATCTTCCACGCTGTCTGGTATAGCTTACATCAGAGGCTTCAACTCTCTCTCTCCGCGTCTCTCCCTTTTAAATCTTGCAGGATGCAACCCGCCGCGCATCACTCTGAATCCAGCCTAACTAACCCTAACTCGATTTGTTACTGGAATGGGTCATATCGGTAAATCCAACTTACTCGTCGTCGTGCTCGTCTCTTGCCCGAACACGAGGAATATGCCAACCGAGCAGCGTCTTTGCGGTCTCGCCGGAGGTTCGGGATCTGGCGCGAGAACCTTTTCCTCGAGAGAGTGTATTCGTCGCGAACTGTGCTGGAATAAGAGACGAGAGCTTTGCGCCCCGTGCGAAGTCGGTGGTTCGACGCGATGCCGCACTTCAATTAGACATTTCTCGGGCCCTATCGTCATCCTAGCTAGCGGGAAGCGAATCGCAATGAGTTTGCCACGGCCTCAACTCCCACTACACCCCATTCCTTATAATTCCTAGCTCACGTTCGACGCGTTTTACCCGAGTCCTCCGGCTCTTTCTATTCTCTCGCCCTACTCGTTCGTCTCGCTGTCCGTCGCTGCTTCGTAAACTAGGGTTTCCTCGGAACAAAGCTTCCACCGACCCGGCGTTAATTTCGCAACGACGTTTGTGGAAAATCATAGGGCCCGCATATACCCGAGTCTTTGATAGGATGAACGGGATGAAGACAGGACTGGCGCTGATCACGAATCACAATTAGCCTACTTTCCAACGTCTTTCCTTTTATTCCGTCTTTGACCCAGTTTGGGGTCACGTACGAAGAAAGAAGGAAGACGAGGATGCATGTGTGAATCGAGGTAACTTCTTGAAAACATCTTTTGCTCAAAAACATGTTTTTTTTTTGTTCATTTTCGCGACGACCTTGAAACAGTATAGTTGGGTCGAATTTAGCGATTGGGTCGATTGAACGCTTATTAGGTTCTCTTATTCTCTGTCATCGAGATAGCCTGCATTCGGTTGTTTTTTCGAGAATGCGTTAAAATATTGGTGCACATTGCTCGAAACACTATTGATGCACCTGTTGAATTTTAATTTGTTCTGCCGCACCGTTGCTGAAATATCAACGCTCAAAACTGTCGCAATTAACACGTAGTCTTTGCAAGGCTATAAGCATAAGCTTGGCAAGGCTGCACGACATTATTAATAATGTTCTTAGTACCTTCCGTATAGTTATTTTGAAATTCAATTAAGAAAAGCGTAATACAGTGATCAATCGCAATTCAACGTAAAGACGTTCTTCCCTTCTTCGGCATACCCGGTTGATGTCTGCGCAAAATGAACTAAAAATACTTCCGTGTAATCTCGTGTTGCAGCAGAGAAAAGAATAAAAAGTTCTTCGCGGTGTGGTAGTCGCTCCGCTCGCGTCGTTATGTCCCACGCCCGTCGTATCAAAGTGGCATGTACAAGTTTTTCAATTTTCACACTATTCAGTCCCCCCCGCGCTCCTCAACCCGCCCGACGCCCCTCTCACCTCTGACGAGCGTACTTCGCGCAACTCAAGGCGAAAACGAGTATAAGGAGAGCAGCGAGCGTATAATCTCACCTGGCGAACATTCGTGCAACGTCGCTGCGTTGCACCTAAAGTACTCGTATGCCGGCTGTTTGAAGGACACACTAGCCCGGCTCGGAGAAAGCGTCACGCTAATCTAAACCACCGTCTGGTGTATACGCAAGGCTCTCGGTGTTGGAGCCGTTGATGTGCACGAGTGCCGTAAGGAAAGTACTGTAAGTAAAGGGT
Source organism: Ischnus inquisitorius (assembly GCA_963924025.1). NCBI lineage: Eukaryota > Metazoa > Arthropoda > Insecta > Hymenoptera > Ichneumonidae > Ischnus > Ischnus inquisitorius. The sequence continues at coordinate 5,012,469 of OZ001245.1, read as the reverse complement.
GTACACGAAGGACGGAACAGGGAGGAGGGTGTGGGGAATCTTGGTGGCCTCGTGTAACTTAGCACAGCCATAATTAGTTTCGCCCGTTAAACGACTTCGAAGTTAACTTCGACGCGATAAGAAAGTACGCGAGTTCTCGCGACATCGTCGACTCATACACAAGTAGTCGTCTATATCTAGACGTGCTCGAGTTACTCGTTTGAATTATAACCGTATGTATTCGACTATAGTATATTATTGCGATGTGGATGAGATTAAACAATTTCTCAAATGTTAATGTCTCGCAGCGGTGTCTCGAACTTTGGACACGATGCTCCCACGGTGTATCACAGAGATATAAGTATCAGTGGAGAATAAAACATATTACTCACTTCCTGTGTCTAGCTCAGAACGGAGAACCTTTGTTTGAGTAATTATCGAGAAATTGTGCGAATCTTCTTTGATAAATCACCTCTATATTGTTATTATCACTATCATTAGTAAAACTCGTGAAAAATCTGCATCGTCACATTGAAAAAAAAATGTCTGATTTGATAACCATTTCAGGCTGCCAAATACATATGTTGTTATTTCAACTTCCTTTTAATATGAATTAACTTTTTATGAACATATGAATGTTGCGGATGTGCGAGCCACAAAACCGTTCATGAAATATGACTGCCGGATAATCATGTCGATAAATCTAAATCTTGTGTTTGGACGTAATCGAGAACTCTACGGCGAGAGAGGTCAATTCGGGCGATGGGATTTCTGTGCGATGTCGAGGAGCTGGACGAAGGGAAGTGGCGTCGAAGCAAGCGGAAGGTACAGAGAAAGAAAAGGGAGAAGGATTATATCCCGAGGGAGTGAGTCGTTGGAAGGAATCAGCACGATCTCGGCGAACGATCCCAACTGCTGTACGTACAATGGACGCGGTCATTGCGAATTACCTCTGGTTCGCTTGGTTATCACGCGAGGACCTAAATTCCGTTTTTACCGGTTTTCCTGATTTCGGTATTTGCGGTGAGCGCCGGTGAAAGTGCTCGGAGCACGCATGCGATTTTCCTATTGTTTATATCAACTACCAACAATTCACTGCATCTCTTGACTATTAAAAGCTTCTTTCTATTCTTCGCTGATTCGCATTGATTCAAACTCCTCGTTGTGTGCTTCTGTTACGTCCGAGTAACATGAAGAATTTGCCCTGTTTTAGACCTTAGCAAAGGCTAATTAGTCCGGGATACGGGCTTGGTGATTTGGTTGTAATGGAATTTTTGTTGGATAATAGTTTTGGATAATTTAGTGATTATTTGGGATAATAAGGAATTGTTGAGTAAGAAAGAAAGAGAAGTTCGCGGTGGACCGCGCAACTTCTGCTATTGGTTGGATATAGGACATCCAGTGAGCTCGCGGTGGACCGAGCAGCTCGGTGGATTTTAGAAAATGATTGCAGAGCTCGCGGAGGTCCGCGCAGCTCGGTGGATTTCGGAAAACGATTCCATAGCTCGCGGTGGACCGCGCAACTGGAAATCGTCTTGAAGATTTTATTATGAGTTCGCGGTGGTCCGCGCAACTCATTTGGATTCGAAGGTTATGATGATGAGCTCGCGGTGGTCCGCGCAGCTCAGAAAGAATTCGAAGTTTGCATTTAAACTACTTTACTTGAAAATATGAACGAGCGGAACAAGTTCCAGCTCGATCCGAAGAGTTTGAAATATTCACAAGAACTGTCTGACTGCTGACTGACTGACTACCGATTAAGTGACATTTTTTTTACAAATTGTGGTCTTATATACTAGTCGTATATCTATCATTGTTTTCAAATAAGGGTAGGAAAGGGCGATTTTTTGTAGCTTATTGGCTCGAACTCGCCGTCTCCCACTTCCTATGTTTTGAACGAATTGGAAAGAATTGTTACCTGTAGACTATGTGTGAGGGCCTAGACGTCCCCTTCCCTTAACCATCGGAGTAGGGCCTTATCTTCAGGAAATACAATGCTGTTTTGAGGGTTGCTAGATACTAGACGCTTTGGTGGAGTTACGGGGATGTAACACTTCACGCATCGAGGCTTTACTAAACAATCAATTGAATTAATTAAGTTCGCATATTCCAGTCGAATATTTTGACGAGGACACGCCGATGGTATAACAAGCGGCGGGACATTCGAGACTCATTAATGAGTCATATCGGAGGGAGAGAGTGCTCAAGCGTACTTTAAAATCGGCTCAAAATTCCTAAGTCTCTTACTGTGTTTAGTGAGATTCATGTGATAACAACGTCAGAGACTAACCGTTTCGTGTTTCACAAGTTTCGAGACAATTTCCATCGTTGAATTGTAACAACAGCGAAAGGGAGAGAGAGAGAGAGGGGGCCGAGTGGAGAAGAAAAGTAACACCGGTTTCGTCGGGTTGTTCGGTGCGATTTTAATCCTCGGAGCAAGGGAAATACCAGACGGCGTTTAAACGCCGACGAGCTTATAACAGTGTGTTCTCTTGTAAGCTCGGAACAATAGCTTCGGGGGTCGTCGTATCCGCGAGGCAGTCGTGTAGTCTGAGAGAAAGGTTGGGGGGAAGAGGGTGAGAGACTGCAGAGAGTGCGATTTGAAGGCGCAAACTGTACGCCTGTGGGTGGCCGTGATGCCTTCACCGGATTCAGAATAAGCACCGGTAGAACGAAACTGAGATGCAAGATTTAACGCGAAATAAGACGATTACACCCTGGCTTAGCGTCGGTACTTCATCGTTCCACTCTCTGTACCGTTACTCTTGTCTCACGTTTTCGGTATCTGTACAAATCCAAATTATATACCAAAAAACACCGTATTCGTTGTTTCACTTCTAGAATTTCATTGAATTTATTCAAAAATAAGGATATGATTGACACAAGTCAGTCAGTTAGCTTGCGAAAAATTTAAAAAAAATCCAGAATCATTTTCTGTGGTCCTGTGAAAACACTTGTGAAGATCGCAATAAAGACTGATCCAGTAATTTGCGCTGAATTTCCGTCTTTTGGAGGATTCGCAAGTACTCGCGAAGAGCATTGAATTTTCGAGGATCACACAAGTAAACCTGAGTTACGTTCATTTCTGATGAATACATGAAATTGCTTTTACCGGTAGGAAAAATTCAGATTTCTCTATAACCGCCGTCAGTCAACTTGACAGAGGAAAAATGCGAAGCTCTCGGAGAGGAAAAAAATTGACTTTTCGCCCACTTTTTCTACAACGTACCCGCATAATATTTCAGGTATACGTACACTCGCGTGTGCTCTTCTTTATCTGCGCCCTTCAAACTTCTGTCTGCCTCTCTCTCTTTCCCTCTCTTCACTTTCTGCTTTCTCATATTTTCATTCCTCTCTACTCGTCGTTTTTGCGGATTTCCGTTCCGTAACTGCATTTTTCCACGCGCCGGCTTCAAACTCAACGTCTCCGCGGGCAAAGAACTTTCGTAATTCGTTTACGCATTCACAATGGATAGGTCTCTTCTCCTGCTGGCTCACGTTTTCCGGCTTTTTTATCATACCAGCTTATCTCTTGGTTGGGGGCGTGAATCGCTCCGTGAGAAGGGACGAGAATCGCGGATGAAAGTGAAAGAAAGAAGAAAAGAAAAATAGTGAATGGTTCACTGGATGCCGCGGCAATACCCGGGGTGATTTCAACGCTGAGTTCGTGATGATCGTTGAACGGGGAGACCCGACGTTCGAGGCGCATGCTGTTTAATTCCTTCAGCTAGAGTCAACCGACATGAATCGTATTCCGAGAACATTTATTTTCCCCTCTCAGACACTCGGCCATCCTATGCCCTTTTCCCTCGCGCCTCCGATATCCCTTATATGCAACTCTTGGACACTTCAAAGTCGCGACGACATCGAAGACCGCGTCGTAGTCGATCTACGAATTTCCATTTATCTTCTCTTTTCCGATAGGGTTAAAATGATCAATTGCTCATTTCGAGGCGTCATCTTACTGTATATAATCGAAGAGCCACTAAACGCTGGCCGAATCGATGGCCAAAACAAAAAAACCGCATTTTTCACGTGCATCGATATGAAGATTTTCTGGAATATTTTTCAATCAATCCTGACGGCATACACAGGCGCTTCCGATTCGGTATTCAAACAGAAAAACAACACGAAACGAATGATATTTCGAAATAAGAAGAAAAAAAAATTATACAAACATTGGCAATACTGTGAACAGCAAAAAAAAAGAGGGAGCGAGTTGCCCGCGGGATTGTTCTACCTCGGTTTTTCGTTATTTTCGATATGATTGTTATTTTCGTTTCCAATACACAGCGAAAAATGGTTATTAAACGATGGAAATTTCATTCTATATTGTTATTATTCCCAGTGGTGTAAAATTAGCTTTCGCGTTTGTGCGATTCATTAAGAATTATGTGCGCAAACAGGTTGTTACGATTAAGCGAATTTTCTCCACGAAACTCGTTGGGGCGCTTCAGCGAAAAGTTGTTTAATTTATGAACAGGGTACACGAGAGTCGTTCGCACGAAATTCGTGGCTACATTGCACTTCGCAAGTTGTTTTCGCCGTTGATTCTGATGTACACAGACGTCATTCTATTTGCGGTTACCGTGATATTGCCACCTATTATGCATTTAAACCGTCGACGCTGTGATACGGTCATTTTACGACATCTCCGACGAAACAACGGACGACCGGCTACTTCGGTCAACGCCCTTATGAATGATTCAACGTTACGAAGCTTGCGGCAAGTTTTGGCGCAACAACGACTCGCCGCACTGCCGGCAGCCGGCAAACATAGGACCATTATTGCGTTATAACGACGAATTGAGTTAACGCGAAGCGAGAACCAAATGATGACGAATTACGCTCCAGCTGTGCAGCCGGAAGACTCCGGTCAAATGTGCCTAAGGCCGACTGTAACGAAGCTTAACGCTTATTGTTGAACCGTCGTCAGCTCGGGACATTCACAGATTCGACCATCGTGGAGACTGCGTAACACTCCTCATCACTTCTGCTCAAAATTTTGAGTGCTAATTAATCATTCTTGAGTCACCTGTTTTTTTTCCAAAATTGAACAACACTTTTTTATTTTTACACGGACCGAGAGATGAAAAGCGCCTCGAGAGTATCTCAAGAGGGATGAAATTCAGATCGTATCGATAGTAACTGCCGTCAAAGATCGTCGAACCGTTCGATCGATTTTTAGCCGCCGTTGGCATCCGCGCGCTTTCAGGCTTCCGGCGAGCAAAGCATCGTGAACTCCCCCTTCTTTCGTTCCCGGACCACCCTCGCCTGTAGCACCTCTGCTCCATATGTATTTTTATATATCGCCCGGTTGCGTCAGTGATATCCTTCTTTATCATTTTTATTGCCGAGTTAGAGGTCGTGAAATGAGCCTCCATTTATCCCGTAGCCAATAAAACACACGCCTCGCGCTTTTCCGAACGGTGTCGTAGCAATATACCTACGCGAACTTTCAGTGTTCCCAACGGCGCCGAAAGGTAACAGTGCTTTCGCCACTTCGCTCCGCTGTGCATTCCTGTCTACCAATAAAAGTACACATGTTTTTTGTTTTGCTCCGCGATATTGCGCATCGCGTTGCCCACCGTTTCGCTACGTGCCCGAAATCATTTGGAATACAATTTTTCGTACTCATCGAAAGCTTAACAAATTCTTGTTTTTATTTTTTAGTCCAGAGAGGCGTAAACGAATAGATCAAAAATTGCAACAGGCTTTTCGAAAGGGAAAAGACCGGACTGCCACAAAAAAAAAGGTTACGAAAACAGTAACGTGGCGGTTGAATTTTAGATGCGGGAGCGAACGTGCAGTGCGAGCAGTGAACTGTATCTCGTGGAGTGTGCTTTGCACGGCGGTTTACACTTCGCCAGTGCCCTGTACACATTCCCGCCATCTAAGGGTATTTACGTTTTGATGCTGCGCTTCGGCCTCGTGCAGTAGTGCAATATTGAATTAACAGAGTAACAAGACAGCCCGCAAGCTAATTGTTGGCTGTGGGCTTGGCGAGGTTAACTTCCCGGGCGCCGCTAGACCCGCATTTTAAGTGAGATTTTCACGGTAAAAATACATCACAAGAGCTCGAGTGGCTTTCCTCCATTAGCCTCTTAGCGAAAAATATTAATAAACAGAATATGAATGATCAATTAATTAACTCCTCGCCGGTGAGGGCTTTAATTTACAATTGCAAGATGCGATTTTTTTAACGATAATAAATTATGCGATGGTCATAGCGTTGAACGAGGCTGCGCGTTCTCAATTCGCGAATCGGCTATTAACATAATTAAAAGTCGGTGAAATGTTCTCCGTTCAACGACGAATTCGAACAATAAATCATGATTACATTAAACTTCTCCGGACACCGTTCGGAATCAATTTAATTGGTAAAATGCTCGAAGCACTTTTCGTCGACGATATTTGATTATCTTCGCGCGTTTACGTAGCGAATGAAAATCTTAATTGACGTTACTATCATTGACACGGAGAAAGCGCCGTTATTGCTCATCAGCTAAGCAAATTAAGAGAAATTGAAAATCAATAACGAGCGGATGAAATTTGTACTAATTTCGTTGCGGTATCGAATCGGTATTTTTATAAAGTCAAGTGAATAACGATGAATTTCTTGGTATCATCGTCTCGGTATTGCGAGAAATTTTAATAACATCGCGAAATTATCATTCGTGTTGATCCGAGCATTGTTTTCTTTATTGAAACTCGTCGTTCTACATACAAAACGGGGCCATCGTTGCATTCCGAACCGAAAGTATATCCACCGTAGAGAATTCCGAAGGCTTCCGAATAGGATAAAATCAGAAAAAACCAATCATATAAGAAACTTAATCATGCATAATAACAATTCCGATAATATTGCCAGCTACGTTGGCAAACTCCTTCCTCTCTTTTCCTTTGTTATTCCGCCGTTTCGAATAATTTTGAACACGTTTACATCAAAATCTCGAAAAAGTAAATTTCACCAAAACAAAACTCCGTGAGGAAGCAAAAGTTGTTAGCAAATTGGTTCAAAGCCCCCGAAATCATCGAACTAATTTCCATCCAACGAAACGTCAACGGTAATATGTTGATAGCAATTCTTGCAACATGAAACATTCAGAATCAATGAACGTTTCGCGAAGAGAATATCCCATTGCGACTCCGATAATACAAGATAATCCTGGAGTGGCGGGTAGTCCGAAACCACCGCACGTTTACACGGGAAATTACGCACGGTGTGCAATTTGATATTGAAACGTACTATGTTTCGAGAGAATGGATGTACGGAGGCCCGTCCGTCTCGTCAACAGTAACAATCGTATTCTATTCGGTATGATCAGCGAGCCGAGGGACAGTTCGATAATGATATTTACACTAGCCATAGGTTTACTATCGGCATAATTCATATTGCGCAAAGATTGATGATAACTTTTGTAAGCATTAAAGCCAAATTTAAGCAGCATCGACTAAAATGAAATCTCAATTTTCTAATAAAAAGAGTGCGAGTGCGAGTGTGTGAGTGTGTAAAAATGTGCTTCAAAATATTTGGAATGCATGGAATGGTTTTTATATAATCGTGGAGCGCGGTTCAAAAGCTGTGAAACCCTTTCAGCAACTTGGAACACGAATCGTGCAATAATTACTCTAAGCTTCGACTATAATCTAACCCGCTGCGTAAATACGAGGGCCCGCAGACGTAGAATAAACTTGCCGAACCCCGAAGACCTACCGATAACGCTGCCGGTATACCGACAACGAAATAAGATACTTGGCGAAACTAATTTCCCGTGAAAAAGTAAGTTTTCTTTCGGGAAGTAATGGGCTTGCAGGAAAAGTCGGCGATGGCTCGGGCAGAATGGTGAAAGCGGCCGTTTGTACGTTTCGCATCTTCGTCGAAATGCCGCCGGCACACAGTGCTTCCGCGCGAGAGGAGCCGAGTTTCCGCGCCGCGCACGCTGTAATGGCGGAAAATATTCCACCTTTGGTTTTCGCGAGAGCGAACACGCGAGGGACGAGAGTCGAGAGCGCAGAAGTGCGGAGTTTTGAGGTCCTGTGTATAACTTTGACGGTGAAAGACGACAAAAAGCTTCTCATCTATTCGCCGTGACGGGCTGCCACGACGAGCAGGCGCTGTCTAACATTCGAAACTTCTTTCTTGCTTCATTTGCATTCGGCTAAGATTATCGATTCTACCGGCCTCGACTCATCAAACGTGTTCTTAAAGAATCAAAATCGTGTTGTTGTTGTCGTTGCATTAGCCTGATCGTTTCGCAGACAACATACGAAAGTTCTCCAAGATAAGAAAAATTGTTCAACGCAGTCTTTGCTTTATGCCTTCGAAAGATGCACGAACTTATCTCACGTTGTTTTAGAGTCTAAATCACGTAGTAAGTATCTTTATGTTTCTCAGCACTCGATGTCGTAAATGAGGATCAGTCCGTAGATTGGATCAACCAAGTCTCCCATCAAGAAAGGTGCTTCACGAAGACCGCGGAGACTACGCGAAGGATCTCAAATTCAGACCATTAGAGCCCGCAGGTTCAGGAGGTTAGATGGAGAGTCTTATTAGGTTGAAAGTTGAAGCAGAAGAAGTGGAGCCAAATGCTGCACAGCAATTTCAATTCTGATGGTCAACGCCTGAAGACAGACGTGCATCGTCGCATAAATCAACGTGTTGGAAAGATTTCAATCGCTCTATCATGATCCCTTAATACTTCGAACGATCGCTCGAACTTGCTTTACTCTCTATAATCTGCATGATCTACAGGAGAGTATCGCTTTATGATGGGTACTATGACTACCAATGATAATACTGAGTAACGCGACGAATTTATTCGCTACACGTGTGAAGAGACCGAGAGGTACCGATAGATACGGCCAATGCGTGCGGAGAAGTGGAAGAGAAGTACGGAGGGGCATTGAGCCAATTAATCGGCGTCCCTGATTACCGTTAATTATCATGAATAATTCAAACTGGCCGTTGTGGCCGCGCGCTGTTGCTGGTGGCTTTGCCATCCAGCTTTAGTTTCTATGCAGCTACGGTCGCGGGATATCGCATGTCATTGTTTGCATGTCGGGAAAGCACAGGGCTTTGGGTCAATGCAGGAGTTGCCGTTAGCAAATTGTACCTCCGAGAGTAAAAGCCACTAATGACCCCGGTAGCGCGGAATCGCCAACGCCACCACGTCGGAGCCCTTTTCACCTACAATACCCACCCTTCTCCCGACGATGGCATAAATTTGTCGCTTATCTGTGACGTCTTGGTATTAGAATCTCTCTTCCGGTTCACGATTTCTCGGTTTGCTGATTGTTCTATTCGACTCGAAAGTTCGTCGACAATCAATTTTCGTCGATGCATCGCGAAACGGTTTGCGACATTGAATATCGCCTATCGGACGATTGCATCGATGTCCAGCCACGAAAGCCGAAAGCGACACAATTATAAACGACCACGCAGAGGCGCCAATTCTTTGGAGTTTTATGAAAATATTCTCGTACGAAGTTAATGACCGCGAACACGGACAAATTGTAGACTACGACAGACTAAAAGTGCTCGTAATGGCCAGCTAAAGTTGAGTAAAAAACAAAGCCGAGCGGTCTTGTCATCCCTCATTTGGCTGGTCGCGATATACGGAATAAGTGAACTAGAGTAGCGATGGTTAATTTGCACGTCGGTGCAAACGGAGTCCGCCAGTGATCACGACGCGGCTGTCGCGCGCGAGGCTCTGACTCACCCGGATGCGTGTACGCGAATCTGCGAACTGTAAAAGCGTCGCGACCAGTAATTGTTCGCCACACGAAAAGTCTAGACGCACAAAAGGGCAGCGCACGACCGACGGTCGGGTAACGCGATGGGTGCGAAGACCGTAAGAACAACTTTCAACATGAAGTTTGCATTCGCACACCCCGTCTCGATGGCTCTCGTGCACTCGGTAAATGTATTCTCTTATACACCCTTCCCTTCCACAGCTGCAAGAAGGGTTGAGGCATCGGTCCTTTTTGTTGTTTCTTCACTCACTGTAATTATTTCACTATCGCGCCGATGGATCGGCGAAGCAAATGGGATGAGAGAGGGTTCACGGATAGTCGCGTCGTTCGATGAACACGCACTGATGTTTCGAGGATATTTTTTGCATCGAATGAAATATTCTACAAAATATAATTCGATGTCGAAACGTTGATTGTTTTTTTTTCTATCAATTTTTCGAGGATGGTGTCAATTGCCGCGTTGATATAAATTGATTTCTCTCGTTATATCAACGAACTGGCTTTTGCTCGATGAACACGCAAGGTTCGAGTGGTTTGAAAAATATTTAAAAAATGTGATTTGTTATTGAAACTCTACTTTGATATTTTGCATTAACCTGCAGACAATAACGTCTATTGTCCGTTCCATTTGAATGGGATTATCTCGTTATATCAACGAAGCCGATCGAAGAGGGCCCTCGACGTCGTGGGCATACAAAATCAATTTCGCTTCGCGTCGGTGTTGCCTCGTTAAATTCATAATGTTACACGTCCGGAATACTTAACGCATTCCACTTCGTTGAAACGACGCGTACGGGTGGGCGCCTCTTCATCCCACTTCGCTGATTTAAAGAGAAAATGTGCCAGTCGCATTGTACTTCCGCGACGCGACTCCGTCGTCCTCGTTTCTCTCAACCACCCTACCCGCCCTCCTCCCCCCTCGGTTGGGAGAATTATTCGACCCAATTCGATAACATACCGAGAAACGAGATTTCCCGAACAATTCCATCGCGTCCGGGGCACGGCGGAGGCTTCCCTTCGAAGTAACGCTGCCGACGATCGCGGAAATTTCCCTCAAATGTCATCCCTTTAAATAGTCATTAATACGATTACGCGTGTCAAAACCCGGAAATTTGTCGAAACGCGGAACGAGCGAGTAAGTGGAACGACAATCTCGAGTGTATGCGAACTTCCGAATCGGGGAACGTTGCAATCCTCTTGGGAATGTACGCTTCCGGTTGAAGGCACCCTTCGTCGTTGCAGTCGAGTTTTGAAATTCCACTAATCAGTTGTCGTAGGGCAGAACTAATTAATTGAGCGAATGTGCCTCGCTAACCTATCAACTGCTCGAAGTCTCACGTAGATCAAAAAAATGTGTAAAGTAGTAAAATGTTCATCGTTCGTAGCACCGACATTCTCAAATATCCCCGTTAAAAAAATGGAATTGAAAATCGGCTGAATAAAAAAATTATTCAGTAATCAATACCCTAAAATATTGTCCCCCTCTTACCATTCCCGAAGGTTAACAAAGGTGAGCAAACTCTGTCGATATCCGAGCACCGCGGCATTACAGACCGAACAATGTCCGCATGATATCGAGTCGACTTTGCGTGCGTAAGAAAACCTTCGCGTTTCGTTCTGGGGTAGAAGAGTCTTAAAACGTAACGTCGGCAATAAACCGCAAATATCTCGATTTATTTTTTTATTCGATTTTTTTATATTTTTTCCTCGAAGCCAGAACAAACCGTGATTTTACTACTGCGTGTCTTTATCGAGTCACGCTAGACCCCACCGGAAGACTAGTCCGCGGAGTACCGAAGGATTTCGTGGCTCTGTCCCCTATCCGTGCATATATACAGATATTTGCGATACACGTGCTAAAGCCTGGATATAAATGCCGCGTGTATGAGGAAGCTCGGGTCACAAAATCCCAAGGCTGCAAGATCCAAGGTGCCTGCAACCGTTGCCGGTTTACCCCGAGACTTCGATGTTCTACTGTCGCCTACTGCAAACTCGCTTGCCTTGCCGTCCCCCCCAGCCCCACCCCTCGCCGTGGTATGTTACGACGCAATAAACCTCCATCCGGGAATCATGCCAGACACCTTCGAGATTAACCCTCCCTCGTACCCGCCGTCGTTGCTGCGCGTTCTCGACCTCGCCTCCGCGACCCTTACTACCCCTTGCTCTACCTCCCTCATCCGTTTGGCCTGGACCCCGCGCGGTTGATGTTGCACGTACAACAGCTTCCGCGCTCTCACCCAGCTCGGGGTCAGTCCTCGCAGTCTGTACACACCCGTGGAGTGCACCGACTGCACTGCTTGGCCTGTCCAACCCTCCTCCACCGGCCACGCTACTGTGCAACTGTGGTGTGTAGATACATCGTATATACCGTACAGTAGTCGCATTGCTCTCGGTGCTGCCTGAGCTCTGTCTGGACGTTATCCGATCGGGCGAATTGAGTACGCGGTGTCCGAGAACCCTCGGAACACTCCGGCCCTCCCATGTACAGTCCATACTTCAACCCGCTATTCACAACAGCAACAGAATCTGTTTATGCGCAGATTTAGGGCTGTCACAGTTGTAACGTCATTGTCAGGCGCTTCTTTGACCATCTCGGAATCTCGGTTCCGATTTGAACGCAATTATGGGATAGTGCTTTCGAGAATGGAAGGCAATTTTTCGCAAAATAAAATCTATCGATTTTTTTTGACAACCATTTTTGACAAAATTACATTTTGTTTTGATGTTTTTCGTTTTTCTTTGACCTTTGACCCTTTGGCCTCGGTCAGAGTCTTCGAATCTCAGTACCGGTCCGTTACTAAACGAAAGCTTACTTGGAAAGACAATCCGTAGCCGACTAGATGGTCCTTAAAGCTCTTCGATTTGTCATGAGAAAAATCGTAAATTTGAAATCGAATAGACGGAATGATTTTCGAACAGAGCGACGTTAGCGAGCCGAGTGTTCGAATTGATCTTTTCGTATTCGAGAAGGTCACGGCAGTCCCGCCGAGCGATCCTTCAAGCACCGCGGAATTAAGTCCCAGAGGAGAACAAAAAGAGAAATAGCGGAGGAAGATAGAGGTAAAAGCGTTGGAGATTGGAGCTCAGCGTGAAATTCCGTGAGTGCGAATAAATCCTCTCCTCGCGAGTCTCTCGGCGGTGTGAAGCAAAAGCAGGGAGAACGGAGAATTAGGAAAGGTCGGCGGTGCTTTCGACAGTAAAAGTCGTAAATAACTCTTTTAACGAAAATCTTTGTTGCGATTTATGCTTGAGAACTGGCCCGGGACCGCCGTGAGAGTGAGAGAGGAGATTGCTAAGATGGGTAGTAAATCATTCGGTGGACCGATGCGAGCAATTAATAACAATTAAGCTGACGCCAGAGGAGTTCGAAGAGATTCTTCGCAGTGTTATCTCAACGGACGGACGTGCCTGCTTTCCTCTATATTTTTTTTTCATCCTTACCCCGTTTTTCGAGCTCTCTGATACCGCAAGAAACAAAGTAATAAGTCTTAATAAGCAGAACGGTTTGGCCGACGATATGCGGCGATGCAATGTATCCGGAGGCCGCGACCTTGAAAAGCTCTTTTATCTGCACGTCGTTGAAACGTTCGACCAGTCACCGTGGCCGCGAGTCTCTTGCGAGAATTTTCGTGCCGCACGAACGACTCGCGTCCTCCGCTTTCAACTTTTATGCACTCGGATAGCGAGGGGTTGAAGGTGAGAGGGGGGGCGGACGGGGGTGGCTGTTGTAGTGTAGAGTTAGTACGAAGTATATGGAATAGTATAGTGCGATATACACTTGGCTCTCTCGAAGCTGGCGGACCGTATCGCTCTGCTTCCGAGGTACACTGTGAAATTAATGCGACTTTTCGACTAACATTAAGGAGCCCGCTTCCTCCCCCGCTTTTCTTCGCCCTCTCGACTCTCTTTCTTTCTCTCGCGTCTTTTTGCTCCCTTCGTTACACCCCGAACCTCACCGTTCCGCAAACTCAATCTCGGCGGAGCACGAAAACTTCGAGTTTCTCGGCCCGTTCTCTTTCAGTTTTCTTACTATTAAAAAAAAAAACCCCGATCCTTTCCCACCCTCGAGGCTTCAACCAGCAGCGTTTTATGTTTTATTAACGTCGGGATAGTGATACTCGAGCACGCGAAAAAAGGAAAAAGAAAATGGAGCACCCGAGTGGTCAAACTCGCTCAGTCACGACAAGGCACACTTTTCAAACCCCTCTAAAGTAGCCCCTTAATCCTCGATTCGACGTCGTCGTGACTTTCTTCTTCGAGCTTGTCGTAAAACTCGTACTTGTCGGAGTCCTCGATATTTTCGAGATTAACCGAGGTCAGAGTTGTTCGGGCTTGTGCCCAGAGTGGTTTTGGAAGAGGAAATAAAAAGAAAAGTTGAATTTTTCTCGGGCTGCCTAGTTGAATCGCGTATCGAAGCGATGCATAGGGAAGAGCCGAATCTTCCTCTTGGATTTTCCGAATAAAGTTGAAGTGCATTCTTTTACTGACTGCCCTAAAATTTGAGAAAACACAACAAAAGAAATGGAAAAAAAATGCTATTTAGTGATCCGACCTTAATTCCAGATTCTACTACCTTTTTTTCTCTGGCCAACAAAGAGAATCGCAAATATAGCTTCAAACAAAACGTGGATTTCACAAACTTACAATTTCCGAATATGGCTTCGTACGGTGCCAACTCTGCGGGGTCGATTTCGAGGAGTTAAGATTAAATCTCGTAGGCGAACAAGTGGTTAAATGTGGCTCGAACTACAAAACGATAGTAGTTCGAAGCGAGTAGTCGAAGGCAGTCAACGAACGGGCAAGAGTCCTGCGGGAAGAAAAGGACAAGGATATAGAAGAGCGAGCGAGTATAACGAGTGAGATCAAGGATTCTCCCGTTTGCCGAGTACTTTACTTCGCGTCGAGAGCATAAAAGACCTAGTCATACTCGAGCGTCGTTCTCGTCGGTAGTCGGCATTGCCAGTGGCCCACGTCCTCTTTCGCTACCAAGTGAACCAGTCTCGGATGGAGGAGGAGTGCGGCGAATGGAACGAGAGCCGATTCGAGTGTCGTCGTTCCCAACGACCGACACTATCTTCTTCCTTCTCTTTTTCATCCTTTTTTTCCTCCCATTTTACCATTTCGTTCTCGCACACTTGTACGTCGTTACCCGAGAGCTTTATTCCTCGGTTGAGTCGGTCGCATCCAGAATTAACGAATCGCCCGAAGCTGCCGTAACGAGCCAAGAGGTTTCAAGTTTGTATAAGAAGTAAAAAAAAATGTATAAAAAAAAAGTTACTGATAGAAATAAGAAAAGTATCAAGATGGAATGAAAAGTCATCAGGAGCAGGTGAAAAGTCGTCGAAGAGCCAAAGATAGGGAACGAGATAGACCGAAGAAAGAGCCAAAGAGACATCGGCAGATAGACACTGCGGGCGAAGGAAAAAAGCCTCGTTCGCACGAAAGCCTTTCATCGCTACTTTTCTTTTTTCCTTTTTTTATCTTCACCGAAGACTCTTTCCGCCGAGTTACGAGAGCGTTTTATATAACGCGATGAAAATTGCGGCTGGACTTTGCGGACCGCGCGGTAGAGAGTGGGGGATAGAGAATGATACGATACGGTATGGAACACGATCGGCG
Source organism: Ischnus inquisitorius (assembly GCA_963924025.1). Classification (NCBI taxonomy): domain Eukaryota; kingdom Metazoa; phylum Arthropoda; class Insecta; order Hymenoptera; family Ichneumonidae; genus Ischnus; species Ischnus inquisitorius. The sequence goes on along the minus strand of OZ001245.1, from coordinate 4,997,115 downwards.
AGAAGGGCGGGCAGAAGGGTAAGCCCAGGATGAGGCGAGGTGAGTATAATGCTTATCTCAGCGCAGCATAAAGTTCAAGTGCATCGAGGCGGAATAAAGTAATAACTGTAATTGATCTGATAAGTTATCATCCCTCCCGGTGGAGCGCGGGGGCGTTAGCCGAAGCAAGCGATTCGCGGGCTGCGAAGCTCATTCCGCCTCTGCCACGAGTTCGCACTCGTTTCTGTCTTTCTTCAACCCCGCTCATACCGCAAAACGGTCCACTTGCCGTCCTTGCAAAGCTCCCCAGAGCCGGCGATCCTGGTGTTGGTAGTCGCAGCACTGGTAATCAGACCGGGGTCACGGTGCGAATGCGCTTTCGCCCCCCCCCCCCCATTCCTCTTTGCCACTATCCATCCCCGCTTTCCCGTATGTTCACTCATCCCCTGTTCGCTAACCCGCTCGGCCGCTTCTGTGGTCGGTGGTTATTATTATGCAATAACACCATGCCAGCGCGCTGGTGTGTGCTAGCATCGCTGCCGGGAGCTATAGAGACCTCGGTTCGTATCGGTGATGATGCTGATACTCCTGCCGGCTATGTCGGGCGGTTAAAGCGTTAACGGTCGATTTCTTTATCGGCCAATAAACATACCTCGGCCGAGACCGACTAGTCGTTGCTGAGGTGAGCAACCGATATTATAGCCCCCGCATAACGTTCGACCAGGGTACATCATTCCGGTGGCTCCTCGATTCGTTGAGGCGAGGCTTAACACCCCTCTCTCTGCCACCAATTTTTCATCTAATCGTGCTCGAAGAAGACTCGGACGAATCACATTTGGCAGATGAGGCCCATTCCGTAAATCAGTGACGAAGAGGACCCCGATCAATGAAATCGATTCTGTCGAGACGTTTTCGAGTACGATTGCGCCAAATCTTTCGGCACAATCTAGCAACATTGGAGATTCACAGACATTTTGGAACCTTTCTCAATGCGATGAAGGTCTTTGAAAAATTATTTCGATAATTTCGAAAGTTCGATATTTCGATCATCGATACTTTTCGTCTTTTTTTTCCTGATACCGAAGTTTTAAGTACTGATATTTTAATGGTTATGAAACTAGTGTAAAGTACACTTTTGGTTGGGCAGACTGTAATAAGTGTAAGATATTAGAAATGCGAGTCGTTGCCCACGACGAGAGAGCGTGGAACACGAAGGCGATTCCGTTCCCAAGCCCCGTCCTCGTTTCATGCCCGTGGAACTTCTCGGGAACTTCGCAAAAGCCTTTCGTCCCTTGTGATTCCGGGAGGCGAGGCGGTGTATATCAAACTGAAACCTCGCCCCGTCGTCTACGGATGGCAAGCGCGAAAGGGCAAAGGACGAACTCTCTCGTTCGCGTTTGACAAACTTGCGTCTTCAATAGATACTCAATAAATAAATCCCCTTCCGGCGTCTCGGGGGAGGAGGTCCCGTTACCGTTCGAAGGGTAGACACATTGGCCCCGGCAATAACCGGACAGGTGGCGAAGAAAAATTGAGAAAAATCGTGCTCCCGGAGAACCCTCTGGATGTATCAATAAAGTAATTACTCGTAGGAAACTTTCATTAGCGACTGTGGCCGACTCTCATTCCGCCGAAAGGATCTTTGTATGGGAGGGAAGAAAAAAATCGAGAAACCGAAGGAACGAAAGATAGAGGTCGAGGTATCGCTCTTTCGGTTCACGTAGGGCCTTCCCCATTGCCGGAAGATACTGGAAACAACAGAGAGTCACGCCCTTTGCTCGTAGTACTTCAGCCCCTGACTTCGTATCACTGCGGCCCGTGGTTTTACTCGCGCCCACACAGTTAATCTCGATTCGGCAGTCTCTCACGGCAAACGAGACACGAAGACAAATGTAACCTACCTGGAAAGCCTGTTCCGAGCTTTAGTGCTAATGTTCTATTATTCCATCAATCAATGCGAACAGTTCGATGTTATTGTCGCTCTTTCCAATGACCGAAGCTTATTTTCTGATTAAGAGAAAAGGTTTGCAACATTGAGTCATCAATTTTTGGTTTTTTCGATTGCTAAGATTTTTCGGATTCCAAAAGTTCGCGTGGTGTTGCGACTCCTTGGCGGAATCTATCGGAAGCATTCACCGCGGTGATGAGCCAATAGAGATGCTATGCGCAAATGAGGAAACGGATTTCCGTGCCGGACGTAATCGACGGTACGTGGGCGCCGGCGCAGACAGTTTGCCCCTCCCTTTATAGCAAAGTAATTCATACGGTTCGCGAAAATTACGTTCACCCCGTTTGAGAAGACGCGGAACTTCAGTATATCCGATGTTCCCAGTTCTGATTGAGCAAGCGGAAGGGTCTCGACAGTTCAATTTGCGGAGCTAAATTTCCTCGAGAAGTTAATGCACGTTTACTTTAATAATTCATCTTTCGAGCGGGTTGAGTGAAAACGCGGGGCAAGTCGAGAAACAAGTGGTATAAAAATTGATGATTCATCCCGGTGAGTATGAAAATCTACAGAATTGAGGAGCCTGGTGAGCGTATTTTTGTAAATTGTCGTAATTAATAAAAGGAATTTTCACTCGAGAAAAAGTGAACATCGGACTAGATGACGAGTAGATCTTCCAACTGATATGTACAAATAAATAAATCTCCAAAAACGTTTTCAGTCTATCGCAAATTTCTCAATGAAGATTTTAAGGACACATCCTGGTATTAGAAATATTCACGGACCAGTTATAATGTAAGTTTTGCGCGTGTTCGTAACAAAGTTTCATCGATGTTTCCTCAACTATCCATTAGAGGTGTTCCGGGAGTTTCCCGCCCAGTGCATATTGGAAATTTCTGTTTAATGTATAGCGCGAGCATAAGCGCTCGTTGGTATGATAAACTTCGAATCAGGCGCGGCGATGGAGGCGATGGAGGCCGAAGTGTTGCGGAGAAAATCAAATATCCAAGTTTACTCGGAGGGTCGGAATTGATTGGTATAACCGGTTAGAAGACTGTGTTACCGATCATGCCGACTCTGTCTGTGAGCGAACAGGATGTATGCCAACTCGACTTCCTCGTCTCGCGATCGGCGAAGATCCCATTGCGAGTTCTTCGAAACAGTTTGGTGGATGCTCGAGAAGCGAGCGAGCCAGCTACTGGAGAGGTGCACACTTCAATCATCGAGGAGAGTAAGGTTACGTATACCCGCGGTACATATACATCTGTAAATGCTTTACTAACTGCCGAGTATATAGTCGCAGCATATATACGTATATGTATAGGAATCACTATAGTAGAACTCGAACTTAGGAGCTTGCGCTGGTTGAGGGTTAAAGCGGTTCGCGTTACTCTCCACTGAGTAGGTGATTAGAGCACACCGAGGGAGGCTATATAGTGTATACTCTTGGCCGGTGGTCGTGCTTCTCGTGTCTTACCACCACGGACCGTTACTACTTCGAAGCCGGGGGTCTGGCCTGGCCTCTCGATTTAGCGCTCGTTTTACGTTCTGTGTGCGCCACTCCGCTTCTCGCTTTTCTCAGTGTGCAACTAATCTTCCAGAGTAGAAGCCTAACGCCGTACCAACTATCGCCCCGTTACACTATGGTATATTAAGTAACAAGGAGAAATTGTGCGGTCGGAAGGGCTTGACTTTAGCCCTATACCGCGCGTCACACTTCTCACTGTCGGACTTCGCAATGAACTCCGCGCTGCGAGCTTTACACTCCGCGGACATTGGGTTTTATGCGGTGGAACTTGGAGCACGAGAACACCATTTCAACGAGCCGCCCGTTCGTTTCAGAACAAAAAGTCCGGATCTCGGCGACGAATTCTACAAAATGCGCGCATTCGAAATTATGAAAGATAGTTTGCTAATTTAACGAACAAATTATTTTATTCTAGTTCAGTCACACAGAGAAAAAAAGTTATATTCAAAAAAAGAAAAACATTCAAAGAAAGAAATAAAAGAAAAAAAGAACAACATTCAAAGAAAGAAATAAATGAAAAAAAGAACTCAAAAGAAAAAAGAAAAGAATCATCAACGATCCGTGGACCACGACAAACTATCGATAGAAAGTTTAAAGTTTACATTTTACGTTGTAGTTAACTATTGGGTTGGTAACTCGGTTTTGAATCACTTTGGATACACAGATATGTTTGTAACTTGTTTTAAAAAATTTTAAACCATCTGTGTATCTGAAGCGAGTCAGAACTCAGTTGCTAACCCATTATAAACCGTAGCGCACAGCGTCGTACCTGAGGCTATCCACGAACCTAAGTGATCGCATGAATTACGACGATAGTGCGTGATAGCAAAGCTCATAGAGCTAATTCATCCTTAAGTTGGTCCCTGATTCGCAGAACACTCGTGCATCGGGCACCTGCCATCCCCTGTGGCTCCGTTGCCCTCAAGAAAGGGCAACTTGCACTCCAGTGGAAGGTGATCAGCAACGTATAGTCCGAGGCATTCGCGCACCTCGTGAGAGTCTCAGATTAGAGATTGGTGATGTATTTAATGACATTATTAGGGTAGCTTGCAGGAAGTGGTCCATTTCCCGGGCTATCCCCAAGGTGACTATAAATTTCACGTCCATAATGGAAGCTAACCGAAGTGGCGCCGATGCTATACCCGGGCACAGAAGTGTTAGATGGAACAAGAAGGAGCGAGCACCTAGAGCAACGACGTGGTTGCCCGTTATAACGCGTCCCACTCGCGAGGATACGTTCCAACGTATCCCGAACCGCTTCGTCCTTAGCTCCCTCTCCGTTACCTCACCCCGTTACCCTACTTACTTCTCGATTACTCCCAAGATGTACGTAAACTCGGCGAACATGAGACCCGCTCAACCACCCCGTTCTTCTGCGCCGATGCACCAACAAGTTTTGCTCGGCATCCTTGTCGTCGTCGCGTCGTACGTGCTATGCACGACGATTCGACGGGGTCTCTCTTCCTCAAACAGTCCCTCATCACCTCGTAGAGTATTGGTAATTTCCGTCTCGCAAAAAATAAAAAACTTTTGCTATCATTCGTCAATCTCGAAACTAATTTTCTTTTCAATATTTGAAAATCTTTCTAATTTTTCTTATTTATTCGATCTCAATTTTTCAACCATTTCCCGCAGCGCCAATAGTTTTTTCTATCCGAATACTCCGTTATACGTCGACGGCTTCAATTTTGATAAAAATCCAAAGCTGCTACACGCCCGATGTGAAGCTAGAAAAAAAAAGGTGCCATCGCGAAAAGTTTAATCGGCACAGCGGTACGGTAGAGTGTACATTGGGAGCATATAACGAACGGAGTTTAGTATAGTACACCGTGCGGGAACGAGTTTCGCCGAGGTAACAGGTTCATCGCGGCCTTGTACGAGAGGACGAGGACGGAAGCGCGCGAACCCCGTGGGGTCGATCGAGAGGTCACGCAAAGCCTGAGACTCGGGTTTGGGGATAGAGATAAACTGTTAGGGGTGACAAGTGGATTCGCGGCAGTCAGTGGATATAGCCGAGGGGGGCTATACAGAGGCTTCGACGGATGTGTAAGTGGAGATCGTGGGGGGGGGGTATGGGGCAGAGGGGTGGGGAATGTGAACAACGGTGAGTACAGAAACGTGCTCTGGTGAAAGAGACGAACGGACAGACAGACGAGGCAGACCGCGACGAGGGACATGCTGCCGTCGCGAGATGACGAACTATTTTCAGAATCGAGTTTAGTTCGTCACCGTTGGCGAGAGAGGGATGAACGTCGAGAACGGGAGGATAGATGGAAAGCGTAGAGAGGATGAAAGCCCGCGGCTGGAGCACGTGCCGGTTAAATCAAAACTTTTGGGCTTGCACCCACAACCTGCCGGTGCTCGCTGCTGCTGCTGCTGCTGTTCCTCCTCCTGTCCTGCAAGAAGCTGCAATGCTTCTGGGCCAACGGGATGAAACTTGGTCGAGCTTTCAAATCGGCGGGGTACTATAGTTTCCTATGAATTTCTGGATGCCCCCGAGAGGAGAGACCGGCGAAAGGGGCATCGAGGGAACAGGGAGCTCGTAGAGGCGAAACGCGATAGTTCCCAAGCCAGAAGGGGTTCCGGAGCGCACGAGAACTCCGAATGGTAGATCCCCGAAAGTTGCACGTTTTCGGGGAAACTCAGCTGTCAGCGATTACTTTGCATTGAGCTGTAACGATAAGAAGGGCTTTCCTTATTGCCATTTTACGAAAATGAATTTTCTTCCATTTTCTTCTCATTTTCAAAATGTCCGCTGTTGGAAAAATCTTTGATCGATATTTTTGACTAAGTTGGATCATCCACCTATAAACTTTTTGAGTTAAATGCGCATGTTCCTCCGTACGCGTATCCAAAATCCACGTATTTCAACACTGAGAAAAAAATTTGAATGGTCGAAACGATTTAAAATAATTTATTCAACACAATTAACGTATCAATATCTGCAAAACAAAAAGTTAGAGTACCGAAAAATTCATTGAACGATTATTTTTAAACGAGTTCATTGATCAATTTTTTGTATTATTATTATACAAAACTGCAAACATTTCTCTCTTGCATGATTAAAAAAATCCATTATTCGACAAACTGAATTTTTGTGCCGCGAATGATTCATTGACGAACCTGTATCGGTGACAAACACTACTCCGAGGAATATGTAAATAATTTTGATGTGCTGTATTATCTGCACTGGTCATAGAGAGATATAAAATAATAGTTAACGGCCTGCCTACGGTGTTCATGAAGAGCCGAAACGATTCCCATTTTTATTTCTTTCCGTGTAATAAAAGTGACCCGTATTACCCCGAAAGTACCCTTGCCACTGGTGCACGATATAGTCTGTAACAGTCCGTTCTCGTCGTCGTCAACTTCGAGCCCGAAAGGATGAGGAAACGGTTGAGTGTGACCGTGTATGTGTGCGTGCAGCTTCCGGTGGTGGAAATGAACGTCGTTGCTACCGGCATTTCCCGGCTTCGCCGACGAACTGCGAGCTTTATCGCTTATTGCTTGGATTATTAGAGGTGGAGGCGTGCGGCTAACGGTTAACGATCGAATTAACTGCAAAATAGCTATGCCAGTGCCACCTTGGGCTTTCGCTTCTTTATATCGTCGTAGCGAACATTTCCGGCGCGTCGAAGCGCGATACTTGAGAGAAAAAAAAAAGAAACGACCTCATATGATAAATCATATTTTTCAACGCGGCACTTTGCGCTTGCCGTCGAAACTTTATCTATAATATCGAAGCGACAGTTTTACCAATTAATTTACTGGAATTTCCTTTAATTTTCAGCTTCTTCGCGATCGCGAAATTTGCACTCGCCGCGAAAAATCAATAAATATCGAATATAAATAGGGCTCGATTCGGTGGAACATAAAAATGGAAGGAATTATAATTCTTTTTCTTCCCATTAATTTATCAATCAACGCCGCGGTTACATTAAATCTTTTTTAATTCACGCTATAATAAGGCGCCCCGGCTCTCTTTCGTTATTAGTATTCACACTTTATTAACAGCCAGCCAACCGAGAAAGAGAGACGATACGAGAAGGAGTATCAAATTAGTCTTAAGTAGGTAAAGAGATTTAATACAGAGGCAGAGAGAGCGAGACAAAGTTATCGTGAACTGCCTCCTCTTCGTTTCTTTTGCTTCCACTCTAACAGCGGCAGCGCCAGCACAACCAGCAAGAAAGTTTTGTAATCCGATACTTCGAAGCGTTGCAACGTTCCATGGATATCCAGTCGCTGCGGCAGCAGCAGCTTCCACGTCTTTCGCATTTTCCTCTCGTTAAAACACCTGTGCCCGAGTTTCAAGGAAAAATAAAGAGAAAAAGTTCAACAAAAGTCCCGGAATCGTAGAAAACGACTTTTTGCGGTTAAAAATCTCTATTATACCCTCACTTTAAATGCTTCTTTCAATCCCTAACTAGCTCGAGAACGCCTCACTGATACTGCGCAATGAAAAAAAAGCTAACCAAACTACAGCTAGGTAGAAATAAAAATGGCTGCAGCAGTTTAAGGGGAGAGCCTGTTTTTAAGGGCTGAAAATAACGTGACTTGGGATTTTTCAAAAGAAAATATTACCCGGATAATTGTGAAACTCGTACGGTAATCTTATTCCGAGTAATTATTTCGATAAAAAAAGCGCCATGGAAATTATTCATCCATCGGTATTTTCGATGGCAGTCAACTATTTACGGTTAATAGCGAAATTTTTCATAATAACGATAATAATAATTCATTTCAAACGAATTGCACGATATCCGTTCGTGAATCAATATTACAAAATCCTCCGTGCAACGAACTTTGGCCGCAGCTTTATCACTGAAACAACAAAGAATGCGGGGTGCCTCTACGGGGATGAAACTGTGGAGGGAATTCAATCGCGTCAATGCAACCATGCTGGACCAGTAATCGGGTAGACGTGTTCGAAAAAAAATATCACGCCCGATCTGGACCTTTTTTTGGACGGAAAATAAAGCTGTGGTATACGCCGGAGGCGTCGCAATTAGCAGTAAAGGAAGAGTATATCGGAGGAAGGTCTGTAACGATGGGATTAAGTGCGTTACCGCGCTCGTGACCGTTTTAAACAGGAGCGCGGTCGAGAGAGGAGAAAACGAAATAGAATCGACTTATCGAGAGGGTGTACGTGCCCTATCTGGGTACATGGTTACAAGGCACCTAGGTAAGTAGGTGTGTTAACGGTTTCAACTGATAATACACCTTTGTCCCCGCCCGCCCACCGCCGCCGCGCAACCCCCACGGAGGCGTAAAATATTCGTGAAAGTCCGAAGCTGCACCCACATATTTCTTTGCGCTAACGACCACGCGACCCTTTTATAGATCTTCCACTTCCTTCCCCGCGAGAGCCCGGACTCTAATTATTTAGAAGATTTCTATCCCATCCACGAGTCCTTCGTGGTATTGAATCGCGGAATGAGGAAAAGAAAAGAGAGAACTCAATTGTGGTAATTTTAGCGACCCCGTTTTTCGTTCGATGAGATTTTCCGGTCACAGTTTAAATTAATTTCTATCAGTCTCGCGGGTACGACGTTATTCACACACAGTGAATATTCATTTCGAAATCAGTGACAATCGGTTTTTTTTTCTTCTGTTTAATTATCAAGAGTGCCTCGCAGAATGCATAGTTCGGAATCGCGTCGATTCGCGTAATATCGGAAATTGTTAGTTTGGTACAATTTTATTCGCGGCAACAAGCGGGAGGTAACGAGAGGGGAATCCTTTACGAAAATATCGTCTCTGGAGCGTTGTGAACACACGCGCGCCAACGAGTGGTTGGTCCATAGGGAAAACTCTATCCGACAAAATCCACGCGAGTACTCGTGTCTTTGTTATTTCTTTTTTTTAAACGCTCCAAACGCTTCGGCGTCTGTGTCTACATCTTTCACGCTTCCCACCTCGATCGCACACTTTTATCTTCGACACTTTTTAACCCCTTTTCTCGGTGCCTCTCTCTTCTCTCTCCCGTCGCCGCGATGCAACGTATGGATACCGAACCATTCTTCTCGAGACTTTTTCTCCTTGATTTCACGATTCGTCGCGACGAATTCCCGAACGTTCGGTGCACACGGCGTGACCTGAATTCGCGCGACGTCTCCCCGGGGAGAAAAGATTGCAAAGACAGAAGATCGTTAGTTAGCACTGAGGTGTATATATATATATGTGTGTGTACGAGCGATGCACATATAGAATAGTTTTTGCATCTATGGAATAAAAAGGTAATTAACGTGATTGCAATCCGCTGAATAAAACTTGTAAACGGCTCGTAGATGATTAAATCAATCAATTATTCGATGCGTTATCTTTTTATACATCGAGTACATTTTCGATGGTGAAAACATGATACGAGAATAATCGTACAAATATTTACCCCCTTGAGAATCGCTCGAAATTCTCTTCCCTCTGAATCGTACATTTCCTCGGTCTGTACCGCATTGCCGATGACATAGTTGTAAACATTTCATCCCAAGATGTTTTTTAGCGGAAGTTTTTCGTTAACTGTTAATCTCTCCCAGCGCTGAAATCTCTACGGACAGCATTCTCAACGAGTGTATTATAATCTTCGAACTCGTCGATACGATGAAAGCTCAATATTTCCAAGTTTCTTCGGTCCTCGACAAAGGGACCGGAATACATCGTCCTTTCAGACGAGAATAGATAACGAGTACATTGGTATTTGGACACGCGAAAGACGAACAATACAGTCTCGCTACGTGTGTATCTTCCGTATCTCTATTATGAAAACCTCCGCCGACAATAAGGACTACCCGACGTCTAAAGATATCGAAAAAACAAGAATGGCGAAAGAAATCTGCCGGGATTGTCCGCGGGCTCCGTGCCGACTCTGTATCCCACTTTACTTTCCATCCAACGAGATATATCTGCGTCTCGAGTTGCCAATAATGCGCCCCACCCGCGCAACGCCAGTGTATGACCGGCTTTGTCATGCACACGGGCGTCTATCTCGCGTATCCCTTACACCCCTCGATAACTGGGATAACAAGCACTGATATAAAAATATATTTGCGACCCCGGGAGCGCTGAAGTATCGATAGAAAGGATGAAAGCGCCGCGACACAGAGGCCTCTCGCACACATTCATGGGACAGAGAATCCCCACGAGAGCGCAGAAGGACGTCGGAGTCCACCAAACAAGATGTTATCCTTGACTGGGCTGAGCCACTCGGCGCGACCACCCTATCCATCCCACATCTTTTTCTTCATCGACATCCCTTTTTTTTTCCTTCCCTCCCAACGACCGAGACCGAAACGCAGACCAGGCCTCGTACAACTCATAACTCGTTTTTTCCTTTCATCCCTTCGCGGCTCTTGTGTACCCGTACGTACGGAAAGGCTTTATGAGCTTGGCGAGGGAGTATCTTGGTGTCGCGAGAGAGCGTCCTGAAAGTCCGAGTAGTGCGCGCCTTATCCCCTTGAGACTACGAACAACCGGCAAAAGGAGAGGACGAAGATATAGGCTCACGGCAAAAATCCCCCGTGTCCAGTGTCTTCTCCCTCCTCGTTCTCTGTACTATACTGTCCACCATATAAAGGTACCCGGACTCTTTTCACCGATGTAGCGTGTAGATTGAGATAAATAGATTGCCGCGAAATAGGAGTGCGGGGAAAAGCCGGTCGGAGGAAGCCAGAAGGAGCGGAAGGATGGGGTCGGAGATCCAGATGAAAGATGATTACCGAATAGTCGTCACTTCGCTCTATTCCCATCGCCTCCGGGAGCGAGGCACGGAAAAGAATTTTCGCTTTGTAAAATGGATCTTAGCATCTACTGTTACGTTGATTTTTTTCAGATTTTTATGCCATCGGGAATTCTTCGAAATTCTAGCCATATCGCACTTGAGGCGGAGAACGAAGCGACACACCCTCCTTAAAGAATTGGAACGGACCGCAGAGCCGTGCCGCGAATCCCATGTTCGAGAGCTCACTCGCCAACAGTTCGATTAACGTCCTTTCGTCGTCTCAATGAAAGACAAACAAAAAAATGTCCTATGGTTTTCACGTTCGTGGAGCAATCGATCGGTTCGCCCCTTCGACGATATAAGAGCACAAAAACTTTTTCACGATATCTGTCATTGCTTACAATTTTTTATTTATTTTTTTACAAAGATCGAAATGGTTTCGCGAAGCGGAATATCTGATTGCTTTCTCATAACGAAAGTCCTCATCGAACCAAGGTTATTTTTCTAATGTACGTCGACTCAATTACTGACTTTATTTTTCAGACAGACAATTTTTTTAATACCTCCTTCGCGCTCATCTTTTTCCATGGGCGTCGGGACAGAACAAAAAAGTAGAGACAAATTGAGTACGCTGCTCTTTACTCGGGGAAATATTAAAGTCGTAAAACCGGGAAGGTTTGTGTTTTCAGAGACCACTAACGCTTATTGCACGACGATAATGACCACTTTTCTTCCGTTCGAGGTAAACGATCACTAGCACTGTGCAATTTCTGGTCATAAAGAGTATTTTATTTTTTTATCCAAAAGAAAAATTTGTCAAGAAACCCCTTGCGACTGATTATACGCGTTCTGATCGTTAAAAAAATCCCAGTTCCGAATATAACGTGTGGAATAACTTCAATTTTTTTATCCACGTTCAACATTTTTTTTATAAAATATTCCACGTAAAATCGAAGCGTATTTGTAGATCCTTAAATTTTCGAAAAAACAAATGACAGTGATAAGATAATAAATAAAAGTTCAATAAGTGAACAATTCCGCGCACTCCTCGACAACCTCGCATTCGTCCACGAGTCGCGGAGCATCGTTGTAAAGGCAGGGGAAGAAGAGTGGAGATAGTCGAGTCTAACTTTAAACCGAAGTCAAGAAATGGCAGAGCTAATGAGGTTTTAAATTATTCCCGGCTCCGGAGAAGAATAGAAGGCGGAGCGGTGAGGGCGGTTCCGTCGACTCGCAGGTCACTGAATTCTTGCGGTAGTCACCGCGAGGTTGGAGTTACGAAGGGTGAAGACGAATGACGGAATGATAAAAGCGGAAGAACCCGACGAGACTATAAGAATGCGAATGAAAGTTGTGCTTTCTCGCAGTCGGGGCCTTAAAGACAGAAGTAGAAAAAGGGGTAGGTATCGATGGGAATAACCCCTTACAGCGTACCTCAAAACGCAATAAATCAACATTCCTACGATAGTTTCTACCATCCGGTCTTTCGTTTACATATTCTACATTCTGCGCCTTAACTCACGTGAAAATCCTCCACGTTACAAATCTTCATGCTGCTGCTAAATCATGTTTAACCCCTACTGAAAATAACTCAATGTCATTTTTAAAATCAATACAGCTTATTTATTGCAGCTTGAAAAAAAAACAATCAGAATAACGTATCCTCCAATTGGGCATTTAAGGCCAGATAGCTACGGAGCAAAATTTCAATCTTTTTTATATTTCCCAATTTTAGAATCGACAGCATTTCAATTTCGTCAGGAAGTCACTCGCATATTGGGATCTAAAAAAATGGCGGTGTTGGTTTTGAATCAAAATTGCTCACAGCATCGAGGATCCGTAATCGTTGCAATAATCGTCTGTGATTCCTGTCTAGTTTCTCGCCTTTTTTTTGTGAGGGGTGGGGGGTGAAGATGCTCGAGGGGTTAATCCTTCGTTTGGACGGACGAGGGTGGCGGTAGGGGGGCGAGAGTACGGAGTTTGTGGGATTTTCGTAATCCTCCGAGCGCTGGACGAACTTGATCCGCGGATACCTACCTCGAATCTCGAAGTCGCGGAGAACCGGGGGTTTCTCGACGCTTCTATGTGGTTCTCAACCCAGCCGGGGAGGATATAGCCCGACACTGTTTTCACATCGAGTCTGCCAGAGCCCCGCAGATTCTCCTTTTGGACGCTAAACGGAGCCGTTATGAGCATCGAAGCTACCAGCAATTCGCCACTTCGGAAGAGAACAGTTTCCTAATACCCTCTGCGGCTAAGAGCTTGAGAACTCATGGAACAGCTACGGTGGCAGCCCATAGAATCGATGCTTAGACTCCTTATTGGCGGCTGATTCGGCTCACGTTCGAGCATTGAGACGATCGACCATGTTACAGAACTTCGTTCAATTTCAACGTCTATTAGAATATAATAACGGCAAACACGACTCGCCAATTGCTTGTCGATGTCTATCTTCAAACGGTTCGAAGTTCCGCGACTGCTATCCCATCGAGTGAATTTTGATTTACTGACTATTCTGTCGGATGTTTATAAAATCGCCCGGCGTGTTATAAAAAGGATCAACGAGAGGCATTAGCGCCCGTGATCGACTCAGCGGATTGGTAAGAGAATAGAAAAAGTGCGAGGTCGTATTCAGCCGCGAGAAGAACGGAAAAACTTTGAAATTAATTACTCACTCGGAGCCCCGGGGATTTTCGAGATGGACAGCTAAGAGATAAGCATTCCGAGTGGATCCGAAAGCGTTAGACTGATTGGGGGTTACGAGGCAAGCCGTATAAAGGCTAAAATAATAAGATCGTACCGAAGTGTAGTAAAGGGATTCTGGACGCGGGAAATCAGAACGTAGTGGAGTAGAATCTTCCCATTCTGCGAGAGAATAAGACGTAGACAATAATAATATCGTTGCCACGTGAGTGTGTACGTATGTTACCCAGTGGGAAAGGGTACACGTATATCCGAAGACTTCCTTCTCTATTACAGTGGTCCTCGTGCTTTCTTACTTCCTCGTCGTATACTACATCCCTGCGGAATACGACAGCCACGCCGGACCAGAACGTAAACGTCCCGCGGGACTCTTGATGCCGCGTTCACCAGCGGAGCTAGCTGCTGGAAAAGGATGGCTCACAGACAGAGATATAGCGATTTAGCTGACGGTACGGAACGATCCGGTAGATTTCTGACACTGTGAAGACGATCGCCAAGATACTAAAGATTTGGTCGAAGGAAAATGATTTCATCACCAAATACGGCCAGTTGAAAGGAGGTAGCAGGAGCATTTTGAAACAAGTGCGACTACCCAAAGCTACTACCGTTACCCAGTAAAAGAAGATATGATTATCGCTACACTCATATCGAATTGCGATCGGATTGCTCTCAACAACGATTCAATTCTACCAAATTTCCATAAAACTCATGGCCCGACAAGCAGTACAACCGAATTCGTCTTTGTTCCCATATTCTTATTCCGATCTTGCGACCTCGCCCTCGACTTTCTTCAACGCAAAGGCATTTGGCAAATAGCTATTGAAATAGAATAACGCAAAAAGTGTAAGAAAAGACAAAGTCTTGGTAGCTGGGAAGACGGCTATTCGAGATCGTCCAAAGCCAAGCGAGATGAAAAGAATCCGACATGTCAGAATGGTAACTCGACGAAGTTGGAGAACCACGGGTTATAGTGGTATGCTTGCATATCTATTCGTGAATATTGGAATAACTCGAATGCCGGCTTCCCGGGAGCACGCGAAACGAGAACATCCAGACACCGGGTATCCAAACGAGAATGGGATGAGATATCATGCCATTCACAGAATAGGAAAAGTGGGAAAGGTATAGCGTAACGGAAGTCGCTCGCGATTGCCAGAAACAAGACATTCTTCGAGGTTTTATCCTGAGGTGCCACGACGATCTTCCGGATAGCACCAACTCGAGCGTGGATTTGTCGACGAGTTCGTGGAGTTCCGAAAAGTGGGGGCTTTGAACGCGAGGAAGGGAAGTTAAAACAAAAGCGAGGAATAAAGGAGAAAGCGGTGGACAGGAAAGCAAGCGGATCGTGAAGATTCTGTTGAAAGACCGAGCGAGGCAACGAATTCTTCCTCGCGGTGGTCGGTCGCGCGCATCAGGCTGCTCGCGCGGCGTGAACTAATGCCGGCGTGATCCTCACCGTCGACGAATTCCGCACGGTTCGGGACAATCTTTTTTTCTTCCTTTCTGTGCCGTTCGCGAACACCCTCGATCGCTTGGAATCTTCGCGCCACAGATGTTCCCTCATACCCCTTCACGGCGATGGAAGGGTTGAAATCAAATTTGCATCATCGCATAAGCTGCATTTTCCGATAGGGGGAAATCTCATGGTATTTTATTGGATCAATTGCGACTGGGCTTTCACGGAACGGATGATTAGTTGAGAGTACTGAAAATTACTCGAAAACACTAAAGTGTTAAAAAAGTGACCATTATTGGTACAAACTAGCTATAAGTTTTTCTATTCAACTATGAGTTTCTTCATCCCACTATGAGCTCTTCCATCCAACTAGTAGTTGTCGACACTAACTACTAATTCTTCTAACTATTAGGTTTGCCGATCAATTATTATTTCTCATGAATAATAATCCTTTTCCGTGTCGGAATCGGAATGTAACAACATAAAAGCGTTCGAATTCGATCGGTATGATAGAGGCAATCAATGATATGAATTTCCACCGCAACGGCGAATACGACCATTTTGAAACAGATCTCAATATCGTACACGCAGATCTCGGGTTTCAGCTTTGTCGTTCGGAGTTGCACATAATACGATTCTTAGCATCGGGAAAATCCACTGGTGCTATACTTCCCGGGCTTTAACAGGATCACTACGCCAACATTTCCAATGTTTTATGAGCGCCCGTTTCCGCGATATGCAACCGTCTTTTATTCGACGCTCGCCCGGCAAGCGCGGCGCGGCTATAAACGTAAAAACAATAAAATCTTATTCTCGTCAATTGAGAATTGCTCGGGTTCCAATACTGTCTTGTCTGGCCGGAAGGTTATCGTATTCTAAACCGGTTCAACGCGACGTTGTGATGCCACCAGCGAGGGGGGGAAATATGCGATGTTTATCGAATTGCGACGACGACGACGACGATCGCCTAGTTTCGATGTTGAGTTTGACAACCATCACGGCTCGTTGTTAACGTCCCCGGAATAATTGCGCTTGTGCTTATGATCATTACGAAACGTAAACAGGAACACGGGAGCGGCGTACATAATCGCGATCGCGTCGTCCCCCAGGTTTTGCCACATCCCGATACGGCAAACGAGGGTTGTACCAGGGTTATAACCGTTCGACGAAATGCGTTCCTGATCGCTCTAATGGCATGTAAGGACTGTTATCAAGGTTTTAACGATACGGTAACTGAAGCTTCCGTCTTACATTATCATCGTGAGATCCCCGTAACTATACCATCCATTTCACTGTTTGCGAAACTCGTATCGAACTGCTATCTTTGCACCTTCGGATAATTCGTCGCGCGTCTAACTCAAACTGATGGTAAAAATGTTTAAATAACGATACGATTTTCATCCTGAAAAACGTGTGATGTTTACAAAACATAAATTCTTGCAATTCGTTACATTTAACTCTGGCCCTTTTTCCGCACGGTCGAAAAATCGTTACGCGTCGTCTCAAAGACAACGTCTTAACATTTTTAGAAATGTTTTAATTTCCAAGAAAGCCATATGATTGACAGACTTCATTTAGCTTCTCGGAAGCCTATATTCATGATTATCAGATCCCGACAGAAAATTTATAAACAACAAAATAATTTTTTTTTTTTAATTCCTTCATGAATCGGCTTTTGGGCCCTTTGATTGTTAAGCCACGCATATGGTTACAATAATTCCAGAATCCGGACACGTAGTTACTGTTCCTTCGAATTTGGTACATTGCGAAAGCGATATAGGTAGACTCGCTTCTATGCGTTATCCGGAGGGCTTCGTGGAACGATAGGTAACACATTACCGCGAACAATTTCATCTCCGTGTGAGTAGCAAGGGCGAGCGGGGGTGGGGTAGTAGGTAAATGAATGGGGAAAGTTCGGCATCGACGAAGGGCAGGATACCGAGAGGCCCTGCGGATGGCGGGGCGTTAGCAACGACGGGAACGTTGGAACGGCGATTAGAGCGTACAGAGGGTGCCGAGGCCGCGGCGTACCCGGTAACGGGGGATTGGGCTGCTAAGTAGCATTTAATTGAACGCTCCATTCGAGTTCGTTAGCGCCCAGCGCAATTATAGCATCGTAGGTATACTATACCCACGGCCTATCTATTAGTAAGAGTCTGATTATAATTACCGGGCGGGCGGATCGCGGGTGTGAGAGACGATGAGGACGAAGGGGGAGGGGAAGGGTGGCAAAAACGGTGGTAACGCGATATCAGTTATGTGGCAACTCCCCTTTGCTTATCAAGCTGTAGCTTTAACGCTGCGTAAACATTCGCTGTGATAATTCCTTGATGAGACTTACAGGGGAATATCGATTAGGGGAGAGATTGTTGAGCTTCGGAAGGTAAATACGCTTCCGGTTATTGCGCGAGATCCACATTCGAATAAACAGACACCGTGGTTAGAATGTTTATTTGAACAAAATGAAACAAAATGAAAAACAAGGAATTGTCGATTTTTTTGCTATCAAAATCAATATAAGATCTAGGTATAACCTGGCACGAAGATTCGAACTCAATGTTCTACGAAAAAACAGAGATGCTTATTGAAATAATATATTTGAGCGAAATGGAATTAAAAAAATTCAGAAAATAAATTTATTTAATTGTTTCTTCAACGTTTTACTATTACATCCATGTTTTTTAATTCCTATATGAAGAAAACCACGAATAAAGCGGATATCAACGCTGGTGATTGAAAAGCAAATTATTTTGCAAAAATGTCTGTCAATGCCAATATTAAATTCATTCGCGCACTTATCTCTATGTGCGCCGATAGTTGAAGATTGTTCTGGAGAATTTTCTGCGATGCTAAGTAAAGTCGCAAGAAGACTCGAACTCAATAACCGCGGATCGGGCATCGCGAGTCGATTGTTTTTCCATCCCGAACTGTATTGACAGTGCGGCACGGCTAATATTTTTTCACCGCTGCCACATGGCCGTTGGTGAAGTGAAAGAGAGGCGATATATATAGAAAGCGCGGACAGCTAAACAAACGAGCGAGCTTTCGGTTATATCGACACGCCGTTGGATTTATCGTTCATTGTTTCTCATACGATACTGCTACGCTGCCGCGGCTAGACCCTCCCTTCCCTCCCATCTCCCCTTGTGTATATATGACCCGACGATTTTCGATGTTTCTGGCAGGAGAGGCGAATGATTGTTTTGCGTCGCAACCGCCGGTCTATACAGTGACCATATACACGCCGTTGAAAAGCTCTCGATATCGTCCAGTTGGAAAAAAATAAAATACACCAAGCTCAAAGCTAAACGAGCATGAGTTCGCAACCGCGAAACAAATACGCAAATGCAGGAAATATTTTTTCCAATTTTTTTTTTTTTATGTCGAATAAAAAAACTTAATACCCTAAATGCTCAACGTCCTCATGCGGCGAAGTTTTTTTATATTCGATGATCTCTCGTTATCGATGGTGATTGCCGATAAAATAACGAAATGATTCGGGGATTTTTTTTTACGAGAATCAATCGCACGATCGTCAATCTCGCACGATCGATGTCGGTGCGAACGAAGAAATGAAAATTGTTGGTCGGCACTTTGACGGTAAATTGTCTCGCACCATTCGCAGCCAGATTAATAGGCTCACGAGTGTACGAATTCCAAATCGTAGTCATATTTCACGAATATCCTGACGATAGCAATTAAATCATCGTCAACGCTTCTCAAAACTAATTCGCCTTTTAACAAGCGTTCATTGTGCCCCTCCCGAATCGGAAGAGCTGTGAGACTTCGCACTGTACAATATCGCAGTTTATTCCGCGATAATGGCAAGGGCTTACCAAACGAGCGTCGAGAGACCCGCGAGGAATAATAAAAACCCCTCGGAGAGCGTCGGCGAACTAGCGAAATCGAAAAGGGAACAAGCCCTTGGTTTGCTGCTCTCTGGCAAACGTTGGGATTGGCGTGTATATCAAGCCGACGATAAAAGGTCGAGCGAGAACTGGGATGGTTGGATTGGAAAACGAGCAAAAGAGTGAGATATCGCGGTGGCTCGTTTAAATCACGATTTTTCCGTTAGCCTCCCCCGTCATTCGCAGTACAGCGTGGAAGGTTAGCTTCGGGAAAGCAGCGGCAAGGCACTGTATGGCTCGATAACCTGCGAGCTGGAGGACGATGTTAACAGGAACTTCGGAATCCCGTGTGCTCGACTATAATGTGTCGTTGGCATACACCTATCGTCACTACACGTATCTACGAAGCTCGAGAATCGCGAAAGCCACTGCGGGGAATATCGATTTTATCCGGTCAACCGAAGCATCCGCTTTTATTCTCATGACGACCATCGAAAAAAATCATCCACAGAGGGTTCGCAAGTTGCATATGCAAAATGCGATTTATCTGGGACCGATTTCAGGCACAGTTGACGACCACCGCATTCGATATGCGACAGAATATGCAACCGAATACATGAAGAACGATCTAATCGATTCCGAATTTTATAATTGCCTCGGTTCTCGAAACATCCACTTATCGGGCCGTCTACTGTACACGACAGTTGTATCTTCCGGCAAACATACAAATTGAATCCACATTTTGCCTGTGGAAATAAGTGAACTTCACTTTTCTCGGTAGATTGTTCACGAGACATCAGCATCGGGTAACAGTTCATACAAAATCCGACTGCACGTCGAGAGGTTTCCCGGCATTGCCAGTGGCAATGCGACTTCGCGGTACTCGGCAAACTTCGTCTTCGGTAAGGAAATTAGAGGGTCTCTCCGGAATTCAGAAGAAACGAGGGAGAAGTAAGACGTACAGTCGTCTGAAATAAACCGGCGGCCGAGAAAGCGAGAAAGAGGCAGCTAAGAAATTGAAAAAAAGAAAAGAAAAACCGTACAGAAATGCAGCGCTGGAGAAAAAAAAGAAGCAACGGGATTTTCGAGAAACGCCGAGCCGGGGGTACAGCGGGCGTGGTATTAACTACATAAATAACACGCAAGCCGCGGGGACAGCGCGGCACCAAGCGTAGCTACCGCCACACACACCGGGGACGAGAAAATGAACGTCGAGCTCCCGAGAGAAAACCTTCCTCATCCTCGCAGCAAGGACGGGCGGAGGATCACAATCCGTTCTGTATTCCTCTTTCCAACGCTATTCGTAGACATTTCTTTTTTTTTTAATATATATATTCGGAACAACCATGCATGTAAACGAGTTCCAGTCGGAAACTCGCATGTTTGCGTGAGAAAAAATGTTGAATCACCGAATGAAATATGCCGAAAGTATGGACAATGAATTTTTCGTACTAATGTGATACGCTCAATTAAGGAAATATTTTTGTAGCGATGTATCATCAAAATATCGGAATTATATGAATATCTTATTTTATCGTGACATTTTGAACTCTCACCGGCCCAATTGCCGCTGCGTTAATTTTGCTTCGCAGTGTCTGCGTTATTTTCGTTTCGTGGCATACTTTACTATTTTCAACCGACGAACATTTGTCGGGAGTCTCCGATGCTGTCACTTCCACATCAGTATGTAAAAACCCGTTTGTTTAAATAATTTTTCAACAGTTAGCGAGCAGGTTTCGATGTCGAAGAGTCTATGATTTCTTCGATGATTAACACCGAGTGGAGTCGATTTTGAACCAGATGGATATAAATGATAAATTGTGAAAATTATTCGAAGCGGTACAAAGTATTTCGCAATATTTGAGGTTTTAACTCTCGGCTGTCCGCCAGGACGAGAGGACGAGAGTGGAGCGTTTTTTTGTCCCTATGTTCTCGAAAACGGTTGAAAATCACGTATTACATTTCGACATGATAATTCTACGACCAATGGTCTGTGTCGTTTTTAATAGAGAACTAAAAACAGCCGAATGTTCGAACAGAAAAGAGTGTTTAATTAAATTTGCTTTGAATTTGGCGAAGTTTGTCCGCGATATTCTGCAATATATTTTATAGAGCTAACGCTTTAAAAAAAATTCTTCAAGGAGGATACAATTCGCAAAAATGCACAAAAATGAGATAACTCTCGACTGAAGAAGCAGTGTTTGAAAAAAAAATTGTCTCAACAAAAATAAACAACAATTAATTATCCACATATTATAGTTCGGAGATTTTCGCTCTCAACGTAGGAATAGCGCGATAATACTCCGTGAATAATTCATTATTCTAGGTTTTTTTGTTAATACAATTTTTTATTACTCGTTCGGTCGGCAGTTTTTGAATTTTTATTTTACCTTTTTTACAATTGAGTCTTTAAATCTCGTCGGGTCTTCGAATTTTTCTTTTGTCCGCCGTCACTAAGCGGACTGAGATACTGGGCTCGCGGCTCGCTTTAATCGACGAGCTTCAAAACTCTTCGAAGATCCGCGGACAACCTTCGAAGACCCGAGTCAATATTTGATGAGGATAAAGGTAAAAAAAAAGACGACAGACGGCGCGGTTGTTCGTCAGCAATGGAAGGACGCAGAGGGGGTTTCTCGATCGGGTCGCCGATTAGACTCGAGTCGATTATCATTCGCCCTTTATTTTGTTTGCACGGAGGCCGAAAGAAACTTTGTTTCGGTCGCAAAGTCTAGACGAGAAGAGAATTCGAGACGGGAATTACAGGGACACAGAGCGAGCCCACTTGTAGCTTTTCGGCGACTATCAAGAGTTACGGGAGATGGTCCAGAGTTGTCCCGCGGCTGTATATATACGAGCTTACACTGTAGCAAGCTCGACTGGATATAGTCCCCGGAGCCCCGCTGGTCGTTTGGCGTTTCTCCCTTCCATCTCGATTTCCCTTATAGCCACTGTAGTATATACCGCGAATCGATATCTCGTTTAATAGCCAGCAGTAGCGGGCCAACCCTTCGGGGAATGAAAGAGCGATAGAACGAAAAGTGTAGGAGTGAGAGCGCCAGAGCTACCTGAATAATTCGAGCGACGCGTCGTCGTGTTAAAATGACACCGCACATCGCACATGACAAATGCCAGCCTCGGAAATTTCGATGATATGTGAAATGTTGTATACTTAACAAGCTATCGATATACGCTCAATTTACGTATCGCGAGGTGTGCTTTCATGAAACTATCGGAAAAATGTTGCAGCTAAATAAATATTAAAACGAAAATATTATCGTTTATATTGGTGAAAAATATTGATCAATTGGAACATGAGATAATAATTTTTTTTTCAATCCGACCGTTACCCACGTTATCATCTGTAAAAAAAAAATTAATTTCTCAATATATATATTAAGGCGATTTCAGCGCTACATTGGTGAATTTTTTCCAATAAAAAAATGATTGACAGTTAGAAAGAATAAGAAAAAAAAATTGTCATTTTTCAGAAACATTAACGAATTAACTTGTGCGAAAAAGAATGTTGAGTTACCAAGTAATCCGGTAATCCATTTTTTTCAAATTCATTTGTTAATAACTTGTACATTATGATAATTGTTAGACAAAATTAATCTTCTTCGGACTATCTGTATGTTTGATTTTTTTAAATTATCATTCCCATGGGGAATATTCGAAATACGCTTGGAATTTCTCTCGGCTGAGACTTTAGCGATGCACCCTCCTTAAAAACCGTTCGATACCGAAACTTTAAACGGGTTCATTGTATATTTGCTTGCCTTTTACTTGAGAAACGCGACCGAGAATGAGGAATAGGAAATGAACAGCGAGTCTACCGAAAAAAGGGATTTGTTTGCAGGTCGAACGGTTGGGCTTAATTTAACGAGGCGAACGTGCCTACCTAAACCCCGGTTTGAAAGGGTCCCTCGTGATTTTCGCCCGAAGAATGTAACAACCCCTGTTCCCTTCCTCCCCACTTTTCGCCCGCGGGAATTTCCGTTATCAAAGTTCGTCGAGGCTGACGGTTCACGGGAACGATGTGGCATTTTCGCAATGAATTAATATCGTCGCGCCTCACAAGCTCTCTCCGAGGATCTTCCTGTGCTACTATGCGGCAGCGGTGCGTCAAAAGATCCCGCGACCCTCCAGCGCTCGCAATAATTGCAATCTTTGCGTCAGGTTGAAGTCAAAGTGCGGATATCATGAATTAATCGGAATCTTTGCATCGGCGTTTTTTCAATTGCAAACGAAATTTTACAAAATTCTACGCGACACTCGACACGCGAAATTAATGTTTCTTCCATTGATCTCCAAGACTTATCGGCAAAATCTCGAGTCTTCTCATAACTCCATTTTCGAAATTTCGTTCGAATAAATGTAATCGCTCTCTATGGATGAATATTGAACCTCGCGGTCAAAGATTCTCGTCGAACAAAATATCGAATGAATGTATAAACGATAAGTTTTTCTGATCCATTTTGAATCTACATGGAAAGGTGCGCGATCGCTCGACCGTATGTATACGTTGTCTGTGTACTTTGTGCCACGGACCAATCGGGATCGAAGCTGGTTAAAGGCACGAGACGAGAGATCGGGAACGGGTTAAAGCGATATTGCCATGGAAGCGAGAAAAACCTTTCGATGGAGAAGAGGGCAGATTGATCCGGCACATGTAGCCGCTTCATCGTGGCGGTACATAGAGATAAAGGATTGAAAGCAACAAGAGGGGGAAGAGGGGGGCGGATAGGAAGGTGGAGAGAGGTTGAAAAAAAAGTGGATGCCCTCGCGGCTGGCCACCCGTTCACCACGCTTCGCTCTTCATTCACCGTGTAGGAGTCATTCACGTCGCGTTTGCGCCACTGCTACTGCGCTCTATGAATGCTACCCTTTAACGTATGCGATTTGAAAGAGCGCGAGTGCATGGATACATATGCACCAAGTGATATGGAGAGGGGTGGGTGAAATAGAGGAACGCCTAGAACGCGACAGAGTCACGAGCGGGATCAACAGCCGGCGCTACGCCGCGATAGCTACGCCATGCCAGAGCAGCGTTAAGCCAGGCACATGATCTATCTATCCATAGAAACGGGGATGGTCTGATGTTTATCTTTCTGTCACGCCGCTATCCTATATCTGAGTGCTATCTTAAAGGGGTGGGAGTGAATAGACGTTTCGGTGATTTCAGCCTTAAAGCGTGTTTTATTTCTTCAATAGGGTGAGAAAACACTGGTAGCATCAATCCCGCACGATTGTTTATTCGTGATAGTAGTGTTCTTGTATCAAAAAATGTTTAGGTTCGAATATTAAAGATTGCCTTATTATCCGCAAGCGGCGGGCTGAGCATATGTTACGGTGATTTCAGGCTGAATGCGTGTTGTATTTTTCTTTATTGGTGAAAAAAATTGTGTTACCAAACCCATTCGATTTTTTATATTGATAACGATCTTCTTGTGATGATGAAAAATTCTAAAGCCCGAATACCAACGATTGTAGGAAAAATCTATTTTTCTTGAGAAAGAAAAACATGGGAAGAATTAAATTGCAACAAATATTTGTACCTGGGATTTTTTGTAAAATATTTTTTCATCGATTGGAAAAAAAGCATGTTTTTCTTCCGTACAATAAACATTACAGACATATCAGCTCTGTCGTAATTAAAATAAAAAGCCAAACGCAGGAGATAAGCTCGAAGGCAAACGCTGCAAAAACGAGAGAGGCGAAAACGCGAGTAAAACGGGGAAAAATAAAAGAATAAAAAAAAAAAGGTTATAGAGTGCCCATGCCAGGATCCTCTCGCGGACCCGTTGATGTTTCAAAAGTTTTTTTTTCACCAGCATCGGTAATCGAAGCCGGATTCCCATTGTGTCCGTCAAATAATGCGTTCGATCGAGACCCTCAACGGCGAGCTCGCGTCAGAGACGGTGATTGATAGCCAACGGGTATCAGCATGGATGGCATCATTCCCGAGCACATAGAGATTCATACAAAATCGTTGATGTATCGAAGTAGAATTCGTAATATCATTGCCGTGAAAAATATTTCTCACTCGATAAAATTGTTTTTTTTTTTTTGCCGATACTCGCGACTCAGCAATTCGCGATGCGAAAAAAATTTGCACACGCAATTTAACGCGCCGGGTTAATGAACTACAAAATTCTTTGGTCGTTAAGAAAAACATGAAAAAACTTATCGTCTATTGGACTTTTTGTCGAGGTTCGCCTAATTTTTTTTTCTGTCCCAAAAATAAATCAGCTTCTCCAAACATCTGCATGAAACAAATGTATATAAAAAAAGGAAGAAAATCAAATAAAATGATCGGCGTGTTTAAAACGACAAACTAACAAGCTGGAACGGTGGAAGTGTCAGATAAAGTGGAGCACGCTATACGACGAAGAAGCGAGTGACTGAGTTCTGTGCCAGCCCCGGCATTTGCTCGGAGAATTTCTGTGCCGGTAGAGCTTGAGTAAGAAAGTTTGGCAAACTTATCCGCGCGAATCTTAGCGGGGGATCTCAATTTCTGGGCTGGCATGAAGGGGACCGCGCGACGATAGCTAGCGCGCGGCAAAGGGTACAAAGTACAGAACGAGGTGTAGGAGGAACGAGGTAAGCAGGTGAGGAGTAGAGTAGAGTGAACGGCAACGGAAGGGTGCACGCCACATGGCCGCCGGCGTTTCTCGAATACCGAGTATACGCCGAAAGCTTCTACCGTCATTCCAGGCGGCGGGACGAAGGTAGGCGGGCAAGCAGACTGCGCGAAAGCCTCCGAACCTCGAGGCTATGCAGCCTGGCTAGAGAAGATAGAAGAGACGCGGTTAATGTGGGTCACCTGAACGAGAAATCGTATATTGCAAGAAATATGAAGAAAAAAAAAGGAGTTCCTTTGATTTCGTCGTTAGAGGAATTAATTTCCAGAGGAACAATCACTCGATAAATCTATTTAAAAAAAGACATCGTTTCATCTATAAAAAAAATTCAGCACCAATTGCCAATTGACACTACAAGCCGCGTATACAAATTCAAGGATCGTTACCCTCGTTTTATCTGGAATAAGATGTTAAAAGTGCGCTGAAAGGCATTTTTCTCTTCTCTCACGCGAGACTGTGCGCCCGTGAATGGAATACCGTGGTCCGCGAGGGATAAAACTGCGTTGTCAAGCTCACCGCTGGAATCCCGCAATTGTTGCGGCTCCGTACTTTCCGAGTGCTTGCATGCGCCACGACTTTCAATAAACACGAGCATCGCAAACGGCACAAAATGGCATGAAAAAAGGAAGGTTCGAGACAAAGGACGGACAATCGAGAGAGGAAAAAACACTGCGAAAGAAGGAACAAACGAAGAGTTGCTTTGTGCTCGGGAAATAATTGCGAACCCTTGTACATTCTCGTTTGGATCCGCGCCGCTTCTTTCGACCTTCCCTCCAAACACTTCCTATATCAGTTTTCGAGACTGCAATATCGTAGTCCACCGGTGTCACGGTAGTTTCGAACGAACGTGTGCAACATCCGCCGTAACATACGTAGTGTGTAAGTAACGCGAGTAAAGTATAGCGGAAGTGTACCGAGCGCGCCGCGTCGAGGGGAGGGCGGAGGTTAGCTCTCGCAAGCTAGGTAACTGGCAAACGATAAGAAATAGTGGATACACGTGCAGGTGTACCCTTCGTACTGTGTAAAGATATATTACCGCGAAATGCACGATGCACAGACTTGCCCTACCACTAATATGAGGTACACGGGCACCGTATTCTTTAGTTCGATTTATAACCTTTCTTTTTCCTCATCCACACATTACTCGATTAGAGGGAATCTTTGCCCCTGAAACTTTTGCCACATCCGAACCGGCCTCACGAAGTTAAATCCCTCTCCGAGCATTTCTTTTGTTCATTTTTATTCGTTAATGTCAATTCAAAGTTTCATTACACTTCCTCTTTTTTGAGTATAACCTTCTTTTGGCCGTAATTGTTAGAATGTATGTGATAATAATAATAATAAATGAATTCGAGAACATAAATCGTCTATTGGAAAGTGGACGTGTCGCGGTAATTACGATACGTATATATATCTAGAGAATACATATTGTACAATAATTGTCTATAAAATATATATCCGAGATGTAGAACTTCATACAGATCCTTATCAGGATCTTCGAATACTCCCTGATCGACCTTACTAATTGAAGTGATACATTTTTCGTAAAAATGTATACTCACTGCATCATTATCAAGCCCCGAATTAATATTCTCCAGTAACAATAGTCCTAACCTTGTCATTGAAATCGAGTCAAAGTTTTGTAAAGACAATAATTGTGAGGATAAAATGTTTATGAGCGCATGAAACAGTCCACGAGCGTAGATTATCCAGTAACGACAACCCTGACCAGCAGGTCTGACTATACACAGCCATGTCTACTTGACGCCTCGAAGTCTGAGGAGATGCGCGCATAGCCCGCTGGCCTATAGACTCTCGGCTCTACAATGCACTAATGCCGGTCGTCGTAACCAGGCAACCGAGGTGCGGATGCACGACCACCGCTCGTTCGCGACATCGAAATGACTAGCGATGTTCCAAGCGCGATACATGCGAATAAAAAGCCAGTGAGAACAGGTGTTAATGACAAGAGATTCGCACATTCACTCAAGAGTCTCTCCGGTCTACGCGAGAGCGAACTTGAAGTGAAGAACGTGCATGCACCGGAGTAAGCATGAAATAAGTTCAAGTGCTTTTTTTTTTCTTTCGCACCTTCCGGAACGAGAAAGCTCTCGACACATCGTAATACGAATCTCTCGCATCCCCGTCTCCAACCCTGCCATTACCCATTATACTTGACAACTATTTTTACACTTTTCTTTCAACGGGATAACGGCGCAGAGAACGAAGTTGCGAGAGCAATGGAAACCTTTTTTTCCAGCCTGTTTCATTCGTACATAGCTTTTGCCACCCCCGTCCGTTGCAATGAATTGCATTCCGGAGCTCCGGAGCTACCCTCGTTTCGCGTTCGATGAGAAAATCACGCGCTCACGTAAACTGCGAAGCTTCGGGGCGGGTAGTACTCGATGAGAACCCGACGCGGAGTCGTTGCGCGCCCCTCGCTTTTCCAAAGCTTTTTTTCCTCTCTTTCTCCTTTCCTCCAACTATCGGCTTCGTTCGCCTCTCTGTCTCTAACACACCGTGATCGAACAGCTGCTGATGCTGCGTGTGCAACGAGACTAAATGGAAATTTTAAGTGCACCCCGGCAGCAACATCATCTCTCGCAACCATCCCCCACTTCAGTTCAGCAGCGTAACGGCATCTGGGCTACAACGCAGAATATATATATACATATATCAAGTATATATGTGTATATAAATATATACATACATATACGATCGGGTTGGAGAACACGAGTGCGCACAACCGATCAAGCGAAAGAACGAAATAGGGCGTGGAGGAAAAACGTTGAGAGTGAATCGCGAAATAGGGCGTGTAGAATATAAACGCGACGTCGTCGTCGATCTCTGGCGAAAAGCTCCATCGTCGATTATACAACCCCCTTTTCTTTTTTCGTTATCCAATACTCATTGGGCTCACAGGACTCGCAACGTAATTCGTATGTTTGTCTCATTACATCGATGCATCGAGCTTTCGGACGACCGGTGGACCGAAATTGTTCGGGACAAGCGTTCGGAGTCGACAAGGCGACTAAGATCGAGCGAGCCGGGGAGATAAATAGTAAAAAAGTGAACGGGGAAAAAATGGGAAGGGAGCGAAAAACCGAGCAGGATGAAAAGCTCACGCGCGTTCGCGGGTTTAAAGTCTCGTTCTTATCACGAATTTTTCAATCTCGTTGGCCGCGGGGCCACACCGGTACGAAAAGTATGGTCTAGCGATAGCGGAAAATGAATGACTAGGCATAAGTGTATTCCCGTGTAGAAAATCGTGTGGCGGGCCAACGTTATAGCCCGGTGTACCTCGCGAGCTTCTCGTGCTGGCGATCGCACGTACATTTCATACTATGCACATATATAGAGAAGATATATATATATGTATGTGTATATCGCGGGTTCCCTCGACCTCTCGTGACTCGGCGGGTTTAGCCCCCCGCGGCCCCGTCGTACTAGGATATCTCGAATCTTTCAATTCCCCGCACTTTTTTTACACATGCCCTCCGTGAGAGCCTTCCCTGAGAATTAGCGCGAAGGGAAGAGCGCGCGTGAGTCGAAGAAAAAGAAAAAAAGGAAAATAATGAGATATAATAGAATCGTGAATACAGAGAAATCGACGTCGTCGATGGTAGAATCCACGCGCGTTCGGCGAAGCACACGGAATAAGGCATTAAAGGTTCCCTCACGATCGATTCGCGTAGTAATTGTTATCGAGCCGCTGGGCTTCCACGTCGGTACCGAGTACAGGAATTTCCAGTTCCACTTTTCTTCTAATAGGAAGTCTCTTTCCGCCTCTCGCCTCATTTATTTATTTTTTCTCCTCTTATTTTCGTTCCTCTCGCCTTCGCTCTCATTCGTTCTTAATTTATATTCCGCGGTGTGTCCTTCGCGCGCTCGCCTCGTATTAATAAAGACAAAAATATTGTGCGACGGCTTTTACCCACTGCCGGGCTACGGCGGCTTTGAAAGCACAGGACGAAATGGGTTCGTACCGGAGCACTAATAGCTGAATTCCGTGTCGCGAGGTCGGACCACCTAGAGCTGATGGCTACCCACCCCCTCGAAGGAAAGTGTGCTGGAGGGTGCGAGCGCGATAAGGGTCACTTCTAGAATACTATATACTGCCATCAACCTCCTCCTTCTTCCCGCCTTAACCTTCCTCGTGCCGGCGAGTCTAGTTTAGGTTGTAGTCCCCAATAGTCGTTACGCGCCGCTAGATCCGCGTATATCCTGCGTGTCCCCCTCGTTAAGGTCAATACGCTCCGGACTCCCACAGAGAATTTCCTGCCCGACTA
Organism: Ischnus inquisitorius; assembly: GCA_963924025.1. Taxonomy (NCBI): domain Eukaryota; kingdom Metazoa; phylum Arthropoda; class Insecta; order Hymenoptera; family Ichneumonidae; genus Ischnus; species Ischnus inquisitorius. The sequence continues at coordinate 4,967,012 of OZ001245.1, read as the reverse complement.
ACTGCGACTATGAAAATGTCTTGGTCGCGTGATGGCATTCCACGAAGGGTCAAAACGGACAGGTGAAGTCACCGACTCTGTGCCGCGCGCACATGAGTGATTTCATTAATTTGTCAATCGAGTTTACAAACAATATGTAAACGGATTTAATCAGCAATCGATAATTGTCAGCAAAAAAACGCTTTATAATAAGAAACGCGACAAAGCGTAAAAAGTGTAATTATCGCGTCTAGACCTCGAGTCATTATTTCGACTTCCTCGCCGCACGATCGCTGCTATGAAATTGCTAACGATTCTAAATATGGAATGTTGAAAAAGCCTTCCAGTGCCCAAGATGATATACGATATTTACTGCATGAATGTCTGATAGGAAGTAATAAAGAAGTAACTATGACATCGTAAAGTTCTTATAAAATATGGAAAAGGAAATCCAAAATAATTTCAGAAACTAATTATAATTTCCGGTCTTGTTAAATCAATAGCAATGTTGACCATCATGGTTGTGCACAAATTGAAACGGAGTGTAATGTTAACAATGTGCACTGGTATTATCACTTTACGTTCGCATGGGACACGTATATGTGTAAAAAAATTATTAGTCAAATGTGTACCGGACACACTCGTTCAAATTCAAAAGGAAGTCTGCGTCACTTCCACTTGTTAGTCTGGATGCTTGTAACATTAACGTAATAATTTTACCGGAGATGGACGCGGTGGACGTGCTACAAAGTCGGTGCATAAAGTGCTTCATTCTTGTGAGGTCAAAAAAAAAAATGAGAAAGAAATGGAGGAGGAGAGAGTCAGTGTGACTGTGTGTGTGTGTGTGCGTGTGTGTTTGAGAGTCAATCCGTGCCGCCTTCCGGGCGCCGGCAACCGCGCACGGCAGCTCACTTGCACTGGTGATATTATTTTTAATCCTCTTTTCCTTGCCGCACCGTAATGACAAGCATTAACCAATTAGCGCCCACTGGATGGTTACCCTCCCTCGGCTGGGTTCAAGATCCTGAGACTCGTCGAGCGCCAGCCAACTTTTCCGCTGGCCAAATGGGTCTGAGAACGGCTAAGACCGGTACGCCCCGTAGGCTGACCTATTTTCGCTGCGAAATGAAGTGCATCCCGTTCTCGTGGATTGGCGCGATAAACCGCAATCTTTAGATGCACTTTAGTTAGCTTTGCCCGCTTCCTTACGCTTTTGTTGTAAAGTACCGACGATTCTTTTCTCCAAAATTACGGGAATACAGCAGATCGACTTATCGTAAGAAAACACATTGCTGAGTATCAGAGTAGGAAGCAGCATCGAAATCGCGGATTCTGTAATTGTCAGGCTTTCTGGGGAATCATTTCCTTATTACGACCCAAGTGTGTTCATGTAGAAAAATAATCAGAGGCCTCACGATAATTCTAGATCTCGGGGAGCATTAAGCATTGCACGACTGATAAATGTAGTCTTGTTGGGTTAGGAGAATTCGTTTTGCAAGTTTTCGCGAAGACAACCGACTATTAGTATTTCATAAAGCTTGGACGACCATACACGCCCCTGGCGCACGCGACTCGTTCAATTTATAGGACGTGTAATTTTTTATTCCGTTTGCCACATCCGCATGGCGTCTCGGAAGATATATTGCTTTGTACCTTGCCATATCGATCTGACTATTACCGAGCTCAACATTTTTTTCAATTGTTGGTCGAAGTGGCTCAGCCCAACTGTTAGGATGGAAATGCGAGTGATGCTATTGGGATAATCGATGCAAAAGTGTGGGTCTTACATTAACGTCTGTTATCATTGATCTATCGTGCATGCGTATCCGTAGAAGAGTATTATCGGTGCAGATGACGAGCACGTGCTACACGCCGCGAAATAGCTCTGAGCAGGTGAAAAGACGACGAGGGAATGATACGGGAATAAGGAGAAGCGATGAAGTGCGCTCTCAAAGGGATCTAGATACGCCAGTCGAGTGCTCCGCTGGCGATGGTAGTGACATATTAATTCATATCGCACGAGCTAACACTGGCGCTGCAAGCTCGAAACACAAAAGGGCGGTAGGAGTATGGGGCGTATGTCGCGCAACTCCTGCATACTGACATCCGAGCGAATGTCTCTACTAGTCCCTCTGTCTCCATGAACGTAATTAATTTTCGGAATATGCGGATTTCAAGCAAAACGACGACTTCGAAATTTTTGAGTTATCAATACGACTACGATTGAATAAAAATCACACAGATATACTGTTTCTCGTAATAAATTATGAATTTATTGTTAAATTTCTTTTTTGCTATTGAAATAATTCCAGAGCGTCATTTTGTAGCCATTCGCGTCGAAATTGAGGCAAAAACATTTTTTCGATAACGAGCATTGAATTTACATAAATTCTTGTAGTCATAACTGCGAGTAATTTGAAAACCGATTAAATATATTTTTTGAAGTACATTGAAATGAATGCTCCACCACCGTAAACTACTAAATTACGTCAATTTAGTGTTCAACGAATTGTGCGCCTCAGAATGCTGATGTGATATGAAATAAAAACGTGGCTTGGAAAAAAAAGCAGTCATAAATGACACGACAGAAGTAAAGACGAATATTCAGTAAGGCAAGTTCTGTAGTAACCAGTCGATAAATCAATAATCAAAAAACATCTCACCGTCTGGAACGTGCCGGAAAAAAATGCCGGTTCCTTGTCGTGCTCGACAGTTCCGGAAACGTCGAACTACACACTCACATCACTGTCCTGCGGAACACCTTAGCGGTCCATCAAAGATGTGTTAATTTGAACGACAAGTCACAAAAGAGCACTGTTGTCGGCTGACTAGCGTTCGGTAATCGAGGGTCGATCAAAAACGCGCGCTAATGATGTTACCAAAGCCGTAGTAAAAATTTTAGAACGCGTGGTACCTCGTGCGACGTGACTCGTTGGAGTAGCGGAGTTGGATTGTATCCGTTAAAGTCTGGCGCGCGCGCACTTCTCCCACGGTTAAAACTCGAAGGCGACGTAACAGTGGGTTGATAACGGGGGGCGACGACGTTCGAAGAGGAACAGCGGAGACCTCTGTCCCGATGCGCCGTTCGAGTACGACTGAGTGAAGCAAGCCCCGCGCGACCCGCGACCCGAAACCCGCAAGCAGCCAGCCACCCGACGTACGCGCGATAGACCCCTCCGTGGACGCACCAATCGGCGCTGTCCTTTGCGCAACTACCCCGCGGACACCGACCGATTGACCACATGCTCCTCAACGTCCTTCATGTATATCCAGTACGGCATGCTATACCTATGAGGTTGATGTACCTCTCGGCGCCTTCTACCCTCATCCAAGAAAGGTATGATGTCAGTGTACCCGAGAAACTACCACCTAGGACTGTGCGCGACTCGGTCTTTGGCCGCTACCGGCACTGGTCATACTGACGGAGAGGAATGACGACGGGGTGGGATTGGGGAACTCCTCATAATTCCTATCGCGGACGACCGGCGAAGATTGGAATTCGACCGAGTTCTCCGATTCTCTGGATCCTGTCGAGCGGATCGAGGCGAGATGGAAGGTTGGATAGCGGACCGAGTCGGAGAATGGTGGCCGGGACGAGAGGAGTGAGAAGTATGGGTCCAGCCAGGATAGGATTCGACATGTTTAATCGTCCTGCAAGAAACTCCGCTGAATTCGGAGATGGAGAGAGAGAAGCTTAACGCGAATGGATAGGTCAGAAAGCTATTCAGTATTGAGTGGAATTTGAGTTCGACCGTGGTTACGAAAAACGGGTTGCTCGATGTTATTCCATAGCTGTTTGAATTCTCTGATATAGCCGAAGAATTAAGATTCAGACATTTTTTGAAAATACCACAGACATCTCACATCTATACAGACGGCAGACGCATGAATTCGATCGATTGAAAATCGTCAAAATTCAACAACGATTCAGTCTTGACGACACGCATTAAATAATTCAACTACCACGTCCAGAAAACTGCTCGGTCGGTAAAGGATAATTAATACTCTAACAGTGAGAGATTGTTGAATTAAACTTCTCTTACATTTGTTCCTTCGACATGCCGTTTCTGTTAATAACGGCATGAAATATTCTCGAAGCTTAAAATAATTTAATTGGCGAATAAAAGCTAAAAACGGAGCTCGTACCTTGTGGGAATACTCGTTGAAATTCTCTATAGACATCCGTAAGTCCAAGCGTTCACGTTATCCAACATCATCCGGCGTTGTCTGAAACATGAAGATAAAATTGGATCAATTATTTGCTGGCCTCATTTCAACTTTCGAAAAGCTAGTTTTCATACCGCTCGGAGGTTGATGCAGGTCGAGAAATTTCTTGAAGCCTGAATTATGAATTCAGATAGAAATTAAGAGTTTCCGCAACTTTTTCGACCGACCCGGAAGGAAATAATCCTCGCCGGTGAACAAATGCACGCACACAACGCCAAGAACGAATGAGAGTCCGAAGCAGCTTAACCGCAAAAAGTACGTACTTTCGGTCGCGCAAGTGGGGGTAAGGTACAATTAAAATGCAAAAGAAGATATTCCACGGACGACGCGGCATGAGAGCAGATGGAGTCGCGCGCAGGGAACGATGTCTGCTTCTGAATGGGTTGCGATGTTGCTACTTTCAGCTGCTAACACGGCACGGATGAAATTTTGTTAGTCGGACGAGTCGAAAATTCGAAGGAAGAAACGACACGAAGGTGTCTTCACCTCAGCTTCCACCTCAGAGACAACGACTTCGAGGGCGCGGAACGAAAGAGAAATTTTTCCATTAGTCGGTATAGGCATTGCCTTGTCGGAGCACGTTTACTACGTGACTTCAGACCGATGCGGAATAAGAAGACGAAGTGTACGCAAACAGCCAACTCGTGACTTCTTCTATGAAGCTGATGATAGATCAATACTCGGAAGTATGAAGTTCCCCTCTTGAAGTGATGGTTTGACAGGCGTACTCGGTAATTTAATTTGATTAAGAAGAGGCCAATCATCGCCGATATAAATCAATTGGATAATATAATCACGTAAGTTGAATTACTTGATGAAATCGTACCAAGAAAACGGCTAATCGAAAACGTCGATAATTCAATGAATATCTCTCGGCAAATTGATATTCAATACAAGTGTACGCAGCGATAGCGGAACGTAGAACATGCCGGACCATCATTCAGCCGCATATTCCTTTCAGTAGCGTCTATTTGAGTATACCGTACATCCTCGGGATCGATCGGTATCGCGCATCTCTCTCGTCGCTTCGGCATACATATAGGACGATAAACATTTGCTGTTCCAATACTTGGATTCGCAGACGGGGCGGAGGGGAACGGAGCAGGTTGAGCAGCCGGTAGTTCGGTTATCCAAACAAGAATATAGTGAGGGGTTGGGTGTTGAGAAGAGATCGAGGTCGTAGGGATGAGCGAGGAGGACTTCGAGTACCTACTTACGCCTGCCATATCGGGCACGATCCAGAGGAACCCCCGAAGCGGGCATCTTACGTGAATGTTGAGTCCGTGTACACTGGCATTGCTGGCACTGGTACAGCGTGTATAGTATAGTTATTGCAAGGTACGTACGCTACAAGCCTGAAATGTAGTGGCAGAAGCGGCAGATGGATTTGAGCTGGGCCTGAGCTAAGAGATCCGAGGAGACAAGAGCACGACGAGCCCAGCGCCGTTATCATCCGAGCGCCAAGATCCTCAGACATGAGAATCCTAGATCCAGAGAGGAGTAGCAGATGTGAGTGGCTAGAAGGAAGTAACCGACCGGAATTTAGGGACGAGTCACGAGTCACGCGTCCGCGAAATCGCGCATCTCGTTTGTTACCATCTGAAAAAATGTTGACGATTCTTGTGGCCTCGGGTAACGCTTTTAGAAATGTTCCTCCCGGACCTAAGTTCAACTTTGTTCAACAAATATTAAACAATCCGATTCATCGTAGTTCGGAAAGTTCGAATAATCGCGGGAAAGTTTCTTATTGGAAATTAGATGAAGTTAACTCGTCGTTTTTTCATCCAGGAGTTATCTCGACTATTTATCTTCGTCAATAAAGTTGCGATGTTGTTACACGATGGTGGACGGCTCTTTGGAGAAACAGGAGAATGTAGTCGATCGAGAATCATATAAAACGCTACAGTGGCTGTATCATAAATAGGCGAATAGTTGAGTGCATGCATAGTTGCTGTATCGATTACACGAGAGAACATCACACCGACTACACTGACTGGAATCGACTCTACTGTAAATATACACGAAGGAGGTGGCGAGGTACCGCATTGATTAGCCGCTCGATTGTGCGCTCGCTATGCGTAAATCAGGCAGCATGCAACATCTATAGGTTGACGCTGAAGCTACCGAAGCTCTTGGGTACTATGCCCGGTGCGAAACTCGATCCAATATAGAGATCGTGCGCTACCCCGTAGGCTACAACTACCGGAATTGATTACAACCAGAGAGACCGAAGGCGTCATATGCATGCATGTATTGATCGAGCAAATTTAACCGGTGTAGGCATAAAGAGCGAATCAAACATCGCAGTATGATGAGCTTCGATGCTCTCGAACATACTACGAATGTAATCGAACGGACGAATATACTATCAAGGTGCAATCGTAATTGCAACGATCTTGGTACTTCGACGTGTCCAACGTGTTTTTGGTTTTTTCCTTTTGGTTTTGAAATTCGGGGGAAATAACGCAAATGCGAGGCTGGGTATCATCCAACAAATTGGAGAATCGGGGTATACCAAAAATTGGAGTGTTACGAATTCTCACCCCATCCCGTATTCACGCCAGAACACCCTGGCCACAGGCAACATTACTATGTATGGACACAGTGTAGCTGTCGCATGCATATACACAGATACGCGACAAAGCAGAGTGTCAGCCCGGCACACGTACAGCGAGTACCAAACGAGAAGGGATGTTTGTGCGGCTGTTAGAGCAACGTTGGTGGGCTCGTCTGGCCTCCCTTCCGCGCTTCCGCTCGTCTGCCCAAGCCCCAATGGTCGCTATTTTGCACCAGCGAGCGGAAAAGCGTGCTACGGTACCAGCAGCATCATCATCCCTTCTCCACCCTCTGGCCGGCGGCGCGGCGACGCTGTTGGATAAAAGCGAAGAGCTACGAGGCGAGACAGACGGTGAACGGGGAGGGGGAGAGAATGAGAACGGTCTCGGGGACGGTGAGGAAATGAGACAGTGAAAGCAGATATAGCGCACGCGATGGAAGGACGGACGAGTCGATAGTTGCGTGCTCTTCAAGTTGAAAGGAGATGGACATAGACGACGGTACATACATATTGAGAGGATTGAAATGATAAAACGTGGAAAATCGTCATTATGGGATACAGTAGAGTGACCGTGAGGGGAAAGAGGGGACACGGGGAACATTAATGGCAGCGCTGTTGTGAAGATTCCGTGCGCATCGTTTGGAATGGGTTTTCCATTCCCATAGCCAGCCCGGCAAACCCCTCACCCCTAAACTATGTTACGTTTCCACTTCCTCTTTCCACAGGCGGTACTATAATCGCGCATTCCAGCGTGCCTACAATTCGCGTGTGCTCGCAATTCCACATTAGGAAGGGTATGCGCCAGAATATAGTAATTATGATTCGCACATAGCATTCTGCGAGAGTTAGTGGAGGGGGCGGGAAGGGGGCCGGGTGGTGAGGGAAAGGGGTTTGGAAGAGTGAGCGTGCAAGGGAAAGGTTCACCGGGCAGAAAGTAGGAAAGGGGTGAAAATGGACTTGCTGGCTCTCTGACACGGGACTTCATTAACGGATGAACGCGGGTTGAATAGACCTAAACATCCGGTAGCAGTAGAGAACAGCAAAGCGAGGGAGTGAACTCTTGCCACCGCGTCAGCCCCGCCTTTGGATTCCAGTAGTAACGGCAAGCACAGAGCTGAGCAGCAGGACGACGAGCGGCACGCTGGGTCAAGCGATGATTAATTGCTTCGTAGTCCCCCCTCCCCTTCCCTCCCTCTCGTTGACTAATTAGCAATTAGTCCGTGCTACAGCTACGACGGTGTACGATGTCGACGAGCCTCGGCAGAGGGGAGTGAGAGGAAAAGAGTGGTTGTTTTTTCATGAATTTCAGTGTACTTCATTAAATTCAGTAACATCGTTGGGTTGTTGTAGGAATGACGGTGCTAGTTTTGTTTTTTAATACCCTGCTACTGCCAAATGAACTACCCGTCGGCTGCTTTTGACTTAAATAAAATTCTCCGTTATTAATGCTCATCTGGAGCATTTTGATGAACGTTGTATGGAAGGCGTTAGGACGGTATTTGCCAGACGCAAGAAAAATAAAATAAGAATATCTTCGAAACACTAATTTTTCCACATTCAAAAAATATCAATCGTCTATTGCTTGAGTTTCAAAATAAATCTCGCCGTTGCCCATGTATTTGGGAACAGACAAATATTCTACAACCATTTGTTTCGTCTACCGAATCTTGACTTACTATCCTGCAAAAAATATGTACACCATCGAGGTATTAATTTCTAATGTGTTTACTTTGTAAAGATTTTTTTTTTTTTCATTCGAGAAGACTGTGGGTACGTAGAATCGTTTTACCCACGGCTTTGTTCGTTCGTCCGAACCGCGAAAGCCCGATGTCTGTATTTAACGTTGGCTCTTGGCCTCGCTTTCCTTTCCCCACATATCCATTTCCCTCGCGCTCTTGGCACACCGTCTCTTGGCTTTCCGCGATGAGAAGACCTCTCGGCCCGTCCCGTGGCATCACATATGATATTTATTCCTTTGAAGGCGAACGAGCGTAAATATTTCAAGCGGTTCAGCTTGCAGAAGCAGGCCCTTTGCCTTCCCTGGAGGCTCCCTTTATGCCTCGTATATATCCCAGTTCAAGTGCAGCAACGGCCTACAAGGCTATCAGTATCGTTTCATATACTGCATTACGGTGTACCACAAAACGTATACGCGGAGTGTCCATCCGAGAGCCGTCGAAAGCTTTTCCCGTACGCCGTGACGGTATCCATAAACGAAGGGGGGGGAGACGGCTTCTAGCATGTATGCCAAAAGCCTTTCCTTTTCGTATACGCAGAGCGATCAGAGGAGGATCAACCGAGTGAAATATACCGAACGATCGCCGAGATTGAAATCGACGATAGACCAGGCGCACCCTGCGCGCACCGCACGTACCGATCGATCTTGCCCTATCCATATCTCTTTTTCAACCCGGGCAGTTTTTTCATAGTTGATTTCGCCGCGTTGCCATTCTGTTCAATCCAACGCTGACAGGCGACCAGACACGCGCGGATGGAGACAAATTTTATCACCTCTTCTGTATCGAAATATCGATTCTATCGGTATCTACGATGAATAAATCCTAATTCATCCCTCATTCAGCAAAGAACCAACGACAAATAATCAACGAAAAATTACCTCCAAAAAAGATTACGATACAAAGTTTTTCTTTTATCAAGCAAACGAACATGTGATAATTTGGTTGAACTTATCTCGGCCTTTTAATCCGACCTTGTCTACTTTTAGCCATCCTTCGCGATAACGATGTAAACAAATTTCGTGATCTGGAAACTACCCACTCTCCGTGGGTATCGGGTCTACAATACCGTTTGCCCATTGTGGCCCTTCAGCGGTACGGATACTATGCAATTATCGATAATACGGTCAATTAGTTCGTCGAGGGTCTAATACGTTTTGTACGCGTGTATCCACTATATGGAGGGGTTTTATATAGCAAAGTTTCCACGAAGGCTAGAGGAACGAAGGAACGAAAGTATGTGCAGACAATATGTGTACAAACCACCCACTTTGACTCACAAGAAAAAACACGTTGGGCGTCCAGAGTGAGAGGGAGTTGAAGGCATCTAAAGCGGACCTGAATTAGTCAGGTAGCCGCGGCATACCATAATTACGTGATTATAGTCGAAAAACACGATTCGTCTAGGCGCTTAGCGACTCTACACAATACAAGGGTCACATAACCACGGTCGTAACACCGCCCCCCGAAGGTGCTCTTGAACGTCGTTATTTCGTCTCGAATCGAATACGCTCCTCGCATTTCGCGAAACGAAAAAAAAAGATTGTTGAATTTTTCATCGTTTCGCCGTGCGAGACTGCGATTTATAGAAACTCAACGAAATGCTTCTTGCGAATTTCTCTCACAACCTCCTTCAATAAAGTGCCCATAGTGGAGCTTCTTCGTTTAAACCTTGCAAAACGCTGAAATTTCGTTTACACACCGTTAGTATGTATATTTATGCATAGGACGCTTGTCGCGCTTACGAACGAACGACTAGGAGGTCGTCGTCGGCGTGGGGAGGGCTGTTGCCAAAGACGTGCACCTCGACGGCTTGCATCGCAGGGATGGGCGGCCAGACATACTCGGAGATCGGAGTAAGCCTGAAAATCTCCTCGTCTCTCATCTTCCCTCCCGCTCGTTCCAACGTCTCGACTATCCCCCTCTATCAACAGTGCAGCACATCCAATGCTGCGCTCTATCTGCCCAACCTCCTTCAATCGCTGTTGAAGACGTTCCTGTTTCGTTTCTCACCCTTTCAATCTTCATCTCTTATCTTGCTTGCTTATCCCCCTCTTTCGCCGTCTACTACTTCTTCGCTGCCGCACTTACCGTATAACCCAATACAGTAAACGCTGGAACGACGCAGAGAGGAATCCTCCACGTAGAGAGACTCGAATGTCATCTCGTCGACAAGTTCGCTCGAAACTTGTTCATCTAACATGATTAACAAAACACTTGTAACTTGTTCCGTGGCATCGTAATACCGTGGGTAGTGCAACGTGATTCGCTCGGTAGCATCGCACGGAGAACCCGTCTAATCCGCTGTACCGATTATGCAAGATTTCACGTACTGTCTAGAGTGATACGAGATACAGGGCGTTGAGTTTCGTCAATATGAGACTTTGACGAGAGAAACTTAACTCGAGGTAGCCATGCGCTGCCGTCAAGTGGAACGAGCAACAATGTTCGCTAGATAGTTTTTTACGCGTTGTAATCGAGAACCTCTTCTGAAATCAGGCCTGGAGTATTTAGACTGAATAATGCGAACTTTATAGAAAAAGAAAATTACTGAAATGGAATTTGCTTGAAAATAGTGATAAATAAATAATGCAAATAATTTCAGAATTCGAGGAACTTGTTGGCGAAATTCCATTCGATCCATTGATTTTCAGTGTCAATAATCAGTATTTTTCTGTGAAAAAAAAAAACCATCTTCAGACGAAGACCATCGGCATGGACCGTTCGACACTCTACTCCTCCGGAACGGAAGACCGTCGAGATTTTCAATTTCCACACGAGTGCCGGTCTCGGTATCGTGCGCGGTATACACACCGTGAAAAATATGTATACCGAGAAATGGAATAGAGTTGAAAAGAAAGACCGTAAACGTGCTCCTTTCTATCGGTAAAATCAAAATCGAAAATCCTGTAGCGTGGTACGTGAATAGTTTCGGATCGTGAGTTCTCGAACGTTCCGAAGCGAAGCGTTGTACGTGCGAGTTTTTTCCGTCACCGTTAGCCGGACTCGCGTTCCGAAATCTCGAAAGTGTGGCGAAAAATTTCGGGCGAAGGAGTCAGTTTTACCTACGAGAATTTGTATGATTCCGGTCGGTTGTGAGGATATTGCGCGGAGCGAGAGAACGGAATTGACTCAACAAAATCCGTATCGATCGGAAAATTTCGATTTTCTCGGCCGTGCGGATACGACGGTTGGAGGTTCGTTCCATCCGTTCTGCCAGTCCTGATGGGACGCGCCCGTGGCGCGTACGAAGCTCAGCGAAGCTCTGAAGGGATTTTTTTTTTTCTTGATACCTCGGTAATAAGTAACCAGACTATAGAGAGCCAAGGTTATCGGAGTATAGAGAATAGATGGTACTGTCAGGGGAAGGTTGTTATGTGTTTCCTTACCTCTCCTCTCGCACCCTTCGATTCCTCTCGGCTCGCAAATTTTCTTCACCAAGCCGAAACGAGCGTATATAAAATTCATGAAATATATTCGACCCAGAGGCCGCACGACGGTGGTTCCTTCCATCTTATATCGCGTGTACGGAATGGGAAGAGGAATACGAGGACTTTCTGCTTATTGTACAGATATATACGGTGCGAGTAAATAAGGCTCTACTACCCGCGGGTGTATGGGCGAGTGTCTTTTTTTTTCCTTTTCTTTCCTTCCGGTAAGTCCATTCTACGCTTTCAATTCCCGTTCGAGGCCAGCTACTATTCTCGCGCTGTGCACTTTCCACCGCGCTTTCACCCTACCACATTTGCGTAGGTATCGTGCCGCTGAAAATTGACGCAGGGAGAAAGCACGCAGCGGGCAGCCACGACCCGGGGTTTCTCTTGTTAAATTTAAATTCAAATAAATTAAGAGAGAGGGAGCAAAAGAGGGGGTTCCAGAGGTTGGAGTCGTTCGGTGGATGTAGGTGAGTCGGTGGGCGGTGTGCAAGATTCCCGGATGGAGTGAAATAAGAAAAATAAGATTGCAACCGGACGACCCGAGGGGATGGGTGACATAGGATAGTCCACAGCATGGGGTGGAGCAGGAAAGAAAGGCGGACGCGGCCGCTTTGCCTGCGGAGAAAAGACGAGTAAATCGAAAGACAATAAACATGATCCTAGAAAAAGAAAATTGCCTACAACCTTAGAAGGTGCGGTCGGTGCAACTTAAATCTTACGAATTGACATAAAATAAAAAGTATTTACAAGCTGAATGTGAAAATTAATAATAGCATTGATAATATTTCGTTTTTAAGCGATCTTGGTTAAGGAGGAAAATAAAATCATATCAATGATTTTTTGCGATAATTCATTCACGATAGTGGTCTGTTTATTGTATAAAATTATTTTGAATGGAAACTATTTTTAAAAGATATTTAGAAAATGAAACTCTTCTTTCTTACCAATACCAAAATATAAAACGCGCCTGTTATCGTGAAATTGGTCATTTCTTTTTTTCACGGGATATTTTCCTAGGTCTAAATGTTACAACACCGAAACACCGAAGACAATCGTTTCGGAACGCAAGACGATGAGATTTGAACACCAGTTCCTATACCTACGGGGATGAAGGAGAGAGAGTATTTTTAACAGACTTGAAATAAGGATTTGCATAGACAATAAGGGCGGTGGCGGTTGCGATATATCGCCCGGAGAACTTTAAACGTAACTCGGTCCCACTCTCTCGGTGGAATGAATAAGCCGTAAATAATTCCATCCGCCTACCTCCCCCCTTCCCCCTTGCTCGAGTGAGAAGAGAGCTTTTTTCCTCAGTCTCTTCATTCCTCTTACACCGCTCGTTCCCTATGAATGGCCCGCGCTGTGCCAATCCCCCTTTTTCACCGTTCAAAATTCATGCCCCGACGCTATCGTATATACGAGCTCTTCGAAATTTTCATCCACAACGCAGAACTCTCGGTCTGTTCCTTCGAGATACGGGCCAGCCTTGACTGACGTACAATCTTCGAGAACACGGAAGGGGAATGGCAGTGAGCGGGGGTGCTGTCCCGAAGCACCGGCCAATTCGAGCTACCTCAATGCCACGGGAGCAATAAAGCATCTTTTATCGTTTTGCGAGGGAAACGAAATGCATGTAAGGCAGAAATGAAATTTCACGAAATCTGCGAAAAAAAATATGGAAGAAGAAGAAAATAATCGGGGACGCGGGTCGGTACAAAGTCGAATTCCGGCGAAAATCTACCATCGGGTTAAAAGAAAATTGCACAACTTTCACGTACCGACTGTGCTGTATCGTTTTCACTGGAACCGGGTAAAATGGGAAACTTGCCTCTCAGCTATTGGTGAATTATTCGTATTCCACTGTAATACCGGTTGTGATCTACTCCAATCGGGCAGAACCTCCGTGATAGGCGGAAAGTCCGATGGTAAAATCTCGGACGGTCGCATTCTCGAGACCTACCTTACCGATCCCACGTTACCGATCGATCACTCATCGTAACTTTGGCCTCAGCTCATCAGGAATGAACAAGTGCTGCCAAAAAATTATTTTACCATCTCCGAACACGCATCTGCTTGAACACTAACCATCGAGATGACGCCGGTGTTGTAAAAAAAAAAAACGAAACGAACAACAAATCCTTCTCAGGAGCTCGGAATTCTGAAGATTGGTATTCGCACTTGAATTGTCAAGTAGAAACATCGAATCTCAATTGCAATGACGACTGTAGCGGCGCAAGTTTTCCGTGGTGTCATTGTGCCAAATGCGATAAATTTAGCGCAAAAAAGCAGACAAGAACGCGAAAATGCAAAAAATTTAAGGTCCACAAATTATTAGAATTATTACAACTAATAATTGTTCATCGTGTTTTTATGAATATATTGTAGAGAAATAATCGTTAAATAAGATCGGTAACGTTTCCCGGGTGTACAGATTGTCTTAGGGCTCGGAAACGGGATAAAACGCCTCCGGCGCATTGCAGACCGACTGACACACAAGTGGAACCCAACACCGATCATTAGCGTGTCGTCTTATTAGCGAAAGGTATAGAATGCCAGTTAGAAACCTATTCATTCACTGTCTTCGAGAGTGACGTCCGTTTACCGCGACGAGCACGAGAAATATCGATCCACTTTTCTCTCTGGCTTTGATATATGACGAGCCGCAGAGGTAAAGAGCGCGCATGAAGAAGCCGAGAGCAAGAGGCATCTCGTCGATAACGAGAGAGAGAGACTGAGACGGGAACTTCGAACAAGCAAATATTTCGTTTCGCGAGAGCTCTCGGGCAGCATCAACCCCCGTAGGCTTTTGGCGCGAGAGTGAGGAGAAGTGTTATAAGCGAGAACAGGGAGGATGAGACTCGAGAGTCATTACTCAAATTCTCATTAGTACGCACGAACCGAACCAGCAGCGAGTTTACCAATTAACGACGGGAGCACAGGCAGTGGCAGTGGCGAGCACTCGATATAACGCACCGAGTCCTCTCGGCGCAACGCGCTTCAGCGAGAAAAGATACGCCCGAACGATCGATATATATATACGGATATCCATGTATACACAAACGCACAAATATGTATGTATATATTTCGGCCTCACAGAGGGGGGTTTTAATTAGCGACGAGAATAAATGCAACAACATCGCGCATGAACGGCCAGCATACGTATTCGAAAATTAAACCAATGAAAAAAAAATGAAGAAGAAACGAATACCAATATAATAACACGATGGATTGGTCGAAAGAATTATCGATACGGTCCGAGGATACTTAAGCTGTCACTATACAAACTGCCTATAACGTATGTGGCCGCCCGAGCGCAAATACATTCGCTACAGATTGCATTCGCCATTCGTCTCTTCTTCAACGAGAAGTAAAATATTTCGTCGTTAACAGCGATCGCGCTGACTAATAGCCTGTGTATACATCGACTCTCGCGGGATGAGACAATTCGGTAGATAAATAGATAGATACGGGTAGAAACAATTTTTATCCACGCTCACGAGGTCGTAGGAAATTGCTTTGGCCACACGATTTGTATCCCGCGGTTCTTATTTTCATTCTTTTTAGTTTTCTCGTTCCACCGATTTTTATTTTCAAATCTTCAAGATTTTTTCGCGGAGAAAAAGTAATCTTAGAGATGCAATTTGAACCTGACAACGCCATGAATCGTGTTGCATTTAAATGTAAAAATTTGCATCATAATTTTTCGTATCGGTGAGCTTTCAATTCTTTTATCAGCTCGTTACATCTTCCCGAGCCGTCAAGGGGAGCCGAACGGAAGGGAAGTTGGAACGATTTTGAAAAATTAAAAAAGTAGCGTAAGGCTAATTTTATTGAACTTCAAATGGCGTTGGATTCATCGAGATCCGTTGAGAATTGGCCTTTTCTGGGAGGTCGCGTGAATGTATGCAAAATACGGTTAGGCAATGACCTCGAGAAGTCACATTTGCCAGCGGAACAGCCTACACTTTTATATCCATGTATACATATGCAATAAAATACGACCGCGACTTTCGCGAGTACATTTACCCTGCTACCCCAATCCTAAATTCTATAGGTAGACTACAGGACACTCGGGCTCGAAGCTCGGTGCCATCAGTGCGAGAGCCGGCGGCGATATCTCACATCGTTCCGAAGATTGGGAGGGGTTCACCGGGAATCCTTAAGAATGGAGTATTGCTCTCGGTGCTATCCTATAATCGTAAAATACCGTTAATGCATCCCTCCAACCCCCGCGTATCCTTCTCGCCGTGTATCCCCGTGTCGGGTATACACAGTACAGGTACACGTCTACACAGTATCAGCGCGCCGGAGTATCGTATCGATCCTCGAGCGGTCGTCGCGCACGGCTTTTCGTTCGATACACAATGCGCCGATGGAACGTAACGCTCGCCCTTACCGCCTCGAGCCCGACAAAGGGTGCAGTCGATGCCACACGTGTTCCCTATACAATTCTTTGATTCTTTCTTCCCACTGTCGACGAAGTTGAAAGATAAAATGACTGACAACAGCGAAATCGATCGCTTACAGGATTTAACGTAAGTCACTACGGAAACATTTATTCGGCATAATTCACGCACTCCTTTTTTAATTATAAATAGGTTTTTTAAACAATTTTGCGCAAGTGCAAAGTTTTCCCCTATTCGGTCGTCGTATCAGCTGAACGAAATATTGCAAAAAAATGTTGCTCTATTCGTACACCGCTTCTTCTTTTCGTTTTTAACATAGTTTACAAAACTTTCTCTATGAGGCAGCAAAAAATGGATAACGATGACATATCGCACGATCGAAATATATAAATTTCATATCTGGGATACGCAGTATTCGTGTACACGAAAAGTCCGCGTATCGTTCGCTCACTTGGCCTGGCGTGACATGGCATATTCGCCGTCGAGAAATTTGCCCCGACCTGTGCACACGCGGTTTTTCGGATGATTAACGATCTCCTTACCAACTCCGCTCTGTTGCTGCCACACATAAAAGAAATACAAGAGCCGGTAGAAGCGGTTGAAAACACGCGTAGAGAAGCGTAGTTGTAGGTAGGAATAACAGTGTATCCGAGCCAGGTTGGCGGAGGAGCGACGAAGGGGGTTCGAGAGGATGGGAAGCTCACCGCGGTCTTCTCGCGCGGTGAGCACAGGATTTTCTTTTCGCATGTTTCTGACGTGTTTCCGCTATGTTTGCTCAACAATTAATGTTTCCACGGCATAATAATGGTATAAATCATTCGGGCGTGGAATGAACGATCAATTATGGCGCTGGAGAGAAAAAAAGAAACGCGAAAGAAAGCCCAAAGCGAAGCTCGCTGTAACGCGCGCGTCACAGCCGCGGAACGTGGCCCTTGACGCGCCACGGTGGTAAACTCGTGATGCATTTCGCTGAACGATAAGGCGCAGCGATGCAGAAGAAAAAGAAGCGAAAATCCAGCCCGTCTGGAATGGAAAATTGTGCGTGTGATGAACGATCGTCGAATGATTGAAGATATTCGCGCGAAAAAGAAGAAATATACATATACGGCCGAGATGAACCGCTGAAGCCGGATAATGCATGTGGACTCGATGCCAATGTCCAACCGAGACTCGGCCATACTTTGGTTACGATAATATTTCGTTAAACGCGATAAGATTGAGAGCAAAAAAACGGCAGAATCCGAAACAGGAAATTGTGTGGAATGATGAATGGATCGGATGGCTGAGTGATCGTTGAATGAAAAAATAAGAGGCCGAAGCGAAGGGACCTAAAAAAACCCTCAAGATGAATGCGAGTCATTTTCCCACATGCGTATGTGGCGCGAAAAAATTAACATTCCCTTTATTTGCTCGGAGCCTCGGGCTCTTTCTTTAAGCACGGATACACCCGCTGGCACTGATTTCTCGGACCTCATCGGTATTATACGAGCACGATAGCCCGGATAGTGGTGGAAATATTCGATTTTTTCTCCTTTTCTACCCTTACATGAGTTTCGTTAGTAGCGCAAAGTGAGCAATGCCGACGGAGAGCAGAGAGACTAGAGCGTTAGTGAAGAGATAGATAGAAGCGAAGAAGTCACTGCGGCGGGGATGGATTATTCGCTGGGCGGCGAATCCCCATTAAGCCGAAGTACGGGCTATGGCTCTACCCGATCTATCTCTTTCTCTCTCTCTCTCTCCGTCTGGCTGTCGCTCTCGCTCTCTTCGGGTAGCTCGGAAATTACCTTGCGACGCGAACGGGCGTTTCATTAAATATGTACATAAGTTTGGCAGCTTCTTAATTAAAAGAGCACTCGGGCTCCTAGAGCTTCCAGATCTCTTTCCCGGAGAAAGAGCCGCATGCCGAGCGACAGATCTTCGTTTCTTTTTTTCTCCACGCTCCTCTACTCATCGTCCATGGGCTTTGCACTCTAGCTCAGACATCTCCCTTTTGCTTGCGGCAGCAGTCGCCGAGGCAGTAGACATCACTCGATGCCGTCTGACTTCCGCGGACAGGAAATCGGGACTGGCGATTCGAAGAAAAGCGAAAAAAAATGAGACTCCCGTTTCAAGAGCGTTATCCATCTCTTCCAATATAACTCGTGAAATAGAATATCAGTTGTAAAAAGACTTAAAGGGCCGCGTCCACCAGGTTCCTCGAAGAGAGAGTCAAGTTTGAATCGCCGTACCCCAGAAAGTTAAGTCGGACATTCGCTATTGCCGATAGAGCTCCTTTTTTCCTTCATTTTCGATATCATCTAAACTGTCAAGAACAGCACAGGGGAAAGTAGCGAGGAATAAAAAGAAACGTGGTTCGTCTTTCTCCGGTTTCGAGTTCTTTCATATCCATCTATCTATATCTCGGCAACTCGAGCGACACTTTCGAGCAAGCTGATGTAGTTCGCCGAGCGGGTAGAAGTGGCAATAAACGAGGTGGCGAGTGTGCTCGGTGTGTCGTGCAACGGGATGATAGAAGGTCCCCAGATAAGTGGAGGGGCGGTTTATAAGGCTCATAACGCTCGAGCGTTTCGCCAGGATTCAAGCTGGTACTAGACGGTGTTGCTTCTGACGCTGTCCACGACGCGTTTTCCTGCGCTCGGGTTGTGTGTTCTAGAGTCGCCTAGATTGATGTCCCAACGGGTAACATCATCACGCGACGCGCGGGACCAGAGTGGAACCACCATCATTTCCCCATCTCCCACCGTCCCTTTCTCCCGCGGACCCACCCTCGGTCATTAATCATTTGGACGGTGTTAACTTCACCCTCAAAACAGCCGTCTCGCGACTCTCTGCAGTTCATGACCCGCAGACAAGGGCTGTAGGTACAGTCGGCAATCTGCAACAAGAGCAATCCGCGCTATCGTTGCCTGCTCCGCGTAGATTCATAGTCCGTTTGCTTCGACGAGACATCGGTGCGAGGCCAGGCAACAAACTCCATCAACCTTTTGATGGCCGTTCGTTCATCGATCCTCAATAATTAGCGAAAAGAGGAGAGAGCGAGCGAAGGCAGAAATTAAAGCGAAAAAAAAAAAATTAGTGAAAAAATTCCGCGAGCAGCGACCATCG
This sequence comes from Ischnus inquisitorius, assembly GCA_963924025.1. NCBI lineage: Eukaryota > Metazoa > Arthropoda > Insecta > Hymenoptera > Ichneumonidae > Ischnus > Ischnus inquisitorius. Next base: position 4,947,565 of record OZ001245.1, on the reverse strand, counting down.
ATCACAGGATTCTGACGGGTTGACCGCTTATTCGTAGAATGAATTAATGATGAAAGCCCGGCCAGTCGCCCCAGCATACAATATCATAGTACAGACTCGCTCTAAGCTGCACATTGCAGGCTCGCCCGACTCGGAGGAAACCCGTAACAGTTCTCTGAACGCCCCCAACGTTTTTCTGGCCTCTCATGAAAAAAATATTTATTCTTACGAGAACTGAGCTTGACGTATGAATAATGTAGACGCATTTCGCGTAGGCTGCAAGCGAGCACGATTAATCTGACCAATGAAAGAATGATTAAAGCGCGATTCCCTCGCGTCCCGCGCGAAGATCCGGAGCAATCGTTATGATTAACATCTCGATCAAGTTCGCGCCGATCGTGCCAATAATTTATCGCTCGGCGTTCCGCTCTCGACGATGAACAATCGGTGCGGAAGATTATGACTCACAGGTGCTGTTTTAAGTTCTAATGTAAAATAAATAAAATCATAACTCAGATAGAACAATTATTGTAATTAATTCTATAACGATCATATCTTTCTAGATCTCATATCTTCAATAATTTAATAAATCTCAATTCCTTCTGAAATATATACGTCATTTTCCATTAAAAAAAAAACACCAATGATTGAACAACCGTTTCCATTCGCAGGGTTTCCCCAAATTCCTTGTACTTTGTGGTACATCACGTTGCAAAATTGAGTGTCATACGCGATAGATCGATTCGTAGTCACGGCAGGGTTTCGACATGCGAGCGAGTACGCCGCTACAAACCCGCGTTGAAACGATATCAATGTACGCGTGTAATGTACAGAGAGGATGAAGAGGATGAGAAACAGGCGTCCAATGGTTTACCGTAGGGTGTTAGCATCCCTCCCCTCGCGAGCCCCTCTTCGCCCCGGGTGGGGGGATGGGCCGGGAGGGAAGAGTGTGAGTTTCTCTGTAATTTATCGCCTACGTTGCATCCGTACCGGAATTACGCCCAGTTCGGTACAGCGAACGGGACGGGGAAAACACACGGGCGTGAGCGACGCGTCAGAATGTTACCGCGGTGATATAGCCCGCTAGGTTGTGCTCGCTTCCCTGCACCCTAGGCTCGGTCACCGGCAGCCCGAACGATCCGAAATCGGAGGAATGCCTGTCACCCCTCCCTACGCCCTCTCGCCCCCTCGCCCTGCGTAGTGTATCCGGCGGTAGTGATAGGGAGACCTAACGGAAAAAAAATATCCATCCACCTGATACGCGTATCGACAGAAAAGTTTCAATTCTCGTTCGGCTTTCGTTCCAACGACACAAAGCTGCTGTTCGGGAATATTTCAGTGTTGTATCGATTCTACATAAAGATCGTTCGCGGAAAGTTTTGCAGGATATCGATACTGCACGGCGAAAGGATGAAAAAAAAAAAGAAAAAAACCGCACACACGCGCGAGGAAGGAATACGGCTGCTCGAGCTATTAAACGCCGAAGCGTGGGTGTATTGGAAAGGGCTATTCTGGTAATACCAGCGTAAATTGACATTAGCTCGAGCGAGGAGTGGCACGGGCGCCAACACAGGTATACGGAACGTGTGTGAATCGTTGTTGCGTACCGCTCGATCCTGCGGGTTCGCTGTGCGACCAGGTAGGTAGGTAGGCAGGACTTTACGTCCCGTACATAAACTGTTAGCTGCCTCGTCGTCGTCGTCGTCGTTCTTATACCCCGTAAAACCATACCGACTACACACTCCGGTAACATCGCATAATGGCCTGGCCTTACCGACAGATACCTTATAGAGAATGTCACCGGTCGCAGAAGGACTCGTTCCTCTACTCTGCACACTTCTAGGCTCCTCCCCTCCCCCCACACCCCACCCCGGTCCTCCACTGCTCGTCTCTATCTCTCTTATCGTAATATCGTTCATTTTCCGAAACTCGTCCACGCGCGTTAACTTCCGTAACGAGAATGATATGTTATACATGGTGGTACATTTAATGCTCGAGCGTGTTTTTATTACTGCTCGTACAAGCCATACACCGCACTGGCTCGCTGACTACCTTTTCTCGTCGAAACATTTCAACTTCCTCCGATGCCTCCATATACCTCTTGAGAGTGCATGAACGGCGGCTCAAACCTCCCCCCACCTGCCCGAATCTCGCCTAGACTGTCAAAACGGGAGGATTTATGCTGTCGTAAAGAAATTCATTGCCGAGACAGTAAAGAATTCTGGTGAGCTTGCTCGGCTTTGGTATCGTCGGTCGAATCCAATGAGACAAAAAACGAATTTCAAACAATTTCATTCGTACGAGATAAATTGTGAAATTTATATTCTCGGTCGATTGAGTTTTTGACAGTTGTCAAGTGTTATTGTTTTTTTCGTTTTTATTTCCGCTGATCCTCAAGGATTTTCCACTGGACGCTCTCATCTGCTGCTCGCGGCAAATCCAAACATACCCATTTGTTGAACGCGTCGAACCGCAAACTTCGAGAAGCTCCTCCATTCTCCATGGACGCGGCGCACCGACGTTCTCGGTACGTCGAATTTCTTGAAACAACACGGCAGTTACCCGTCGGGGGTTCCCACGAGTATTGACGGAATATTGTTTTTACAACTAAGGAGCCAAAGGCATTGGAAGGACGGGGACTGGCGCTGCTGAAATTGCTCTCAAGCAGACCAGACCCATCGACCACAGCGTCCTTGCGAGTTCGGACTACGGAACTGGCGCTCTGGGATCCCTTAACTAACTCGGGAAACGCGTGCGTTGTACATACATACACTGACACGTGGTACACGTGTTCGTTGCACTGTGTACCTTGTTCAAGCCGACCACATGCTGACTACAGTGCCTGCGAGAGGATTACTCGCTCGTTTGATTTAGCTTCCGTCAATTTTCAGTGACTAACAGTCAAATAAATGAAGACAAAAAAAATTTCTTTGAATAACATATAAATTAATGATAGAGAAAAAATACAGACAAAATAAATAAATAGAGTGAAGTATGAGAATGCTAATTGAAAAAAAAAAAAACAGTCAATACAAATAAGTGAATGTCGGAAAAAACGTGCGATAATGGAAGAGCAGTACTGTAAAATTCGGACGGGACCGTCTTGAAGAGCGAGAGACACGGGCGCGTCGAAGAAGGGTGACTGAAAGGCAAAGAAGCATCGACACAGGGAGTGCGGTGTGTAGCATCACCGCACCGGGGATCCTTTGATCTCGATCATCTTCGCCGCGTCACGAGAGACGTAAAAGTTTTAGACAGCTCTCGACGGCGAGTATTCGCCGCGAAGATTTTTTCTTTTCTCTTTCTCCCCTTTCCGTCCTCTGGAAGGAAACATACGGCAACACACAGGCGCGCGCGCACACATCAGTGTTAGATATTGCATGCAGCAGCAGAAGCTTTCGCTCGCTCGAGCACGCATTCGCCGCAAGTGAAGAGTACATATATCCTACCACTAGCGCGAACCGCAGAGTGAGTGTATACGGGGTCCGTGGTTTAGTCGTCTGGGAATACAGCCATTATCCTCTCGGCGTGCAGATGAAAGCGAAACCTGACCGCGGAATGGATTTATCTCGTGGAGAACCGTACGGGTCCGGAAAAAGGAGGGGGACAAAAATCTCTTGTGCTTTCCTCTCGGAAAACCCAGTCACTTTGTCTCTTTTACTCGCTTATCGTCAACAGAAAGCTCGTGTCGCTGGGTTTCGCGTCGCTTATCCGGAACGCGTCGACGTGGAGAAGGGAAAAAAGAAAGATCGTCACCGGATAGAAGCTTTGACCCATCGAGCGTATGTGGTCACTTTGACTTCGAAATGTCGCCGCGAGATTTCGTGAATAAAATACCTGGTGTCGTTTCATCGCGACCGAGAATTTTCGAGACCGAGAATGGGCCCATGGCAAATGGAGTTGGAGTCGCATATACCATTTTAAACAAATCCTCCTAATTACGAATGCCGTTTGTAGCTTCCCGGCTAAGGACCGCAAAGCAACAAAGCTCGCGACACTTTTTCGTCAGAAATATCTATGAAATAAATTCTCCGGCATAGTCGGTGCTCGACGCGCAGAAACAGATCGCAGCGATAATATAAAATTCAGAAGTCAGAGCCCGGAGTCAATTTCGCGCATTCGGCTATGTACATTCGTTAGAGATGGCTGTGCGTTGCACGTTTAGGGGTAAGTTTTTCGTTGGTTCGAAGCGTCGATTCTGCAAGGATCGGTGGGGCATATCCCTCGGGGTCATGGAGCCACAAGCCCGCGGTACGCAGTACGAGAGTCTCGGGGTTCACCGCGAACAAGGAACCAAGTAATACAAATAAATCGTCAATGGTATATGAGGGCAGATGGTACTGGATCGGGAGCGCTGAGCCGGGCTGATGGGGGATTGTCGTTGCCCGCGGTAGTAGTAGCTCAGCCCGGCGAAATAGGAAGGCAACGCGCGGATAATCCCGAGGGAGTCAAAGGCACCAGCGAACTTATAAGTCCTGCAAGCACTGCGGCCAGGCCTGTTCACCGATAGCTAGAGCAAATCTAGAAGCAACAAGCAAATACACCGAAAAAAACGTGGCTAAACTCATAAGTCTGCCGAATAGTCAGGAACCGTTCGACGGTGCGAATAAAGATTGCGGAATTTGTCGGATTGCCCGGGTAATTGTACGGTTAGTGGCCACTGAACTGTTCGTGGCAGTTTTTATTACTATATGCTGCAAATCATCTTTTTCCACAATTGCATTTTGATTGTTCGAAAGTATTCATATAAATTCAGTGAACTATTTACTCGATGTTTTCTTAATTCTGATAAATTATGGTTTTTTTTTAAATGGAATGCCGAAAATCAGACCTATGATGGCCAGCAGTCCTGTTGAGTGATTTCGACCACATTAAAAAATTATTTTGCAATAAATGAGCCGTCAGCAATGGTTAGACGAAAGGTGTCCCAATAAACAGTATTCTATGTGGTTAAAGCTGAGAAAGTTTATATATGATCGATACTGATGGTCATGATAGATTCGAATGGAGGGACTTCTGACTCGCAAGCTGTATCAATATTGGTGGAAAGAACAGAGCAGTACAGAAGAAAAGAGAGTCGCATCGCTTCAGCGTTCTTGTTTATTTTATGTGAATTGGCGATCGAGTTGAGCCAAGGACGGGCCTGACGGTGTTCCGCGAGTACATAGGGAAGTAGCGTTTATAAAAGACCATTTTTATTTATGATGCTGACCGTGTGGTTTCTACCCGCCGTCGAATGGACCGAAAAAGAGAACATCTTTCTCAAATGCCCAAGTTGCCAGGCGGAGCTTCCGAAAATCTTCGAAACCACTTTGCGAAATGACTGCTTTAGGTCTCCACCTACACTGGTGTGACTTGGGAAAATAGAGGAAAAGTATACCTCAGAGACGGTACAATAGCGTACGCGACTGTGTAAACCGTGACCGCTGCGCCCGAACGTTCAAACAGGCCATACCGAAGAATTGAATTGAACAAAGTGATTCGATCGCCGAAGAAAGTGGGGATACCGGGGCATTCAGTGAGTTTTTTCCCCGAGCTCGGGTTTTGAGATGGGACGTCTGGTTACCTATTTGCAAGGTCCATTCGACTCAAGAACAAAGACTGACGTGAAACAACGAAAAAGAAAAAAAACGAACCATGATAAAAACAATGGCAGCGCGAAGAGAAAAACGAGTGGCTTTTCCATCAAGCATTGGTGCCTACGCTATGTTTCCGAAGACGACCCAAGAGAATGAAAACGATGAGATGAGAGTGGTACAGGCATTCTTCTTAGGCAATAATGGACAGGTCAGAGGGTGCCCGCTTGTGCCTCATTCGGAATTCAACAATACCGCCGCTTTCGTACTCGACACACGTGTTTCTCAGAGATCAATTCAAAGGATCCAGCAATAAAATATAGTGTAGGAGAGAAAGAAATAGTCTACCGCGTAGAAGAGAACAGGGGTGGGCAATGGTGTTGCGAGTTGATCTTTCGACAAACATATCGACACCTACCATTGGTGAGTGCTCCGGCGTGAAGAGCAATTGATACTCCCTGGCATAGTATCCGGAAGAATTTCTTCGTATACCTAAAGTGGTTGCCGTAGTCCACGCACGCGGCTCAACGTTTTTGCCCTTCTCATTCTCTCCAACCCCACCGATCTTTCCAGTCGTCTCGACGACCACGTTTTCTCAGCTTTCTTGTCCTCCCCATTGGCTTCCCCGTACTGTTACTAGCTGCTAGAACCTCTCGCGACCAGAATTTTAATGTCGAAATGAGGAACGCTCCGGGTGGAAAATGTCGCGAAGAGTTGCTTCGCTTTCCGGGAGGTGTCGAACAAGTGAGGGAGAGGCGACTGGAGGACAAAGTCAAGACGGAAAGTAGAGGCACGAGATCTCGTCTTAACTGGTTCCGGCGAAGCGTCAGCTTCGTCGAAGTAAGTGCCAGAAAGTGATCGATTGGAGACATACGTCAACGGGGACAGAACGGATGGTACCAGGTCGAGGTAGCTCGGTTCGTATTCGCGGCAATGGTTACTCGTCGCGAGCAATTTCTGTACACAAACGAATGGTGGACACAGTGTTGGTATAGGACAGTAGTATCGAGATGACTGCGGAGTGTGGATGGGAATGGAGAAGCAGGCAAAGAAGAAGAAGCAGGATTGATGCCAGAGTGCGCGCAATAGAGAGAGGTACAGACTTAGAAATGAGGGTGCCTCCAGTGCTCAAGGCTGGCAGTCACGAGCTTCTCGTGGAAGGGTGACGTCGGTGTGCGGCTGCCAGGTGGCGAGACAACATCTAATGTGAATACAAATTACTCCTGGCGCGCTTCGGTTACCAAGCTATCGACGAGCACCAGTTTTCAACGGCTTTCTCATCGCCTCTTCCTTCCTCCTCACCGGTCGGCTTCATCGTCTCTTCCTCCGCTATCCTTTGACTCCGGTTTCACTTGGTATAATGTAAAGCACAACTACCATCGTGTTTTGCTGTTCGTGGCATACTGCGCTCGGCCTTTGGTTATACCAACGTAGCGATGTAATATGCCACTGCCAATCGCGTCTTTCTGGATCATCTCGGTTGGAAATTAACGCAGACCGACTGAACAACCACAAGCCATCAAGCACAACTGGATACATGCCTGCTCGCTTCGAGTTCGCGTTAAGGCAAGGGAAACCACGAGGTCCCGCGTGTTCTCCGTAATTGCGATAAATTATGCTAGGCTTTTGAGATCAACCCTGCGCCAGGGAGTTGACGAAAGTGCCTGGCCCGTCAACTACCACGACGTCTATGGGGAAACAGCCGGTTGGCTCGACTATTTCGGGCACCCTTGGTAATGTACAGAGCTTTCAGGTGGATTTACTCCGTGGTCCTCGAGTCAGAGGGTTAGGTCTCTCGATTACGATCTCGAGGGAATCGAATAACTCGAAATCTAGGTGTTGCGTTAGCACTTGGGACTTGACTTCTCGAACATATTAAAATAGTTCTGTAAACCAGCAAACGTTGATGGCTCCAACCTTCCATTATATAATTAATATTTCAATAAATTCATCACGTGGAAATACAACGAGTCGGAATTCTTTTCTTTGCGTTTTTTCAGCTGACACATGGAAAAAAAGGCACGAATTATGTGATTTATATATTAATTATCAATCAATGTTAGAATTCATATATTTTCAATATAGCTCCGATCTATTTATTAGCTTTTCTTTACGGTTACTTTAATGTTCATAATCTGCATTGTTGATAGCTTGAAGTTTATTCATACCTTATGTGACGCGGGTATTTTTTATCGCGCTATGAAAAGAGTCTCAAGGGCGTAAACGATGCAAGGACGAGCGTATTAAGCGCCTCTTCCGTTAAGCGACTACATCGACGGCACAAAGAGGTGTTCTTTACGTCCGTGGTCTTCGTGGTTAGCCCCGATGGCCAAAGAAAACTCGTTGAGTTTCAGCGTTTTTTCTCTTCCTTTTACCCTCCGCCACCGACGAAACACGCTCGGCTTGATGCCAGTTTGCCGTACGCGTGCCGCTTAAGGTCTTGAAATCCATATACGGGACTCGCGCGAGAAAACACGTTCAAAGTGAAAAAGCGTTAAAGATGATTAATGATATGTTTCGACCTTTTTTTTTCTTTTCGTTCGGTGTAGCTCAGGTGGTCAACCACAGCGACGATACGAATCTTTGAGTGAAACCAGAATAGAAGCGGTGACGTGGCATCGATCGAGCGGAAATTCAGGTACGAAAAACCCCTACACTCCCGAAGCCGATAAGTAGTTACGTGCGACTGCTGCCAATTCGGGAGAGAACCGAACGAGAGAGCCAGTCAAACGCGAAGGCGATACGTGACCTAAACGTAAAATCAGAAAATTGCCGAAGCTATACCCGAGGCTCGTGCTCGAATATCGACCACCGGAGTCTCGTAAATCATTTCCTAATCCGAGAAAATCCTTCGCTAATGTGTCGAGAGGCATGAGGCACGGTGGCCTCGTGGATGAATGGGTCCAAAAAGGGGGCCTACGGTGAACCCTCGAGAGTCATCTACTGTCAAAACCAACCAGCGAACTATGTGACACGGTATTAATAATCCTCTGTGCCTTTGCATAACTGACGAGTATCAATTATGGATAAAAAGTAGTACCGATGTCACGCGCACGCGACCATGTGTTCGGTCAACGTTAATTCAATCCTATATTATATATATTGAATATATAATATATTGTAACGACCGAGCGAAACAACAACGCGGTATATTTGGTTGTGGGGCGGATATTATTAGTTATAATGTTCTTTAGTTATCTTATTCACGATCTGTCACGTCTGTTCTCTTTGATAGTCCGATCCAGACTTTTTTGTCATGACGATCGATATCCTATCGATCGTCCGTACGTTCGTCTATTGTCAATCCTCACTAATATCGTGTGTCTCAACGAATAGTCAACTGCATATTCGTTACACTACTCCCCTCCTTTTGAGTTGCCGCCCCGGCAACTCCTAGTCCACCCTAAGATGTGCCACGGTCCATCATTCTAAAATCTGTCCAATATGTTTAACCTACACTGTCCCGACATTTGTCCAAATCCACAAGGAAAACCATGGCAGAAAACCTTGGGAAGAACAGTGTTCACAATTCTACATAATTTCATTTTGTTCTATACTCATTTTCTGTCAAATCCGAGCTAAATAATGCTATTGAACTCTTTATCAGTCCGTGTCAAGTCCATTTCTACGTAATTCTTAAATACTTCGTTTTGTCCTTAAATACTTCATTTTTTTTTTTTTTTTTAAACAAATCTTCAATTGTCTTCATGTCTTCGTACATAGATGCAATGTGTCTGTCTGTTTTCATATCCGTCGAGATTTTCTCCAGATGGTCAGGTAACTCCAAATTCTCGTTCCAAACTTCACGTACAAGGACAGGAGAAAGGAGTGTAGAAAACTCGGGAATACGGGAAAACCTGTGACACACATTACAAACGCGTAGTGATCTGAAAATAATAGAGATCCGCTCCCTTTCCCAAGCAATGCTATTCCTCAAATCAAATCTCTCAATAAAATATCTCAGTTTGACTGTTCTGATGTAATTTCAAATCTACGAAATTATAATCAGAGTATAAGATGACCCTAACATCTTCCATCCATTTTCAATACAATCTGAATCAGACGTCAATGTTCCGCCAACTATGCAGTTATTATCTATTCTTTCTATCGACCACTGTTTATCCGAACAATTTCGTGTGCACCCGAATTTTGTTCACAGTGTTACCATCGATCTAAAAACAACCCAAAACTCCTCGGGAACCCTCCAGAGCGCTTCCCATAACAAAATATCGTGGCCAGCGACATAATGTTACAACGCTCAAGGTCCACAGTCAGGCAGTTTTAACAAGAAACTCGGAAATCCTTCCAGGGTTAAACCCAAGACTCCAGACAGTAACTCAAATGTCCAATTCAATTCAAATCCATAGATTCTCTGAAAACCGTTAAGGTATCGAACGAGTAATCTCTATACTTTCCTGCATTGACGTCTCATGAACTCATATCTATATAGTACTCAGAGAACACCCTAAAAATCATCAAAACAAATCATTTTTCTCATCAATGATTCTACAAATGAGATAGTCCCATATTCAAACTGGAGAAATCCGAAAAACCTATACACTGTGTTTACGATGAGGACACAACTTTTTCAAGTGGTCTTCCTCGCCACAAAACCAACACTTCCTGTTTCTTGACGAAATCGCCACCTTTTTACATGCCAAACTCGAAATCGAATTTCTTAACCCTTCACGATTTGATTTCTTATGTTCCTCATTCGATTTATCCTCTTTGTCCTTTTCTTTCTTTTCGTTTGTGAGAATTGCCTGAATTTCTTTTGCACGAGTCAGGGCTGCTCGCAAAGATGAAGCCTGTTCTAATTTGAGAGTTAACCTTGTCTCTGAATCGAATATTCCTATTATGAATTGCTGACAAGCAATCCGATCCTTTGTTTCCTCGCTGCACTCGGGATACGCAAAACGTACCAATCGTTTAAGATCCAACGCAAATCTAGCTAACTCTTCTTTTTCACCTTGCTTCCTATCGTGAAACTCCGCGTAGCTAATGTGAGCGAAATGTTTTTCGCCATATCTGATATCGAGTTCTCCTTTGATTTTTTTAAAGTCTTTCAGTTCTTCGTCCGATAAATTTAGTAAAACTGCTCTTGTAGAGCCTCGAAGTGAAGACCCTAATGCGACAGCCTTTTCTTCCTCAGAGTAACGATTGTACTCTGAAATCATCTCAAACTGTTTGACGTATTGGTTCCATGAGCCGGAACCGTCAAACGTGTCGAGTTTGAGGTGACTTTTACGAATCGACGTAGAAAGATCTCTCCGATCCTCTACGGAACACGAATTTTCTATAATCCGCGACGAAAGAGCAACAGGAGGAGGAGAGCTAGCAGCAAAACTACAAGCGTTAGTCGTTGGAACGATTACCGTATTTTGTGCGTTGCTTCTCAAGATGTTAAACTCCTCGAACGCTGCTCGAATCGCCTCTCTAGTCGCGATCACAGCTGACTCCTTCGCTAATTCTATAGCCTCGATCCGAATTTTTGAGATTTCTTCCTCTTGTTTTCTTCGTAATTTATCGATGATTTTCTCGAATTCTTCTCTCGAAATATTCTCTGCCGAACCTCGATTCCTACTCTCCGACGAAATAATTCCTTCTCGAACTCGACTTCTCGTCACTATCGTCGACATTTTCACTGATTTTACTGCGTGAGTTCGAAAGCACACTTCTGACACCAATGTAACGACCGAGCGAAACAACAACGCGGTATATTTGGTTGTGGGGCGGATATTATTAGTTATAATGTTCTTTAGTTATCTTATTCACGATCTGTCACGTCTGTTCTCTTTGATAGTCCGATCCAGACTTTTTTGTCATGACGATCGATATCCTATCGATCGTCCGTACGTTCGTCTATTGTCAATCCTCACTAATATCGTGTGTCTCAACGAATAGTCAACTGCATATTCGTTACAATATATTTAAAAAAGAAATTACTGGTACATCAAACAGAGAATTATTACCAACATTCGTTGTTATATTTTTGTCAGTTCCGGCTCTTGTTACAATGCGATATCAAAAAATTTGCTCCGTAGGCAGCTGCTACTGCTGCCCGGGCTTCGTCGCAGGAACATTGTCCGAGCGTATAATGGAAACGCCTCGAATTCCCCGCAGAATCCGGAAAAGAATGTGGACGGTGTTGGGACAGGAGAAATAGAAAGAAGGACATGCAATACGGGGATGGACAGTGGAGAAGGATAAATGCCACGGGAACCAACGAATTCTCACTCGGTTTCTCGTTTTCGACTGTTTCGTCTTTCTGCAAAATCTATTCGGGTCTGCTTCTCCGGTCGTCCGGTCTCGCCAGTTCCGGTGCGCAGCAAGAAAACGTAAACCTTCGCGTACGGAATCGCATCATCCGGATCCACGTCCCTCCGGGCGTTGGGTTTGTACTCTCACGTCCAAAATTGATAAGACTCCTTTCCTCCTCTGGTTCTACGACTTTTCTTGTCTTTCGCGACTATCGTCCTCTCACCTTTACCCTTTCCCTCTTCGTCCCACGTTACCACCGCGAAATTTATTTGGCCCAGAGCACCTTTACGAATTCGAGGGCACGCGCGCGCCCCGCCCCCGTACGTTCTGTACCCTATCGAACGACCGTTTGACCTATGAATGCCGTCGGTAGGAGTACGGAAAGGCTTTTCCTTCGTTCCGCGGTCCGACCACGAGAAGCGTACATGTATGCGCAAAAAAGAGAACTTATCCCGGGGGGATAAGGTTAAAGGGATATTTCACATCGGATTATTCTCTTTGGAAAATTCAGCCGCGAGAATTATGTGAAACTGCGAGAAATTTCCACCGTATTGCACTACAAAGGGCTGCTGCTCTACAGCAGCCGTTTGAAGTTATTTCTTATCAATAATTTTTTGATTAGTTATAATTGTTTCACTTGAAATATATTAAGATGAAAACCTAAAGATTTTCTTTCTCACGAATACTTGGATGAAAACGAAATTCAAGATTGCTCCGAAGCCGCAGCAGGAAATAGGGAAATCAATAACAATCGATCGGCGCAACTCTGACTGATAAAGAAGTTTGATTGTTCGAGAAAAATCTTTCCCACTGTGAACTTAAAATCAAGATCAAGAGGCTCGACTTTAGAGAGCCTTCACCTCGATATCAATTCTTTTATATTTTTTTGTCTACGACAAAAGGACGTAGAATTTCTGGTCCGCAGCGGTTATGCGAGTAAAAGGAAGGTTTACTTCTCGCGACCCGGAAGCCTAAAGGAAGCCCGCGAGTAACCGTGCCGCGAGTTCGATCAGTTAACAATCCTGTTTTATCGGATTCGAGGTCTACAGCTAGGCATCTTATACCTGGGTAAAAGATGCCGAGGGGGGGCTTTACATAGCCGGTACACTACGGGCTTGTTTATTCGACAGGACGGCTGCTTACGGCACGGCAGCGCGTAACTCACTACCCGATCGTCGTTGTCGAGTTAGAAAGAGAACAGCGAACATACAGGAAAAAGAGAGAGGCGGAGGGGGAGGGGGCAGTGTCCCGGAGTTATACATAGTCTACAGAAAGGTACAGCGGGGTATATAACCAGAAGAAGAATGTCGGAAGCGCGGCCCGAGGGACCCTCTGAGAGGCCTCTCGAATGCATCAGTGCTTCGAAAGGGTCAAAGAGAAACGCTAATCGCCGAAGGAGATCTCTCGATTCGGGCACGAGCTACGTGAGACACTACCAGCAACAGGACCATTCGTTCGCATCGAATTATATTGACCGTATAAATAAAAGCGACGAATTGATTTGTTTCCCGAATCGCAACGCTTTATTCTATTCATCGCTATTCCAGACGAATCTAGAATTCGAAGTTCCATCAACAGTTCGACTATAACATTCGACTTTTTTACAATTATTATTATTACTCTGTGTTGCATCGTGTGAAAAAATATTTTTTCATGCCAATTTGCTTTATGGTCTTCCGTAAATCCGATAAAAAAGAATGGAACAAATTTGTAGGTCACGATAAACGAAGTGATAGAGGTTTTTTTTTTCTCGCGAGGATATGTCAGGCAATGGGACGATGATGGAAATGGACGTGGCGAATATGACAATGGATGAAAGGTCCATATCACCTGGGGCCCTCATCTCTCGTTCCATTGAACGAACGTCACGCGCGTGTGTACCTATGCGTCAAGTATACGCTTGCGCGTGTATACGAAACGATCGAGAACCATTCTGCTCGACGCGCGAGGCCTTCGTCATGGTCGGAGTCAAACCCCGGTGACTTTGATATCCACTCATCGTCATAGAGAGCGCCGCGTGCTAGCTGCGAGGAAGCTCGAACGAGCTATGACATTCGATAGGCGCGCATCTGCTCGTCTCGCAAACACGTGATACGGATCCCTCGTTACGAAGGCGTCAAGGAACGGGGCGCGGAGAACTTTTTTTTTCACGCCTTCGCACCGAAGGTGCGAGCCTGAGAAAGGGACCGACAACGTTTCCTTCTCGAATATCAAATTTTTTTTTTCCCGATTCGGAGAGCAGCCCTCAAAAACCAATCTCTTCACGTGACGAAGAAAAATGAATCGATGAAAAAAATCTCTCGCGCTAAAGAAGCATCCAGAATCTTTGATGATATTCATGAATTGCAGAAACATTTATCTATTAGTACACGGTGTCGAGAAAAAAAATGCAAGGGGAACGAAGTTTGATTTTCTCGGGCGATTCCAGATTGAAAATTATCGAAAGCACCGAAGATTCGTTGGTCGATCGTTCTGCATTTTTTCCTTGTTCAAAGCCACTGCATTCGCAGGGGGAAGAGACTGATATATTATGCGCTACGATGCGCGATCGCGGTTCCGCAACTGGGGAGAGTTGCGCTAATACATTGTCACGAAAGTCAGACGCTCGCTTCAACCCCTCGCGAGAATATATCGAATAATATTTCAATAGATAATTGGATCTTCGTAGTACACGCGGATCTCGTAGTCTGACATATTTTTCCAACCTTTCATTATTACCAGAACAGTATAATCATCAATCATCCGCGAAGCCCTGCGGGATAAAAATAACAAAACACGAGGGGAAGGGGGCTCATGATAGCAATGCGAGTAATGGCATCAGTCGCTGCGGAGCCAATCCCCGTTCGAATCGCGGGTTCGTTGATGATAAAACCCATTGCTTAAAATTGTTTTATCGCGTGACTAGCCGCGTACAATAAAAGGATCGAAGGCGAGGCAAACGAGCACCTGATCCTGTAATGAAATAAGAATAAAAAATACAAAAATGATAATAATAACAGTGAAGTATGTTAGCGGAATGGCATATGACATCGTTGACTGGAGAACAAGCAAAAAGGCTGCGGACACGAGGAAAAGTAATTAGAACAGGGTTGGCCTTGGGGACCAACGGGGCGCGTTATACTATTTTTTCCTTTTTTTTTTTATCCGGATCCGTAAGTAAGCTCGTGTCGCGCAGCGAACCACGAGGTAGGGACGTCCCACGGGTGATCCTCATCCTACGGGTGGTCAACGCGTGTCCCGCTCGTTCCCCAGTCACACCTCGTCGTCGTCCCTCCGATATCTATCGCGAGGACATCGAGGGTAGTCGAGAGACGAACAAGCCTCCGAAAAAACCCCGCCCCCCGGAAAGTACCCCGAAATACCCTGTCATCTCCGCCTCATTCTCTCGCCAATTCCACGCTTCTGGATATACGTGCCTCTATGTATTAAATCATCCCGAAGTTAACGGTAAAAAAGGGACAGACGAGAAAACATCGCGGCTCAACGCCCCGAAAAGAAAAAGTCACATGTGATCATGTCGGGTTCGACGGAGGTGGAAAATGAGGAGAAAGTTTGACCAACTCGAG
This sequence comes from Ischnus inquisitorius, assembly GCA_963924025.1. Lineage (NCBI taxonomy): Eukaryota > Metazoa > Arthropoda > Insecta > Hymenoptera > Ichneumonidae > Ischnus > Ischnus inquisitorius. The sequence continues at coordinate 4,932,183 of OZ001245.1, read as the reverse complement.
ACTTCTTTCCATTCCGATCTTGAGGGTTTTAAGAAGTTAAGTTTTTACGTTGAAGAAACAATATTCTTTATTCAATAAAGATAAAATTGTATTACATTCTATTGAAATTCTCTTGTTTCGTTATTATTATTATTATTATTATTATTAAGCTATAGGGCATCAATTGGACCGCACATTTCTGAACGAGCGTTAAATAACTCCAGCGCTATAAAGTTTCATACAATTTGCCATTGCACGACGATTCGCGGAAGGCGAGGATGAAGCACTCACAACCACAGTTTCTTGCCACATTAATCCCGCGTCAGGGATACCATGTGGACAGCACATCCGCGACGTATCGTACACGCGTTACACGCGCATATCTACCTATAAGCACGATTTATTCCTCGTCGTCTCAATTTATGTCTCGTTCCCGACGAGCGTGCGAGTATCCGACATTTTAATCTTGTCCAGCAAAGACGAAACACGACGCGAGCTTCGATAAGGACACGTTGAGTGTCAACGATAAGCGAGTCAGCGAACTATATCTCGACGGCGAATTCTATATATATATATATATTATATATCCTCACGGTCACATTTCTCGGGGCGTATCCAGAAACTCTTCGTGCGTGGGTCCGCGAAATATACCAGCTCGATTCCGTCGACTCCCCCGCGTACGTGTGTACTATATAGGATATTCGCGACTCGAGCTTCGCGAACAATACGTCATCCTCGAAGTGCGCTCAGTGCGATTCTCCGCGGAGCGTATCTCTGTGTGTCGATGACAGCGCGCAATTGTCAGCCGAGTTTGCATGGCCGAGAGCCGCCCATGCTTTGCATACATGCGACGTCACGCAATATATCTATGAACCCTTCCGAGTGCAACATCTCCATGTTACCACGGGAGTGTTACTCTATCGTTGTGCTGCATCAGTGTTTTCGTTCGTTCAATAATTATCAATGTCTCTCGGAAGTATCAATTCAGTAGGAGGATACCAAAGATGCGGTGGGCAGGAACACTCATAAGTCATAATACCTGCAGCCAGGAGCCCATATGAGGATGACTGAATACACTTTTGTTAAATATCATCGAAAATTCTATAGCCCTCAGCCGTGCCCAGAAATTCATTTGTGAAGAAAATACGTATATTTGCAGCGAGAATATACCGAATATATGAAACGAAACTGAATTGGAAAATGTATTAATTAATCATTATTATTATTTTATTAATTTACATTAATTATTTATTTACCAATATTATTATCGTTATTAATTTTTCGACTTTATCCGTTAATATTCATTAAGTATTGCAATTGTAACATACTGATTGCATAAAAGTGCCAAATTCATGATACTTCTTATTTTTTTCTTTTTTTACCACGAAGGTACTCCGCGCGCATTCCTTCCATCTATTCCATGAAACCACGGTTCTGGCGGAGAACATCGATAGGCGCTCGTGTGTAGACCAACACGAACGCGACGACGCTACGTGAGCGATGAATTGCTGACCTTGTCCTCGAGGGACCACCCAGTGACGAAGACTGAAGCGGAGCAGACTCACCAGAGCCAGCAAGAAATAGTGCACCCGAGAATTCAACTGCATCAGCAGCCGAGTGCAACTACACGCGAACGTGGCCAATACGTACGCACGCGTTCGCCGTGCCGTACTAATCCCACACGTTGTTCGCTTTTGGTAAAAGGTTCTCAATGGGCCGTGGGCTCTCCCGGGAGATTGAGTGCACTTGGAGATACGCATACTTTGTCGATCTAACGATCTCGGTGTATAAATCGATTTAGTTCGTACCGAGAACTTCGCGCCGTGACGCACGGCTTCTCGTTGCTCGCTTACTCCTGTGTTCAACATATCCGAATTCAGTGAGAAACGCATTTATAACTCTCCGATTGAGTAAGTAAGTGTACTTGGTAGTTTGGAAAACGAGTTAAATTGAGATTTTTTCACACGACGTTCCGTCGCGAACGGGACGTGCAAATTCGTTATAGTTGATGCAATATCTGTTTTACCTTTAAAAAATTATTCCCATTACTTTTAACCATACGGAGCAATCGGAAGCTCATTGATTATAATGAAATGAAGGTCTATCGGATAATTCCATCTTACGTGTTGCGTCTAATGAAGCTGTCCCATCGGGCGAAGGAATCAAAAGTTCAAGTTCGAGAATCAAGAAGAGACCAGCGCGAAGCTTCGATGCCAGCGGGCGATGATATTTTAGCAAAGCGATAACGATCGACGGTGATAGATTGTGAAGGCGCCGGGGTTATCTTTTCGAACGAATCCAAACGCCCTCCCCCTCAACGACCAAAGGATTCTTCCTCCTCGACGACGACACCCACGTTGCTCCGTCTCTTCTTGCTATCCTCTTTTCGGTCAACGCCTCATTTCCCGGTGGCCTGTTGAACTCACCGAGAGAGTCACTCGATCCTTTTCTGCATACGAGTATGGATCGAGGGTGTACATTTGTTTGAGACGCAGAACGGAGTATTATCTTTCCTCGAGGCTATTGCCGTATGAATAAATTACAGCCGGAGGCGTTAATAAAATTCGTTCATTCGTGGCAATCGAAGTCTGCGCTTCGGCACCCTCAACCCAAAATATTAGATTTTTGCACCTGCCACACCCCGAGGAATAAAGTATTTACCAGAATTCAAACAAGCTGCAGAAATTCTTGTCAGAAAATAATAATAAATAATATTATTATTCGATAATAATAATAATTTTATCATGCCGCAAAGTTAAAAAAAAAAAAATTCTTCGAAGACTCAACCTTTCACTTTTTCGTTAAGGGTTTCGTTGATATCGTCATTCTGACGTCTTCGACGTTCGGCCGATCGTATATTCTCATCAGGTTCCACTTATGTGTCGACGAGCACCGGAGGCGCAAGGAACGGGGCGTTCCTTTTCAGTTCGAAAACGATTCGACCGAGAGCGAGAGTCTCCGTGTTACTTGGCGTTGGTGGGCATGCAAGCATCGAGACCGGTGACCAACGAGCCAACAGCTTCTTCGTATACATATCTTTGTTGTTGGAGTCAGCCGGGTATGCCGGGGCTCTTTTCAGGTGTCAATGGCAAGTGGGGTAACGAGCTCCGACGTACACACGAGGTTGAAAGTCGACGACGGCGACGGCGATGTCCCAGAGGCAGATAAGCCACACAGCCGTGTGCCGGACCAAACCGCGCGCAGGGAACTCAGGATCGTTAAACTAAATTCTCGATTCGACGGCTCGTTAGAGGCTCCCGAAGTCGCGTTCCACCTCTCGAGGACTCCGAGTTGTATAGCCTCACCGTGGAACGATTGACGGGAGAATTTAATTTCACGCCACGGACGCACGTGTGGCTCACGAAATGGAGAAGCAAAAGTTATTGCACGAATGAATTCTTAAGACAAATAGCCTTATCGAGAGGGGGTGGCCTACACGTAACGATCCTTGGCGATTGCGTAGGACGCACGATTATGCCGAGTTCCGGCGGTGGAGACTCCGGGACCTCGTTAAGGGGGGTGAATCGTTGCAGTCTCAGCTACAAGTGAGATTCCGAGCAAATTTCGAATTCTTTCCAATGGGATGAAAATCTAAAAAACATCTATCGTAAAGAATGTCTCGAGATCATTGATCTTGAATAATAATAATGGAGAAAAATTGTTCACAAAATAGTTCGGACAAGAATTGTCGAAGCAATTATTATTATTTTTTTCACAAAACGTCACGATTTGTAACTGAGTAAAAATTTAGGTAACCGGAAAAACACATTTTTTTAACTAATTTGTCAGCAACTTTTTGGCATTATCATTTTAGAAAATTAATGCTTAGTGACTTCTATATTGTTGATGTTTTTTCAGATTTTTATCCCATTGAGAAATCTTCGAATTCGTGCCCAAATTTAATTTTTGGCTGGGAATGTAACTGTAGACCTCCCTACACCGAGTGTACAATGTAGGCAACATGAATAAAAAGATTTAAGAGCGTGTATGAAGAAAGGAATAAGTGAAAAAGAGAAAAAAAAAACTGAGACGACGGAATAGCCGGTGGCTCTGGAAGCTCTCTCGGTGGCGAGATGGCAAGGAACGATACAGGGTGAGCTATGCGCCGAACCGGGGCGCTGGCAGCGGCGCTGCAAGTCCTCCTGTGCGCTCCGAGTGAAAACGAGACTTCTCTGCTAACCATTTATCAAAGGGAAGAAAGGAGCGAGAGAGAAAAATTGAGACGGAGACGCGAAGGAAGGATGAGACGCGAAAATCGAGGTTAAAAAAAAGGGTAGCAAGGAAACTACGAGAACGAACGTGGGTCCGGGTGAGGTATAGAAGCCTCGAACGAGCAAAGGAAGTGAGGAAAGCAAAGACAGAAGACGAGAAGAAGAAAGAGATCGGCAAAGGGGGCTCTCCGTGGAAAGAAGGCTCACAGAGAGAGCGGTGCCGGCCTCTTCGCAAACTCATTCGGCTCGTGGAATAGCGGCTCGTTATTTATCCGGCGGCGGTAATAGGTCCCGGTCTATAAAGTCGCGGGCGCGCGCGAACGGCCCGGCAGCGTTGGTGTGCCGGGGTAGTGGCGCGCGGCTCGTTGGTAATTGGGAAGAAGTGGGACGAAGCCGACTCCGAAAGCTTTCGAGGCAAAGAAAGAAAGATGGAGGGTATGTGTGTGTGTGTGTTCTTGTGTGTGCGTTCGAGCGCGGAGATGTGAAATGTATAGCGACGGTGGATCGGGAAAGATGCAAGAAAAGACACGAGGCGAGTCCACGGTGAAACGACGAGTTATCCGCTCTTGCACACTTGGATATCACACGGTAAGACCGTCAGCCGCGTCTTGCCGCGGCGTTTCCGGTCTTTGGGTTCACGCCCCCGTGCCAAAGATCCATTACTGCATACGTATGCGCTCGTCGAGAGCGCATTATATGTTCGCGTGTGGTTTATACTTCGCGAAACTCGCAGGAAATGAGCAACGAGCGAACGAGGCAGTCAATGCCACTCAGATGTTACGAAGACAAACAAACGTAATTGGAAGTGTATGAGATATAAATTACTTTGTCCGCCAAAGGTAATGCGACGCTAGGAAATTATTTTTCATCTTGCGTATCCGTTCATACGGGCTTTTCGCAATTCGCAGAGACATTGAGTTGGCGGTAATAAACGAAACGAGAGGTAATCTATCGTAAACAGTTTTTTTTTTCTCGAAGCACAGAAAATTGGATACTAAAAAAAATGTAATTATAGATTCCTAAGATCATTAGATTTTTTGATCGAGACACTCGGTATTTTTTTAGATTAATTATTGCGGAATCTTTTTCCCGATTACTTTGAGGAGAGTGTGTCGATAGAGTCCCAGCTGAAAGTGAGTTTCCGAGTGAACTTCGAATATTTCCCAATGGAATAAAAATCTGATAAATTCGACCATAGAGACGGAAGTTTACTTCAACAAATAATTTCTTCCGAATCTTGATTTTTTATCGGGTAACGAACATTTTATTTTCACTTTTAATGAAAAAAAGTGCTCTAGATAAAATCGTTATTGAAGCATTTTTTTTCTGTCTACTCGGGAAAATTTTTGTGGAATAACGAAAATTTGATTTTCCTTTCGACTTTTGACCCCGATTTGGTCCCTCGGAATAATCGTGCAGTTTCATTTCTCGCATGTCGAGTTCAGGGTCGTTCCCTCGGCTCCCAAATCGGCCGGACGCTCCCCGACGTCTTTGCATTCGAAATGAGCTTTCCACGAATGAGCTGCGAAGTACCGAGAAAGGAGAAAACTCTTCGCGTGGCCATACTCGAGTAGAACTTTCTTCACTGTTACGTCGTAGTCGTCCGGAGAGAGCCCTTTCCTTCCCTCACGATCTTCGCGCAACCCGAATACGTGTCGGTGAAACGTGTCGAATCGCTACGATTCCAAGACTCCGGCGTATTAGCGCCGCATCGGGCTAGGTATAGTATCACCGTGTGCAGGGCTTGGAAAATCTTTGGTCTGAAGGCTCGAGTCTCGTTGTGGCAGTATCTTAAAGCCCCTTACAGTATACTTATACGAAACTCTGTGCACTTTCACGCCTCGCTTCTCGTCGCTCTCGATTCGCTCCGGGAGGGGAAGAGGAAGCTTGAAGAGCGGAAACGTTGAATCAGCTATTCGCGAATTACTCCCACTGTCGGGTTCGGGATGTGAGAGACAAAGAAAGTTCGATTCAACGGGCGAGAGACAGGTCCGCGACTTACACTCCTCTCGACCCTTCGCGTATTCTCAGCTCGAGTTGGACCATCAATTTTTTTTTTTCCAATTCCTTTTTATTCTGTGGCCGATTTTGCAATTCCGACTCTAACTTTTATCCCAACTATTCCACACAACGATTTCTCTATCTCGTTCCCCTTTTCCTACGTATTTCACCTTGTAGTCTCTCCGGTTCTTCGTCGTTCGCACAGCATTTGTCCTCCTCCGCGACTCGACTAATTGTTAATTTACTTCGGTAAGAAGATGGTTAGTCTTCGCCCATTGTACTCGCGCGTAGTGGCACAGACGGAGTGTCCACGAGCGTGAGCGCGAGAGACATTACTCAAATACTCATTAGCACGATCCAAATAAACCTGCGGCTTCTGCTGTTCGCTAATTAAGGTCCGCCCTGCCGCCACTGTACTTTACAGCACATAATACTGTGGTATATGCATGTATATACATATATATTGAGCAGCTTTGAGAGAACGAAAGACTCAAAGAAGGGTGATACTACTGGATGTTTCGCTGCTTAAGTTTCGCAAAGATATTGTGTATCGCGTGCGAGTGACGCCAGGAGTAATATTAACCAGGGAGATTTTAATTAGCGACGCAACGAATGGGAAATTCACGTGACCAATCCGCGAAATTTCTCTTGGCAAAACTCGTGTCAAGATAATTTCGGGGGAGGCTAAGGCGCGAGGGCCAAGAAAGCTCACGACCACCGAGCTTAATAATGTTTGTGGTGCCAACGCTAAAGCGTCGAATGTTCGCAGCTTTTTAAATTTTCTTTATGGTGGGTTTTGCGATTTGGGACAAAAAAAAACGTGTTGTAATTTTCTCTAAGTGTGAAAAAATATCGTTAATCCAATCTTATCGGACTGTTTGTTTGGAGAGTGTTTTGACCATGGAAAAGAAGTCCCAGGGTGTATATAAAAAATTGTAGGGTTAGGAGCAGTTTATTTCATTTGTTCGAATTTCCTTTACGTTAGCGGAGGAATCGACTCTCCCTTGAACAATTTTTATAATCGGATCTGAACATTTTTGTACATGATCAAAACCCCGTGTCGAAAAAACCATTGCATGGATTTAGTAAGTTTTTGTTTTTTTCGCTTATAAAAAATGATACCGTTTATTTTACCAAAATTGATTAACCACTCCTTATGTGATTACTTCACTTTTACTCAAAAAATGATGGAAAAAAATTTCGAGCGTTAATGCATTCGGGAGAGAGTGTTATGAATAAAATTGCATAATTTCGATTTTTATCTGAAAATAGAAGAATATTTTTCCAACTATCTCGACGCGGAAAACCTTGATGTTGTTGAGAATAATATAATATTCTGAAGGGAGGACATTGTGGATTCGAAAAGCCGATAAAAATAAAAGCGAATACGCAAACTGCTACATACCGAAACGGCCGAACTTCTCTGGTATCCCCGTGAGCGTTGACCTCACCGTTACTGACTCATTGTCGCGGGGTGAGTTGGATAGTGTTGCTGTAAGCAGTAGAAACAAAGCGCAAAGTTCAATATGCAGAAACAGAAACGAAAAAAAAAGGAAAGGAGATTGAATAAAGAGACGGGGCAAAGGGAAGGTTTGCTACGACGCTTCCGGCGTTAGGATCCACATCGACCCACACAAGCCTCCCTCATTAGCGGATCTGCATGTCTCAGTTCTCAATTATCTCATCCTCCGGCTCGTCGTTCTCGGGCTTCTCGTCGGTTTCATAGTTGCATAGACCCAATGTTTCTCGCTTACACTTACATCGACGTTACCGCATCGCGTCTCCGTCTGTTTTCTATTCGAAATTCTCAGGTAGCCCCCCCTCTCCCCCGCCCCGGACCTTAATATAATATACCAGAGTTCATTTCGTGCCAATTTGCATGTACCGCTGCACGCCGGTGGGACGGGAAGGGCGAGGGACGAGAGAGCGAGGATAGCTAATTCGGCGAAATCGAGTTTGGCCCCGGAGCTTCGCGCCGAGAACCTTCACGGGGCTTTCTCTACCGTGGCTGATGTTACTGTTACTATTCCTGCGGCTGGTCTTGTATGTTCAACCCAGCAGCACGTGCCGTGAGACACATCACCGTAGGGACACCGCGCTGAAGTTCTTTTTTTCTTCTTTTTTCGTTCCGTTTTTCTCGCGCTGGCGTATGGTACATGGACAGACAGACACTCGAGTTTTTAACGCGAATCACGTGAGGAGATTGCAAAGAGCGCGTTGATAAATTTGATCCAGACGAAGCCCGAGTGTGTCCGATGCCGCAAGACTTTGTGTGGCAATGTGTCACACAGGACACATGCATTTTAATCGCTCGTAATATGATACCGTCGAATCGAGGTTTTTTTCCCCCCGGAAACCTTCATTATTCGTTTGAGTAATTGAGGTCTCTGTGTGCTGGACAATTCTTTTCGAAGAGCCCAAGTTCAACGAGATCCGAAAGGAAGAAGCTGGCCTCAACTTTTTGCCCCTCAATCGCGAGAACTCCGATGAAAAAGCGAAAACAATAGATAGAGTTTGCCGACGGCAACGACGTTGGAATCGCGGAGCATTCCGTGATTTCTTCGTTGCTATTCGGCGAGAAATTTAATTTGCTTAATCGCGCTACCGGCGGAAGGTGGGGCGTGGGAGAGTAAGAATTCGTAAGGAGAGAAGCGGGGCCGGAATACGAAGGATCGAGAGGAAAAGCCCTGGTTTAACTAGGCGCTCTTACCAAAGTTTGAACAGAGTTGTACCGCGGTGTTGAACGAAGAGGAGAAACCGAAAATTCATAGGCGTAATTCGGTGTTTGTTCGATCGGCATCCCTCGAAAGTTTATTCGACATCGGGTCGGGATCTTTCGAGAGATTATCTACATATACTGAAAAAAATTATGACGAATATCGTGCTCTCGGAAATAAAAAATTGACAACCATGGTACTTTAATCGTAAATTAAATTAAATGAGAAATGTTCAAAACTAACTTCGAATTCAACGAGAAAGTGATTGATTTTTGTGCAATGTGTTTTACGATTTTTCCAAAAGCATTCTTGATTACGAAATCAGAGTATTTAAATTTTCGTTTCATTTGTCGTTTTAGAAATTTTCGAATTTTCGAGCGCATCAAATTTGAAATAATTTTTTTTCCCATGTAAGGTGAACAAGCCAGTGAACTTCCCATAAGAACAGGCGTATAAAAGACGTCCATTCGCTGGGTTATTCCGTCCGTTTCACTGTCCATCCAGTGATGGGTTCACCCTAGACGAGAATAACAGTAGAGAAAAATCCTTTGACAGGGTTCATTGCCTCGCGATGAGTGATATAAACGCCCAATGCGGTGGCAGGACGCGGCAGAGCATCAACGGGGTAGATTTCATGGATAATGGACGCTCTGTACGGCACGATAACGGAAAAGCTTCTGGAGTAGCGTGTGCAGAGAGCATAGGGGATTCCCGTGGGATTACAGAACCGCCGCAAGAGTGTCTACGGTAGGTAGGTTGAAAGCAAATAAAATGTAGTGCGGATCCTCCATGCGAAGCGGAAGATCGCCTACGTGAACGAGTTAAATATTCAAAGTCCACTCTCATTTCTCGCTCTCGGTATTTCGCCCGAGGTACTCTCAACCTTTAGCTCCGACGGAACCAGCGACACTCTCGAGTGCAATAACATATCTCGGAAAGTTGCCCCTCCGCTCGTTCGCCCGGGGGTGGGTCTCGAAATTTCGAATATTCTTCGACGATTGTTTTTGTTACGCCAGCAACGAAACAAACAAGTTAGTACGCCCATGGCCGGGCTGACGCGCAATGCTCTTTTCCGCGGGCGTGAATGGCCTCTAAGAAAGCGCGGCGCGCCTCTCCGCACCGACGAAATACAATAATTACTCCTCTACCTCGGATTTACGAGGAGCTGGAAATTGAAATTTCACCGGTACCGCATTCTCGGCTCCTTCGAACTCTCCGTTGCTTTTTCAACCCCTTCATCCCCGACCCCGTCGCGTTCAACGGTACGCGCAGACTTTCGGTGTATTATCGTATGGTATATTATATAACTGTATATTCCGAGTGGCGTGAAGAACATTTTCAATTATGGCATTATATAATTTGTTTCCATTCCCAACCCCCTTTCCTCTGCGCTCGTTACTTCGCAGTACTGGCGTATCTCGCGCACTCTCGCCTCTCAACCCTTCGCGAATGTGTCCGCCCGCCAAATCCGTCCGTGAGAGCTTTGATATTAATTTCACTTGCTCCGATAACACGGCGCAGTTTCAGAATCCGTCTTCAGAAACAAACGGCGGAGTGACACATTCTTATATTTACTGAAAACGAAAAAGAAAAGCAGTTCGTAAAAAAAAAAATTTCAACCAAAATTAAATTTCAAAAGTTCGAGACTTCGTCTACGAATTTTTTCAAAGTGATATACGTTCGGTTGAAAGTAATTATGGGGTAGCTCGAGGCACGAATACGTGAGTATCACCTATGCGGATTACGTACACATGCCTCGCTCCTGCGCTCAGAATTTTCTCTGTAAAAAAAGGTTCAGCGTCTAGAGAAGGAGAAAGAGAGGAACTTGCCCGACTAGCTCGAGGGCTGGTTGATTCCACCGTTGTACGTACCGAGAGTGTGTGTATAAATATATAGATATACTATGAAGAGGGGATGATGCGAAGCATATATAGAAGCGGCGGAGGCATGGCGAGAGCCACCACGATGGAATGAGTGGCTAGTGTCAACACTCGCTCACTTTGTGAACCGCCAACTCGCCAAAACCGTCAGCGCGCAATATTAACGTTCGTCCCTTGCCTCCTCGCCGCTTTTGGTCACTACGACCCACCCCCGCGCTTCTCCCTTCGATCCCCCCGTTCGCCAAGCATCGAACCAACGACACGGCTTCTCCTCTTCCGTCGTCGGCGGTTCACTTAAATAAACATCGGCCATTTTTATTTGATATTTTACACATGACTCGCCGATAAATGAAATAACTCCCGGGGTTGCTTTATATGCGGTCGGCAGTGATACGGTTATTGAGTCTCGACTCGACGCTTCGCTGCCCAATGGAACTGCCGACGTTGCGGGTTTGCGCACACCTACAATCGTTTCTGTGGCGTTTACTCACCCTGTACAATAAGTAGTTACGGCCGCGATACTCGATTTATCGACGCACCGCCTACAGACTCCCGCGGGTCATCGCAAACACTCCTCCATCGCTTCGAGTGATTTCCCTTTCGTACAAAGCACACGGGCTATTCTGCTCTAATGCCGCGGCCAAGAGGGGAGCGGGAGGGATTACGCTAGAACGGACTGCAAAAGGGTTCGCGACTTGTACACTGCTCGTACTTGTAGTCGCGGTGTTTGTCCGCTACGGGGCGGGAGGGTTGAAATACAACTATTAGCCGTTTGTGTGTACTGAGCCTTGTGGCTGGTACTCGTGGGGGTGTTCATTGCGTTGAATCGGCTAAAACGTTGTTGCTTCGGAACTTTAATATTACGATTTCTTTGCTTTCGTGATCCTTCACCCCCCCGATGTTGGACTTACCAAGGATAACGCTGCGGCAAAGAGTTTTTTTTATTTCGAATTTCTTTAAAAAAAAATGTATATTGAAAGTCGTATGCTGTTTTAATTCCGATTTATTTTATTTGAAGGAATTGTCATTAATATTCAATCCCACTAAACCGGAGATTATCGGTGGTATTTTCATTTGTTTGTCGCGCAAAAAGTGTAAGCGAGAATCGGCTATTAATAAATTGATATTGCGATGTGTTCGCAAAGCCGGTGGGCGTTGCAAGTTTGGATGATTTATTAGTCGAGTAATTAGGCGAGAGCCGCATACCTACACCGGGGCTAGAGCATATCGTAACGGGGTGCGAGTTGACTAAAATTTTCGCGAGTAAAGCTCTACTGCTCTCTCTCTCCCGCTCTCTTTCCCTCCTCGTCCTGTGCGTGCGCCGAAAGTCTGTGGCGTCGTGCTCCGTTTGCTCGTTCACTTGGTCGTCTTCGTGGAGGAGCTTCCCTCGCCATCCAACACCGCGACAGAGAACACCGAGCCGAATTGTGTGTTCATCGCTGGTACGAACGAGAAAGTCTTGGGGGGCCTGCTGGCGGCATTAAAATCGCGATATCGGGCAGTGATGAATCGTTGTTCCCCAACTTGTCGCCTTTAACCCGCGGGGATGAGAGAACGCGAGAGAAAGAGAGAGAGCAAAGGCCGGAAACCCGCGGGCGCAATATATAAATCTTATAATTAATGACGACGATCATCGCGTGACGAAGAGACCACGGTGATTCCTCGGCCACGCGACACGCCTATTCGCCGCACGTCAGTACGAAATTAACAAAAAAAAAAACTTTTGCACGAATGTTCGTGAGGTATTTACTCTGCAATTATCTCACGTGTTATAATAATTCGGCGCTTTTTCCCTCGACGCCAACCCACTTAATTTTGCTTTTTAATAAATGAAAATTCGCGCCGTTGAGGAAAATACTCATCTTCATTAAACAAAATTAGGAGGTTTTATCTTTTTCCGTATTCATGAAGTATCTGTGATTTTTCAGAGTTAATGCTGTTGAAAATGCATTTCCTTCGTTATATCCTACTCTACATAAAATATTCGTACTAATATATATATATTCTTATCTGCGAACTTGTAAAATTCATTGGATCAATAATCAATTCTCTTCGATATCCGTCTTAATCTATTAAACTTCCACGAGTTTTTTTTTAATGAAATATCTCCGAACGTTCGAATGAATTAAATTCAAGTCATAAAGTTTTCATCAACGTATACTTTTCTGAATAAAATATTCGTTTCGGTGCATTGAAATTCAAGCAATATTAAATATTTTTTAAGCATCTGCGAACTTTTGAAGTTAATTTAAAATGGTTTAATGTGCAATTTCCTTTTTTCTTCATACATACAACACATCATTCAGCAGATATAATATTAATTTTTATCTATTCACATTGAAAGTTTCCGAAATAATATCAGGCAAGAGTGTGTAAATTCTCGAAAGTCATTAGGATTAGTATCAAATTATATCGTCACGATTCCGCGCCAAAAAGTGAATAGTAGATTCCGCATCGTGGCAGTAGGAATGGGAGGCATGTGGTCTCAGCATTAATATTGCCATTTCTTCCTAATGCCCCTTCGCGCATGCACGGACATTGCGTCGTTCGGTAATCCAGGACTTAGGTGGATATACAACCGCACCTGAGTCCTGGGCGCGGGGAGAAAAAACGAGGGAAATCTAATATAAAGAGGCAAGCGGAATTGAATTATGGGTACATGTGGTCGGTTGACAAAATATAATATGACGTGTGTCCAGCGGTAGCGCAAGGGAGAGAGAGACCGAGCGGCGCTCTACGTAATCCCCGGGCGCAATTCACGTTGGCGTTTTCATGATGGATAACATCGTGTCGTGTCGCATAGTTACATACGCAGAATAAATAAAAGTACATGTGTGTATATGCCACGAGTGGGTATTTTTCCCTCGAGATTTTTTCTCGTTTTTCGTTAAATCTCTCCCCTTCCCCCGTACGAGAGTTGCCCTTATGGTTCGCTGTTGTTAGAGGGGCGTACACCACGTTTGACTGGTTTCTTCGTGTATACGTCCGAGCGAATGCTTCATGCTCCATGAAATAGCAGAGACTATGTCTTTCCGGAACTTGAAAATATTTTTGTTGTTCCATTTATGTTGTTTCGTTTGCTTTTCAGCGTTGAATTTTTCGGTGCGGTGTCTGTCTGCATATTTATACTCTGTCGGTACGACTCTCGCAGTGTCGATCTCATAATCGACCAGCCGCGGCGACGAATTAATTTATTCGTCGGAACGGCCGCGGCCTCTCTGTCGCATTAATGCGAAATAAAGCTCGCGGCTCGTACGTGTCAGGATACGAAATTTCGAGCGAAAAACATTATACGCTTCCGACCGGTCGCACGTCGCTCGGATAATTGTTTAACGATAATTTCATAATAAAATTATGTCAAAATCGTTCGCGCGGCGAGGAGTTCGAGTAAGAGGCGGGGTGAGAGAGAGCGGGCCGCTGGCGAGGCGACGCGCCGGATGAAAATTCGGTAACGTCACGGCAGTTCTGATGTCCTCGTCAGCGAGCGTATTCGAGGATGTAATATGATATTCCGATGTAATTATTATCGCTTGTCAACATTTATTCGAGTCAATATCGATTGCTCGAGCGCGTAATAACGTTTAAACGCTCGTGGAACAACGATGAAAACGTTATTTTTATAATAATACTATATATACTCAAATAAATAAAATGAAAATACATCAAAATATTTTCGGCTGGAGGGTGAATTTATTTTTGCAGATTGTCATTGCTACATTCGTCAATGTATCTCGCATGGATTGTCGATTATTTGCGTTCGCGTGGAATATCGTCGACACAGAGGTGGATTATTATTTAATACAATTTCGTATTTATTATATTTTATTTCTGTTTTCCTTCTGTAGCGTGGGATGCGAACACAATTTTGTGTATAAATGAAAGGGTAGCTCGCGCTGTGGGTAAAATTCACCGACGAGAAAGCGAAGAACCGCTCTCTCTCTCTCTCCGTCTCTCTCCTGAAGAACCGGGGTTGAGAAGCGAGGATTACGCCTCTCGAAGGATCAACTTCGCAGCGAAGGACCTACCCCACGTGTATTGCAGAAGGGATTAGACTGCCTTATGTCGTCGACGAGACGAGAAAAGCACATAGCACACTCTGACTTTGGGCTCATTCCCCGCTGACTCGTTTAACGTCACAGACGGCACGTACACATATGCATTGTAGGATTTCGAGGGGTTGTATTTCGTGTAAATGGCAAAAACGAACGATGACAGACGTCCAAACATCGATTTACCCCATTTCCTCGGCATCGATTACATAATCACCCTCAGGAATAAAACCGGGCGCCCCCTAACTTCGAAATGACCAAGAGGCACTCGGAAAAATGTTCTTTTCATTCGATGCGAATATCCCTTGGATAAACCTTGGTTTTTGCGACAATGTTTCGAAGAAAAATTTCGTAAAATGAAAAAATAAAAATTTGGGAAGGTTGATTTAATATTCATTTGTATCCCAATTTTCCTTTCTTAGAATTTAGATCGTATTCGGATTCCTAATATTATTAATTTGGTCAATTTTGTCCGTTTAAAATGAGTGTTTTATCGTCCGTGTCCTTCGAAAATTGTGATTATTCGAATTACTCGGCAAATTAGTCTGTCAACTCGCCCGTTACTTACATCACTCGGTAGCATATGCCGAATGGGCGTTGCAGTGCGGTGCATCTACACAGCATCCATATTCGGCATGGCGAATTATTCGAGGGGTCGAGAGGGTAAGGGAGGATTCGGCCAGAGTTACGGCGCGGCTACGATGCTCGTCTAATACTCACGGATTCGCTCGGTCGCTCACGCATTGACGATTAATCACACGAGGACCTCCTGTATGCGCGTTCTGCGTCGGGAATCGAAACCCTGAGTGGCACCGCGAGCGGCTACACACATGTGTCGGGTTAGCGCCCCAGAAAGTATCGTCGGGGAGAGAGGCGAAGGGATATCCTAGGACACCGCATACAGTAATATGCGCATAGCCAGCTTGGGGTACGCGAAAGTCTCGATCTGCGTTCGCATAATCCCCGCACGTTTGATGACGTCAGTCTCCATTTTTCTCGGTGCATGCACACAAGACAAAGCTCACCGAGCTTAGTCCACACCCGACACAATATCCTTTGCCTACCGCAGCAAAGCTGATATATAGATATATATTTTATGATCCGTTCGTCATAGCGAATCGCGCAGAGTAATACGAGGCGACCGAGCGACGAATCCGTGACGATCAATTACAGAAGGAAAGGGAGAAAAGCGAAGGGGTGGTTTCTCTCGGTGCGCACGGTGAGGTTGACCCGGTTTCTACGACGGCCGATTCGAGACTGCACAAAGCATTGCGTTATACCGGGTCAACTTCATCGCGATGGACACGCGCATATGCATCGATGCAATATTAATAGCGTCGATTAGATTGGGAAATGAAAGGTGGTCCTGGGGTGCGTTTCGAACGCGCTGCGGCGCAGAGATGTTGCGATCGTCGAGCTTACTCATTCCGTCGCAGCGGGAATAAACAAGATTCTCGATCTACGAATGCCGTCTACTTGCATGCGTCGATGGAGGAACCTCCCCCTCCCGAGTGGCGAGAAGAAGTCCATTGTTGTGTAGGATACTTCGATTTTCTCGCGTCTCGCGGATACGAACAGCTGCACCGCGGGTGGGTAGGGGGGAAAAAAATTCGTAGTGGATACTAACGTGCGAGCACGTGTTAAGGCTTTCTTCGTTCACACGGAGGCACGCGAGGACACGGAGCCGAGAGAATGGAACGGCTCGCTGGGGGTGGCGCGTGTGGATAAGCGACACAGGCACATAGAAAATGTTTCGTCATTTTTCGTTGTTTTTATTTCTTTTGTTCGAGCTTTTCTGACTATCCATCGTTTTCGTTTCATGGATTTCGCGTTATACTCTTTTGTACGGAGGGCAGAAAAGTTCACGATCTTGCTGTTCAGGCATTACTGTTGACGGTATAAATAACGATTGAATTGATTCGAAAACAAAATAACGAATAACCAAAATTCTTGGCAACGAAATTGCGGTCACTTCATTTATCGTTTAACCGCTCCAAATGCGGCTTCATAAATTGTACGAATTTGAAAATGAATTTCTGCACTATTTTCTAAGCACATGAAAAACTTATAAAAAGAAAAAAAATGCTATTTAGTCACCGGGCCTTAATAAAGAAGTGTAAGAAAATAAGTTGGTACAACAATTAATCGTGCAAAACGTTTTGGAGATCCCGACGAAAAGTACCTTAGGCGAGGGACCTTTCGAAGCATATTCAAAGCCCAACCGATACAAAACTGCATCCAAATGAAATATGTAGTCCTAGTTACAAAAAAAAGGTATTAATTTTATTGCGATTTTTTTTCGACCGGTGTAAGCCATTGAAACTTGTATGTGACAACTGAAAAATATCGCGGTAGCATCGATGTATTAATGTGTGTTCCGGTAATACTTCTGAAAAACGAAAAAAAAAAAAAGCGGGACCTATCAGATTTGGTAAACGAGACTGAGCGTACCGAGATACACGCACTCCAGTGTCGAGGTATATATATTTTTTTCGTTTCTCCTCTTTCAATGAAATCGGACACAAAACTGTCCGGCCATCGAAATCAAAGAGGACCCACCTTCCGCCTCGCCCCTCTCCCCACCAGTTGGTCAGCCTCCTACTCCGCTTCGTGTGTCTCTTCAAACGGAAACAAATAACGCGAAACGCATTGGTACTTGTATCAACCTATTGAATATCCTCTGGAATACTGTGTATAGGGTGAATCAATGGTTGCGGCGAGGGGAGGACGGCGGGATTACGGTATGAGAATTAAAAAATCCAATATCGTTGGCAAATGCTAGATGCACATGACAGATCACAAGATAGATATTCGACCCGTCCACTGTATCCCTCTTGTTTCAAGAGGAAAAAGTATTATGGAACAAAAAGTAAAAAAAAAAAACGAGCACGATTCGCAAAACTAGTGACAACGTGCCGGGAAACTCGTCGTCGACTAACTCGATCGATCAGAAAACCCAATCGAAAAGAAAATACTCGATATCTTTTTCTGCGGTTTATGCAAAAGGAAAAAGTGTCATGAATAAAAAAAAAAGTGAATTAATGGATACGCAGACCTGATCAAAATACATAGTATGCGGAATAAGAAAAATAATTGTGAACGACTCGTAACGACTTCACAGACTCATATTTTTCTCATTGGCTCTCTCTCTGTTCGTTTTCTGGTTGATGAACTTTTTTTCAACAATTAAAAAAACAGCATATTTTGCATAAAATACGAGAGTAAAAAAACGAAGGGTGCGATAACTGGAATAAGTGTACGCGTGTTTACCGCGCGGATGGGGCGAAGGAGAGCACGTAGGCGAGGATGCGAGAGGGATGCGCAATAAACGCAGGGATGGAGAAACCCGGGCGGGGTACGTACGTGGCTGCGGTTTCGTATCCGTCATTGAAAACGGATACTCGGGATACCCCAGTCCGGCAATAATTGAAACCACATTCTCCGTGTCCGCTAATGGTACCCACCGTACCACCTTTTCCCTCTCGACATTAACCCATCTTTCTTTCTCTCCTTTCGCCGTGCATTGATATCTTCGTTGTGCCCTATGTTTCTGCACCTCGTCGGTACGCCGGTTCTCCGCTCGTCGTTTCGCTCGTTCTCTTCTCGACTTCGTCCCCCTCGTACTCGCTCGCTCGAGCGCTCGAGCGAGTCTGCCTATTTCATCGGCCGTGTGTCCCAACCTCCTCCGTCCTCTTTTCCATTATAGCCTCGTATAGAGTAGCCCCGGTGAAACCTATGATTTGAAAATCCGCACTCTCCACGCCGACGTGGCAAAAGCTCACGGAACTACGGTGTGCATGTACAAGTATATATGTACAGAGCGACGGAATTATACGTGCATATGTTTGGTGGATGTGTACACACGTATGCTATCCCTTCTGGACGTACCGCCGGAAAGATCGGCTGTGGCACCGAAGATATATATGTGGGTTACCCGGAAGCGGCCAGACAAGGGAAAGAGGGCTTCATACAAATTGAATTTGTGTAATTACGCCAGTAATTACGCTGGGATTAGGGCCATTATCGTGGCGCCCACCGTACTCGTAATCGTTGCTCGCAGAGTCGCCTTATATAGGAATCCGCGTATATTTATACCTTCCACCTTCTCCTTCGCCACTGTCTTCATCGAATTCTTCGACCATACGCTGCGAAACTTCGCTGAAGAAAAGATTTGCCTCGCAGGTCGGTGAAGGCATTTTTCTATTTGTGGATTACGTTAAATTGAAATTCATTAATGGAAGTACGCGCGAGTCCTTATTTAATGGAAATTCGGGAAATGCATTTTGGGTTTATTAACTTCGAGCCAATGAAGATTATTTGAATCGTGATTATATATTGAAGAAAAGATATTTTTCGTCTGCATGAAAATTCTCGAAATGCATGAATATAATCGAAATATGAAAATCCTTCGAATATCGTCGAGTCTTTTGTACCTCGACTTCGTGAGAGGGGGGGAATCCGATCGTTTCTCACAGACAGATAGGTAAGTCGAGGTGGATAATGCGAGTACGTGAGTATCGATAGCCCACGAAGGCGTTTACCATTCGGCGGAAAAACACTTGGGCTCACTCGGCGAAACGCTGACGCACACGAAGGAGAGCATTGCATCCGCATGCACCTTGTGAAAAGTGCAACAGCTGCACAATGTCAAAGTGGCACGGTGCTGCGCAACGAGTTATCGGTATACGTGTTCCGGTATAGAACGGTCGTGATATCGAAAATAAAAAAATAAAGATACATCGAGAGCCGGCAGTAGCCAAAATCGAAAAAAATAACGTGAAGTCGAATTCAAATGACATATTAAAAGGCAATCTAACATTGTGTATGTATTTTTCTTCTTCATATTTCACAACTTTTATTAGAAATATCGGCAGTTTGAGAATTGCATGATTAGTTAGACTTTTGAAATTTGTCGAATGATTGCCGGAACGAATTTCCATCGGCGAATCGGATGAGTTTTCGCATGCTTCGACCCTCACGCTGACTATTCATAGTTGCATCGCCGCAGAAGAATCCGCGTTATCGCCCGTAGCTCGTCTGCCTTTAAGGGCCACGATCGCTTCGTCTCGCCTACGTGGACCAAGAACGAAGGGCGCAACGGGCGTTGAAGTGAACCCGGAGCCAAGACTCGAGAATAGGGTATCGAAGAAAGGAAAGAGCTCTGCTCCGTGTTCTATCTCGACTGCGAGGATGCATACAAGTCGCCGAGGTGGCGCGGCAACAGCTCTTCCCGATCCTCGTGAGCTGCTGCGGTCTCTCGCCAAACAGTTGTAAAGAATTTGCTGTGGGTACGGGAGGACGACGAAGAGCCGAGCTCGTTGCGGGGGGTGAACAGACGCTATCTCCCCTGCGCAGCTTTCACGCCAACTACCATTATCACTGCGCTATTCTTCTACGTTATACGCTCGTGGTATATACGAGGTTCAAGCTTCGCGAACGCGTTGGATATAAGCGATAGGCTCGCAAGCTGCGTAATCAATCCCGAGTGGGCTACTTGATATTTGTAACTTTTTCCATGCATCAGACTATCTCCCTTTCTCCGGTTGCATTTTTTGTCTACGGAAGGAGAAACCGGGAAAGATACAGTCGAAACAACGCGGAGACGAACGTGCCCCGATCGAACATTCGTTATCGCTTCTCCTCGTCCATGCTTGTTTTTGTTTGATTTTTCTATACGCCTCTGTCTCCTCCATCCTCGAAATTGATCGTACTCGATTTTAGAACGACATGCAACATTTTAAAAGGAAAAAGATGGGGACAAATCCTCCCCTCCGACAAAAAATTCCGAGGCCTATTATAGGTATCGAGTGAATGAAATCACGAATACGTAGCGATGAGAACTCGGGAGGAGTTACCCATATTTCGAATTCATGACACGGAACATTATTTCACGCACGATAAACCAGCCTGCCGGATTCCCTAGCGCAATGTCTGCTCCCTTTTTTTTCCTGCTCGATGAGAGTGCGCGCACTCGTGTTACTTTGGGAACTCGCGGGGCGTAGTCCGGAACAATACGAATGAGAAATCAGCCACGGTTACGGATTGACTTCTCGCTCGTTCGACTAATGATTTTCTTTAATCCAGCTGATTACCAAGAACTGTCTGGCAAGTAACAATGATATCCCGACGATATTCAACGCTAAACTTGAATATAACTCTGCAATAGAGTTTCATTGTCGACGTTGAAATGAAATCCCATTGGTGGCAACTTCGACGAAATTCCAAGAATACTTCTATATCTCGACGCTTTCGTTATCTTTTCCATCTTTCTTTCACGGTGGCGCGTTTAAAGACAGAGCAGAGCGCAAAGTGCGAGGGGATGAAATGCTTCTTTGGGGTTTTTGATAGAGGTGCACAATGCAGAGTTCGCAGCTTTTGTTTCTGCGACGCTGCGGTCGCGGAAAATCCTCGGAAAACTTTGCGTTGCATCGCCGGTTGTGCGAACGCGCGCATATTCGGTTCTCTTCGCGACGCGGAGAGAGAGGCCGTAATAGACGCGAAAATATTGCGGTAACGTTATAGGTAACGAGACTTAACGAGGCACTTAACGCCCCGAGAGCCCACCGGCAAGTGAAAAGGATCCCTACTTCCCCGAACTACCCTCCTCTCGCCGAGCGAATCTCTCTTCCCCGTTCGTCGGTAAGGCTCTTCGTCCTCTTCGCTCTACTCTGCGCCGGCTTATTATTCTCGTTCCATTATTCAATTAATAGCTCTCGGCATTTATTATCATCAACGGAGGAGGCGTGAATCGAATAAAGGACACGCATTGTCGTGGATAATGTTATGCGGTCGCACATTGCCCGGCTTTCAGAGCGTGAACCCCGAGACGAGATTTTATGAAAGACGCGAAAGCCACGCGGTCTCTTCGAGACCGAACGAAAGTGGCACTCGTGGCAGGTTCGAAGTTCTTATGTTGCATCGCCGCGACCTTTTGCGAAAAGCATTAAATTACCAGGACCGCACTAGCGACGTTCCATTTTATTCTCTTCTCTCTCTCTCTCTCTCTCTCTCTCTCTCTTTCTTATTCATCTTCCGAGACGCGTTCTTTTGACTTTAATAATAACCGACGATCAAGTCACGCCTGTGCCAACTCCGGGGTTCGTTTAATTAATTAATATAAAAGCGAAGAAGCCAACGTCGAGAGAGCGGAACAAGAAATTGTGGTACGCCCGAAACGGCAGATGGGGTAATAAGGTATAAGTATATAGCGAGGCGAGAAAAGGAGTCGGACAAGAAGGAGACGAGGGAGCGTGAAGCGGCCTCGGAACGAAATTCTCAGTCTCGGCAGCTATTTCACTTTGTCTCGCGATTTCTTTCACGATTTTTTCTTGCCATTTTTTTCCGCCTTCCCAGTCTGAAGATCTTATTTCTTATTTCAGACATGGAAGTGCGTACGACAAAATTTGTAACGGAATCTTTGAGATCCTTAGAGAGGAATCAGTTGGGAATCTATGCATTAGCCGGAAGGCGAAACCCTTAAACTAATCGAGGAATGATTTTGGATGGATTTTCGATCGAAACTTCCATGATGGAAAATTCTGTCGTAGATTTATTGACGACTGATTTTCGTTCTTAATTAGAAAAAAAAAGCTTCAAGAATTCAGAACACTCCGTTCCGCGTGTATGTGCATCAAAGAGCGAATGAAAACTGAATAAAACGGGGTATACGAGGGACGGTGGGAGAAGGACGAGAATATGGTGAAGGGAGGAACGGATTGATTAATAGGGGGTACATCTGTTACCGGTGGGTGAAGAGGGGGGATGCAGCCGAGCGAGAGAGTAAATGGCAATAGTCCGTCCGTCGGCGCAGGGCCATGGACTCGTGGGAGGCAGTAAGGGAGGGATAGCTCTCTCGCGCAGTTAGCATTAATCACTGCAACACGCCGTGGCTGAGAGCGTCCGTTGCCTGACTGCCGGGATCCTGGCCGGTAGGTATAATGCTCACTATACCGGTGCCGACTGACCAATCCAGATCGCTGGTCAGCTGCATCCACGGGCATAAAGCGAAGCTGGACACCGTTTCACCATTGCGCTATATAATCCTCCTTTCCCTTCAGCGTTCACCGTTCATGCTCACAGTCGACAGAGAGAGATTCTTGATTGAAATCCGTCTCGCTTCTTCCCGCTATGCCGCGAAATCGAGATTCGGCGAGAGTGGCGATAAAACGGGGTAGATTGAGCAGTAGACACGATCGCCCATCGTCATCGATTTTTGATCGTAAGATTCAAAGACATTTAGACTTCTAGAATGAGCCATGGGAGAATAAATGAGTTCTTCAAGCTCTGACATGTAGAAGTTGTAGAAGACATGCAATATTGATAAAACGTATGGCGCGGCTCGTCGTTGATGGCGTTGCTGTATTTGTAGCATCTTCTGGTGTAATAAGCCGGTTAAAAATAGTCAACGAACCGATGATAAAAAGCAAAGAACCTAAAACATCACGCTAATGTATATTTCACTTGCTGTTCTTCAGCTGAATCAAGGAGTTCAGGTGGATTCTCGAGGGAAGTACTGTAGATCCTCTTCAATAAGTGAGTGCTCAGCTACGCTACTGCAAAAGCTCCAACCGTTTCATCGATGTAAAATGCAACGTATCAGAGTAAGCACAGCGAGTAAGAGTCGTTACACAGCGAGGATGGGGTATTACGAGGTACCGACGCACTAAGAGGCTTAGTAGAGAAAATCGGAATGGGTAGTAAGCAAATGCAATTGCTCAAAGGCCATCGATACAACATGATTCTCGTATGTGCAGCTTTGGTGAATACTATGTGGAGCATCGATATATATGTATACCATACGAATTCAGACGGTAGAAAGCTTAAGTATGCGCCAGTATCTATCGGGGTTTCTCGGAAGTGAAATCCTTAGTTTCAAATACAGTTCTGCCTAGAGTTGCGCACGAAATTCATCGCTCGTAAAGCTAATTAGATTTTGCCGGAGGTTTCCTTCTGTTCTGAGCTATATTAGCAATCACGATAGACAGAACGCAAAGGGAACTCGGTCTCGCATAATAACGTGCTTGTTGTTGATTATTTGCCATAGAATGGCTTACTTCGCATTGAAGTAACTCGATGAATACATTGATTGGGTAATGAGACACCATTGGAAATGGGCTTTATGATTTAATTTATTCAATCAAACTCCCTGTCGGCGAAGCTGCACAATCGTTTCATTCATCATTTATCAACTTTCGCGAGCATGATCTCAAATGTCTATTTTAATTAGTTAACTTCGGCTCTGTTTTCCTTATGGTCCGTCGGCCCTCATCTTTTACAACGCAAGTTTCCGAACCCTTTACGCGTATCCCTATACTCGCATCAGATTCCGCGCAACATCGGCTTTATGATTGATCTCATTGAAATTCTCGACCAGTCGGCAGTTCCTTGTCACGTGTCTCGAGACTCACGCGTCTAATCCTAAACTACGAGATCCTCCGAGGGGGTGGCAATTAAATTAAATTCAATGCACGACTATCGTCCGCAATCCCACGGGAAAATCAGTGGATGACTGAGAGCGCAAAGGACAGTGGCTTGCAAGCGGAATAGCTCGGGGATTCCCATAATCGCATATACCATACCGTAGGTGACGCGGGGAATTATAAGCATAAACCTCACGCAACGTCCACCGTAAAGGCCCATATCGTCCAAAATTCGTCCCCTTGAAATTTGTCAGCGAGAGGGGCGCACGCCTGAGCCATTCCTTTGCTGCAAAGGTAATTAATGAAGGCATCCACAGTGTTACAATGGCAAACGTGTGGAACTCCCGTTGGAGGGGCGATTCGACGACAGGAAAATGAAAGCTCGTCGACGCGAGGCTGAACCGCAAGGGCTGAGTAGCTGCTATATATGTGTAACGATGCTCGCAGACAAGGCCTAGAACGACCGCGAGGTTGTGAACTGCGCCGTTGGGAAACGTGCGAACAGCACCCTTGCAGAGTTTCTGTGTGCGTTCAGCACACATTAGAGCCGAGGGTAGAGGAAGTACAATACGAAATGTGGCTGAAAGTACGAACGGCACAGAGCCATGGGGACCATTGTGAGTGCGTACACTAGTGGGCTACTGCTGCATCGCCCGGCGTATAGAACCGAGTAATAGTGGAAGCTTGCGTAATCCGTCAGGACCTTTAGTCGTGCGTGGGGTAATGACGTGGCGTTTACATCGGTCCCGGAGAAAATTACCCCAATTAGCCAGCAGCAATCCCTTTACAGACACCGCGCGACAAGAATGTGGAGAGCTTTCCACTTCCACTGCGCGACGCAGGTTTTGATCCCGCTGACTCTTTCTAACTCCCGTTTTGCTCGCGAGTCACAAGATTTTTCATCGAATTTCACACAAGCTTTTGGCGAGATTCCGTTAACTGCAATACCGTTAATCATTATCTTACTAGCTTCGGAGGCCGGCGTTGAAGCCGAACCGCCGAGGTGAAGCTAATACTCACGGAATTCTTCACATTCGTGATGGAGAAGATAATAATCAAATGTAATTCAAAAAAACTTGATAGAATGCCGGGTAGGATTATGTATTACCGTTTTTAGTGCCGTTCCGTTCTTGGGAAACAAACTTCGTATTATTTTTGTGCATTGTCTTCGTTAGCGGAACAATAATTAATTTTCATCGAGGAACCGATTCGTCCTGAGACCGATTGGATTGATTTTTATTCGTTCGTTCGGTGATTCAGTCACTCGAAGCAGCAGAAATTTCGCATTGCTCAACAAGTGTTTCTATTGTCCGGGTCGGCGTGTAAATGTCCCGAATCCGTTGAGACACACAGAGAAAAGATTCCAATTGAAAAACGCCGCTTTACGACGGAACGAAAAGGAATGATCCAGGCTCGTCGGATCTCTCTGATATTAGCATGCCTCTCCAAAATAAGTTTGACGCGTCTGATGGTTGGTAGACTCCTCGACGTTGGCTCGTATACCTCTAACGTTTCGTGATTCTACCGTACTCCGACGGGGGCTCGAGCTTCGAAAGTTTCGCAATTAAAAATTTCCACGGAGTCCGAGAGAGGCACGGAGAAGCGAGAGGAACTCGGCGCGGTTACGAGGAATGAGAGCCGAGCGTCAGGAGTTTCGTTCGTTCTCGATCTATAGATGGAGGGAGAGAGAGAGGAGTCTAGTCGAAACCAGTGCGGAATGAGTTCGAAGGGGGACGAGATGTATAAGAGGGTGCGTCACAAAAAAGTAGGTCAAGCCCCTCTCCCCCTGCGTCTCATCGCCCACTCCACACGATTTCCACCAAAAGTCTCGGCACACTAGCGCGAGGGTTGGAAATTTTTAACGAATTTAACTTTGCCTCGAATTTCTTCGCGAAGAAACACGCCGGTAGAACGGAAAAGCACTTCCTCTTCCTAAATCACGCGGAACGCGGCCCGTTGAGAAATTCGAGTTTTGAAGCATACAATATATATGTATACATCCGCGAATAAAAATCACCTCACACCACCCGCCGGTGGCTCAGGATCCGTAGTCGGTATCGTCGGCCTCGGTTATACGTGAAATATATACATACATATTTTATGGGAGACAGGAAAGAGATTTTAAAGAGTCGTAATAATCGCATCAACCGCCAGGGGTAGGTAGGCCCGCGGATTCCGCCGCCCTTTCGACTAATGAAACGGAGAGTATAATGTCTGCTGGCATCATAAATTCGACCACATCTCTCCCTCGGCTGTACCCGGAGACCCTCCTCTGTCGTCTCGCGCTTCCCTCGCCCGGCCTCTCGTCATCTACGCCGTTGAGTCCTTTAATTTTCCCAACGTGCGCAATCTTCTTAAATGATTTATACGAGGTACGCACTCGGAGACACGGAGAACCGCGCGACTCGCACTCGATGAGAAGCTTAAATCGTTTCCGAAAATTCGCCTGTCTGCGGTATCGCCGCGAGGAGTTGTAATAAAAAAAATTGTAGTTACTAAAAAAAGCGGCATCAACGAAAATACTGTCCGTGATTCTGATTGATAGTGCAGAGTCAACGGTGGGAGGACTAATTTATGAAGATTCGCAACACGCTGATAGCTTGCACATTTTTTTAACCGGGATGAAATAATTCGTCAATCAATCAACCAAGTATAGACAGGAAATTTATTCGTTATCAGGAATGGAAATTTCTCGATTGCAATATGCGAATAATAATTTGTTATATCATTCTTTTTTATCAATCCAATTTTTTTTTTATATTCCTCCGTCAGTCGAGCGTTCCTGCATTTTCGTAAAATTATTTTTCCGACAATTTTGATCGTCATCGGTACTGAGTATCATTCGATGAGTAAGAAAGTTGTATTTATTTAGCACTCGTCGAGATTAACCAATGCCCCGAATACTCGGAAGACGTCGGCGTTGACAGACGATTGCCGTGCGTTCGGGGATGCAACGTGAAAAGTCGCAGCCGTAAAACCATTAATCCCAGTCATCAAAGAGCCAACGAGTATCGAAAGCTCGAAAAAAGCGGCGAGTGGATGACAGGTTGTCAGCAGACTGCCGGAGCGTTTGTTGGCGTGCGGCCCGTGGCGCACTTGAGACACGAGAGGAAACCGGCTTTAGCGAAGGCAAAGAAGTAAACACAGGAAGCCCGCGGAGCGTCCCGTTCCGTAGGAACGTTTTGGTTTCAGGAAGCCGAGAGGCGAGAGGCGATCTCCACATGGCTCGACGCGCCGCACCGTTCCTCATCGCATGGGCGTTCTTCCAGATCCGTGCGAACCGTTCCAACACACTTTGCTTCTCATATTTTTCTGGCCCAATGTCGTCGACATGCCGCCTCGCTCCGTCGCGTTGGACCGGCGTGTGGACCCCCTCAAACCACGGGATTGTTGATATTTCGCGTTCCCGGTAAGACGACACCGCGACGTTAGTGCGCGGCATGAGGCCACTGTTGCCTCTTAAAATATTCCCCGCGTCTACGGTTACAAATTTATTCGTGTCGGGGAGGGATGAAGAGAAACTCAAGGGTGAGGGGTTAAAAAACGTTGCTAAGTAGAGCCGTGGGTACGGATGTAACTGTCGTCATAACCTTGCGAGGGTTGCCGGGGAAAAGTAAGCGAGTAAATATACAGTGAAGAGACACTGCTGTTTTCTGAATGACTGTCGTCGCTTATTGGGAACAAATGCTTTTGGACATTCGACGAAGCGACACTGAACAGAACGCCGGAACAGATTCGTCGATCATTACACAGAATCAATTTTTTCACTGTAACTTTTCCTCAATAAAACAAAAAAAGAGAAAAAGGGCATTCAAACTTAGACATGTGCACTTTAATTTTTGAAAATAGTTGCCCAAAGGTCCGATATTGACGAAAGGCACAATTGCACAGTTAAAACAAATCCGGCACGTTCGTGCGAAGAATTTCTCTGACTGCGGTATGTATCGACGATTGCGAACCGGAAGCGTGAATTACGTTGTGACGAGTCCCGTTGTAGAAGAACATCACGGTGCTGGCTAGGAAATTCTTCAACTAGGGTTTGATTGCTCGAGAGGAATTGATCGATCACCAATTGTTGCTCACACCAGACAACGTTTTAGCTGAAAGCGTTGCATTAAATTGATATTATAGTGTAGTATCGCACGGTACTGCGTAGTACATTGGATTGGGTTAAATTCTACTATATTTCAAATGCCGGGAGAAGTAATCGGTTTAGAAACATTTCAAATACGGTCTTAGAAGAGAAATGAAGCATTTGCGAGCATTTAAGCGCAGAAAATCTATCAGAAAAACAAGTAAAATTGATGGGTACGTTGGCGGATGAATTTAAGCCTTCTTGTACGGATTATGCTAGCACCGATCAGCTTTATATTATAGTTCTATTGTAACGGTGTATACTATATAAGATGCTTCAATGATATCGACCAGGGGTCTTCGCACAAGCCACTGTCTTTTCTTTTTTACCTTTTATTTTTTTTCACTAACCCACAAGGAGGTTGAATTCGGGGTCACGGAGGCGCCGAAGGTAACGCGCGATATCTTGACGACCCCGGAGGCCGCGAGGCCCCTGACCCCGTCCTTCCCACGCCTTCGCACCTGATCGCGCCAACTCGCAGCCAGCACTCAGGCATTCAGCCCTTATCCGTTCGGCACCGAGCGCTCGGTGCAAATCGTTTCCATCGATTTTGCCCGCGCCACACAAGCGCACAGAGTCTCTCGCAATAGACCGAACAATTCTCATCGTCGTCACGTTCGACGCTTGGTATTTTACTGTACGATTTTTATCATCCAAACCTCAATGGTAGCCGCTGAGTTCCGAGGAGGAGAGCCGACACAATCTATACAAGAGACTTATCGAGTTCGAATCGCTAACGCGAAACCACAAGTACTCGGGAGGAAACGAGACAAGATCACGTAACGATTATCTGTCACCCTGGCTCTATGGTATACGGTGTGGTATCGGCAGTTCGCGTTGATAGAGTAATTTCCCAACTGGCAAAGCGGAAAATGAAAAGACGAAAAAGAGAGAAAAAAAAATGAGAAAAAAAAGCAAGAAGGAGAATCCAATCGAGTGAAAACGATCGAATGATAGGATAAGGTCGTTCGGTTGTGGTACGCTCGACAGTGTGGACAGATAGAGCCAATCAAGAAACCTATAACTAGCTTTTCATTTTGGATGCAGAAGAGCCGAATGGAAGGAAAAACAAGAGTGTCCGGAAGCGGACAGTGACCAAAGTGGAATGCCGTACACCGCTGTAAAATAGAGCCAATATCTGAAATACCCGTCTTCGATACCTTCTATCCATCAGAACTTTAAAACAATAAGCCATTCAGTGAACCTAGCTCCGACTTTTTCGACATCATCATTTCATACAGACGACTCTGAAGCTCATTAAGATCGTGAAGTCCATTGCAGGATTTTTTGTTGCTTCATTAGGGTCAGTTCTCCTGCCACGTGCCGGCGCCCTTCTGTGATATTTTAGTCTTAAAGGCTCATCGAGGTCGAATTCTACAAAGAGTACAGGGATCCAAACCTGAGCGCCGTGCAGTCGGAACGGGAAGCATGGCAACTTAATATCGATCGGGTAATTCTCGCGGCTCGTGGTGGTGCCGGCCTCATCGAGCTGGTAGCAAGCGCACAGCTACTATACCTCTTCATCCTCCTTCTCGTCTTCCTTTTCCCTTCCTCATCGACCTTCTACCTCGTACCTCGTAGCAGTCCTTCGTTGTGCCCCTGGCTCCCTCCCTCCGGCTTGCCTCATGGTTTCCTCTTCTGTTCTTCCACCCTCCCGTCGGCCAGCGAGTTCGCGAGTGCAACGGTAGCTCACTTTCCAACTCCAGCAACTACCACCCTGGCATCCTCACACCGACACCGAGGGCTCGAAAGAGAGAACGAGAAACAAGTGCGATAAAGCGAGACAGCGTCAGTCGCAATCGATATGGCATCCTACTTATCTCCATTCCAGGTTCACTTACCCCTCGACGACGCGGACGATCGACCGACCGACCCATCGGCATAGAGAATCACGAATGGTCTGAGACTTGTTTACTGCAAGAGAACCTGGATTTTGGCGTTTTTGAAGCCTTAGAATCAACCCCTGGTCGCTGACCGCAAACCACATGAGCTCGATGTACCCATGTACGCATATGGTGAGTTGTAGATACGAAGTAATACTTTTTTGGCAACATTCGGGTACAAAGGACTGTACATGCTGAGATGCAGCACAGAACCTGGAGATTTTGGTTCCTATAACGAAACCTAAACTACGAGTCAAAATTGGACCGTTTGTTGCATTCGAATCATTTATAAGATTTTATGATGAAGATGTTTTATGTATATCCGAAGGCAATGGTTAGGATGTTGGAATATGATAATTCTAATAAATCCAGTCATTCGATATGCTCCCAAACGTAACAAGACCGCAAACTAGCAGAAGATTATTGTCATATTACGAGAAAAATCTTTTGGTTTTGTAAAAACTGTCAGGAAAACTGATAACATTTCTTAGCAAGCCGTTATATCTGAAGTCACATTGAATAAAGATTTTAACATAAAGAGAAATCGAATCGAAGCAGATGAGCGTGTACGGATGAGACGCTGTAATTCGAATAATTCCTGTCGCATATCTCACGCATTTACAAACGTAACGAGACAGGTTCTCGTCTCTTATGACTTCACGCGCGCGTTCGTAACGGGCGGACATATATTAAATGACGTTCACCGGGTCTCGTGCTCGGTGTTGCATCGTCATTCAAGGTAATGGCGGTCGAGCGGTCAAAGCGCGAGCTCATTTTACTGTCATTTTATACTGTAGCCGAGCGGTCACCGGGCACGCCGGGCTGACCAGTTCTCTCGCGTCGGTACGACCTATTGTTCCGCGTCCGATCCGCGGCGTCGGCGACTCACACACGGGACCGACCTGCCGAGCGCGTCAAGTTAACGCGCGCGCTCCGTACTCGATCATAAATCACGTACGGCTTCCATTGCACCGCGATTTTCACGGGCTTCCTCCTCGTTCTCGTACTTACATATCGGCCTTGGAACTCGTCTATTGCGCTCACGGTACCATATAGGCCCGTACAGCGACATAAACTTTTTGTCTTCGACCAATTTTTATGGTACCGCGCGACAAAACCATTTTCGTACAGGTGCTGTAAATCAACTTGCGTTGAGATTAAATTTCGAGCTATGAGAGCAGATTCCAAAGCAAGAAATAATTCAGGAACTTATTGTGTATATGATCATCATTGTATATGGTAGAATCATCGACAAGATCTTTTTTTACTCGAGCGAGACACTAAAACACTGTTTTTGACCTGAAACTGCTGGATTCCGTTTAGCAAAAATCTCAAATCTAATTGTTCCATTAATACGACGCTTGACTCGTCGTGAAATAAATCTTCGTCAGTTTCACTATCGATTTACAAAACCCCCCGAAAATTACGGTGAATATATAACGTAGACTTCATATTTCGGCTTTCCTTGTGGCGTCGATGCGGACGGCGCCTGTTTCGCACAGGTGCTAGCCCCAATATAATCCCGAGGGTTTGTCGGTCGCGGGGATGGTTTCGGGACCCTGGGGTTTACACTATACCGCATTCTACTATAGCATCTACATGTATATACATAACACACAAGAGGAAGCAGGGGAACAGTAGGAGCACGAGCCGCTCGTACGTCGCGTGGGTTAAGCTCGTTTTCGCGATATTTGCGAATTCCCCTGAGAGGAGGGTGAGTCGGTTAAGAGAGGGTTTGGGTTCGCCCTGGTCGTACCGGTGGAGCCGACGCCGAGGCCGTCGCCGCTGGGACCGGTCAATTGCAATGCAACGTAGGTAGGTACTACCCGAGGTAGTTGCATGCATGCATGTTGCCATATAGTACCCAACCACCACTACAATCCTCGTTTCACTTCATATACCAATGCACATACCAATACTATAACTCCCGTACAGCTTTACTATCCCGGTATTATGCATGTGGATATATATATATGTCTATATCGAAGGAGAGAGAGCGCCTCGCCGGTTCGCGAACAGATGCGCGGCACGATCGCGAGAGCCCCGATGTATTGCGTTTGCTAATCCCCGACATGGCTGACAGTATAATACACCGCTTTGCAAACAGTGCTGCGTCGCCGA
This sequence comes from Ischnus inquisitorius, assembly GCA_963924025.1. Taxonomy (NCBI): domain Eukaryota; kingdom Metazoa; phylum Arthropoda; class Insecta; order Hymenoptera; family Ichneumonidae; genus Ischnus; species Ischnus inquisitorius. Next base: position 4,899,788 of record OZ001245.1, on the reverse strand, counting down.
CGTCGTCAACGGGTACAAGCCTTGCTCTTGCAGCACCAAACAGCTTCCCGGTTTGCCACTGTAGTTCCAATGGCAATACCGCCAGTGCAGTCGCATTTGCTGGTGCAGCACACTGGAACCGACCTCTCACGTAGGCTCCTTCGGTATTCACTGATGTGAATCCGAAGTCTACTCTTCCTACGACGATTCCGTTCTCAGACAGTTCACTCGGGTGATCGCGTGAACTTGTCACACTTACGGGGAGTTCGTGCTAACTCGTGAAGGGCCCTCATGCGGTCAAGGCAACTACGAATCTACCTAAACTTGCACAATCATTCGAACCTGTATGCAAGCGCAAACGTTCCACGAGAGATTGGCTATGGTCCTGTTTGATTTGGCAATCGTTCTAGCGTGAACAAAGGTGTCTGACAGATATCACTCTCCACGGGGATTCCGTTTCATTAACCATTCACAGCCTTCGGTGCACGGTACACACGCCAAGCTTCTATGGAAGATCGGTAAGCATTCGAATACTGTGAGATCCTTGTAACGGAATGTTTGCAATGGAAAGTCAATAGAAGGTGTGTCTTAGTGACAATTTGCCATGTATCGGCAGAGCACCGGACCACTGAAAGATGTCATAGTGGAAATTTGTGGGCATCTACTGAATTATCGATCAACCACTATATTTTTGTGAAGCAATTGCTCACTTTTCGGTAAAATACTGCTCTCTTCGAGAAATTCTAGTTTTTAGGGATGACGAGAAAATCCATTATTTCATCTAACTCTAAATAAGATCTCGAAGAAGAACAGAACCTTGATGAGCTAATGAACATTCACTAACACGGTCGAGACAACGCGGACGACACTTTGCTTAAACAATAAGCATATTCCACAAAGAACTCGAGCATAAAAGATCACGAGATCTCTCCATCAAGATCAGAGTTCCTTCTCTCGTATTCATCTTGCTGCCCATTCGTTTCTTTGAAGGATAACCGTGCTAATAAAAAAAAAGTGGAGCAACGAAACTACGATCTCACGAAACGGTCGACACAAAAAAAAGGCTGCGTGAGCGCGACACAGAAATCCTCATCTCAAGTTATCGGCTACGATGGATTCACCGAGGCCAACGCACTCGTGGAGTCTCCGTGAATCGTACTCTGCGACACATTCAATGCGATCGGCGGAGAATTGCACAAAAGGTCGAACAATGGTACCATCGCACAAGGGTCCCGGGGTTGTATTCATAGGTAGAAATGCTACGCTTCGTGTACCCGCTCCACGGCCGTGTATGTACCCTCATACCTCTCTATACGCGAAGAGATGAATAATGTGTACGCCGGGGGCCATGCTAACACGAGGATTCGGCTCGTACCTCGAAACCCTCTCGATAGTTCCGCGATGCGTGAGTACTCGTACTACATTTATTGCTACGCTAAGAGACGCAGAAACCGAACCTCCGAATGGAACATTGGAGGGAGATAAAAAAAAAGTTGTTGGAACTCGGGAGCGCACTTGGATGATCTCGCTTGTAATACCGATCTCGAGTGTCTCGAGGTCGTGAAGAGCTGTCGAGGCGCGTTATCGGCCTGAAAGTTGCAGTCGTCGAATGAGAAATCGGCGGGCTACGATCGACATCCTTTATTCACTCGTCGATGGGCATATTCTGCGAAATCGGTTAACCGATTTTCATTCTTTTACGTTGGGAAGTTTGCGCAACGTGGAGAGGGAACGTAATCAGACACTTCGTTCGCCGTTCCCGTCGAATAATTAAGACAACGAGGCAGATTTCGAACTTATGATTCGCCCTTCGTCGTAGAAAAACAATCACAGTTATCGAACGACTACTAGCCGATGAATACAATTTTCCGCTTCGCGCCATTCTATGCAGAAACGAGTTAAGGAATTTTGCTTAATTTTTTTTAACAACATTAGACGCGCAATCTCGAGTGATCGATATGCACGATACGACAATAACCAATTAACTTATGTCTGGCTAGTTTTTATTAGGGTCGTTAATGCAATTTTTCGACGACAGCGCACCCTGTACAGTATTAATGCAATAACGGAGGCGAAGTAGGGACAAGGAAAAAATATCCCACGGGGTTGTATTATAACTGAAAAGTGTCTGAACGCTGACTGGGGTCGCCCCGATATATAGCTCGAATGCCCGGCGGCAACGGTGACGCGAAGAGAGCAGACGCACGCGTTCTGTACTGCAAGCTTTGAGTGGCTGATAAAGCGTTTTAAAATCCTATTAGAAGCTTTTTACTACTTATCGGAAGTCTCGTGGGTACGACACGTCTCGGACTCGATGAAAAAAAACTACTATTTTACGCAATTTTCCGCCATGCCGCGATACTGCTCCGTCTGGTACTCGGATTTTTTTTCTCTAGGGTTTTTTTTTTTACAGTTTTTCTTCTTCGATTTTATCGACGAGCCACGAACACGGTTAATAGCCCGAGCCGGTCGAGCTCCGATCGATCGAGCTAATTTGTGGCAGAATGCTTTTTGTTAGTCATAAACGCGCCTCCAACAGCTGCGCGTTTAGCTTTATTAATACATCGTAAAAGCGGATCTAAAAGTCGCGCATTCCCGAGCGAACGTTTATAGCCGCACGTGCGTTATGTACCGGATGTGAATGAAACTAAACGTAAAACTTCTCGCGGTTCGCGCACAAAGCGCTTTAGCTAATTCTTGACGATTCAATTAGCCGAAGGACCCTCGAACGAGTTCAACGTTGCGATCGGCAATTGATTGGCGATTAAGAATCTGACAATATTCAAGGTCAAAGTGAAATGTGGATTCCGACGATAAATCGCAAATTTTATCGATAGCAACCGACACAGACGTCGAGCAATTCTTTCGAGAAAAAACCATGAGAACGGTATCGAAAAAAAAACCAAGAAAATCGAGTACGAAACGATTTTCTAGTATTCACCTCGTTAACGCTTCAATGCAAAATATTCAACCGTTTTCGCAACAATCTGCAGGATCTCGACGCAAAAACTGCGATAATCGTAACAAAAATGGCACTCGCCATCAAAACGTGTCATGTGTAAGTGTTTGCTTTCCCGTGGTCTTTCGGAGAACGAAAAACGTCGATCAGCGTTATCTCGAGACACAACGAGTAGAATTCTCCGGTCTGTTGCAACATAAAAGTGAATTTCTCTGGGAGGCACGCGTGGCGCTTCTCGAATGAAACGTTGATAACGGCGAATAAAAATGATAAGGACTGTCTCTCAACGTTTCTTTGTCTCTACAACTCACCGAGTCTCGTCTCGTGATGCTTTCAGTCAATTCTCTTTCCGAGGCTTCTTTTATTCCGCTCTTTTCCATATCGCTGAAACTCGCATTTCGTTCCCTCCCCCGCCTCTCCCCGGGGTCTGGTATATAATACCAATTTCTTCCTGAGATTCAAACCGCCGAAGCTCTTATCTCGATATTTCACTGTACGTACGTACTATTTTCACGGAGCTTTACACTCGGCTAAATAAACAAATGGAATCGAATTGTCGATTCGAGAGGAGCGCTCGCGGCGTCAAAGGGATGCATTTGCATAGAGCTTTTCGAATAAATCTCGGCGCGGCTTGTGAAGAGACAAATCCGCGATACGAAATAATAAAAGAAGAGTTCCCCACCGAGCTGTATGGATAATCCAATTTACGAATATCCCATGTCGAGCATCGTCGGTCTCGCAATGCCGACTCAATCTCAAAATAATTTGTAACTGCGCGAATGAAAACGGGACACCTTAATCCCTTTGAGTAAGCTTACGGAATTTTTGGACAGAAAATTTGCATAGGAAAGATTTTTGCTCATTAAAGTTCATAAGAATTGTAATCGCGAATAAAAATTTCGATTCGGCTGGACACACGATTCAAATTTAAATATCATCGGTCCGATACGTAGATCGAATATCGCTGGCTTGACTTTCCCACACAAGAGGCCTTGCGAAATACCAGCCCTTTCCTCCGTGTGTCCTGGTCCCGCCTGCGAATGAATTTCGAGTGTGCCTGCGGGGTGTGCGAATGAAACGAGCTCACCGCAAGTGAGCGTATCTATATATATATACACGTATAGTATATGCGTATACACATTCGCGGAGAATCTGACTCGAGCGTATATGCGTACTCGGCGGTACAGATACTCCAGAGGATGGCATAGAGGCGGTAGCATCAGCGGCAGAAGCAGGATATTACGAAGGCAGGTGTGTACGTCGCTTAACAAACAAGGAGTGATTAATAATGGAGCTCGTTGGCCTTGCGATAACGCGCAGTAGACTGGGAGAGAACAGAGGAGGCACCCGCAGTGGCAGCCTCGTCGCTGTGTGTCATCCCCCAAGGCGTCATCGCAACGCAATCGCACCCCCGAATCCGGTTCATCCCCTCTGGCCCGTCGCTCTCGACGCCGGGACCTCTCTGCACTCCCGTACATCCTCCCTCGCTCCTCCACCTCGTCCTCCCGAAAACCCCCTCACCGAAACCCCGACGATCCCGCGGTCCGCGAGTCGAGCCGGAGTGGCAACAACGGCCCACCGGAAATTACATTTCACCGCGCGGGTCGTACTATAGTTATAGCGAGCACCATATCGTCTATATCGCTCCCTTTCGGCGTAACTATAACACCCCTGCTGCAGATAGAGAGTATAGACGAGTCGATGCGCCTCCCGCCCACCCCCTCCCCCTCCCCGTTCAGCCGATCTGGATAGCTGTCACGATCTACAATGGGGAAGTGTTATGCCACGGTAAACCGGAGTCTATCGGTTGGAGATGGTTTTTGGGACATACAAAAATAAAGTAACTCGATGCTAGAATTCGGAACGTTGGAGGTTCGCAGAAATGAAAATCCGCGTGTATACAAAGCTGCGCGGGATTCAGCTTGGCGAGACAATACAGCGATTCAAATATTGTTGTTCTCGTGAATTTGCACTTCAATCTACGCTATTTTTTTTACGTTCCGAGAGCGAAAAGCGATATTGAGAATTTGTTTAACGGAAGTCGATGCCGTTTTACAAATCAAAGAAACTCCGCAAAAATCGACTGAGACTATAAACGGCGGCGGCAGCGTCCGATAATTTATCCTATATTTCGGACTCGGATGGAAAAGATTTCAAGAGGAACCCGAATAACCGAAGTCTTGGGCATTCGGGATTGAATAAAAATACTCGATGAAGAGTGGAGGAAAGCAATATTGACAATTACGAAAAAACTGAAAAAGAATCCTCACAGTAAGTACGGTGCTATGTAGCCGTACTTTGATTCGATTGAAAGAAGAAAGGAGGTACAGAGACTTTTTTTTTTGCGAAAAATTCGAAGCAGAGGAGCCGCATCGTCGTCTAGATAGAGTTCACTGTTTCTCCATAGAGAACGAGCGAAGTGGAAACGAAACACTTTGTTCGCGAGGGCAAAAGCTTGTAATTACTGGTAAACGCAGAAGGGCCAGAGACGCAAGATTGTTCGTTTCTGTTCATCGCGATGGGGGGGAAGGCTGTTTTGTCGCCATCGTCGATTCGACTTTCGAACTGGTCGCCATTGCGACGACGAGCCACGAGCTGACACTGGGGAACCATTAGCAGATTGTATCTTTCTCTTGCCGCGTACCAGTGGCAAAGCTTTCAATTAATCTCCGAGTGGAGTCGTGACGGCGGCCAGTGACCAGACAAGTGCACCACGCACCCATCTACCTACCTTCACCTTTTGCCACTGTGTACAAGGTACTTCGTCAATTACGCTAATAGATTGAAATACCGCGAAGATCGATCTATATCCACCGTGGAAAGTTTCAACCAGCTATCTACTCCCTGGCAAGTCTATCTGGACTAATTATCAAAAAAGTAAACCATTTGTATGATTTTATTGATGCGATCAGTTTGATTCGCTATGTCTTTAATATTAAAACCAAGTAAAAATCAGCATTATTATCCTTGGAAAACTTTGTCAATAATAAATCAAATTTGTCCACAATATTGTTTGAGGACATAAAAAATATACTACTCGGTTACATGGCTTTAAATTTCTCATTACGTCACTCTAAACGACGAAATTCCCAGCGACAAAACGGTACGGAAACGAAATAAATCATCACGATAATTTATTATTGCCCCCAACACAGGAAAAAAGCGGGATGTACGTTCCGACAAACACGAGACCGCCGAATCAGTTCGTGGAATACCATTAAGAAAATTCTCCGAACTGCGTGTATAATGTATAGCCATAGATATTACATGAGAATCATAAATCACTGTCGAATCCAGACTAATCGAGCGAGTTCCCCGTAAGTTTTACTCTCAGTTCGTAAAAGACGAGCCAATATTGATTCTTACGAGAGGATAGAATAACTGCAGAACCGGTGGCAGCGAGTATAATCTATATAGGTGAGGTTCCGCGCCGCCCGTTTTCCATCTTTGCTCTGGCTTCCCTTTTCTTCTCGTTCTCTTACTCGCAGCGTGGAATGACGCTACGTAGTACAGTAGTAGACGCGCCGTGGAAAGAGCGTCGCGAATTTCTGAAGCTAGTAGCGGCAGCAGCAGCTTTCCATCCCCGAGTCCTCCCCCTTTCCATTGAGTACCGTGAACGGCCACCCCTTGCAGAGTAGAATAGCGGCCGTCCCTTCGCGCTTCATCCTTTCCTTTCCCCTCGGGCCTTTTTTCTTTCTTTACCTTTACTCTCACACTCCGCGCTCCCCTATCCTCGCCCCCTCACCCCGCGACATTGGCCGTCGTCGCTGGCCTTCAACCACCCTCCGACCCCCCTTAACGTTAAGTGCACCTCGTCTTCCTCTCCTCGACTCTCCCAACGAGAAATTCTTACCGCGAGCCGCCCCTCTTCGTCTTCGTCGTCGTTCTCGCGATGCTTCGTTTCTTCTGTTCGTTTTACTTCGGTTACTTTTTTCATCCCTCCTTCATCTCCCCCCGGCCATGTCAATCAAAAAATATCAAATTTTCCTTCATTTTCTTCTCCTTTTCTTCAGATTCTCGTCGAGAAGAACTCGGTCTATCTCGTTTACGCCGTCATGCCTGGTGGGAGCTACTCGTTGGGTAGAAATATGCAAACTTCGCGGAGAATTAGAGGGGGAGGACTCTTGCCAGTGGAGCGCGGAGGGTCTCGTCGCGAAGACTACAACGCGTGTCGATCATTCTTCGCCGACGATGGAACGCGGTGTGTGCGTGTGTATGTGTCTGTGTCTGTACCGTAACGGATGCTGGGAAGCTTCTGAACATTTTCGTCTTGGAGTTGAGTAGAATAACTAACAACGGTAAATCATTCGTTACGATGCGGATAGTTCGTCTATTCGCGTGATTGTATCAACGCGACAATTAATGATACTCGGTGGGTGATCGATTAATCGGGAATTCTCGAATTATTATTTGCGGGTCCTCCCATCGATCGTATCTCGCGATCAGATGATAATAAACTACTGTGGCGGGAGATGAATTGAAATTCCCAATGACTCGCGATAGCAATGTCGCCGCAGTTATTCATCGCAGATTTGTCGACCGAACTGGCAATCGAATTATCAATCTTGCAATATTTTTTCACCGTCGAGATTTTGCGCTTTTTTATTTTGCGCGAGGATATTTTTGTTGAGTAAGAATAAGTCTCCGTTATGCATTGAGGGCATTGGAAAAAGGGTACGAGAAAAATTATTTCAAACTTTGTGCTGACCAACTTCTTTTCAAATTTTGTTTTTCTAAATGTCTCATTCTCGATGAAAAATATGTGAATTATTAATTAAAATTGATTCGATTTTTTTGAGTTCGATTACTTTTCCGGCGGAATTTTTTTCCAACATTTTTATCTAGCTTTTCATCAACTCCGAAGTACATCAATACCATTTTATCCACATCCAAAATATTGTGCGGTTTGTCCGAAGCGTGTCTCACGACGTCCGTCACGGCGCGTCTAGATCCCGTTGACGGGACATTGCCGAAATACTTTAGACGAAGTTGCGCCCAGGCACAGTGGCGCCCCGTTCAGACCTCGGGTCTCGCGTACGCCGGAGGGAAGGAACGTAGTCGTGCCGGGTTTGCCTGCTTGCTCGGCTTGTTCGCTCGTTCGTACTCCTGTGTGCATGCCCCGACATAAAGGATAGCCTGGATGGTTGGAAGCGGTCCAAGTTGAACAGGGTCGCCGTTGTATGCCACTAGCGACGGGCAATGGGCCGTGCTAATCGCTCTACTCCGAGAGAGCAGCTCTTTGTCCCCCCTTTGCAATGTGAGCGCGCACCCCCGCTCTTCCTCGCTCGCAACCACTCCGTCTTGCTCCTTCACAAACTCATCGCTCGACCGTGTATTCCAACGCGCTTCCGTACGTCTACACACATCGCCGAGGAACCCCTCAAGACTATTCGCGCTATCCTGCCTTTCCTTTGCGCGCGCATATACACAAACCCACAAAGATTTACAATACTCCTATCTTGCCCGTTGCGTTGTCCTCTGAAATTGCGTGAAATCATATCGTACCCGTTTGCTTCCCTTTCTCTCGTGCATAGCCTGACCTTCTTCCCCGGGCTTCCTCGACCGAACTGCGAGCACTTCTTGTGCAAGAGCGAGATTACTTCGCGTACCGAAGTCTTTGGCTGAAAACGCTGGTGCGCACATCCCCCGCCGATCTATCTCTGCAGGAAATATACACAGAGGTTCTCTCATCCACCTCCCTGCCCATTGTAGACACAGGTGAACTTTTCTTTACCTTTTATGCCCCGGTACTCTGTACCAACATCCTGAAACACCATCGAGAAGACGCATGGAAGCTCCGCTCGGTAAAGCAGCCCGGAAGCTATTGGGAAATAGGATTTTTCTACGAAACCGTATAATCTCGGATTTTCCTTGAAAATTTTTATGAAAAATATTTACACATTTTTTTTTTATATCATGTTTGCTCACGGCGTCTCCTCTTTGCCTGGGGGTGCTTATGATCTATGTATTACGAAAATCGTTTAGAATTCTCGCGGAGTAGATTTCGTGGAAGGTTTTCGCATTACAGTGTAATTTGTCTCGTAAACTTCCGATTTTACTGCTGATCGTTTGGTCGTTTACACGTTTGAAAAAAAGAACTGAATTGTGAAAAAAAACTAATTAAAAATTCGTTAAAAAAAAGACGTACACAAATTTACGTTCTCCAACAACTCGTCCTTAATACATCGAATTATCTGTTTCGTTTTTTTTTATTTACTCTAGGTCCATCGTTCCCATATCGTCCAGCGTCGGACGGCGAATAAAAAACAAGTCTTCTTTCCAACAGGCATATCGTTTTTTCACTTAATACATTTCGACCATTTTTTTTGAGGATCTTTATAAATATATCTTTATAAGTATACCAATAAAAGACACATGATTTTGTTACCTCAGATCGATTCAAAAAACTATATAAATAAAAATATCCCCTCGATTTCGAAACGTCAACGGAACATTCCAACAAAATTCGAAAATAAATAATAAAATATATGCTGGGCTCTACGTGATAGAAGGGCGGACCTATTAACTCGACAGAGTACACGCTACTGGTGCAGTATCTGAAAGATCGAGTGTCTCTCGACCGACTGCGAGAACGTCGTTGAATCGACCTCAAAGAGAGCGCCTCATCGAGGGGGTTTAATAATGAAGTCGTAGTCTCTCACCAGCGATTCAAGTCGATTCGCGTAACTGGAAAAGAAACGACCGAGGACGAACACGAGAGAGGGGAAAATACAGAGACGGATATAACTCCGGTTCGAAAGGGATAAAACTAGTCTCTAATGGAGCGGAGCAAATCGAGTCTCACGGACGTAGAGAGCAGACGGAGAGACGGCTACAGCCGAGAGAAATACAGCGATGAAGACAGAGAAGCCGTGGGATGTCTTTGATCATTCGTCTACCTCGTACGTCTTACGGACTTCCTGACTAGAGGAACTCGAACGAGAAATGCGAGTGATCAATCCAGCGGGTGGCCGATAAAACTTTTTCCCTTATTTGAATTTCAAAGCTTCGAAACAAAATATGTTGTTTTGTGTTATCCGGAAATTTTTCATTTGCTGGGGTCGCGAACTAATCAAAAACTTCGTACAATAAATGATTAAACGTAACATGAAATTAAACACAAAAAATATTTCGATAAAATAAACGGAAAAAGAAACCGAGGAAAATAATTAAATTTTTTATTTTTGAATACAAAAAATACTTAATTCATTCTTAATGTTTTTTTCACATCGTGAAATTGTTTTTAATTACTGTATTTCTCATAAAATTGAAGGTCAGAGGAATCGAAGGAGGTCCTCCGGCCTGCCATAAAATATTTTATCTTGTGATCCAATCTATCAGATTCAATTCTATCAACTAATTCGACTTATGCATCGCGCTGCCCACTGAATTCGATGGTTGATGCTCATTCCTCGGCAAGTCGAGCGTCGAGGCTATCTTTGCCACCTCAGTTTCTGCCTTCCCATCCACTCCAAGGATCTCTCACAATTCACGAAGCAAATGAGCGAAGTCTCCGCGTGTGGAGAAGACAGAGTTGGGGGGGTCGGCTGGTAGAACATGCTTTTGCAAAATGGGGAAGGAAGTAGAGGATAGCTTCGCAACGAAGAGAGGAAGTAGAAGAGCTTGGCGATGCGGCAGCCGCCGACCGCAAGATAATGAGGAACTCGCTCGCCTCGCCTCGCTATCTACCCCCGGAGAGTTCAAGGTTCGCCGCAACGTCTGTTCAACCTCAAAGAGCATTTCCGAGAGCGCGAAGAGATAGACAGCGGGGTCTGCTTCTCGGTCAACACTCCCGCCTCGTCTTGCTGCTTCTGCCGGAGGATGGGTGGTGGTGGCGAGCCGGGGGGTCGAAGAAAGGCCGAGGGCGGTGCCCACGGGGTGGGGCGCGGTACGAGCTCAAATTAGGATGTGATGGAGCGACTTGCTGATATCAGGCTCTCACGAATTTCCGTGGTATCCGTGTAGTTAGTGTGAACGAGAATGTTCTCTCCTATCCCGTGATGCTTTAAATGCCTTTGATCAACGGTCAAAGTATCTACGAAACTCCGCAAAATTCCAAACAGCTTCTACCTATATATTCGAAAATCTCGGCGAGGAGAGAAATTCCCTGTCGAAAAATCAAATTCGGCATCTCTGCATGGATTTCAACTTGAGCTAAGCTATTCGTTTTTGTGCCTCAATACGTGAGGACTGTACCGAGTAACTCGCGAAAATCTTAGAAAAATGTTTATGGAGTTCAATATCGATAGGCGAAAGAAATCATTATTTATTTCTTCTTTTTTTTATCGGTGCCGTTTGACGAAAATACGTAAAACCGAAAAAATCTCAGTCTCGTCAGTTTTTGAATATCATATGCGATATGGGCGTCGTCTGGTATTCTGAAACGCGCATAACTCGAGAAACGTCTGTACTGTCTTCGGTCGTGGTTCCGTGGAAAGATTAGTGCCGTTTAGTTCCGTTGCCGTTGAGAGCGAAGGCTCGGCATGGAGAACGACGAAGATCTGCCGTGTCGAAGAGCCACCGAGCTCGGCGCAGCAAACGATGCTATTGTGCGCCACCGGGGAAGACAGAGGAGGGCTTTGATTACGACATTGTGCGCTTGCACACGGGTGCTCCAGAGCCAAGAGATCCGAATCCTCGCTACTGGGCTTCCAGCTCTTCCCTCACTTACTTGGAGGGCTTCTGTGCTTCTCGAGTGAGTATGACTTTAAGCGTTTCAGTCTGATCAGTCACTACTAGGCTGATTCGTATCGCTGTCTGTCGTATTTCTTTGCAGCCGAAATCCGTACACAAGTCTTACCGTATTACAGTTATTCCCGGTCGGTCGTTCAGGCGAATTGTGGAAGGACACATTTTCTTGAAAAGTCATAAATAATATTACTGACGTTTTGACTAAAATCCATAGAAATATGTACCCCATTAAATTCTACCCAACGCTATAATTGCGAATGCCACAGAGATGCGTCCGAAAACGGCGCGAGTCCAGAAGAGAACTAAAATGTAAACAGGGGGGACCCTTCCGAAAATTGCAAAATCCTATGCAGATGAGTCCGACCGGTGTTGCCGGTTGAACACGAGGAATTTTGCAATTATTACCGTACGCGAATCCAGGGTCGGGCGAATGAATGTAATGCTATGCATTTAATGCTCACGAACGCCGATTGAAATTCAGTCGGAAAAAGGGTGATCCGTTAGGGTCAAGTGGCGGGGAAGGGAGTGGTGGGTGGTGGGAGTTTCAACAATGCGTGAGGATAAACAACGCTACAGAATAAAAAAGGAAGAAACGGGTGAACGAGGAATGACGTTTGGGATCGTCATGTATTTTATTTTATTTCGTCGAAATGCTTCAGCTGCGACCTTTTTCGCCCGAATTGAAACTGTCGAAGCGGTACGATCCATAAAAACCGGCAAAGCTCTGTTGGATATTCCAGGGGCGCATGTATAATTATCCGACATTTCCAATCGAGTCAGGTGGATTCCCGGAGCCCTCCGTTGCAGGGCATCGCGCGCAGGGCATTCGATCGTTCACTCGGTACCCTTTTATGCGCCAGGATCGCGGAATCGATATAACGATTCGATACAGAGATGTTGATCGAGCTGCCGCTTTACCGCTGCCGCGCGCTGTATATCGGGAGCAGGGTTCCGGTTCTGGTCCTCGCGCAATTTACGAGATCGTAATTGCGTGAGAGAGCGGCCGAGTGGGCGATGGGAAAGCGGTAAAGTGCCGATAGACACACAGGGATGTAAATATCCAATATCGGAGCGGGTTATACTCTCGCGCACCCTCCCTTCCCTCCCCTTCCTCCGACATTTCTCAAACGCTTCTCTCGCTCGGTTTCTGCTGTACGCTGTGTAACATGCTATGCGGGCACCCCCCTTCAGCTTGTCGGCAAAACAATTTTCATCGATCTCTCGTACATTTTTCTCTCCTCGCGTATCGTGATTATCGATTACGGCAGCCGCGGGAAAATACGAATAATTCCTCTACCAGGGAACTTCGCTTCGGATTTCGTAACGAAATATTGCAAGAACTCCAACTGCATTTTATATTGCCAGCAATGTATTACATCTTATATATTATTTTCTATCGAAAATCCCTCTGCGAGAAGGCAAACATAATTATCGTGATGTCTACTGAGTTAATCCGTCTCTTTCAAATGATCGATTCCAAGGAACCTTATTATTTTTCAATTTCACACAACTACCAATTTGCTTTATCCTCTTTCGACTATTGTTCGCCCGAAGTTCGGCGCTCACTTCTAAACTCTCGAATCGTAAATTATGATACCCGTCCATTAGAGAAAACGTGCCGTTTAGAGAAAGATCGATCATCGAGTAAAACCCCATAGGCTTCGTTATATAAACTCTTTCGTAAGTATGCCCGGGCACAACGACCGATGGGGTTGGCCCATTATGGGGGCCGCCCTCTCGCACAGGTTTTGTGCGTTGCGTGAAAGACAAAAGTAAGCATAAGCATCGAACCTGCTGGCTGCCCTGCCTCCCGCGGGGAGATCCGCAAGCAAGTCCACGAAGCGACTCCCCTAGGGCAATTAGCGAGGGGCGCGGGAGAGGAGTCACGAAGAGGAAGAGAAAGAAGGGATTCTCTATCCCTTCCCCGCTGAGAGGTGGGTGGGTTCTTAATTATATCCTTCTAAAATATCGGAGTTAAATTGAAAAGTCGTCCCCTCAATTATTTCGAATGTATACCCATACTATAAATCTATACCCGCTGCACCCGGCGCATTATTATTCCACACTATACAACTCCTCTGTGTATTGTGTATACCTGTTACCTATATCTAAGAAAAAGAAAATAGAACGACGGAGTAAGCCCTTCGACCTCGTATTGATTTATAAAAGACCCCCGCCAATTACCTCTCCGGGGATCGTCGGCTTGGTTAATACTTCGGGACCCCTCGTAGCTTCCCCGATCCTCATTCTCCTCAGTCTCCTCGATCGCTCTTCTTCGCTCTTCGGCGTAAATACCGGGCGCGCGCGTAACGCACCGGCACGATCGTGAATCATAATCTTGGGCTCTTTAACGAAGAGCGCGTCTCCCTCTTTGCGTTAACCGAAAAAGGGGTGGACCGCTTTTCTCTTAACCGCGCCTGACTCCTTTGCCACGCATGGGGATTGCTGAAATGGCGGGCAATGCGAGTCGCTCTATAGGAGAGGTTTCGCGAGAACGAAAAAAAAAAGGAACCCCTTCTTATGGGAGAGCGGTTGTTATTGGAGCAGTCGAGAAAAATTCTTTCGGTATCGACTCGCATTGTACTCGTTAATAAAACATATTTTCTTATATGTCCAAATACTTACCCTCCGATTGAACAGCCCGGCTGGACGTTCCATTTTTCACGAGATCGCTGAAAATCAATATTTTTCATTGTTAAAAAATTATAATTCATAGTGATCAATAATCTGGTTGCTATTAATATTTTTTTGTGATGTTTAAAACAAAAAAATTATACCTATTCTTATTCATCATCCTTAATTACTCTATTTATTCCACCGCATTAATGACACAGTATAAAGAATTAAGGAATACAAAGAATCTAATAGTTTTGAACTCATTATACGCCCGTCCATTTAATTCCACTCTGCAACACGAATCCGTCAGTCGGTACATTTTCACAGCACCATTAATACAAAACCGTTCATTAACGAAAAGAAAGAAAAAGAAGAAAATTCCGAAACTCCGAGATTTGATTACGGAAATTCATGTTCCTCGTATTATATATTCTCCTCGGTTTTTCCACCGTGATTCTTCATCGTCCACTTTTCAACTCGCTTCCATTTTATTCCACGGTCCCTTATTAATCAGGCAGATATAAGGTACTTTATAGAAGTCTATACACTATATATATTCTTTTTATTCTCCTCCCGTCCCTCGCGCTCGCTCGGCGCTTCGCCGTCCACTCGAGAAGTTCGATGCAGCTCATAAATAAAATATTAAGCAACCAATTAGAAAGTCCCACCGAAGAAATTAATGAATCCCACCGAGAGAGGCTGCGGCAAACGGGGGTTGGGCGAAGGCAATAGACGCCGCGGAGAGCGAAGAATCGCTCTTTTACGAATGTAGGAGGATCCCTCGCACCTAATTATCAAAACGTTTTGTGCATGCGTGATTTTTGTTTTTCTTTTCCTTTCAAAATGCAACTAACAAGCACTCCGATGATTCTCAAGAGACGAGTTCGTGTGTTTTACTTATTCTTAATTGGTTTGTACACGGGTTGAAGCAAATATCAACAAACCTACGGATCTTGTGGAATCGACCGAGTTCGTTAACATTTTTTCACTCGTGTTCCCGAAAGGTCAATCGTGCCTGCCCGATTCTCAGTCAGCGGAGCTCAAGAGGTCGAAGGTTCGTTCGTAAAAGCAATTTCCGTCGTGACGTATGCACTGCAGCGTGTACGACGTTGTTTATGCCGCGGACTGATACAAATAAATTGTCCCTCCGTTGTATACCGAGGTAACGAACGATCGATAGAGGAAACGATCGTATTATCGATGCGATCGAATCGGTTTTAATGAATCCCGGGGGAGAGACTCGCGGCACGATCAAACAACTCGTCGTCGAGCTACAAACGAGAGAACCCGCGTCGACGCGAAGCGTCGAACGAGTCCCGTGAAGAAGATCGTTGAGAATTATCGCCGATCTCACTTGCCGATTAGCATCGAGAGCATTGCCTTCTCCCCCCGGCGATGTCCCCGTAGCAAAATTGAATTCGAAATCGTCGACGGTGGAAACAACGAATGGGAATTGAAGCTAAGAGCGGGTCATTCTCTCTTAAGGATTCAGAAGCGACGAGATAAAAATAAATTCGGTGGCGAATGGGAACTCTAAACGCACTAAGAAGAAAAGATCAAGATCGTTTCTCTTGTCACGAAATTACGTGGAAGTAACATCAAATCTTGATCTCGGCTCTTTGAAGTATTTGGAGAAAAAAAAAAGAAAAGATTATCACTTTCGCTCAACAGCGGCTTGAGAATTCAAACTTTTGTGATCCTTGAAAGATCTCACAAATCGTAAAAATCGAGATGATGATTCGTTATTTTTTGGTTATTGGATTTGTTAGCTTGGATCTTGATTTCCAATGACATTTCTAATTTAAAAAAAAAAGTTTTTGTCTTGCCCCAGATACGCGAACGTTATCTCCGACGAATAATCTGAAACGGAAGTTCCAAAGAATTTGTCGGAGCAGCGACAGAAGTACTGCGATGAATATCGTGAGATATCGCCGTTGGGTTATCGAGAAGCACGGAGCATCGTGTAGAGCCAGGTAGACGAAGGTAGATGTCCGATCTCTTTTGTAAACACTGACGAGGCCGATCGGCATGCACTCCGAGAGATCGATGTCGACTGGATGCGACTAGTTTCACGTTCTCATTCCCCATTCGACGAACTATTTGGAACGCACGGAATGGGCCGTGGCATGCAGCTCAAGCGTGCTCGAGAGAATCGGGACGATCGATTATGCCTAATCTCGCCCGTAGCTTCGCCTACAACTTCGGCTTTCCTCGACCAACGCACACCAAGATGTATGCGCGCAGTTATCCTCCTCATACACCCGAAGCTGAACTCCGGCGAGTGTCTGCGTTCAAATTTACCTGTTCGCTATCTTCGATCTCGATCGTTCTGGCGACTTGTCACCTGCTACCTGCTACTTAGAGCACTGAAGTGCAGCGAAACGATTGCTCTGTGTCACGACACACAAACGGCGAGATTGTTCGTTACTTCTTTCGTGTCGTTACTGCCAAATGGAATTACTACGAGCGCGGGAGACCCCAAAATATGCCTGCAGTTGACGAAAATGTATACTTTTATTCGTTCATTTTTCTCTAAAGCTATTTTGTTAATATCGTTAAGGAACTTCGGTAGTTTCTTTTTATGTGGAAAGACAGACATAGCGTTATTTCTATCAGAGTTACATATCAGTCGTTTACGTGTGTACAATCCCGAGACTAAACGAAGGCAATAACTTACTTTAAACTGGATATCCCTGCGGTATCTCCGTCTACCATCGTGGCGACATGACACCTTGCTACCTGCTGTACACACAACACTTTGTGACACGGAGCTTTGAAGCCAAAGAAACCTTTGAGTCTGGCACGACGACCGGCCGAGACTCCGCGAAGAATAGTCGTAGAGCAAGTAGCAACTGGTAACAGAACGTGAAGAGATAGGGAGAATCGTCGTGTTTCCGAGAACAAGGAATCCACTTGGTTCTTCAACGGAAGGCTGTAAAGATTATCTTTCTTTTTTTCTCGTCCCTTCCGAAAGAGCGGCGAGATCACGGTATCGACGAAAAATCCGAGATAACTGCGTTCTCGTCTCGGGTCCGAGGACTACGTGACAGAGAAAATCGTTGCACCTTTCTCGTTCGTGGGAAGTTCCGAGATGAACCACCCGATCGCGGGTAACTGGCGAAATAAAGATTCGTCTAATTGGAGGAACGAGGACGGATTCGAAGCTTGTTAAATTCTTCGTGAGCTCTCTGCTTTTGGCTCTGTTAATTTTTCTTCGTCGTCGCATCGCGACTATAGGAGATATTACAAAATAACTTTACTAGATTTACATTCGTCCCTGATTTGTCGTGGCGAAAGTACATTATTCTTCGAATCGATATACGCTTATTTATACCGATTTCCGAAATGAATTATGCACGGAGGACGGACCAATATTTTTGCCCTCCGATAAACGGCGTAGGTAACTTCGAGGCGCGGGATACTTCGGGGAAGCTCTCTCGAGTCCCGAAGAGCTTCCCGAGCGCGGGCGACGTTCCGCAAATTCTACCCGGTAAACTTGCGAACACACTTTAACGCCCCGCGCACATGCGGGCGTTCGTCATTTTATGAGGAAGTATAACGCCCGCCGCGCGTTGCGGCAGACGACAGAGCGCCTAGCGTCGGTAGTATATACGGTATAACGTTGTACAATATACCTATGAAATATTAATACCTGTGGCAAACTTTCACCGCTGGGCACGGAAAGGCCCCGAAGGTACGCACATTAGGTATTAAGCGCGCGTGTGCGTGTGCGCGGCCGTGTGTGCGTATGTTTGTAGACGCAAATGACGGTGCTCTATGTTGGAACAATCGTTATGAATATTGAAGTCTTCGGCGCTGGCGAACGTTCCGAGACTGTGTACAGTAATAATTTCGACTCGTCGGTAGGGACAAAAAAGAACTTCTTCCCCGTTCGTTAATTCTATAGTCTCGCGTATTTACCGAAAGTACGGGCTTGCTCAATGATCTCATTAATCAAAGCCTCGCGGGATAATAGACGAGTACCATTATTATCTGCGATCTACGAAAACTTAACTTTGCTCTTCGAACACGCGCTTTTGCTTCCGGGGGTTTTTTTTTTCGTTATCGAAATAACGCAACGCATAATCGCAATAACAATCATTCATTTCCGGGGCGACTTTAGTCCAAGACTCGACATTTTTCGCTCCATTTTTACTGCTATTTTCACCTGGATCCAAATACATAATTGATTATCTGATCGATTCTTAAATAATTCTGAATAAATTGAGATTGATTGGATCAAATTTTCACACGATCAAAACTTAACGAAATATTATTTACGTTATCTCATATAACTCCATTGTTTTTTTTGGCAACAAAATTATAAGAAAGATTCTGATGAAAATGCACAAAGTTTCTATACAATTCAAAATAGGCTGAGGAATATTTGATCCACGAATCGTGTATGCAATTTGCATGGTTATCTCAGGAACATTTTACCATTGATTATTTTAAAACCAACTTGTATCTCGAAAGTTATCAAAAAGGCCCAGGAGATTAATCATAAAGTTATGTAATACCCTCGAAGCCAAATTATTTTCATTCGAATGCTGTAATTCTTCACTCGGAAGAATTAACAAAATATATATCCATTTTTGTAAAACCTTCGACTACATTATGTCATTATACGTTCGGAGCTTGCGTCACGATTCTCGCTGTTCGATCAAGTTTGACGAATCACTCGGTCCCGACGTATCGTAGAAAAAGTCGACAATAATAACACCACAAATTAATTGACTAATTCCTTTCTAGCTACGCATCACGAGCGCCCGTTGGTCACGACCCGTAATTACCGGTCATACAGCAAACAAAAAACCTTCCAGACCTTTCGCGGCGATAAGTTCAACATTACCGATGGCAAGAATATCTTCATCAATGTAAATAAATATATGGTCATGACGACACCGTGAATATACGTTTCCATATTTCTCGATTCATTTGACAACAGAATCGTGCGGTCAATTGTCGAAGAGGGTCGAAACGAGCTTTTTCCCCCCCTGCCTCTCCGCAACCCCCGTCGATATATTCCTTAATATTCTTCCACATAGTTCCTTAAGCGTGCAGCAGTATATTCTCGTACCGTCGACGGCTCGCAGCCGATATTCCCGGTATTGATAAAATAATGAGTGCATTATTAACTCGGCTTAGCTTTATGGGCTGTGGGGGGGTTATATGGAGTTCCAACGGGAAGGGAGGGAAGGCGCGGTAATGTAATGTGTGCCGGCATGTGAGGCTTCCCGCGAATCGTTCGTACATAATACTCTATGTATACATAACTTCTCTTCCTCTTTCACGATTCCTCCTCGCCATGTACCGAAACGACGAGCGCGCGCGAGGCTCTCGCGATCGTAGAACGAGCTTATAATGTAAATGCGTACATGCCGCCGGTACATAACCGCGCGCACGATACACGCACGGGGAGAATACACTCATCGATGCGTATTGCCGTCGCACTCGTACGCGGCACAAAAATTTCTACGTATTCGCCGAGAGCTTGCGGAGGGTAGAACGAGAAACGCGCGAAAGCATAGTCAAGGGTGTGTTAGTTCGAGAGGACGGGAGGGGAAGAGCGCTTTGCGTGCACGCGTTCTATGGCTATATCGATCTTCACAAACGCCGACGGTGCGTGCGGGCCTGAGAGAAACTTGCATACTTTTTCATACGAACACGCTTCGTACGAGCTTGTAATACCCTCTAGCTCAGTACCGTTCACTTTTGGTCTTGGGTCTTCATTCTCGAACGTTCTGTCACGATTACCGAATCGCCCGTTCGCCGTTTTCATTCAACGGCGAACCGGCGGTATTATATTAAATATGCATTTGCAAAAAAAAATTCATGCTCGCATTTTTTCGACATTCAAAAACTCAACGTCGAAGATTTTACGAACATGCTTGCAGGGCACAAAAAACATGAAGTTTTCTGCAAAATGAATAAGAGATTAAAGTAGAGCAGATTTTTTTCCAGACATTCGATTGAAAGAATGAGGATTCATTCGCCGATGTTGAAGTCTTCACGTGACGCTCGCGTTTGTGACAATAATTATGCAAGTTTCGTGTCGTTTTATTCGAGCGGTTCATTAATCGTCCGTTTTTTTTTTCGCTTCATTTTACGAGCGATTAATCAAAAATTGAAAAGGAACGAGATGGAGATGGCACACCGTGTCGATGCAAAATTATCCACAGGACGAGGAGAATCGCTCGTGTGCTTTATACGCGCGCGCGAGCAAAAGCACAGAGGGTTCGCTCGTTGGGACGAGAAAAGGGTGGGAAGGGGGGAGGGGGGAGGGGTTAGGCGAAACTGCCGGGGTAATCGTTATTCGAGCGTAAAAAAATGAGCTACCCAGTAGTATGCGTACAAGCAGAGTGAATCCGTGGGGGGTTAGCCTTCGCGCGAGGTCTGCTTTCCCGAGGGTCGAAGCCAAGCACACCTGAGTCTCCCCCTCGGCCCCCGGCCCGCCCTTCCAACTGCCGAGCATGCTAATTCCCGCAGACGGGCTCTTTAAGCCCCGTTCTCTGTACAACCCCCGTCTGCTTTTCCCCGGAGCTTCGCGAGAGCTGGCCACCTCTCTCTACTCTTATTGTGCAGCAACACCGGAAATGTAATGGCACGGAACACAGCAATGGCGCGATAACCTGACTTTCCACCGGCAAGTTTTGATAATAAAAAATGTCGTTCTATTCATTTTGGCACTCTCGCACTTTCGACACAGTTTTCCGCTCATTATCCCGCTGGGAATTTCCAAAAATCCTTTCGCTTCGGAATTTACTTTCCGTTGGTTAAACGACGAAAATTCCGTCGTCCCGACTCTCTACGAATTTTCAAACGAATCTTCACGAAACCACGAATTAAATGTGATTCTAAGCATTCTCAATTAAATTGGAATTCCGACGGTTTTTCAATTATCTTTATAAAATATTGGTTTTATCGGAATAATAGCGAGAATTGGATTGAGTGAAATAAGATTTTTGCATTTTAAAAAATAATCGTAAGTTAATTTTCTTTTTTTGTCGATTGGAGATTACGAGCAAATCGGTAACTCGAAAAACTTTTTATTTCGCTCAACGAGTTCTCTCCGTTCCTCGCCCGCCAAAACGGCGTAATTACGCGAATCCGTTGTAATTCAATATTTTCTTCGATCAAGTCGCTTCTAGTTTGAGAGAGCTGTTCGCGTTTTCTCAATTAAGTCGCACAGCGTGCATTGTGGTAGAGACGGAAGGCTGGCCGAACCTGGTGCCGGAATGAGAGAGAGAGCGAGCGAAGGAGAGAGCCCGAGCTCTCCGCAAACGAAGTAGAATCAATTTGCTCGACTAGAGCCTTTGAGTCCTCGACAAATCCCAAGAACGTAGTTTCTCCCTAGCAGCAGTGGCATAGCAGGAGCAGAAGTAGCAGCTGCAGGAGCAGTAGCTCCAACGGGGTATTAAAACGTCGAGTTACCCTCAAGAGCGAAGGTGTTCTCGGGTAGCGAATCGATTTGAATAAAAATGAGAAACGAGCGATAAAGAAAGAACGCCACAGCGAGTAATGGCAAAGGGCGAAACGAGCATTTCTTTCGTACTTCTTCACTCGCGAGACTGCAGTGAAAAAAAAAACACGCATAAAAACGAAAAAAAGAAAAATTCTAATTCCGTCCGCCCGCATTGGCCGGTTCGCTCTCTCTTTGCCGCCTTTTCTTCAGTACCAACGCGCGGTGCACGCAATCGACTCGAGATTTAAAGAAGATCTATTTTTTTCGTTTTTCTTTCGTCATCCGTGGAAGGCTGATAAAACTTGCTACTCCGTTCCAGCGGATATACCTTCCCATTTTCCATTGCAAGTGAGGCATGACTTTCTTATCCATAGATCTCAAAGGAGCCTCGAAGAAGCTATTGACGCACATTGCGACGCGAGAAATCGCGATTTAATCACGATAACGAAAGTGACAATTCAGTCCTTTGGATTTTCATTCGCCATTTCAAAGAATATCCTTCAACATTTTTTATTAAGATTCTCGAACATAGGTTCACATTTTTTGTTACTGAACGCTAAAGCTTTATGAAAAAGGACGTTGACGAATATTTACTTCCTCACCTAAGATGTAAAAACAATAAAAATGAAGATAATTATAAAATATTGATGACAATAATAATTGATATGCATTTTTAAAATTATTATCATAAAAATAATTGTGTCAATCGTACACGTATTAATTCAATTCTCATTAATTATAAATTGCAATTGAAGTCGCCATTAAATTTACTACTTACTTAACACGCAATTTTTTCTACATGGTAGTCGTTATGCAATTTTCTTTTGGCTCCGTTCTAAAAACCACGCTCGAGGCTCGTGCGTCTCGCGATATTTTCTTTTTTTTTTTTCAGGACTCAAAACATTTACCATAGAGCGAAGTGGTAAGTACGCGCGGGGTGGCACATCAAGCGAAGTAAAGTGTTTCTACAGTGAGAAAGTGGCGCCCAGGCATCAAAGAGCTATAATTGGACGTCAGGTTGCTCGAAACCCCCGTCTCGAACTATATTTAGGCCAACGTCTGAACTACGAAAGCTCGGAGTCTCGTTTACGAACGCAAGGAAACCGCGAGAGGCCGCGTTTCCTCGGTCTACGGTAGAGTCGGTGTTAGGCCCTTCAGGTCCTGTTTCTCGGTGGCTCGGTGAGAGGCAGAGAGCCAAAAGGCAGCCAGGCAGACCTCTTAACGTCACGAGAGCCACGAATTATTGCGCCATTCCGGTCACTTAGGGTGCGACCGGCCCTTATTACGCGGGCACCTCTACCACGCACGTTTCTTTCCCCCTCTCAAGCGCGTCAACTTCCCACGTACGTTTCTTCGATCCTTCGCTCTCGTCGCCTTTACCGATCCACGAAATTTTCGCTTCCCTTATCGTCTTGTTCGTCGTTTTCGCTCGCCACTTATTCGTTCTCGGGAGTTTCCCGATCCACGTCGGTCCTTCGCCTCTCGCACCTTTGACCCGTGACCCTTCGCACCGCTTCTGGTCACCGATCGATCGACCTCCTCAGCCCTGAAGATTAAGGCGACTCCTGAACGCCTTTTCCCTACGGTATATCGTTTGTACGATCACGTGCGATATAAGAACGGGACTTGCGGACATCGGAGCGAGATCGTTGACTCTATAATTGGCAGGATGGTTTGTGTCAAGTTTGTGAAACCCGTTTCTGTATTTCATCGATTCACCTCGAGCTTGACGAAGATCATGAAGATCATCAGATCGCTATAGAGGGAAGAGTGGGGCTTATTCAGACACTGACTGCAAAAAAGTAATCTGTGATTTGTGATTTACAGCATTCAGTGGCGTATTTTAAAAACAGTGTATCGCTTTCACACCTTGAACAATAACGTCCCATACGCTTTAAACCAACCCCTGATCTTTTATACCTTCAGATAATGAATCGCAAAAATTTCCCATGAAAAAAATTTACCGCGAAAAAAGAATATGCCAACACAACAATTTGTATCCGAAATATTTATTCGTAGATTCGTGCGTCTATTAATTTCTAGATGCGCTCACGGTACAGCGAGCAAACTAATAAAGAAAGCTCAGCGCGACAAATGAAAGATCGTCAAAAAATTGTATTCCGCGCACGAAAACAAAACCGTGTACTTGAAAGTTATTGTATGCCCGGCTAAGCTGTTGGGAGTGCGATTAAGCGTGATTTTTTTTTTTGCAAACTCCGCTGAACGCATACATGCGGCATCGCGCACCCTCCCGTCGTTCCGGCGCGAAGCGCGTAGGTACACGGCGAGCCAGCGACAAGGGAAGCGAGAGATGAGTTGCGATACACGCATGAACCAACGAGTACCCAAAGGGTTCGCGTGAACATATTACACCGGTGAGCGAGAGAGGAAAATAACAATATTTTGCGTGCGTATGCGTGTGCGTGCGTGGCACGCGGGCACTACACAAGTCGCGAGGCATTCAAGCTTTTGCTGATGCTGTTGATGCAACACACGTCGGCCCCTGCGATATCAAGGGTTAATACATGAACGCGCTTGTGCAATAACCTACTCAGTGTGCACATCAGTATACTCGCCGCGCTTCGAGATTCTCCGGCCTGTCCGAGGGCGCTTTTCATCGCGTCAGCGGCGCAACCCACGGAGTCGTGTGTCTGCCAACCGAGAGAAGTGAAGAGGAAAACAGAAGGAAAATATGAGCTTTTTCGAAAAAACGCGAGCACTCGCCGACGCGACTGAATTTCCTCGAGAAAATATTGATAAGCAACATTCGTTCGGAAATATGTGAAAAATAATTGATCCGAAGGAACATCGCGTATTTGAAAATTATCGTCTCGGTTAGAGTTATCGCCCTAACGGAGTTCTTTCTTCCGTTTTTTCGGCTGATCTTTCTTTAACACCGACTTCTTCTAGGCACGAAGACGATAAAAAACAGAGATTACTTCTTGGATTTCTTATCGCGCATAGATTTGCGAGTATGATCGCCATCCTCGTAGCGTTTGAGCGGAGAGTTTACATTTAGAATCCTGCATAAGGTATTGTAAGTTTGCCTGCAGGATGAGAGGTAAACAAGAAAGAAGAAACAGTCTGCTTGCTCGAGCCCTTTCTGGATTATCCTAGGAGTCAGAACGCCGGGGACGTAAACACAGCTTGTCCCAGAGTGAGAAAGATATGAAACGCGACGCGTAGAGCCAGCAGCTCTTCTGGATTCGGTATAAAGATGTGACAGGGGTGAGACGGATCTCTATTCGTGAATGGGATTAAGCCGACAGGGAGAATTCGAAAAAGCATCGTAGCTGGTACGCATTTATGTACAGCACCAACCCCTCTGGCTTCGCTGCACCGACCGGCTACGCCGGCTCTTCTTTTCTAGTTCCTTCGCTATGGGCTTCTGCGTTCGCTTCTTTCTCAAAATCTTCCATGCCTTTCCTTCACATTCTATGGAACCCGACAGCTTAATACCCCCGATCAAAATCTGAACCGGCCATTTAGCAGACGCGCGAAAGGCATCGGCTCGATGATCGTCTCCCTTTTGTATTTTTCATTCTTCCTTACTCTTCTCCGCCGTGCGATCGTGCGCGACCGAGGAAACTCGAGCTCGGGAATCGCTTTTCGAGGATCTCGCAAGATCCTGAATACGTGAGATATCGAATCTTTGGATGATTTTCCGAAAATGCTTCCCCAAGTTTCGGCCCTTTGAAAGCCGCGACCGCTCCGCTGAAAATGTTTCTTGCTTCTCTCGACCTTCTAGCTTGCAGGCATCGGACAGTCTGCATTTGAAGCGGTTTGTACTTATATATTGAAGTAGTTTTCCACGTTGTCTATTGATATATCGCGGGGAAAAATCCGGCCGTAAGGACAAATTAAGGAATGTTTAGAACACGTTTGTGATAATTCGGGAAAAGTGTGCAAGAAAACTCAAGGTTATTACCTACGATGTTGGGGAAGGAATTCTATGAAACGACTTTCAATGAATCTTGCCCTTGATTCAAGATTGAATTCAAGTAAATATCCATTTTAGCTTAATCAATCATACATTTTTCTCACACTTTGAAAATGAAATAATTTTTTCGTATTTTTCGTTGAAGCG
The DNA here is from genome assembly GCA_963924025.1 of Ischnus inquisitorius. Classification (NCBI taxonomy): domain Eukaryota; kingdom Metazoa; phylum Arthropoda; class Insecta; order Hymenoptera; family Ichneumonidae; genus Ischnus; species Ischnus inquisitorius. The sequence continues at coordinate 4,873,991 of OZ001245.1, read as the reverse complement.
CAAAAAGGTATTGAGAGATTAGACGGTGTAGGTCGAAGTTCATTCACTCGAGTCCGTTGTCGGCAGTGTAGTACCAAAACGCCCAGTAGCGAAGTCTACCTGGCTGGCGCTTGTTTGCTCGTCGAATATTCAGTGTGCTTTGGTAAGGATGAAATTCGCGTTGGTAGGGCGAATCGCTGAATCCCTCATTGTGCCCCCGGGAGGGATTTTCTTCGTTCTCCTCACCTCTGGATCTCTATCCGTGGCAAGGCTCTGCGGAGTGGTGCGTAACCCCCTTTTATTCGGATCCCGCAAAGAAAGCCCTACGGGCGGTATGCGTTGCTTGGAGTAGGAGCACGGGGGGATTATACATGAAGCCGGAATTGAGATACCACTTCAAGAATTTGATATCGCAAGCCAGACACTATAATGCGAGAGTTCATCCGATGAACTCTCTTCCGGTTAAGATTCTGATAGAAATACGTGTAACTTGAAAAAAGCGGTATTCCTCATCTTCAGGTGAAAGAGGTTTTTCAACCCCATCGTTGCTGAATCTCGTGTAAATCCTTGCTGAATTTTTGACGAGCTCCGCGAATGAACGAGTTTAACTCGGCTCCCAACGCTAAATTGTTGAAGAGTTCTAATCCTTTACTCCCCGCTTTCGTCTAATCCACCGAGCCTTCCCGAAAAACTTGGTAATCCTCGGATTTAGGGATTTTCGTTTTTATTTTTTCATTTTTTTTTCTTCGCTCCGAAAGATCCATCTCTATACATCTCTCGCCTGCGAGGTTTCGCGGGCGTTCTTTTGATAGAATTTTATTCTTCCTTGCCGGGAGGATAATACTTCACCCTTTCGTTGAAAATTCTCCACAAGCGCGTGAATATTCGATAGGAAAATTCAGAAGCTGAAAAACTTTCTCATGGATGCGGACGTTGCGCGAGAGATAGGCGGAGAAGAGCCAGGTGAAGGGAGAAGGGACGGGCTCTAACCTTATCGAGAATAAATAGTTGTGGAAGCGTTTCACTCAACGTCACAGCTACCCCCTCGCGCGTTCGCTTGCATACGGACCGGACTCGATCCGCCGAGCGACGGGAACGTTTTTCCATTCGAAATTTCTAACAGTCGGAATCCCACGGCGACATCAGCACTTTCGAGACTCACGAAAGCACACAACGGACGCGATAAGATTACATTATTGTCCTACATTTATTGGTGCACTACTATGTCAGCCCGATATCGCCGACGAACTAATAAAAATATACAAACTCAGGCAGTTGCGCCGAAGTTGATGACGCGATGGTTGGAAAAACAAGTTTTCACGAAGGGTCTCGACCGTAGAAACGACACTCATGTTGAAGCTTAATGAATCAAATTATCTTAGTTATTAATTTTAAAAATGTATAATTAAATGGATAGATCTCGCACTCTAAAATTTGTTCCCGATTTTTTTTCTCCAATGAAAACGACGCATCTAAATTCATGGAAAAAATTATTTTCATTTCCGAGAGTTTCGAGTATTTGAGCGTTAATAAAGTCGACCGGCTCTCTCTATGACCTAGCAAAAGCATTCACAACGAACCGCGGTGAAATCGCATATCCGACAAAGAATAATAAATAAATCCTATAATCCAAGAACTGTCCCTTCGAGGTACGCGAAATAACTTTATAAACGAAAAAAATTCCCCTCTTGATAGAATTCATTTTCCCCATCAGAATTCCAACAGCGGGAGCAACGGAGAGGCAAAACCGTGGAATAAAGGAAAATCCTATACGCGAAATCCACGCGAGCGAAAGTTGAATTATTTGTTCCAGAAACCAATCCCAGAAAAAAAAATATAATAACAAGTCTCCGTCGCTCGTGGAGAGAATTTTCTATCCCTCCCCCCCAACCGGCAGATTCCAATGTATCTCATTTTTTTCTTGCTCGCCAAAGGCCACCGGCACGCTCCCCCATTAGCATATTCGTTTTAATGTCCCGCCATCCATTCGCGTAGAAGATAACGGGCGACGAGGGCCACAACAGAAACAGCGGGACCAACGAAAGCAGGGACATATATATACATATATACCACAGTAAAATGGACGCGAGAGAATCCCAGCTGGTGGGCATTCCCATTTGAAAACATTTTCGTCCCGAAGCCACAGTGAGAAAAAAATATATACGAGGACGGTACGGTATCGAAGGTGTCCCTCGAGACTCAACGAGGAAACTGTGGATAGGTCCAGAGATTCCGTACAGCGGAGAGGAACCTGTGTGCCCCAACAACGGCGGATATAACAGCGACAGAGGCATAGGAAATACAGCGAGGCCGTCGATCTCCCGGTGGCAGCAAAGCCTCCCAAGCTTACCGATGTAAGCTTCTCTCGCCACGAACACTACGTTTCGTTATCCTCTGTCACGAAGTGAGACGAGAACGTGAGCGCGTTCACCGACACACACACACACACTGCTGTATCTCTCCTACCATTGGCCTCCTTTCCATCTGTCGAGAGATGGCTTTCTCGCCAAAATCTCTGGACTATCCCCTGTCGCATTTTTCTCATATGTGAAAACGCTTCGGGCCTCTTTCTCTCCTGGGGAAAAGTCGTATGTGTATTCGAAAGGGGCGGCGGCGGGTGGGTTAGTCTAGTCTCATATATATATATTGAAAGTACAAGGAGATGGACGAGGAGCGAACTAACCAGCGATCTTGCGACGAGAGGCACTTCGCTATATTATTTCCTCGACTCAGTCGTTACGATAGGCTCAGCTGAGCCGTCGGGCGCGGAGGGATTAGAATTGCTTTATGGAGAATGGGACACATATGCGCTTTGACGTTGAGCTCGTGTAATGGATCGGAATAGAGAAATTGTGAAGGCCAAGTCGGTGTTGCCCGTGTCAGAACGGAGACTGATCGTTTTATGGTCGTTTCTCAAGCCAATGTGTCTTCTACCACCCCGCGCCAGGCAGTGTTTCCACTTTATGGGAGGGAAACAATGCGACGACAAGATGAGGCGTTTGCTTTTGAAGCGATGTAGTACTTGGGCTATTTTCGACATAATTTGGAAGAGAATCGGGTTCTAGCGGCGCTGAACTTTGTCGGCGCGACGGGAAGGAACGGTGGAAATCAAATAGAAGAAAGAAAAAGGCCCTTCCGCTTTCCTCACCATATATTTCTTCGAATTGAGTCATACGGGGGACACGCTCGAGGCATGCGCACCTATCTTCGACGCGGATAGGGAGTTTTACAATATTTCAGGTATGCATGACGCTTTTCTCGATAAGATATCTCAATATTGACAGTGGGGACCGTCACTATTTACCACGGCGACGGGCAGTCGCCTTTTGTCGTCTCGGTGGAAAAAGAGCGTACGTGTTTTGTGAAGAAACGATTGAGAAAACGTTCGGATTGCGCAACGTGCGGATGGGGGAGGCACATATTTGTACGGATTTCACCGGAACGACTGTATTTCGAATGACGAGACTGTTGTCGGTGCAACGAGAATAGCGAACGAATAAGGGACAATGTGCGCGTTTGCACTTTCGCATTCGAGGTTGTGCGCACTTTGATATTGAATACAAATAGTCTGGAATTATTATGATTCTTTGGAATTTACTTAGACTAGACTCAGGCTTATTTCTTAATCGCGAATACTGTATTTTTATTTTCTTACAATATTCCATTTTACAAGAGTATTGCATTTTCCTTTACTAACCTTTTGCATGCGAGAAATATCGACCAATTCCCATTCTTTCGCAGTTCGATATTCGATATCTCAGTAGTTAACGTTTCCTGAATTTCCTATCGAATCTGATGTCCACTCGGTCCTTTGTTACAGCACTCCGTTTCCGACTAGTCGATCACGAAAGCGCAGAATTCCTGAATTCTTTTTCGTTCTCCCATAGTCGAGATCTAACGCGTTCAACGTCGACCGCCGTTCGTCATCGCGTCGACGAAACGATGATTCTAACTCTCGAAACGCTTAATCTCTACATCTTCACCCTCTTTCATTCGGCCTATGAATGGACGTCCACTATAATTAGTAGAACCCGACTTAAAAAAAAAAAAAAGATCTACACCACCAGAGACTCAAAAAAAGAACACGGAAGACATCGGGCAAGCTTTGGAGTGGACTCGCCGCGGGTTCTTTTGTTCCGAGGGTATATACCTGTCGCCTTTTTATCTTTCAAAAGCCCAACCAATCCGTGATGAAAAGACGGAAAACTGGATGTGCAGCTAGGACAACTACTAGTGGTTCGTTATAGCGGCCTGAGAGAGAAGCGACAACGAATACACAAAAGCGCGACTGCGTCCAGTCGCGTCACGACGACTTTGCTCGAGCATCGTCACCATAGAAAATGAAAGCCATTACCGCTGATGCCGCGGACTCAATTAACGAGGGGTCACGCGCCTCTCGTCCGAGCGCGCGTCGCATGCCTTCGGCCTTTGGAACTTTCGTTATTTTCACCGAGACGCCTATACAGATCCAGTCTAAAGGAAACGACGTTGGACGTCGATGAAACATCTTCCATAGGACTTTGAAGTGTAACCACCACTGTCGCGTCGTTTAATCATTGCCGTTGTGAGTCCCGCATGACCTCATCGCGCGCGCACGGCAGCCCGCCACCGAGTGAAATTAATTTGATCCAGTTTTTGTGTTGCACTAAATTTGTAAGAATTGCTGCCGATTTACGGCGGGTATCTGTGAAAAGAGCAACGCAAATAATGCGCGAATCAAGTTTGATTACGCTATTTACCGCATCTAATTACATTTTCAGCGCGAGCGGTCGCGTATACGATTATTCATACGCGGCAAAGTCCGCGTCGTTGAATAATATCAAAATTATACCGCAATGTTGCGTCGATGAAATTGAATCGCGTTTAGAGCGATATTATCCTGTGAGTAATCAACAAGCTGGAAAAGCTCTCGTCATTAGCTGGATATTGCATTTGATCAAAGTAAATGTTAATTGCCTTTCGATTGGAAGCGATAGAAGAACTAGCAGACTAGTCGTTTTTCTAGGCAACTTTTAGTCTTTCCGACTAAATAGTAGTTTTTCTTACTAATAATTTTTTCAGTCGCAACGATTTCGCGCACGCCAGACGAATTTACAGTGGTAAATCTCTGCCATTCAGTTTTGTGCCAAGACCTTCGACATGAGCGACGTGTGCGCTCGGCAAGTTCATTCACGATTGTTAATTGCCTCACCAGCATTTTTATCTCGACGTTATTCGTTTTGCAAACTTTGTCACGGATCGTTGACAAAAGCCTCCCGTTGCTTCTCGGCTCATTCCTGCACAACGGTATCAAGTTAGACCGAGAGGTAACGGTCGAATTATCAAGGAAAAATCTCGCGTTTCCCGGGAACGCCAGACGAGCGCGAAGCGGACGGCGACATTTTTCGTCGCAGTGAATTCACACAAGCGCAAAAAATACGCGCGCACACTCGTGTGCATTTTTTTAATGCCGTTTCCGCCTCGAGTTTAGTCCGCTTCGAGTAATTCTCTCGTTCTACACAGCGAAACAGGGTCGCGAAGAATTTCGTACCGCTTTTACTAGGAGACTTTCGAGCCGAGGGGTCGAGTGAAGAAAGAAAAAAAAAATCTAAGAGAAAGGACGAGCGAGTAAATGAACGAACGAGAATGCGAGAAGGGGTTTAACCGGGCGCAAAACTCCGGGTTAAAAAACAGTCGGAGCTCTCGTGGGTAGAAGAGTTTTGCTTGCCACAGGAATAAAGGATACGCTTCGTTCCTTTTGGATATCCCAAGCGGGGCACGGAGGTGGTGGCACTAAGCAGGTTGGCACTCTGAAAACACCGGTAATGCCGCTGCGAAGTGCAAAGGTCTCGGGCTTCACCTACGTGGATCCTTGGACGTATCCGTGCACCAACGAGAAAACACCTGCGGCACCTGCGATGCTTGTTAGCTCCCCCGCTGGGTGCTAAACGAAATGCGAGCGTCGAGAGACCACGAAAAACCTCTTTCTCACCAGACTGGTGTGCCACTACACGAGCGCTCGGAGGGCTCGAAACAAGAACGTGACCTATGCTGTATTTACCGGGAATTAGCACGAGCGCGATACAACAAAGGGAATACGTCGTTCGACAAGTGGAAGCGTAGACGTAGACGAATACTCCTTTTACACATTGAATTATGCTCATGCTCGTTGATGCACGGACTTTTTTGTCGAGTAAACGCTGCAATCGCACAATCAAATGATATATATTTCTTTTCGGGCTTAACATGGTTCAACTTTGTGAAAAAATATTTTTATAAAAAACAATGCACCGTCAAAACCGAAGCTCGGCGATTAGGACGCAAAATTTCACGTGGAAAAGTTCGCAACACTGAATATGATAAATTTTGTAGCAAGCCTTTAATTTTCTTTCTAAAATGATGTTTCATTCTGATACGAAAAATTTCATCACAATATTCAATATTATGGATTAAGAATTTTTTCGATGCGAGCGAAACATCGTTACGATTAAACAATGACCTGAGATCACGGATAAACCATTTTTCTGCGCAAAAAGGAATGTTTTGTATGCTATCGCATAAATGATTCAAAAATGCGTGAAATATCAAGAAAAAACGGGATACCAATAAACTGCCTTAGAACCGAAGAAAGTAATGTTCATCGCTAATCGTGAATATTATGTCCGTCAACTTTGTGCTATCCACCGGAGCGTAATACAATCGAGACGTGACGGAGCGTTGAGATAAAGTTTCTCTAATTCAAGAGTTTCGTCGGTTCCGTGTCGTCGACTATAACCTAGCTCCTCTATAACGCAATTGTAATTCGCGCCTCTTCCTCGAGATCACATATGTAGTACCCCCCACTTCCCACAGTGTCGCCACAAAGTTTTAAAGCCTAGGGAAAAAATTTCCCTATGATACTACGCGGACTCGCACGCCGTGCGCGCGCCCGCGTCCATCTTCATTCTTTCGCTTTGTGTCGGTGTCGTCACATCTAAGCGATCAAATAAATTAAATCATGGGACGAAGAGGGAAGAAGAGGTCATCGTCAACGGATGAGGAGGACAAGGAGAACAGAATTCGACGAAAAATTCGTCGACTCGAGGAAAAATTGGACCGAAAGAAGGATGCGCGTCGTAAGTAGAGGGCTAACCTCACTTTTGTTGTCCGTGGGACGGCCGACGCGTTGGAACCCGAGTTTCGGGGTCCGAGTACTGTATCGACGGCTGTCGATTCTGCAAACGATTTTATCGTTATGCAGTGTGCGTTTGGCTCTTACCAAATCGCACACCTTCGTTTGACGAAGGAAAACAGTACGATACCACGACAGCCCGGTTATGTTAACCGCGAGGCACGTTGGCGGCTGACTGACATCGCCGGAAATCCCCGTTGCGGGAGAAAACCAAACAAATGCGAGGAACACAGAATGCTATATGGCATCTGAATCAATGGTTTGTTTACAGGTAAGCGCTCGAGGTCACGAAATCGCCGACGCGATCGCCGCGCGTCGACCCGCTCGGCAGATCGTTCGCAGTCACGAGGAAGATCACAAACTCGACGCTCACCGTACAGGAGAGAACGTTCGCGATCTCGATTTTCATCGAGGCAGTCGTCGATTCGGTCTGCATCGCATGACTCTCAGACGAAAAATCAACGAACGTCACGATCTCGTTCGAGATACTCGTCGGATCGACATACGTCGAGGTCCTCGTCGGCACATTCGCCGGGTCAACACGAATCAAGGAACTCGCCGGCGCGCTCTACGTCAAGACGCCCGTCGGTTCAGCATACACCGAGAAACTCGCCAATGCGTTCCCCGCAACGGCGTCTATCACGAGCAAGACGCTCGTCAGAACAATCACCGTCGAGGCCTTCGTCGGCGCGAGCTGCGCCAGACAACTCGATAGGCCGAGAAAAATCGCGCTCGACATCGCGTGCCCGGCTGGTGCCCGAGGAAAAAGGCAGGGCCGGGGAGGAAAAAACGATAGACGAAGAAGCCGAAAAAATACCCGAACACGAAATCGAGTTACAAGAAGAAATTCTGGGAGTCATCGGGGCACGACTCGAAGCCGATAAGAAAACCGCGGCGGCGGTACATAAAGATATAGCTCTCCGCTGGTCAGAAATTCTGAAGAAAGGTCTCCCGGAAGAAGAGGTAAAAACATTAATAGAAAAATATCCGGCGCCGGAAAATTGCGCCTTTATCGTCGTGCCGAAGCTAAACGCGGAGATCACGGCTTCCGTACAAGAGAACACGACAAAACGAGATAAACGTATTGTCGAAAAACAAGAACGGATCGCTGCATGTCTCGCGGCCATAGGCAGAGCACTTTCGATAACATTGAAAGTCGACAGCTCCGCGAAACTTGAATTAATAGAAAAATTGAGCGACGCAGGCAGATTACTCACGTCTGTACATCGAGAAGAGTCTCTTGCTCGAAAAGGGCTCATTCTTTCAACTTTGAACGCGTCGTTGAAGAGCACGCTATCTAATACAGCCGTCGATGAATGGCTGTTTGGAGCCGACTTGGAAGAAAAATTAAAGACGGCGAAGAACTTGGAACGAACATCGAAGGAATTGAAACAGCCGACGAAACTTCAGCAGCAGCAGAACAACTCGAATAAAAAACCAAAAAACGCGCGGGGCCCGCCGCGTCAAGCGATGTCGAAGTTGCCGTACAGTCAGCCATACAATCGCCGGCCAACGTCGAGCGGGCGTCGTCAGCCATCGTCCAACAGATCGGATGCGAAGAAGACATCGTACCGCAGAGAGTCGACTCACCATTACGGGAGACGTCGTTAAACTCGTCGACAGATGTAGGTAAACCAGCGGGCCGCTTAAAATTTTTTGCCAATGCTTGGTCAAAGGTAACAAGGGATCCCGTAATTCGCAAATGGGTTCAAGGGTATGAGATACCCTTCACAGAGTATCCGAGACAAGATCGCCCTCCGGTCGAACCCATGTGGGATGCTAACGAACAAATTTTAATCGAAAACCAAATCGAAAAATTAATCTCAAAAGGCGCGATTGAGAAATGCAACGTGACAAAAGGACAATTTGTGTCAAACATCTTTTTAAGGCCAAAGCCAGATGGCACGCAACGAATGATTTTAAATCTCAAGAAACTTAACGAATTTATCGTCGCGGAGCATTTCAAAATCGAGAACTGGAAAGTCGCGAAAAGGTTAATCGGCGACGGTAATTATATGGCAACAATAGATTTGAAAGACGCATACTATCTCGTGCCGATAAAATCAAAAAGCAGAAAATTTTTGCGTTTCATGTACAAGGCCGAGCTATTCGAATTCACGTGCTTACCGTTTGGTTTAAATGTAGCACCGTGCGTATTTACCAAATTGTTAAAACCCGTAGCAGCGTATTTAAGAGAAAAGGGGCTAACATCCGTATTTTATCTTGACGATATCCTCGTTATCGATAAGTCGTACGAGGGTTGTGTAAAAAATATTCGCGAAACGATGACGCTCTTACAAGAGCTCGGATTTGTGATTAACGTCGAGAAAAGTCTTACAATCCCCACTCAGCGCTGCAAATATTTGGGACTAATTTTTGACTCCGCGAAAATGTCCATAGAGCTGCCAGAAGATAAAATTTTACGTACAGTCGAGTTAATAAGAAAGTTCAGAAAATTGGCACATTGCACTATCAGAGAATTTGCGGCTTTCGTAGGTACTCTTGTTTCCCGTTGTCCAGCGTTGAAATATGGGATGGTCTATATAAGAGGATTCGAGAAAGAGCGGGATCGCGCGCTAGAGGCGAATAATAATAATTTCGACGCAAGAATAAGTCTTACACAAGACTTTAACGAAGATTTCGCGTGGTGGGATGAAAACATTCGCACCGCGAGTGCTCCGATAGACGAAGCGCAGTTCGAACTCGAAATTTTCTCAGACGCGTCACGCACAGGATGGGGCGTATACTGTAAAGGTCGGCGTAGTCACGGATTCTGGACCGCTGAGGACTTAAAGCTTCACATAAACGTATTAGAGCTGAGAGCCGCTTTTTTCGGCCTAAAATGTTTCGCAAACGATAAAAGACGATGTAGTGTCTTGTTACGTATAGACAATACGACGGCGATCGCCTATATCAACCGAATGCGAGACAGTCGATACAAAGGACTTAGTGCTCTTACAAAAGAAATCTGGCAATGGTGTGAGCGGAGAGAAATATGGATTTCCGCCGCATATATTCGATCAAGCGAGAATGTGGAGGCTGATCATGAGTCTCGGAGATCACAATCAGAGACAGAATTTGAGATATCGGACAACGCGTTTCAAAAAATTATAAAAAACTTTGGATATCCACAAATAGATTTATTCGCGAGCAGAGCGAACGCGAAATGCCAGCAATATGTGTCTTGGCGGAGAGATCCCGAGTCGATCGGCATAGACGCATTCACCCTGAGTTGGGAAAAATGGTTTTTTTATGCGTTTCCGCCCTTCTCGGTGATTCTGAGAATGTTGAGGAAAATCGAACGCGAAGGGGCGAACGGCATAGTTGTCGTACCGTACTGGAAAACACAGCCTTGGTTCCCGATTTTTTTATCTTTACTGGCCGATGAACCCATTGTTTTTCAACCGAATATTAATTTGTTACGCTCTTCCAGCAGGGAGGAACATCCTTTGTGGCAACGCCTTTCACTAATTGCCGCCAAATTATCGGGGAGGCGTTCATCCGGAGAGAGGTACCACTGGAATCAGTCGAGATATTAACGGCATCGTTATCAGAATCTTCGCTTCGCCAATACGAATCCGGGTTGAAAAAATGGTGGAAATTTTGCTCAATTAAGAAAATTAACCCGTTTACCGGTTCCTCAAGTGACGTGCTCGCGTTTCTTACGGAGGAATTTAAAAGGAAAGCATCGTACAGCTCGCTAAACTGTTATAGATCGGCGATCTCTCTAGTACTGGGGCCTCATTTGGGACAAAACGAAAACATTCAACGATTTTTCAGAGGCGTTGCAAAATTGAGGCCAGCGGCGCCGAAGTACGACTCGACGTGGAACCCTCAGATCGTTATAAAATATTTATCGCAGTGGTGTCCAAACGAGTCAATTAGCCTAGAATGCTTAACGTTAAAACTCGTAGCATTACTAGCACTAACGACGGGCCACCGTATGCAAACGCTGTCCCTTATCGATCCGCGTAACGTTCATAGATCCGACGAAAGTACGATCGAGATAAAAATTCCCGACAACATAAAAACGTCCGGGCCAAAGAAGAAACAACCCGTACTGAGACTTCCGTTCTTCTCGCATGACAAATCTATTTGTGTCGCGTCAACCCTATTGTCGTATATCGATAGAACGAAGGACTTACGTAAACCAGGATCGAAATTATTTATATCATTTAAGAAACCACATCAAGCAGTCGGCACTCAGACCCTTAGTCGTTGGATAAAACGAGTAATGGCCGAAAGTGGCATAGACGTTAACACTTTCTCGGCATATAGTACGCGACATGCGGCTACATCAGCAGCAAAGCGACAGGGGGTCAATATTGACTTGATACGCAAAACAGCGGGTTGGTCAAGAGACTCCGAAACCTTCGCTCGTTTTTACGACCGGAACATTCCGGCAGAAAGCGCCGGTTTCGCCGAGGCAATCTTGGATTGTTAAGGAAAGTTGACATATGTCATTATACGTGTGTTTAAATATAAGGTATCACTATTATTATAACATTATCTTGTGTGTATTATCAGTTCCTGATTTGTTGTTGTAACACCTTTTTACAAAAATTAGATAAAAGGGTTACTAAGTAATGTTGCCGTAACTAGCTTTAAACAGCTACATATGTGATCTCGAGGAAGAGGCGCGAATTACAATTAATGATTAAACGAACTTACCAAGTGAAGTTCAATCATGATTGTAAGAGCGCCTCTTCCGAAGAGATCAGTCCCTCCCTCCCAAGCATCTCGAGGGAGATTCCCGTAAAGGAAGTCACGGCAATGCTTTCAAGAATGAAGATGGACGCGGGCGCGCGCACGGCGTGCGAGTCCGCGTAGTATCATAGGGAAATTTTTTCCCTAGGCTTTAAAACTTTGTGGCGACACTGTGGGAAGTGGGGGGTACTACATATGTGATCTCTTCGGAAGAGGCGCTCTTACAATCATGATTGAACTTCACTTGGTAAGTTCGTTTAATCATTAATTGTGTTGGAGCGTCTACGTACGTATGTACGCCACGTACACGAGAGAAAATGGAACGGAAGTCCCTCGTGAGCATCGGGCCGTGGGTTCCCAGTCTTCGTCGTCGTCGTCGTCGTCGTCCCGTTGCCTACGAAGCTCGTCGAGTTCGCCGCCGTGTTGGCTCGGGTATTGGTGTGCACACGCAACGCAGTCTCGTAATATAATGTTTCCATTTAATATCTTTATGAGCGCCGAGCGAAAATGATGAGGTTTTCTGTTTTTTAATAATGTACCCCGCGAGGCCGCAGCACCTGAGCCTCGTAACTCTCTTTTTCGCTACGTCTCGCCTTCCTTCTTCCCTGCAACCTCCGCCCCTCTTTTCTATATCGCTATAGATGTATATACTTATATACACATATACAGACCAGTATGTACGTAGCTCTTTCGCGCGGCTCCGAGAGTCGCGACGCACCTCGTACACCCGGGGTTGCTCTCGCCTTTTTCACTCTTTCCTCTTCGCTTCTTCTCCTCGACGGGCTACGCTCTGCTTCGCTTTTTCGCGAGCGACCACCCTTTCGCCTTTGGTTCAACCCCACCCGTTTTCTCGTATCAATTTTTCCTTTTTTCCTTTTTGTTTTCTTTTCGCAGCGCAAACCCGGACGCGCCAGAGCCCGAGCTAACACGCAGGCTTGTATACACGAGAAACGGAAGTACGAGCGTATGTCGGCGCGGAAAACGGGCGCAATTCTCCTTCCCATTTAATTCTCTTTTTCCGACCCTCCGCCGTGCTTTCCACCGGCTGTGGTATATCTGTGTGACTCGAGCGTGCGTTCTCTTTTTTTGCTCACCCCAGATATGCGGATAAACGCAAAAGAGGTCGAAGTCGCGAGTTCGCTGGCGAGAGGTAAAAACGCGAGATTCCGGCGTGTACCGTAACACGCGGCACAGAGACGAGCATGTCGGGGCTCTCGGTGTCCTTTTCTTTTTTACGTTCTTTTGGATTCTCGTCTTTCTATTCGCAGATCTGAAGTATCGCGGACTAACGACGGAATATCACTATGCGGATGAATTTTTATTATCATTTTTCTTTTTTCAAAGAGAATATACGAGAGGGGCTTTGACGAGAACGGCGAGAAACCGACCGGGTAACACGATCCGTTCGCAATCGTATATATCAATTTTTTTGCTTTTTCGAAGCACGTTTTACGAGCAAGTGCGGATAATTCGCGTTAATACTTCGGAACAACATTTTGCTTGCGGAAATACAGCGAAGATGTCGTAAAACGAAATTACCCGCGCAAATACGCGACAAACTCGTTGAAAAGTACAAAAAACCGAAGAGAAAATACCCAACATTCGTCGATACTCGGTTGCGCAACTTCGGCGTAATAACATCATAAAATAAAATAGTGCCGTAGAAATTGAATGACAATCAAAATTAATTTCTCCGTGAAAGTATGATAGTCGCGAATGAAATAGAAAGGAGTATTCAGTATAGAACATTTCATTATCTTCGAGTCTTCGATAATGCGTGAAATAAAACATTTTTTTTAAATACGATTGTATAACCCGCCTTTGTATTTTTATCGCGAAACGAGTCTCGCCGGGATAATGAAAGTGTTATTCGAGTCGAGCGCGATAGCGTCGATCGCGAAAGTACGCGCAAGAAGAACCCAAGCTTTTCTTTACGTAAGTAATGTATATCCCGAAGCGGAGAGAGAGATGCAGTCGTCGCGTGCAACAGTCCGCCGAGCGAAAAGACATACGCCGCGCGGGAGAAGATTTCTACGCATCTGCTTGAGTGCGCGCTGGGAGCAACGAAGGTTTTACGATCGAAATCGTCGGAGTGGAGTAGTCTTGGACTGTGCGTAGGTGACGCGCGTTATCCAACCTCGCCTTCGCTTCATTCCCAATCGGCTTTCCACCGTATATACCCCCCGAGAACAGTGCGGCGCGGGTATAACAATGTGACGACCACGATCGTTTGTGTAAACACTAGACGGGTGGCTATCAGCCGGCGCGAGAGGATAACAACGCCCGCTCGCGTCTTCGCCGCTGCGTTCACGATCCCACGAAGATCCTACGGAGAGTCTCGTCTCTGACTCTCGGATACGATGGTTTTCCGAGAACGACAGTGAAAGTAAAAAAAAAATCATCGTCTTGAGTCACAGCTGAGTCCCGAACGGAGCGAGGCCGCGCGGAGCCGAAGGAATCTCGAGAGGAGACGAGGGATCGGTTTTGAACTTTCAGAACGTTTTCTCATGGTGAATAATAGGAGTCGAATCTCATGGACCACCGCATCGCCACCTTTCCTCGCCGTTCAGAATTCTTTTTTAGCCTATTGTTCTCGATCCATTTAACGAATGAATTTTTCACGGAGATTCTCATGAAGGGCCTCGTGAGTGTGGAAAACTAGGATTGATCGTTTTATTCAATGTTCTCGCACCGGAGATCTTGGGATTCCTCGAGAGATGCGGCGCGAGCGCGGGTGGCGGACGACTCAACCGGTAGCCAGCTGTTACCGATTAACGTGCTTTTTTTTCTAACAGTCGAAACACTTTATCGCCGCGATGAAAAATATTTATGTATTTAAAACACAAATAAATATAGTTCGTACGGGTTTCTCTGATGAATTTTATGATTGTGTCTTTGAGAACGTTCGCCAACGTGTGTGCCGAATAACGTAAACAAAACCCGGTTACATCTGGAGCGGATGCCGAGTGAACTGAGTGGTTCGAGACCTCTTGCGGGCGATGATTCTGCGGTGACAAGTCGACTGCGCCGTAACGAATTTCGGTTGAGGACCCGAATTAAAAAATGTTCAAACTCACGAGTTTGTTCGAAACTGAGCAAATTTTTTTCATGGATATCTGTTGACAATTTCCTTTTTACGTTCACCTAGAAAGGTTTTTCTATTTTTACCAACATTCCAAAATAAAAAAATGTTCGCCGTACAACCCACAAATCACATTCGATTTCATTTTTGAGCTCACTCCATCGAATACAATTTTCAGAAGCAAGATTTCCGTTTCATTGAAAAATTCGATGAATCATCAGCTAAACGATCGAAATCTTTCACGGTTATCGTTCTTTCGTTGCGCGTTTGAAATCCCAACTCAGTTGTGATGACTCGAGATCGGTTTTCCCGAAACGACAATGGAACTCTGACTGGTACTGCTGCCGTATGAAATTTATAATTCAAAAAGTTACGGAATTCGGAAATTCAAAACCTCGGCAACGAGCACAATGGTATCAATGCCGGATGCGTGAAAGAAGACGAGATCTCGCTTGTAACGGCATACAGACCAAAGCGCCGTTCACGAACGACAATGTGTGCAACTAATTTGGATCGAGGCGTAACGATGTGGCATCGATGGCGCGCAGCAGCGACTGTCGCTATTGTGTCCGCTTGCCAATAGAGAGGCAAATAATAGATTGCGAGAGAAAAAGAACCTCGGGTTTCCGTGGAAAATACGATCGGACGAGAGAATTCGGGGTCACAGAAGCGAAGTCGCAATAATCACGAGACGTTTGCTCGATTTTTCTAATAGTCTGTTTATCAACGACACGTTTATCAGTTGCCTTATAGTTGAGGGATCGACTTATGGATTTTAGAATAGTTTTCCTATGTTTATTAGAATTTTATACACCGCTATGATCAACCTTTTCGGCTGTGTTGTCGTGTTTCTTACTCATAAAAAACCTCTCGGGTACACCACTGTCCGCCGCCACTTGATTTATCGGACTGCCCGTGTGCCACGGATAAATTATTAAGTCTACGCCAACCAACGCGGTCTTATCGATCTCGAGTTTCCACATAGCCCAGAGAGAATATTTGACAAAACGGAGCGAAAGTAGAAAAATAAGTCTTTAGACGGCGACAACTTGGTAAAGTCGAGCGATGTCAAGAAAATCTTGAACTTTCTAAAACGTGTCGCTCAAAATCGCTTTTAAAAGTTTTTGTAATATTGTAGCAATGTTACGTTTAATGCGATTTCTTTGTAAAGGATCGCCACTTAGCAGTTAGCAACGGTCATCTTCCGGTTTAGTATCTTCGAAACTTTAGGCTATCCGGCACGTAGAGGCTACTTTACACATAACTCACGAAGAAAAAAAACAGCGATTTTGCCTAACAAGCCTTGGAGTTTTTTTTCACACTTCTCGTCTATCGCAATGTCGTTTTACGAAAAGCGAGGCAAGAGGAACGAACAAGCCTACTTTGAAGTCTCGTTAGTCGGCGACAAGGAAGCGTGCGTAGATCATCGCTCGGAACGATGGGGCAGCAACCAGTTTCCGGTACGAGGTCCGGTAGCTACGGGACGCACGTCTGAAAACAACTTTCCTCGGGACTTGGCTGTGTACCGCGAGTTCAATGGGTCCCCAATGGGCGGGTGTTCGATGCTCCGTTTTGTTGCACGGTGTTCGATCGTTCCGACAAAGAGGAACGAGGAGGAATACACGGCCGTACGGTAGGACCACGTGTTGGAGGCTGGCACGCGGTCGCACGCCTATCTCGTACCAAAAGCGTTTCGGCAATGGGATCTACAGAAACATCTCGCTATTCGGTTAAACGAGCTTCCGTTATCTACTCAGACCGGATTCTCAGCATCGTTCGAAAAGTCTGTAGAGAAAGCTGGGGCAAAATGGGACAGTCGCGCGGAAGCTCCTACTGTTAGAGTTTCTTTTTGCAGCTCTATCAAAATTCAAACTTAATATTTATAAAACCTGCGTACATCTCATTTATGGTTCCGAAATGTTTAAATAAAAATGTTCAAATCTTTAAGCAACCGTTCAGTTTCACTGCGAAGTCAAAACCATAAAACTCGCCTCCTCTTCGGTTGGCAGTCGAAAAGCATGATAAAAATTGCCTCGTCTTGAAATTTAAAAAATGTTCAAAACAAAACAAAACAGGCATTTTTGTGAAACAGACAAAAGGAGCGAACAATGACATAAAAGTAAATGAAAACAAGGCCAACGGAGAGAAAATGGCTTGATGGCTGCGGGTTAATTACAAGGGATGATTTTTCACAGTAGAGCGAATATGCCATAAACACCCGCGTTTCTATCCCGCTCTAGGTACCCATGCAATTCGGTATAACTGTAGTATTATACGTAACTTGCAGACAACTACGAGAACTCGGGTTCTTTCTCTCGGCATTGTTCGGTTCCATTGTCTCCCGGCTCTTGTACCGCGATTGAATCTGCGCCTGGCGCGCAGAAGAGTCACGAGAGAGAGAGAGGGAGAATGGCTTCAAGAAAACAGGGTCGTACGAGCAGATCGTACACGGATCTTAAATACCTCACGCCGACGACCGCTCGAGGGTTGAATTTACTTCCGACCCTCCAACGTCCACTCGGCAGACATGCACACGTAGTCTTTCGCGTTTTCCCGTTCTCCAGCCGGTTCTTTTCTACGAATGTTATATAATATAGTTTTTTTTTGTAATAAATTTTTTCATGTAATTTATTTTTGTTTTATTTTTAAAACGTTATATCTATTTTATTTCCTGCTCACTCGATGCACTTTGTTTTTAATGTACCATCGTTTCTCGACAAACGCGGAATGACGTCGAGCGACGCCTTCGCCGTCTATGAAATACGATACGAGAGGGTTCGCATGCGCTTCGTCTAAAAGTCTTGAGCTCGCGAGTCGGCGATGACGCTGACGTGTTCTTCGATCCCCGTATGCGCGCCTCTTGCCCGTGGGGTACCTGCATACTTTGCTCGTAGACAGCCGGATGACACTCGGCTATCGATACTTGTGAGGATTCCCTCGTGTATACCGGCTTCGCCTACCGACAGACGGTGCACACTAGCTCGACGATTCCCTATTCGATATCTCGGAGCTTTGACGCTGAGACGACGGATTTGCGTCGCGAACGCGATGATTACGTTACCCGAGCCATTAACCCTCGTGGCAGTTATTATAGCGCGAACATTCGTTCCCGGATCGTCGAGCATTGGACTGTTTTTTTTAATTAAAAAAAATGCGAATCTAATGCGCATAGAATTTAAAGCTTGAAATAAATTAAGGAAAGAGAATATTCCTTACTTTCGAAATCGTGAGCCAAATTTTGACGAAATTGTGCCGATATGATGAATTGAATTTTATTCCCATGTCCAAAAATCGAGATTTATTACGAAAAAAAGGGCGTGGATTCGTGTAAATGCAAACGACCGAGAAACAGCAGTTTGACCCCTCAATACGGGGAGGCTTAACATTACTCTTCGTGTCCCATCATTCTTTCGCTCTTCTCTCCTTTTTTTTCACTCGCGCAAGCGTTTCTCGACACCCCGAGGGCGTTGCATTTGAATTCGACGTCATCCATGTGGTGCATACGTGCCATAAACAAAAGAAAAGAATTCGATAGGACGCGGGACGTGCAACCGCGGGGGCTTTGAGTCTCGGATGCGAAGGAACGTTTCTTTATACGCGAGAAAGCGCACGGCAGAGACAGAACGTTATGTGCCCGAGTGTGGCATGCGAGATACGTCAGGGGTATTCAAATATACAGAGTAGTATTATTTATGACCGTTGAAATACGCTCGGGGAAAAAAAAGCGTTCCCCGGGAATTCGCGGCGGTGAGACAAGAAAAGAATCTTTCGCATGCCGAAGTGACTTTTATACGGTTCATCGATAGCTCTCTCGTCTCGAATCGAATCTATTCGCAGGTTGACGCGGCGGCCGTCGCGCGGGCGATGCACGGAAAACGCTGGAGTGAGACTCGTCCACGGGAAAACGGATATAATAGCCAAAACAACCGCATCTATTTCGATTTAGCGTGTGCATGAGAGCGAGCGCATGCGGACTGTATATTAAACAGTGGCGCGGGGATATATCGCGTCTATAACATTATTTATGTACTCCCTCCATGGCCTCGCTGATGCCCTACCACATCGCCGATTTCAATATTCGCATGGTAAAGCTCTATCTCTCACCCGCGCCGAATAGACAGACAGACAGCTCTCTCGTGGCTGCACGCGCTCTCTCCGCATCCGTGCGCGCGCTTACCCTCCGCGAACTACCAAAATGAAATGGCAGAGTGACAACACTCGAGTCTCTCTCGCTCTCTCGAGGAGCGGAGGTTCGCATCGCACGTAAATGGCAAAATGCAACTCCGGTGTATGGTCGTGTGTGCAACAGAGCAT
Source organism: Ischnus inquisitorius (assembly GCA_963924025.1). Lineage (NCBI taxonomy): Eukaryota > Metazoa > Arthropoda > Insecta > Hymenoptera > Ichneumonidae > Ischnus > Ischnus inquisitorius. The sequence continues at coordinate 4,854,759 of OZ001245.1, read as the reverse complement.
ACAAGCTTGCGAAGGAAAAGGGAGGATCGTTCACTCTCGACGAGGCAGGAACTGAGGGATCGGTGTACACGATACTGTACTATGCGCTACTTATACTCTTACCATGTATTATTCTGGGATATTGACGAGCGCGGGGCAATACGGAACGGGCATTAACCTTTCTATTATTAATCACCTTTTTCGTATCGAAAAATCGATGGTCTCGCGTACGATAGTTGAATATAATTTTTCGTACTTTCCAATTTGGGCTTCATATAACATTTCTAATTACCCATATATAGTAGAAAAAAATGTATGTCTCTAAAATGATTGATACCAGTTTAAAATATAAAAAAATCGTGGAAGAAGCTCGAACATTTTCAGTATAATTTTTGTTGCATTTTTGGTATCTGAAACAAATAAAACTAAGGCTATGGTTTTTTATATTTGGAGTTAGAACAGTATTGCCAGTAAAAAGTCGCTGAGTGATAGTTAACAAAATCTTTTTTTTATCTATAAAAAAAAATAAACGTTCGAGATCCCGAAAGTGACGAAATTTTTACTTTTGTTTCAACCTGAAATCCCCATAATAAAGTACTGGTTCATTGTGCCCCCTTTTTTCTATTTTGCGCTATTGAAAGGATGGCATATGTATTTCATGATCCACCCCATTGCCGGCCGGGTTGGTTCACTGTCAGCCGACCGCACGCAGTGTAGAGTCTCTCGCATCTGCAAGGACTGCAAGTGTGGCCGAATGAATGAATCTCCATCCATTCCCGCGTCAGCCGGCGAAATTTCAATAAGCCAATTCGGGTAATGGATTGGCACGCACGTGTCTCCCTCCTCCCCGTTCCCCATCGTCTGTGCCCGACGCGGATCGACGCTTCGCTGTCCCAGCAGAAAGCGAGACGTGGCAGCGTTCTGACACGCGCTGGTCCATCCCGGCTACATAGGCCAGTTCTACGTGGCCGAGCGAAAGCTCTATTTTAGCCGTCTCCACGAAGAGAGCCGAACCTCGTGTCGAAAAGTATTCCAGCATTGTTCGACCGCACCCGCCTCGTACCCTGCGACAATGGGGAGGGATCTCCACTGGGCTTGGATTCTTGTCGAGCTTCGGTTGAGTACTTTCGCTGCTGGGGCTCCAACACGCACAACGCCCAAGGAGGGGGGGGGGCTGCTCTTCTAGCGACACCGCGTTTCATAGATCACAAGGGGGGTAGTTCGGGAATCAAGAAGTGGGAATGATCCTTTTGGAAAAATTTTCTGGAGAGGGGACCGTCGCTCGTTCACCCACGACCGATATGTACGCAAACACCGGGGATACTTAATGTTCCCTGCGCTGGTCTCGTAACGAATTAGTTTATTGCCAGTTATACCGTCCATATATACCCCGGTCTCTTATAATGGCGAATGATTTATCGACGAGTCGAGCTTCGTGACACAAATTGTTCGGCTTGCTACGAATTCACGGATGAACAATGAACGATGTCGCACGCCGTACGAGCGACATTCGTTTCAATTCCCTTTCCCAGAAATTCGGACAATTTTACGCTCCAACGTGAGCGAAAATTCGATAACACATTTTTCCGTGTTCGAGGAAAATGTCACATATTTGTTGAATGATTTTCTTTCTTAATTTTAGAAATTTTACCTCAAATTATTCAAATTTTTTGAATATTTTTTCCCAATTGTATCCAAGCCGGTAGTCGTCGCTTGCTCGAGGTCCAAAAAAAATAATTCTCGATAGCGAAACGACAATAAACGATACAGTTTTTCTAGCCTCGCTTTCTTCGCCGACCGGTAAACAAGTTATTTTTTTTTTCACCCGGAAATAGGCGTCGATTTTGTCCGATAGAAAAGTATCAGGTGCTTGGAGACTGGTCTATAGCATGAGGAAGTTATAACTCACCCGATTCCGTACGTACAATGGGTGAGAAAGGCAAGTTGGATGGATAGAAAAGACGATGGCGTGAGGTAGAGGTGCCACCCAATGCGTTCCGGCAATTTGCATAAGGTATGAAACGATACACCGTTCGCGCGAGCGCGACTTTTCTCCACTCCTCTTCGCGTCGATCGAAACCGCACGCTCTTGCTCCGAACGTTTAACGAGCGACATTCGGTAAATAACGTACGGAACACCGAGAAATATCTATACGCTATATATACCGTACTTGGATCGTCGAGTGCAGTACACTTTGAGTTTGGAACTACCACAAACGAGCTATCCTCCCTTTTCATCCTCCCCCCTCTTTTTTCCCTCCCTTCGTCCGCAAATGCGAATCGCGTCATTTTATGGATTTGTCCAGCGTTTATACGAAGGAAACATAGAATATTTGCGATGCGATCGTCGCACTGTGAAATATTATACGGGCCGGCAAAGAGAATCGAGCTTGCAAATGAACTGCACACAGTGTAAATGACGCTCGCAAACGAATCCACAGTTTTATGAAATCAAATATTTGAATACTGTTGCCCGTCGAAGGAAATCCGAAAATGTTTTGTTTGTTTCGTCGATTAGATTTTCCAATCGAGAGTGGGAGAAATGAAAGGCGTTTTTAATTAATTATTTACACACCTATACTAACTTTATCAGCATCACTACGTCTCATCGACTATATTGATCATTTTTTTTCAATCTATTTTACTCTCTTCCCAGGATTAATCCCAGGGCCCAATAAGTATTATTCTATTCTATTCTATTCTGTATTGAAAAAAAATGGAAGTGATAAAATCTTCTCAAAAAATCACAGGATTTTTTTTTCATTTATCCTTTATGGCTCCGCGGTTCAAAGAAGAATGTTCGAATGATCAATATTTCAGTGTGCGAAAAATAGCATATTTTACGCGGCGAGGAGGACTATTTTATATTCTTTTCACCCTCCTTCGTACTTTATTTTCGCGTATCCTTTACCCACTTTCCAACGGAGTGATGTATGCACTTCTTTCCGTATTTACGAGTTTGCGAAGCGAAGTATACGACCCGGTTGTGTATCCGACTACGACGAGGAGAGTCGAACGTCGACGGGCGACGGCATTCGATCGCGCTCGATCGAGAAACTTTTATACGAGTCTTTCGTCCATCGACGAAGGAACGAGGGGCCTTGAATACACCGAGAAGCCGAAGCAACTTTGTCGAGCTCGCGGCAGAGTTTTCCTATGGGTCAACGTTTCTTTCCTTCCCCGGCCGTCCCTTTTCGCGAGTAACAGTCGAAACGTCTCACTGTATAATGGGCCGCGATCGTAGATGGTTTTTCGCAACACAACAACTTTTCGACTTTTCGCGACGGTCGACGTTCGCGGAATCTCGCGAACGCGGTACAGCCCACGGAAGATTATTGTTATCATTGTCCCCCATCGTCGAGACTTCTTTAATGCATTAAGCACATACGCATTCGGCGGTACCGTACGCAGCAGTGATCACGGATATGTAAGCAGGAAGTTCGATCGTTAACTTCGCGGTGCAGAGCCATAACTCTTTATACGATCGAGAAAAAGAAGCGCAAAACATGGTATTATTTTTCTCGAAGTACGTCGTGATTCGTAATCTCGGTACATCGATTAAGAACGACATTTTATATAACAACCAATTTTTTTACGATTCTGTAGAGATTTGCGTAAAATGTTGTTCTTTTTTGTAAAGCTGTAAAAAATGTTCATTAATTCGAAGAAATATTTTTCTGGATGCGACTATCCAGTTTCGTCTTTACATTAAATTCAATATCTCCGATAATTCCGTTGTCCTGCGGGCAGGTACATCGAGTGCATATGCACGTGTTCCAGTGACAATAGAAAATGTACATAAATTAAAACTCTATGCCGGCGATTCCGTCGCAAGTGCTAAAAGCATCGGGATCGATAATATTCCAAATTAAATAATGGAACGTCGAGTCTCAATGATCAAATATGCTCGCGCGAGGTTTCCGAACCCGCGGGAAAATCGTTCGAATACTTGATCGCATTAGTTTCGCCAATACCCGATTTCGCTATCGATTAATCGATATTAGCGTCTCCAAGCGTTCGGTTCTATTTCCCGATATAATCCTGCATTATTCGCTCGAAAGTGGGGAGAAAAGAAAAACCGTCGGATTCGCGACGGAATAGATCGTCGACGCTCGAGTGCAAAACTACGTACTCGTCTTGCCTCGTGGCTCTCGCAAGCCTTTTTTTCCTATTCCATCCGGTTGTACACTTCGCCGACTGACAAGTCCAATTCTTTCGTTCCTCGCTGGCCCGGCGAGGAAAAGTTTACGAGAAACTCAACGGTTCTACTTGTCCGAATGAAAGGACTCGAGGGCAGGGAGATGAGCTTCTCTCGTTCTCCGGTAGTTTGCCTAATAGGGGAAAAAAAACGCTCGCGAAAACTTTGCGCCTATTTCTCTCGCTTCGGGGTTACGGCTCTGTTCCCGCCGCGTCGCGGATGAAAATAAAAGAATGCTGCGTCGGGTCGACCCTCGATGAGCGGAGTTGGCAATCGCGATGTCCATTGTGCCTTCATTTCGCTCGGATATCACGCGCGACGACGAGAGGCGAGAAGAAACGGAAGGTAAAAGGTGTACGGTGGTTTATCTTTTTTTTTCCCACCACCGACCAAGGATAGAGAAGTTCGCCTGGCGTCTCATGCAAATGATATAAAACCACGCCTTCGCGGTACAGAGAGAGAGAGAGAGAGAGAAGAGGTGAGAGAACTCCCGAGATGCGGTGTGCTTCTTCTGCTCCGCAAGAGTTAACATTTTCAGTGCTTTACGACTCTCGTAAATCTCGCCGAACTCGCAACGGATAACAGTGGGAGCGGAAACTCGGAGAATCTTCACGGTGATACTCGTCTCTGTGGCTCGGCTACTGAGGGAGTCCCATATGTGTCCGCTGGTAGCCGGGATCTCCGGTTAAACTTCGCAAGGTGTCGAGCGAAAACTACCGAGTACCAGCTACGGAAACGGTGTAATGCAATATGCAGAACCGCTTCGCGATTCGAGTACTCGGCAAGCTCTGTATAATTCATTAATAAAAGCAGCCTCGGAAAAACAACCGCTGGATCGCCACGAAAAAATGTATTACTGTTGCCAACAGATTCCGAATACTTTCTCACTCGAGATAGAAAAAAAATTGAGCTCCGGTAATATTCGAAGAAGGTGAATTTAAATAATAAAAAAATATGAATATTAACGAATAATTAAATTCAGTATACAAAAAAAACCATGTAAAAAACCCTGTCTCATGAACTGCACGTTTGGATTCGCAAAAAAATGCATTTTCACTTCCAATGAAGACCGAACAAAGATCCCGTATCTAATTTTATTATTCTTCCTATATAAATGGGATTGTGAATTGTGACGGGGTCAACGAAAAAACGTAACGAAAAATATATCTATATACATTGAGTATACGATCTCCCCGTTGGCCGAGGGTGTGACACTGCATTTGCAATAAAGTGTGTCGGCTCTCGACTCTCGGTCGTTTTTTCTTGCCGGCTGAAAAGTACGGTCGGGCCGGTTATACGGATGCTGGGGGAGTAGCAGAAGTGTTACAGTTTAATTCTGCAACGTGTTCACGTAGCAAATGGGGGGGGGGGGTTGGATGCAGTCGTGGTGCATATCGCGCCATCCCCGGACATGCTTTCGGCGTTAGTCGCGAGACCGAGAAACCTTCTCAAATTAAATCCGGCTAATGTAACCCAGCTTCTATATTAGATCTCTGTCTCGGAGAGAAAAGCAACGCCCGAGGCTGTTTCCAGGCTCTCCGTTTCCACGTTTCTCTACTGTTCTTCTCGCATCTCTCTCTCTCTCTCTCTCTCGCTCTCGGGGGAAACGACGGAAATCGTTGCACAACCTTGCAAAAGACCGGAGATCCTCATCTTCGCGCACTGCAACGCGCGCCTAGAAGACGCCGTTTGCCTCGAGTGCTAAGGACAATATTATGCTTCGTCCCCGGGATCGTAGCGCGTTGGAAGAAGCGAGGAGAAGCGATATGTAGAAGCACAGTCGAGCTACCCGTGTAGCTTTCTCGCGGCAAGAGAAACGTGATCTTCGGACTAATTCCTTCCGAATTAAATGGCTACGCTTTTTTCTATCCTTAACAGAAGCCCCGCGGGTATTGCGTTGACCCTCTTTTTTTCATTTGCACGACCTCGTTCTCAAATTCTCTCTCACAGTCTTTCCGTTTTAATCGCAGAGACCTCTGTGCGCCTGCCCTCCGGGGGACTTTGGTGCTTGGAAAAGGTGAGATGCGAAGGTTTTTTCACGAACGCGATACGAGTCACCGAAATTCGAAGAAACTACTGGGTTGGCTTTGGTGCATAGTCGCACGAGAAAAACATTTTTGACGAACGACCGCTGAAAAAACTGTTATGGGACTAAATATTTTTTTATAGGAGAGAGCGGGGTAAAACGGCATACCGGGGCAAAATGGTATTCCCGCACAATGGGACCAGGGTAGAATGGTATTAGGGCAAACTGGGATAGCAAAAAAATCTATTCCGATGGGACTTCCTCTTGTCCCATTTTGCCCTTAATTCTATCATACGGGGGACTTTATTTGACCATTTCGTACCATTTTGCCCCGCTCTCTCCGACGCGCCAACTCTTCGAGTCTCCAAGAAACTGTATCAAATGCGACATACTTCGGACTCTTGACTATTAAAAAATCCAGCATCGTGAAGTTTTTTGTCGAATAAAAATTCTCGGCGAATCTCAGACTGAACGAAGGTTCGATTTGCGAGATTTATCATCCCCTCGAGTGCGGAAAAAGAAACGCGACCCAGATTCAGTAAACAGCCATAAGTCGCCGAGAAATCTATAGCCGGATAGCTATACTATATATCGTTTTAATATTTTACTTATCCAGATGTTTCTTATCGTAACATTTCTTGACTGGACTTCGCGAAAGCTTCGTGACCCTAGCGATGCTATACCATGTATTGGCGTATTATTACTATATCATTACTTTCGGTATTGGCTCGAGGATCGTTGCCCGGAAACATACGCTCATATTAGGCTCATAAAATATTTCACAAGACAATGTTCGCGAAGCCGTGTCTATGCAATTCGCGACTGATTGAATCACACAGCGAGTCGACGCGAGCAAACGAGTGTAATAAATTCGTGGAAGAGATGACTCCTTCGTTGCTCATAGTAACTCTTTTATCCGCGAAATAGTCCCTCGCCGACATGCGCATTACAGCGCTCATTCTTGGTTTCGACTGGCAACGAGTGATTAATTTTTTTGTTTCTTTCTTTATTTCTTTGGCTGAGAAAGCATCGAAATTAGGCGGAGCGAGGAATTCTTTATTACGATCGCCTCGCGTACTCGGCGATAATCGCGCGGCGGCGAAAGGTCGCGAGGGAGGGAGAGGGGAGAGAAAAAGAAAAAGAGTTTATAGAACCGACGGAACTCTTTAGTTCGCGCAACTGTTAATATCTTAGTGTAAAAGCACTTCGGCTAATAGAGCCGGACTCCGTGTACTCGGGGAGGTGGGCGAAGAATTCATCGACTGGATATAATAGCCCTCACCGACACACGCGCATCGTGTAAGCATTCTGCTACGCTACAATTCTAAAGTATGCTTCTTTACAAAAGAAAAGAAAAAGAAACAAAAGCCTCGTCAATGATTCTTTCGTTTCTGCCTCGCAGTCGTGAACTCTAGAACACGGTAATTTTTTTTATTTTTCAAGTTCAATTAAATAATGAAACATTTGATCGATTCGATTATTAATTTACCGAATGTGCCTTCCGTAGAATTGCTCATAAGCATGTAAGCAATTTTTTTTATTCACATAAAAAAATAGTTTTTTTTTGTCGCTAATTGTTTGCCTGAATAAATGTTAATTATCGTGTCTTCCGTCGTTTCTGACGATTTAACGTAATTGCCGCAGGCGTTGAATTAAAAAATGAATTTTATTATATTTTCGCTCCTTTGATAAAACGCGATCTATTATATTTCGTATTTTCGTGATATGGATCGCGACAACGACGTCGGCGGGGTCCCGGTACACGAGAATAAAACGCGAATGCGTGCTCGGAAAAGAGCACGACGGAAAAAAAAAGAGTCAAGTTCTGACTCGAGCGGGGGAAAAACCCCGTCCGACCCTCAGTCCCGTTCGCCAAGCTCTAGTTTTATTACTTCGCGACTAGCGGGCTCCCGTGTACACGAGTTGCCTCCGCGCCGCCACTCCCACATCATTCTCATGTCGAGAAATCGTAAATTGTTTCACGCAGGACGCTCGCGGCTACCGCGAGGAATATTAGGTATATAATCCCCCCCCCCCCCCCCCCCCTCCTCCGCGTCAACTGTTCCTCCCTGTTCTTAACGTTCGCGTTATGTCGTGCATTTCGAAAACCTCCCCCGGATACCGCTCGACCTAGTTGGATTACGTGGCACGCGAGGTTACTTCCTGCTGATTGGGGTTAAGCTTCCCATCGAAGAAAATCCGATCTTGATTCGTTTTCGAAAACATTGAATTTCAATGAAATGACACGAGCACGATATCGCACTATCGATCGTTCGAGAAAAATTGTCGGCCGGTTCCCATTTGGACTATTCAACACGTAACGGAATCGCGAATAATTTTTGTTTTCTTTTCTTAAACTCTTTGTTGTCTCTCGCTCTTCGCTCTAACGACGAGAATTTTATGGAGAGCGAAGGATAATCTTGTAGGGCACGATGGTTGTCGTGTACTTTATTCGCTGCTAACCTTCATCGTTTTCCTCCGAATGCGTGTGTTATCCATCCGTGGAAATCGCACTGAACCACACAACACTGCTCACGACTAAGAATATATAAGAATATACTCGCACTGCACTGCAATACTCGATCGCGGTGCTGATTAAACGCGCGACGTCGTTGATTTAATGAAAAAAAAAAAATTGAGGTTATCAATAAATTTAATCGAAAAATGAAGAACCACGTGAGAGAAAGAAAACGCGAAATATGCTCAGGTTATGCGAGCGCTCGAGCTCTATGAAAGATTCGAAGTATAAGACACGCCGCATTCGCGAAGCTTCTGTCGTAACCGTTGAATAATTCGACGGATATTCTAATAGCGATCCATAACTTTTCGACGGATACAAATTCGCGACACAGAATTCTTTGATTACACAGACGCGATGATTATTCCCGAAAAAACGCGCGACAATTAAAACAACGACATTGCCGAACCGACTCGTCCTTCGCCTCACCGATTAGGCTACGCCGGCTCGGGGCCCGTGAGACGATCGATACGGGGCCGCGCGTCAACCGCCACTGCTTGAATCCCCACGCTCTCGCGTTGGCCGGAACGTATCACGTGACCCCCGATGTTTACGCGGTCGCGCTTCTGTTGACATTGAACCGGTTCACATCGCTTTTTCGTGGAAAATGAAGTCTCGGCTCTTGGCAATTTCTTTGACTCGAATTTTTCTGTGGGCAACCATGTGTCGAATTTGATCTATTATAACAAACCTACGAACGTATCCTCATAATTGTACCTTGTACCTCGAGAGACAACTACATTTTTTATTATTAATTGTCATTATTATACGTCAAAATATCGAACATCTAGAAAAAAAAATTTGGAACGACTTATACACTTATTAAAAGAAATGTTAATAAAAAGGTATTTTTATCCATGTATTTCATGATATAAATATGTAAAATAATGTGGGAAATTGTCCGTATCTCCAAGAATTTTTGTCGCCACGCGGAAGGGTTAAGAATGTGCGAAGGGATTCGCTCACCGGTGCCCCAAACCCGTCTTTTATATTTTACCGAAAATTCGTCGAATAATCGGGCAATAATCGAGCGTTTAGCGAGTGAAACCACGACGATCATCCGAAGACCGCTGCGCGCCTTGCCGGTGCAGAATTTGAGCAATTAGGGAAAACCGCACGACAGGATCGAGTTACACATTTTAATCGACGATACCATCGGGGATGAGTCTAAAAATACCCCAAATTCCACGATTCCTTTCCCCTCTCCCTCCCTCTATCTCACAATAGATATTTCCCTTTTCACGAACCCTTGAACCTTTCCGTTCCCACCTACCCGAGGCCCCTTCGTGTGTTTGTGTATGTGTGTGTGTGCGCGCGATAATTAACAGTCGACCGCTCGCGTTCCGCAAAAGCGGGGCGAGCGCGCGAAAGGCGAGGAAGGAAAATCAATAAAATCCCTAGTCGATGGCTAGCAGGCAGGCATGCCGTTCCGCTACTTGCTGGCATACGTCGGGGTTGGCCGGACCACTCGCACGCGTTTCTACAACATATTTCGCAACCCATGTCGCCCTTTCTCGCTTTACATCCTCACCCCAGCCCTCGACCGGCCTCGGTGGGCGCTACTGTATTACAAGATTAAGGGTAACGCGGGATTTTCTTTTTCACCGTAAAATTCTTTCGACAAAAATGGCCTGTTGATTTTCCTTCGATATCCCAATGGAAATTAGCGCGGAAAGCATCACGGATGACAAATGTTGCGAATTACGCTCACAATTTCTTTTTTCGAGGATTTTGAGTATCAAAAAAAATTGATAGATTGCAAATTATCGACATCGAAATAATTAAATTATGGGCATCTCTCGGATGATTATTATTGCACCCCCGTCTTATTTTAAAGGTTTGGCCTTGGCTCGCTCGAGGTTCGTAGGAAAAAAAATACAGCGCCGTTGTATTTGCACCCCCCTGCGCCCCCAATCGGAATAGCAATCCCCCCGGCGAAGTGTATTCGTCGTTCCCCATTCCACATCCCCCGACGACTTTTCGCGAGAGAGAGTGGATGAACGGCTGAAGGAGTTTGCTCCGTCGCCACTAGGTGGCGATGCCGAGACCGGCTGTCGGATCGCAACGTTCCGTCTGTGCTTCGACCGGCTGGCCGCTGCCTCCCGCTTATACGGAGGAGGTTCTATCGTGCGCGACTACGAAACTGGCTGTCAGTTTGTGCCGCGGCGCCACCACGGAACGTTCTGCTGTCGGTTGGTCGGGCGTTTCTTGCGCGACGTTCGTAAACTCGCGATAACGTTGTGATAATCGTTGTACATTTATACACCAATGTCCAAACAATCGTGATCGACAATTCGTTAATACATTTTTTCAACGAGGTGCGCGTTCAATTTTTTCTACGAGTGTAAACGAGAGAAGAATGAAAGATTTGCAATAACGATAATCGAGTACGTGATCTTTGATAAACACAATCATTGCGAACAAATTTTTTCATACCGGTTAATGATTTTTAAAAGAATTTTTCTAATGTGTGCTTTTCCGCAATCGAGTTTACCGATAAATCGATAATCGCCACAAAGTTTCGTACAAATAAGAAGAGGCGAGAGAAATAATCTCAGATGGAGTTGAAGTTTTCGAGTGTTTGCGATCGATGCTGGTAACAGTGCCCGTTTAACTTGTGAACTGTGCGCGAAACACTTTGTACGTCCCGCTAAACACGGATAATTAGTGCCGAAGATAGGTGAGTGATAAGTGTCATTATTGTTTTATTTTCATTCTCCTCCGGTGACTGTTGTCGAATCGGAATTATCATAGTCGCGTAAAATCGAGAAGAAAGCTCGACATATTCGATGGAAAGAGCAACGAGCAAAATCGATCGTCGATCGCTCAAAAAGCCACAATGAAATTTCACCGTTGTTCCCAAATAATAACAATGATCGAGTACATAATCGCTCGAGGCAACGAGATCGATTATTACTTCGCGAAAAAAATCGAGCTAAGCTAAACAACAAAAAAACCCATCGTTGGACAGAGCGATGATCGTCGAAAATTGCACAGCAGTTAAATCTAGATCGTCGATGCCCCTATCGTTGTATAATGGAGGATTCGAACGAAAATTGCTTCGATAATGCGATAGCCGATCGAGCCTCATTTTTCCTCATTTCAATCGAGGCGTCCCCCACGATTGGGACTCTGCGGTTCGGCGTCGGCGGCGAAGCGCCACTCACTTGTGCGAAACCCCCCTTGGATTATCCGCGCGCACACGTAGCCGGGGATCCGCCGAGTTCTCGGCTTCTCGTGCTCGAAAGTTTTCACTTTGTCGTGATGAGATTCAACCGTCGTCGGGAAATCGTTGCACCGATTAATTCTCTAAGCCACTCACGGGCGGAGTTACTTCGCTCGACTTGCGTCCTTCCCCATCGCATTGTGAACCGTATTCGCGCCGTCGTGCCGAGAAGCGAGACAAGGGAATACTACAGGCCAGAGACGAGAAGGCAAATCGAGGGATTAGCGTCGAGTAGACCCTTGGTGAATTCGCCGTTGTCGCGCGTGCTCGCTCAGTGAGATAGGGGAACGGCGAGGACAAATGAAATTTCGCTGTGGCAAATTGTCCGAAAGCGAGGCGCGAGACTCGCTGGTGATATCCATTCGACTCTACGGTCTGTTGCGCGCGAATCAACCGAACGCCCCAAAGCCGCGCGAACGTTCGCGCGGAACTGAAATTAATCGTTTTACATTGATTCCCTGAAGATTTTGATGACTCGTCTCTTAGGCATTGGAAAAAAATTGCTTCTTCGAGACAAAAATTTCTGAAGTGAGATACGCGAAAAAATCGTAGTTTTATACTAATAATAATCATAACATTGACTGAAGTTTCATAAGAACTTTTATAACGCTGCGTCAACTAAAAGCTGAATGCAGCGGTTAATAAACGTACCCTATTGTTTCCCGCGTACGACGACAACTTCCAAACGTCTTAAATACTATTGAAACATCAAGAAGTTTCGAAGTTCACTATGACGATAAACAGGCTAATTGCGCGTTTTATTTGAGCGAAGCTTTGGGCTCGACGTCGTGACTTTTGCGCCCAGTGCAGTGTCTCCGTGAATCACTGTAGTATCGAAACTCTTGATATATCCTCATGACTCATTAAGTGACAGCATTACTTTATTCAATCAAATTTCGGGACAAAAAACATATGAACTGAGGGTAAGAAAAAAAAAATCGATCATTGTTTCGCTGCTTAGAAGGCGCGGTTGCTACGAAACACCCCTTAAAAGGGTATCACGCGAAGATTTGCTAATTTCCTGCGAACGGTCGATTCCCCCCCCGTCGTTACGTTTTCGTGCCGACGGGCTAATATAACGTGGCCCCCGGAGCTTCCTGCGTCGTCCTATATCAGGGACTTACTACCCGTACTCATCGTAGTCGAGCGTTCGTTAAGACCCGTTCTATAACCGCGCTCACGTTGTCGAAAATCGTAAATCTTCGAAGCGGCGCGAGAGCGAGAGAAGCGTGTCTTTTTGGCTCTGTTACGGCTACGAAAACGTGAAGCGCTTGCCGATGTGTTTTCATCGGGGAATCGCGCTATAAGAGGTTGGACTATAAGGTGCTAGCGGCGGCGCACCGTCCATTCCTTCGTTCTCGTTGATTCTTCGTCTTCTTCCTCGTCTTCGCGCTTCACGGAAATTCCTTACGATCCTCGATCGCACGCGCACCTCACGGGGGTATCCTCCGCAAGAGATTCGAGGAAGATTCGATACTCTCGACACGCGCGCCGTGTGAAAGAGGATCCAGGTTTCTTTTTTGTTTCTTTTCGTTTCCTTCTATTACCGAGTACGGTTTCTCGATTCTCCAATAGCCGGTAGTTTTTTTTTCTTCGTTTCGGTCGGGTTTTCACTTTTCACTCGAGAGCCTCGCGATCATTAATTGGCAGGTAGACACGGAACGATTAATCTTTCCGGAATTCCCGGTTTCTATTCGACACCCGTTCGATGCTTCCTCGAATATTCGGCCATTTAAGACGAAGTGGATATAATTCTCTTTTTTCGTTCGCGGTGAGTTTTTGCGAGGTCGTAATTATCGTTAATATCATTTCTATGGAGAGAAAAAAAAAGACGCGAGGGAGAGATATGAATATTCGTCGATGGCCACAACAACGGACCATCGAACTCTACCACGCCGAAATAATCGCAAAGCCCAGTCACTCATGTGCATAATTAACGCTCGAGCAATAAAGCCCGTCGGACTCTCTCATACCCTCCCGGATACTTAACTATTGTAACGCACTCTTGTCGGTGTGTTCGATGTGTTTCATATTGCGCGATCCCGTTATTGAGCGGCGCTTTAGTGGGGAGCCGAAGATTAACGATATGTGTGTACTGTTAACGTTGTTCATTTTACCCAGTTAATTCGTAATAACGCAAACCTCCCGACTGTGAATTTATGCGGAATCCATGCGTTCAAGAACGATCGCCCAAATGGTTTATCATCGGTTTATTGCGAGCTAAGCGCTAAGCGTTTCAACGATTTCGCGGTTGTAATTATTGCGCGGAAAATTTAACGTTTGAAATCATCATTTTTCACGATTTTTCTCGTCGTTTTTGCGCTAATCATAAATTGCAGATTTCATCGCGATTTTTAATTATAATTTTTTTATTAATCGAAAGAATACGGAATAACGTTTTCGCATATAATCACCCAAAATCAATTAATAATAATCATTGTTCTGTTAAAAATATATGAAAAACCGCAAAATTTATTTCTGAGCTTTGCGGGCAAAAAGAAACGTTTTTTTTTTCTTCGCGAATTTACGGTTCAATTAGGCAGATACACGTATTTCACGTAAGTGGATTCCTCCTTGGAAGTTAATGTTCTTCAGTAAATTTGCTTAAGTCCCGAACAAGCCCCGAAGGTGCCTCGCGAGTTCGCACGTAATTAACACACACACACTTTACCGAATGCATCGCTATCGAAAATCCACGAAACAACGAGGCGTATAATCCTCACTCTCGAGCCTCCCTGCCGTGGTGTGTATTCCGCAACATCGGCACTGTTCTTTCCCGATACTAACGGGCGGCTTCTGTATAGGGCGAGCGTTAAAATCGTCGCCTGGAAAGGAATAAAACTTTAACGTCGATTCGTTTGCGATTTTACGATCCATCGTCGGGAAGCGTTCAACACCGACGTTCGTTCAGTTTGGTTAGCTTCCGTTTACTCGATTAAACAATAAAGACGAATCAAACGACCCGAATCTTTTTTAAATCTTTCCGAGGATAATGAAAAAAATTGTTTTGTCAAGCTTTATGATCGCGAATTACTCATACAAAAGGGGCATAAAAATTGAAAATAGAATATATCGATCGCTGAATGAATGCTCCGACTGAATTGTCATTAATTCAAGAAATAACTTTTAATATATTCTATATAATAATTCAAATAATAATGTTTTATGCATTTTAAATTTAAATATTGATTTTTAAAATATTTCGGAAAAAAAATTGTAATATTTTTCAACGTTGAAGGATCCTTTCGTGCAAGTATGTTTTCGCGGCGTTGACGTTGATGAAAGGGATATTGTTTATATTTGCCGCGAACGAATACTGTCTACGAGGCAGATTAGTTTAAAACGTGAGCGCGATGGCACGCGGGTGTCCCGCATCCTGCTGTTATAATACGATGACGTCGCCAGTCAGCGACATTTCCATGTTGATATATACGTGTATATGCGTATCCGAAAGCCCGGCCGAGATCTGCCACCGTTGGCACGGATATGCGATGGGCCGTCCGAGCGACGCGCGGCACACAGCTGGCACAGACAAATTTCGAGTCGAGAACGGATAGCCAGGGGTCCGGGCACCTGATCCCGGACGCTGGCGCATCCATCTGTGCCATCCGTGGCCCAGCGCATAGCCAGACACACAACTGATCCCGGAAGGTGTAGACGATAGCCTGCTAACGTTTTGTTGCGCCTAACACGGAGAGGATGAATCGTTTCGAAACGATACACGCACGCATGTCGGCGAGATAATGGCTTTCTAATTGCTCCCCACAGTGGTTAAGCTTCGCGGCTCTCTACGGGTACGTCGTATAACGTATATATGGTCCGGGGATTCCTCTCGTTCGTTTCGCACTGGGGCTTCGAGAGCAAAAAAAAAGAAGAGAATGAAAAAAATCGGGAGAACCAAGGGGGAAAAAATATTGGCCGGCGAAGGCAGTTCAAAGGGACTTTGTGGCGGCTCGCACGCTCTCTCGCTACTCTTCTTTATTTCTTGTCCTCTCCGCGCTGTGTTCTTCGACCATATAACTCCACACCTCTCTCGTTCTCGTTGCCGGCTAAGTGAATCCAAAGGAGAATGCCGCAACGTGCCCGCGAACTCGCGCCGTTATCTTTTTTTGCGCTGGATCATTTTTTTTACGTATCATCAAGGATGGTAAGAACGCTAAGTGAAAATCGGTGCAATAAAACAGAAAAAAAACAACCAACACTTTGCTGGTTTATTCAGCGTTTTAATAAAACTATCTCCGGCTTGAAATAGGTTAAGACATTTACATTGTTTATTGGTAAATTTATTTTGAATCAGTTTGGATCTATTATTTGTAATCTAATTTTTTTTGGTTTAAAAAAACTCGTACATTTTTTTTATTCATCCAACTGAATTGACGATGTTATTATTGTTTTATATTTCTCGCCAGCTTGAATTTTATCCATAACAGTGTAACCGGAGACAATTTGTATTCTGACGTCTATTCAGGGGAATAACTAAAAAAGAAAAAGACCATTTGCGTCTCGACGCGCATACGTCTTCGTGCTAGATTTTTCTTTTTTCATATTAGCTCGGAGTTAAGGAAGAGCATCCATTTTTCCGACGGTCGTTGTTCGTACTATCCCGAGAGCGACATCGTAAGCCGCTTTCAGCTTCCATACAATTCCTTTTTTTTTTTATTCATCTCGTTCGCTGCTCGCGTTATAGAGCTCCTTGGCTCTTATGTATAGTGGAGTAAAAAAAGGAGGAAAGGAAGTAGAGGTATAAAATATGCAGGAGCGAGACCGTAGGAACCTCCTGAGGGATACACCTGACGCGCCGAGGATAGACGGGCCACCTTCCTTCTTGCCACTGCTTCCACTGTTATTCCCCTACTCTCTGTTATGTTACTTACATATATGTATATGTACCGCCTCTGTCAGTGTACGTACGAATATGCTTCGGTATACAAAACCAGAAGAAGAAGCTAACGTCCCTTCGGGATAAACTCCCGACCGCTCCATAACTCATTCTAAATACTCGTATGCTAATAACGTCCTCGCACGATGGCGCGACTCGAGCGTAACGGAAATTTACTATATTCCTCCTGGCGACGAGCTCTCGCGGCTAACAGCTACTGTTACACCGGGGTCTCGCTTGCGAACCCCGTTTTTTTTCCTTCCTTCTTTCTTTATTATTTCGGTGCATAAAAATCTGCGGATAAAAGGCCAGAGATTCGCACTCGCCTTTTCCTTCCTTTCTTCTCGAGCTTTGCCTCTTTCTATTGGCCACGCCATTGACCAATGCCAATTTTATTGACCGTCGAGAGACACGATAAGTTTACTCGTTTGATCGTTGCAACTATTTCGGCGTTTCATTTTTACTAGAACTTTATTCAAATTGATATTTGTTCAATGGTGGCAAAAAATTATAAATAATCATTCAATTTTTGTGATTATTTTTATAATATAAAGAAAATGATAACTGAATTATTACTATAAAATAAAATATTATTCCACAATAAAAAAGAGCGTTATGTATATTAAGTGATTGTTTAAATCTTATGTTGAATGTTGGCAAAATTCGCAACTTGATGGGAAATAATACGTTGCGTAAACCGAGAGTTTCCATTAGATTACGCTATCGTACATTTCGTGTGCGAAACAATTGTCTATCGGCCGAATTCCAACGTCCGCGGTTTATAATCCCGGGGCTCGACGGGGCCGTACGCGGAGATTCCGATGATTACAACGCCCGTGGCTATTAATACACTGCGTTCGAACTACCCCGTTGCCGCATCGCTTCGGTTAGTCCGTTAATCAATTTTGCAATAACGCAAATTGAAATCATCTTTACTCGTCGATAGCGCTGAGTTAAAATATGCTCTCGTCGTTGCTTATGCATTCTATCGGGATTGGGTGATCGCAACAAAAAAAATTGTATAAGAATCGTCCCTAAAGTCGATCAACTTAGCGCGATCGATGCGACCCTTCGATTGAACAATGTAAAATTCTTTATTTTTTCAATCCTCAATTATGGAATCACCGAAACTGTAACTTCTCCGCTCGGGCACTCTCCGTTTCGTCTCGTTTCATCGGTGGCATTAGCTTCGCATTAATTCACCGTGGAATTTATGCAGCGCCATGGAGATTCTCCGCATCCCCTTTCGATTCGCGTTAATTCGAGCCCTCGCTATGCATAACCTCGATGCCTAAATCGTTGCGCCGCATTCAACCCCATCCCTCTGCCTCTCTCTCTCTCTCTCTTTCCCCTTCTATTGGCGCGGCGCAGTTGTCTCTGGGATCTCTATCGGTTGCGTTGGTCCGTCAATCAATCTCGCAATAACGAAAATTGAAATAATCTTTGCGCAGAGAGAAAACGGGAGAGCTCTATATCTCCGTTGAATTCATTCGTCACGGGGCCTTCGCTCTCGCGTGCGGTACACCCGTTGCCCGCTAGCGTTCCGCAGAAGTCTGGCCGTGAATAATTTGACGAGGATCTATACACATTTATATAGATATATATATGCACAGGGTGAAAAAGGGGGGATATGGGTCGAAAGGGTAGACATCGCGAGGGGTTGGGCAACGCGAAAGGGTGAAAGGGCTCTCTGTCATCTCTATCTGTTGCTTTCTATCTTTCTTTCATCATCATCATTTCCCCCTCGGAAGGGTGTATCAAACAGATACGTGTATTTTTTAAAGGGTGGTACTTTTTTTTTAAATCCACGATTCGTTATCGAAGATAAAAAATGATGTCGACAAGAGTCGTTGAACCGAGTAATAGTTACTCGAATTGGAATATTTTGCATTCTCTCTTTTTCTTCATTTCCTTTTCGTTCTTCGGGATCTGTGAAGAATCAGCGAAAAATATGCTAGAATTTGCAACTTTCGCATGGGGAGTTCGCAAGAGTTTACAATACGTTTTTCACTCGTTGTAAAAAAAAGTCGGCAATGGGTAGAAAAATAGACACAAAAAAATGGGGATAAAAAAAGGAAACGAACTCTTATCTGGAGGGTCGTGAATTTATGGTCGGTATCCGCCTTTCGTAATTCACCTGCTCCACATTCGCGCGTTTTTCGCCGTACATAGAGTAACCGGTGAGAGTACTGTAGCTACAAGCCCGTGGAGTTTTGCAAAGAGAAGGAGGGACCGGCGGGGAAGAAGAAGGCGGGCGGGGGTTACGCGGAGGCGAGAGACTAAATCACTGTGTGCCTCTCGACGCGAGGAGGCAGGAGCCAGCAGTTCGCCGCTTTCCGCCACTTTTTCTTTGCCTCCTTCTTTTTTTTTCCTCGTTAAAACGAGTTCGGTCCGCGGATTATTTTTCTACCCGAGAATTTCTTCTTTTTGTTTCTTTGAATTCTCTTTCGTTTTATTATTTATATATATATATTTTTCATTTCGATCTGCCTCACTCGTTTCGTCTTCCACGACTTTCGGTCGTTTGTTCTACTTATATTCTCGATCCTTTTTTTTTCTATTTTTTTTTTCTGTTCCTTCTCTCCTTCCTCTTCTTTCTCGTGCCACTTGGGCGCACGGTCTATACGCCGCGGTGTAGTGTAGATACGAAAAAGCTTTTCTCGAGTGAGTGCGCCCGGGTTTTCGAGTGCTGAAGCAACTCTCTCGACTGAGCGCGCGGAGAGAAGCTCGGAATTGCAACGACGGGGAAAAGGAGAGATCGAAGCAGTTTTCGTCGTCTCGAGTCCTTAACCGGGTGGACGATTCGCGCGGAGACGTACTCGACGCTTTTCGACTCGTACAGTGGAATCTCTCGCGACCTAACGTTTCCAAACGAAATGTTTCTAACGATTGGTACGCATGATATTTCGATCGATTAACGTAAAAAAATTTCACAATCTCTCTTTTGCCTGAACACGAGAATTTTATACATTTTTAATTTCCAAGCGCGATCTGATCATAATTCTATTTGAATTTCAATACTCTGCATTATTACGAATACATGTATGAATATTTCGAAGTATCGAAATAATTAATCCCGGGTTTTTTCCAAGAAGCACAAGTTGCACCAACCGCGACTTTATTTCTTCCGTCCTTTCTCCCTCCCGGCAAAACTCGCGTCGTTCTTCTCTTTGTTTCCTTGGCCGTAAACTGCAATCAGTTCCGCAGAACTTCCCATCCGTTGGACGTCGAATATATCGCAGAGACATCGGGATTGAAATCAATGCGAAGAAAACTTTTTCTTTCCGGCAAACGCGCGCGTCCCTAGCAGCGTATTCCCTTGTGTGTCGTGTGTATCGTATACACGATTTTCTATGGATACGTCAAGCCAAGAAAATAATCAGCCGTCTGTGAAGGGGGGTCACAGAAGAGTTCGTTGGACAGTGAAAGTCAGCCCGTGAAGCGAAGGGGTTAAGGGGGGGTGTCATAAAATATTCAGAAGCTCATGCATCGATCGATGAAACGAGACACAACAGACGAGTCGGGCGGAATGAGTGAGAGGCGAGCTTTAGTTGCGGCCGATGTTTCACCGATTCCCTCAACCCTATACACGGTCAAGTTAAAGCCAGCACGTGGTCTCTTCTTACTCGTCTCTCGTGTGTCTCTCCTCGGGGTTATACACCGGACGTACGTCAAATTACCAGTGAGACTGGCGCGCGAGAGCGCGCCACGGTGAATAACCGTGCAGGAGAAGAAATCGTTACCCCCTTAATGCATGCGGGCTCCGTTCGTCCTTTGTGCCTTTTGAGGATTTTCTCTTTTGCCCCGTGAGTATTCGTCCGTGTGTATGATAATGCTCGCGAGCCAGCATCAGCCGTGCGTGCCTGGTGAACGAGGAAGACAAAAAGAAAAGAGAACGAAGGAAAGAAAGAAGGGAAAAAAGGTACACTGGGAACAGTGGGACAACCGGACGTACACACGCGTGCCGCACGTACACGTATAGCCGAGCCCATAGCCACGTCGTAAAAACGAGAGAGAACGACGTAGCAAAAGCGCGAGAGACGAAAGAGCCTTTCGTATCTTTTGTAAGGGCAGTGTGTGTCGCGAGTGGGTCTGGGAGGGTGGAGAAAAAGAAGGAAAATCGTGGAAAGGCAAAAGACAGCGGAGTGTGGTGGATACGTAGCGATGTTGGGGCAGGCGAGAGTCGAAGAGAACGACCACCGACGACAAAATGCAAGTACAGAGGTAACACAACCTAGACTTAGGTGGGTGAGTTGGATGACAGAGTAAGCAACCCCTCTGGACACTATAACGGCAGTAGAACGTACCGGTATATGCGAGCGCGTTCTCGTTTTCATTTTTCCTTTTTTTTTCTTCTTTCTTCTTTTTTTCCAACGACCAGACAAGAAGCCAGAAGTAAAGTAGAACCATCGCAGCCAAACCAGCGGTGTGGCATCAGCAACCAGCAGCTCCGGGGGCGCGCGACTACCCACCCCTCATTCCGTATTCCATTTCACTCCGGTATTCTCTTTTGCTTCTTCAACCAAGAGACCACGTAACACGTACACTCGCATACTTATGTTCGTCCCCATTGTCTGCTTTTCCCATAGTGTGTAAAGGGTTGTGAAGGGAGTACCCTCACGGTCCTGGTCGCCGCTTGCCCGTCCACGGACCACTGCCTAATTATCCGATGAGGGACCAACGCGACTCGTCGTCCGTAGTGTCGTTCACTCGTTTTTTTTCTTTTCTCTCTTCTTTTTTTTTTTTTTTTCAACACTCACACCGAGCCCATCGTCTAATTGACAACGGTCCCCGATATATTCAAATGAGAGAGCCGAGGGAATAATAAAAAGTTTCTTGTCCCCCTGCTCTTTTATCCTTTTAGCGAGTATTATGGGAATAGAAATTCTTATTCGATGCGAAACAGTGCGTTAATCGTAATCTTCTTTTTTGTAGAAGAGATCAACCACCTCGGTTCGTTTGCAATTGACTCGGAAGTAATGGATAAATAAGTTTTTATTTCACGTACGATCGGATACATTTTTTCAAGAATTCGGATATACTTTATCGTTATCATTTTTTATTATTATTGTCATAATATTGTATTATTCGCATGAATATCGTGTGTCACGTTGTAAAGAATCGATAGACGACCGACTAATTTATTTATCATTCCTATTTGCGGAACGACGAACAGATAGATCAGTTTATTCCGCAGTTGTGGCTAAAGTGTCGATGGGGACCGGGCGAACTGACGCGTTAGATCTGTTTAAAAAAATTCGCACGTGTCTCGCCTCTTTTTTTGTTAACCCTCCTCGGCTCTCCCCCCTGCCGCGCGATCCTTCGGCGAACGAATTTAAGAAGCAAAGGGGTTGATCCGGTTTCCCCGAACACGCGGCGAAAGGATCGTCTTTCGTTGTTCATCTCTCGTTCGCTGCGCCGACGGAGCCGAGAACGCGCGCGCGTGTCGTATAGTATTTTCACTGGTTGGGGGACAAACGACACTGACTGTGGGGAGAGACAGGCTTCTTTTTAGTATGAGGGCTCAGACGCGGCAAAGGGTACGGGGGGTGTAGGATAGCGACAGAGACCAGAATGCAGTACAAACGACAGGCGACGACGAATTGTTCCGTCGGTGGCAACGTTTTCATTCATTCACGTTTCGGGCCCGAGCTAACGCGACCCTCGTCGCCTTCTTTTAACCTTTCACACACAAAACGCTTATATCCCTTCGCACTAAATCCTCATCCCTCGCCACATCGCGATGAAACCTTTGCTGCCGAATGTGTTGTTTTTTTTTTTTTTTTTCCGTTTTGCGTTTCTCTCACCTTACGCACGGTAGCCGTTTGAGCGTTTTATTTTTCAGAGTTAAGGGGGAAGAGGCATTGTAGAGGTATAGCTTCGAAGCGATTAAAGTTCGTTCCAAGCAGCTTTACAGTGACTACGGCTGAAGCGATGCGCGTTTCGCTGCGGTTAGAAGTTTCCACGAGTCTCCGGACTATTTCGATGCCGAGCAGCAATGAAGTCCTTCGTTGAAGAGCAACGAATGCATTATTCAAAATTGCCTTTCGCAGAGAGGTACGCCTGCGTGTATACGCTCCTCCACGAGCGACGGGGCCACTCTTCGTTCTCTCTTGGGTTCTCTCGGTGTATCCTCGACTGTATATTCCACTCGGCTCGACGACGAGATAGCACTATGGCATTACGTCTCGCGCGTAACGGGCAGCGGAGACAATCTTTTACTTTATCTCTCGGGGGGCCCCGATGGATGTCGATCGGACGAACGCTCGCGCGCGGATTTAATCGGCAATGCATCTCGGCAAGTTCTACGAACGGCGAGCCGGGCATGCAGCCGTATTTTTTATCGATGTAGGTAACATTTTTAAATGTGTAACAAAAAAAAAAAAATTTGGGTAGATCGAAAAAATATGGGGATAAAAGATTAATTACCTTTTTTTTTAGTCATTTTTGCAAATAATTTAATAACTTTTGCAGCAAGTTCAAACTATTTTTGAGCCCGCATAGCGATTTGATTCCTTTTCGATTGATCATGAGATCGCGATAAAAAAAAACATTTCCCGGGGTTGTATCACGAACCCGCGGCAGTTCTCTCGAATATATTAAAACTGAATCCGAGGACCGTAAGTATAGACGTGTGGAGATGTACGAGAGAATTAATTGCGGATGAACAGTTAATTTCCGATGGCAACCCGATCGTTATCTTGGCCCTGATGTGCACTCTGGCGCGAAATAAAATTGCGGTTGAAAGAAGAAAATAAAGAAAAATAAAGAGTATAGAGATGCAACGACGAGTCGAGTGGCGTACACGGCGAATTATTCCAGTCGCGCGTTGAAATCACAGAGACGAGAACGATGAACGTCGATCCGAATGCCAATGGCACGTGACGTTTCGTCGATCCTCCGGCATCGGGCGCTTGATCTCTCTCTCTCTTTCTCTCTCGCAAACGTCGCACCGGATTTCGCGTTAATCCCGATGAAGAGTTGATGTTTAAAGAGCCGGGATATATAGCCGAGCCCAATGTCAGAGGTAATCGCCGCTAATTGCTCGTCTGGATCCCGCGATATCGACATACGTCGCTTCGGAGTCGAAAGAATAATAGACAAAAGAGACACCCTCTCACACATTTATAGGAAAAAGTTCCGTCACAAAAAATATTAATAAAAATAAAGCTGAACTGTTTGACGCTGCGATCGCCCGAGTCAACGTTATATTTTAGAATTGTTTTCGAAAGTCACGATAAGTTATCTGTTAGACTCGGATATATTTGTTTGAGATCCGAATGATTCAGACGAGCAAATCGCACTGGGCGGACGGTTCAATGATCGAAGAACAAAGTCACAAAAAAAAAATGATAAGACTTATCGGGCGCGGCTCGTGTCAAAGGCGGATCAATCCAGGTCTGAATTGTCACGTCGCCGATCCTATCTTTCGTACCTCTTGACATTTTTATGAGATTATCTTTCTTTTATTTCTCGGAAACCGAATAACGTAGATTGACTGGCAAACGTTGGGCTGAAATCGTTGACTTTTTGATTGGGCGCGAAAAAAAAAAAAACAAGAAAAAAAAATATATATATCGATTCGAGGCAGATGTGAGAGACATTCGAGTTTCTCCGTAGCGAGAAACTCCGGGAGGGTAAGCGAGGGGACCCCGGAAAACAATCTCATCTAGACGCTAAAGTCAGACGCCGTTAACGGCGCGAAGGGGAAGTCGGCGACCTCTGTTCAAATAACGCTATGTATTTGCTATATAAGACTCATATAGCCTTGCGAGGCGAACACGAAAATTTGACGTCTTGATAGCGTCCCTCGGGATCGCCGAGATGACACATAAAGAGACTGGAGATTAATAAAGCCAGTAATGAATCCAGCGACTATTCCGCGATTCACAATCATATTCATTTTACCGCCCGCACACCCCATTTAAGCTCATCTTTGAAACTTGCGTAGTCAAAAATAGGCACTCAGGAAAATACATCGCGATAAAGATTCAGAGATACCCGAATAAAGATATTTTTACGAGAACGACGAGTAAAACTCAATTTTGCGTGGTTTAGACCCGGAATCTTCTAAAACAAAATATAGGGATATTATTATTGTTATATTAATTCGACTCTGTTAAGAGCCATATTTGAACTTTTCAGTTTTGTAGTTTTCTTGAAGTTCTCATTTTTTTCTTAGCTCTTGAAACTCCCAATATAACAGTATTGAGGAACGAAGAAGAAATATAAAATCCAGGGCCTAAATTCACTCGATTCGAAGAGCCAGTGAACAGAGCGTTATTGGAAGTTTACTTTATTGGAAAATCTGGACTGTGGTATGTGTGTGTAAAGTGTAAGCCCTGCTGTCGTGGTTAATCGAGCCTGCACGACGTGTGCCAGAGTCGGAAAATCAAAAATCGTTCCGTCACGTTTGTTCCCCTCGCGCATCGTTGGTTGTTCCGTTGTTTTTTTTTCTCTTCTTCCCTCTCGCCACTATTTTACTCCCTACGAGATCCTAAATCCGTGATCGCCAGGTGTGTAATAAAAACTCGTGAACGGTCGTCTGCTACTGCTTTCGGGCTTGGGGATGCTGCACGGGTCAGGAGACGGCGAAGCCGGGTTCTCGGTAAACCGGGCGTGGCATATACACAATCTCTCACGTAGAAACTCACACAGCCGAGGGTTATTCGTAGTTCTGACGGAAGAGGCGTCATCGCTAGGGTACACAGTGCGTTAGGAAGGATTTTCATCCTAGATGAAATTGTGTACGACGAACGAAACGATCAGTGAAACGTGTGGAATCGGAGGACCGTTAAACGGGACCGAACGGTCGAGGCGAGACCTTCCACATGGTAGAAACTCGACCTCTGTTCAAATAATGAATAAGTACGGATAGGAGTTTGATTCGGAAAAGAGAGATATAGAGGGACGTATGTCGCGCTTGAGCTCGGAGTCGATCTAGACAAAGCCTCGAGGCCAATTCACTGCTTCCACGAATCGCAATATCCTTTCACCATTCTTGGATTAACCGGAGAGAAATCCTCGGCTTTCAACGAGCCGAGAGGTTTCATTCAAGGTCCAATATTTTTCTTGCAAGGTGGTCAATGTAATCTATCTTCATCCTTGCAAAATTATTCTCGTTCTTGGTGCAAGCGATTTACGAAGAAAACGGCAAGGCATGATGAGAAACCGGCCCAATGAATGACCGAAGTGATCATTTTCATGCATTGACTTTTTTGCCCCTTTTCTTTCGTTGCGATGGTCATCCATTGGTACATCCACCCAATCTATTGCAATAAATGAACTGACTGCAAATTTCACTTAATCCAATAACAGGGACATTTAGTTTATGAATATTAGTATTGACTTTATTTAAATGCAAATTAAAAAAAAAAAATCTGAAAAAACAGCGAACATCTCTAACTTTTCGAAAGCCTCTTTCGAGTCATTGGATTTCACGTCAGATTCTTGAATCTGAACAGTGCGTTGAAAGAACCGAAGTTTTCTGAAGTACCAGTTTCACAATTCAATAAAAGCTCGTTCTTCGGTGAGTAACTTCGATAGAAGTTCCGTTCCATAATTCAATAAAAGCTTTCGAAAACATGGGTTTTAGACTTAATTTTTGTTATTTAATCGCACTGAAACAAATTGCAATTTTGTCCGCAGATTGCACGAACAATTTCCGAATAGATTCGAAAACACGACACGGTCGTTTCTTAACCGTTTTTATATCCTCGAACGAGTCGCGGACAAAAAGAGCCAACCGGGCAGCTCCGTCTTGGTCGCGAACGCCGTGGAAAAGTCCAGGTTCCCATTGTCCAAAGTGGCGACGACACTTTTCCGGCGTAACACGCCGGTAGAAATTGTTCTTCGTATCTCGAAGCCCTTTCTTTCGCCGTATTGCGCGGAAGTAAGATTAAAAAGATGGAAAAAAACGAGGGGAGAGAGAGTATAACCATAGGCGAAGGCGAAATGAACGAGAGAAGAGAGTGGAGGACAAAATGGAAAGAGTCGAATGAAGCGTGGTTGTAGGTGGGGACAGGAGAGACGAAGTCGCGCACGGCCGGTGGATGCTTTCTGTGGACACAATGAGAGTGTCACCACGTTTTTCTCTTTTTCTTTATCAAGCCACGAGAGAAAAGAGAAGAAGATCGGAAAACCGTAGCAGCGAGTCGTCGTTATAACTCGTTACTCGCTCGTTCTTTCTTTTTCCAGTGGCCAAGAGGTTGGAGACTTTTTCTTTTCGTCGAAGCTTTTCTCGGGAATAGCAAAGAATCCGACCGACTTGGCGCGAAACTTTTATCTGTATCGCGAAAGAAAGATCGTCTTGTGTGTCCACGCAGTCGGAAGGACCACCGGGGCTACGCGAACGGGGTGTGGGGGGTATTGAATCGAAGTTACACGACTACAAAAAAGAAAATGAAAGAAAGAAGCGAAGTCGGGAATGCGATCGCGTCGAAGAATTTCTGTTCCCTCCTCTGTCTGTGTATGTGTGATTTTTTCACGGAGCGTCGAGCGGAAGGAGAATGTGCGAGGTGGCTGTGGGACAAATTCGAGCGATACACAGAGCAGTTATTACACCAAGCGGCAGCCGGCACGGAGCATCTATGTTTTGTACATAGGCGGCTTTTGCGCACTTCACGCAAACGACACAAAGACTCTTGACGTGGAAAATTAATTTTCCTCCGTTGAACACACGGGTCTGGGCGAACGGAGAAAGGGGGGAATGGGCGAGATAGAAACTGAACGACCGCGGGTTTGGTCTCTGTGCTCTGCCGTGTACCATACATGCACGAATATTTAACGTGAAATTCTCCACTTAACCATCACGAGCCCGAGCTGCACTTGACACATGTGATAGGTGTTCCGTTCGCTCGAGCTGAAACGACGCTCCGCGATGCTTTCGTAGCTGTGCGCGTTTGTGCGTGTGCGCGCGTGCGTTTGTGCACTCGTGTGTTAGACAGACGTTTCGTTATTGTACTCCTCTACAATATGTTATTTCGTGATAACGTGTACGACACCGTTAAAAATAATTTAATTGTTTTTTTTTTTCGACGTTCGGTAAAATAGGTTTTAACTACAATATGCATCTGTGCGTCCCTCTCATTCAGATTTGCGATGAAAAATTGATCGTGTTATCGATTTTTAAACTCAGCAAAAATATCGGTTCGGAGGCCTAACAGTTAGCTGGGATAACAGAAAACGGTTTGTTCAAGAATTTTGAGAAAATTAGATTTGTCGGGATGGGATCGAAAAAGTGACGAAGGATGCCGATGCACCTTGAGCAATGGATTTGCAGTGGCGATCGGTAGTGGCCATTGCCCCGAGGACTTACCGTCCGTGCCTCGTGCTCAGGTAAAACCACACCGTTGTATCCGGGGAGTTAAAAAAGTAAGGGATCAGAGAGCAAGATAGAGGAGGCCGGTATAACGCGAGATCCTAATCGTTGAGAAATCGCGTTTGGGTTCCTCGATTCGCCGATCACGAATCACGTCTTCTCCTCTATATCGCTTGGGTGTCTCGCTTCGATCGGCCAGCTAGAAGCCCGCAACGGCAGCAGCAGGAGCAAGAGTCACGCTTCGCGTTCGGCCTGCTCGGCCACAGAACTTCTCTCGGCCGCAACGAGCGCAACACCAGTGACTCTTGTGCTCGCCAAAGGGGTTTTCTCATCGATAGCCAACGGCAGCTTCTACGGTTCTAACAAACTATACACAAACAGAAACACACACACGCACACAGATCCATATACAGTGAATTAATGGACCTTAGAGTATCACAAAGCCAACTCGCTTAATGAGCGAATTGATCTCTCCTACAACGGGGCTCACCGTGGACGTGATCCCTGCGTCTAAGTTAAATTTATTGTGCAATCTCGCAGAAATTTATTACAAGTGGATCACTCACAGTCGAATGCGCGGGGTCGAATTTTTTATTATTTATTATCTCTAATACCCTGATCGGGAATAATCGAACGGGGAGATTGGGGTTCACGACAACAAACATATTTCCTAAGGGAATTGGAACGCGCTCCACCGGTGATCATGAGCGCGAGCCGGGTACTTTTATTCACGAGTGCAACAAGAACGACTATAACTATAGAGCATATCTGCTGACTGTAATAAAAGAAGAAATAAATCTAGGAAGAAAAAAAACAAAAAAAAAGCATCCTGAACGCGTATAATGCTTAGCGTCAACGCCGGCGCGCCCGTCCACGCTGTGAATTAATAAGCGAGTGCTTTAAACATAGAGAGAGTAAGAGAGCTTGGCCTAGCAGAGAGACTGCTGGAAGCCCCGCGGGGATATCGAATGGAGCAGTAGGGCGTGCATAATGCGGGGCAGCTGGAAACGAGGCTCGAGAATCGCTCGATCTGTTCTGCTCTGGCTCTATTCGCTGTGGCCCGGAGAGTCCTCTTCGCTCTGGTACTACTTCGTCTGTTGTGCGCGACCCCGGGTTTCGTTGCCTCGGGGCATCCACTATCCTCTCGCGCAACAAACCCACGGAGGTTCTCTCTAACCCTGGATTTCTTCCGCAGGCTATAGAGTAATGCCTCGACGTTTCCTATTGTGCGCATAGCCGTATAAATTCTAAAGAGCCTCGACTCTCCGTTGTCCGTGCGCGCGCGCCTCTCGCAGCACGACGAAAACGGGAACTCACGCGTACCCCGCTGAGATCTCTCGACTTCGACTATACGATGTACGATTTACAGCCGGTGGGTTACACTTTGAATGCGAGTTAAGCCACTTTGGCCTCGTTTTCACGTGCCAAATTCGCGTTGATCACGCGTGAAGGCACCCCTGACGCGACGCGTGGATCCCGAAAGGGGTTGGACGATTGCGCAGCTTGCCCGGAAAGAACAAAATGTCCACTTCAGTATTTGTAATGCTCGTGCGGTACATGCATTTATTATTACCCCGATAAGTTTGGAGTAGCCAATTCTAATAGTCCCCTTCTAAAGCCCGGTATCCATTGAAACTCCACTCTCCGATCTCTTCGTCACCTCTCTAATTTATGTATGAGCTTTATTATTCTCCACGAGTTTCAGCACGCGCAGCGGGCTCACCGTGGCGCTACGGGGGAGAAAGGGGCAGATTTAGCTAGCTAACTCGACGTTCTGCGTGCTCGATGAAGCGTCTCTTGGACGTCAAGCTCATAAGCGGATTATGTCGGAACGAAATACAGAGATATCCTGGAGGATGATCTGCATGACCTGGACAGAAAAAAAACGTGCTCAACCCCTTCTGGTTTGCACGTGCGGAATTGTATCTCTTGGGTATCTCTTTGATAGTCGTAGGGCTACTCTGCCAAGTCTATTTAATCCGATGTTTGAATTTCATCCATCCTCAAAATGGTATAGTTTTTGAAGTTCATTATTTTCTTATTTCCTTCGCCAAAGATTTTTCTGCATCGAAAAACGAAGATACCATTGAGTGGGAATGACACTCTATGAAATTACGTGCTGTGGTAGGCAATTCCTTAAAGTACCATTGTTATTACTAGAAAGCTTTGTTTTTTCCCCTAGCCAGTTTTGCGATTAACCCGGGTAATCTCAATGAACTAAAACGGATCTCGGTCATCTTAGAAAAATGTTCAAAGGGACTCTCGATCGACCCGATGGCCGCGCCGGCATTTTCGATGCATATATAAAATTAGCCAAGCTCCAGATAGGAACAATCGAAGTCTTCTATATCACGCCTATTTCTAACACGGGTGTGTCCGGAGCCGGCGATTTTTGCGCGCTCCGCCCCTACACAGGCGTGGGTCGTTGATTTTTGTTTTTCCTTTCGAGATCGAAAAATCGTCAGCGAGACGAATAAGCAAGAGTATCCTGCGGTGATCCACTCGTATCTTGTTCGACACCGTACGTATGGCCTGGTGGAGAGTGGCAAATGGACGGCAATATATATCGGTTCTCTTCACGGCTAAAGAACGAGGTGGATGGAGAATATCGATCGTTCCACTGCAGCATTTCGAATACCTGAGGCTCTCAACGGAACTGCTGCACGCTTACCTATTAATGAGAAGGGAAGTCTATCCGCCTGGTGCGATACCACTGTAGTATTTCTATAGTCCTCGGTGTTCCTATAGGAAACTCCGGGAAACTAGTCCGATGTTATACGAGGCAACGGTGGCGTGACGAATGTCGTCGTTTGTTACATCCTCCGGTATACCCGGCAACGTACGCAGAGAGAGGCCAATACGGCAACGCAACGCGGAGTTTAAGATACGACGGAACTCGCACTGGTGCTCTTCCGTTCGCATTTGAAATTCAGGATGAAATAAACCCGGATAATGCACCTACTTATGTCCCTGCGACGTTGTAACAATTCCCACGAAGACCCCTCGAACACTTTGAACCCACTAGTGGTTCTGATGCTAAGTCCGGAAAGTATACGACCGCGGTTGCGCGAGACATGTCGTCTTTCGAGGGATATGTGTCTTCGCTCTTCTGACGGACGAACGGTGGAAAGGGATCTTACGATACCCCGCAACGGAAACTGCCAGACACAGCAATTGACGCAGGTTTATGATGCATCGTAAGAGATCCTCACTGTTGGGTATATCTCCTTGACTGCGGAACTTCTGTGCAGCTTCCGCTAGGAATCATCAAGTTTAGTAGCGTACGCGAGCTTGAATTGTCTGAAGAGCAACGTTGATCGGTGCAATACGGATAACTTCAGCACATAACCGGGACTAACGGTGTTTCCAACTGTTCGGATACGACAACCAAAGTTAACTCGCCTCGTTATCGGTATCGAAGCTGACAGAACCAATGATCCTTAAACGTCCGATTGGTAACGTCCAGGTTCGCGTTATCGCGTTAAAAATAACAAGAAACCATAAAATGACTTGGTACATCTGATATTTCAGCGTCGAAGTTCTCTAGCATCTCTCGCGAGTTTACACGACTATATGAAAGAAACTCGAAGCCCCGTTTCCTGTCCAAATCCTGCATCATACACTGGCATATCTGTAATACGATCGTTCGCATTTATATTGTCCACTTTGATAATTGGATTTTCACAACCCACGCCTTCATTCGGTTGACGACAAATCTTATGCACAATGGCGTGAATACATTTTGTCAACCGAATTAACATACCCAGTTAAAACAGTTCGTTGTGCAACACTTGCGCGAACGAAACAGAGACGTTTTCCACCTCTCCACATCTCGCTGTCTCGAGCGGAAGTTTCAGCGATTGTATATGCATTTCGGTTTGCCGTACACTTCGCAGGGGCACACAGCAGAACGTAGGGAAGTTCCGTTATGCATTAAACTCCAAAACATTCTAGCGCGTATCGCGATCCGACTGCAGCGTTCATTAAGTTCTCGTATACCAATCGCACAACCGCTTCCCCTTCAGAGATTCTGAATACGAATGCGATAGCGCGACTATAACGAGTGTTACTTCCGGGATATCTCAGAACTACGGAGCAACTGTATCGATTCGCTTGGGCGTTCTGGGCGTTATAAACTACCACCGTCCGATAAAACCGTTTTCGAGGAAAATGGCCGCTCGAAATATAGGTGTTACAGCAAGTTTATAAATGACTCGGGACAAAATGGACCGGTCTCTTGTAAATTAAGGACAATTCGATAAAAAATCGATAAAATTCGGTTTAAAAAAAACGTTAGCCTGAGTCGTTATATCTTGATGAATCGAATCCAGGACGAAAGTCGCCCTGCAACTTCGGGGTGTCGTAAGGTTTACGACAAACGTGCCGAATTTTCGATATCCTAGCGAAAGGGAACAAATAGGGAATAAAAAAAATAGCCATATAGCGTCGGAGAATCGGGTATCCGATCGTAGTTCGAGCGTGCGTGCGTCGCGCGGTACGGGCGCGTACACAGGCACCAGCTGTCCCATTTAATAGAGCAATAAAGACGTGAATGGAGCTCTGATTTATGCGACTCCTATTATTAACAGCCTAGGCTTAGAGACGGATAGCGCGTAGGTAGAACCCGCGTGGATCTCAATACACATTTCATTCGAATGATCGCCTTAGTTAGTAGTGGTGCGATATAAGGTAACGCTTTTCGTCCCGTTATACGGAGACGGTGAAAATTTCTGTATAAAATAATTCTATATACGCCGAGGCGTATCACAATACCAGTGAATTCTTATTCTGCTCGAGTTCGTTCTTTTTTTGTTTTGTTCTTCTATTATCCAGCCCGTGAATTCACTTTCTACGTTCATTCTTGCACCAAATCCAAGTTAATTTATGGTTCGAACGAGCGCACCGTGTCCAAACGAGCCCGCTGGAACTTGTTCGAAGAACTTTTGATTTTCATCGTGCCTTCGGGATTCGGGGGATTCCCCTTTTGGGCCGGGAGTGAAACACCGCGAATCCTCGGTGTACCCCTGACAAAAGTCGAAATAGGCTTATAAAATATAATCCGGGGTTTTATCGACGAGCCTTTATCGCCGATATAGCCGTGAGAGAATCGTGAGTTGTCTTCTATCGTGGGATTTATTTTCAAAGGCAAACGAGAACAGGACGAAGGGATCAAAATTAAATTGAGCGTACAATAACTCGCTTCCCGGGCATTCCAAGGGCTTCGGGTATCTATTTTTTTTACCCGAATCCGAAGACAGATATTTGGTAGACATCGATTCCGATTAACGCGAACGGTGTCCGATTTCTGTCGGACACACGAATATTCAGTCGTGGACAAAACTCAAAAGTGTCGTTGAGTTCTCCAATCTTAATGATGCACCTGTTCAGCTCGCTCGGGGTAGACTCGTCGCAGCGTTGGCCGCGTGCCTTCCTCCCGTCTGAGAATAGTCGGACCGGTCACTTCGGACGCGTGCTGTGAGAGACTCGTCGAGAGTGAATTCTTCCCGAGGAAAGTCCCCGTCGTCGTGCCGCATGCGTTCACTGTGTCGCGATGCCTCCGCACACTGTAGACACGACTTTCGTGTGATAATCAAGCGAGCCGTTGTACGGGCGTCTCGGCGCCGTGGCTCGACCGAGTATGCAACTGTACGGACAGAGAACGTTATGTTTCACTGCGAGAGTTACACTGGCGCCTGAGCCATTGAAAACGACGGCTAAATACAGATATACCGAAGACAACGCGAAGCCGAAGCGCCGAAATGCTCGTCGAGTGTCTACCGATGACTGATTGGCCCATCTGAGAACTAACCTCCACTTGTGAGACACCGATGACGATTCACGCTGACGAGATTGAGAAAGAATGTGAACTCAAAGTCTCTGATCCTTATCAGTGACCTCCTGACAACTCCGATCGACATGCGATGAGAATATAAACATTCATAAGAGAACAATTGCAGTCAAATTTTACTCCAATTCACGACGAATTGCAGACGTGTTTTTGCCAATCATTCTTCAGGCACTCTTTAATGCAAATGAAACGGTATTATTTATCGAGTTATCGAAGTATCGTGAGTTGAAACGGAATAATTTCATTCGTAAGCCTATCCGGAGAACTTCGTGTAAATACAAGAATGAGAATTTGCCCATCAGACCGTTTGTTGTACCGATTCGCGTTTACGATAGAATCGCGCACTTATCTCAAAGGAATATTGAAACAGGGATGGAATCGCGAAAGCTTTGGCGCCGGCAAAGGCGAGAGAAAACTTTGTTCCGACAAAGTTCGGAAGCAGATGACGAGGAGGGCGGGTCGGACGGAGGCGTATACGCAACGATGCAACGAGCGGAAACGAGGGTATCCATTGAACTCCTCGAACATCGACGGTTAGCGATTCAGTGCCGATAATCCTGGATCAGACTGTTGATACAAGATCGAGGAACCAACTAAGAATAATTCGTCTCTAGACGCCGTCTGTAGAGAAGCATCGCGAATCGTTTGTTCATTTCTGTATTGATGTATAGATATACATACATAAGCGAAGCTTCCAGAGGGGTGTCCTCTCCCATCGCATCTGCGATAGATATTCAACTCGAATTTTCGATAAATGCAAATTCAACCTGTTATTTCGCGGGTCGTGTATATATATACGTAAAAGCTTCGCTGCATAGATCTCGATTGCTGCGGCAATGGAGATAGAGGAGAAAGAGAAAATATACGCGGAGTGGGAAAGCCGACGACCCTAATACTTGTTGCGAATCGTATAACTCGGGACGAGAGGAGAGGGAGGGCGGAGGATTACGCTGAGCCGCGTAAACCGATGAAACGCGTTGAGCTCGGTACCCGGCACGCGGCACGTTTTACTCAGTATTTGCCGTATAGCACGACGAATATACACGGAAAATACGCCACGCGGCAAAGTGATGTCGCGGCTCATGCCCCACCCGCGGCTCTTCGGGATTTCTCGAATTCGATATAATTCGATGCCAACCCTCGATACAATTTCTGCCGGGGGGCACGAACGCATCGCGATATTATCCGTCGTTTAATAATCAGCCTCGAATCCAACAATCCTTCCTGGGCGTGTTGTCTCTCGTCGCCGTTGAATTCCTAAATTAATTGAATGACAATCGATTCACGAGAAATCCATGTTATTCAATAGCAATATCATTAACAATAACTTGGCATCTGCAGGCGATTGTGAGGGCGGAAAAAAAGAAATTACTGAACTGAATCCAATTGTTAGGACCTAAAAAGAGTTATTATTTATAGAATATCGAACAAAATATGAATGTACTGAGTTCGTCGGTTTTCTGGTATTTTTCTAAATAGTTCTGATAATTCTATTTTTTTCTGATGTAAAAATAAAACATGAATTTCTCGATCGGCCAACAAGTTTACATTCATATATCCATAACCGTAATAGGTTTGCCCAACCTTCAGGGTTCATGTCGAGGATTACAAACGTTTGTTTGCGCATCGACCGATAATACCGAAAAAAAAACTGTGATGACCGAGGGCGATGAATAAAAAACTCGGCAGACAGGATCGAATAAAGAGAACGAGTGCAACGAGGTATCAGCAGCCGTACACACAGTCGAGCGATCCCTTCCGCGTGGAGTCTATCGAGTTATTACAGTGCTTGAATTCTTAATGGTCCGTTAATTTCGAAGGTCTCTCGTTTGCTCAGCTGTCGATCGATTAACGGACGAAGATCTCTAACCGAGAAGACTTCAATGGAACGGATCCGGGGTGCGGGGTGTAGTTCAACGACGAGAGAAATAGTCGTGTATTTACACTCCGCTCGTAGTTCGAGAACAGTTCAGAGGGGGAGACGGGAAGTACGAGTTCCAGGTCGTTGTACCTCACGACGGGAACGAAGCCTCGGGAGCTGTACACAGAAGTCCGTGATCCTTCACGTTTTTAAAGTCGCGCTCTCGACCTCATCAATCTGTGGGCCTCGAGCATTAAAATGCATTAGGCTTCGAAACTATCAAGGCAGAGCCGCTGCTGCCGAGATTCTATAGAGCCGTCGCTGCTGCTGATGCTGCAGCGACGGGGCAAAGAGTCCGCGGAGTGCGCACACAGTCTAGCATTACACTGTGCCCTCGATTACCCGAGTCTTTTTTGTTTGCCACGAAAGCCTGAGAGCGTCTGTCGCGTCGGTTCCGTTGTCCCTTGTTTGCCCTCGCATTATTACCCAGGCCAATGTTGAAAAAGAAAAAAAAAAATGAAAATTGAAAGGGCTACGGGAACGCGGAAGTCTCGGAGGATTGTAATTCGTGACGGGAGGAATTTTTCTTGAAAATTGAATTGAACTTTTAATACCGTTTCGATTATCACAAACAGTAGCGAAAGAAAAATTGTGTTGGAGAGGTCCGAAAAACTAGAGGACAGGACAATTATTAATTTTTGAAATACATCAATGAAATCAACATCAAATGAACAAAAATTGATTGTTTTTACAAATATTTTTTCAATGTAGTATGTTTTTTTTTTAATTTTTCATGATTAAGTAAAGCCGACCGGATGTTTCTTCACGATGAAAATAAAGGATACAGGAAAAAGTTAAGATAGTCATCGAGCGTTCTGCAATCGATTTGTCCAGACAATGGCCGTGGAGGGTGGGAAGTAATTCTCGTGCACACAAAAAGAAGAAGGCAATGATAGAATTCGAAAGTTATCGCGACAAAAGATACACGGCGTATAGATATAAATATACATTACGGCTACCGTGGTGACCCACCCACGAGCTTTATTATTATCGGATACACTTTGGCGGCGCGTGTGTGTCTTTCACATCTTTTTTTTTTTCTCTTTTCTCCTCGTTCGTGCCGCCGAAAAGGATAAAGTTGTCGCGGAGAGGAAGGAAAAAAGGGGAACGGGGAGGGCGAAAGGAATCGAGTGAGCCGAGAAAGCATCAGGACTCTCGCGGTGGTATAGACTCTGCGTGTGAGGGCGTTACGGGATTCGAATCACGTACAAGCCACGCTTCCTGAACGAGGAGAGAGCCACCGGAGAGCTCGAGCAGAACCATACAGCCCATGGAGCGGGCCCGCGCGGCGCGAGGAACACAGTGAGAACCTGTGGGAGGCTTTGAAGCCCGGTGCTCGCGGATGCCGTGGGACTTTCTTTTTATTATTATTTTTTCTATGATCCAAGCGCAACTGGAGTGAGATGAAAAGACGTATGGGAGAGGCGCGCTCGTCCCTCTCCCTCGCGCCAGGACCGCCTCGTCGCGTGTACGCTCCAGCACGGGGAAGGCACGTGCCAGTCGTTATGACTTCCTTCGCGACGAAATTTAATTTACAACCGCCCGTTCGAGCTATGCGTCTACGCTACTGATGTACCCATGGGCGAAGCGCAATTTTCAGACCACCTTTCTTCTTTCACCAACCGGCCGACGCGGCACGAACACGATCGGAAACACAAAGCAACGTGCGCGTCTCCTTCCCATCGATATTGCTACACAGTTATGAAAAGAGTCAATGAACGTCCCGATCGAGCTACGAATTAATACTTTTCCGCGAAGCAATGTTAAGCCCCCGTGCACGGGCGACGTAAGATATACTATATCCGGTATTTTCGACCAGCAATTACCTTCGAGTTGTTCGTTTAAGGAGGGTGCATCGCTGCAGACTCTGCAAAAACGGGGGTTCCTAGCGAGTGCATACTTTCAAACCGTGCGTAAGCAACCAATGAAAGTAAATTGTTCGAAACGTAAGTTAGTAGCTATTACAACAGACTATTTCATGCAAACCTTTAAGGTGGTTGGCGTGTGAGTGATTTTATAGTGCAAGAATACATACCTATATCGGGGGCAATTTACGGCCCGTCCGCCACCGAGTCGCCGGGGGTACGACGGGCGTCGTCGACTGGTATTCAACCCCCTCCGAAACGCGCTTAGACCCAAACCCCCCGAGCGACGCGACTTTGACGGCGAGCAGACCTTCCCCGAGTTTGTAATATCGTCGAACAGGGAGGTTGAGGTGCCAATAGGTCCCCTAAGCAACTCGTTGCGCTTCTGCAGCCTTTTCCTCGCTTCCTTCATTCGCCATCTCTTCAACCCCCTACCTGTCCCCGTTGCCTCGTCGGCTTCCCTTGCGCCACGACTGCTCGTGATATTTAAATGTGAACGACCTCACCCCGAGCCGGCGTACTCTCGATCGTACGGTATTCATGCCGTTCGGTCTCTCTGTATATAGCGTTTGTGTACCAAGGATCGTTACAGAACTCTCCAACAAATTCCACGCTCTACATTCCCCCGGCAGTTTGTTTGTGCACTCCGTTGCAATACCGCAATGAAACGGAGGTCTAATCGGCGTGGGCCAGTCCGTGAACTGCAATACCTCTTCCCCTATTCCCTTCGCCTCCTCCTCCGCCAGTCTCCGTTCTCCTTGCCGGGGTTAGTGCCGCAGACACGAGTTTCGATTATCGATAATCACGAGCCAAAAACAAGCTGGCGTGGAGACTGGGAAACATAGATGAACGGAGGAGAAAAAAAGAGAATGTGGTGGATGGTTGCGGCACGAGAGGTTGAAAAGCGAAACGACCGGAGAACGGGGGCGTGTGCCAACGAACTTTGCAGTTTGCTAAATTCTTCGCATTCCACGATTTCGCCAGATAACCGTTTTGCAGCTTCTGCGGTCCACGGTTAGACGCGGTCGGGAGGAAAAAGAGAGATTAATACTGGTTATTATTATTTTTATTTATTTGTCGTTATTTGTTTTTATTCTGCGGGGATGAAACAATGACAAAGGGAGAAAGAATGGAAATGAATCCGTAACGACTGTTGGGTGTCGGAGTGGGTTTCGTGCATTCAAAAAACGTTTCTGGGACCCGCGAGCGGTGGACTGCATCGAATATCAATTGAGCCCGAAAAGGGTTACAAGCGATGGACTCTGCGGGTACACGTGCGCCATTGCTATCGCATCTATGGAAGTCTCGTTTGGACGATCCATCGGAAGTTGACAATCGTCGAACGAAATATTCGTTCATGCGTATATAGACGCGAACGATCGAAAAAGAAAATAATGATATTCGTCAGATGATTTCAGCGTCAATCACTCCCGCAATCGCGTGTGGCCCGTTCCTGTCCTTTCAATTTCGACGCATTCAAGTCGAGTTCTCTACGTGGCTTTGGTGAAAGCTTCGAATGTTCGGTGAAAAAAAAAATATATAAAAAAACACACAAACTCGCCCGGGTACGTCGATGTCGAATCGAATGAATGAGAGCGAAGAATCGACAAAAAAAAATTAATCACGAGAGAACGAATCACCGGGGTAAGAGAGAAAAACAAACGCGCGAATAAATCTTCGTTTGACGGAGCGTCAACGAATTTGCGAACGATGCGAGATTGTTTCGTTATTACGTAAGCTGGTAGAGACAAAGGAATAACTGAAAGGTACAATCGTACAGTCTGATCAAAGGTATTATTGATATTAATTCATATCAGTCAAGTGAGTTGGCCGCAATTTTCATTGAATTCACAAATATGTGTCGATAAAAATAAAAAAATCAGATTAATAAAGAAAATGAATAGATCAATGAGAAAAAAAAATTCTCAGCAATCTTTCCACAGAAAGTTCTGCAATTAAAGAAATGTATCATATTCATGAATTTAGAGCTCATGGTAAGTTTTGCAATAAACAAAATAGTACCGATTTCTTTCCCCATCACTTTATTTCCATTATTTTTCATCGGACTGTACATCCGCGACCTCGTTAAAAAAAAATCCCATGCGAGTCCGTTGCGTAGTGCATTGTCGATTATGATATACACGGCGTGTTTCTCGTATCCGTTGTCTCGCAAGCGATTTCTTAGCAAAAATAGAACGTGTGGAGCCTATAAATTTAATAGCCGCGCGCGGCAACCGTTTCATTAGCCTCGTCTCTCGAGCGTGCGGGCACACAAGCTCAGACTCCATCAAGCTTATCGCGACAGCGTTTCTTGTATTCGTCATTACAGCGCGCAGAATAGATGCCACGTTGGTTCGTTGCCGACAACTAATTGTCGAAGTATAGATATCCTCGTCATCGTCCTTCGTTCATTCTCCGTTCTCCGTGTCTTCTTCTCCTTCTTCGCTGTGACAACGGCTTCCACTGTCGTCGCGCAATATAATACACCATAAAGTCAGCTATACGCTCCATACCTACCATATAATACAGCATCGTATTTATTACATATATATGTATATACGTATATACATCCATAGAAGAGGAATCATATCCTCCGGTTATTAGCCCCGTCGCTTCTATGATTAATGCTTCGGTAGAGCTCCGTAAATTGGCCTTCGCTCGTCCGCCACCTATATAGATACAGTCACTGTATATCTCAAGCTGAGGAAGAAGCGCCGGATAAATGCGCGTCACGTGCCTCAGAGCTCTGCCGTGTACGGGTAGAGCGAAGACGGCGACGAAGACGACGACGGCGACGACGACGACGTGCGTACGGGTGTTGATGAAACTCGTGGGTGGGTGCTATGAGATACGCGGCTCATAGTATCGCACGATGAAGAAGACACCCTTCCTCTCGTCTGTTCTCTTCCTTTTTCTTCTTCTTCTATTTCACGGTCGGACATGCGGCTCCGCGGACGCTGGACGCTCGAGAAACTCATGCTGGATGTGTACCGTCGAGCACGGAGAACAGAGAGACGCGCGAGCGGTTTCTATGAGTGGAAGTGACGAGGAAAGCCGGAATGAAGGAACGGCGCACGTATGTGACAGGAAGAGTTCGCGTGTCTCGTGCACGTTATAACCGAGTCCCCAGTGGATATCCGGTCGTTCTTCGCTCACAATGCTGCTGCCACTGAACGGTCGCGTATCGCAACGTCGACGATATCTCCAATGCCTTCTGTGTCCGATGCAACCGAGAGTTAACGGTGCTCCTTCTGTACGAAATTCTCGAACTGTATTAATGCGATCTCTTTGTTTTCTTCCGCGTGACGCCATGACCTTTTTTTTACGAAGACTATGAGAAATAGAACTTTTGCGATTTCGGAGCCCTCGGACTTTGGAAACTTCTTATTTATTGCCTGTTTCGTTTGTCATCTTTCCCGCATCGCGAAATTTCGTAGAATCATCCGATTGCGAATATTCGCGATTTTTGGAACTCTTTTGTATCTAACATTCTTTCGTTTACTTTTTTTTTTCCAAATTTTCTCGCATCGCAGCATTTAATAGATCCATTCGACTGCGGGTTTTCGCGAGTGTAACAGCGATTCGCTTCCTAGATATTGATTTCTTGCTGCACTCTTTTTTTTTTCTCTTGAAGAGTATAAACTTTATGAACTCTTGAGAATTCGTTTACAGACGTCCGTCTAGACGGACAGACCAAACGCACTATTCCGCCTCCGCGTTGCGAACTACGCGTTACTATATATGTACTCGTCCAGGGCTACACCAATAACCCCGCAGAGTAGACGAATTTATTTGAGTCGAAAGCGCGGAGCGAAAAGCTGGTCGGAGAGCCTCGCGTTCCGCAGATAGGGCCGAGTTTCTCCTTTTCAAGATTGCTTTCTAACGGGATTGCTTTCGGAGCCATTTAGCGCAACGAAGTGGACGCCGGGCAAGATGCAACCATACCTCCCTTACCTCCTCCAACTATAACTCCTCGATGCTCGAAGAAAAACGTCGATGATACCTCCGGATATCGATTCCGAGTTGACGGCAGGGAGGGCGAGAGAGCGCGCGGGAGAAACGCGACACAGAAATACGCGCGGGCAAAACTGGCAAAGCGGCCACGAACGCCCGCTGTATTATCGATAGGTTTCGCCCGATTCGACCCAGGGCGTCCCGACGGTCGAATTGTCTTTGACAGATTTTTATGTGTATCGAATTTATCGAGGCGTAACTGCAACGTGTATTAACTCAAGCGTGTCTCGGGTGTGCTTGCGTTTTTTTCGAATTTTTTTTTCCCTCTTTTTTTTTATCGAAGAGGCGATCAAACCCATTCCGCTGAACAGGAAATTGATATGTTTCACGATGTGCCATAGCCTCTTCGAACAAAGCATTGTGAACATCATTCTTTATATTGTTGTTTTTTTTTTTTTTTCAAAGAACGAAAAATTAGGCAATTTTTAGTCGAAACTCGGCCGGTTTTTATGAATACATCCGGTCAGCATTTTCAAAAAATTAATTTGTAGCAGATAGATTAATAAAATTATTTCATACCCACATGAAATTAATGTTAAATAATAAAAAAGTTATTCGATTGCTTTTTTATATAATTTTTTTCGTAATAAGAGCTCAAAAGCAACGATAGCTTGTTACACGAGAAGCAAATTTAATCGGCGCCGATTTTCCGTGAAATCGCGCGGCGGAATGTCTTCGATATTTATCGATCTGGCACTCTGCGAGCGTGAAGCGATATATCTATATGTTTTCTTTGGGAACCTACTATATACGCCGGCGATGTCCGTTCGCTCGACGGTGCTTCGACGGGGATATCATGACGGAATCGGGCGGTAATCGAGTAGTTTGCGACTCGACACCACCTGGCTTTTTTCCCTGGCTGTCTGCCGATGCATGCTGGCTCCGGTCGCGGAAACGAACGAACGAACGAACGTAGCGCAAGAGAATCGTCAACGCCACTCGATACAGGATGTGATAAAATCCGCTTTGTCGCGCTCGATCGCGAGGCAATGGACTCCCGTGGCGACTGCGGAGGGGTCAGGTGCACGGCAACAGAGCAGATCCGGCGTTAGTGTCCGGTAGTGGCTCTTCGCTCCGATTGAAAATGCAAAAGAAAAAGTTCGCTTGTTTCACGTCCACTTTTTGTCTCGTACAGGCTAAAGCTCCGCTTGCCACAGTTTCACGCATCTATGACGAAAAAAAAAACGGAAAAAAAGTACCAACACGAAAACCCATATTGTTTGTGTCCAACGGACACGCAGAAAATATACTCGACGAGATTCGCAAAGCCATATTAATACGAACAATTATTGAAAGAAAAGCTATAAAAATGAAAAGTAATAAGAAGAAAATAACAAGTAACATTAATGCAATGTTGTGAATAAATCCCAAGTAATAATTACTATTATTTATTTAAATACATTTATCGAAGTAAACTATTTCAATAGCGATACTTGTCCGTTATCTTTTCGATACTTTGGGCTGAGTCATCGACATTACGTTGGCTGCTCCTCTTTCCATTTATTTCTCACAATTCGCCTCGGCGCAATCTTCTTCTTATTCACACCTTATATTATCAACCCTCGAAGCTGCCGCACTCTTTATGGCGTGGACTACGCGAGTTGCCAGCGAAAAAAAAAAAAATGAAACGGAAATGAACACCGCACAGATGCATATACGATTGTTGAAGTCTCTTGCCTACCGTGCGCGCCACGGCAGTCGCATCGTGAGCAGACAGTTTCTCTCCAGTGCCCCAGCGTCGAGTGCTTCTCGAGGCCGTGTCTCACGTGTATATGGACGACATAACGAT
The DNA here is from genome assembly GCA_963924025.1 of Ischnus inquisitorius. Taxonomy (NCBI): domain Eukaryota; kingdom Metazoa; phylum Arthropoda; class Insecta; order Hymenoptera; family Ichneumonidae; genus Ischnus; species Ischnus inquisitorius. The sequence continues at coordinate 4,811,176 of OZ001245.1, read as the reverse complement.
CGAGATAGCGCGCGTGAAACCGTGAAGAAAAGTGTCTCTATAAACGTCCAAGCACCCCGCGCCGTGCCCGATGGGTAGAATAAGAGAAGAAGAGACCGAACGAAAGAAAATGAAGAAGACGCTCGCGAGAGTCACAGCTGCGGAGTATAAGTCACAACCTTCGATTTCATATGAAACTCGTAAATGGTACCATTCTCTCTTATCGCCGCGCAGTCGAACTCCGGAATGTATATTTTCGCCAGTCTCGGAAGCTTCGCGAAAAATAATACAGAATAAAAAAAAGTTCCTCGATGCTTCGAGAATCGTGAAAAAAAAGGGACACGGAAATTCCATAAAAATAACGGCGAAGAGTAACAGTTCCGTTGAACGCGGGACAGCTTGAGAAAAAACATATATAATTATCACCAGCGTCCCGAGGGCGGACTGAGATAAAACGAATTTTGTTGATAGGCGAACGAGGAAAGGTAGGCAGAAGAAGATTAAACAATCTCTCGTGTCGATGTGCGCGTTGCATGCCTTGAGCAGTTTGTGTTTTTCGTTTTCCCTCTGTACTTTTCTCCGCAACGCAGAAACATTTTCCCCGATGTATCCCGTTGGTGAGCGAACTCTCCGAGCCGCGCGGTAGTCGCGTGTCTACGTCCCGATGTGTGTCTTTTTTTTCCACCCCTCGATCGAAACTGGCCTGTGGCTCGTAGAGATCCGGACTCCGCCCGATAATTACCCGTGGAACGATAGAACGGCCGAGAGAAACGAAGAGGAAACCCGGTAATAACGAGTATGCTACTGTACAGGTAGAATTTGTGCATCGCCCATCGAGACTGTGTGAGGGGATGAAACGAGCAACCGAGGAATCGAGCGAGAGAGGCCGCTGAGACTGACACGTTGATGTGAACTTTCCCGACGGCGAGAGAGCTTTATCTCAGTCTCTCTCTCTCTCTCTCTCTCTCTTTTTCTCCCTCAAGCCGAGCGATTCGTACAATTGAAGGGTTCGCACCCGAGGTTAGCGGAAAACCGAGTTATCGTACCCAACGAAATTCGCGTACGAGTCTGGCAACATTAACTGTTGTTTTCCTCGCTCCTCCCCCTCGCCCCCATCGGGGGCGAGGAATGAATGAATTTGCTATATCTCTTCCACGAGAATACTCGATTCCCGCGGTGCAATAGGCGGGCTACGACAAATCGAATCTGACCATCGCTCCACACAGTCAATTCCTTTCGCCGGAGACCCTTTTTCTTCTTTTTCCTCCGCCCAAACTTGATAGAATCCTACACTCGGAGCCCTTTTGTTCGTCGTACAGAACAATCGAATAATCGTTATCGTGTTTATCGGGCGTTATTGCCGGATCCATGCAGTCACGTACGTTGCCGAGAGAAATTTGATTTTTTTTCGTGTCGTAAATTATCGGATTTCCGAGAATGTTAATTGGAATCGTTAGTGATAATAACACTCTCGACAATAATAGAAAATAATATTTAGTTATTCATCGACTTTTTGATATTTTTCTAACGAATCCTAAAACGTGATAAGATACTTCGATAAGTATACTTTCAGAAATAATTCGGTAGCAAAAGAAACCTCTCCGAGAAAAAAAAACATCGCGATATCACAAGTGTGTATCAAAGCGAGAAAAAAAAGTGTCCATAGAGAGTAGCAATTTTTCGCTTGGCGTACCGTTGAATCTGCGAGATACGATATTCGCACAGATCGTTTCGCGTCACGGAATCTCTATCTCTCCATGCATTTCCACGTTTCCTCCTCCCGCCGCTATTACCAGCGAAGAGACACGGAAACGCGAGATAGTAGTTTATATTTTTTCTTTTCTCCGCGTTTTATAGCGGTATCGAAGAATCGCCGACACGGATACTTTACGAGTGAAGAAAAGAAGCAAAAAGAATTACGGATCGATCCGCGTGCCGCATCCGAGACGCTGTTTTTATTTATATGTTTTTTCTTTTTTTTATTTCTCCATGGCCGAGAAATTCATCGAACAACAGGCGCCGGTTATAGTCTGCGCGCACAGTTGCGAGAGTTTCAGGCCATTGGGCTGGGCAACATAAGCCCGCTATAAAGTATATACGGTAAGACAGAATACACGCTAATCATTGGATAAATCGAATGTTCGCGTGCAGTGCCAATTAATTGGCGCCAACGGTGTGTCGCATTACACACGACCGAGCAATCGAGAGTCCCCTCCTCTCGCGGCGTCAGCGTCCGGGCGTTGTGTTCCGCGAGCGAGCCCAGCGGAGTCGCAGTTGGTTGCTCCACCGACAACCTGATTAAGGAGCGATTAGCTGCGACGCGATAATTCTTCGCTGCCTCTGGCAACGGCGAAAAAAGAAAAAAAAAAAAACGCATAATAATATGTAGAGCGCGCTTGCATTTTTTTTTATCTCGACACAACTTCCTTTGCCGGCCTCGATCATTCTCCGCTTGTTATTTCGACAAGCATCAAATCACTGAAATAATTCATATTCTGGTAAGCTCGTTAATGACACAAAATAACACGAAATCGCACTATAATTTAATGAGACTGTGCAAAAAAGAAAATAAATGGAAATTTTTTTTTATAAAATATGGAAAAACCGGCAATAAGGTACAAAGTGGTGTACACGCACCGCGGGGTAGTTGCAGCTCGCCGAGGCATACACGCACGCGTGGACACGTAGGCCGTCGCGATTAGGAGCTGATTACAGAAAGATTAGAATACTCGAACCGACGATTAGCGAGATCAACGCCGGGCGGCTGTGAAAGAGGCGGACGACAACAGTGTGGTTAATCGATACGATTTCTCGGAAGCCTTCGGGGGGCCCCCTCGGCTCGGGCTTTTGCTCGACGAATAATAAAAGTATAGCCGCGTTGATCCAGCATGGGCGTATCGCTAACGCGCGGTAATTAGCACGATTAAAAAAGAAATAAGGTAGCCCTCTCGTCGCGCCACTTCGTCTTTATCCTCTTCTCTTCATCCACTTCGTCCTCTTCTTCTTTTTCTTCGTTTTGGTGCATTCGTTATTTTCTCTTTTATTATTTTGTACTGGTGTGTACTCACGCGGTACGCGACTCTAATAGGTCGGCGCAGAGGCGATAAGTGGTAGGTAGTCGAGCCTCCGGTGAATATACTGCATGTGACCGCACCGCGAGATAACCGAAGAAACGAAAATTCGAACGATACAGTTATTGTCCGTTCGTCAGTTATTGGCACGCGAGAATCGCTGCACGAAGGGATCTCGCGGTGCAGGGAATCCAAACGTTCCCTTTACTCAAGCAGACTCGAACGTCGTTGATCGTAAGAGCAGTTTGGCGTTTCGCTGAACAAACTTTAATACGATAGAGCCGAATTTCATTTGAAAACTCGTTGACATTGTTCAATTGAAAAAAAATGAATTATATAATAAAAAAGTATAAGATGAAAATACAACAATGCTGCTACGAACCGATTACGATTTTATTTCAAAGCTCGAGACCTCGATTATTTTTTCGATGGTGAAATTGATGAAGGAGAAGAAAAAAATTATGTTGATTGGAAAACGCTTGCGCGGTGTTTGATGTAAAAATTAATATCCGGTAGAAAACCTCGGGTACGTGAGTCAAGATGCAAAATTTATGCGATGCAGTATATATCAAGGTGATAATGAAGATTGGTTTTCCAATATCATCAACCTTCAAGGAAGCTTCTGGCTTGTTATACCAGTAGAAATTACCTTGATGGGCCAATCTCACTGGCCCGCAGCCTTGCAGACGACGGGAGGAGCTTCTGCATCGGCCAAGCCCCGTTCGCCCGGTCGTCCGAGATCTCTTCGAAACGAGAAATCGGTGCGAGTTTCGAGCCGTTCCCGGTTGGGGTGATAATTATGGGACCTGCGTTCTCCCTCCCCCCCTCGTTCCGCGCGCTTACCGTCGAGACATCAAAGCCCATGCCGCCGCCCCGTTTGCGATCGATAACGATTCTATACGATGATAACGTATGGGACACGACAGAGCGCACCGCGGTAACCGCATAAGTGCGAATTTTTTTGTTAAATGGAGACATTTTTGCGCTACAACGCCGATGCGAGACGAAACGACGGTCTAGATAGCGGACGCGATACCACGCCCTTCCGTGGGTATTGCGAATTAACTTCGAACTACCAATACGATGACGACGATACTCGCGGAATGCTGTCGCGACACGAGGATGCACTTTGCGCGGCAAATACCAGACGGCCCGAGCACAGGGCGGAAAACTTTATAGAGCTATGTCAAACATTCCCATGTAAAAAGTTTTTTCACTTGCGGCGTACATAAATCCAACCTTACTGCGCTATCATGCGTTTCCTATAATTTTATAATAATGATAATAAATTATTATTAACGTGAATCAACATTTCCGGGAATGTCTTACACAACGTTACTAAAATTGTGGCAACGAAACTCTATTTTCGTTCATTTGTTGCTTTAGAAAAATCTACTTTAAAGCCTTTTCGTCATATTTACGGTTTTTTCTACTAATGAGTCTGAGATGAAAATAACTCGGATAGTTTGAGACTTGGCGGTTTGCAAGTCGATAAAAAAATGTATCGCATTGCGCCATAAAACCTTCGTTTTAATTTTCTCGAAACATTTTCTCCGGAGACGAACCGCAAATAAAATCAAAAAATGTGTGCAACGTTCGCTATAAAGTTCACGACTCTGCGCTGTGAAACTGTAAAAAAGATTTTTCACGATATCTGCGTCAGCGACTGGTGAATCGGCGAAATAAAAAGGCCGAAAACTTTGTCGATTTCACTGGAGAATTTATGTTTTTTTTGGTATCGCCGCATGCCTGGTTCGAATGGGCCGTATAGCCCGCTGCGGTGTGTATATAGCTTAATGCAGAACATTGCGGTTAACCCATAGCGAGATTTATTTCGCCGACGGACAATTCCGAGTGGAAACTAGTATCGCAAGTAGTAAAGTCAGTTCGGGAGGCACATCTTGGGTCTGCGGCGGGGCAGGGCAGAGAAGAGCGGAAGACGAGAAGGTTTTCCTCGTTCGAGGGTCCTACGAAGGAGGTTTTAGTGCGACGCGACAGCACCGGCCCGGGTAAACGATCGGGGTTGAAACCTGCCGCCCGGGAAGGCAAGGGGTGTTTGGGGAAGAGGCAGTCGCAATGAGAGAGCCTCGCTGCGTTCACGGTGGAGAAATCCAAAGAGAAAGCTTGGCACCGTGGGGGTTTATGGGTCGTAGCATAAACCCCGAAGGAAGGAACGAACGAAACTACGTCGACGACGTTTCGGAACTGGCTCGAGGTCGACGTCGCGTACGTACCAGTAATCGTAGGCGTTTGCCGAGAGAAGAGCGAACAGAGAGAGAGGGAGAGAGAGAGGAGAGAAGGAGAGAGGTCGAAAGCGAAGGAGCGCCCGATTCACGTAGTCCGAAACGAGCTCTCTCGGTACGAGTGCAAGAGGCACGACAAGAGTGTCGTCGTCTTCCTCGACGGTCCCCGTTCTACACGCCTCTGCCGACGACGTCGGGAAAAGGCCATTATGCCCATCTGCCGCCCCTAACAAGCCATAATTGAAATCTCTATCTCGGTCTTTGTCTCACTGTCCTCGCTCGTACGCGCACGCTGTATATCCTACGGTTGCGCTACGACAATCCACCACTACCACATCGAAGATGTACGCATATACCGCCCGTTTTCTCACGTAGGATCACAATTGGCTTTATTGTCGCGTCTGTCTGCCGGGCCATTTGCTATGTGCTACTCGCACGACGAGCAGCATCCCGCCGGAGCGCACGCGGAGCATGAACGATGGAGAAGAAGAAGCGATAGAAGCTGCTGCCCGAGGCATCGAGGAAGTTGATGCTTGGCGCCACCGACGCCACGCGTCACGGTCGAAATATTGCCTTTCACTTCCTTAGTTTTTTTTTTCTTCTTATTAGTTCATTTGTGGAGAAACAGGTGGACCTATTTCGAACAGGATCGGACCTATCGAATGTATATTCACATATAAATAAATGAAAAGATAATATACATAATATTATAAAATAAAATAATACTTCGCTACTTTTGCACTAATGTCGCTAAAAACCCGCGAAATTTGAATTTAATACATTTCGCGATTAGTAAAAACATCAAAAAACGCTTTAAGCTTTCCGTGAGAAAATGGCAAGTCGTTCGTTTCTACCGAACTTATCCTGTATTTCGACCAATGCTCGTTAGACCGTTATCAAATATTTTGTATAACTACGGTATCGAGGATACTTTGCGGCTCGCCTTGGCATCGAGTGTGAGCCGCGCGAGCGTTGTAACACACGGGAGTAACGTGAGACAGAACGGAACGAAACACGCGATGCTCAAGTCGCTGGCGATCGGAATGAAAGGACGAACGAGGAGAAATAACGAAGATAGAACAATTCCTCGTTCATCGTTCCGTAGTCCGAGTTCGTGATCGTTCACTGAGATCGATCGACGAGAAAGAATGCACGATCTTTCTTCCGTCCCTCCTCCTCTTCTCCGCCGTCGGCCGGTGTGAGAAAGACACCGAACTGTATCGTTTCGTTCACCTTGCGAGATCGTGCGGCGCACCCGTGCGATTTTCTATGAGATCGCGCGAACCATTCTCGGCTTCTTCGTTTATGTATTATTTTTTAAAAACTATATCGACAATATAGGCCTTGCGGATCGACGTGTATTATAAAATCATTTGTGTTGCTCCACTTGCGATTCGTTTCGATGAATAATTCAATTAAAAACGAGAACTCTCCCGGCACTTTTCGCATAGAGCGAAATCATGGCATGCATAATTAATACATACGATATTAGAATATGTATAGTATGTTTCATAATAAATACCGAAACTGGATTTTTTTTTGTTCAATAAAAGAAACGACATATGAACCTAAAAATGTCGATTCTTTTAGTACAACAATAATAATAACTTTTTACACCTTATATTATTGATCAGTACACGAAGAACGAGACGAGCCGCAAGTAAATAAGTATCGGAATATCGAATAATCGGAGTGAAAGTTGTCCCGAAGACTCGGCCGCTCCGAAAACTGATGCGAAGACAAATCCTACTGTGTCCTATCGTCTCTGGCTCCGAGAACTATAATCCGTACAGATACATCGTGGGTTAAATGAGTCAAATGGACGTGTCCGTTATATCCCGCAAAGCGTAGTTACGCCCTTGCGTAGTTGACGAAATATTGATAAATCTGATTACGGCCGGAGTGAAATTTTCTCGACACTCCGGGGACCCATCGATCAATCAATCTCATCACCTTTCCACCTCCTTGCTTCTCTTCTGCTTCCATGCTACTATTACCCTTCTCGGGTGTGTCTTCGGAGAGCGTGGCGCCGAGCCGATGCGCTTGATCGATGATAAAACGAGTAATCGGCGTTCTCGTCGATCGTCCACGAAAATCTCGCAGCACCAGCAGCGGCATCATCAGGGGGAATACGACGGGGAAGAGACGAGTTAACGACCCTCCAGTCGCTATATTCCTCAGGGACGTCTTCGCGGAGATACGCCGTTGCAACGGTGCGAGCCTCTTTGCCAACCGGTAACTGGTTTCTTACTTTATCAGTGAAGTAGAGGAGCTTACCTCCCGTTGTCAGGGCTATCTCGCTGCCGCTAGGTTTGCCCATAGCTCGAGCGCGCCCAACCAAGTAGCAGAGCGCGCGCGCATACGAGGCGAGAGAACCCCGTCGTCTGATTAGCCTCCACCTCAACCGTAGGAGGAAGCAACAGTAATTTCGTGCCCGCTGGCGCAGCTGAAATCGTGGCAATACCCAACGCCGTGGCAAAGCCAAACGAAGCGGGCAAGTATTAGATATACCGTTTTGTATACCGCCTTGGGTAGTCGCACCGTGGAGAAACTACGCCGCTCACACTCCCCCTACACCCCCCCCCCCCCCCCCCCCCCCCCTCCCTCTTTAAACCCAAAACGCCCAGCAACGCGGAGATAGACTATGACAAGACGAGAGAGACAGAGGTTTATACGGTAGACGCGAGTAATTAGATCCAAGTTTCGGCCGAGTTTCTCGCATCCGTGAACTTCTCTTCGTGTGCATCCACTTCGCGCACTTGTGCGCTTTGCCACCACCCCCGTCGCGAATACTAACGTCGCGCGACTTATTTCACCCGGTGCCGTGCGCGCTCTCGCAGACCTCTCGCCCTATCGTCGCGTGTGCAACTCTCAACTCGTTATCCAACGCTGTGTCTCGGAGGAGAGAAATTTTACTTATTATTCATCGTGTTTTCTCGAACTAAAATCGAGACGGAATACGTCGGAAATTCGCAATCATCAGGCTTGTTAATTACTCGATTAAAAGTATCTTCCATGCAAAACGAAAACATGGAATTCCATGCAGTTGACCTTTTTTTTCCGTATAAAAATAATTTTAGAACGCTTTTCCCGAAATCGCATGTTTTGAAATTATTGATAAAGCGTGTCCAGGAGTTTTTTTCCCCATATTTGTAAAGGAACCATGGACCCGCCGAGACAGTAATGCGCAAAGGCGTACGCGGGACACACTTGATTTTTTAATAGTCCTCTTCGACCGGACGTCGTCCATCCAATTACCACAGTTGATTTCGCGCTTCCACCTTCGTTCTTCTCAAGGGACTTGACTAATTTCTTTTTGTTTTTTTTTTCCATTCCTCTTCATCGTCGTCTTTCTCGTTCTCACGGAGCACCGAGAGATCGTGCTACGTGTTACGTGGGCGTGTAAGACTTTGAGACGAGTACGGCGAGGGTCTCGCGCGGAAGGGAAGAACAGTGGAATGGGTACGCGCGGATTCGGAGTCGAGAGACGAACGTAATTCACGCTGCGCATCAATTATACCGGTGCGGTCGCCGACGTAATTATCTTTGCATTCGGCTCGGTCATGAGAGCAAACTCCGGTCGGGGAATCAGGCGCGCGTACGTGGACTTCCGGTCGATATGGTGCCGCGAGTCCGAGGGGTCACCTCGCCTGTGCCAAACCTAACCAGTCCGGCGCGTATCAACAGAGAGTGAAATAGCATCGAAATGCCAGAGAGTCCGGTCGGCCACGAGTGGCCACAGCCAACTTATCGAAGAATTCCTTGAATCGCAAAGCGCACGGTCGGCCATCCGCTCTGACGCATCGCAGCGCGAATCGCGCTTCGACAACCGGCGAAAAAAAAAGATAAAACAACGCCCGGCGTTCCGGACCGCTGATGCCTCGATGAAAATAACTCACGGAACAATTATGTTACCCGGGTGTTTTGTTTCGATATTCTCGATATCAGTGAGTACATCCGTCGCAATGAGAGTCTTCCGCGTAACTGCGAATCGAGATTGCGCTCGTTGTTCCTCCTCGTGGCTGAGATAGCAACAACGCGGAAGCGACCATGCGCGATTGACCATATTCTGCATCAATTATTCTTGTAACATATCGCGCATTCTCGTTATGAAACTTTCCATTACCGAGTACATATTAGCGATGCCAAGCTTTGACTCTGTAAAATCAGGGTGTGGCTCGCGTGTTACACGAAGGATCGACGATGTCATAAAAAATCATTAATGCTTCGACGGCCGACGATTAATCGGTCATTCCGCGAGATCGTGAAGATTATTAAGCCCTTTTTCTCACTATTATCAACTTGTCGTTGTTTGTTATTTTTTAACAACTTTACAACTATAATTATTAAATTGAAAAAAAGAATCAATAACCATATAATAAGAATTATTTTTCATGATTAATTATTTTACGCTATACTAATAAATACTATATGGTTATTTTCCTTTTTTTGATTGTCTTTTTTTCTTCGAGTTCACGAGGAAAGTATTTAAATTATTTTTCGATATACGCGAATTACTACTTCATCGCTTCAAACTTTTCGTATCGGTATGCGCGCTTGGATTTTTTTTTTTTGCACAGTCAGGAAATCAAGATTTTTCCAAAGTTCCGCGTCGAACCTTCGACATTCCTTCGGCACACTCCGCATCTCTTTACTTTACTCTTCTCTTCTTTCTCCCGACGCTTCTCGTCTGCCTGCTCATCTTACTTTTCATCGACTCGTCTGTGCCGCGGCCGTTCCCCCCGCTCGCTGTGAAAAGTATAGTGCCAGGTTGGCGAACGCGGGCACCGCGCACGCCTCTCCCTTCGCAGTAATGAGATTTCTTCGTGGAGCGAATCGCAGTAATAAGAATTCTTCGGCGAACTCGCGGAAAGTGCACGAATAAAGATCCTTCGCGGGTTTCGTTCGCTTCCCCCCTTCCCGTTCAAACGCTACGATACGCTCTTCTCCGTCGTTCTCTTTTTCAACGACGAAACAAGCGAAACGACGAAGACGACACGGCGAGAATACTGTAAGACCTAATATACCGGATGGAGAAGCGGAAGAGCCGAAGATGATCCTCGGTCCGCGTTTTGTCTCGTGTTTTCATTCGACTGGAAAGGAGACTAAACTCGACGGGGATTCCAATCTCCGTGTCGTACCGCATACGCGAGGAACAATGAGAAATACGAAGGAAAAAAAGCGAGAAATGAACATCCGCCGTAGCCAGAGAAGATGTTATTGGGGTATTATCTCGGCAATGTGACGAACTCAAGCCTCTGCAAATAACTTCGACGGATTGTTTCGTCTCATCTAATCTGCTGTGGGACTTGAATTTTTTTATTTTTTTTTGAAGCGTGAGACATCGAGACGTGGCTCGTTTGAGTGGCAGTCGAAATCATAAAGAAGCGATAAGTTAAATGATCTCCTAATTGCCGTATTAATTAACGATCAAGGCTCAATCGATTCTTCGAGCCGCTGGTCATCATTGAAAAGACCTACAGGCGCGTTGGGTCGACGATAAAACGATAGAAAAAAGCAATTTATTACGCGATTGCCAGCCGGCAAGTAGGTGGCACCCATACAAGACGGGCAGAGACCAACGAGCCGACGCCCGACTTCGGGCGACACTCGTAATTGTTATCTTTACATAGCCCGATACATACCGGTTTCTCTATCTTTACGATGCGCGTAGGCAAAGTCGAACGACGTTTCCGTACGGCGCGTTACAGGACTTGTATTATAACAGAACAGAACATAACACGCGTATATGCGGAGAAGAGAACTACCGCGATAGTTCCCGAGGGCTAAGAAAGCTATAGAAAGAGAAGCAGTCGTTCCAGACATCTGTTGCTCGCCGCAGCACCAGCTCTTCTTCTTCTTCTTCTTATTCTTTGCCTTCTTCTTCTTCTACTGCTTTCCCGCAACAAGAGGCATTTGCATAATTATAATCTCGCGCCTGGCACACGCCTCGTCGCTCTAAAACTCCGTGGCATAGCGAAACATCCGTTTGGCTCTCTCGCCGAGGCCAAGAAAAGCAGCGAATATAATAATAATAAAAGAAGCACGATGAAAAAAAAAATACGATTTGTTTTAAAAAACGTATATCCACGAAAGGGAGGAGAAAAAGGTAAAAGAAAGCGTAGAATTAATAATAAATTGCTCTCGTCGACGGCTGCGAAACGATGTTCACCGCGCTCGTTCATCGGCCAACAGAAGCAACAGAAACGTGAGCCCGGAGAGCTCGTTCCTCGTGTTTCATACTGGCGCCAATTGAAAGAGAAGGAAGATTGCCAAGGTGGGAAGACGAGAAGACGGCGCAGGCCGCGAGAGAAGTATCGAAGAGAAATTGGATGTTACAACGAGTCTCCGAGACTCGACACTCCATTCCGGATTGCACTTGAGTCTTGTTTCTCGAAAAGTAATGGCTACCCCGGTGCGACAGAATTGCGTTTATACGAACTATCTTATCGCGAAATAAATCGCTCACGGTCACCCTATTTATGTGCAAATTTGTTAGGCTATGAAAATTAATCGGAATCATCCGAAATTTGGCGGGCTAAAAAAATTTATCGAAGAAATTCAATTTTTTTAATATCAGTTTAAAAAATCGCATAACTTCATTTCGCATGTATATATTTATTCCATTACCGAGAGATAATTTTAAAAATCAAGAATTAATATTTCGTGCGGAATAATAAAAGTATTTTATCCGAAAACTTGACAATTATCAATTTGTCGGTAGACGGTAAAAACTTTTGACGTATCTTATTTCAAGCCGAACGGCTTCTTCACTTGGACAGTATTTTTCGCGACGAATTGAAGTGTGACTTCAAAGTTTTCACGACGGTGAGATACTGACGTAATAAAAGCCCGTGAGACACTCCTGAAGGTACTCGGGGGCTTCTTTGCTTACTTTATGTCGAAGGCGAAGAACCGGCGACGAGAGAAATCCTCGTCAACCGACCAAAGGAATATTATACGATAGGAAAATATTTATAGGGACTCGGGGTATCGGTAAAGGGTGTGTATATAAACGAATAACGGAAGGGAATCTTGCCCCGAAGGCGTCGTTAATAGGAGAAAGTATCGAGTGAATAAGACTCAGAAGCTCCGTCTGCGTCAATAACGGAAAACACTCTTCCGGTTTTTCGCGTCCGTGAAAGACGGGCCAAGCGGGGGCTTGCGGGGAGAGATGAAGACGGAGGGGGCTCGCGGCGAAGATTTTCCGTCGCGACACCCGTGTTACAGAGGCTAAAGCCTTCGTAGACGGGAATGCCGGTAGACGGGGTGGAAAGTATAAGTAAAAAGAAAAAAAAACGAAGAGAAGTAAGAGAAAAAAAGCTTCGAACGCGAAAGCACTGGGTAAGCCGGAACATCAGTTGCGGAGTGAGAGAAATGAGGGGTGAAAAAAAAAATAAAGAAAATAAGAAAATACGAGAGAAGGAACAGCCCAGTAGAGCCCTTATACGAGACGAGAGATGAAGGCGGATTTGCCCGCTGTCGGAACGCATCGTGACCCCTCGTTATTTCGCGCTGACCCCCACCGTCGTCTGCTTCACACCGTGACGGAAGAAGAAGGCGCCTCGGGACTCCTCGGAGCTTTTCCAAAGCTTTCCGTACGAACCTCGTCGAAGTCTCGGCACTCTTTTGCGCCCGGATCCTTCTTGCCCTTTCGACCGGGTCTTAAAGGATTCGGACTCTTCGATATAATAATTCTTCTCAACGCCCCGAACGCAAAGAATTTATCAACCGAAAGAGAAAACCCAAGTCGAAGGAATCCCCTCGGGCCGTGTGAACTCATTTCGTACGTTCGCACTTATCGATATTTCGATACGACGCGGAGCAATATGGGTATCTACGGAGATTCGACAATGGCCCTGTGATTTCCATCCATTGAATTTCTCTCTCTCCCTTTGCAATCATCTTGCCTGACTTAAATTCTGACGCACTCATCGAAAGCTTTACATTCTCTGCCGATCTTCGACGCTTGCTACGTCCCCCACTCCCCCCAATGCTCTTTTCTTTTCTATAACTTTTCTTCATTCATCCCCGGGTGTGGTCCGACCATTCTCTTCGTTTCTCCTTACGTCTATCGGGTGTCAAATGATGCGTATAGAATAGACTGGAAAGCCTTGGGGGAGAGTGGGTTTGGATCCATTATCGATCCTCCCACCTTCGCGAGGCGCGATTTGCTTCGCCACGCCGACAGACCGTCTCGAAGAAATTCAAGCAAGGCGAAGCTCAGACCGAGAAAAGAGGGTGGAGGGAATGGTTGGCAGTGAAACGAGAGAAAAGCGATGAAATTTGGGCGATGGGCAAGAAGGTCGAATAGTGCAATTCGAGGTAGACATAGAGAAAGACGAAGGAACAACCGCCACCTCCGCAGCGAACAGAAGTTGGCGAAGCGCTGCCGCGATGGGGGGTTGAAGAAGGGTCACCACACCCCATCCGTGTGGCGCCCCTTTCTCCCTCACTATCAGCGAGACTCTCGGGGGGGCACTGTCGGAACGGGCGTGCGCGTGCTCGTCTTTCCCTCCGGATACCCCTCCGGCCTCTACTTTCCGGAGAACGGATGAGGGGCTGCCTACGATTCAGCGTCGTGCCACCCGGTGATACCGCACCTCCGCGTAATATCCACTAGTTCTTATACCTATACCTAACCAGAGACCGCAAATTGCCAGCGCTACGTCTGCCGGACTTCTCGACGACCCCGACGAGACTTAAAGATGATACCGAGGGGAAATTCTGATTATGAATATCATTACAACGAGTTATTGAATTTTTTTTACAGTTGTACTTTTCGGTATAAGATTAGTGCGACCAAATCCTTGCTTGATAAGAACTGTTGATAGAAGTAATTCGAGAAATTTACTTTTCGGTTCTTAACATGGATCCCATATTTTTCTTTCTATAACCTAATATGAATTCGACTTTGCTTGGACAGAATGCCAAGAAACAGTTGATTAACAGTTTCATCGAAGCCGATGGCTTCACCTTCACCGCAACGATACTTATTCAATTTGCTGGTCATACTTAACCGACTCGTCTATTATCAAGCTGTTGTACGTTGTACACGGCAAACAGTCGCCTCCACTCAACGAAATTACAATTACTCACCGACCAAAGTGGACTCTTTCTCCCATCGCTCTCTCCTTTATTGAAGTTGCGCGTCAAACATCGTCCGGAGTTCGAGGAGTTAGGGGGTAGGGGGCGTGGAAAGAGAGGCCTCGGCGATCCCGATAAAAGCAAGAGAACAAAAAAAAAACAGTGCCCGCGCTCGATCGACTGCACTCGGCCTTTCCAAAAAGGGGTGAGGGCGGGTCTGAATGTGGCAGAAAGCGCACGTTGCTTTTTGCCAAGCGCGAGTGTTCGTTTCTGGCCGATGAAAAAAAGTCCGCGAGTGCGAGAGAGTCGAGGAGGGCAAAGGGGCAATGGGGAGGGGGCGACGGCGAGTTAGCTTGCGGATGTTTACGAGCACGAATCGTGGGTGCGCGTGCTGCGGACGAAAGCCGAGCAAGAGCCAGGGAGAGCTCTACTAGAGTAATAGAGTATGGTATAGCTTCGATCGCCAGATGGTACGTGCACACACCAACGGGAAAAAGAAACTATAGAGCGAGAAAGCGTAGGGCTAGATTTCCCCGTAGACGTAATAAAAATAGGGAGGGGGGTCGGAGGCGCCCATGGCCTTGCGGCATGCACGAAGCAGCAGCAACGGCGGCTATGGTGCAGAAGCACCGAGTCGGCGAGGGCTTAGGACTCGGAGCAGAGGCTAACAAACGATTCTGGCGGACCTTCGACCCCCCCGAGGCCATCCAGCACTGTATACATATACGGAGATATAGTATTCCTATAGGTCGAGGCATAGTACAAGTTCGGTAGCTCGGCATCTCGCAGTACCCTGGCATATATTGGATTATGCAGATACACAACCGTCGAGGGTGCTCAAAGCTTCGGCCTAGGCCATACCTTCCCCTCGTCTGTACGTCTGTAACCATCCCTTCGGCTGCTGTACCGACTTCCCTTGCCTACCTCGAACCATCTACCATCGGTACAAACTCAACACTGCCTTCGCCTCTGCCTCGCCCATTCCACGTTGAAAAATATTTGCATTCAACTGGTAGCTCTGTCGGGGAGAATGCTACCGAAAGCGGCGTCACAGTGGCAGCGGTGGAGCAGCATCACTCGTCTTCTTGTTTTTCTCCCCCTTTCCGCACATGCTCATGTTTGCATGGATCTTCAGACGACCCAAATGTTCTGCCTCGCTATCATCACTGCCAAAGGGATTCAAATACGTTTTCGAACATTTCCATTCGGTACCCTTTCCTTGTTGCCTTCCTGTAACGCTGTAATGTGCACGCGATCCGATTGATTGGATGACGCTATTTTGTTTGCCACGGTTGTCAATCTTTCTTGAATCCTAGAGGAAGTCATCATTCTGATTGAACGATGGAAGGGAGAAATATTGAAAATGTTCTCGATCTCGTATTTATCATTTAGGTACGATTTATCGTAGAGAGCAGAGCTCTACTAACGTATAGTGAATCCATTCATCGAGTATTCGCACTGTCGATACGTGTTTGCACAACTGGATACGGAAGATTTGATGGACGAGCTCGATGAAGTTTCCGTCGCAGCTTCGCGATATATACTGCGTACATATATGGAGAACGGAAGCAGCGCAGTAGAATATGAACCAAAATCCTGGCTCTGTTCCATAAATGCCACCGGAATTGGAATAGCGAAACGCCAATGGGTGGCATGGGATTGAAACGCTTTCAATGTATTCCTGCAACACAATGCTCGAGCCACGAGCGTTGTGGGTTGTGAAACGTGCAACACGGTGCCGATCACTGGGAATACGTATATGGATTCAATAAAAAAAATAAAAAGATTATTCGGACTTCTGCACAACAACCTCGTGTATTCCCATGGCTGCAAGTGCTGCACACCCAACGATTTCATCAACTTCCCCGAAGGCATTGACGCTTCTGATTCATTTCAATTGGACATTAAGAATAATTCGACTACGTCGAATACCAGATTGGTGAACGATCATACAATGATGTGTGCGGTCAGTCTGAAGTAACTGCTGTGTGAGTTTGTCCTCCAACAAGTCGTCTCACTAGTCGAAGAGCCTCATTATCTCGTTGTCCCTTCGGCGTAGTCGAAAATTCGTGTGGTCCCGTTCGACGTTCGAGCCGGGAGTCTTCGGCATTCAGAGGCTTGACTTCGCCCAGCAGCGTCAAGACGTTATAGTATTACTCCCGAACGGAAGCGGTTAAGTGTGAACGCAATTACCGCGGGGTAACCACCTACGGTGGTATCGAATAACACGTATAACCGAGTTGAAGCGTTGAAACTGTGTCCCGGCTCTATCCTTCGTGATGCAGTCGCCGCGCGCTTTTGCACCGGCGGCATTCGAGGCATCAGAAAGAGCACTAACGAGCACGCCGTCGTCGTCGTCGTCTCTTCGGCGACTCTTCTTCGCCTCTTTTGCTATCGCGCTCATTCTACCCTATATCCAATTCGCTCGACGCGAAGCTGGACCCCGTGTACCTGCTCCTGCGAGAGCGCGTTCATCTTCGGTCATTGATCGCAATCTCTCGCTAACGAGCTTACCGCCGGGTGCGAAAATCTTTCCTGAGGCGCAAACGGGCGCGCGCGCAAGCCCCGATCCTCTGGACCTTCCACCGGATTCTCTTTGAGACGCAAAGAGACGAAAAAAAAGATGATTCTCGTATGCATGCAACGAGTATCGAGATAGCGCCGTACCTGTTCTAGAGCAGAGGATTTTCTAGTACCGCAGGTTGCCCGCTGGCATGTGCGATTACCAAAGTAAAACTCTCCAACTAACGATCGATAGATGAAACAATAATTTTTATTATATTTCCTGCAGGAAACATAAGATGAGAAGATCTCTCTTGAGTTTGCAGATATCACTGTAAAAGTAGATGACAAACAGAATCACAAGGCATGAGATTTATGTTCAAGTCGAAGATCAGGTCCTAATTACTAATCTCTAGACTTCTGCATTAAGCCGTTGTAAGTAATTGAGTTGCGGAAATAACCGCGATTTTAAGCCCCGTTTTTCTCGGTCGATCGGCGATTAGACTGGATTAATTACCAATTTGTCGCGTCGAAATGCTAGTAACTAATTAAGGCATTGAAGTAAAAGAATTCGTAGCAAAAAAAATTGCAAAGAAAATGTCCAAGTCTTGAGATGGAATTCCTTAATTTATGTACATAAATACACCCATCTCGATTTGGGTAACGTCGTGAACGAATTTCTTGCATCTGTTGCAATTCGTTCCGTGCGTGTGTCCCGCGGTCTTTGCCTCCTTTTGAGCTTTCAATGCGAAGATTGTAATTCGCTGGTTTCTCTGAAGCGCCAAAGGCTCGATTCGCGCGAAAGCTGAGACGAAAGACGACGGATAAGAAGACAGAGTCGCACGGAATGGAGAGACGGGGAACCAAGACCACGGGAATGTGTAGTGGAGCCTGCATGTTCCGCGATGTCAGATCAGTTTCGACGCGCGACACTAAATTACCGCTGGTTTACACTAACACGCAAACTTGAAGGATAGATAGACAGAATATCCGTGTCTGTGCGGCAGTGTTCGTCCACGCCCTCGCAACCTACGAGCCAAGCTAAACCTCGGTTCCCCAAGAGGTCTTCGGGTCCCTTCTATCCATCTCGCTTTAACCGCGTCGTAGTCGTCGTCCTGGTACTGATGCCTGATGGTGGGTTGTTAATTTCCTCTGTCCAAACAGCACTAATCCCGGGTGACACGAGCTCACTGACGGCGGTTCTCTGGCCTCGGGAGCTCTCTATACCCCAAAAAGGCGGAGATACTTGGCGAGAAGTAAAGCAAGAGCGGCATGAACACGTACGGCAAACCTACACTATATCCCGTTGTTCTCGGCAATTCGGACAGAATCGCTAAACGTCAACCTATCCCGTTTTGCCGTGCAAGGACTATGACATAATCAGGCTGCAAAATTCAGAACACCTGGGTTTTACGATTGTCGTGAAACGGGACATCTCTTTCGTGGCACTTTGGACCGCAAGCCCTTCATCCCAATTCTATTTTCGTTGGAAGTCGAAAGCCTTTTTCCCCGAGATGGAGGGCGAAAACCCATGGACGTCGGAGTCTCGTGATGTAGCTGTTTGTCCCTCGAAGGACCAACCGAGAGACAACCAGAGACGTAAACGGATTTACAAGCGACCCGAGGAAACTCCCCGGTGTGTTAGAATCTTGTTCCACGGATCTACGGGCTTGAGCGTCATCCCATTACGGATAATCGTAAGCCTATTTGTTTAGGAAGCCAACGCCGGAGCTTGTTGTTAGGCTAATTGCGCTCAACCGCGCTTCATGTACACTGTTGTTGTTTCGAATGCTATTTTGTCTTGTCCCGATCGTATAGCGGTTCGAAAGACAACTCCCAGGTGTCGTTCGGAATTGTTTGGCTCGGGAGATTCAAAGACTCTCGAGACATCAAGATCGCCTTCCATCTCGGTGGCTTTTCCTATCCACGCGATTCTGGCGAAACACATGGAGGAACGAAATATCTCGGGTTGCAGGCAACGTCAGCGTGTCAACCGTCTATCTCAAAGGTCGACGTGCCACTTTCGCTTCACTCGGCGTGTGAGAAGCGCTAATGCCGGTAATGCTCGACGTTGCGTTATACCTACGTAGAGCAAGTTGACTCCGTCACTCCGGCATTGCGACGCCGCGAGGGCTACGGAGCCAAAGTATTTACTCAACTAACAAGCCTAGGAACTCCCACAGCCGTTCGTCTCGCGTTGCCCAGCTGGCAGAGTTTGTATCTCGGCGAAAATATTGGGAAATCCGGGAAACCTCGACGAAGGAAAGAGGTAAAAACGCACAATAGAGAAATCCTGGAAGAGGTTTAAAGCCGTTCTCTCTTCCGCTGTTGCTCGACGATTTTTCGGAATGCTATGGGCAAATGTGGATGAAGCTGAAGGGTAAGAAAACGGGTTGCGAGTAACCGTGGAACGTTCTAAATATAAATCCAAATATATCCCCCTGTCTAGCTCGTTCCATCTTAACGCGGAGTGACGTGGCAACGTGAAAAATAAATAGCGTTCCTTTCGTTCGCATCGTTTTTTTGGGGGGAACCAACTGGACCGTAGACGGAACTGGTCGCGATGGATACAAATCCGAAGCACCTGCGTCTATCGCTTCCACGGTGAAGGGGATCTTTCGCGTTAATTGATAGCCGCGAAAACGTGGGTTAACTATACGAACGTTGGATGCTCCGATGAGGCGAAAGAAGAGCACGAGAGAGGAAGAGCAGATTGCGTGACAGTGAGAAAAGGTAGCGGACCGACAGAAACGGCATGGCGTACACGAAGTCAAAGTGAAAACGGTACAGGATTGATAGCGGAGGCTGATGCGTAACAAAACGAACGGTTTAACACGACCACCCCGCGGAATATCGTTCGACGCGCTCGCGCGCCAGGTACAATCGGATATCGGTAGAGGCTCTCTCGCGTGGTACACAACACGCTTTAGGTCCACGGGCTGCTGTGCGAGTCCCTTCCAATCGATCCCAACTATCCATCCATCTTTCGAAGCTAATTGACCGTACGGCAACCGAACGGTCCAACGAAACTTCTGTCTCCGTTCGACTCTCTCCCCGTTCGGATCGTCACTCGATCCTATAGTGGGCTGTGGCACCGAACACTGTGCGAGCTATGTATACGTACCATAGGATATTGGTCGATCTCCGCGCGCAAGCTGATCCTCGGGTTGCCCTCGTATCCGTCGTTAGAATACGACAGTGACCACTTATCGAGACGCACGACCGTACCACGCCCACGACCTGTACGCTTTAGTAAACTGTCCACTCTGTAAATTCGATAAGCCACGCGAGATACAACGGTCAATTTCGTGTCACAACAGAGCTTGTGTAACATACGATTCTCTAATTGCTCGATTAACATACTCCACGACGCGCTTGTTGCTCGGATCACTTATTTGTCGCTTTTTTTGTGCTTGCAGACGAGAGGACTTTCCGACGGGGCGACAGCGATTCAACGCGATCCGTTTGGAATCTAGGTACGTTGCGATAATTTTGTAATGTAAAATATATACTATATAATACATTTATTTCTACATTACCGCTTAGTTTCATATTTCCCTTCGCGAAAGAAACGTTATATTCTGAATGTCAATGTCAAAGCAATCCAAAGCGGAAATGTCACCGAAAGTGATCGAAGATCTTCGGGCTACCCGGGGTGTCACGGCGGTGTACGGTTGACTGATGAATTTTCGAGAGAGTTGCCAGGTGGTGACGAGTTGCCGTGGTCTAATTAATTCCATCGGGTCGGGTCGCATAAGACACACGCGGGCCGGCGCGCTCGGAGCCGCAGTAGCAGAGACTCTCGGCGGTTCCAAGACGTTTTATATTTAAATTTTCCGGTTGGATCGTTCGTCAACGTCCCGTCTAGTCCACGCCTTTCGAGTGTCAGCCTCGAGGCTGCGGAACGCGCGAGGAGGATCTTCTCGGTGACTTCTCCAAACCTTTCTCAATCCTCGCTTACAAACCGAGGTTCTTTCTCTCTCTCTCTCTCTATCTCTCTCTCTCTCTCTCTCTCTCTGTGTCGTATGCCCGAGCTCGTTTTCCCGCAATCGCAACGCGTTTCTCAAGCTTCTCTCAGCCGGCTCGGGTGTAACACGCTTTTGCTGAAATACCGAAGCAACACAGCTTAGATATATTCCTGTCTAAGATGCTCCCGCGATGACGTTCCAACGGGCACTGGGTGAGTTCAACGTTTGCAAAGCCTCGAGCGTGCGGCTCGGTATCGTCCGTTTTCGCGTACGCTCTTCGTGCTAACAGGAAGCCGTGTGGTCATAGCGCAAAGATCGCGAGACCCGACGGCGACGACGTCGACAGCGTTATCTTGCTCGCTCCTCTCAGAGCCGGTTTAAACGCTCGACGTACAGAGACAGCCTATCCTATCCTATACGCGACGCAGCGCAATAGTTCTTCACTGAAGGCAAAATGTGCGTATCCCAGAGACAGCGAAATAGACCCGGGAGAAAGCACGAGAAATCTCTCAAGAGCCCCCATGAATTTTCATTCCATGAATCTCCTCACTTTTTTTTTCTTGTTTTTCCTCTCGTGTGCACTCTCCCGCGTTACGAGACAGAGTAACCACTCACACGGATTATTAGATATAAAATTAGCCACGCGTTTCCGTCAGTCATCCCGACTCGCTCTTCCGAGAGATCGTATCCTCGGTAAACTCGCGGCAAATATGTAATTACCGCGAAGAAGCATCGTACGAATCGTTCGCACGATCAGCTACCGGCATGGGTGTCGGGTAACACTGAAAGAAAAAGTTTCATTAGGATTAATGAAAAACGGAGTAAAAATGTTGGAAAAAAAATCCTGACTGATAAGTCGTTAATCTGCGATGAACTGAGACTGATATAAAAAAAATTAATTGAGTAATTACTCAACTTTGTTGCACACATTTTTCTAGACTGCAAAAATCATTTCCATTTTCTTCCCAAAAATGTTAGTTATTGAAGCTAGCATTTTTGCACTTGGATTATTTCTCTTTTTAGATTCTAATTACTCGATATTTATTACATATTCTATATTCGTCAAATACATTTTTACAAATATTCTTTGGTGGCCGTAGACGTACAATTGATTATTTAATTAGTAGGTGCTACAGATAACTCGGATCTCTCGGAGCGAAGCGAGGTGTTGCAGACGTGTCGTGTTACCCGCGTTTACCTTGTACATCCATCCGATATATACAAGACGAGAAGTTTCGTGTCGACTCTCGGAGGCGAGATAAAGCTATCCAGTAGCGCGAGGGGATCGGGGAACAGGGGGGGAGGATCTCGCATCCTGTAGGTACTCTCTCGTCCCTTAAGTACCAAGCAGGCTCACCGGCTCGTTCACCGGGTCGCGTTTACACGCTTCGTTAGCCCCGAAGCTAGTTACCGTAAAGCTAGTTACTAAAATTCAAGCGATCTCTTCCTCCCCCCCTCCTCCTCCTACCCCCTTTCAACTCTCCTACATTCTCGTCCGACCTTAATACCGAACTCTCGCACCTCGTCTCGCTCTTCCCCGCTCTAGCCCGTCCGCGGGGCCCCCGTAAATTAGAGATTAGCGGCGAACCGATACCACGACGAATTAATTAATTTATCTACGTGAAACACGCTCGCTGATCTACGGTGGCAAGGGCAAAAAGTCTCATTAAAATTAGCCGGCTATTTGTGTAATTAGTCCGGTAGTTTATCCAATATCTCGTTTGCCCCCGAGATACCGATGAGTCTCGAAACATTCTAGACTAACTACATCGCTTACGCAACTATCTTAGATAGTTGGAGTTTTTGGTTTTTTTCCGTTTATCAATCTCCACGGAGCGCCGAGAGACGAGAGTTGCCGCGATAATTAATAGTGCACGAAACAATTTTGCCTCTCTCGTGGAAGAAAAATTATTAATTATTATTAATTATTTTTCTTTAAAACTTTTTTTTTTCATGGTCATTGGAGCAATTTAAAAAAACAGATTCGATATTTATCGTACTTCAACCTACTGCACTGTATCGTTGACAAACTACTAGTCCCTCGAAACCCCGTCTACGGCTATAATAGAGTCTTGCGAACGAATTTTATCGTCTACGGCGAGTTCCACCGTGTCGGTTCCGGCGATAATCCGGTGTTTGATGTGAAACGAGCTGAATCGCCTCGTCGTGCAATTAGAGAAGAGCTCCGCGAGTGCGAGTATATAAGCGTCGAAGTAGAGACGAGAGAGTAAGGAAAATGAAAGAAACGAACGAAGGAACGAGCTCCGACTCCGATAGAACACGACGTATTACAGTGTTCCACCTCGTCGAGTGAGAAGGGGGGGAGCTCCAGGTTTCTTCAACTTCCCCCTTATTCTCCTTCGCCTTGTTCCTCTTTCATCCTCTTATTCTCTTTTAGCAAAAGACGCGCGCCTCGCGCCGCGACCAGCGTCTTAACCGTGGCACGAGACGCGCGAGTTTACTAATTGTAAGGTGCCGGGTAACCGCGGTATATAACATCAACGGCGAGCAGAGGAACAGAGAGAGAAGGGATTTACGAGATGCTCGGAAGATCGGCGGGTGGTAACGCCTTCTCGTGCGAAAACCGCACCGACCTTTCGAGAATTTCGTATTTCTTTTATTTTTCTCCTTCCCTTTTTCTTCTTCCAACGACGCTTCTCTCGGACCAATCTTCTTTATTTCTTAGTTTCCACTTCGTCTCGGATTGACGTTTGGGCGGAGTATTCGCGCAAACATAAATATGTAGTATATATGTTTAGGGTTACGCGTTTCATCGATGTTCCGTTGTTTGTCCAGGCTCTTCGTTTGTTCATCGCGCGTGGTGGATATCGTTCGGTTGTCCATCCCCGCCGATTTTCGTCTCTCATTCGAGAAAACGACGAGCGTTTCGGCGCCAATATAACACATCTCTCATTTCGCTATGTGCAAACCAAAGGTCTGCTTGTCCAGTAATCCGAGATCCTGGCTCGTCACGTTCATTCGGGACACGAGGGAACCCCTCGCTGCGCGGACTGACCCTGTCGAATCTCACGTTGCACGTTTCGTTTCGGGGCATCAGAGACGTGTTTTCCTTCGGGCCTGTGGCAACACGGATTTACGAAAAAAAGAAAAATAAAAGGCAACGCGTCGAATGCCACCGGAAAAAAAAAAACAGATTCGCCGCAGCAATCGTATCGCCGCTGTTGCACCCGCAAGTGAAGCGCGGCGATCTCGCGTAGGCGGACTTTACGGTCTGCATATCGTTGCGAACTCTTGCCGGGCTTCCGTAACACGAGATCGCGCCTCTCGCGGTAGCCGCAGCGTTCTTACAACGTTGTAAGAACCGACGCGTATTCATCGCTTCGGAGTTATCGTAAAACACTGCCGTGTTTTCGCCAAATGCGGAGGGCCCATCGTGCGAAATGCCGACTCGAGAGATTTGACCCAGATACGAAGGAAAAATAAAAATGATGGAGATAATGATAAGAATTGCGGATTTGTTGGTTCCCCATTGGGAGATACTTATCGCGAGGGATATTGAATTTCATCGAGTCGGCGGGGATAAAATTTTAATCCTTATGAAAACCGATCTCCCGCCTATGATTGTTGCTCGCCGGAGGCTGTTGGTTAGTCCCGAGAATCGTTGTCTTCACTGTCTTTCATTCTATGCTTTTTATTATAATTTTCTTTTTTTGCTTCGTCGTTTCTTTTGTCGAAGCTCTGGCATTACGCCACGCGATGCAATTACCCGAGGAATTCGTGGCACGAGGCGCGCGGCTTTCATACCCCGGCGCGAGAACGTCGTGCTCGCGGATAATGTCTCCGTGTCGTTGCGCTTGGCTCGGACTTCGTTCTGTGTGTAGGCGAACCATCCCTCGAGACTTTCGCTTCGTGTCGACTCGAATATCCGTTTTCAAGGAATAGGTTAACAAATCTCCGAGGAATTAAAAAAAAACATTGTTTCTTCGTTCGCATTTAGCATTTATTCGGACATATTCGCCAATAACTTTTCAAAAAAAACTTCGGTTCGCAACAAACGCCCTCGTAAGTTTTTCTTGTACGAAAATGCTTCAATTTAACGTTTCTTTGTCTAAGCATAAAAATCAATGCATAAATAATGAATGTAAAAAAAGAATGAATAATATCTGTGTTATTAATATGATCATGAATGTTATCATTTCACTAGATAACGAAATAGCAATAATAAATGTAACTAATGGGAAAAAATTGAAGGCAACAAAAACAAATTACGGAAAAAAGTTGATGAATCATCGAAGTTTAAAAAAGCGAGACTCGATCATCTTTAATTCACAACTATCGTTTCATACGTGTCACATTCCATGAGACTTAGTGCGCTGAAGGCGATGATAAAGATCTGTCTGAACTCTCTCGGATAACGGGAAGGGGGGGGGGGGGGGGGGGGGGGGGATAACTCATAGGCGGCCGTTGCGCGAGAACGACTTTTCGTACGCCGAAAAAAAAATCTTGGTAGTGGTAGGAACGGCAGTAGTAGTCGTTGGTCACAAGTGGCCATTGATATCCCGTGGGAAAAAGTTTCACTCTCCGGTGCTCGCGCGTTTGTCGTCTTCTTCTTCTTCGTGGCCGTTCGCCGCGCTACTCCGGCGTTCGTTCGCGAGTCCAGAAGGCGCGCGGCAAGCAAGACGGCAAAGTTTGACTCGAAACTTGTGCTATTATTCAAATTGTATGTGTGGCCCCCGTCGAAAAGAACGTTTACGACTCTTTCTCTACCAGCTCGAATGCTCTCTCAAAATGTGTGCATCGGTTCTCGCGACTGAAGGAGCTTCTCTTCTCGATTCGCGATTTTGAAGATCCGAGAGGTGTGTCCGAAGGCAAGTACGAAACGTTATTATTATCCATACGCCGTAATCTCAAATCCTGAATAGTGGACGTCATAATGCATTCAGCTATCAGTCGAAACCCATTTCGTTCGGCTTAACCGGCATCCCCGGGACGTCGATTCTTACATCGAATTCGACAATAACGGAAATTTCATTCGATGTCTTCTTATTATCGTTATCATATTTTTTTTATCAATTTTATTTAACAATACGAGAATACAAGCGGATCTACAGAGGCGTAATGTTGCGTCGTTAAAGTCGTCGATAGTCCGCTCGTGAGGCTTGTCGATGCGTTTCGTTCGCCACTCAAATTGCGAAACATGAAAAGCCGAGAGACGGCCCGACGCCGGCATCGGGCTGTTCTCGTTCCGCGAATTGCCCTCGTTGAGCGTAACGAGAACTCGGTTATCTAAATGGGGAAAAAAAAATTGAAGAAACCTTCGCGTTAAGAATGCGACGGTACCGATGGTTTTCCGCTGTTACCGCTTGATCCTCGTTACGTTGCGGACCACTCCACCATAATTCGTTCTCCCGTGCGAAAGAAGAAAAGGCGAAGAGGCCCGGAAAGAATATAAGAAGATGCAAAATAAAGAAACACGAGGGTGGTTGACTTCCGACGGCGAAGGGCGAGGGTGTGAGAGCGCCGCGGTGCACGGCCAACCGAGGAGACCTAATAAGAATACCAATCGCAATAAAGAAGGATTTGCATTTGATAAGAATCGTAAAAAAGCGCGAAGTAAGGCTCGCCCGTATACTGTAACCAGCGTCGGAGGACGGCGAGGTTACTGCCTACGCGCTCGAAACTCGAAACAAGACGAACTCGAGCCGCGAATTATTTTCAATTTATTACGAAGCATTTTCACTCCGTGGAATATTATTCTAATTCCCCCTTTTCTTCATCCAATATCAAAGCCTTGGTCGAAAAATCGTCTGGATATCGTACGATAATTGAATGGCACGAATTTGCGCGTCTCCTCAACTCTGCCCTTATTCGATTACCATTGTTAAATTCATATTCTTTCATTTGTTCCTTTTTTTTTTACATAAATTTTTTTTTTTATGCTTTCAAAATAAATTGGCACAAATGCTTCGGTTAAACAGAGTTATGGGAGAAAAAAGTGCGTCCGTCATGCGAGTTCGGACTTTTAGCGTATCAACTTTAGTCTCGGTTTGTGACAATCGCCGGGAGGGAGACGCGTGTCCGAGCCGAACAAGAGGCCGTGGAGACGGGGAACTGCGCGTGCGAGAGTAAAACGGGGGCGACAAAGGCTTCCTGTTCGACTTCGCCACGGGGTGTCCGCCTGTCCGCCTCACTGTCCCGTGTATATCACGAGGATATAATTTATGGTACTCTGCTCTCTCGCTCTTTCTCTCCGCTGGGATCTGACTATCTGGCAGAGACCAGAAGTCCCTTTTACATCCGAGTGTCCAGTCATCGGTTTCGTTATGGGTCTGTTTTCATGCCCTCGATGTTTTTATCTCCACGAACCTTCCGGCAAACGTGTTTGGCCAATAGAAATTGAAAATTCCAAACTGCAAGAATTGTTTCGTTCTCGAGTAAAGAAACAAAAAACGTACAAACAATATTATAATAAAACATTTTTTTTTTCAATCATAAAAAAAATAACAATAAACTATTTATACATTCATAAAAATTATAAAAAATATCGAATGATGAAATTATTTTTTAAACCTTTTTGAAAAATTTCGTACGCCAGTGCAGTTTGCATACTTTACCATCTGTTCCATTTTTTTTATACACTGCGTTTTACAAACATACTGCAGGCGACGAAGGCGTGAATAGGCAAATAACGCGATGCACTCTGTCGGGTAGCTAATTATCGGGGGCACGCGACGTCGCCGACAACTTCGAAAGAACCGGTTCGTCTTTGTGTTATCCCCGACTGTCTGGGTGATTGGGACGCGACTAGTCGGTTTACTTTTTTTTTTCTGCATTTCATTCTGTTCGGTGCCCGCATGCTGAATCCTACTGGATTGTTCGCAAATACCGGGACCAGGTTTATCGTGTTCTTTTTGTCTCTTTCCCTCGTTCGGAGGGTCATAGCATTAGGCGGGCGCACTATGCATTTTAAGGATAAAAGGGACCGCCGCATAACCGGAGTCTCGGACAATAATTCGTCCAACGTTGGAATTCGGAGGTAGAAAAAAAATAAAAAAAAATAGATTTGTACATCGCTTCCTTATGTTGTTTTCCGATCACATTTGGCCTCCTCGTAGAGGAAGCTTTGTCAACGATGTTAAAAGTAAAATGATAACTCAATTTTATTCTAAATGTGCCGTAGCAAATCCAGAATAAAAAAAAAAAAAAATTTCCACAAAACAACAAAAAACACAGTCTCGTAAAATTTGAACGCTTCGATCGATGCCCGTCATATTTTATATCGACCATCGGAGTCGGTTTGCGAGGACATTGAAATTAAAAAAACAAATTGAAACATCGCTTTTCTTATGAGGAAAAAAAAATTCTTTCGAGTTTCGAGACCTAGTTAGAATTTTTCGCGCGATTAGACAGTGACGCGATAGCGTGCTAGGCGCGAAGTTGTAGCGTGCCGACACAAGGGAAATAATGAACGAGTGTATAAAAGAAGCGATAGCCGGCTTGCGTCGGCTAATAATAATTACCGTGCAGCGTCCGACACGTCGGGGAACCCAGCCGAATGCCAGTTTGTTTCCGACCGCGGAGCCCCGAAGAAAACGAGAAGATTACATAGTGGCTGAAGACACACGAGAACGAGAAGTAACATCCACACGGACGGGGCCGCGCACGAAATTGAAGGGATCGTTGATGCGAGGAGAAGAAATGCGTCCGAGAGGGCGCGCGTGGACCGCGGGATCGTATTATTCGAAGCCGGCAGGCGTCTAGACGAAGTCGAAATGGAATCACGATGGGATGATTTTAAACGGCTCCGGATTCGTATTACTTAACCCTCTTCCTCGCTTCTGGCAGTTCAAGATTTTCGAGGCTCTTTAACCCTGAGAATCGATCATCGCGCCCGAGGAACAGAATCATTATTGTTACACGCGCCCACACTGATGACCGAGCAGCCGGAAACTATTAATCCATGATTCATCATCGATATTCTGCGTTCCAAAAATTCCCCCTCGAGGCCACGAAAATTTTTGTTTCGCCAAAGAAATTCGGGCGTCATCGCGCAAAGCGGGCCAAATGATCTACACGTGATCATTACGAATTTCAATTCCGACGCGAGAGCCGCGAGAGAACCGAGAGACTTTCGGGGTACGCACTTTCTTTTGGCTAATGGGATGCAAGCGCGCTTGAGCGTGGCATGCGGACCACACGTGCGCCATGTAGCAGGCATCGGGATTCATCGTTGTACTGGTGGGCGTAAACGCTGGCACACGTTTCCAGAAATCAGAGCCGCTCGCGCCCTGTCGGGGAACCAGAAAGAAAGCTGCGAGAGATCGCCTTCCGTCATCCTTCCAACGTGTCGCCTGCACGGAATTTCATTCGTTCCATCTGCTACTTATTACCCATGTTTATTAATTAGCTAGAGACGAATTTAGGCTTATCTCGGGGATTAAATTATGCGGCTATTCCGTGTCATTCCCTCCGTGGCGAGTCGAATATGGATCTCGACGTCCAATATATCGGATTACAAATTCAACGCCGCGATCGCTTTATCCCCGATACAGCGAGGAAACCTGGGAAGTCTTAAAATAGACACCGCGATTTTGCCGGCTGGAAGCGCCGCAGATACACTCGAATGTAAACCGAAGAATAATCAATTTTCAAAAATACCGATGTTTATGAAGCACGAAGTTACGAGCGTTGTTACTTTCGCGGAGTTATTATTATTGTAACTTATGACAGTATAACGAAGAAACGCCCATGCGGTCTCGCGCATTGCGGCCACGAAGTGTCGGCCGGTCATTTCACTTACATACCCATACTCGCGTGATCCCGGGAGTTTGCGGGTACAAATCCGGTATTTAATGAAGACGCAGTGCTTGCAATTTCTTTCGGAGGCGTCGACTGGCCCGAGGCATCCAATGCCCGGGTTCTACGCGATGTTGAAGAAAGAAAGAAACAAAGAGAGGAACGAAAGAAGAGGAAAAAAAAGAACGGCAAAGGATTATATTGAGACAGGGTGAAAGAGACGAAGCGAATGAACGTGAGTCTTGCCCATCGAACCGGTCGTACCTGTCGGCGATAAAAATGCAATTAACCCTTAAACGGAGCGTAGCCGCGCGTGAGCTCAACATCATTGCATAGCGGAGAGAGAGTCAGTGATCCTTTTGCTCGGGGGATGCGTCGTTTCGCGAGGAAGGTCGCTCTCGAGTTGCTTCCAACGCGTGAATTTACCGCGCGACGAGAGCAGCATGGGCTATTCGCGCTTGCTCCCGCGAGGTGAAGGGGAAGGAGGGGGAGGAAAGACGGACGCATTAATTTTCTCACCTCGGTCTCTGTCGGTTCGCGAACGGAGTGAGACCAGCGAGAATGAAAGCTTCGGGATGACTCGAGAAGCTTCGCTCGCGGAACGTCTACGCACCACTGTAATTTGTGGGGTATAATTTATTCAAAGTAATTTCGGTGGAAGCACGCGTTCGTCTTATTCCTTGGTGGTTCATTCGGAGAGGGGGCGGGAGGGGGTAGCGAAGTAGAGTAGATTGTTTCCAGACGGGGCCCTGGAGGAAGCGCCGCAAGCATACAGAGTTATATACTATATGAATACATGTACAGTGCATGTGCCGAGCTACTGATAGCACATAGACCCCCGGTTGGCGGGTGCTGAGCGTCGTCAGTGGAGAAAAAGTGTGGTTTCCTATACAGCTTTGCTCTTGAACGGTGTACTCTTGGGCGCGAGAAGGAAGGGAAGAAAACGACTTCCGGCATGAGGCCAGCGCCGGCACGGAAGTACCGGAGCGATGACCCACCATTTCGTTTCTCTTATTCCACCGATGCCGCCTCCTTTCCCTCAGACCCAGAACCAACGAAGCCGAGACCCGAGGCACCCTTGAATCAGGATTGATTCGAGACCATCCCGGGCTAAGACCACCTGGTGCGCCCGCGTTTAGAGTCTCACATTTCTCTCGATCTCATTCCGCCCTCGTCTCTCTCTCTCTTTTGGGTTTCTCGTTCCATTTGCCTTCGAAGCTATTGGCCCGGGAACTCTCGCCGAACTCCCAGAATTCACAAATGAAGTGGAATGCCAAGTTGAAGAGACTTAAACGAACGTTGGTTCCTGTGGCTTGAATGAAATACTTCAACTTCTTGCCAGATGAAAGATAACATGCACGATGTTTCCATACGCTACCGTCCGATTGATAAATGTAATGAGTCCCTGAAAACAAGTCGCGCGGATTGATCATTCAATGGACTGTAGCCTTCCATTGCTGTAAAGTGCCTGTTTATATGGTACCTGTTAGTCTAGAGCTGACAGAGAACGTCGTCAATCAATCGTTTAGAAGCGAGGCACTTTCGTTGCACTGAATCCGTTCCCGTCACAGTGGCAACTACCAGCTTGTACCCTCTGCTTCACTGCTGCAGCGAGGACAGGATTGATTTCCACAAGTCCATCGGGATAAGCCCACCTGGTGCGCAGCGTTTAGAGTTGGGCAAACCATCCGCTCTCAGCCCGTTGGCTTCTGTGCCCCATATACAATCGACAATGCGATATCCATTTCTCAAAGCTGCCAGCATCGTGGCAATGTCTGCCACAGAAATACGCGGTGATCCTCGTCAGTTTCACCGTGTTGTATGTGGAAAACTCACACATTCATGGATAATAAACATACACAGAGTACATCGGCATTATACATGTCCGCGTGTAGCTTTCAGCGGAGAGGAATACATAAAGCCGTTTTCGCAATGGTGCGCTTGCACACGCCCGCAGAAATCTAAATACCAGTCGGCCAATCAGACTGATTGGTCCCATTCGCTCGAATGCTCGTCATTCATGGGTAGACGCTGTGCGTCCGGGCCCAACGGTGAAGTCAGGGAGCGAATGTTGCTGGGCCGGGAAAGCGGGCGCTCGCAGAGAGGCGAGGGTAGAGAGAGATTCGAGTATGTACAGCGTTCCTGGATCGAGAAGCATTGTTCGACGATAGGCATGTATTATACCTTCGTTGGTGATCCCACCCCGGGCACGTATACGAAGCCAGACTCGGCGCTACTCATACAATCCTACGGTGGGAGTCGCGAATCTCGTCGATGGAGCTTCGCGCGCACCGTCACATTGCCGCACCATTTGCTCTCTACAAGAGCCTCCAGTATGCATAGAGAGAGGTTCCTGTATATTTCAAGGCAGAAGCCAGAACTACGAATAGCTTGCATGGCAAGACAATCACTCGTCGCATGCAAACGACCCGGCAACGTTAGCAACTATGGATAGAGTGTAGTGGAACGCTTAACAGCAATTCTGAGCTAGTTTGTGGAGGAACAACTGTTGGCTCGAAGGATGTTCCGTCGTCGTGAATAAGGGCCCTTCCTTCATCATATCTCCCGCCCAACCACCCAGTTTCCCCATCGAAATGCGAAGCAGACACGCAACAATGCAGCATCAACCTATCTCGAGAATCATTCCACTTCGACGCACTTGAGCCAAACGTTGAGCAAAAGCTCGTTCAAGGAATACATGCTCACTGAGAGAACGCACAATGAATTGAATGAGAAAAGATACTTGCGATTCCGGCGTAACTGTCAAACATACATTTCCATGAGCCAAGGAGAGATCGTTCGATACGTTAACTGCCAGGCAGGATGTCGAAGATAAGCGCTGGCCATCTTCCAAAATCTCTCATTCTCCGTCGTACCAATCGAGGGAGAAGAGAAGCTTGCGTTGGAATGGGAATAAGGATAATGTAAGAGTTTCTTCAGTTATATCGTATTCGTGAGATGAGCTTGAATTTCTTCTGCAGTGGAGTCTCCGTATTATTTGCCGCTCGGTACACATCGGAAATTCATTGGGATACAGATTGGCAGTCTATTTCCGCAATACAATCGAGAAAACCTTCGACAATGCTAATAGACTATTGGCTACCGAAGCTAGCGAATCTAGTTTTGCTTTTTTCGTTCTTTCAGTCTTCATTCTAATTTGGTATCGAAGTCGATTATCAGTCCCAGACTGGACTCAATGAATCTTTGAACTTGGTGATGGTTCTACTTTGAAGTTCGGTATTTTACAGGAAGAAATGTACCTTTATCGCCAGTTCCTTTGGATAAAGATAGTCAATGAATTTCTAGTTTAAGGTTACTCGACCCTCGAGTTCTCCACGTAATCCCATAAAATTCCCGCCGCAATGAATACCCGGTTGATCAGCATTCCATCTATTGTGGCCACAAATTCTTCTTTATCAATGTACCGACGCGATTACAAGTTTATTATCGGTTTAATACACAATACAAGTGCAATGCTATAGCGAACGTGTCCGTCGGATGACGAGACGGCTAACCAAGTTTACGAGACTAAGTTAGGACTATCAGACGCAAGTTATATAATCGGCCACTTATGCAAGGCGAGACGAGCCGGAGGCGCACGTCGTAGTTGGTATCTATATCGTCGTAGTCGACGAGGCCAACCTGGCGCGTTGCAGCAGGTCACGATCGATTAACCCTGATGTGCTTCTGGCTCGCATGAACTCGAAGGCGCCGCGACGCCCGGACGTCTCGGGGTTGCACTGGCCTGAATGTTAGCTGGAAATTCTCTCTGTGAAGTTGAAATTGCGATCGTTGTACAACCAAGCTGTCTGCGTTCTTGCAGTTTGTGCTACCTGTATCACGGCAGGGGGTGGTCAGCTTCATACTGAGCGTACCGTATAGCGTATCGTACAGTCTGGTTTCGTGGTGCCCTTCGTTGCAATACTGCCCTTGCGTGCACGGTTTTCATCCCTTTCCGCGAACCCGCACCCTTCGTCCCTCCAACCTCGGTCGCCCTCACCCATTCTCCGCTTTGTAACCGCAACACGGCGAACCACGGAGAAGCCACCGGTATCTAAGTACGCGTTTGTGTCCGTTTCGCTTGCAATGTGCGTAAGGTCGGGACAACCAGCGGAGCCAAGGGGCGCACGAGGTCGAAACGCGGGAGTATCGATCACAGTATGGCCTCTATAATCCATACTATAACTAGAATGGGTGGAAGCACATGGCAACACGATGCTGTTACAGCGTGAACGTTTCGCATCGCGAATAGGGGAATAAGATAGGAGGCAATACGACCACCACGATCGTTAGTGCTTTCGGTAGGCAGAGGCAATATCTGCTCGTTCCAGCGGTCTATCTACAGATAAGACGAGCCAAAAGATTCACCCCGTACTCTAACTCACTCGCTTGGCATGAGGGCGATGTTTACAAGATCTCGAACGGCTTGCCCGAGCGAGGGGTGGTTGGTTAAGAGCGCTGGTGAGCACATAGAATTTTCCGTACTGAGAACGTTCTACCGCGTTGCCGCTGCGACCGGCGAAAGAAAGTAACGACGCCACTCGAGAAGATGAAGCGCAATGGCACCGACTCTCGTCTCTTTCCAGCTTTCGAAATCTTTCCCATTTTCTATCTTCCTTCGGCTCTTTCCGCGCGCGAGTGTATACCCGCGCAATCTATTTCCATCTTCCTTCATTCCACCCAAGCTCCACTATGCGATTTTTTTTTCGCGTCCGCAGTTTCCTTTAGCACTTGCTCACTTACGCTCGGGACGCGGACCGACTTGTTTTCTTTCTTTCGGTGCTTGGCTCCGAGAGGTATCCCCCCGCTTTTTCACGTAACGTTTCACGAGTTTCCTTACGAAACGAAGGAGGATGGTTATACCACCGAAGCGTCTAATCTTGTTTAACTTGTTTACCAGTCCTCTCGATAAAGGAGCAATGCAATTCGCGAGAGGATTTTATGCACTCTCCCCGGCTATCCGCCCCTTCTTCGCGGTCGTACTCGGTCCTGTGTAAATCCGGCGCGAAATTTATTACAACGGTAAATACAGCGCGGCGAGCTTGAAGAAGGTGAAAAGAATCGCCATTGCGATAAGTCCATATGTTTCCAACGGCAGAATCTCTTCGAGTTTTGAGACGAAGCTTCCACCTATTTAACTATTTTATATATTATGTATTTTCGTTGGTAGAAACACTGTATTTGTTTTACCGACATAAATAATCATGATTTCTGAAATATTCGAAGTGCAATTAAAATACTATCGAGTTCGTTGTTCTATACGGCAAGCGTGACGTTGGACAATCGGCGAAAGTAACGCGCAGTATTGAATAAGAGAAGGCGAAGAGTCGAAGACAAGCGAATAGCCGTTGCACCAGTTTTTCGTCGCAAATCCGTTTCGAGCGAGCAGCTGGCGGAGCACGCGAACCTGATGTTCGTCCTCGCTGAGTTTTTATTTTTCTCATCCGCGAGAGACTTCCAAGGCGTAGCGTAGAGAGTTGGTAAGCGAGGCACAAAGCCGAGAAGAGAAAAGATGACGAGAGAGAGAGAGTCCCTTCGTTGACTTCTGTCTGTTTTAACGAGAAAGGGGAGGGTCTCCGAAGAGGCCGAGTTCATTCAGACTATGGCTCAGTTTTTCGGGCGTCCACGTGACTCATTTGACTCGAGCCCTCTCTCGCCCGACGAGTATTTCGTTCACGGGGGAATCTCGACGGTTTACTTCAACCTCTTTTTCTTACTCTCTCGACCGAACGAACTGTCGCGCGCGAGCGACACGCGTGTTCTTTTCTCGAAGAACATTTTCGTTGATGAGAAATCGAAGACGGTTCGCCTCGCGATTCGATTCAACTCACGAACCAACAGTCACCTGCGCTCGGTCGGCTAATGATCCTCGATAAAATCATATTTACGGGACCTTCCTTCGGTAGGAAAAAAATATATACAGCGACGATATAAAGGAATGCCAGAATTCACGGATTTCGCTTGAACGGACATCTCGCCCGGACTTCGTTGCGAATACATTATCGGTTACATCGGTTTTTTTTTTTTTTTCATGCCATTCATGTTTTTTTTTAAATGCCATTCATGTATTTATCGTATGTGCTTGCAACAGTATTGTAGACCTACCTGATCCAAAAAGAGTCGTATCCGCTAGGCGTAACTCGCCCCCACCGATAGCTGGCGCATCTTTTATTCATGGATTTCCACTCGAATTGCGGCTCGAAGTAATGCGATGCCTTTCTTGCAGTTTTTTAACGAGATAAATTGCCAGACAGGCTTCAACGGTTGCTCGATGCATAAGTCTGGACGAAAAACGAATGGACTCGCCGGGGTCGCGAGAGAGAGAGAGAGAGAGAGAGAGAGAGTGTATCGGAGTTTTCTTCATGAATGAAAAATACAGATCTCTCTCGGTTGCCAAGGAACGCAACGAGAGCCGGACGCTGTCTTTCAGACAGAGCGAGAATTCTTCTCGGTAGTTCCACGAAAAGATTATGTATACGGATTCTCGGCGTTCGGTAAACTTTGGGGTGATTAAGGCATCTCTAGCTCTCGTCTTTTTGGCCTCACTTTTGCCACAAGCATCTTCGATATAAATATATACTCATACGAATAGTAGTCATATGCGTGGCATTCGTGCGATCATCTTCTGGCTCGAAAAGCAGATTTTTTTTCTTTTTTTTTCCGTTCGACCAGCAATAGGAATGGTGTACGAGGAATGAAGAATAAGTCGGAGTCGACGAGTTTGTACGAGAAGGGTTCGAATGAAAAAAAAAAAAAAAAAAAAAAAAAAGAAACTCGTTCGGTAGCCCTCGCATTCTTTTTCGCTCCCCCGTAGACCATTCCTATCCGAAACCTCCCGCGCGTCTGCACTCGAGATTCCAAGGATTATCCGGCGTACGCTCGTTTCTCACTGCCTTCGCGTCTGCGAGAAAAGACGAGACGCGTGACGCCGTGAAACTTGTGTGAAAGCACGCGAGAGAGAGAGACGGCGCTTCCGTACTCTCGCGCGAAAACTCTCTCGCTGCGTCGACGGATCGGCGAAAATTTCACGCGGAAAAAAATACTTTCGTCGACTCGTCGTCCCTACAATGGTGCGAAGAGATAATTATCAATACAGAAAAAAATTCAGCGGTTATTACGGCTATCAACAACCTTATTAAGGGCACTGAGAATGTTTGAAAAAAATACTTGAAGCAAATAATTATATTAATTAATTATATAATGAGTATTATTATATTTCTTCATTTCCATATCAAATTATCCATACCTCAATATCGATAAAGCAATTGGCAAAGTTTCAAATATTCTATGTGAAGAAAATTTCACCGATTTTTCATTTCGGCCGAATGGTCTATTCGAAAAACAATCTCTGTCGATGACATAATGAATAATATTTTTAAAAAACCATTCATTTTCTATTGGCAAACTTCCATTGCTTCCATTACTGTTCTTCCGCGCATTATTTCCTACGTAATGACTACACGAAGAGGTCGAATGAGCATCTTGGCTCGTCATTTGTTATATCCGTCCGCACCGAAGATTCTCTCCGAAGAAAAAAAAAAAAAAGAAATTACGAAATACAAATAAACCACGACGAATTTTTCACGAGTAAATAATAATCTCACACGGGCGATAATGAACGAGACCGAGTTACTATAAGCGTCGAGCACGCGTGCGGCTGTATTTCATCGCAGTAATATATATACATATGTCTACACGCGTGCGAGTCATCCTCATCGTCATCGTTGTCTGGGGCTGAGGTGGGAGGAAGTGAGGCGGTAACGAGCTCGTGGGTCTTCGGGGGCTCGCAAGCTCGTCTTCTTTTCTTATTAAACGACAAGGGCGTCGCGTGGCCTGGACGCGGCGTATACGAGCGGGTGGCTCCCGTTTCGTCGTCGCATTTTTTTCCATACTCTCGGCTCTTCGCGCTCCCTTCGTTACTTCCTTTTTTTTCGTTTCTTTTTATATTTTTTAAATTCTTTTCTTTCATAGGGCTCGTGCTCCGCTTTCCTGATGTGTCTCTTCCCCGACTCGCTTTCGCACCCACCCCTCCTGTTAATTTCAACGTTTTTTCTTTGTTCTTTTTTTTTCTCCACTTCTCATCCGCTACTCCGCATCTCGCATTCCCGTTGGCATCTTATGCAGTCGCGGTGCACGCGAGGCCGCGGTTCGTTCTGCAGAACGCCGAGGCCACGACGAGCGCCGATAGGCGATAATACCGAGAGAAAGCGAGAGACTGTCGTTGGAGCGCGAGGAGGATCGGAATAACATGTGCGCGACGCGAGAGGGGCCGAAAAAGGACGAGAAAGGAAACGAGGGAATTCAGTAGACCGTAACGAACTACCCGAACGAGAAAAATGAGGAAAAAAAAAGGAAGGAAGAAAAGAGCGATGCGAAAACGTTTTATCTATGTCTCGTTCCTCTTCATCCCCTTTGCCGGTCGAGTTTTGCTTTTTTTCTTTTTTTCTTTCATCTCGAGAATCGATGAACACCGCGAGGCGACGAGTGCGAAACGAGGATTATTAAAGTCCCGAGAAGCGGTAAAAGAAAATTTCTTTTATTTTTCATACGAATCGAAGTGGTTTGGCTTATGAGCCTGATGAATTTATCGATCGCGGGCGCGCGCTTCGGTGCGCCGTGCGAGATAGAGAGGAAGGAGAGCGGTGTCGAAGAAAAAACCAGAGCATGATGGGGCCATCACGCACGTTTTAAACTCACTGATATGATCATTCGGTTCGAATTGATTTATAGATTAACGCCTCTACGAGCGCTGCTACCGCATTCGTTGAGTGTCGCGGTACGTATACTGGCTCATTTAAGTATTCCGGAATGGTTATCACTCGCGCGCGATCGTCGCTCCGATGCTAACCGCCTGCGGACCCCGGTGATGGGAACGTTTTCGAAACTAGAATGATATATAGTATTTTAACACGGCGTTATTGGAGTCAGACGTGAAACGAGGCGCAGCTGTGACCGGAGAGACTCCGCGAGGCGGTAATAATACTTCGCCACGTGAAAGACGACGATACCAATAAAAACAGGGTTACGAGTATGTATCTGCGTATCGACGATATCGAGAGACTCGAGAATGAGCGTGATTGGAGCTAAAAATAACCTTTTTTTCATCTCGCCCCTGACACTGATTTTCGTATCGATTATTGATGAAGAAAAATAACCATTGGCAGATTCATAATCGGCGGCGCGC
The DNA here is from genome assembly GCA_963924025.1 of Ischnus inquisitorius. NCBI lineage: Eukaryota > Metazoa > Arthropoda > Insecta > Hymenoptera > Ichneumonidae > Ischnus > Ischnus inquisitorius. The sequence continues at coordinate 4,772,385 of OZ001245.1, read as the reverse complement.
AATTGATCGAGAATAATAATTCAAATGATAAGTGACAATAAAATAGTGTCATGAACATTTTAGTTATTAATATGCAAAAAAAAATTTAATAACGTTGGTTTAGAAAATCGTTTTCGTCAAAAAGAACAAGTTTAATGAAAATAGTCGACCTTAATATTATGACGCGTTTATTGACTGTGAATTCAAATTGAATTGCGATTTTATTTCAAATTCAAGGGCATCATGCGGAATGGCCAAAAGAGATGCATTTTTGTTATGTACGATGGTATGATACGTGCCCGTTTCAAGATTTTTTCTCGCCTTTAAATTCATTGCGACGATAAATTCGCGAAGTACCGTAAACTCGTGGCTCATCTCGTTGGGCGCATAAACGGAAATGACTGACTGCCGGAACGGTCTGAAGGCGAAGAAGCGCGAGAGGTGGGAGAGAGGAGGGGGGGGTGGTTGACAGGTGGATGAGATTCTCCAAGAGATTTCTCGCTTTCAATAACATCACCGAGAGCCATAGAGTCACTCTTGGATCAGATCGGTCGCTTGGGAACGCGGAAAAGAGTACGCGAGAGCGAAGAAAACCACCCCTCAGTCGGCTCCTTCGCGCGGCGCACTTGTCAGGGGGGGGGGGGGGGGGGGGGCGGACGGCGGAGCAAAGTGATCGAACAATTCTCGTGGAAGATAAAGCAGCAGACGTTCTCTCGAGCTAGCGCGTATACCGGATATCAAGTAGAGTGAAACGATTGTAGCGAAAGGAGTAAGGGTCGAAAAAAAGAAAAAAAAAAAAAACAAACGAGAGACGCGAGAAGAGAGACGAATCGCTCGGGAGGGTAACTGTACGTGCGGGATTTTCTCGGCTGTCTCCTTCGATAGCTAGAAACTGACGTAGATAAGATAACAAAGTAAGAAAAAAAAATCAAAAAACAAAGAAAACGAACGGAAAAAAATTCAAGTAAGTCGTTGCGATCCGTGCACACGTATTTGAGCGCGTGGACCTTCCGAGAAGGGCTTTACACAAGAAAAAGATCGCATGGACAGTCGGGCCCCGGGGACTTCTGGTCTCGATGTATAGTTCGCCTACGTTCCTTCGCGACGATTCTTCGCTGGACGTGGTAGTACAGCTCATACGCTTTACAGCATGCCCCGGGGATAGCCCCCTTCCCTTGCCGTATCTCCGCATGACATAAACTGTTTTCTTAGGCTCTCGTAGGCACTTCAAGAAATCCTAAATATTTACTCGTCTCGCTTGTTGGAGGACCCCCGGACCGAACGATGGACGTACGGACGGACCGGAGACACAAGGCGCTCAGGCATCTTCATCGTAAACGCCACGACATTCTCCCGTGGGCACGGAGATCTCTCGCTCCGAGTGTACGAAACATCTCGAAGAGCTCGAGACGGCCCCCCCTCTGCCGTCGCACGCGAGTGCCGAAGGACGGATTAAAGACACTCGTGCCCCAGAGCCGATACTTGAGAATCCTCGAATTTCTTTAACCGATCGGCTTAACGTCGCTCCGTATCTACACACTTGTATCGTAATCGATGAACATTCTTCGGTTTCGAGGGTTCTTGAAAGATTTGCAACATTTTTTTTTTTTTCGAGGAAAAGAACGATATCTTCGTTTCGTCATATTTTTTCGGCTCAATAACCGTATCGAGAGTTTCGCCAAAGTATTTTACAAGTATAATAAAATGTACCGGTGTATATTTCCGTGTTTCGAAAACTTCGAGAATTTAAAACGAAAGTTCTTCGGCTTGGTATCGAGCAAGGGAAACGTCCAAGTTCCTTCGTCGAGTGAGGAGTTTACGAACGTTTTACGTCCGTCTGTGGATTCTCATTTCTGTTTCCGTCCTCGTTCCGCCCAGCGCAGTGCTTACGTTTTATCTCCGTTCCTCTGTGTCGCGTCGTGTAGTCGGAGAGACACCGATCGTTCCCGTGTTACGAACGCGCGACGAGACAATTTTTGTTTCTTCCTGCATCGCGTTTTTGGGCTCCTTTACCCCGATCGCTGCAGGTATATACGGGAGTGAGGAGGCTGCGATGCAAAAGCATTCCCTTGTTTCTTCGAACCTCGCACCGCCCTCCTTTTCTTTTTTTCTTTTTTTTGCTCTCTACTTCTACTTCTTTTTCGCTACGGCGCTTGCCAGGCCATTCGCCCCGTCTGAAAGGTTTGACGGGAAACTTTGCCCGGTCTTCTTTTCTCGCTACCGACGCGTTCAACCAGTCCGAGATATCTGGATGCCGAGTTCGGTCTTTTGCATTATACATGGATAAACGATTTATGGGACGGGGTTACTCAGACCGATATATAACAAAATTGGAAAGTGGAATACGTAGTCAGGGAGCATGCACACTCGCAGAAAGATCCTAACTTTGCTGCGCGAATTTTGATATTTCTTAGAAAAAAAAATTGATGAAGTCGCATTTATTAAAAACTTGGTAAACAATTAATCGATAGCCGTTTGTCGATACAGAAATAAATGGTTATTTTTTTTTCTTTTTTTCGACAGAGAAACGATTACACCAAAATTCCTGATCCGAATCCGCTACGAAGACCGTAACTTTTTTTTCTCCCCCTCGCGAACAATTAATTCCCTTCGCACGTAGCCATCAACAGTGCCCGTGAGTGTTTATACGAAAACGAAACGGAAGATGAGAGGAGCCTCGTCTTATCTGCTTTGTCATCGCAAAGGGGCTAATAACTCTTCTTCCTCTTCATCTCGGGTTGGATGTAGCGAAGAGAGGCGTGCACGCCGATCATCGCTCATCCGAACGCGCGCGCGCGAAGCAAAGGCAACATCGGCGCGGTGCGCGCCCTGTGCAAATAACCGATTAAACCACCGAACGAACGAGGCCGAAGAAACGCCGTTGTTTCTCTCGCGTTGTTTCCCCTCGAGGTACCACGTTGCCCAGGTAATCGAGGCCGTTTTTCTCTATTCTTTCGTTTATCTTCCCCACCCCGCTCGAGCGGCATTCAAACGCCGCAACAAATCGCCGCTATCTCATCACCGTGATCCACGAAGAAACAAAGGGCGGTCTGTGTATTAATTTTTATTTATCTTATTTTTCTTTACTACGACGCTATGAATTACGAGGATTCGCTTTGGATTGGAGCTGAGAACGACTCGCCAGTAATGCTCGGTATGAAAAGCACTCGGCTTTGACTCGGAAGAATGATTACACCTTGCCAATGACCCGATGATTTTTACACATGTGTTTTTAATTCTGAATTATAGTATCGGAAATTAATTCGGGAAATAACACGATCTCTGAACTCTGAGCACGTGAAATTCGCCGAGCGAAGAAAACAGGATAAAAATCGTCGATGCGATTAATTTCAAAAAAGAAAAAACTCCACCTATGAATCGGTAGAAATAGTCGTCGATGAATCAGCAACTTATTTTTCTTCCATCATACTCGAAATAAAAATCGTCATAACTCGAAAAAATCACGATAACGTTTCGCGTTAATGGAAAATCCGATGGTGTTTAACTGAAGTCGTGAAAAAGAAAGAGCAAAATCGAATAGCTTTGCGCGAACAATCCCGGGACACTCGTCCGACATCGGGCGAGTCGAGTGTCCGTATAATGCCGAGTGACTCGTTCGCTCGATCTCACGCTGCGGAATGTAATTAGCGAAGATCCGGGCGCGAAGCCGATGATAACGGGGGGAGTCTCCTCGTAAATCCATAAGCTCTGTGTGCGGTGATTGTCCATCGTCGCGCGGTCGTTCGAGCGGTTGCTCTTTCATAAAGCTCGTCATCGTTTCGTCTCTTCTCAACTCCCGTCGCGAGAGAGAAGTTAGTTCATGGGCCGGGCTAAAACTCTCTATGCCCCCCCCCCCCCCCCCCCCCCTTCCCTCGTGGACGCTGTCGAAGTGGCACTTCGAGGAACCGAAACGACTCAAGTCCCTTGAGTTTTGTGCCGGTTTTATGCTCCGAGTTTAATCGGCTCGTACTTTCTCATCTGGGTTTATCACTCATATCCTACGGTCGACGGTGTGGATGTTGGCAAGTCATCGATGATGCGCCGCGCTGCAACGCCTGACCTATCGCGTGGTATTTCAACGAAATTTTTTGAAATACATTAAATTTTGCATTTTTATGAAGTTTATACAATAATGTACATATTAATCATAAGAATTGGAATAAATATTGCGGTCTGATCGATTTCGGGTGCCGTTCACTGTAGCCTGCCAAAGAAATGTACGATTAACCGACTCTCTCTTGGTCCGTGTACCTCGCAGCCACGTTCCAGCAGAAGCGGCTATCTCTCGTGTCGATCCGGAGTCACGTTCCATTCTCGACTCGCGGAGATGCCCGAGCGCGTCGGGAGGTGAGCTCACCCTGGCCAGATCAAATTCCCGATCATAAAACTCGAAGAAACACAGAGGGAGCGAAGAGCACGGAAGAAAGTAGACGGCCGAACTCTCTGCGCTCCTCTGTCGCGCGCGCGCAGCCACTGTTCTCTCGTCGCATGTTCGCCGAAGTTCCCTTACGCCCTTTCGCGGCCTTCGTGCCCGGTTTATACCTTCAACCCGTTAACGCGATCGTGAAACTGCGGTAATTGACGCTCGATTTAATTCCTCGTCATTGCGCTCGCACTACCCTTTCCCATCCAGACGCCGCTCTTCGGTGCGTGGAGGAAAACTAACTTTCAAGTTCCGCAATATTCTACCAAAGAACTTTCCACCTCCCTCCAAAACTTCGGGCACATTATTGTCAAATTGTCGAGAGAAGGAAAGGCAAAGGAGCAGAGAGTGAGGCACAAAAGGGTCGAGGGCACAAGATTTTCACTCGATTTTATAGTTAACTCTCTCGGCATCTGCTCGAATCGTGAAAACGTCCTACCAACGGAATTCAACGTCTCGCGCCTTTTCCTGTTATAGCTACTTCGATTCTTCTTCCGAATTATACATTCTTTTCTTTTCCGTTATTATTTTTAGCATTTTTCCAATTCAATCATCGAGCCCAAAACACATCACGTAGGAGTAATATTCGCGAGGAAATTTCGCCGCATGCCCCGGGCCGAAGGGGCTATTCGAAAGTCCGTGAAATCGTAAGCCCGAACGGTCAATTCGTTTCTTATACTGTTATTCCCGTCCGTCCAATCCGAACTGTTGCCCAGCGTAACGCCTAACACACCGGGCGTCCGATCGTTCGATAAAATTTGCATGAAACGAGGTCGAAGGGTCTCCCCACCCACCAGGGGTTAACGCAGCGCCGAAAGAGCACTGCACAGAACGGAAGCTCTCGGCTGCTTCGAAAAGAAACTCCAAACTGGATCGACAGGTGAAACAGTAAAAAGTGACACGGAAAGAGTGTTATAAAAAATTGAATAGCTCTCAGTCCCGAGGCGGCAGCGATGCTAACAAGTGCATTTCACTCGGTCCGAACGCGAAGCAACGCAACGCGCTGGTATGAAAATTTCAATTGGTCCGAGCGCGGTTACGTCGGTGCAGTCTGCAGTGAGATGACCGAGTTGGACAGGCAAGACCAGCCGAGGAAGGCAAAGGAAAGAAGTGGGAAGAACGAGAAGAAGAAGATGAGTGTTTAACGCCGATGGCGAACAGGAATAGGGACACCGTAGAGATGTTGCGAGTAAAGAGGGACCGGCGCAGTGGCTTTGGACCCTCGAAAAGCCATATACTATTAGATACATAGGTATAAGTTGAGTGCACATATGTATATAGCGCATTCTGTCTTGCTTTGTACTCTTTCGCGGTCCTCCCCTCGCCCCCGCTTCTTTTTCTCCGCCTCCGCGCTCAGCCGTACCTTCGCGATCCTCCAGCACTCCTTGCGACGCTTAGAGCGCGCGATAGAGGTTGAGGATGAGTGTGTACGTGAAAGAGTGAAATTACGAGAGTGTTAGTGAGGAAAAGAGAAGCCCTAGTCCCCCCCGAGGCAAACTGCATAATTCATGGCCCAGCTACACCGTCCTTCGCTCGATGCCCCTTTGCCTTAGCCACCCTTTTACCCCCACGGCCCTTCCTCTTCTTTCTCGTCCATGCTTCGACTTTCTACTACTACCTCTCTTTGTCGTGCTACACCTCCACCCGTCTCTGCTCCAACCAACCCCGACCCTCGGCCTCGTTTTCCTTGCACCAGCTCGTTCCATCGCATGCATTGTACGTCACCGCATACATGGATAAAGTTGCCTCCCCCTCCCCGGAACCCACGCTCCCCAGCCCCGTTGCATCCGCCAAGCGGAGAATGTAGGCGAATATTTTGGCTGAGTTATGGCGAACCGGGAGGACGTACCCACTAGAGGGGGCCTCCGGCGCTTCGAGGTTCGGAGAAGAATGCTGCGGCATGTCGACGATATATAGTATTCGACGAGATAGTTTGACGAAAAGGCAGCCTCCGCTATTTGCCGGATTGTTGAAAACTCCTTTTTTCGTCCCTGCGCCTTTTTTTTACAATCCGAGACAATGTTTGGCGCACGATGTTTTACACCATTTTTCGAGGTACATTCGTTGATTGTGCAATTATTTTGATTGCTATATTTGTAAGATTGGATTCGATAAATTATTTTCAGAAGAAGTTGAGACACAACAGTGTATGCTTTTCTTTTTGCGATAGACAATAGTTTTTCTCGGCGAACGCATTAGAGATTTTTTCAATTGATTATGAATTTTAGCGTGACTTTTAGCGTTTAGACTTTTATAATTTCGGTAAAAAGCAATGGCCCTACGTATCTCGGCATAAAAAAAGTTGGCATGTGTAAAAAACAAGGAATAAATAATTCGATTTAAAAAAAATCCGAGCTCCATGGTAAAAAATTCATCAATGAACCGATGAGATCCAGCATCCCGGCGACCGGACCGAAAGCTACAAGTCCGCTAATCGGTTGGCAACATGTTTAGATAATTTTGTCATTACGATGAAAAATACTTCTTTCCGGCGCGACGACAGGGCGGTCGGTGTCCGGGAGAGACACACGACTCGGTATATTTTTGGCTCGGTGGAATCACTAAATCTGTCCCATACCGGTTCCAAGAGAGAAAGAGAGAAAGCTGGATCGGTGAAAAATATAACGAGCGACACGAACGCCGACGACGACGACAACGACGACGACGAAGAAGAAGAAGGCGACGCTGTGCCATCTCGGGTTCCCATCGCTTTAAAGATAAACATCGGCAAAAGCCAGGTAGCACGGTAGTCAAAGAGACTCTCGTAATTAGCCGGGCGGGTCTCTTCTTTTCTCTGAGCAAGCTATCGCGCCCCAGCCGAGCGAGAGTAGCGGAGGAAGACTGAGCGAGGGAGTACAACAGAAGAGAGGAGAGAGAGGACTCTCTCGCCGAAGGAAGCGCAAAAGTGCACGGGAGAACTGCACAATCCGCGTGCCAGGACCCTTCCTCTTCTTTCTACACATCCTCGCTTTGGTCTTTCCTTCTCGCTCGGTCTCTCCCTTGGTGGCCGATAAAATCGGCGATTATCTCTCTACTGGCTTTTTCTCATCCTCATAGAAATTCTCTCGTCTCTCCTCTCTCGCTCGCTCACTCTAACTCGCAAAGCTCTAACCCCCGCGATATTTCATGAAGAATAAAGTCCTTCCGTTGCTTTGGAGAAACAGCAGCAGCAGCAGCAGCAGCACCAGCAGTAGCTCTCCAATCTTCTCGACTATCTAGATCTGGAACTATACAGTGAATTACCCGTTTTCACCATAAGAGTATAACAGAGATATCATCACGAGAGTTTATTATATGAGCGGCTTCGTGGATATAACGAAATTTCCAACTCTCGCAAAATGATGACGACGTGTAATAGAAGAGAAAGGAGAAGGAAGTTGAAAAAAAAAGCAAATAAAAAACAAGAACCAATTCCAAGGGTATGAAATAAAACATCGTGGAAGGATGATTGTTTGGCCAACAGGTGCGTTTACTTCTGGAGCTCCAAATTCACGTATAAAAGCCGGGCTCTGGCTTCGGTCCAACTGCGAGAGACTCGCACGTACGAGAAACGAAGAAACGACCATCCCAAACGAAAAGCTCTTTCCCCGCTCTTCACGCCCGAGCTGTGCACTTCTCTTTGCGAGTATACTAACAGCGTGGATGCCTGGCATCTCGTAATTATCAGTTTGCGCGGTGATTAAAGCCGTGCTAAATTGCGGGAAAGGTGTCAGGCGAGAAGTGACCACGCGTCGTTCGTGGTGGCTCTCGTGTGTGCGATACAACGAAGCCTCGAGCACTTGACGCGGACAAACTATCCTCGCGTGTGCGTGTGGTTTCTCGACGCTTATTTGGAAACTCGTTCGTCGAGTTTTAATTCGCTGTCTCTGCGCACTCCGCTTTTTTTTTTAATCGTATTTCCAACGCGGCGAAGTCACGAAAAATTAACATACACTTCTGAACGATGGTTTTCTATCAAACGGAATTTTCAATATATACATATTTTTAGTATTAAAAAAAAGAAAATTTCGATTTTTCACGAAAATTAACATTTATTCGTTTATAATAATAAAATTGTGAGAGATGCTATTGCTGTATTTATATACTAGTATGAAATCTGATCGTACTCGATTTTTTATTTCCTTTTTCTCGCGCATCACGTAGCAAGATTTTTTTGGGCGACCCCTTCGCATGCAAATTGGCGGCGACTCTCGTGTCGTCAATTTTTACAACGACCGTCGCCGCATTTTGAACAATCAAATCGACCCACGCGGGCTCCCATCGCTCGTATGTAAAATTTGCCTTGCGCGCATATCGCGCTCTTGCTCCTCTGGGTCGTCCCGGCTGAGAGTCGCTCTGACCGGAGACCGAATTCTGGGAACATCACCCACAGCGCGCCCTATCACAACCGCTCGTCTCTCGTTCACCCGGCGCAAGTTGCCGCCGAGAACAAGACGACGAAGAGTCTCGAGCCGAAGTACGAGAAATAACAAGACCGCTGAAGAGTTTGCCACAGCATAATCTCGCGCATATCGCGGTTTGTGCCCCGCGAGTCCAAGACGCAGACCCGAAACGTGCCACGGCCACCGGAGTCTTTAGAGCGAATCTTTCCAAACACGTACACACACGAGCAAACAAATATGTTTAACTTCTCGGTCTCGCGAAGTTCGCGACCTCGTACCCACCGCATATCGCGTTCTCTTGCGCGCCGGTTTACCGAGAGAGTCTTTCTTCCCGTGCGCCGATTCGCGGAACACCATCGGCAACGCTCGTCCGCGAGTCCGAGCGACACGGTACCGCAATCTCCGCGGTGTTGATTTCGCGACGAATTTTACGATCGAACGACGAGACTGTGTTTTGTCGTTCTCATCCCGCGCCTCGTTCACCGGGCGCGAAGCCTATCGCTGTTGCGCGGTAACGCATTCAAGAACGAGAGAAGGGCGTCACGAATGAACCGAAGAAATCGGCAAATTCCATATTAGAATTCCAAAGAAGAAAAGGAGTAGCGTATAATGAGAACGTTATTTGATTATTTCTCAGTAGCGAAAGAAAGTCTTCGTTAATTAGCCGAAAAGTTAGGAGAGGATGAAGATTATATCTCTCCGTCCCGTCTCATCTTCGCGTTTCTCGTCTTGGTAGTCCCGAATGTCTCCTTTTTTTTTCCTCTTCTGTCGTGTCGGTTTGTTTTTCTATTTTTCCGTCCAGCGGAGTATCAGACTCTTTTTTTTCTTCTCGAGACTTTCGACATCGGTTGCATTGGAGTACCGGCCAGAATGTAAAGGGAGGTAAAATGGGAAAAAACGAAAGAAGGATAAAAAATAGAAAGAACAAAAGTGAAGCTGTAGGAGCGTTGCGCGGGACTTCTTCCTTCATTTCCAGTCCCGCTGGCATTCGGACTCTGCGCCCATTCCTGCATGGAGCCGAAGCGTTTGCTTCGAGCCTTCTATCCCTGCTTTTCTCTTTTGCTGCACTCTTTCTTCTCTCGTTCTCTCTCCCCGTTCTATATACTCGGACTGTGCACGGCCGCGCGTCCGATCCTAATCTCGATAATGACGCGTAATGGCTGCTAGCCGTGAATGTACCTCTTTGTCCGTGGCTCCTGTAACTCGGACGCCCGTGAACGCGGCCCGGAGTCCGGTCTGCCGTTCGCCGGGACCGGCTCGCTCGTATATCTATCCGGAGTGCCTTCGCCATCGGTACCGCACCATTTCACTCGTCGAAAAATACGGCGAAGCCCAAATGCGAAAGTCTCACTCCGCCTCTCTTCCTCTCCCCTGTCCACCCTTTTTCGCGCTGCAACCGAAAAAGCACCTTCCCTCCACGTATCCCCGCCTGCGCTCTTTGCGCGCGCATATACCTTACTTCGATATCTCTGCGTCCTTCTCTCTATTTTCCCCGGAATAATGCGCGCCGGCAAAAGAAAAAGAAACGAGAACGGAGTGTATCGCCCGTCCTCCTAAGCCGACGTTTTTTCTTTCCTCGTATTGTTTTTTTCCTATCTAGACGGTAACGGTAAAAGAAGAAAAAAAATAGATTCTTAGGAGCAAAACAGAACGTAAGCCGACAGACGGCCCGTCGGCGATAGCCGCCCTGTGTTTAACGCCGGTATTCACGGATAGATGGAACTCGCGAGCTCTCTTTAGCGATATTGGCTTAATAGACACGTTTCGTCAAAAAAGAGCCGCGGAGTAAGCGTTTTCTTGAAGTTTGATGTGCCGTTGGCAATGTATTCATTGAAACAGTCTTTCAATAACGGTAAATGGATTGTGAAGTCACCACATCGATTAATAAACGATTCATGAGACTTATACGCTTTTAACGGTTTCATGAAGAAGGATATGACAAAAAAATATGTGTTTTATTTTATAATAACAAAAAATAATAAAAATTGCATGTTTAATATAAAAATCAAATAACTATTTATATATTTCGCGAAATGTTTCTGTAGACATTTTTCGACGTAAATATATCGAGAATATGATATATACATCTTGCGATATATTTTTTTACCGGTTTGATTGATTTATAATTTTTTCTTCGACTTTAGTTTCGACGCCTTTCTATCGTATTCGTTGTGTTAAATTTGGTTTATTCATCTTTTGCAGGAGCTGTTATGAGCGCCCGATGACCGACGGTCCGTTGACTAAGCAGCGAGCACAATCATAAGGAACACTAAGAGCGAGCGAGAATCCGGCGGATTGGCCGGCCAGTATAATGGACTACCCGCGAACGTGCCGGCTCGTTCTCTACCTGCTGATTCTTCTCAGCACCCGCGGCGGACGGGCCATAGACATATGTAAGTATCGCCTGACGTGAAACACCACGTTTCGATTGATTTATCGCTACCTGGCGCAACGGCGAACGGCTCTTTCTCACTCGTTGGGGTTTATATTACCCGTCGTGTGAGCCTCTTTTTGGCTCTCGCGTCTTCGCGATTCTCATAGCCGGAGCTTAAGTCGTGGTAAACGGCTTCGCGCCGTAACCAAGATAATACGGTACAAGCCGTTGTATATCGTCGATGATTTATCCTCATTTCTCGTCCTTTAATTCGATCAAAAGCGTGTGTTAGCACTATTGGCCCAAAGGTCAAATTGGTACCTCGGCTAACGCGATCTATGGTCCCAATATCGAGATTCTTTCGGCATAATTGATTGCCTCTTTGGCATTTCTTTCTAGACAATTGATAGTAATTTCCAATCGTGGCCGGGCTGATTTTTTTCCTAATAACAATAACAATAATAATAGAATTTTTATGTTTTATGACAAGACAAAGCCAAGAATTTATACCGAGAATCCGTAGTTTGACGCGATAGCCATTTTCAATTTCGTTCTAGACAATCATGACTATTCTCGATTCGCGAAATGGTCGTAAAAGGAAAAAAACTTTCTTGGCCCCCGTGGTCGAATAAAGAAAACGAGAGCAAAACAAAGAGTAGCCGCCAAATGGCGCGAATCGTTCTTCAGACTCATGAATACCGTTCGCCCTTCTGAATCGCGTATAGCTGTACATTGTGCCGAGTTTCTCGTCGATAGCAGCCTCGCCCCCGTCCGGCTCCCCTCTCATCTGTATCTGCAACAAGAAAATCTGGGAGAAACCATAGCCTAGGCCCGTAGCACACGAGAAAGAGCGAGCCGCGCGATATATATACCGATGGTGTTTGCATGCATCGGGAGCTATAATTCTGGCTTCGCTTGCTCGGTGGATCTTCACCGATAAAAACCGACTAACGCATCCTGTGTGTGTTGCCACTACGGCATAGCGGCATTGAGGTATATATAACGTCGGCATCCGCGATGGTTCGCCTTTGCCTTTTGCCTTACGCTTGTACAAATGTACATTATATACCTTCCATTCCTCGCAAAGTATAGGCGGAAGGATAGCTATCTCACTCCCCTTGTATATTAGCCAACTCTCCTCTCGACCCCTTCTGGTTTGTAACGTGTTTCTGCTCGGTTTCCTTTCCAACCGATCGAACATCGCCGACTGCAGAAAACCCCTCTCGTCTCCTTTCGACCCCCCTCCCCCTTCCTCTCCCGGAGTTTATCAGGTAAACAGATAGTGGAACATTAATAAAGAAGCGAAGACATGATATATCCCAAGCTACGAGGATGCAAACTAGCATCTACATTATAACAACATCTCTCGAATGCATTAACGATTTCAAGCTAATTAATAAGTATTGCAAAAATCGTCGCTCCACCGTATACACGACACATCCGCCCACTTGGGTATCGCTCGCTCGTTGGCTTCTTGTTAATGGTCTCTTTACACGTCGAACACCGCGAATGTTATTTTTAATACTGAAAAGAATGTTAAGTTAAGAGGACTTACAATTAGTTGAGAGAATCGTAAAACACTGAACAAAATTATACGCTTGGAGAATTCATTGTGGAACAACCAATTTTTCAGAAGAAATTGCAGCGTAGTTAGTTGGTCTGACCAATTTTCTTTCTTATTCTTTAATAGTAGTTTTATTAGTTCTTCAGAATGTACACCGAATTCTTTATTATTGCCAATTTTTTAAATGCCCAACTAAATGGCGAAACACTGTATATCGAATGGGAAATGGTGGCATCAGAAAATTCCACAAGAGATTTTAGCCGGAGAGCGAGACCGTGCAAATTCATCTCGTTGCATCGTTCGTGACGTCGGCGAGACTCGAGAGTGCCGTGCACTCGAGCGTTGCGCTGCGAGTGCCACAGTTCGACGCTCGGCCCCCAGATTAATCTGTGGTGTTGATTATCGTCGAGTCGAAATGAGCGCCGAATATACATGTGCGGTCGCGATCGCGTTCTCCCGGCGTTGAACGCAATTTTGCCGAGGTAAATTGCCGAAATCAAGTCGGCGGCCAACGTTTGTACGGGCTCGCGGATAGAACGCGCACTCGTTTCCATATAGCGATATATAAATAGCGTACTTAAGAGCCGGAGAACACGGAGGCGCGGTGAGTCCCCTGCGGTGGCTGAACTTGTACATCGGAGGGGACACAGAGAGGAACCCACGAGCCTCGGAACGTTGCGTGCGTTTGGTAAATTCGCGGTCGTGTTAAGAGGGGCGGTGGAAAGGGACGAGGGGGTTGAGGGGGGGGGGGGGGGGGGGTGGTTGCCGAACGGCGTCGGCAGGCGCCAGTGCAACGGTGCAACTCGTGGCGACGAGAGAGAACAACACTAGCAACGTTGCAGGAACAAGGAAAGGCAGATGCAGTTAAAGCGCGCATAAATTGCGATGTTAATGTTACCGGTGATACATAAACATGTTGTATGCGCTGGTCGTATTGCGGTTTCCGCGCTCGCCCGGGCGCGTGCTTCTCTGCTTGTTCCTCCGCTTCTCGCGGTCCGCGCGCGCTCTCTGCCCGAGAAAATTCACGTCGCAATAACGCCGAATGCACATAAGCGAGAAAAGCAAAAACGAAGCTACGGGACGCCGGGAAAATTTGTCGCTCTGTTCGGGGCGATTCCGAGAAATTTTACTGGGTCAAGTTTTTTTCCAGTGAAATAATATAATGAAATAAACGTAACTTCGTTTTTGCCATTTACTTTATTGGCTCGATGTCGCGCTGACAAAAATGAATCATTCTTCTGCGTGGTAATCGGTACATTAATTATTACACAGAATAAAATTTCATGGCGCGAGATTGAAAAAAAAAAAAAAAAATTGTTTTATTTAGGCGCCGTGCTTTGAAATGATTTTTTAAATATTGGACGAATGACCATTACGTCGCGAAATTGGAAACAATAGGAATCTTCGTTTTACACCGCATCTGCACGTTGTTCCATCGGGCTCACAGCGTCCAAAGGCGCCTCTTGCACGCACTCATTGTACCGTCCAGTAGTAACAGCCCGACGGAACCGGCCCGCTCACGGTCGTACGGTAGTAGTAATAGTAGGTGGTGGGTTTACGCTCGTGTAAACGCGACCGGTAGCAGCCTCACGTCGACCGCGTTATACCGCACTCACGACGTTTTCGCGCGTATCCTATACACGCGCGTATGTGCGCCAACGAGTGTGCCCGCTTGTACGATAGTATGTATGTTGCGCAGGACATATGTACAGTTCATGCGTGCCTCCGTTAATACGTGCGTATAACCGTGAGGCTTACACTGTGTCTACTGCACACAGCAGGCGCTGACCAGTGGCCAGCAACACTCGCGCGCTTACCCGCGTTAACACGTATGCTCATGCTCGATTGCCTGCCTATCGTCGTGTACGCCACGTGTATATGCATGGTTTCGAGCACATACTCGACGAGAATTGTACAGAGATAGATACGTTCGGTAGACAAGCCCGCAACCACTCCGAACTCCTGTACGACGCGAGTTTACATTGGTAGATGTGTCTCCAACACAGCCCGACCCGGCAGACATCTGTATAAGTGCCGTATATAGTCGCCTTCGTGCTACGCAGATAAACGTCGATACTCGTACGCGATGGATTAGCGTTTCCTTGCTCATACGTGAATTCGATGGTTCATCGGTGTATCACAACGTTTATTCTCTTCCCATCTCCGCTCCACCGAATCTCGCATCAAACCTGCTCCGTGTTCGCACGCGCGTTATGAAATCGTCATGCACCGACCCTCCTCCATCGTTGCGTTCTGTGCCCCGTTGTGTATACCATCCAAACCCACCCTCAGTGGGGCTTCCTGCAGTTTCCTCGTCTCGTCACCGCAACCAAACCACTTTCCAATGACGTGGCCTCCATTAGGAGCCCACCGAACCCACCGAAATGATCGTTTCGTCCCTCCGGTATCAGAGGCATCGTACGTATTAACATAACAACGCATAACCGCGACGCTTAACAGAATGAGCGTTTTGACGGATGCATTAAGGGAGGTTTAAAACGTCGAAGAAATTGACTTTTTTTTTTGCTTGTATGGTTAGTTTGAGGTATTCTGAACGGTACCGGCCAACGGAACGTGGGATTCGGAGAGAATGCGGAGAGCATTTCGAGCGTTTCTAACTGGAATTAAAATCTTTGAAAAATCAAGCATATGAAAGGTGATCGAAAGATTAATTTTGCGTAATGATGATTCAAAAATGATTTCTTCGTTTATCATAACAAACCCGCAGTCCCCGAATGAAAATAAATTGCAATTTTACGAAAACTCTATTTTTATCCGTATGAAATCCGATAATTAATAATGTCAATTTTTTTTTCTAAGCACATTCAATATTGACAACTTCGACTAGCGTAAAATTGATGACCGCTTTCCAATCGAGGCTCCGACATCGTTGTAACGTTCCAAGATGGGAAAAATCTCGGTGCATCTCGTGTCAGTCGTGTCGTTCGTCGTTGCGTAAAATGATCGATAACTTACCGCGCAAACTTCTCGTCACTGTCATACTGTCACTGCGGTCCTCGTCAGAGCGGGCCTCGCGCTCGTCGAAAGCCGACGGTACAAGCGCGGTCGTTCGCGATAATCTTCCAGACGAAGGATGCTTCCGTCGGGATATGAAAGTCACGACGGCGGTGCCTCGATCGGTAGACGCCGAAGAGATTCCTGCGGAAAAGCCAGCCTGTCAATTTGTATCCTGTCGATCCCGATCGTCGAGCTTTACCGCGCCTCGCCAGACCGTCGTTTTCCCGTAGAGTTGCGCGAGGCCGAAACGCCCGTTGCACAACGTCTGTACTTGTGTGCAGACCGGGTAGACGCTGAGAAAACAAACAGCGATGGGGGGCCGCGAAGGCCCGCAATACAATCTGCCACGCTGCCAGGCATCGTCGACGTTCTCGTCGGTTCTCGTCACGAAGGGGTTGAAGAACCCTCGGTCCTCGCTCACGCAACTCGAGACGGTGATTTCGAGCTGTGGAAAGAGTCAAAACTCCGGGGTTAAGGGAAAAACGATGGAGACAGAAAGCCCGAGCGGGGAGGACGGGGAAGGCTAAGGAGCACAGGAAAAATTGCGTGGTTAGGTCGAGAAAGGGGCGTAAAAGTAGTACTTCCGCTTTGCCAGGCGTCCTGGCGCCAGGATTTACACGCATGCGTCCCCGACAACGTCGTCGCCGAATAATCCGTTCAGCCTGTTTGAGCCATGTGCTGACGAGGAAGAATTTAAAGCCCTCGAATATACTTTTTTTTCCGGTTTCGAGTAGACCGGGGCTAGTTGACACGCTACGCTGAAATTGTTATTCGCAATGAAGCTACATGAAAAGAATCGCAAAAATGCAATGAGTTATTTATAATGCACAAATTTATAATATTTACAATTAATTTTTTTTTCATATATTTGATTGATGATTGTATAATATATTTTTTGTATAGTCGTCCCAACTAAACATAGGGATTTCCAATGTATCATTTTTTTTCCAATGTAGTTCTAACCTTTGAGTCCTCTGGTTTTCCATCCGTGTTCATGGCTCATCCTCAGGCGCTTTTCAATGTTTATTTTCGTCCTGAGAGGAGGAGGAATTTCGTGCATCCACGACAATACAGGAGAAGATAGACCAGCGTAGGGTGTGGACCCCCGCCTCGGTCGGGTGTCGAGACAGAGTTTGTTTGGCACTGGTCCTCGGACCATGCTTTTTCATCCTTCGGCCTTCGCTGCCTCCCTAACGCTTTTACGGCAAAAGACCGCGACTGAATCGAAGCTTTTGCTGTGGCTATCTCTCGACTGTCCTTTTGCCCGTAGCGCGAGACTCACTCGGGCGGAGACGACGAGCTGTAATTAAAGTCGTATGCGCATGGAGGTGTACCGTTGACGGTTTTTCGAAAGCAGTTTGATGCCACGGTTTTCATCCCATCGGTATACCGGGCTTTTGCATACCCTACCAGAGGCAGACGGAGAACGAGCCTTGAAATGTAAATTGCGTAGGATGCGGGCTTTGATGGGAAAAGAGGATAGAAAAAAGAAAAAAAACGACTACATTTTCGACAATTTGATGCTACTGATGGGAGTGCGCTATTTCGCACGTTACGAAACTCCGCGAAACGAATCACTGGCTTTCCGTGGACACAAAGTTTTGTTGTAATTCTATCACGTCGCGCTAATCACTGTTCGTCCATTCGATTAATTAGAAGGAAAAGGAGCTCCGCGAAGGGTCCGACGAAGGCAGGATATCAATTAACTAAAAAGATTTTATACCGAGGAAGGCGCGGGGATATGGTGGGTGGGGTACGAGGTTTGGCTTAGGCTGGAGAACTCACGCGAATAATATTTCGGGGGTTCATTCCCGCAGACAAGCTTAATCCCCGGAGAGTGAGTCATGATTTATGCTTTAATATCGCACCGGGGTTGCGTAATAAGGTACCGGTGCTGCGCTTAAGATGTTTTTCGCGCGTATACGAAGCGCGAGACGGAGGGAGTCGGAGCCGAATAGCAAAGCAAGCGAGATAGAGCTCGAGAGCCAGAGCAGTAATTAATTTACATTCACGCGCCGCGCGAACGAGAAAAGCGGCTGGGCGGAAAGGGAAATGAACGCAAACGGTGTGCCCCACCCCCCCAGCCCCCCTCGCCGGTCCACACAGAAGCAGAACCGAGCACCAGGAGGTGGTTAACACGGTCTGGTGTACCGCAAGAGAACAGCGAAAGCAGCGCACTAGCAACTAGCACCGCTAGTCCAAGAGCCAACCAACTCATGGGCTACGCTTTCGCGAACGTGCACGGTCATTAATAGTAATCACGGTGCAACAAAGAACCGGGACTGCTACTCGCTACCCGAGAATCCAGATTTGATCTACCGAGTGGAAATTCTCTTACGCACGTCGTCTCCCGTTCGGACTCCAGCACCCATCCTCCCGGGCTGGAGAAAACTTAAGCGGCGAAGAATTTCTCACAATTTACGCAAGACCCGAATAATTTTGTTTTTTTTTCTTACTACTCGTCTAGAACCGATAGATTGCAAAGATTCCGAGGAAAACACTTACTTCGAGATGCATGAAATAAAAGGGCGCTTAAATCACGAAGAAGAAAGAACTTGGGCGAGTTAAAAAAACATGCAAAACCGCCGTTGGTGTATGCGAAACTTGTTTTTTACTAGTTTTCCTGCGATACTAAATATCCGCCGAGATGCAATGAAACTGTTAGAATCGCGAAAGTAAAATAGATCGCGATGAAAAAAGGGCGTCTCGTTTAAATGTATAACCGTGTAACACAGTACCACCAATTATCGAACTTTATTCATCCGTGATAGTTTACTTTCTTTCCTATCGTCCCAATTTTATCGCAAACTCGTGAAATCCAGGCGAATTATCGACTCCGAAAGTTTTTTTTTCCGGCGGTAGGCGAGAAAGATCGTGAGAGAAGAGGAAGATTAAAAGCGAAGGAAAGACTCGTTCGTGCCAAGGTATGCCCAGGAGGGTCTTAATCGCGATTCGAGCAACGTCGAAGAAGTTTAAATCCCAGCAACTAAGTACAGCCGAGCTCGCCGGTTGCGAGAAACCTCGATTTTCCTTCACCGAGAGATTTCCGGCTTCCGGTAAAACGGACCACCCTCATTTCTTCGCTGATTTTTCGTCGGTTCGCGTCACAGATATTTTCAGATCGGCATTGTCGCTTTAACGAGACTCGTCGGTTACTCGTGAGTTATCTACAACTTACAATTGGTATTCTTCAGCTACGCCATATGCCATACATGTTAGATGACTCAATGTTTTGCTCATATAACACGAAATCTACGTAGGACAAAGAATTATTAAAAATTCTTCAAACAGGCTTCGTCCGTTCTTCATCAGCCTGAGTAAGAGAAATACACAGAATTGTGCCAATAACTAGCGTCGAACTGGTTTCTAAAAAAATCCTTGTATAGTTAACCCGATATTGGTGGTCTCGGCAGTCCAATAGCCGGTGCAGAGACGCCAGCCGAGTCAGTCGCGCCCTTCCGTTCGGGCCCGTCACTCCCGAGAGTTATGGTGGCCGAATGAGTGGCTTGGGCGGGCGCGCAAACGTCGCATAACTTACTTCTTCGCTTTTTTTCTTTCCCCTGTTCCTACTTCTTGCCATCTCGGAGCTCGCTTCTTCTTTCCGGAATGTCTATAAATACGGTGGGGAAAGGATCGAACCATCCGAATACCCTTTAGTTGTTTCTGCAATGAAATCGTCGCTATTCTATCGAGGTAATGCTACTCCGAGCGCACTTGGAGGCTTCCGAGTCCATTTACCGATATCACGTACGACTTTCTTAGGGACGTTTCCTCGAGTCTCGCTTACTCGACCCCTCTCGAGATTCTATCGTGCTCCATAGAGCCCTGTAATGAACGTCTTTCAGACGGTTTGTCCCAAATTTTCAGACCCTCGAACTATCCCTTCCCCCGTAGACTATAAGAGTACAGTGCGACTGTCGAGAGGGGGAGGATAGACGGGTGCGAGTCACGCCGGAAGTGATACTATCTCTACTGCGAAGCTACTGCCCGTTGCTGGTTCTCTCGTGCTTTTGGCCCTCCCCCGAAGACCCCGAATCGATACTTCGGGTCTAGTCTCAGGAATGTCTCGAGGGTTCTCAACTCTTGACCCCACACTCGACTGCTCGCCACCTCACTCTCGAAGATGATACGGAGGAATGAAAAGAAGAAAATTTTACAAGGTACATATCCTATGTACAATATAATGAAATGCTCGCGGAGGCGTCGGCAAAGCCAAACATGAAACGACGCAGACAACTCTTCACGATGGTTGGGTTATACGCTAGGAAAATAATGATACGCGTGTCCGTTTGACGTTTGCGGGGGTGTCGGGTCTCTGACACTCCGTGCGGTCTCGTGGCTATACGTAAAGTGAGTTTTAACGTCGGACTCCGCGCGCTTCCCCTCCCACCGACGTGTGGCGAAGAGTAAAAACATACAGCAACGAGTGAAACGTAGAATTGTGGTTCTACGGATACGAAATAAAAACACAAGCGGAGAGAAATATAGGAAGAAGAAAAGAGACAGATGGGGCGGTGGGAGAAAGCGGGATGGAATATGTGAAATTGCGTGAGCGCATAGCCCACACCGGCCGCCGTCTGGGAATGAAAATGTCATAAATCGTGGAGAGTCCGAGAGATATACAGAGCGAGGCGAGCTTGCGATCCGTCCTCTGTCCTGAGGGAATAGGTGCGCTCGAACCTCCCCACCATTTCTGCAATATCTACCTCCGTGCAGAGGCCACGAAGCCGCGGCAAACCTCGAAACTATATCATACCATTCGTACGAATGTGGATACGCTATGTGCGATAGCGTTGAGTCAATGGCTGGCTGACGATTCCCGCTCGCGACGGTCACGCAACAAGATGGACGAACGGAATTCGCTACAGTCGTTGCTGTGTGACCACCAAACAATGGTTCTATAACCTTCAGTCAATGGTGGCTAATGGTTTCGTAAGCATTACAAGAAAACCTATCGCACGATAAAATTCAGAATTAGGCTGACCTGTTCATCACCAAGTCGACATGTAGGGTAGAAATACCGATTTTGGCCATCTTTAGGCGATTCCCGACCACCATGGTCGAAAGAATACATACACACGTATATTGATCTGAATGCATTTAACTCCCAAAACGGGTCGTCGATCATACTTACAATTAGTATGAATACCATTCAAGCCTAAATGTGGATCTGCCAACAAAAATCGATTCCAAAATAATAACCATGCATACGATCATAGCCGCCGCAACGGGGCGAAAGCGACGCATGTAACCTAAAAAATTCGTAACCATAATCCGGAATTCTATAGGAAAAGAATGAGGACACGTCGGATTGCTCGAATGAAAAATTGAACAGATGCCTTTATGCTGCCATACGTATTACAGTGGACACTATGCTATTCTTTCCATGTACCCTGTCGCTTCGTGTACTATACGTACCCTTTCTCTTTACTCTTTTGCAGCACAATGCATAGCACCCCTGGGAATGCAGGCCGGAGTGATACCGGATGTCGACATCACCGCGAGCTCGAGCTTCGACAGCGGTAACGTTGGACCTCATCATGGACGGTGAGTTTGTTCTCTATGCACTATAGATAAGTCTTTTTTTTTATGCACCCCCTTCATCGTGGCCCCGTCGTCTCCTTTCCACGCGTACCCCTGGCATCACCACTTAGCAATCTTCCTTCGCGTCTCCGATCGAACGCTCGACTCTTTCGCTAAGCGACGCAATTGGCGATCCCAAAACTTCGCTATATCTCGGCTCATCTAATGGCGTTCGAAAAGTCTGGAAATACTTTTTCTCCCGCTCTTTTCAGCGACTCGCCACAACTCTGGATAATTTGTTCACGTCGGTTGGATCTTTCTCGGAATCACCGATGAAAGTTTCAACGAGAACCGACAGGATCGAGGAAAGAACCATTGATAGGTTTCTCGCGCTACTCGTTATTTCAACTTTAACGATTAACCCGTGGGTAGACTTCAATCGGTATACGTACGCTGTCGGATTTCCGGTGATTAGTTCCCATCGATCGATTGATTACAACGTATCAACCCAATGACTCGTCCGACGATTGCGGACGATTCTTTGCCAATAGTTCTTCCAAACCGTTCGGAACTTGGGACGTGGTAAAATCAGACGATTGATCTATTTTTTTCGACTCCTTGCTAGAGTGACCGTTTTGTCTTGTTTAGATTTGTTGTTCAATGTGAAGTTTCGCGACGGTTAACTGCCTTCTCGATTTAACTGCCCTTGAACTCGAAAGCATCAATTTTTGGTGCAGTTTCGAAGAAATGAAAAGTGGGTTCCTGCGGAGCCATGCGTGGGGTCGCAGAACTGCAAAAATATGTATGATTTTTTCGGATTAAAACAGATGTTGCTAACTTTCAGATGATTAATACCCTGAAACAATATGTTAATTCAGAAAACCAATAGTTAGTTGGCGCAACTGCATCTCAACAAAATATTTGCGGAAATCAACCAACTATTCTCCCAATAATTTTTCCTCTGTCCATCAGCAAAAATGAATGGAATGTAGGATACTTTTTAATACCGAAGTACAATAATACTCGATGAACGTTAGCCTATTGGCCACGATGAGAGTTCCAAGTACAGTCCCGCTTGTCCGGGAGTATTAATCGCCGGTAGCTTCGCATTAATCACTCAGCGTAGCGACGACGAGATAGGAGAAGAGAGTTCTACACCTCTAATTCGACCGCACACGTATCCACAATGAGAATTGATGACGGGTTCCCGTCCCGCATGTGTGCGGTCCGAGTGCAGCACCAGCAGAGTGTGCAGCAGCACACGATTCTCTCGAAACCCCGAACCGATCGTCGCTTTCACTTGCTTTCTCTGTCCCTCTGTATTCGTTCAATGGTCCTCTTCCTGCAGCAACACAGCTTGCACAGCCAGCACAGTTCGTAGTTGCAGTGTCTCCGTATCAAGCGTGTCGAGGCTTTTAAGCGACATTAACGACCATCTGGTTCTATCCTGCGATTATCCATCCCTTCCTTCCCTCCGACCCCGGTACTAGACGCGCCGCTCCTAATTATATCGATCGCTTGCGTTCTCCGGAGTTCCTCGACCGAAATTTACCTCGAACACGCAGAGACCCCCCCTTGATGTCTATACTGCGAATCTATGTGCCCCAGTGTGGTTACCGTTGTATCAACCGGGCATTTGGATTCAACTTTACGATCCTACGGGCTTCCCGGGAATTATTCCTACCGGCGCAATTTGTCGAAACAAGTCCCCGCGGGGATTTGGAAAATTGCTCCGGCGGTTCATGACATCGTGTCACGAATAAGTATGCAAAGCTCGGGCTTTTCCTCAAAGCCCGTCCTTATGAATTCAATTTGCGTCAATCATTCGACGAGCAAGGAGGAATCTCGTTGTTGTTTATTAAACGCATACATCACCCATCGAGGATAGGGAAAGCATTAGACACTTCGGATGTACGACGGTGATGACGGAATGAACGGCAACGAACAAGGGACTGGAAAGAGCCCACTTCTAACTTCGACAAAGCTTCTCTTAGACTTCTCTCGCTTGTCTTCGCAGACATTTACGCCCCTATCCCCATTATACGAGGCTCGGTGACGCTCAACAAAGTCGATTACCGTACTCTTTCGTCCTGTCCTCGTCTATTACCCACCTTCAAAGTTCCTAAGCAAACTTAAGATCCTACTTTGTGGCTTAACGGCGGCAATGTGAGACGAGTGCTCTCTCGTCTACTGGAATCTCATTTGGAACCTTGCTCTCTCGGGAACTCCGAACGTTATAAAACGATACGAGTTTGGTGTTCCACGTTGCCGCGAGAGACTCCATCCGTTAACCGAAACATTTGAGACGTTCAATCCTGAAAAATTGTTAAAAAAAAGATACTAAAAATCGTTGAATTTTCTGCTTTTCTGAAAATGTTTCCAATTCCGAGTGCAATTAACGACTCGTACGTTGCAAGACTTTGATGTTGCATTTCCGTACGCTTTGATGAGCCACCAAGAGAGACCCATTCGCTCTACCGGGAAGTCACATCTTTCTCGTATCTAGTTCTCTTCGGTTGGATTCAATAAAAGTTCCTTACGAGGAAGCGTATCGCTAGACTCTTCATCTGTGTGCCCGAAGAGCTTTCTCGCGAGCTTTCACCCAGTTAGTGTGCATTCGTTCGACTCTTCTACCGACTTTCACTCTTTGAGACGCTGAGACGAGAGCAGATGGGCGCGACGAGACGCGAACATAATCGCCCCCGCGGTGATTTATCGTCGTGAGAGACCCTTAAAGGAAAACTCATGGTATCTCCGCCACCAGCAGCAGCGGGAGGCAGGGGCCAACGCGCGTCAGCTAGACCACGGACTTTTGGAATGTCTTTGATCCGCTGACTGTATCAAAGTGGCCTCGAGGCAGTTCGAGCTCTCTTAATGGGCTATGAGTTATGGGCTCCGTTGCTTCTTCCATCGCGAGTCTTCCGCTCGTTTCCTGAGGCGCGGGCGCGTGGATTATTCTTATAGTAATATAAACCGCGACGGCTCTAAACTAAACGGCCTCTTCCCGCCATCGAGCAATTCGCGGACGTACACAGATGTACCACCGTGGCTTCGTGGCTGAGTTCGGCGTTCATGTATTAATAACGGAAAGGAAGATAGAAAGATATGCGGAGAATCGTGAACGAAGCAAGGCGCCGAGCGCAGCGCAGTGTCACTTTGCGCTCCACCGCTTCGCAGGATGACCGACGCGCGAACGCTTCTCATGCTTTTAGTACTTATTTGCATCTCTCCGTGCTTCTCATACTCCTGTCTCGTTCTCTACGATCTTCTCGGGCTTGAATTTCCTTCGATGAACTGAAATTCGTGTTTCATTGTACAGTGCACTGTAAAGAATTCAATTGAAACTGCAACGCGTGATCGTAACGTGAACGATTATTAATTAATGATTAAACGAACTTACCAAGTGAAGTTCAATCATGATTGTAAGAGCGCCTCTTCCGAAGAGATCACATATGTAGTACCCCCCACTTCCCACAGTGTCGCCACAAAGTTTTAAAGCCTAGGGAAAAAATTTCCCTATGATACTACGCGGACTCGCACGCCGTGCGCGCGCCCGCGTCCATCTTCATTCTTGAAAGCATTGCCGTGACTTCCTTTACGGGAATCTCCCTCGAGATGCTTGGGAGGGAGGGACTGATCTCTTCGGAAGAGGCGCTCTTACAATCATGATTGAACTTCACTTGGTAAGTTCGTTTAATCATTAATTGTAATTCGCGCCTCTTCCTCGAGATCACATATGTAGCTGTTTAAAGCTAGTTACGGCAACATTACTTAGTAACCCTTTTATCTAATTTTTGTAAAAAGGTGTTACAACAACAAATCAGGAACTGATAATACACACAAGATAATGTTATAATAATAGTGATACCTTATATTTAAACACACGTATAATGACATATGTCAACTTTTCTTAACAATCCAAGATTGCCTCGGCGAAACCGGCGCTTTCTGCCGGAATGTTCCGGTCGTAAAAACGAGCGAAGGTTTCGGAGTCTCTTGACCAACCCGCTGTTTTGCGTATCAAGTCAATATTGACCCCCTGTCGCTTTGCTGCTGATGTAGCCGCATGTCGCGTACTATATGCCGAGAAAGTGTTAACGTCTATGCCACTTTCGGCCATTACTCGTTTTATCCAACGACTAAGGGTCTGAGTGCCGACTGCTTGATGTGGTTTCTTAAATGATATAAATAATTTCGATCCTGGTTTACGTAAGTCCTTCGTTCTATCGATATACGACAATAGGGTTGACGCGACACAAATAGATTTGTCATGCGAGAAGAACGGAAGTCTCAGTACGGGTTGTTTCTTCTTTGGCCCGGACGTTTTTATGTTGTCGGGAATTTTTATCTCGATCGTACTTTCGTCGGATCTATGAACGTTACGCGGATCGATAAGGGACAGCGTTTGCATACGGTGGCCCGTCGTTAGTGCTAGTAATGCTACGAGTTTTAACGTTAAGCATTCTAGGCTAATTGACTCGTTTGGACACCACTGCGATAAATATTTTATAACGATCTGAGGGTTCCACGTCGAGTCGTACTTCGGCGCCGCTGGCCTCAATTTTGCAACGCCTCTGAAAAATCGTTGAATGTTTTCGTTTTGTCCCAAATGAGGCCCCAGTACTAGAGAGATCGCCGATCTATAACAGTTTAGCGAGCTGTACGATGCTTTCCTTTTAAATTCCTCCGTAAGAAACGCGAGCACGTCACTTGAGGAACCGGTAAACGGGTTAATTTTCTTAATTGAGCAAAATTTCCACCATTTTTTCAACCCGGATTCGTATTGGCGAAGCGAAGATTCTGATAACGATGCCGTTAATATCTCGACTGATTCCAGTGGTACCTCTCTCCGGATGAACGCCTCCCCGATAATTTGGCGGCAATTAGTGAAAGGCGTTGCCACAAAGGATGTTCCTCCCTGCTGGAAGAGCGTAACAAATTAATATTCGGTTGAAAAACAATGGGTTCATCGGCCAGTAAAGATAAAAAAATCGGGAACCAAGGCTGTGTTTTCCAGTACGGTACGACAACTATGCCGTTCGCCCCTTCGCGTTCGATTTTCCTCAACATTCTCAGAATCACCGAGAAGGGCGGAAACGCATAAAAAAACCATTTTTCCCAACTCAGGGTGAATGCGTCTATGCCGATCGACTCGGGATCTCTCCGCCAAGACACATATTGCTGGCATTTCGCGTTCGCTCTGCTCGCGAATAAATCTATTTGTGGATATCCAAAGTTTTTTATAATTTTTTGAAACGCGTTGTCCGATATCTCAAATTCTGTCTCTGATTGTGATCTCCGAGACTCATGATCAGCCTCCACATTCTCGCTTGATCGAATATATGCGGCGGAAATCCATATTTCTCTCCGCTCACACCATTGCCAGATTTCTTTTGTAAGAGCACTAAGTCCTTTGTATCGACTGTCTCGCATTCGGTTGATATAGGCGATCGCCGTCGTATTGTCTATACGTAACAAGACACTACATCGTCTTTTATCGTTTGCGAAACATTTTAGGCCGAAAAAAGCGGCTCTCAGCTCTAATACGTTTATGTGAAGCTTTAAGTCCTCAGCGGTCCAGAATCCGTGACTACGCCGACCTTTACAGTATACGCCCCATCCTGTGCGTGACGCGTCTGAGAAAATTTCGAGTTCGAACTGCGCTTCGTCTATCGGAGCACTCGCGGTGCGAATGTTTTCATCCCACCACGCGAAATCTTCGTTAAAGTCTTGTGTAAGACTTATTCTTGCGTCGAAATTATTATTATTCGCCTCTAGCGCGCGATCCCGCTCTTTCTCGAATCCTCTTATATAGACCATCCCATATTTCAACGCTGGACAACGGGAAACAAGAGTACCTACGAAAGCCGCAAATTCTCTGATAGAGCAATGTGCCAATTTTCTGAACTTTCTTATTAACTCGACTGTACGTAAAATTTTATCTTCTGGCAGCTCTATGGACATTTTCGCGGAGTCAAAAATTAGTCCCAAATATTTGCAGCGCTGAGTGGGGATTGTAAGACTTTTCTCGACGT
This sequence comes from Ischnus inquisitorius, assembly GCA_963924025.1. Lineage (NCBI taxonomy): Eukaryota > Metazoa > Arthropoda > Insecta > Hymenoptera > Ichneumonidae > Ischnus > Ischnus inquisitorius. The sequence goes on along the minus strand of OZ001245.1, from coordinate 4,745,087 downwards.
TAATCACAAATCCGAGCTCTTGTAAGAGCGTCATCGTTTCGCGAATATTTTTTACACAACCCTCGTACGACTTATCGATAACGAGGATATCGTCAAGATAAAATACGGATGTTAGCCCTTTTTCTCTTAAATACGCTGCTACGGGTTTTAACAATTTGGTAAATACGCACGGTGCTACATTTAAACCAAACGGTAAGCACGTGAATTCGAATAGCTCGGCCTTGTACATGAAACGCAAAAATTTTCTGCTTTTTGATTTTATCGGCACGAGATAGTATGCGTCTTTCAAATCTATTGTTGCCATATAATTACCGTCGCCGATTAACCTTTTCGCGACTTTCCAGTTCTCGATTTTGAAATGCTCCGCGACGATAAATTCGTTAAGTTTCTTGAGATTTAAAATCATTCGTTGCGTGCCATCTGGCTTTGGCCTTAAAAAGATGTTTGACACAAATTGTCCTTTTGTCACGTTGCATTTCTCAATCGCGCCTTTTGAGATTAATTTTTCGATTTGGTTTTCGATTAAAATTTGTTCGTTAGCATCCCACATGGGTTCGACCGGAGGGCGATCTTGTCTCGGATACTCTGTGAAGGGTATCTCATACCCTTGAACCCATTTGCGAATTACGGGATCCCTTGTTACCTTTGACCAAGCATTGGCAAAAAATTTTAAGCGGCCCCCTGGTTTACCTACATCTGTCGACGAGTTTAACGACGTCTCCCGTAATGGTGAGTCGACTCTCTGCGGTACGATGTCTTCTTCGCATCCGATCTGTTGGACGATGGCTGACGACGCCCGCTCGACGTTGGCCGGCGATTGTACGGCTGACTGTACGGCAACTTCGACATCGCTTGACGCGGCGGGCCCCGCGCGTTTTTTGGTTTTTTATTCGAGTTGTTCTGCTGCTGCTGAAGTTTCGTCGGCTGTTTCAATTCCTTCGATGTTCGTTCCAAGTTCTTCGCCGTCTTTAATTTTTCTTCCAAGTCGGCTCCAAACAGCCATTCATCGACGGCTGTATTAGATAGCGTGCTCTTCAACGACGCGTTCAAAGTTGAAAGAATGAGCCCTTTTCGAGCAAGAGACTCTTCTCGATGTACAGACGTGAGTAATCTGCCTGCGTCGCTCAATTTTTCTATTAATTCAAGTTTCGCGGAGCTGTCGACTTTCAATGTTATCGAAAGTGCTCTGCCTATGGCCGCGAGACATGCAGCGATCCGTTCTTGTTTTTCGACAATACGTTTATCTCGTTTTGTCGTGTTCTCTTGTACGGAAGCCGTGATCTCCGCGTTTAGCTTCGGCACGACGATAAAGGCGCAATTTTCCGGCGCCGGATATTTTTCTATTAATGTTTTTACCTCTTCTTCCGGGAGACCTTTCTTCAGAATTTCTGACCAGCGGAGAGCTATATCTTTATGTACCGCCGCCGCGGTTTTCTTATCGGCTTCGAGTCGTGCCCCGATGACTCCCAGAATTTCTTCTTGTAACTCGATTTCGTGTTCGGGTATTTTTTCGGCTTCTTCGTCTATCGTTTTTTCCTCCCCGGCCCTGCCTTTTTCCTCGGGCACCAGCCGGGCACGCGATGTCGAGCGCGATTTTTCTCGGCCTATCGAGTTGTCTGGCGCAGCTCGCGCCGACGAAGGCCTCGACGGTGATTGTTCTGACGAGCGTCTTGCTCGTGATAGACGCCGTTGCGGGGAACGCATTGGCGAGTTTCTCGGTGTATGCTGAACCGACGGGCGTCTTGACGTAGAGCGCGCCGGCGAGTTCCTTGATTCGTGTTGACCCGGCGAATGTGCCGACGAGGACCTCGACGTATGTCGATCCGACGAGTATCTCGAACGAGATCGTGACGTTCGTTGATTTTTCGTCTGAGAGTCATGCGATGCAGACCGAATCGACGACTGCCTCGATGAAAATCGAGATCGCGAACGTTCTCTCCTGTACGGTGAGCGTCGAGTTTGTGATCTTCCTCGTGACTGCGAACGATCTGCCGAGCGGGTCGACGCGCGGCGATCGCGTCGGCGATTTCGTGACCTCGAGCGCTTACCTGTAAACAAACCATTGATTCAGATGCCATATAGCATTCTGTGTTCCTCGCATTTGTTTGGTTTTCTCCCGCAACGGGGATTTCCGGCGATGTCAGTCAGCCGCCAACGTGCCTCGCGGTTAACATAACCGGGCTGTCGTGGTATCGTACTGTTTTCCTTCGTCAAACGAAGGTGTGCGATTTGGTAAGAGCCAAACGCACACTGCATAACGATAAAATCGTTTGCAGAATCGACAGCCGTCGATACAGTACTCGGACCCCGAAACTCGGGTTCCAACGCGTCGGCCGTCCCACGGACAACAAAAGTGAGGTTAGCCCTCTACTTACGACGCGCATCCTTCTTTCGGTCCAATTTTTCCTCGAGTCGACGAATTTTTCGTCGAATTCTGTTCTCCTTGTCCTCCTCATCCGTTGACGATGACCTCTTCTTTCCTCTTCGTCCCATGATTTAATTTATTTGATCGCTTAGATGTGACGACACCGACACAAAGCGAAAGAATGAAGATGGACGCGGGCGCGCGCACGGCGTGCGAGTCCGCGTAGTATCATAGGGAAATTTTTTCCCTAGGCTTTAAAACTTTGTGGCGACACTGTGGGAAGTGGGGGGTACTACATATGTGATCTCGAGGAAGAGGCGCGAATTACAATGGCATTATTATTCTTCACTCGATACTCTCGCCGTGCAATTCGGCCAATTGAAAATTCGTTTTGCATATGCGAGAGGAAAACTGGTATTCGCAATTATTAGCACCGTAGCCGTAAGGCGTATTGCCGTTTGCTTCTAGGTAGGTTCGCTTGTTCTCTCGCGTCCGCTACTGCTTTTGCGTTCTCCTCGCGCTCGCACGGAAGTACTCTTATCCTCCCCCCCCCCCCCGCCCCCTCCCTCCCGCCCCTTCGCTTCCTTCTCATCTTTAATTCATGTCATCCTGGTGCTCCTCGAGAGTCGATCGATAAATTATAATCCGCCGAGGCCTCCGGTGCAGATGCAAGACAGAGAGAAATATCATTGCTGGCAACATCGGGAAACGGTATGAAGAGCGAGAGACGGAGAGCCGGCGGTTATCCGGCGTCGCGAGGGGGTTGATACAGAGGCGCGAGAGTAGCCCATGATGCAAGTCCTCGCTGTGTATATTTATGGGGGGTGGATTTCCCTCGTCGCGCGAAACGCGACGACGCGGATCCCGCGTGCCGACGACTATAGTATACGGCTATGTATGTATAGAATAGTATAGTACCATAGCCAGACTCGTTCCCGACAGCACCTCTCGTCCCAATTAGCGCTGTTCGCACGAGGGAAAATCCAGTTGCGCACTCGGAACGTTCGTACGTATGCATACTGTACTCGAATAACTACGAGCAATCTCCCGTCCGCTCTAGCCCTCCCCCCCGACACCCTTCCCCATCCACCCCGCGCGTCTCCCTTCTTCACTTCACGCACAGCTTTCGAACGTCGTGTTCAATTATGGCTGATTAATGCTCCCGATGCTTTATCGCCGGCAAAGGGGATTCGGAGAATTTTATTTTAATTGACCTGAAAATCGTCGGGAGTGCGGCGTAATTTTTTAATCATCATTTATCGTTATTGCGCATACCTTTTTTTTTCTACACCTGAATTTATTTGATTTTGCAATAATTTAATATACATAGTTTCATTGCAAATTGACGAAACTCTTTTGAATTTTTCATTCATTGTATTTTTGATGTCTTTTTCATTCTCGAATTTTTACTGTAATACATTTTATTTGCGGCGAGGCTTGAAAATGTCAGGAAATTATTCAGACTGTAGCGAATGGGGCACTGCAGGGTTTTGGTATTTTCGTTCGTCATCGTTGCCCCAGAGTGTTCTGGCCTAACCGTGGCAGACGGGGGCGACTAAGATTATTTTTCTTTGCTTCCCGAACGATTTTCGTGGAAGGGCAAAAAAAATAAAGCTTTCGAACCGAAGCGTGTTGCGCCCCGGGTTTTCGGTTTAAGTTAATCGGTGAAAAAATATTTGTGCTTCCAGACTTAAGCAAGAGAGTCACGGCGGTGCTTGGTGCCCGAAGCAACAGATCACGAAGGAGCCAAAGGAGTGGTTGGAAATCGACCTGCACACCGTACACATGATAACCGCCACCGGGACACAGGGAAGATTTGGCAATGGCCAGGGCGTCGAGTACGCCGAGGCGTATCAGCTGGAATACTGGCGTCCCAGACTCGGCAGATGGGTACGATACAAGAACGTCCGAGGCGAAGAGGTAAGAAAATCATTTTAACTATATAATATCAGCTCTTATTCAAAAAACATAGATTTTATTGGAATAATACATTTCTACATTCCGACACTATTTGTTTTTGTAAAAAAAAAATTATTTGTATTTGTAAAAAAAATTTGTTAAATCTAATGCTAGAGCATTTTTTACGTCTGAATGCCAAAAATAATGAAAAGTACAAATTATTTCATGGTATCAATAAATTTGTGAAACTGGAAAGGCGCTCATGCCGAAAGCACATAACCATAGACCGCGAGTTGGCATTGTTTCCCGTCCGTGAACGGCAAACCTCCCGTGCTTGCGCGAAATAAGCTTTTCGTAATCTTCGTCGTTAGCGAGAAAACAAACCTGTCCCCGACGTTATACCTATTTCTGTAAGCCCTCCCCGCGAGCCCGACTGCCGTTTATTGTCAAACATTCCCGGAGTCGCGTCGCGCTCGTCGTCTCGAGTGAGCGAACGTAGACGACTTCGCCGTCGAATCATTACAACGGCAACGACACGGCACGCACTAGAGGCAATTCGATCGTTATACGTACCCGAGACATCCCGGCAATAAGATAGAGAACGAGCAAACAAAAACGGAGGGTAAGGAGGGGAAGCGTTGTCGAAGCTCCCGGCCTCGTCTACTCTTGCGATTCGGGTCTATTCGCGATGTTTCCTCGGAACTTGCGGGGAATATAAAAGAAAAAAAAAGAGAAAGAAGAGGCCAGGCGATGAGGGTGTGCTTGCAAGCTTATTTGTATAGGAGGGCCTACGGATCAATAAAATGAGGGAAGGTCGTCGCGTGCACGAAGTCTCCTGGCTTTTCGTCCTACCTAGGCAGCCCCTTCTCCTATCGCGTGTTACACCTTATACAGGACGATTCATAATTCAATTTCTCACTGTAGCGAAATTTTCGCGCCCGCGGGAAAGCCGCCGGGTACGGAGTCAGAGCGTCGCAATGCTATAAAAGCCCGCGCCGCAGTTACAAGGGTCAAAGACATTATTTGCCACTGAAAGGCTACCGTCGTCGCGAGTTCGCTCGTAGTAGGTGGTGACCCGGGTCGTCGTGGTCAGAGACGGCGAAGGAGACGGCGACGGTACAACGAGAGAAAAAAAAGATATACACAAAAATAAAAGAAGAAGCGGTTTAATAGACGTCGCAGTGCATTAACATATAACGCCGGGCGTTGGCCTCTCGCTTCCCGTCTCGTTGCGCCTCCTTTTCGCTTCTCCGACGCCGCAAAACCAACGGCAATTGAGATTTGTCTACGGATGCCACGAAAGCGGTGAGAAATAAAGATACTGAATCGAAAGAAACGAAAAAGAAGGAAAAAAATTACAAAAAGACAACGACGTTGTTGTGTATAATTTAGGACCAATTATGCCAGGGACCATACGGAGAAAGAACGAGTCGAAACAGCGAGAGCTCTTCCCCTCTTTTACGACGCCGTCGTGGCACACGACTCACTGTTCCCTCGGGTGGGCGGAAAGATAAATATTGAGACTTCTCGTGTTTTTTTCTTCCTCTTCTTCTTCTTCTTCTTACCGAGTAACAACAGCGCTCATCGTCTTTCTCACGTTTCTTTCGCACTTTCGGCGCTCGTTTTTGTATTGAAATACATTAACGCTAACTATCACCTCCAAACGAAAGCCTGAACAAGCTGGAAGCCATTGTACTCTTCTCATTATCGGGACGGCTTGTAAAAATATTTCTAGCCTTCTTTGTTGAAAAAAATGAGATAAAAGATTTCCCTCAGGGACCATTACTCGCCTTTCTCTATTATGCTTTCGGTTGAAAATCAATCATCGATTTATGGATTCCCAAAAAAAAAAAGTATCGTCTCAAATGCCCTGATCCCTTCACAGTGACTTTTTCAAATCCGATGCAGCGAGAAACTTTTATTATTTCTATGCCACATAGAGCTCCGAATACCTCGCCGTAGCCACCGCACATCCCTTTTCTTCGCTAAGTACTTCTATAATACTTCTGCCCTGCGTCGACTACAATGGAGTGGCAAAGAGCCGAAGAGTGCATTTCACTCTGCGGATCGACTGAAACGCCCGACCACACGCGAGTCTATACTACTTTGAGGCCCTTCTCGTTCAACAATAAGACACATTCTTTGAGGGCGTTGATCGATAGAGCTTGGGCGCTTTGTAACCATACCTATATGTATAGATATAAAGTACGCTACAGACAGGCGTTACAGTATGCCGTACAAAGTGAAACGCACTTTTCGAAAGAGCCCCCCAGGAATATAGCATGCCGCGCTATATATCCTACAACTAGGCTCTCTATGCCGTACAAGAGTCACTGTGAGGCAAAAGTGTAAATTATCGCTCGGAGCATCGAGAAATTCTCGGAGTTCTCCGCGTCTGGTCCGAAAGGAGGAGACGTCGGCGATGCGGCGAGACGAGCGAATAAGGGTCCGACGTCGTACACGTAGAGACGTGGCACAAACGGGCCCCCAGGGCGAGCGAGTACCCATGGCGAGAAGAAACCCGCGGGCGTGAAAGACAAAGACTCTCTTATTTCCCACTTACGCGAACGTTGCGAGAGACCCGGCGGAACGCCACTTGACTCCCCTGCGTTGTGTGTATCTATGTGTGTGTGTGTGTGTGTGTGGCACAATCCTACATGGGCAAAGGTATAAAGTCGAGGTTTGCAATGGGTTGCATGGGTTTGATCTCACGTATGGCCGATACGTGACCGAGTCGAGTGAGGGTACCCGCCTTTACTGTTCCTCTCTCACAGTTTCTCGCCTCTCGCACCGTCTGTTTCTCCTCTCCGTGCTCCTCGCCGATCCGTTCCTCTCGCAGCGTGTCCTCGTAGTTTCGACTCGCGCGATATCGACAGGTGCAAACTCTCTCGTTTAACAACGCGACGACGAAGTGAGAAGGTGAAAGAGCACAAGGGAGAAATGTATGTGTGTGTGTGTGTGTGTGTGTGTGTGGAACGCCAGATCGAGGGAACGAGCGTTTTGTGCTAGCATGCACACAAACGGGAAATGTGCACGTAGGTAGGTACTCGGGACACGTACTGCACCTACAGGTAAATGACTTTCGTGCCCCTGTGAGCCACTCTTAACTGTGAGTTTGCTACTCATACGTGCGCGCATGTTTGTGTGTGGTATAGACTGACTCACCGGTAATCGCGAACGAACGAGTTGCTTCTCGAATCGCACGTTCACGAGTCTCGGGCGGCCCGAGGTTACACCGCGGTATATGTAGGTACAACGGCGCGAAGTGGGTAATTGCAGAACACCCGATCACCCAACGCTACTTTATCTCTGTGCCATCCTTGGGCAACGGGGGAGAGAATGAAGGAACGTCGAGGAGGAGATGCGCATAGGTGCGCTATCTCCGACGATGAATCCGCGGCTCTCTCACGTCGGAGGCGAAGTTTCACAGTCGCCTTTGGCTTCGCTCCTTACCCATCGCATCCTTTCCAAAACGTATCTTTAACACGCTGTCCAAGTACCCGAGTTTCGATGGAATAAAAGTTTTATTTCTCGGCTTACCTCTCGGAGCGCGAACGTGCCAACGAGAAATGGAAGTCAGGTGAAAATTCAACAAGATTTTGGGACCTCGCTCGGCATTTGGAAAATCGGGTTTGTGGAGAATTTCAACGTAGTGGAATCGACTTTGGAAAGACAATTGAAGATTCTAACGAGAATTTTATCTACGCCGGTGAAATGATAAAATAAAGCAACAAATATATCTGCAATGCTCTAATGAGAATCGAGACGACAATAAATAAATGAACGGAGAACTAATCAACAAGTTGAACGATCTAACAACCAGTTTACAAAACTTGTTTTTTTTTTCAAAAAGTAGTTACTACTGAAACCCATTGATACCTCCCAACTCATACATTTTTCCCAGTAGAGTCAATGGAATTCGGAGCTCATTAGATTCCCATGGAAACCAAAGTTTCGATTCTACATTGCTCGATCTTCTTCATCTCGAAATACGGTCGTAACTCAGTTATTTACGATCTACGGTGATAGTTTGAAAAAAGAATAATCGCCGTGAGCCTGCGGCACGAAATGCACAAAGTGTCGACGGGAATTGAGGAAAGACGGCGAGTCAAAGGTCGCACGAATGGAGAACGCGAGTTTCCGAGGTGTTTTATTGTCACTTAAGGAGATCTCCCTTCGCAAAGAACAATGCCCCTCGCGGGTCTATGGCTCGCGTTTACAATAGCTTTTAATAGACTCGGAATGATTTATAACTCGATATCTTTTGACATTTTGTTATACCACACTTAGCTCTCTGTTTGCGGGCCTCTCATGGCCTCATGTGCGCGCATTACGCGATTATAAGTTTCACAGCTAACGAAACGTTTCTTCCTTGTTATGTTTTTCCCACAGGTGATAAAGGGCAACACGAATACGTATCTCGAGTCGAAGCACGAACTGGAGCAGCCAATTTGGGCTAGTAAAATTCGCTTCCTACCGTACGCCTTTCACAGACGTACGGTATGCATGCGAGTCGAGCTGTACGGCTGTCCGTGGAACGACGGAATCGTGTCGTACTCCATGCCGCAGGGCGATCAACGCGGCAATTGGGAATTTTTCGACGCCACTTACGACGGCTACTGGGACGACGAGCTCCGTCGCGGTCTCGGCCAATTGACCGACGGAAGGACCGGACCCGACGACTTCAAGATGGGATACTACGACTACGATCGCGGCAAGGGATGGGTCGGATGGCGCAACGACACACGCAACGGACATCCGCTCGAAGTTAAGTTCGAGTTCGATCACGTCCGTGAATTCTCGGCCGTTCACATATTCTGCAACAATCAATTCACCAAGGACGTGCAGGTAATTTTTTGTGATCAACGTTTTTTCACCGTTTCCAAAAAAATGACCCAAGTAATATTATTGATACAATAAAATATTATTTACTATGAATTTATCATCATGTCAATAATTTTCATGAATTACAATTATTCTTATTTTTCCACACGCTTAAAATGTTTAGTTATGAATGACGGATTAATAGAAAATTATAATTTCTAATGCATCCAATTATTGACATTTTGTTTGCAAATAATTCTTCCAAAAATATTTTTTTAAATATCAATACAATTCTTGAATTAAAAAACAAAATGAGAACATGTCCGAAACCCCAAACCAAACCATCTTCGAATAAATATCTCGAGTACTCGCGATTGTCCATGCGTATAACGCGAAAGGTCTGCGCGGAAATTGCGAACAAGTACAGAAAAAAACCTGCGGGGTACGATCAAGCGGGAGTAGTTGAAGAAAGAAAGCGCGCGTCGTTGCAGAGAAGCAAAAGCATCTATATTCCTGGCGCGTCGTTCCTTAATCCACCCACAGAAAGAGCGTAGAAAACACGGCGTGGCGGAGTGAGGTGGAGCGGGTGCGCGGGAATAGCGTGAGTCTGTAAGGTCGGGAGGAGGGCAACGAGGTGGGGGTGGGACATGAGAAATAAATATAAAAAACAGAACCGAAAGAAGAAAATATATATCAAGCCACTGTATAAAATCCAGTTTCCGGTGGGACGAGCGAATTTCGTAGGGTCGTGCGTGCTGCCCGTGGCTTGGAAGAGTGGAGGAGAGAACGGCGAAGGCGGCGCGGAATGGGAAATCCAGCTTTGCGGGGTTGGCGAATGTCGACGGGTAGAGCGGGCGGTTGTGCAACCGACGATACGACGCTTAGTCTCGTGGCCCACACCCCGCGCCGCCGTCGGAACAGAAAACGATGGTACATTCACGCGGTAGGGATATGAAAAGCGTTATAGAAGCAGAAGCCCGCGAGTTATATTTCTATGTAGGGACTATGCGCGGAGACTAGCTAGAGGGGCCACGAGGGTAGTAGTGGAAGCGGGCGAGAAGGCCGAGGATAGATGGGCAGAAATGCAGGGATAGGAAAGAACGAGAGCAATGCCGCGGTGCAAAATTTTCCGGCCATCCGAATTCTCGTTCCGTTCTTCATCCGAGAGCCTCCACGGAGCTCATATACTCTCTCGGCGCGGCATACACGGCGAAGCTTCCCGTTCCGCATACACGTATATCATTCACCATTTTATAATGGTCCGGAAAACACGGAGGTGGTATCAAGATTTATCTGAATGGAGCGCCTCATTACCCAGCTCAGCGATTGTACGGTCGCGCGACCGAGCACGAGAGCAGAGAGAACTTGGCTCCGGGTGGGAAGGGTAGTTTTCGAGGCTGTACACAGTCGTGAAACGCGGAGGGAGAGACAGCTTTGCGGTGTTCTCGGATGGTGTTTTCCGCGAGGATAAGGACGAAGAAGAAACGATTGATGGGCTTGCGAACGAGCGAGAAACGAGAATTCTGTATAGCTGGGCGCGGGCGCACACGGTCGGAGGCTCGGTGACGACACAGAGACCACAGTAGCCGTGGAAGGCGATGAGGGAAGCTTGGGGAATGGTTTGCATCCCGAGGTTGCTGCTTCCGCGGCTGAGTGTGCGAGAGGTTGAAGCGAGGAAAGGTTTTCTCTTCACAATGCACCCCCGTGGTGAACGAGAGGAGTGCGAATGAGGAAGGCGAATGGTCGGGACGACGAGCAGATACGCCACGTATTCAAATACAATACCGACAGACTGGCAAGTCGCGGGGGTTAGAGGAACGGCGTTGGGAGGGGGGTTAGCGTCGAAGGGATATCCGAGGGTTTGGGACTTTGCGAGAGAGTCGCGCTCTCGCGAGTGAGGCTCGATGACGACCCCTTCTATTAACAAGGGCACCCGCGCGTTGCGGGGATAGAACACGTCGGCCTGAAAGACTTGCACTTCAAAGCGGAGAATCGAGCCGAGAACACCGCCGGAGTGTTGCCACGGTCTTTCCATTTTGGTGAGCTGGCAAACCGGCATATTGACTAACAGAGTTGATCGAGCGAAGACTTCTGGGCTTCGATCCGATGTCAGTGGTGGGGACAGAAAGTGAGAGAGAGAGAGAGAGCGCAGAAGTCACGGAGAGACACGGCGAATCGCGAATGGTTCTGGCTCTCTTGTCTTGATCGAGGATGAGAGAAAATCGCGGATAATCTCGGCTTTGTAATCTCTCTGTCTCGCGGTACCGTCTCGATGGCTCTCGAGCGAATTACCATTTCTCAACTGTTTCTGAATCCGTGAATTCTGTTTCATATCCATCGTCTCACGATTTCTCGCGAGATTTTACATCGCGATTTTTACCGCTATTTTCGTGACATTTCGCGTTGCATACAAAAGTAGCATAAGACGATAATATAGTTAAGAAAAAAAATAATTCATGTCTTGCACGTTTATTTTGTATTACAGGTGTTTTCGCAAGTGGACATACTGTTCAGCGTCGGTGGCAAGTGGTATCACGGCGATCCGATCGTCTATTCGTACATGGAGGATCGAATATTCGAGAATCCGCGTAACATAACGATAAAGCTGCATCACAGAATTGGAAAATTCGTTAAGCTGCGATTCTCCTTCGCCTCGAAGTGGTTGATGATAAGCGAAGTTACCTTCGACTCCGGTAAGTGAAAAAATAACGTTATACGCTAAATGTCTACTTTATCAAACTTGAAACGATGACTCCGGTACAGTCGTTAAAGCCTCGAATGAAGTCACAAGTGGCTCAACGATGCCCCTCTAACTGTCTGTGGCGTTGCCACCGCCCGATTCTTTCATTCTCAGCCGCGAAGAGTGTTTGGGGAAGGGCGGAACGGAGAAGAACGTAATCGGGATCGCGCGAGAGGGTGAAGAGTACCTTGGGGGGAAACGACCCAACCCGGTGGAACACTTCACTCGTCTTCCATTTTCATTCTTCCTTTGCTTCTTCGTATTTTTTTTTCTTCCGCTTGGGGTGTATATCGTAGTGCTCGTAGCCGAAGAGAGTGAGCCCCGAGGGGTCGCGTTAACCCTCGAGAGGTCACGGGTCACGAGAGCTCGCAGAATCCGAGGCGAAAGAAGACACGAGCCGGTGTGGCTCGGGCTTAGATCGATTCGTTACCGGGCACATAATCACTAAAACCATCAACTACGACAAAGTCTAGACCTTGATTGAACATTTGATGAACTTCTAAAAAAAAATATTTTTTCACCAACAAATGACAATTAATAAATTATGTTGATATATAATAGAAAATCATATTGTATTTATATAATTTTTTTCTTTGCTCCGAAAATTCGATTCGGACCGCAATTACACGAAGTATCCATTAAAATCGATGTCCGTTTCATTGTGGCACTTTCCACTGGCATGAAACGCGCACACGAGACGGACATTCTCCGAGGTTCCAAACTTCGTCCTTGGGCCTGGGCAGAAATACGAAAACGTAGTACCATTACCAATCGCGGTTTTCTCGTGCTTCCTTTTGCAGACGTCGCACACGGTAACTTTACTCCCGAAGCGCCGCCCTCGACCGAGGCGCCACGTACGAAAGATCGAAGTTCCGCGAGGGACACGTTGCAGCAATCCGAAATCCCGGTCTCCACAGCGAAACAGGACGATCCAACTTACATGGCGGTGATAATAGGCGTCCTGACGGCGGTTATTTTGCTCCTCGCCGTGGCTATATTTCTGATAGTGTCGCGTCATCGACAACGAAAGAATTTCGCGAGTCCACTGGGCGCTAAAAGCGCAATACCGTCCGGCAATCATCAACATTTGTCGCCCGAATCGGCTTACGGAACGACCGAGAAGGATCCGTCACTGATGACTTATCGGGTCGAGGAGTACGACGACAGATACGCGGGAACGAAATTAACTACGCTGCCGCGCGATCTTAACGATCGTCTGCTGAGCGACGTTAGACTCGACGAGTATCAGGAGCCATTCCACGACAACAAATATCGCGATCCACCTCACGCAACTTACTACGGCTACAGCACTGTCGTTATCGACAACAAGGATCTACACGACAACATCGAACAGTCGGGTGAGTCTTGCGTAGAAAAATATTCTCACTATCGATCGTGGGCTAACCGAGGTCGTATTGTCGAAATATTTTGGTACCGACGATTATTCGTCATCGAACGATCGGAGATAAATATGTTTCTTATTTATATTTGTAATTTTTTTTGTTGTCTCTGACAGATGCCACATATGACTACGCAGTGCCGATGCCCGTTCCCAGCGTGAGCAGCGATCAGGACAGTGTCTTCTCCAAGTCTTCGTCGAGGGGCAGCGCAAAGGTCAGTCTCTCTCGTTTTTAAGGTTTCTTATTCGCACCTTATATCTTTTTTAATCCAATTTTGTTATAATTCGGTACGCGCACAAGTACCCATTCTTAACGTGTCAAAATAAAAACCGAAAATGTTTTTCAAACTTAACTAAAATGAATCTTCGATTTATTTAGTTTTTTAGTAGTGCCTTCGTTTGACTTATTTTGACGAAATATTTCGAAGTAAAAAAACAGCTTGCAACTAAATGAGAATCAATTGTTTTATACCAAGCCAGAATTTTTAATATGCAGTATTGAATTAATTTACAATGTAATATAAAGCTTGAAAATATTCTTAGTCTTAAAATTTGCTTTTTTTTTATGGTACTTTTGGAAATTAAAGAAAAATCGTGTATTAATGAACCATTTCGACGTTTAGGCTTGCTTGCAGAGCTTCTTCCCGCCTCCTCCGCCGCCGATGAGCGCCCCGCCGGCTCGGGGCTCGAGTAATCTGACGTACTCGAGCCCGCCGAGTCCGGAGCCGATATGCGAGCGCGAGCGCCGAGGCAGCAAGCGTCGCGAGCATTCGCTCCACCGATACGCGTAAAGCGGTTCAACCTATCGAGTCGGTGTTCACTCGCGATAACGCGCCGGATCTTCGACGAGTCGCGTCGGCACAATGGGACGCAGACACGAAAGAGGTAAAACATCCCAATCTTCATGACCGTTAAGGCGATAAACGTTCCGAGTCAACGAATCGAAAGAATAACCAAGAAATACAACGGATACTGGAATCGTCACCGATCATCGAATCGTAACGAATAGTGAGAAGATAACGATTTAAAAAAAACCAAGAAAATTTCATACAAGTTCCGAACGCCCCGAGTACACAACGCCCGCAATGCATCGACTTACACGGTACATTAACACGCGTACTTCCGTTGCATTACAAAAATGGATCATTCAAATCGTGCTCAAGCGAGACTTTGAGAGTCATTCAATACCGAAGAGCCTCGAAGTTATTGTTGCAAAAGCCGCTCGGGGGGAGGGGACAAACTCCTCGTGTAACATCGATGCATCCCTCGGTTGACTAATACTCGGTGGAACGTTATAAGCATCGGCCGATGCTGCCGCCGCTGATGCTTCCTCGAGGCGGAGATAGGCGAGTTTCTGGTATCGCGTTACGAGATACACAAATCCCCCTCAGTCGCTCGGATACTATCTCGCGGGTCCGATTACCTAACCGATAGACTAATCGTACCTGGAATACGCGGTACCGCGAGTTATGCGCGGAGTGGAACACGAAAGGTTAATAAGAGATTAAAAAGTAATAATAAAAAAAAAAAAAAAGAAAAATAATAATGAAGAGTAAAACAAAAATTGGCATATCAGTCGAAGGACTCGAACGGGGCTCTACGGCACTTTCTGGAAGTTTCACCATTCGTTTGGCCGCCCCCGAGAGGCGGCGGAACCCCAGCGTGACTAGTTCCACCTTTGGAACGCGCTCATTAAACACTGTAACTCGTAAAGCTATCTCACTGCCGGTGAAAAGTCGTCAATCTTTGTTACAACGGCGACTTCGAGGACCAACGAGAGCGATGGAGAGAGAATTGGGGTCTGGAGGTGAAGGGTCGAGGCGTATTAGATCCCCACGAACGGTAGGGTGAGAAAATTGTTCTTCGTGTCTCTCGAATTTTTTTTTTTTCTTTTCTTTCTTTTTTCTCTACTCACTGGCGCGTTCATTTCTGTGTTCATTCTGACACGCACACGCCCTAGGATAGTCGCTCTACGTGCTCGGGATATTTCACCGTCGCTCGGAGAAGTCGACGAAAAAAAAGCAACGTAATTTCGTCGCGTCGAACCCCGAAACGATAATTTTAGCATTATAAGAATTTGTATTAAAAAACAAAGCGATTCCAATTTCTGTTCGGGTTGAAACGAGATTTCTGATTTCGTTTTTTTTTTTCAACTTTTTATGAAACACATACTCGGAAAGGGGAGGCGGTTCGCAACGATAGGATTTCCAGAAAGAGCCGAGAGCGCTATTTTCGGTCGGTTTTTCGGGGGCCGCGCATGTGCGCGATCGATCTCTCTCGCTGGCGAGACCGGCGTGTGTTTCTCGTGTGACACGCGACCCGCTCGGCCAGGTCGCGCCTCCGCGGCAGGGCCTCGATCGTCTATCGTAATAATAACAAACACGTAAAATAAAACACACACAACACAACAAGACTGACGTTGTCAAACGAAACATTCGGCAAGCCCGCGCGCTCCCCATTCGCACGGGCACGCGATCTAATATTATTTATTATTATCATTATTATTATTATTGTAATTCCATAGCACACAATCTCTCGAGTGAGTACATAATTAACGATTTTTTACGATCGATCGTGAACGTGGAATCATTAAAAAAAAAAAACCACAATTTTTAACGAATAATTAATATATGATATTAGGGTAAAAGTGGCGAAAGCTCCTTGGCGATTAGACACGACAAAGTCACGTGAAAAAAATAAGTTATCCATGCCTCGACACTTTTATCCTACCATCGACGGTATTATTGATAATTATATAACGATAAATAATAACGTTAGGCGAATATACATATATATATGCGTGACGAAAACGCGTATATACATGTATATATTTTTAAAAAGTATAAAAAAGAAAATCAGTATAAGAGGTGAGCGTGGAAGCTATACTTTATTTCTCTATCTCTACCGACATCGCCTTCAACGACAAAAACGACGAGGAATAAAAAAATAAAGATAAATAAAACTAAAATGAATCGGGGTTTATTCAATTTGATGAGAATCGACAATACAGGGATGAGGCAACAATAACTATCGTGTATGTAAAACCCGACCACATTGTGATATAGATAAATGAACAAAAGATAAGGGACAAAAAAAAGACAACGTCGAAAGAAACGAACGAGCTAGGAGAGAAATTCCGCAAGGTTTTTGAGAGGGGGGAGTCGAAGATGCCGATTCAAACGAGCCCGGTAAAACGAAAACGGCGCATCGAGCTTCGATCCGTGACTACAACGATATCGCGAACCGCCGATTCGATTCCGGTTATTGATCACGTAGCGTTTCGCAAAACGATATACACTTTTGTCCGAAATTCGGTAAAATACAAACCGCGATCTTGCACGAGCGTGAAGAGTGGGCAAATTTTATCTCGAACAATTCATGTTTTCAACAAAATTGTTTATCAAAATATTCGATAAAAAAAGTTGAATTGATTTTTTTTAAATCGATCATCGAAGTTAATTTTTTTTTCGCAAAACTACAGTTGTTCACTTTTCATGGCGGCACTGCGATTCGGTTTTTCAGTTTTACGGAATTTTGGGACACTCCGCGCGCGTGTAAATCTAGATACACGCGTGCAACTTATATACAATCTCCCTCTCGGTATGATAGTCACGTAGAATTTTTGTAAAGTGACACACAAGAAAAAAAAACACAGCTTTTCGATAAGTGGCTTCGTGTAAATAATCGTTTTTGACTATGGAGTGAAACGCCGTCTACTCCCGAAACTGTGCGTTTATATCGTAAATCGTAGTTTGTACCGTCGTAGAATTTTGAAAAGTGCGTTTTCACCTCGCGTTCTGTTTAGATATTAACGAGCGACAATTTTTTGCGAATGAAGTAAAAAAAATGACGAAACATTCGCAGTGAATTAAATGGAAAAAAATTATCTCGAGCAAACTGATTGTATATTTTGGTTTTTTTTTGTCGTTCTCGACCATCGAAGTCGTTACGCGCGAACATTTTCGGATAATCGAAATCAACGATATTTAGGAGGTAAATGCGATAATTGTCAATTTATCCGAATAGACTTGTACCGATGATGAATTGAACGCGATTTGTGTACGTTTATTACGCGTGATTGAGTCTAATTGACGTTGGAGGAGGGTCGTAGAGCGAGAGTAATGCGCTCTTGTGTACGGTATACAGTTACACATTATTGTATATACTGCAGACACTATTGTGCACTAGTTAAAACGAAACGACGGGTGGGATCGTACGGAGGGAACTTTTTACGGAGGAAACCGACGTCAAATTTTTTTTCTCAATGAACCAAATATTCGTTTTCTCTACTACGACAAATGGATAAAAAGTTTAAGTAACGACTAAAAAAAAATAAATACAACGTTTTCCACATTTTAATACATGAAAAGAACAATAAAATGGTGAAGATTAAAATTCGACTGGCTGGAGGAACGTGTTGAAAAAATCATTTGAAAAAACTTGCCGATAGAAGCGAAGCGTTTGAGATTCCCTAGCTTAGAAATTTCTCGATCGTGTTCACAGAGCGTTTGCAATTTCGTTGTCGCGAAACACGAAATCGTAAGCGTTCGTACCGGTATAGTTCCAGAAGATATACAGTTAGAATGTCCCTTGGATGTATTTATGAAGAATTCGAGGGAAAAGCCGATGCGTCCGTGAATAAATCACGAGACGTATCCCGCATCCTGCCATTTTTTTTTCTTTTCCCCGGGTTCGAGTAGCGTTGGCCCCTCGTCGGCCACCTACGATCCTCTCGATGTCGCCCGGTGGTTACACGAGAAATGTGTCCGAAGCTGCTGGAGAATCGCGGGGGACGGGGAACAGAGATAGCGATGAGAGGAAGCGGAACGAAGGAAAGGGAAAAAGTGGCTCATCCTTTATTCACCTCGGCAGGATTCACGACGTCGCTTGGCGGCGTCGCCGGCGTCGTCGCGGTCGATGGAGGACGACGGCGACTGCGACGAGGAGAGTTTGTTAGGTTTCGCCTATCCGCGTCTTAGCTCTTCTCCGATCGCTTGAATAATTTCGTAGCTCGGGTCTCGATGTCTCTCGTAACGGGACACGATTTGAGAAATTAAAGCGTACTCCCCCATGCCCTCTGCCACGCGAACGCGAAAAGCTTCGGAATCGCAAGGAGTCTCGAAGCACCGATGAATTAATACCCGACCTAACGAAAAAAAATCTTCAAACTATTTACCGCATACATTCTCTCACTATTTATTGAATTCTCATCTTCTCGAATTTTTTTCGACCAGGATTATTATTGAAATCTATAAAATTTATATTCTACAATATTTGTATACTCAATGATACAGCCGAAAATGCGAGTAACGCGACAAAAGTATTTATTCACCGGTACTCCGCGGAGACTCCGCAACGATTCATTTATCATTCACTCTCGTTCAAGACCCCCGTAGTAAAAGAAAAGCACAGAAAAGGAAAACGTACTCCTGCGACCTGAGAGATTATCTTTCGATTGTAAATAGCAACGATGTAATTTATATGTAAACGTTACGGTATTGTAAGATTTATAATACGCGCCCAAGGAACAAGATAAGAGTTGATAATGATAAGTAAGATATAGGCGATAATAAACGAACGATCATTGTAAATATTTGTACCATAAATTATAATAACGGATACCAGCAACTGAGTGTAATTATTACAATTATATATATAAATATAAATATTATATATCGAGTACCGGATGCATATTTGATATTTGTGTGCCTGTATCCTTTTGTATGCTATCGAGATAGAAAAAAAACACTATACATACCTATATATATATTATATATATATTATAAATAATAAATAAATAAATAAAACTGCAAAAGGTATATATATAAGATGATATAGTTGAATACGAAGTATCGCGTACTGTACACATCAAATTATCTACGTCCGTGCTTGGACGAAATAAAACTTTTAGCGAACCGAATGACCTGTCTGACGTTGATTAATTACCCTGCTCCTCTCTCTCTCTCTCCCTTTTTTTGTTTTGTTTTGTTTATTTTTCGTCTCGTGGATGGACTACGGAACCGTTCCTCCCTTCGATCGCGCTACGGTTCCCCTGTACGCGGTGCCAATCGCACGAGCGATCAGTCAAAGGTCGCTGACCTTTTACTTTTTGCGTGCATCAACCATACAGTGACATCGGCCTTAATGGCGCCGAAAACGTTCCGTCTCCCCAACACCGCGTCCTGCAATAATTACCCATCCTTTGCCGACAATGGAAATGAAGCATCGCGGACCGAAAAAAACATTCGAATTGATCCGATTATCAGTCATTTTTTCGAAATGTTCCTAAACTTCAAATATTTCATAAAATTGTTATTGAAGAACTTTATTGAGAGAACTTTGTTCTTTGCGCAGCTCGTTTATTCATCAGTAAGATATTCAATAAAACAAGATATCATCATTTTTTTAAAAAGAAATTCAATATTTTTCATTTTTCGAATCGAAGTAAATAGGATTGTCAATTTCGCTGCCGGAATAATAAAAAATTTGGTAATATCGAAGAATCGGAGATTTTGAGATGAATATAATGAGATGAAACTCTCATCGAGCTCAACTCGCGGAAACTCGTGAGTTTCTTTGGCCTTCTCGCGCGGGTTCATCGTTGGGGTTGCTACAATCGCGTATCTTTTACTCGATGACATTCCGAGCTCGCTGAGCGACGCCCGGGAGATCGCCTGAACCTAGAATAATAGCGGGGACGGACGATAAAGCGGAAAGTAGCGTGACGGACGGGTAAATTAAAGAGACACACCGTCGGACGAAAAAAAACCTCTACTGTTTGGTTTCCTTCCGTTACACTGTGCTGGCTTGTGCCGGTTCGCTTAGCTCGTGGCTTCTTCACCCCGTCCTCGCGTACGCCACCCCGCGACCTCGAGTCATTAAAAACCGTGCGGCCGTCGGTTCTGGCTATTAGAATGACAAACGGCCGCGTTGACAGTGCCAAATGAGTACGACGAAAGTGCGCCTGTAACTTGTGAACGTAAGCGAGCGGAAACGCGGAGTTCGAGTTGCTGAGGAAGCAACGAACACGAGAGAGAGTCGACCCGAAGCTTCAGGACGATCATCAAACATCGGGTAGAACTACCATAGTTTTCCTTAATTACTGACGTAAACGTCGGAGAGTCGAGGCGCGCTTGGCGTTGACTACGCTAGAGGTACGTATACTATTCGGAAGCTTATACGCAGATTTTATACATTTCCATCTAGACGAAAAAAAAGACGGAAAAAGAAACCACGGCCAAAGTTATTTCAAATAATGCTTGCAATTTATGGGACAAAGTGTCCATGGATTATAATACCGATTCCCGGTGTGAGCGAGCGAATGGTGAATCTCTCGAGCTTTTATATAAATAGAAATATAACGCGCTCTTCACGCGCGAGAACACAAGTCATCTCTGTGTGTTTACCGGCTTTTACGACGCCCGCGAGGCGCAATAAGATTATTGGCATCGTAAATTATTCGACTCGACGCTCTTTCTCTTCACCGACGGATGTTTTCCTTTTAGTCTTATTACGATCGATGATCGTCGATTTATTTTCTATTCTCGATGTGTTGAGAATTAATGGGCCTGGTTTAAATGGGCCGATGATCTCTTTTGCGCGTCTGCGGCTGCTTGTTTTTTTTTTTTTTTTTTCGAGCATTTTATTCTCCAACGTCTCGGCGTTATTCCCACGAGATCGATAGAAAGCTTGAGTTATGTGGACGTTCGCGAATTTCGGTACTCCTGCGTTCCATTATTATTTCTCATCCATCAAAGCAACCCCAGAGCGGAGGAACGTATGGACTATGTTTCACTTGGTTTTACGCCCAAATGCAATATACTAACGGGTGTTATGGGTGAAAGGTCATCTTGATACAAGTGCGACACTTTAGTTATGAGCCTCTCGCAAATATGCTCTTAAAGTTTATGTGCGTGCGGCGCCATAAATGTATCGATTTTTCTGTATCGATGTAGTAAAGACTCCGGACGTGTTTTCTTGTAACTATCAGATGCGTGGGAGAAGTCAAACACGCCGTACTCCATCCAGTTCTGCTAATGATCTACTGGATACTTTGACTATGATTTGAAAGCGATCTATCGCATATTATAATACAGATCCAAACATAACGTTCGTCATAGATTTATCGAGATCTACCATCGATCTTCACCCTTACTATAGACGATAGCGATCTGTCCCATAGAATGATCTACTGAATCTGAATCTTTACTATACTTTATCCGACGTCTACCAATGGGCCATTCTAAATATTGATCCAGATCGAAACGATGATTATTATTCCACTTTGATCGCAATCCGACGACGATCTATCTCATAAATTGTTCAAGATCCAGCAACAATCTTTACCGTACTGTACGTTATTTTTATATATACTTTCTTCGCAACATTCTCCGTGGATTCGAAAACACCGGTATGAAAAATCCAACAATTTACCAGTGTCCACGAATTCGCTCTCTCTTTGGATTTCTCATCCATCAAACAACCCCCGGGCGCCTTGCTTATGCTGACGTCCACGTATACACATACCTACGTACATAGGTACAACGTTGCTTCAGTTTCCGTTTTGCTTCGCGTATCCGCAAAGCTCGCGCCGAACCCAGCCATGAAGTGTCGGATCGCAACGGAGGTTGAGGGTGTTGTACGGCATATATCGCAACGAAAATTATGGTCGCCCCCCTTCGCGAACCCTATAACGCGCATCGCTGGTACACACAGCGGAGAGTACAGAGGAGAAGGGCACCCCTTTGTCCTGTCAGTCGAGAGTTCCGCTCTCACTGGCACCGCGGTGCTTATCGTACGCTCTAATACGTCTCTACGGCACATAACGCACTGCTTCAAGTTCTCCCGCCGCCCCGTCCTCGCCCTCAGCCTCCACCCTCCTCGTCTCCTTCTGTTCTCCGCCATATATATCCTTCGAGCCCCGGTTACTCGTCGAATGAGAATTGGAGAGCTGGAAGCGCTTTGCCCATCGCGAGTACACGAAAACGCCCGATGCTCCGAGAGAGTTCCTCTCGCCCGTTGGAGGCGCGCTCGCACACACTTGCCAAGCTGAAACTTTATCGAGCGAATACACCTCTCTCGCGCATTCGGCCCTCTTCGGGCTCGTTCTATTGGCCCTTTGGGGATCGGACTATAACAATATCGGAGTGTCTGCACTGTCAAATCTATATATAACCCGATGACTGTACCTGGCGCTTGCTCTCGAAAGTTCGAGACTATAGGCGGTCGAGCGAGGCCCTCCGCCAGGTGAACACACAATTCGCATCCTCGAACACACCGAATCATACTCTCGCTATTGCAAATGCGCTGACATTGTCCCTGTGGGTCGAACGCCATGAATAGCCAACATTGACCTTGCAGGCTTTGAGACACACGCTCAAGTTGACGATTTGTTTAGGGGAGAGACAGAGCCCTTTTCGCGAAATGAGTTTGATGATATTGAACTGGACGCCACGGTAGGCATAAAGGAGACGAACAGATGGCCGATTTACGTGAAATACAAATGTGTCTAGGTAATTCTGATCTAGTGACTGTAAACGCGTGTGAATGGACCTTCTGCCTCGGTCGAAAGTAACGGGGAAGGGTTTGGGATATTTTTTTTTACGACGATGATCCGACAGTGATTTATCAAGTTGCTAGGCAATTTGATTCATTGATATCCCAAATCATGCCGAAGGTTAATTTGAAAAACTGAATGGGAAGAACGGCTTATTTAAGTTAATAGCAACATTAGCAACTCGTCGATAATAATGGTTAAATAATATTGAGATTACAAAATATAAAGATAATTTGAAATTTTTTTATAAAACTAAAATCACGCTATAAAGATAATTGACCTTGAATAAAAAAATCATCGATACATGTAAAATGTAATAGCGAACCTTCTGAACATTGCAAGAATCCCCTCAAAACTCTCGCGCGTGGCGAAAATTCACGGGTCATATGGTGAGAAAATTGGCGACGAATTAAGTCGAACGAGTTTGGTTACGAGAAGTAGCGCGCGGCAGCGTCGTAGCATGCGGCGCCGGTCATTATTTACGGCACGTCTTGTGTCGCACGGGGCATCGAATGTCAAATGGGCATTCCCGAAGACAAATCCCTCAGCCGGGCGGAAGGTATAGGGACGGATCCTGGCTCGTTCGTTCTCGCAGAAGAGCCTGCCCGCTTTTTCGTTCTTGTCTGTATGATATTCCTCGTGTCGGGGCCGCTCAACGGATCGTTAGACCCCGTCCGACTTAGCAGCGCGCGCTTCGTCGACTACGAGCGGCGTCTCGGAGTTTTATTTTTAAAGCGACTGCCTTCGACGCTCGGCAAGTTCGCTCCGGCAACAGCGTTCGCGCGCCTCGAAACCGGGGGGATGGCCTCTAATTGCCTCAGGAAACCACCACTCAGCGTATGCATAACCGCCGCTTTGATATACTGCCCCCTGCGAATACCGTCGTGACTACTACTCGAGAATTATTCGGCAAGCTAGACCGAATCGACTGTGAGAATCATTCGGCAAATTGCACGGATCAGAGTTATGGCCATCGGGGAGAATCGTGAGAGTTGAATCACGTATTAGGAAGGAAGAATGAGTCACTATCCTCACCGCTCGCGCGATACCTTAGGAGTTCCGAGCCCGGAGGAAGGTAACTTTGTGACTCACATACGGGCCGCCGATAAACTGACCAAAAAAAAAAACAGAAAGAAATTCTTGAATTCATTCCTCGTCGATGAACAAATAATTTTCAATACTCGGAAATTTCGACGAGTCTCCGTTTCTGTATACGGGAAAAAAAAATGAATCGGAAAAGTTGAATAACGGAGTTTCGTCGTCGGCGCATTTCTTTGGTTGGCGGGCGAGGCTTTTCGTTCTATATTTCTTCGTCCTATCAACGAGAGAGATGCGCGGTCGTTGTTGCGGCGTCGGTAAATTCATTTACCCCTTAAATTCATTGTTCGAGGTGAAGAGACAAATTGTTGTTTCCCTCCGTTCATTACCCACATCCCCGAAGCCCCTTAACTTCGCCCGCTCACTCAATGTCTTTCGCGTCTTCCTTCGCCACGCTCGTTCGTTGGTTAGTGGCGGTTTCCAACCCCCTCGCGCATCTCCGCCCCTCCGCCGTCGTGCCGTCGTAGTATCGAGCTTCGTCCTCACCTTCTTACTTCGATGAATAATATATGGCGATGACTGTCTGCATTGTTTCGCGTGCGACGAGCGAGCTCGCGCGCGCGCGAATGTGCGAACGAGCGCGTGTATTATACGCACACGCACTGGCAGAGTACAACCACGTTTCAACGGACGGGGGACCGGATGCTGCGCGTATGCCTGCGCCTCGTCTACGCGATTTCCCGCTACGTGACACGACGACAATCTTCGTAAACTCTCTTTATTCCTTTCTATTCGTCCGTATCCGCTTTAACCGCGAGAGAATAGACTGTCCGCGGGGAGAGACTACTTCAAAGCCTCCCGACGCGTCAAGGTGTCTCCTACGACGTTTCTGACGAACAAAAAAAAAGCCATCGTTACCGGGAATTTGCGAAACACACAATGGAACGATTAATCTTCACTGGAAATTCGTCTTCAGGCAATCAAATCGATTTCTCAGACGCCTTGATATCGTCGATTTTATTGCGATGGGATTTGGTAACGTGACCTTGAAAAATATAAAACTATTTTTTCAGATGTTTCGTGTCTGGTGTAAATTGAAGAGGTATTATTTGATCTGGCGGTATTTACTTCCTCGCAGAGTTCGATTGTGAAAAAAAATCGATAATTTTACCTTATTCCGATAAGTGAAAAAAAATTTCAAAAAATAATGAAAACGGTGAAGTGCGGCTGCCGGAAACCTAACTCGACGGCATTTATGCTATCGATCACTATCCCGCGCTCTCGCAAAAACAATTATAAAATTCGTCGAGCGTTTCCTTCGTGGAATGCGTGAAAAGAAAGGCGGCAGCGTGAACGAAGGTAAAGCAACGTAAATTCTTCGGGTAAACTCTCAAGGGTTGAGACAGTCGAGGAAAAATGTCTTCGACCGGTTGTAACACGCGGTCTTCTAGGCAATAATATACTAAATCAATTACCCGAGTCGCTCGTACTTGATGTATCGACTAGTTCCTTCGTTCTACGCGGCAATTTCAGCGCACATACATTATATGTATATACACGAAAAGCAGCGTTAACTCGTTAGCATAACTCGTTTTGTCAAGTGGCCACGTCGCCGCTGGGTGTCTGTACCCTCTCGCTAATGCTTATACAGAAGTAAGATAGTAACCGGCGGATAGACCGTAGGGGAGCCCGCAGCAAGTAATAGAGCACCGTGGTATACACGAACGAACAAAAAATCGTGCTATTCGAGTTTGCGAGTGCGATCCTGTCGACAAACCTGCTGAATTAATCAAATGGAAGTTTTTGCGCGTTTCGACCGTAGACGTTATCACCCCTAGGAAGAACCCGCGTACAATCGGTCACTCGAATTTTCGGTGCGCGCGAAGCGCAACGGGACCGGCAGTTGCAATTCGTTGATACTTCGTTAAGGTTTTTTGTCGAGTGAAACTATTGTATCGCAATTGATAGCATGAGTACTTGTGGCGCAAGGGCCAAGAGGTAGGGAAGCTCTCGGGCGCAGCAGGCAAATGATCGATAATGAAATCATCGAGACAACGATGACGATGATTAAGACCGGACGGAATGATCGTTGGACACAAGGATCGGATGCCCAGCGGGATCGGTCGGGATACAAAGTGGCGTTCGAGCCTTTGGTTGTGCATTTGAATCGCTGCCGTTGGGAACGAGAAGGGCGGAGTGACTACCGGCGGTGTCTGCAGACAAGCTGGATTAAGTGCTGCGAAGAATCGCGGAGAGACGAAGCAAGAGGAGGAAGACACTTCAGTCACCCTTTCCATCCGGTACAATAAAACGCACACTATCCCTTCGCAGCGGCATGGGCGTTAATTCGCATTGGCCAATTGCTCGATTAAAAGTATAAGCTCTCTCGTTCTCCGGCCTCTGTGTCTGCGTGCGTCTCGTTGTGAGCTCTGAACGACGACGAGGCTGGATATAATTTGGCGATGGAACGATTCGAAGCTCATCATTTTCGAGCCACTCGACACACGAGGGTGTCCCCTTCCTCGTCTCTCTGCGCGTCGTCAATAACCATTGCCTCCAGGCAACGCGACATCGAAGTGGCTCGAGAGGATGGATAAGCCAATTTTGTCCGACGATGGCAATCCCAATCGTATTGTCTCTTGTTCTCTTTACGCGCGAAACAGAGGCTTTCTGTAACTATCGACTTTTATGGAACAACCGAACACAATATTTTATTTGTCGTAACGAACACGGAGTTCGGAATTTACCGATAGGGCGGATCGGTTAATGAATGAACGTTCGAGGAAATTCTGACATAAAAATCATTGTTCGTATTGAAATAACAAAGTATATGGTAGTGAAATAACTTCTTACATTATAAGGATTAAGTTAAGAGTGTTTGTATAAGAGTTTCAATTGGGAAGAGACAGATTGTGAGCGATATTTGATGAAAATACGGAGCCATGTCCCGGTAAATGAACAATGATCCTGTGTGCTTGAATACGACGTTATCATTAATTGACGTTAATTACTGATTAATGACTCGCTAATGCCAGATAAATAATCATAATTATTCATTATAAATTTACTAGATGGCCGAATCAATAACCGTTTACTGAATATTGCTGTTCGAGTCCCATTCAAGTGAGTGCCCGCTTCGATAAATCAAGAATACATAAATTCGAGGCTGGGCTGCGTTTTAACGTAAAAAGTCACGTTGCGAATTATTCAGTTCAAAAAACGCAGTTGTAGCTAAACAAATAACGTATGTCGATCAACGTCGCGAAGACCAAGACTTCGAATGCGAACACGAAAATCTTTTTTCCTCTTTTTTGCTTTATAGCTTCGCGTACGAGGGTGCAACGACACGGGCTTTCCGAATAGACAAAGGAGCGAATAACGAGTTATGAGGCAAGAAGGTGGGTACGTCGAAAAAAGTGGAGGCTGGCGGAGCTGCTCGACGAAAAGACTATAACGTTCCACGGGCCATCGAGCTTAACGCGTGCTAAGATCGGGAAAGCGTCGGGATGGATCGTGGGAACTGCTAAACGTGCGCAAACCTCGGTTTAACCGCCTCGCTCGTCTCTGCAAACGGTGCGGCGCAGCGGCTATGACGGGCACATCATAACGGGTCTCCGTCGCACCGTTCGTATTCTTCCATCGGTGTGTGGTTCGCCGCTCTCGCCATTTGAAGCATGCATTACAATTCGAGCTGGAAGCTATAAAAATTTTACGCCCCATATCGGCCGGTCTTGCGCACGGTGAGGGAGGATATTAAAAAAAAAAAATCATATATAAACTATAAAATAACGAAACGGCGGGCGAACAATCTCGGCGTGAATCTGCATGAGCGAGAAGCGGCCGCGATTGCGGCAGCGAGTGATGCGACCATTAATCCAATTAAAATTGTTTTAAGATATACGAGAAATCGTGAATATGTAACAACAGAATCTATCGTATAAATTAACAAAAGCTCCTTTGACGCTCTGTCTTGGAAGTCACATTAAAATAATGATAATGTCCATTCGGTCTTTCCACTTTTGGCCGATCGGCGCATAGCCTCCGTCACTTTTTCATCCGCTGCCCTCGTCATCCACGCGACTCGCTGTCGGATTATAGCTCGCTCGCATCGTCGGTTGCTCTTGCGGCTCACCGCTCCGCATGAATTATAAATTCATGAATTATGAAACTCGCAAAGCGCTATTGATCGTCTCGCGGGCGTTCGTTGCTCCGTCCACTTAAACGCTGTCTGCTACTTCAGTTATCTCTGTGTGGTACTCATCTGGCGCTCGAGCGTCTCGCGAAGATACGTAGACAAGCCTTTTTTGCCGCATAATTCGTCCCTTAAAAATGTCTTCGAACGGACTACCCGTTCGATCGTGTATTCCGGCGGTGAAATTCTTTCCGTATTCTCGTTGATTATTATTATCCGGTTTTTCGTACGCTTCGAGCGAGGCTACGTGAAATATGGAATAAGCGTCTCTCGGTCTAGAATTCTGAGCTTCCGAAACGAATGAACCGTTCACACGAGTTCGATATTGAATCGGTTGCCGTGCGGCGGGGCGACGGGGTTGGGAGGAAGATACTCGATCCCTCCTCGTGAAACCCCGACAGAATGGAATCCGTACGGACGAAAGCCGCGCTTGACCGGAATCCGAAAAAAAAGCCGAGCATTTTCTCTCACCAGTGCCGTTCCTATTTCCCCCGATGAATCGATACTCCACTTTAATACAGACAGAGAAAGCCAGTCGGTGTTTCACACGCGCGCGATCTCCGTTCGTTGTTCCACATCGACGAAAATCAATATTTTCATCTAGCTTAATTGCAGCGTAATCGCGACGATGGGTTATGAACGAAAATAATTTTACAAAAAT
This sequence comes from Ischnus inquisitorius, assembly GCA_963924025.1. NCBI lineage: Eukaryota > Metazoa > Arthropoda > Insecta > Hymenoptera > Ichneumonidae > Ischnus > Ischnus inquisitorius. The sequence goes on along the minus strand of OZ001245.1, from coordinate 4,716,413 downwards.
TGGAAAGTTCACGAATAGAAGAGAATAAACGGGCTGTAACAACAACGAGACGTAACAATCAATAAAAAAGGAACAAGATAACAAGTTATTATTCATATCGTATATTCGGGAAAATTGTTCTATTTTACTCTTTACCAATTCTATTTGCACATTTTATCAATTTCTGGAACAACAATATTTGTGCTATGTCGATGAAATTAACAAAAATGAAAGAACGAATAGTTTGAAAAGAAACACAGAACATTCGTCCAAACGTGAAACTGCGCTCGACGACGTGTTGTTCAGTTTATCGATTGCATCGACCCCTCGCGTTACGGATTCGTTACGTTCCGAAGATAATAAACGTCATTTCTCGAAAAGACCGAGCAGCCAATGATTTCCCTCGTTGTTTGCATGCATAGAGTTGTATTATGACGATGATGCGGCACCACGAAAGGCTCGAGAATAACGACTTCGAAGGGACTCCTTCGGCGCGCGTAATAACAATCCATAAATTTCGCCGAGCTCTTTTCTCTCAGCGCGAGGGTGGGGCGGGGCGAGCGTTCTTTTGAGTAAATATTGAAATATTTTTCCTGCGGTAAACGACGGGAGGGCCGCGGCGCGTCGTGGAAGGTGGAGAGCCGCGAAGGGTCGCTTTGGCTCGGGCGCGCGCGCGCGTCTCTCGTGGTTTCGGGTTTGGTACGCAAACCCCTCGGAGCGTCCTCCGTCGTCGCTGTTGGAAGCAGCGGAAGCGCTTCGCGTTAAGACAGTAGGGGCTAACTTTTCTCTCGAACAGGCGGCAACACCAGGGGTTGAGATACGACGAGCCCCCCGCGGCGACACCGACGCATAATCTAATTTGTACTTCGGCAACTAAGCGCGTCGGAGTCGACGCCACGTCGGCCCCTTGCCTCGGTATAGAGACAAGGCTGTGTAGAGAGGAAAATCGACCGACCGACGTGGTGGACTAACAAACCCCCCTCTCTCGGTTCCTTCCATCGCGCTGGACGCATCCTTTCGTCATCACCGCAGCAGCCTCGGAACACAGCTAACAGGTAGACATGCACCATAGGATTCTGCATTGTACAGTGCGAAATTCTATTCCCCTCGCTGCGCCGTTCAACCCTCGCGTCTCGACCGAACATAATGGACACGATTGGCCATATGGAAACATGAAACAAAATTTTCTCATCCCATGTGAAAAAAAATCCCTGGACTGAAACATACTCTGAAAATATTGAACGTTGCCTCAATGGTTTTCCGAGTTGTCCTTTTGCATGGACAATGCTTCGTTATGGATATCGTCCTCAATGGCTACGCGATGCAAAAAAGATTTTTCAGTCGCCGAATTAAAAAAAAAATCGCCAAAATGCAGAGAAAGTAACCATTAGTATCCGATTTTGAAAAAATTGAAGTTGATGCAAATTATTTATTTTTTCGATTCTTCGTATCTCACGAAATTCGAATTCGAAATCAACATGGAAAGTTTTGCACTCCGCATCTTCTATTTTTTATTGATAAAAAAAATCGTTGCCAAATTTTAAAGCATTAAAGATTCTCTCGTTTAGACTTTTCCCTATTGTTGAAGTTCTATCAGTAGACCGTGTGTAAATAAACAAATACAAAACAAAAATACTGTCTCTAAATATTGTTATGATAATTTATTTATTGCAAATTTTAATTATCACCACTAAAAATCTTAAACGATTATTTTACGAATTGTGCATGATACACTTTCACTTTGCAGTAACACTATCGTCGGAAATGCGGTTCCCGTTATAGATACAAGATTCCATGGATACGAAGCGTTATTGCAGCGACGACGTTGAAATAATTTGGTATCGTTTATGCGTACCCATGAAAGTGAATTACAGAGCGAGAGAGCCGAGTGGTATATCTAGCGCGTTGGTCGCGCTTAGTTCGTGCCTTTCTCTCGCTCTCGACTCTCCGCGCGTTATCGCCACGGCCGAAATTCGATTTTCGCTGACGCAATTAGCGTTTCCAGGAGTATCCCGCATCCTGTCGTCGCGAGAACCCGGCGAATACCGCGAGAGATACACACTACCGAGGTGTACACGAGGGGAACGTGGAATATATGTATAGGGGTACATTGAAAGCAGCCAATCAAGAACCCGAGGCTTTCAACGGCAGGCCCGTTCGCTCTCTCTCTCTCTCTTTCGCTCGCCCCTGCCCGCTCTGTGAGCTTTCCCCCGGCACTGAATGCGGTGTACACTGGGTACAGCTTTAACGAGGATGACGAAGTAATTAACCCCGTTTCATTGAATTTTCCAATACCTCGACGACAACTTCTGTGAAATTCTCAGTATCGAATATCCCCGCGCCTCAACGCATCGGAGTCGAGGCGAATCTTGCGTTATCAACTCGTCGTTGAAAATTGGCTCTTTGCTGGAAATTGCATTAGAAAGTTATTTATCCACAAAAGTCTTAGTAGTCATGAAGACGGGAAACTCTTCGGGATTCTATTGCCCCACCATCATTGTATCAAATTTTTTTTTTTTTTTTATTGAAAAAAAATGGAATCATCATCTACAAATACCAGTGTGGAAAGAAACACTTTTTCCCGCTAGACGCAGAAAAGTGTAATGAAATTATATTTCATTACTCCGTTCTCGCATTTTATCAGATCTTCGCGGTCGAGAACCCTTTCAAAAGCTCCGGATATATTAATAATTGTTGCGACTATTCGACTATTCGACATCGAATAACATTATTGTCATCGAGAAATCTCGCTTTGTTCGAGTTATGGGATTTTCCAGATTTACGAGAATTAATAAAACGTCAAATGCTCTATTGAATTTTCGACGCCGCAACTACGAAGGATGCTTTACGAAAAAAATGTGAAAAATCACCGATTCTACGCGCACGGAATTATTAACGGTGAAACGAGAAAGACCGGATTTTCCGAATAGGCAAGCAGTTTTGCGCGATGTTTTCTCAGCTCGTCCTTTTTTTTAAATGCAATTTTTGAAACGACTCTGTATTTTTATATATTAAATATAATAATGTGTAGATATATTTCACAGCGAACGAATTATCGGGCTGTCTGAGATATTCCGCCTCGGTATGAATCTCGGCTCGGCGCATAACTTTGCGAGAAAAAAACACAGGCGCAAATCGACGAATCGTTTAATCTGTTGAATATTCTTCAATCAATTACGCCTTATAAACCGGATATTACTTTTCGGAATATATTCTCGCGGGTTGAGAGAAGTCATAACGAGTAAAATTATCGCGGCGGCATCGTTTTCGTTAATTTAATGTTGCGGCAGTTAACCGATACCGATAAGTTTCATCCGGCTCGCGTATGTGCATGCTATAATTTTATTTGCCCAACGAGAGAATCTCGTTGAGTTATTAACGCCGTGCGGCGGCTTAATTTCGCATGATATACCCAATCAGTTGAATTTCTCATTCCACGTCTCAATTCCCTGTGTCAATGCGCGCGCCGAGTCCGCACCCGGAGATAACTTATTTTAACGAACCGACGGGCGCTTTGGATATAATTAATACGAAAGCCGATACCAGATCGTATGGGACGATGACTAAAACGTGCCCCTTCCCGATAAGGGTATAACGCGACGATCTCGTTCAATCGCAATTATGTTTCCGCGCTGATCTGCGCTCGATACGGGGCAACGCGATGCCAAAGTATTTTTCATGTGCATTTCTTTCTTTCATGTGCAAATCTGATAGACTATCGTAAACTACTTAGAAATACGAGCAGTAATAAATTATCTTTATTGATCTCGAATAATTAAATTGATACGGAAAACATGAGTCGGCAACATAAAAAATAGATAAGGTTTAGCTGAAACAGCATTAAGATCGAAAGATCATTGACCCAGGTTATCCCACGTGGGAAAAAATGTATGTTGCAAAAGATGTTTATAATGTTTTATATAAAAAAATAAAACAATATTATAATGTATTATTTTGTAATGTAACCGAAGTTCGCAGGGTTGCGGCGACGAAGTCACCTGCGTAATATTAGCCTGCGATAATTCGTCAAACGACGTCGTTGCACCTGCGCAACCGTCATTCAAGACGGCGAAAAAAAATTTGTTGCCAGAACCAACTTCGGCGCTGTAAATTAATATTAGTCGCTACGACTGATCTATTTGTTGATTATTTGTTAATACATTGTTGATTATTATCGAAGTAATTAATTTTTTTCAATCGCACTTAAGTCTGTATATTTTTGTTTTTTTTATTTATCGATTCTTAGCAATCGCTAAAGACAAGAAGCCTCGATACGCCGTAATGACTTAATGTCCACTTGTGTTATCAGAGGCCAGAACGATGTATTCCCGTTCTTCAGATCCTTCAGAGGCATTACAGTGCAATTCGGATCAGATACATCGAACCGCGATATCGGAGCCTTTTCGCGTTAACGTCGAGATCGTGATGCCGGTGAGATTTCATCGCGATTATATCGTAACCTCGGAAAGCGTGGATCCCGAGAATTTTGCCGCACGAGAAGCGGCGATCACGTTCGGTCAATTAGTTCGGTGCATCGCGCGAGCCACACAGTCGAGAAATACCTGACGATGATGGTGATGGTACGGATGGCGAGATAGAGTATGAAATGAAAGTACATAACGAAGAAAAGAAAACAAAAATTCAAATAAAAAAGGCTGTGAGCCCCACGGGATTCGCGCGGCGTTTGGTAATAAAGATATTAAAAAGAGAGAAAAAAAAAGGAAAAATGATGCACGACTCATGCTGCGGAACCGAGGAGAGTAACGTTTACGACCGATAGAACGGCATGCCTTTGCCCACGGATGCTCTTCGCACACTCACACATAATACATATATAAATATACACGTATATATATTATTTATATATATGAACGTACCGGAATGTATCAATGTTCGTGTTGGAATACAGACAAGGGCTCGCAACATAACGTATCGTCGTTGCTCCGGTATTATACTCTGTCTAGCACGCGAGAGGCAACCGGCTCTTGGTCCTCCGTCTTTTCCAGGGATGCTGTACGCATGGACCACGGCACAGACCTCTCGGGAAGCTTCCTCCGACTTCCCCCCCGTCCCCTATTCTGCCTCCCGTATCCCCATCCTCGCGTTGTTTTATAACCCGACGAGTTTAATGCTCGCATCAAACTTTTAATTGCCCGGACTTTCCTTACAAATTACTAACAGATGGGGGTCTCTGTTTATATACACGAGAGAGTACAGAACGTTCCGTCTCGCTTGACGTAAAAATAACTGTGTTCGCCCGCGACCAAGAGAGGATAACTATGCGTTAGACATTATAATAATGCAATATTGAAAGATGCTGGAATAAGAAAAAACACAACTTCGAGCTGTTAAACGCTCCGGAACGAAACTTTAGCTTGTTGGTAGTAAATTATAATTATATAATATTGTTATATATCCATCTTTCCTTTTTTATTGTACTAAAAAAGAAAACAGCGACGTTCCCGAGCCTCGTAATCCTTCGTCTCGTTTCATATTTCTCGAGCGTTTGAGGAGGCAAGCGGAGGAAAAAAATAAAATAAATGTCAAGTCGCGAGAAGGGAATGATCTGGAAAACGTCAATGTCGATTTATGACCAGGAACGAGGCAACGGCACTGCTGGAGGTAGCTCGCAGATGCAGGCTCGTTCGTAGTGCGAGGATCCAAGGAACCAGCGTGTTATCGAGAGCGTAGATACTCGCCAGAGATCTCTCTCTTCGAGTCTGGCTCTTCGCCGCTGGGGGTCCCTCCCCCGCTCTCGACGATTCCCGTACACGACAACAGCGAGAAAAATACGTGAAAGGAAACGGCGAAGACGAGGACGAGATTCGACGGGTGTAGGCGCCGGCCACTCAACACCGGGGAAACCCCGCTGAGAGGGCTTTCCATAAATTAAACGTAGCGCCACGGGGTTTTTTTTTTCGGAAATACAGGTAAAAGCACGAAAGTCGCCGCTCCGCTCTACGCGACGATAAAAGTCAATGCGAGAAACGTTTTGGATTACGCGAGGTCGAGCGTCGAAGAACCGACGGGGAAACATTTATTTTTTTGTTTTTTTATGGCGCATACTGGAAGTTAATTTTTTTTTTCTTTTTTCGCGTTGCCAAGTCATTCGATCCGCGCACACTCGACGGGTGTCCCTTTGTTAACGCACACCGAAAGCCGGTTCGCGTAACGAGCGAGGATAATGAAGATGCTCAAAGACGATTATCGCTCACGGCGACGACGAGGGGCGGACGAGAGAGCAAAGCGTTTCGTGTGAATCGCTTTTTTATTACTCGACTTATGATCTCGTAATTGAGCAATTATGCTCCGGTGGGCAATCGAGAGTGGCACTCGACTCATCGGCGGTGAGACTGAAAAATGCCGAATTCTTTCGGTTAGACAGCGCCAATGAATTATTAACTAATCCCTAAATTACTTCATTGCAAAAAAACAAAATTCGTTGCTCTAAAAAGTTTTCTATTCTGTTTTCTTTAGCGGAAAAAAAATACAATTGCAAGAAATTGCATCAGCTAACTTTTTTTAAATAGAACACATTTACGAAAGAAAATAAAACTCCTTTACGATGTTTTTGTGGCTATGAAAAAACACTTTTACTTCACTGCGGCGTGAAAACTCCCTTCCCACGTGTAATAAAATTGGATACGATACTCGACGGAAAGGCGTTTCATCAGCTCGCCCGATTGCAAACTCACACTTGTGAGAAAAAGATTTTTCGCCCTCGTGCCGTAACTAACTATTTTTTCCACGGAATAGCGCAACACCGCCTTGAATATTTTGTTTTCCAACGAGGCAATTTTGTTGGTCCTATATCGAGCGCCGAAATGAAATATGTTAACGAAATTCTTTCCGCAACGAGATTTTATAGTTTCGTCGGATCGAGAGGCAATATTTTATTGTTCGGTGTTGGGGAGGATTTTTTTCTCCTAATTCTCGTGCAGTAGAACACAGAAGACAAGATGAGATCTACGGGCTTTGCTTATCCGTGCGAACGGACTCGGTATGCGGTGACGTCTCGAGCACGAAACCAATAAAGTTCAGCGGCGTGACGGAGGGACGGCGGAAGAAGGGCGAGGGGGAGGCTCTCGTATCTACAGCTTTTGGAGAGGACTCGGGCGTACGCAAGCGAGAGTTATAAGGTAAGAGCGAAGAGCGAAGCTCATCGAGCCCGCGAGCAACGACGAGAACGGAAGTAAAAGGCGAGCGAACGAAGAGGTTCTCGAAGTAGGCAGGCACCTCTACCTACGTGGTAAGAGCTTCGTTCTGGCTTCTTTATTTAGAGCGGTTGGCCCGAGGGCGCCCCTGTGCCCGAGAGGTAAATTGCATCCTCAATTTTTAATAAAGCCCCGCAGAAGAAAGCGAACGAACGAGAGAGACCGAGCGACAAGTGGGCACCGGGAGATGAAGGAAGACCGGAAGCTTTGTTGAATGTTAGTATAAACGGGAACTTGGTCGTTGGCCACCGCGGGAAAGACCGTCGAAAAATCTTGGGATAGAAACAAACCCGAATATCGTTGCAGTCGAGTCTCTCATAAGTTAACTACTTATTTTTTTCTCTAACCCGCTATTTGCAATTTATCGTCGTTTGGTAATGCAAAGTAGCCGCAAATGAGATTCTCGAAGCTTCGTCTTTCACCGAGTATCTTGGTTAATTATTGTCTGAGTAATGAAAAATGAGATTTCACGGCGAGCGGTGGAAAAAATGAGTTTTCGTTGTGAAAATTCAATCGGGAGCGTTTTTTGGTCATTAAAAAAGTTGGGCTGCTCGAACTGGATTACGCGGATAACGAATCATTTAATCTATAACTGTACTGATCGAAGGAAATTAATAGAATTATTCGAAAAGATAAATTATCAAATAAATTGAGACTATTTTTTATGGTGTATTTTCATTTCAAAATAACCCAATTCTAACGTTGAAGATTTCTGAAACCAAACGTTCGTGAATTGTGAAAAGGAAAGGCAAAATTATATCTCAACGATGATGTCGCCTTCCAATGAAAAACATTTTGTCAAACAAAAATGGTTATTTCCCACTTAATCTTTTTTTTTTCATCTTCTCAATACGTAATCGGAGGAAGTTTGCACTTCGTCGTAACTTATGGGATAGTCTACTGTGTACGATAATGCTATGGGATATACATATATACACATAGAGAAGTATGCCCTATGCTCTATGGGCATTACGGTAAACGAGATTCAAAAAGAGAGTTAAATGGAGACGGAGATGAAAGATGAGCGAAGGACTCTACTGGTGCTTTCTTTCGTTTCATTGTAAAGCTCCACAACTTTTCTGAGAGCTCGCAATCCCTCCCCGGTCGACTTGCTCCCGACCCCCTTTCCACTCTCTTCTATAACCTCCGACTCCGCTTCTTTTTTTCTTTCGCTTCTTCTTTTCGTCCTGTGCAGCATCCACCTTTTCTGCAATATTGATTGCGAACGCCTGCAAGAGCATAACGATAGTCCCGACTGAAATATTTCGTACTCCTCCTCGCCGCAGTCTCCTCGTTTTCCTACTCTCCGACTCATTCATTCGTCTTTTCTACCTCTTTCCACCATTCTTCCAAGCCCTTTCGTCCCCTCCATTCCCTCGGTGCTCCCCGGCGTAGCCTGAAAAAACCGTTTCACCCGTAAATAATTCATCCACGGAGCGACTTTCAGAAGAAAAGCTGTGCTGGGCCTGTTCTCGTTGGAAACAGAAGTCCTGGCGATTCTGGTCCGGAGCCGATTCTGTCTCGGTCTGCTGGCTTACGCCAACAGCCAGGATTGAAAACTCTCATTCCATCTAAACCCCCGGCAAGTAGTAGTCCTTTTCAATGGTAATAAGACATCTTTGTCGTACTGTCTAACGAAAGATTTACTTTGGTTAAAGTAAACGCCGGTTTAATTTGAGTAAACCGAACTCTCCTCGTTCCTTATGAAAATGTCTCGTTGATTAATCGGTGTGTGCGCACGGACGGTGCTACAATGGTCGGTTCGTTCCTATGTTTCTTCGAGTGCTTTTTTTGTGTCCTTACTTTTCTCTACCCTGGAGAACGCGTGAAGCTCTCTCTCCAGGCAGCCAGTATCTTTGAGTGACCCGATCGGGGTCCCATCAGGTTCGCCTTATTAAAAATCGGAATTGTTTTGTCAGACACAGCTGCCAAGACCTAATCAGAGTGGTATCAGGTGGAGTCAATTTGGTTCAAAATCATCCTCGAGCATCCAGACGATTATTCTAGCGTTTTCAACCGAATTTTTGATTCGGGGAATTCGTCGCCAACGATCAACGAAACGCAGGTGACTTCGCTGTTGCAACGTTGCGAACTTGGGTTACATAAATCGGGGTTATTTCATCGGACACCGCAATCTGTACTTCATCAGGGCTGCATCAGGCTCTCTGGATCGAGCACTTCTTGGCAATATCTTAGCAAACCTTAAATACCTTAACAGACCGTAATAAGGCATCAGGCAACTCGAAGTCGACTTCTACTCGGGTTTCCGACATCAGCTCTCAACGACATTACCGCTCGCCTCCGATCAACATTCCGGCTCCATTCGATGAGACCGATGGAACGTTCGAGATATTACAGACAAAATCGCCAAATTCTTAAACCGGCTTCTATCGGCCGTTGAACTCGGAACTACCGGCTAATATTCTCGCGCCTCACGCTTCCTGAGTGACCTATCCTGTATCGACACACTCAAACTCTCGTAAACGCCTTTCGGACTCTTGTGTCCCCCAAGAAGCGCAGTGAGCGACGGAGCGTTGGCGAGCTCGGGCGACTCTTTCCAAAATAGGCACAATATTTTGCCAAAGGTTTTCTAAATCAATAGGGCAAGTTTTTCACTGTTTCTCGCGTACATTTTAATTCCAACCTAATCGCTGCTCTTTCAATTCGGAAAATGCAACGCTAATCTCTCAGATGTTGGTAAACCCCGTTTAAAACAAACATCATATTTGTAATTATTTAATTTATTTTAAGATAGTCCAATTTTAGAATCTTTTAGTAACGTGTTCACGCCTAATCTTCGGGTAGGTGCGTGCACTTTTTTTTTTCATTAACCAATTCATCGTTCAAGGTCGTTCGTAAATATTACTGCGATATGCAAACAGTGCCAAAAGCCGTCCGATAATTCGACTAATTGGATTGACAAATTATCATATGCACATCCCGATGTGTTATTTCAATCGGCAACAAATCCATTCACTCGTGATAAAGCGATACGGAAATTGTTGAAACACCTGTGAACATATGGAATTTGCATATCGCAACTTTCAAAGTATGACGTTGATTGTTTGTATCAGAGGTCAAAATTTTGTTGGGTTAGCTGCGTCGTTCGTGCGAGAAAAAATAAACAGTGAGATAAGCGGTAAGACATTCATTTAAATACTGAAGTTACAGCCAGTGGATTCATCAGTTCGGTGCAACGAATCCCAACGAAGCTCCCCGACAAAATAATCATGACGATGTTCTACGCATTGGCGGTTCTTTGCCTCTCCGGCAGCGCATTGGCGCAAATACCCTCGTTCGGCTCTTGTCCGAACATCGAAGGTCAATCCAATTTCGACGCCAAAAAGGTATATTTCGGACAAATTGAAAATTCTATAAATATCTAATGCTGATGAAAAAACATTTTTTGTCCAATTGACGAATTTATTATTCCATCATCGTCGATCATTTCGTTAATTACTTTCAATAGTCATATCAATCAATAATTTTTCCAGTTCCTTTTAATAGTTATGAATAGTTGTCATTATTTGAAATTTTTTATTTCGCAGATGGAAGGAAATTGGCACATGGCGGCAAGATACTTTACGCTGTTGGAGTTCAGAAGCAAATGCAACGAAGCCGATTTCACTGTTCGCGCAAACGGCTCTATCAAAGGAGTCCATAGTTTCCTATCGGGCTAGTAAGTCGCGCAACTATGCAATTTTTTTTTTGTTTCTTCTTCACCGAAACGCAGCTCTAAACTACGGCTTTTATTTGCAGTACCCGAACACCGGTGTCCGTCGAATTGAACTTCAAACCCGATCACAAAAATCCTGCGAGACTGACCACCTTGATTCCGGGAACGCCTTTGGCCAAAATGAGCGACTGCCACATTTTGGGAACGGACTACGACAGCTATGCCGTTTTGTACTGCTGCACCGATTACAAATATACCAAGTGAGTCATCATTTTTCCGACGATAATTTTTTCGATTGTCATTCCATTATCATAACTTTTACGATCATTTGACTCTTCAATTGCTATTTTCTTTTCCAGCTTGAGATGGTCATGGATCTTCACCAGGGACCGCGTCGCGAAACAATCGGCGATCGAACAAGCCTACCAATCGTTCGAGAAGAACGACGTCAAGAGGAGACGCTTCTGGAAGGTCGACCAGGAGAACTGCTCCAGGGAAGAGTGAAATTACCCCGGGCGGAAAAACTCGAAGTAATTAATTCGAGACTATATCAGCTACATTATTATACCAACGAATGCCCCGTCCCACTGTTCGCCACTTGTAGCCAACAATGAGAAAAAATAATGAATAAAAAAAACTTGAGCAATATAAATTTCTCGAATTATCGCGATAACGAGTATTAATCAAGAGGTGGACTGAGAATTCGTGCGTCGCGACGAGGCCCTTCGAGTTATCGTCTCGTTGTATCACGCGCCGGGTCGGGAACCCCGGTAAATCGTACGATAAATAGAGCCGATGATTTTATTTTTATTAAATTTTTTTTTTCGTCGAGTCGAAATATATTATTGCACTCGACGAGATCGAGCGGGACTTTGGCATAAAATGGCCACAATGTCCACGAGGCTCGGCCGTACACAGCGTCGACATAGCGCCCGGCACGCAACGTAACATTGCGTGGAAAGAATCCATTATAAGCCGCCCCGAGACACGGAGGTTGAAGGAACGAAGAATGGGAAAAATCTTGCACACACGACCACGAGGCCGAAAATCGTGTAGCCGGGCCGGCACACGAGAGCACGCCGTGAAACGGAGACACACACGCGGGCGTTGCACGCTCACGCTCGCGCATACGCGCCAGGTATCAGCGAAAGAACGAACGGATTTGAATACGATTATATTATAATCTCATGAATTATACTGGTCTTGATAGTATCGATACAGCTGAATCGAGATATCCGGGTATATTAAGCTTATCGTTCGTTGAATTTATATCCATTATGCTATACAGCCAATAGTGTGTCATATAATCAGCGCTTGCTGACGACGTGAAATAACGTACGTGTCCCGATGAAGCCGAAAGGATCTCGCGAAAGCCGCACACCGAGCCGAGTTTGAGTTTATCGCCGTCGTGCGGGACGAGGCAGACAGAGAGAAAGATGAAGCAAAAAAACAAAAAGCAACCACATCCAGAAGCGGCGAACTAGCTTAGCCAAGAGTCAGGAGAGACTCGGGCACAATAGTACCGTGACGGGATTATAATTAGATATCGCAATAAAACGTGGCTGGCATAAAAGTCAGTCTTCACTCGGTCTCTCATCCGCGGACCAGTCTATAAAGCTCATTCGGAAGACTGAAAAAAATAAAAATACAAAAAAACACACACACACACATCATAGAAGCGCATCATGCGATGCTATAGAGCGATATAAGGATTCAGCGATGAATCGCGTGCGCTTGTTTACGGTTCGCGCATCATTGCATTCGCGTATTTCTCGAGAATAAATTCAACGATAAAACTGCCATTACGTACCGATGTTTATATCCAAAGTTCGGCGTTGTGTACCGAAAGAAACGAGCGAGAGACAGAGTCGCGAGGCGAATATTTTAGAATATCGCGGTCGGGCACGAAAAACGTGCTGACTTCGGAGTCACTTACGGTTCGCTGTCTACCGAACCCGAACCGCCGATGCGGTGTATTGGTTCCCACAGTTCTTTTCCATCGATCCCATTGGACTTTTGGCTTTTACCCGATACCGCCGTGTCCCTCCACTTGCGCGTGTTTACTCGGCCCTCGGAATGAGCTGAGTTTCCCAGTTTCCTTTACGAATGGTTCTCTTCGTGATTTCAACGAATTTTCCAAGTTATTTCGTACGAAGAATCAATCTCATTTTTTTGAAATTTTTTTCTTACAGCCAAGAGAAATATATTCATGTACTCTGATGTGGAATTGCCGAGTTTCCCTCAAAATTCAATGTTGTGAAAAGTAATTCCGATCTTCGTCGGCTACTCGACTCGAATTTGCTTTCACATAAAGTATCCACTATCGGAAACCTTTTGGCCTCGGAATACTTTGATTTCGCGATCGTTTATACAACACTGAAACGAGCTTGATGGCGCACTTCATCAAATTAATTGACTCTTTCTTAGCTTCGCGGGTATTCGGCAACTGGCCCGGGCATTCAAGTTCTACTTGGCTAGCGACAAAGCTTCGTCGTTCCATTGAGACTTTTGCGCATACCAGTTGATCAACGTTGTACCTTCAGCCGTATGTACTGCGTACGGCTGTATAAAATGGATACGAGCATACAGGTGCTCCGTAGGATTTTCTCGAATGCCCGAAGCTCGTTCGGTAGTTTTTGTCTCAACCCCTCTCGCCGTATATCTATATATACAAATGTATATATAATATATCGCCGGACCCCGGCCGAGGTGGGCGCTCTCGTTAGGAGTCTTCATTCTTAAAATCGGCCGCCACTTACTGGCAGGTGGCCCCCGCGGCATCAAATCAGACGTGTTACGTTAACTGAATTTAAATTGCCATGCTGGGATACTCCGACTTGGGTTCCCCCGACAGCCTAGGGGACCAAAGCGAACTCTTGAATTACCATAATTTATGCGCCCACAGCTTCCCTCGCAGCGCGTTCATCTTGCTCGCTCGCCTTCGCTCGTCTCGCCTCTCGTCTTTGTCCCTTCTTACCTACAGTCGCGGTCGACTCTTACCACGGTATTCCGAGATCCTCGGCTCCGCTGGCCGGGCCATCGTTGCGCGATGCCTCTTTATTATAAATCCAAATCGAGCGAGCATAATCCTCGTGATATAAACATCACTCTTTCTCGTCTCGGAACGCGCTATCGAAGAGATACCCGTAGGTGTGCGCATACACCTCGCCCGCGCGACGACCGAGCAACGTATCATCGTGTTCGATTCCCCGTGGCGAGGACGCCGGGATGATATTCAGCGCAACTCAATGGGCTCAGGACTGGATTAACGTCCGATATAGCTGTCAGCGTTGTGCCCTTTTGAACTCGCCAGACTCGAGAATGATCGACACCCAAAAAAAGATATATGTGAAAAAAACAATCGTGAGAGTCGGCCGAGGTGGCTGCGATTTTGCGATGTGCCTCATTGATACATCTACCTGAGTCGACATTTTGAAGTAGGTTCCAGCGGAGTCTAACGAGGTGAACACCCAAATTGTAGCGGAGTAAGCTGCAGTTGTAGCTGTTTCGAATACGATTGACTCAATATCTATTTAAAAATATCTTTTTTACGGTTCATTATCTCGCGTCAACTAGATTTTTCATTCTTTTCTTTCTATCGAACTAATTCTTCTTCACTTTCCCTATGTTAACTCGAAATTCCGAAGTACCGACTTAATTGAAATGACGAACGAAGCACATTTTGTGAAATGGTTCGCGAAGTTTCGAGGCAATCGGAGCCCCCGCGGCTAAGAACTCTCCGTTTCTTACAAGATTTGCTTTTCTGTTATCCTCGCCTCTCGGCTGCCCATACCCGCGGGCAGCAATACTTTAATCCTGTTATTTAGTCAAGAAAAACTTGGTACTTAATGAATACTCGAGCTCTCGAGGAGCGAACGGCCTCGTAATTCCTTCGTTACACCCGAGATCCGGAACAGGCAAAGAAAGCCTGAAAAATTGTACGGAAGAGAGGAAAAAAGAAGAAAAGAAAAAAAAAATGCATTCGCGGTTTAACGAAGTTATAATTTTACGATGAAACTTTACGGGCCACTCGTCAACAGTGGTTGCACTCGGTGTATTACAAGAGACGCCATAGAATTATTCGTGTATATCTATATCTTCTATATTGCGCGGAGGAAAGAAAAAAAAAGCGTTCTTCCCGCTTCAAAATCGTCGAGGAGCTATAAATTTTCTCTTTTCCTTTCCTAGTAGCTAAGGTCAGGTAATAATACGTTAATACTTTGAATGGCTATTTAACAAGCTCTTGTTATGCTATATACATATATATCGGATATACATGTGTGTATATATACATGTAAACGTTCTCGATTAAAGAACGCGCGTGCGGCGCGTTGATCATAGCCCGGAGAATCTTTCGCTCGGGGTCCAGGTCATTAATTGTCTCTCTTTCTTTCTTTCACTCTGTGCCCGTAACGACAGAGCAGCGTTCTACCGGCAACGGTGGAAAAAGAAGAACGAGACGAAGCCGCAGAAAGCCCGAGGAACTTTTATATGCGGTGCCTTTATAGTAGTACTTATATACACGTTCGTATATTCTTTCGTGCTTGGTACTTTGGTGTCGTGCTTTTTTTGTCTTCTTCGGTTTCTTTTTTTTTTTTCTTTTTTTTCCTCTTCCTTGTTCGTTTACCACCGCTCATGATTCCTTCAGTGTCATCCAGCGCGACAGAGACGGAGATACACTCACCGGGCATTTAATCTTTCTCTTTGATGCTCGGCAAAATCGCTCGCATGCTCGCACAATTCGCTCATCTCTGTGGCTTTGCCGAAATTCGACCGATATTTCCGGGAAGGCTTTTCGTGCCGCGGATAGAGTTGTCATCGACGAGTCGGTATCTCATGCATTCTCAACGGGCGCGGATTAACGTCGTGCAATAAATTTTTTTTTCTTTTTTTTTTTTCCATGATTCCCGCCTCGAAACGGAGACAGCGTCAATGACGTCCCCGTAATTGCCGAAAAGCAATTTGTGAGGGTCACGCGCATTAATATACTCATCCGCGGACTTTCTTCTTTTTATTTTTTCATTCATTCGTATAACGATCCTTTCGGGTCCTCTCGCTTTTCGGCGAGATCATTTATTATGTTTCGATAATTAAGTCTGTCAGCGAGATGGCTACGACATGGGTATTCGACTGGGGTAAATATCGAGGTCTCCGGGTTTACGTTATTCGAATGAAAAAAAAGGTCGTAGGCGGCGAGCGGGGCAAAATGGACACGGGGCTTTTTGACTTTCAAAAAACAACTCCGTGAAACTTCAGAAAACTTTGGAGAAAAAAAAAGTAATTAAAATTGCCAAATGCGAATTTATTTCCAATTTTTTAATTGCTCAGATTACATCTCAAAGTTTTATCAACTATTTCAATATCTTAATTATTGACTATTTTGCCTCGCTTTCTTTTTACAGTCTTCTCCATAATTTCGAAAAAAACAAAAAATTTCCTCAGTTGTGTGTACATTTTTAAAAATAATTATTCATATATTTATAATTATTTCGATATACCCATTTAGCTCCTCTCTCCGGTACAGTGTAAAAGAGCCGAACTATTTGTGTTATGGGTTTTAAAAAAATGACTAACATTACCATAATGCTGTGCTAATAAACTCTGTCAACGGGATCGTTAATTCCAAAGTATTATATTATGAGCATACGTTTAAAACATCCATTAATCAAAGTCTTCGGCACCACGAACTATTCGACACAAAGTTAATATCGAATAACCGATCATGGGTGGATCCGCCTGATCCCTAAGGTTCCTTCTATCATTATCGGGTTACCGGTGGGATTAATTCGGTATCTCCTTCGGCCGCGGTATTATCCGGTTCGCATTAACGGGCGATAGCTAATAACTCATCGAGATAACTATATTCAATTGTTACAGATCCAAGGAGGGCTCGCGTACGGTTCATCGAGAGTCAACTCCGTCCTCGCCGTTATCTCATTAACAAATCGCTCATTAAAATTGCGCGACATACCGTTAAATGCTCGACCTTACGACTTGCGCCATCGACTCGGGCGCGTCGTCGTGGTCGCGCGCTCGAAACGCGCACAAGCGAATGCGAACGGAAACATAAACGGCGATGAGAGATGTAAAGAGAAATAAAACGAAGCAGAGCCAGCGGGGATGCCCCCCTGCGGTCTCGTTGACCGAGCCCGAATTTATAACCCACGGCAAATTTATATCTATCCAGCGCGTCTCCCGCTTATAAGTCATGTTCGGCGAGACGGTCTCTCACTCGTGAATCAGTGGCCCGGCTTGTTCGTCCTCTGCGCGTCTCCCGTAGACGAAGAATCGCGCCCACCTTCGACTCTCGCGGAAACATGAAAAGAACAACGAGAAAGAAACGAAAAAGAACGGCTTACACACGGAATACAAAGTCGGGGAGGGAATAAAGGACGGCGGATTCTAATTGCTAATAGGCCTCGTCCGTATGGGTCGAGCTCGTTTAGAATCGTTTCTCTGTCTGGTCGTAGTCGGTTCGCCGCAAAACCGCGCGACGAGCACGGAGGCTCTATCTGTCGTCCCTCCGCAGTGCTATGGATCAGACCGCCGCGAGCCCCCCAACCCATCCGCGGGCACCGCAAACCGTGCGGCGGCGAAATCGTGACCATAATTTTTCGGTGGCTCCTACGAACATCACTGAAATTAATCCGGCGAAATACACGTGAGCCGCTTATCCACCGGGGTTTCGGTGAATTTACAAATTTCAGAAAATACTCGACTAACCATTTGTATCTACGTGACTCGTTTTTCAAATTGCGCGGGGCTAGTTCGCTCGGTTTAATCGAAATAGAGAGTTATAGGCTCCCGTGGATTTCATTACAGAGGCACATCTGCCTGACGAAATACGAGTGAATATTTGATTTCCTTTTTCTCAAAAACTACGGGTGATCGCGAGACGATTCTTTTACTGAGAAGTAAATGTCTCAAAGAAAAGCGTGAAAAAATCTTCGGTAATTTCCTCAGAATAAACAAGCGAATAAACACGAAATAAAGAATATATATATAAGATGAACTATTATCAATATCGCACATTGGTAATAAAAGCGAGGTACACGGCGTTTCGAGAGCTTTAAGCGATGGAGAGTGTCGCCGATCGTAAAACAGGCAGTCTGTCCTCCGAGCGGAAGGTCTGCTGTTTCTATGCCCTCGCGCTGTTTCCATCGTCGTTCTTTCCCTCGCTATGCTTCTTCCTCCACCGGTCGTGGATGCCGGGGAATGCGAATAGAAGCTCTTCCACGGCGTCACACGGGTATACTGCTGCCGTTGCTGCTGCTGATGCTGCCGTTGGCTGGTCACCCCGGCGAAAACTACGACACGGTTTAGCTCTCAGGAGGACAAATAGGAATGGCCCGGCACGCCGACCGAAGTAAGGAGCGCGTGATAACGATGAGTGGGAGAGTTTGTTGTTGCATATACGCGCACACTCGCGCACCAACGTAGATCACCGATACATTCGTACGAATGTATCGCATTTATGGGATAACACGAATACATTTCTTTCACATAAGCTCGGGGGCACTTGTCTCCTGTCGGGTGAAATATGTGTACAGCGTGATTCATAATAACTATCGGATCTGTTTTTCTTGTAATCCTACTATTTGCGTAACATTTTTTTAAAATGAAAACTCAGATCGAAAATTTGTAAAAATATAATATTATAATGAAATATAAAAATAATAATATTTTTCCAAATTAAATTATTAATTGATTCGATTTTTCAATCTAGAAAAGCATTCTCTAAAATAAGGATTAATTATTATCTACAGGGTATTATTATAGAGTTTCGAAAAATGTCTTAGTTTTCGGAGTAAAATTCAATTTTTTTTTTATGGGGATTGGGAGAAAGAATCTGTATTGATGTTCATTATGAATCATTCTGTATACGTCGGAATAGCTGGAAGCGAGCCGTTATTCCGACCCCCGCAACGACGACGAGGACGACAGAGTCGGCAACCGAATTCAACCCCGTGATCCGCTTGATCTCGCTCATTCCCTTGGCACACTGTGGCGCGGTGCGAGCGAGAGCCGGAGGAGCGCTTATATTTGCGCCGTTCCCGCTGGCTTCTCCACAGCTGACCCGACTTGTAATTCCGGGTACCATTATTCGCTATACTATATACATAATATACTCTCCAGGTATCTGACCAAGTTTCTTGTACATGATCTCGTGCTCGACGGCGTGCTTCGCCTATACCGTTTCGTTAATGCTAATTCGACCAGCTGCTCCTTCCGGACGTCTTTCTAGTCCTCTTTTTTTATATCGTTCATTCTTTAGTTTCTCCGTAAACACCACCGCATGCTGAGTGACATCGTGAGGTGGTGTAGGCATCGTAGGCGGCGTGGCAATAACCACGGAAACACTGCGATTCAAGAACAAAATTGCACAACAGGTTCTTTCACCTAATCATTTATGGCTACTTTGGGACTGAAAGGTTAGTCGAAATAAATGTTTGGGTAAACAAGGTGTATTGGGTTAAATTTATTTGTCCGTGCGAGCGCTTGGTCAGTTATTTGATTTTTTTTTGCATAAAGTGTACTAACAATTTGTAAGAAAATTAATGTCTCTTTTAATTGAGTTTCTAAGTCCTGTGAGCCTGAGACCTCGGTTCCTAAGTCCTCAGAGTCAAGCCGGTTAAGAAAGAAGAAGACCGGAGAGTCCAGGATCTTAGACCCGAGATTTGGAACCTGGGAGTCTGAGACCTGAGAATTGAGACCCAACGCGCCCGACTATCGGGAGTCTTACGAAAAAAGAACAGCTACGTGTACTTCTCGGTACGGATAAGGATGCATTAACTATCGTCTATGAGAATAAAATTGCCATCAATCTTCGTTAAGCCAATTAGATTATTCCGAAAGAAAAGCAAAAGCAGTTTGAAGAAAGTACGAAAGAGAAGAATAATCACACGAGTTGTGTAGACGGAACTCTAATAAATATGTAGAGGAGCGAGCGCAGCGTATGTTTTTCTTTGTAATCTCTCGTGAGATAATACAGATGTGCATTGGATACAAGCGAGCGAGAGAACGAAGCACCGAGCTGGTTGCGATGGAACGAGGACTTACAATTAATGACATAATTACAAAGGAGAATGCCATTGAACGAGCGAGAGCCAGAGGTCTCGGGGCTCATCAATGCTCGATAAAAAGAACAAGAACGAGAACGAAGAAAGGGCCGAGAGCCGGCGCAAGCACGCGAAGGCTCGAGATGAAGAAGCAGTCGAAGCAAGAATAAAAAAAGTATGCCGAGGGGTCGAGGGGCTTCGGTGGACTGAATGAATCGTTGAACGATACTCGATGAAGCTCATCAAGACTCACAGCTATATCCGAAGCTCTCACTTCGTGATTCTCCGTTTCAACGTCGAAGAATTACAAAGTTAACGTGACGCGATGTGACATAATTCTCTCTCGAGGCGCGGCATTGGCTCACGTTGCGCCGTGAGCTAACTTTTACGAGAAAGAAAGAAAAAAAAGAATAATATCGCTATATACATACGAGAGAAGACGAGAGAGAAGGAACTTAGCGACGATTCGCAATCGCGACACGGACATGGATTAGCCGATTGAATAATTCATTGTCGTCGGTCTTGTCAAAGAGCGCACAGACCCCACGATCGGGTCTTTCGGTACACTCCTCTCGGTGTCTTTTCTCGGTTTCTCAGGTTCCCTCGATTCCTCGACTCTTTTCTTCTTATATTCTTATACATTTCTCTGTCATGCCACCTTTTCTCTTCGCCCCTCCCGCTTAGAGCCCGCGTGCGCCAGCCACGAAAGTTCTTCATTCTCCTTTCTTTTTTCTCTTTCTCTCTTGTTCGACGTTCGATTTTCCTTTTACTTTACTTTCACGTCTTCTCGTTTACGAGCTGCGCGGATATAGAAAGAGTCTCGCACGCCCGAGTGATCTCGCCCGTGGCCGGAGGGTCTCGAAGCACATCGAAAAAAGATTTCAACTTCCTCGGATTTCAGCGAGACCGATGCCTCCTATTGTACGCGAGTCTCTTTTCCATGGCTCGCTTACTCGTGATGCAAGCTTTGTTTTGAGGAAAAAAAAATGCTTGCCAATTTTGTTAATGGATTTCCGCGTGTGTAGATCATTTCTTCGCGCATAGAGAAGTTCACAGGACTCTATCTGGAATTTCTCGAGTACACACGATAGAGTATTTCCTACGCGCTTGATACTTTATACGTACGTATCACCGGGCCAAACTAATCCAAACTGTTGTAGCTTATCGCAAGCTCAATCGCGGCGAGTGTAACACACGCGAAACTCCTGGCTTCGGCTTCATGCAAACTCCAACGGCGGGTCTTGATCATTCCGGCTTCGAGCCCCGGGTAAGCTCTCTCCGTGCGCGGGGCCACGAGAGAGGCACCGGAATCAGTGGCAACCTCCCGACCGTCTGTATATCTCACTCGAGAAGTTCCTACCGCGGCTATCGCCCTATCGCATCTTCATCTCCGCTACGGAAACGTCGTAAATTTTTGCCACGTAGAAATCTAACTTTTCCGAATGACATCCGAGCGATTCCGCGGCGCGTTGAAACTCTATCCCCGACACCTCGTTTTGCAACCGAGAGCGATGAGATCCCGGAAAGGGTAACGCAATTAAGTGGAAACTCGATCGAGCAACTCGATGCATTCGAATACCGATAGCCATGGCGTCGTCAAGAGTTTTCCCCGAGGCGTTCATTCGATTCGTTTCGAAGAAGTATTTCGATCCGTTGAAGTATTTTGTCGCACGTCAACACGCGGAAAGCTCACTGGATATATCCGGCAAAAATGAAGTTTTCTTGATCAGTCGCATTTTCAGATTCACTACGACCCGAGGGGGTTCGATTTTGCTTTTAAAAGGATTAAATTCTCATGACTTTCGTAAAAATATAAAAAAATTCCTACCAAAAAATCAGTATCGTTGACAAATTTTCGGAAAAAAATACTCCTATAAACAATTATTATATTCATACTATAGTCGAGAGATTTCCATTCTTAAGGACGAATAGATAAATAAATATTGCAATGAATAAAGTTTGTATGATTGGTGTAATAATTTTAAAAGCATGTGATCCAAAAGAATTTCTTGAAGCTAAATTTTGGCGCCTCGTAACTTCTTGGATCTTTTCTATTAAAGAACCGTAAGATGACCGTCATCGTCCGATATTCACCGTAAATTCGAAACCATAAATTATCTTAATTCGTAATTATCGTTTGATATATGCAGTGGAGATTCCAAGTGTAAAATCTCTACTCCCAAGCGTGGGGGTGCGATGGTATGATCTAAATCAGGGTAGCCAAGAGAGTCACGAGCTAGCTCGCTGGAGTACCTATCTCACCGGCTCATTTTCCCCGGGGAAAGTTTCATCGGTGTGGGAGAAAAGTCTGCGCGCGGTGGAAGAAGAGCGTGGGAAGGGGTAGATTTCTCGTAATTCATAAATCTTATCTTTTGCGTTTATAAGCGCAACTTAAGCCTCGAGTAACGTATCACCGGTGGGAGTTTTCCACCGAGGAAGCTGCATGCGGAGCGTCGCTTTTTGTTAATGCACGCAAGTATGCGAAAAAAAAAAACGGAAATAAACTCCGGTCGCAAGTTATACGGTGGAAATGCTCGAGATGCTCGAGCCCTATAAGTACGCCCATCCAGCGAGTTGAATCTTTATAATAGCATAATATCCCGAATGTCTACTGTTACAAAAAAAAACCAAGCCGGAAAACCCACCCTTCAACTTTGGGCTGGCCCGGGTCGTAGGCACTTGGCTGGAGTAGGTAATCCCTGCAAAGTCCAGGCCGGCTTTTCAAAGCTGCGCCAGAGTTTCCGAGCGAAACGCTCGCTTTTACGTTTCTTTCTCCTCTGCGCAAGGCTTTTCGTACATCACAATTCGATGTAGTCGTAGACCAGCGAGGCAACATCGCGTTGGAGAATCGGCCAATTGTCCTGATTACTTCAATGCCACATTCTGAGAAGTATCTTGCATTCAGGAAGTTAAAGTATCGAACGTTCTCCGAAGTATAAATACAGACTCTTCGTATACTTTGATATAACTACGAAACTTGGGGTTTGACGTTGAATTTGCAGGTTCGTAAGACCTTAATGGAGCTATCGATGTAGACGCGTTTAACGCGCTCAGAACGCTTCAGCTCGCGATTCTTCATCCCGTTCCCACCCCCTGGCACTTCGCAATCGCTCGGCGAGTGTTTTTTTTTCTAGTCATCCCCACAGGGGTGCAATATCTGGAATATTGTCGATGTAATGGGAGAAACATAGAGCACGCGGGCCTGGCCATCTGAGGCCTCGCGATTCTCCTCCTCCCCAGTTGGATGAATCATTGGTCGCACCGGGAGAGCATTACCAGTTGCAACTGTGGCTCCCAGCGGCGGCTAACTATAGCTGCAGGAACTCACGGTCTTGCTTGCTTGCACCAGGCGGCCGAGTTCCAGTAGCTGTAAGGCTACTGGCAATAAATTGCTATGGTTAACGTGGCACGATATCCGAGAGAGAGAAAGCTCGAGAGCGTGCACGCTATACCACGCTGGTATCTTCTACCGCGTTGAACTCCTTTCCTCTTCTCATACTTACTTCTTCTGTTTCTTCTTTTTCTGACTATTATTATTCCTCTTGTTGTGTTTACTACTTGACTTCCTTACTTTCTGGGCCACTCAAATTTTTCAGCGACAAGTGGAAGTCCGCGTACGTGGAAAAAATCCGAATGCATTTTCGGACCTTAAAAAAGTATCTTTCATTTCTGACTATGAAAAAAATGTCGTAAAAAGAGCCCCTTAATCGAGTCTACGAAAAAATTGTGCCGTTAGTCCGATAAAATTCATACGCGCAACCCTTTCCAGGGTTGTAAAACCATCGAGACGTCGCAAATTTCCGTATACGAGAACGAGCACTGAACCATTGACCAGAGGGACGTCCGGCCAGGGTGCGATGTCTGCCAAAAAGGCAATCGTGCTTATCTGCGGGGTTCGGAGGACGATAGAGAAGGGTGAACGATGCCGGTATTCGGACGAGCGGAAATGTTTCCGGAAGTGTGGTCGCGGTGAAACGTTCCGTCGATTCGCCGTGTGGAGGGTGCATTTTTTCGTTCTGCAGGAACGTACCGTAGTGCTTGAAGTGGGAACGTCGGAAACGTCGGACACTCTTCTCTATGCGAGTCGTAAAACTTCATCGCATTACATTGCGCACCACGTAAAATCTGGCTGTACCACTCGGCGTCTAGTAAGACCCAAAATGATGAGACCTACTTACCATAATATTATAGCTGATATACGATGACGTTGATAACGAGGTGATTTTTATTTCGATGGAAAATCGGATATCTCACGATATTATTATGTAGATTAAAAAGATTGTTTTTTTTTCCCATTAATGAGGAATCGCTTATTTTACTTGTGACTAAATTATCCAAACATCGACTTCAGATTGGAAAAAGAAAAAAATGCATTTCTATAATACCCAAAACCCTGCCATGTCTTCGGGATTTAAGAAAGAAAGCGTTTTTTTCAGACCACTAAAAAAGAAGTTACCGGAGGATTAAAGTTGTAGGGATTCATCTGGTGAGAGATTGATGCCACGCGCGTACTGTCTGAAAGGGACGTTTGCGAGAGATTGAGGCGACTGCTGGTTCATCCGCGCGAAGATGTAGAAAGACGTGACGCGGCGATGGAAGAAGAGCCGTATAAGAGAAATAGCGAGTAGAAGGAGGCATCTGTTGCGCCTCTGCGCGCAACATTTACATAATCGCCGAGGCTTTCTCGTGCTGTGTCGGCGCGTGGGCTTCTCCATTCCCTGCTAGCTACGCGCGGTGCTTCGTCTCTATTCCGTTGTGTACGTACATCAGAAGCCAGCTCAACACACGGGCGAGACGAAAAGGCAACGTGAGATATAGCATTGTGCTACCCTGTGCCGTGCGCATTCAGAGTGGCAGGCCACGTTTCCGCGTCTCCGCGCATCCACCCTTCGGTGTACGTACACCATTGTCTCGTGTATGCAGCAGCTAAGAACTATGTCGCTGACGTCGTGGTCGTCGCTTGCAGCGCACAATTACTTAAAGCTTCGCGGTGGCTCATCTACTCTCACAGATTCATGCGTGGCTCGCCATTCGTTCGAACGCCTTTTCTTGAGAATAGTTCTCAAAATCGCTCACTTACAGATACAGAGAGTTTTGGAAGACCCTGAAGTACAGCAAACCTATTGCTACGAAAAAACAGTACAGTTATCGGTGATTCGTTGGGCAATTTTTTATTTTTTCACGATTTTTATCTCATTAAGAAGTATCTCATACTCGTGTCTGATCTCTGATAGAATACGAGACTAAATTATTTAGTTCGCTTAACAGTTGCCTCATGTGGTTCTGATATCGAATTCTTGATCTCAAAACAAATGCAATCCGGCATAGAGTAGTCTTTTTTGATCCGCGTGTGTACCACGAAGCGTCATAATTTTTTTTGTCCTTTCTGAAAGCATCAAGCCCGGGTAGATCGTACCTTTGCCTGGTACACACGAGTTCTCCACGAAGACGAGAGGCGTGAGACATGTGAGTGATACGATTTGCATGTCTCCCGGTAACGTGCTCCCGTCGTCCCGAACATTCTACCTCCTGCCAACCTGCCTCCTCATCTTCTCGTCTGGTCGTCTCTTCACCGAAACGGCAAGGCGAGAGTGGAATGCATATAGTACAAGCCACCCCATGTCGTCCTTTCTCTTCGGCCTCTGCTCACACACGTGAATCTCACGCCAGGACCCCACTCGGCGGATGCTTCTGGAAACCCTTGGCGTCTGCTTCAGCACCTGTCGATGTACGGCGTAGTCGAAGTAAAGCGAGGAGCAACGTTTCGCATACGTAACGAACCGTCAACCGCATTAACCCGAGCCTACTACGTTTTGGCAACCCTACAACCCCTTTCTCCTCTCCACAATCCCAAATTTAGAACCCCACGTTGTGTCCACGCTTCTCCAATCTCTTTTGAACATTCCCGAAATGTTGATATCATCCATCCATCGTGTCAGCGCTGCGATAAGAATTGCGTGGCTTTCACGATTATGTCATCAAACGCGAAGCTTCGGCAATACTCTGTTACCGAAGTTACATCAACGGATGTCCTCGTTTTATCCAGTTGATGTCGAAGCATTCCCAATTCTTCCGCTTCTCTCTTGAGCTCGCCGAACGGTTTTCACTGTCGCACAAATCCTGCATGGGAATCCACATCCGGGAAGCAGAAAACTTGCAAACTTGTCTGGTGGGATTATACAGATCCGACCTTCTATATCTCATCAGCGAGTCGCTGAAACCTACGGCCTCGTTTCTTCTCGGTATTAGCTCATTCCCGATGATCCCCTCCGGTGGCACCGATAGCGAATCCCCTACCCGGGACAAGCGGAGATAGCAACGACCACGAGAGCACCACTCGACGTTCTCAGGCATCGAAACTCGCGAATACCGTGGCAACTGGCAAAATTCGCTGATATAGTCAGCAGCTCGTGGATATAGTATAGACAGGAATAGGATCAGTCCCGGCAGCGCAGCAACATCAATTTTCAAAGTTTTCAAGTTAGTCGAACCGGTGGTGGTGGTGGCTGATGCCACTGGTAAACTTCGGGCCACCGGGTTTACCGAGGCTCGTCTATGGATCTTCTCACCGTCTATCATTGGCGAAACCATAGTGAATCTTGGCAGATACGCCGGGCAAAGTCGGACTCCCGCGCTAGTTATGACTTTCAGAAGTTATGGATCTGGCGATGAGTATAAATAGCAGCTTTTACTACGAACAAGTTCGGACACTTCGACTTTAACGTTGATGCCCGGGTTCGAGCATTGCAAAATTGGACAATGCAGGAAAAGATTCTCATATTCTAGTAAATATTAAAGAGTGATGAAGTAATGCATAGGAACGATGCAGACCAGCTTGCTGCCCAATCAACAAGTCATTTGTGAATACCAGATTGATGACACACTAATAAACATTTGCTCGGGTTAGTTCTCTACATATAGATTCAAAAGTATTTTCGATTGTTTTATTTTAAAAGTTCAATTGAGTTTCTAGACAACGAACAGGCATCTTCGGCTATAATCCATCTGATTAGAAACGTTTACGTTTTGCGTACGTAGTTAATACAATGAGGTTCGAAGGTGCAACGAAGAATGAAAAATTTGCAGATTCGTCCCGATGCTCCAATGCAGTAAAAAATGCATAACGGGCCAAATTTAAAGTACTTCTTTTTTCTGTATTCGTTTGTCAGTGCAGAAGATTTGGGAAAGAATGAGCGCGCAACTTGTTCGGGATAGACGATGATCGTTGACTCGTACGCCGTTGTAGTATCCGAGTCACGAATATAGGTACATCCGATACTGATCTTCCCGCGTATACGTGGCTCGTCTTCAACTAGCATCA
The DNA here is from genome assembly GCA_963924025.1 of Ischnus inquisitorius. Lineage (NCBI taxonomy): Eukaryota > Metazoa > Arthropoda > Insecta > Hymenoptera > Ichneumonidae > Ischnus > Ischnus inquisitorius. Next base: position 4,689,164 of record OZ001245.1, on the reverse strand, counting down.
AGCCAAGCTCCTCAACTCGTCTACCAGAGATTAGACGTGCTTATGAAGGCTGCCAACCAAGCCGCGGTGCTATTGCTTTTATGCTTGCTACCGAAGTTTCAATGAGTCGCGGAGATTATGTGTTGGAGTATGCGGTTAAAAGCGAGTCGAGGCCACAGCGGCGGCTCCGATATTAGTCGCGAACAAGCCCAAGCTTCCCCGGAGTCTCTTGTTGGGTATCCGCATAAACGATATACACCGAGCCTTGCAGCGATACCCACTCGTCTATAGAGCGTCTTCTGGTGTGTCGTCGTCATCGTGGAACATGGAGAAGCATGCGGGGACAATGGCGTGATTAGAGCGAAAAACGGTACGACAATCTCGGCCGCACTGACACACACAACACACCTGTGCTCAATTGCTCGGGTTTTTTTCCTCCCTCTTCTTTTTTCATACCTACGAAGAAGCGCACGATCGAAGCAGTCGAAATGCGTCGCGAAGAATGAGGCCATCGGGCGGGTACCAAGCGAGAACGGTAACGGACGTACACTGACGAACTGGAGCCACGAATATCGACGTTTTATCGTAGGCAAAAAGACGACGAGGGGCTACAGACGATTGAACGATCGACGAGAGACGCGTCAATCGAATGACTGGACGAATCGTTTTTTCTATCGCGCAATCGATTATTCAATAAAATTATCAACGGTACAAACATAGCCGTGAGACACATTGACACGTCGAGATGATTCGTCGGTGAATGACCCTTCGAATTTCTAAAATAACAATCCATTTTCGAGAGAAAATGTTTTTTTATGTCTCTTCGTCGCAACATTCAGTGTCGGGCCAGGTCACTGCTGCTTTACAATTAAATAGTTCATGAATGAAATCTTTGTCAACCCAATCGATAGGAAGTCTGTTAATTTTGTCCGTCAAATATTTATTCATTTTACTCTTTAAACAGTTCGAACTTTGAATTGGTGAAAGAAAAGAGGTATTCGGTTCAATCGCAGTGAGACAACAGTTTCAGCTTGAATCCTCTAGAATCGGCTGGGACAGTGCATAACTAGCGGTTTAATTTATCGATTCATCCGAACCAATTTCATTCGGTATTCATTGAATTTATCCATACAATTTGAAGAAGATTTTCCCTCTACGTCATTCTCCATTCCGGAATACATTTCGTCCGTATGATGCATATTCTTCATTCCCGGTTACAGAGCGACGTTACCGTCTCGCGTGTCGGTGTGGCGTACTCGTAGGATAACACGACTTGGATGCCAACGTAAGTGTGCGCAAGACTACGCGACGTGAATCCCACGAGCGGGATGAAATGGTAGGGAAAAGCCGAGAAAACCGGAGTTGGATAACAGTGAATCGTGGGCTTACTCGAGTCCCAGTCACTCCTTCTTGTACCGGCTCGAACGGGTACGTCGTGCCGGCGGTACAAGTAATACTGGGTACTCGGTGTAACGGGAGAAAGAGGGATGAGGGTTGCACGCATAATATCCACATTCATACACATCTCATACGGGTTCTTCCCTCTCGTACATCTCTCGGATCCACAAGGCAGATGGGCTACAGATTTCCAGCCTCGACTGCTTCCCGTTTTCCTTGCATAACACACGTCTCGCTATCGTTACCCGTGACTACGGTGGATTATCTGCTTCTACACGCCAAGAAACTTATTTATGCAGTAATAATCTTATTTGCGAAATAGCTGCGGCGCACAATGCCTTCGAGAAGGCGCGTCCCGGTCCTCGCCGAAATGGCAGCGTTGATATTACTCGGCAAGTAGTGCCGAGGAGAATAGGATAGATGCTAAATCCACGAATCTCAACATTTGCGTATCCAACCATCTCCCAGACTCGTTGCGGAAGAAGGATACGAGTACGTGCTCTCTCACCGTGCGTCGTTCGTGTCGTTTCGCACACAACCAGAGGTATCAGAACTCTGAGTGAGTTCGAGGATTGGGTGCCAGGGGGGAAGGTGATTCGGCGTGGAAGCCCCGTCGGCTTCGTGTGTAGCCGAGAGGAAATGCGATAAGACTACGCGGAGTGGAGGCCAAGGCACGATAGTAAGGCAAGCAGCAGCGAGACCTCTCGGTGTGGTTGCCGAAGACCTCTGCGCGCAACCACCAGCCGCAATCATTAGGCAAATGGGAATGCTATTACGGGGTAAAGCTCGCTGGTTTGCCGTGTAGCGCACACTAGTCTTCGCATCGCAACCGTGGGGGTCCAACGCGGTTCGAACGCGACCCGACGGATTTTCCACTCGCGCTTTCTTGAACTCCCGTTCGTGTGCGTGCGCGCGTACACCCGCGCGATCTTATTATTGCCGGTGGCACTACCACCAGCAGCGTATCATACGAGGCTACGAAACGCCGCACTTTTATATCCAGAGTCAAGATTCTCGAGAGGGGGGCTTGCGTGTCGACCGGAATCTCGACTAGACGGCCTGGCTGGCGCGTGATCGCGATTCTTGCTAACTCCGCGACGTTAATTGGAGACCTCGCGCGGTACTCGGTATCAAGTTGGAAACCATACCGGCATTGTAAAGCTTTTACGTATGTGTTTGATTAAGAGTGCTAAAATGTGGAGACAATTTTTACGAAACGCTTTCGTCGATATGTTTGTTCCACTAGTCTTGCAGAATACTCAAAAGAACAGCAAATTTCAGTGGCCACGTTCGCATTCCGTTCCGCATTGAACATGTAAAGAGATCCTCAGGTTCAAACACAAAAAATTGTACAATGTTTTTTTAGCAGAAAAACTGTAGAAAATGAAAATTATTTAACCATTTTTTATCCGCTCGGATGCGGAGATTTATTCGCACGGTCAAAAAATGGGTACGAATGACCAATAGTATGGAATCACTGACACGATGTTTTGTGTACATAAAAAAAAATCTCTCGTTATTTTCCCGAATTGCGAAGCGTTCGCTCAACAAATATTTTACCTGCGCGAATTGAAAGTATAAAACAGTATGCAATTTTCAACTTCTCTATCGACTCGGTATTCTCGATTGCTTTGTCGATGCCGCGCTTCCGTTCGGTCAATAAATCTATGCTCGCGTTTGACAATTTCTTTTTTCGCAATTCCATCGCGTGACCGCAATATAATGTCACCTGCCGTTATATTGCGCCGCGACGATATAGTTCCCATATTAAATTACGCGGTACGCAAATCCGTTGAAACGCTACTAATCGCTAATGGAATAATCTCGTACGGCGAATGCGTTAACGTTGTGCCATTGTCGAATTCGACAAAAGTATGAAAGCTTCTCGAACGAGCGTTCGCTCCTTCCCCCTCTCTCTCTCTCTCTCTCTCGTTAATTAGTTCGCCATTAACGTACCGGGCTAATGATTCTCGATATAGTATGTACACTTTAGTATGTATATGAGTGCCATCAACATTTCGAGGCTCGTCACGAGCCGCCTCTCTCGTCGATTATTCTCATATAATATGTGACTCGAACAACCGGGTCCGGGCGAGAGCGTCGAACCAAAGCCGAACGAGCCCAACCGATAATCGGCCTAATTATTTTTTTTAATTACCCGCGGATCATACGCAGCTACGAATTCTCTTTATGAATAAATTGATTGCCCATTTGGCCAAATTCACGTGAAACGCTTCCAACATTATTACGTCTGCCCGACTATTCGAAACCTACTGTGTTCCCCTCGCCGACGACTGCGAACCCAATGATTCACCGCGAATCTCCGCGAGGCCTGAAATTCTCCGGCTCGGTAACAGTCGAAACTTCATAAATGCACCGAGAACGTTCAATCGAAATTCTATCGAACACCGAAGAGCCTGTTTCCTCCGAGCAAACAATAGTCCCGTATTGGATTCTGTTCGCCGCTATGTTTCGAGAAATTTCACGTTTGTCGAAACGCTACATAATGCAGTACAATACGCGAGCGAGCAGCGAGTTCGGAGACTCTGGGTTCAGTATCGAGGTGGATGAAAGGTCCCGGAGCATTCACGGAGTTTAGTCGGTAACCCCATCGACAGAATGGACGCAAGATTCGGTGAGTCAAAGTTCAGACTCATCGACGATGGTAAACGAGCCACGACGATCGGCACTTCTGCCAGAAAAGCGAACAATTAGGGATAAGTAATTGACGGAGAATTTCACGGTATATGGCAGTCGAACTGGCGTATGGTAGTTACCGCGATGGGTCGGGGAGCCTCGAAAGAGAATTCAACAACGGGCCCGGTTTGCTCAACTTAAGTAATTGTAGCGGGAAGAGGGAGCAAAGCGTCCCAGCGTCGTCTCGACTAATAATCCGGAATGCCACGACGACCCGGGGGTATCCAGCGTTGAACGAATGTGTGCGGGTTCTGTAACGTTACATTTGCCGGGAGCTTTGTCGGCGTTGGCGCTGGCGGTTGGAAGCTTTCAGACCACGTAGGCTACCGACACCTAAAACCCAGACCCACTGTCATCGAAATTCCTTCGAAAGCTCCTAAATTATCGCGGTGCACGCGAGAGAGGGCATTTGTTCGGTACGGAGAGGAAAGCCTGAGGAGACCGCCCGAATATATGTACCCCGGGCTGCAACAGTTGCAGAATCCTCACGAGAGCGTCTCTCCATCGTCGGGTATAGTCGACTTCAGTCGTTATCCAGAAATTGAGTGGGCCGTGAGCGTGAACGTATTTAAGATCGAAACAATGCAGATAAATAGCTGGGACAAGGGCGGGGGGGGGGGGGGGGGGGGCTGGTTATAGAAAGGGGTGAGAACATGCATCCCCACCATTTCGAGACGTCTTGGCAGGATTCCAGCACTGATATTGCCGGGCGAATTCCCTCTCTCGATCCTGCGAGGCAACCCTGTGTATACCTTTGTGAACTCCTCGTCTCGTCCGCGCATACGTATGCATGTATTCAGATAACTATTGTCCTTTCGTAATAACTGGTAGGTACTGTAAACTCCAACATCGTCGCTTTCATACCCATCGTTGTCGGGAAGCCTTCCGTACCCGGGGATTTCCGGAGGTCGAATCCGCATAGCTCTCTCATTCTTGTACACTCATCCCATTGTCATGTTTCTACTCGCGCAACCGCTATTTGGGTATAGCATTTATAGGATTTGACGGGCTATAGTAAATTGCAGGCTGTTGGTCAAGTTTGGTCCCGGGTCTAGTTATTTTTTTTCTGTGTTTTCCAGAGTGCACTCTTTTTTTCAATAAATCATGAATTCAATAAGATTCAGTTTTAAACATTTAAACTTTTTTTTTTCGTTGCCTGAGATCATGGTCTTGAAGAATTTTGTCACGAAAATCGTCGCGGAAAACGGACGTTTCGATTTTGTTACAACTGGAGGTTGAGATGACTGGTCTGACCAAACGTACGTGAATGCATTCGGCTAGCTGAAAACCAATCGAGACGGGACAGTAACGCATAAGTTGCGCGAAGCGTAACATGGACCGTGAATTCCTGACTCGATCTTTGAATGACCCTGATGTTTATATTGCCTGTTATTTTTTCGTTGATCCTCGAGTGGAGAGTTGGGTTCTCGTTCGTTGGATTCCCCTCTTTCCTCCCTCTCCGTGGCATGACTCGGAGGTATTAGTCCCTCCTTGACCCGCAGGGGGATGCATCAGCGAAGGTCCACGGTTTATTCGATCGGCTGTCCGTTGCATTAAAAAGTCGATCCATCAAGCCCGAGGATACACGTGACAAAACAAGCCTCTCGCTCGAAACCCCGTGATACGCAGAACATGCTGCTATGTTACATCTACGGGACCGTAGACTGTACAGGGAAAAGGAAAGAATTCCGAAAGAAAAGACGATAGAAGAATAAGAAGACGACGAGTCGAGGCTTTGGAAAGGAACAGCGTCGAAGCTTCTATATATCTTTATCTTTTTCTTCCCCCCCGCCTAAAGCATAATCCAATTTGTGCTCCCCTGCTGGTGGTACTGCGACCGCGGCTGGACGACGAAGACGCACGCGTCACTTTCAGGACGTGAGTCGACTGCCCGATGAAATAACAATATTGTTTTTCTATCTAGGCTCAAGGATCTCCCATCGGTATCCAGCCAGCCGCGAGCGAAAGATACCAGTAGCAACGGAAGCTTTTCACTCGACATCCACCAAATTCAACGTCATTGGAAATTTATATTCAAAATGTCCTTCGATCGCGAGACGAGCTAAGGAGTCAAAAGAAATGGAAGATCATAAATAAATGAATTGGCATGAGTTATAAAACTGAATAAAAAATTAAGCGTAATAAGAAAAATGTGCATTAACAAACTTTCTTTGTGGATTTCTCTAAGAGTGTACTCCTTTATCAGTGAAATATTTTGGTAGATTTTGGAAATTACATTTGATACGAAAAGCGTTTTAATATCTCTGTCAATTAAATCAGAAATCTTTGAGAACATTATTAAGAGTCTCGACACGTAGAAAAAAAGCTGTTTGCGACTTTATGATTTCAGTATTTATACGAGTACGGGGGCAAAACAGCGTAAAAACAACCTCATAAAGAAGCCTTGCGATACTATGTCGTATCCCAAAGGGAATCGAATGACCATTAATTAGGGAAACGATCGTGTTTCCCGTGCGCACGAGTTCGCCCTCCCTTTAATACATATAAATTTGTATGCCATCGAGCATCGAAAGAATCCCCAGACGAGATCCACTCACGATAAAATTGAGGTCGTAGGAGGGTTTTTTATTTCAGGTTTGCTCCGTTGCCGCGTGTAATCGCTGTAAGACACGAAGAAGCGAAGGCGACAAGGGCGGTCGGTTAGAGAAGGGATAAAGGAATCGGCGAGAATTGGCGAGGAAGCCAATATAAGATTGCGAGGGTTGGAGGTGCCCGCGGGGTTGAATGGCGAAGGGCACATCCTCGGCTCGGAACTCTCTCGGTATATGCCACGCGAGCCAGTGAAAGAGATAGAAATAAAAGGGCAAAGAAAAGGCGAATACGAGACCCTGAAAGTGTGGTATACGCCTCTCGACGTGGCCATACAAGAAGCGAGGACGAAGAATCCAGTGGCCATTGCGCAGTCCATAAAGTTCACTCCTGGATCGTATATATTGAATAGAGAGGGCGAGAGCGGTTTTCCCCTCAGGGCGTTAAGGTACACCCTAGCCCGGTGCTTGACCAGAGCCCTGTGCGAGCATCAATAGGAATGCCATTTGAAGGCGGTCTAAGAAACTGCTAATAGAGCTCGGACTTGGAGTACGCAGCAAAGGATAACGTGGAAGGTTTTTTTCCCCCTCCGAAGAAACGAATGAGGGAAAATAAAGTGAGGAAAGCGAAGACCAAAGGAACGAGGAAGAGTCGAAGCGCGGTCGGGGTTGGTGAGAACGAAATGAAGCTAGTCGGCCTCTCTTGCCCTCCCGGCTCTTCAGCCCTCCACGAGGACGAATCCAGAGTGGAACGAAAGAATGGGGAAAGAACGAAAAAAAAAAAAGGAAACTACGGAAAAGCTAGGGGGTAAGGAGTGAGACGAGAAGGAAGAAACGGGTTGTCGCGGCGGGAAGGAATAGCCGGAAGGAGTTTGGAGTAGTAGAAAGAGGTGATCGAGTAGTTTCGCGACGACGACGGGAATCCCAAGTCGACGAGGACCGACCGGCCAGTCTGCACCCTCGGTTCCGAGAGCTCCGCTATACGCGCTTTTTTATCCCACGCGCCATCTCGCTTTCTCGATCGCCCATTCGCCCTCGTTGCCTCCTTTTCGCCGACGCGACTTAAGAGCCGAAGAAAAAACGAGAGTCTCCACTTCTGAAGAGGACGTATAGGAACTCTCTTTCGTTTCGGTGCCGTCTCTCTCTCTCTCTCCGTCTCTCGGTCATTCAGTTACTGCGACACAGTCGTGTGTACAAAGAACACGTTTACAACGTTACCGACCACTCGAGTACTCGAGATGCGGCCTTGTACCGCGGTATCGCGGGATTTTCTTCTTGCGGGGATAGGAAGTCGATGACAACAGTGGTCGTTCCAGCACCGGGGTTACGCCATTAGCGAAATTCGATCGAGCCTTTCGATACTTTTCTCTTTTACATCTTTGTTTCACTACTTTTACAACTTCATTCGAGTTCCACGGTGATTTTTCTCGTAGGTACGTTTTACTAGTTAAGTTTTATTGACTTTCGAGGATTTGATACAGTGGCTTTAGTGCCGGGGAACGGCCAACAAAAGGATTCGTCTAAGAGGTAACAATACCTTTCTTTACATTGTGCGAACCCCGGAGGCTCTTCGTTCAATTCTTTCGAGTCGTTTCGCAAAAGTAAAACGTCGTCGGCTAGGTTGTTTCAGCGTTCGGGAATATGGCATTAGTCGAATTCGATCGAGACTTCTTCGTATTCATTCAGTCCCTCTTTTTTTATTGTGTTTCCTTATGGGAAAGCTTTGTGTTCGTGAAAAAAAAATCCGAGACTTCCGTGAAAATTCGTTCACGATTTTTTACAACACAACATTTTTGTCAGAATCGTTACAGTCATCGAGATTTGACATGGTTTTTAAATTTATCACAAGCGTCTTTTAACAAGATTATTCATGCAATTCTTAACATATCGGATTCGAATATTTGTCTATACGTGCGTGGGTTAGTATGATCCAATGATGGGTATTGAATTTCGGAGAATCGATGGAACCGTTTATGAAATTTTGTATTTGTTTGTTGATGAAAAAATTCATTGATTAACAAATTGCCCGAAAATGTAAAGAAAATCGTATTCCCCTTGATATACCGGTACGAAAAAATGACTTTTCCAGAACATGCGTAACGGTACACGGTCCCGTTTCGCCCTTCGACCATTAAATAATATTGCGTAACTTCTGCATTGCGTTTCGTCAAAATTCATGACGCAACAACGTACGACATACGGTAATAATATGATGCATATGAATTATCGTATAATTACCCATTAATTACCCCATATGATGCATATGAATTATCGTATAATTACCTATTAATTACCCATTGGAATACTTATCATCGGCGAATGACGTAATGGGCACATTTATGGCAAACGAAATAATGGTAATTATAATCACCCACTTACGAAACTCAAGTAAATTACGACAAATTATTTTTGCTCGTACAATCGAGTTCTACTTAAACTAGCGTACAAGTTGAAAATTGCTTATTTTTGTACACAAATCGGCCAAACTTTGTGTCGTCAGACTTTAGTCCTAAAACTTAACTCCTTTACAAATTTTACGGTAAGTCACGAGTCTTGCAATATTGAATAAAGCCAGTGACATGCATGCGTCATTTTACTAAAGTTCTATAATTAAAAACAAAAAAAAACGAATTCGGTGGACATTATTTTGTTTTCTTATAACAGATGAATTTTCACGGAGTGGTGTTATTGCTGATCCTAGGCCTACGTGCGGTGGTAAGAAACGAGCCTCTAATACATCCGACTATGGGAAGAGCAGCCGACGTCTATTCACCGGCTAACCGGGGCGGTAGCGTAGCTATTTTGATGGATAGGTCGCGTACTGAGGTTGAGACTCTCAGGCACACTTCGAAAGTAAAACGTCGTTAAAATCGTCCGCAGCAGCTTCCGCAACAGACTTCGAGTGACCCGAGAGTAGCGTAAGGGAGAAATTAATGTTGAACGGGATTTACACAATTCTTTAACACTCACTACATAAACTATAATGATAAAAATAATATTACACTTTTTACACTTGATTGACTATCGAATTTTTTATTATAATAAACATGGATCGTTGCGTTACTTCGCGAGAATCGGGGACCCTAATAGATTTGTCCGTGTCGAATTTTCTGCGGAAGAGAAGTGCTGAGTCCGGTGGTAGTTTTCAGACTGATTTCAATTTCTCCGCGCAAGGAGTTTGTTAGGTAGATATTGAAAATGTTTATCATTTCCTGGCAGGCATTTTTTCTAAATGTAATTTTTCGAAATTTCGCTACATTCTGAACACGTTAACGTGAAAATCTCGAAATTTTTTTTACCAAAACACAACTTCTTGAGGAAGCAAAAGAGATAAAAAAATTGCCAAGAGTCGAATAAATTTGCATGATTCTTCATTCAGGATCCTTCGTGAGACTGCTTTTCCGAAGTAGCTACGGCACTCGGATTACGTTTGCCGCTCGTTTCTCAAGCTAGTCCGATGGAAATACGCTACTGTCAGACTCGGTGAAGACAAAAATGTACATAACGAAGCTATGAAATATGCATGGAATAAGGGAAGTTGACCGAAAGAAGAGGGGACGGGGTTGGGGTGTAGAGTTTGAAGGTTTCTCGTCGTAATATTCGTCCGAAGGTGGGTAGACCTACCTACAACAGGCATTTCGTTTCTGTATCGGAGTTGTTAGCGCTGGCGCCATCTCGCGACGGTGCGGTGGACCCGCGCACCTGAAACTACCCCCTACTGCCGCTCAACACCGGTACATGCGACGGGGTAAATATCGCAGGAGGTCGGCAATACACGTGCGAGGAACATTGAACGACCGTGGGCAAAACGCGGCCCTCGTCGCAACTCTTCAAGCTCCCTCTTATCGTTTCGTCGACATGTCGTCAACGTTTTTTTCGAACGACATTCACAAAGATTCAAATCCGAATGAGAGATCGCAGACGACGAACAAGAACCACCCCTTGTTTCTCGCTGATTCGTAATCAATGATAAAAAGATCTCCGTGCCGAGATAAAGCGTCTACGTTTCTCTGTGAAGCCCGGAGAGGAACATCGGAACGGGCTTTCAACCCCTCGGTCTATGATTATGAACTACCCTTCCGTGGCACTCGTGTCACTCGCGCAGCGAAGCTCTCGAAGCAACGAGGCAGCTCGAGAATGTCGAGATAGCGCGAGGCACAAGTATACCGGTGAGCATGACGAGAAAGCGAAATGGGGATGGAAGAGGCACTGAGGAGAGGGGAGGGAGCAAGATTTGTCTTTTTAAGAAACGACGAACCGTGCATAATTTAATTCCACGCCAACCCGTGAACCGGGTGATAAACATCAAGTGGCAGAGAGAAGAGAGAGTCCTCGTGCAGCCTCTCTCTCTTCCAACGGAGTTCCGAAGCGTTCGCAAGTGGCAGGCCCTCAACTCGTCGAAGTCAGTAGAACAGGCTCATCGTTTCGTCGTGAGAGTCCTGTCCTTTCGATGTATGGATAATATGTATAGCATGTACTCTAACGTGGAAGGAATATAAGGGAAGTATGTAAGCCGAGCAGAGGGGCAGGGGGTGCTGTGGGGGTGGTTGCGGATGGGCAAAAGGGGACGATGAAGGAAGGACTCGGGCGCTTGGCGCAAGTTCCGAGTAGCGCGAGTTGGTTCTGTTTCGGATCTCCTAAATACCAATTAGAGATGGAAACTTCGCCTTTCATGTTGATTCCTCTGCTGCTCCGTGGAGTTATCTCGAAGTTTCTCGCATTGTTCTGCAATTCGCGTTGTGCGAGGCACCAGAGGGTTGCGCGTACCCGGAGAAGGAAAAGACGAAAGCGGGACGGGGGTCGTTGGGGGTGAGAGGGGACCGGGGGAGCTGTGCCCGGTGGAGATTCTGAAGCTGCGCGCACGGAATCCACGAACGAGTTGGCGAGAACTGTGAGGCGCGTGAGCTTTTACTATATGTATGTATCCAAATGGTACATATGTATGCGAGTACATACTCTCAAAACCGTTGGGGATATTAAGCTCGCCGACAATAATCATTGTAATCCCGAGTTTGCCGCGCACCGCCGGACGCTGTACTTTGCCCGAATATAACGGGCAAACAGCCATTAACGCACTGGTAACGTGAGGGCGGAGAAGGCCCATACTGGACAGGAAGATCCTTGGGCCGGTGAAATCGGAGAAGTAAATAACGAGAAATCCGCCAGAGGGAAATGATCGCGGACCAAAGGTACCGGACGGAAAGCAAATCTTTCTCATAAACCGTGTTTCTGAAGTATACCTTGCGTGTTAATGGATTTGTCCTTAACACCGGCAAAACGCTGCCAGACACATGCTACAGTTTCGTCTGCAACGTGATGACCGGGGCGTTTTGATATACAGAATTTTCATACGTTGCAGCATTTTGCCAATTGATTGAATCGACCCGGTCGTCCAAATTAAAAGCTCGTTCATTCGATCGAGACTCTCAGCCACTTCCTCGTCGAGTTAGGTAGTTTGTAATAGCTATTATTATTGTTATTTTGTGACGGCGACTGAAATTGAAGCCTTTAAACTAATCAAAATGTTAATTTTTCTATTGAATCAGAGTCGAATTCACGCGGCTACGACGAAACTGCTGAGTACCGAGTTATTCTATGCCGGCGTTGTATCGAGTGTAGTCGAGGTTGTACGAGTCTGGTCTGCGGGATTTCGAGGGATGCAAACTCTCTCTTGCCCGTCTATACGAGATAGGCGTTAAATTCGTCCCAGCAGCGTGTCCGTTCGCGCCCCCAAATTGAATTAAATCGTTTAACGGCCTTATGTTTAGAGGGGAGAGAAGAACCCCTCGTCGTCAACGCCACCGTCAGGGCTATCATCGGGAAGGGGGGTCTCTGCCCCACAGACAGAGACGAAAATAGAGACCCCTCCCCGAGTTCACCGAACAGATAAACGTAATGAAAGTTGTAGCTTCGCTCGAGCGTGGAGCATCAGCAGATTCACTTCATTCGACCGCCTTGCCTCAACCGGTGCCCTAAACTATACTTATCAGTGATTTAGCGCGGCTTCATCTTTTTTTTTATTCGTGGAAGTTCATCCCCATCAAATCACTAAACGCTCTCGTTATTCTCACACAAATTACATTCACGCAAATGGCTTGTCGTTATTTTTTATCTCTGTTTTTTTATACAGCATAAAAACTGAGTTTTCGAGCCTCTCGAGCGCTGCAAAACTATTGTCCATTCGTCGCACTGACGCAGTGCTTCTGTCGGTATTCTGTTTTTCGATGAAATTTAATTATTGTATCAGACTAAATTATGGTCCTATAATGTTTTTAGATCGGGACTAGTCGAAACGCATGCCGTCACTTTGACTCCGTAAGATTCCATACTCGTTCGATATAATCGTTGATCATTTTTTTCTTTTTTTCCACGTTTCATCAAGCGCCGGGCTTTGCCCCAATAGAGCATGGACAATACTTTTCAAACACGATCATCGGGCCTGGAGTTCCCAATGATTTACACTTGTCTAAGCCTTTTTTTGTTTCCGTTTTTCTTCGTACAATCTTTTATGAAACGAACGTTGACAAGGATGTAGATTTCTCTTAGCTGTTGCAGCCGTACCCCGAGGCTTTCACCGGGCTATGGTCTCTGACCTTGCTGCTGTGCACTTGCGCTGCAGCTTGAGCCGTGGGAGCACAGCCACGTGCCACCTTACCCCCGTGCTTCTCTACCGCCGTTCGAAATTCACGCTACGCTCCCTTTTCTCCTCAGTTCCTATCTTTCTTCCTCTCCTGCCATTCACTCCGGTTCGCCTCTCTCTACCGAGTCGGAGTCATGGCCCTTCCGCACGCCTCCGCTCTTTTCGTTCCTACGAGAAACGTAACGGGGAAGCGAGAAAAGCGAGACTTTCCCGCGATGCTTCCAACTCCCCGCCTTCCCTTTCCCTTCCAGTCCCTTTTCACCCGAACCGCATATATTTCATTCGAGGCAATACTTTTCTTTTTTCTTTAAATGTACGCCCCGCGTCTTAATAATATATCAATCTCGTTTATGTTTCGTTCTACTCCGCTACCGTGCTCGGAATGTATATAGCAATGTCGAGTCCCCGACACCCTCCCGTTCGAGCTCGAGGTTCCCTGGGATATTGGACTTTATTGAATTTCCGAGTCGCTCGACTGCTCCGCGGCTACCACGGGGGAGGCATTGGGCGAGGAGGGGTTTCTCGAGTTAATAATAGCCCGCGGTCTTCGTTACTTGTCATCATTGTATCGTCGCCGTCGCGGCGAACCGCGACAAGAAAAGGGTTGCGGAACGAAAGATTTTCAACGCTCGTCAAAATTTACCCTCGGAGCTTTCCTCGTCGTCTCGACGGGCTCGGCCGCGTAGACCGTGAATGGGCGCGCTCTCATATTATATTCAGCACACTCTTTGTTAATCATTGTTGAAACGCTCCGACAACATTGAAGGGTATTGTGTACTGTGGGTAAATGTCTCAACGATACTCCTTACAACGATGACATAATATAGCGGTGGATAAATCTACGAAAATGGCTAGTGACAAAATTTTTTCATTAAAACCGATTGACATACAATTTTTTTTGAAAAAACTATAAATAAAAAACTTGAAGTGAATTATTTTCGACGAGAATTTCGTTGCAATTACCATGGGTTAATATTTTTCTGCCAATTGCGGAAATGTTTTAACAACTTTGTAATCGACGTAACGACCTCAATTTTTTTTCATCACATTTCAGCGCGAATCCGTTGAGTGGTTCGAATTTAATGAAAGGTAGAATTCTGTGAAGAAAATGTCAAGGAAAATGTTGGTGACACTTTCGACTTAAAATACCTGTACTTTCGCTGTCGTTTAGGGTTTCGACGAAGTCACTTAATTTTTTCCGAAAAAAACAAACAAGTTGTCGACCTGTCGTCGTCGAATTCCGCGATGCAATCTTGAGGCAAATTCTCCAAACACCCCATCGCTTTACTATCGGCAAAAAAATGCGAAGTAAATTTCAGTTTCAACGTACAGCGATTCCCCGAAGACGATTTTGTTCTCTCGCGTTGGTCATTTGATGTTGTCGGTCTCGAGGTATTAGGGGCGCGACTGAAACAAGCGAGTAAAGTACACACGAGTCACTTCCGCAAGGTACCGCAGGCTGTCGCGAAGGAGAAAACAAGGTGAGAGACTCGCTATTCCTATATCCGCGCCTTTGTGTGTTCGCGACTCACAGATTAGCTTCTACGTGCACTAATATTGGCGCTAACCACTCCGGAGGGCAACTGGAGCATCGTGTGGCGGTACGTACCGCGACTAACGCTCGCATAGCAGTCCTACGACTCCTATCCACACACGTAGAGAGACGCGAGAGAGGCAACTACAGCGGCAGTGTAGTTCCTGCGGTGATCAAACGAGTAATTCCGCGGCAACCATAACATCCCACGTTAAGCTAGCTACGCCTGTAAACGCTCGGCTCCGCACGCTAATACCAGTAATTCTGTTACAAGCTCGTTCGCAGAGAGAGCGAAGCGAGAGAGGGCACGACCGGCGAATGGGGAAGGGAGGTGAGGTCTGCAAGCGCAAGGGTTATCGCGCTTCCACGAGAACACAAGGGCGACGGGGGTGGCTTTGTGCGGAAATTCCGCTCCGTGTAAATTACGGGCGAAGCTCGCTTTACTCCCCCGACTCTCACCCCCGTACCCCGCATCCACTCACTCTTGTTCCGTACTCTCTGTCTCTGTTGTCGTTCTTCTCCGGAAGTCGGTGCACTGGCTGTGGCAGCGCGCACATGGATCTATCCCGCATCTGGGACTTCCCTGCAGGCTCGCCCAATCCAACAGGGGGGCTCGACGTGCAAGCGAGATGCGGGACCGGCGAGAGTTGACCACTGCCATTGCTCGGACCCCTCCGTTAATCAACGATCCATCGATTACCGCACGCGTGTGCACACCCCCGCTTTCTCTGGATAGGCCGTTTGAAGCTTCTGAACCTCTGCTCAATAACGGCTCTGACATACCTTTGGAATCGAACCAAAGGCGGCGTAGGTTTCATAAACATCGCGGCGCTACCAAATGTGATTGATTTATGGAAGTAGTATTTCTTTGTCGATATACATCACACGGCTTTAATATACGGATGATTACTTGTTATTCCAATCTTTGTTTTCAACACAATTTATTTATTACATTAAAATTCATTATTATTGTTATTATTATCAGTACACTTAGAAATAAAGCGTCTCCTGCTCGGGTAATCCGTAACGATTTTTTTTTATCGCTCGGATTTACCGACTATAGCTGGCGCGAAGAATGAGCATGATTTGCGTTGAATCTGTAACGAGTGGCAAAACTCGCGTTGACACAACCGCGGCATTACCATTAATACATCTTCCGTCACGACGCTATTGAATTATCTTCGAGGGCGGAGCTCGCTCGCGAGCTTCCCCGGGAATCGAATAACTAAGAGAAAATTTTGTTTTTCCGCGAAAAGAAAATTATTCCGTTGGCTAATACGGTACGGGGTCTCTCTGAACGTAAAGAGAGAGAGAGAGAGAGAGAGTCTTGGTGATAAAACGGGAAGGGCCGACGGAAGAGCTAACAGCGAGAGTGGCAGTGGGGAGGACAGAAAAGAAAAAGTTTGAGGACGTTGGAGCTGAGCCAGTGTAGCAGCGAGTGGCACTTTCTCCGATCTGTGCCGTCTACCGAATCGCTCCTTCCCACTGTGTTGGCAGTACACCAACCCTAACTCCGTCGTCTACTTGTTCTACGAAGGAAAATAAAAGTAAGGAGATAGTCATCGGGCCAACGAGTAGCAAGAAAAATCTTCGCACGTGCGTCCGGTACTTAGAGCCAAAGCTCTCGGTCACGTGTTTTTCCTACGCGATTTCGTCTTCAGTTTGAAGAGTCGAGAAAGAATACTCGCGAAACAGACCACGGACAAATTTGTATGACGGAAAACAAAATCTTCAAATAATAGACAAATACATATTGCTTTTCTTATTGATTCATTCGAGACGAAGGACAGAAATTCGCTGCAGTTTTTTCGCTTCAGAAATTGTCGAATCACACGTAAAACGATCACTTTGCTATCTGATTATTTCCAGAGGGAAAAGAAAGCGGTTTCGAACTCGTTCGAGGTAGTCACAGTGTCGCCGCATGGAAGGAACAAACGGTTCGCCTTTGTCCATCGATATATTTATATATATGTATCACCCCTTGGGGGACTTCCGGTTTCGACATTTCCAACCCCGCGAAACGTGAAGGATATAGCAGTTTCGACGTTTCGTACGACAAGACGAGCGTTCATCTTCCAGTACAGGAAACCCGATATTATCGCACCACCTGGCACTGTCATCCCTCCCTTTGCTCTCTTCCTCCCGCCTTCCGATACAAGTATATAGAAACAATAAGCTGGACAGGAGCCATCTCCTTTCGCCGTTGTGTGGATATCCTTCGGTTCAGAACGGGCGCTGGAACGACGGGGGCGGTGTAGCCGTAACCGTCGTTCCAAAACGGCATAGCGCGAGTTTCTATACGTCGATGTACCGATTCGATCCTATATACTGCACTATATACCATGTGACATAACGTCGACCAGTCGAGGATACGCGATACGCCAAAGTGAACGATCGATCTTCCTCCTCGACCCCCGCAAACCCTTCCACCTTCCCAACGATTTCGATATATCGTGCCGGGCTGTGCCGACGGAATTCAATCAAAATCCGTCGTTCAATCGTCGTCTCTTTTGAACGGCAATTTTCTTATGATTTCGTTCTTACTCTCGTACCGCTGCCACGAATCCTTATTTCATGATTCCAAGAAAATCGGGGCAAGAATATTTATAGATTTATGGGCGCAGATGTGATTAATCAAAAATAAAAATAAAAGATTCTACTTAGTGCGGGGGCTTAACCCTTAGCGGTCACACGGACTGGCTATAAAACGGCTGGTCACAGCGAATCGCAATAACCTACGCCATGTTTAAACGATTGCCGCGTCTACCGTATCATTCCGAGTGAGTCATAAAAATTCAAGTTATCAGTTTCAACATTCTCGAATGTGAAATTCTCGGCAATAAATTTTGTTCGAATTTCCAAAGTAGTGAAAAAAATCAGCAAGCGGTCAATGCTTAAAAAAAAGAAATAATTTTTTACCAATGAAATCAAAACTTTCACAGTTACAAATTTATTACATTTATTTCCATAAAATTTTAGGACATACGCTCGAGATATGATAGTTAAACAATTAAATTTTGCGCTATCGCTAAAATACGTTTATTTGTAATCTACGCAGTACGCGCCGTAAATTTGTGCGAGCAAACGCCCGCAGGGGCGTGCTAAACGCAATAATCGATAGTCGAAAACAAATAGAGCAGCGCGAGAGAGGAGTTTAATTTGCCGGGTTGTTCAGTTAGGAATGAAGCGAACGAATGATTTTCGTTCGCCAATCGATCACGGGTTATTATTCCCAGGGTGCGATGACCACGCGACAGTCAGGCATTGGGTCATTCGACAGACGTACGTGACTCGTACGGTGTGACCTACTCCAGTGATTATTGGAATGAGGAGTAGCTATAGCAGAGTTGGGCAAGTCCCGACGGGGACGCGAGCGCGACAGAATTCCGATGGTCCAGCCGTCGCGTGGGGCCAAAAACCGAACGGAGCTCCCAATTCGACGCTATCACGTATGGGCATCCATACAGACACGAGATAGATACGTGCATTGTGTGTGTCACGGGTCTGGTCCTTTTTCACCGAGTTTTGGGAAGCGATTAGTCCACAGGAACGTGACACGGCGAGTGGTACTGGTCGGCGGTCAGGCTGGCGCCCCTACGTAACGAGCTGCGCCACCGCGTATTCACAAAAAAAAACAACGAAAAAAGAATGAAAAAAAAAACCGTTTTCGAGCGAGATAGAACGCGGACGCGCGTCCCATGTCTCTCGTCTCTTCCGTTGCGTTCTGCTGGTTCTCGCGTCATTCATCATCGCTTGTACGGTTGATTCTCGCTGTTGAGCCATTAGGCGCATTCTATAACGCATATTTCAGGCACGTTGACGAAACGCCGAGCCAAGTATTTACAGTCGATCCACAGGCAAAAAACTTCGAAGTTCATAATTTATAACAGTACTGATTTGCGCATAGCGAGTCCTGAGGTCGAAATGGAAATGCAATTTTTTCAATATTTGGAGAATGAAAAGAATATTGCATTAACGTAAGCACTAACTAAAATATATTTATACGAAATGATGAACACGCCGACATAAAGATCTCAAAGTTGTTACCGAGAAGTAACTATTATTAAATATCATCAGTGTTAAGTTTTTCTAAACATTAGCGTGAAAAGTAAATGACAATTTTGATCGTCAATAATTGGCTCACCGTATAATATTATAATTGATAATAAATTTATTATTCACTTTTGCGTAAAAACTGTTCGTCGACGTTAACGGCGAGCCGCAAGACAAGTGTCGAACAAAATAATACTTCGTGTCCCACGAGTAGCGGGCTAAAGTAAGCGTGTAGAGCCCCTTAATTTTCCTTGTCCGTCGGTCGGTAGGCCGAGGGTAGGTGTGAGCGGTACCGGGGTCGATGGCCACCTCGAACGCGAACCCGCGCGACACGAACGATGGATACGATACAGCTTCGACTTGTCACTGCGACGACACCGAAAGCATCGCAGAGCAAAGTCCCACACCGCACTTATATACACTCCCCACGGATTACCCGGTGTGGTGTTTTCTTAAGGCAGTGCGTTCGTCCCCTTCGAAGCTGTCGTCGTCGTGTGGGTTTTCCGGACGGAAGAAAGATGCAAGAGGGGAGAGGGAGGGCGATTTGTATCCGAGATAAGGCTTTATCGATGCCACGCAATGTTTCTCGGTCTTATAAAACAGATTCTGCGCCCCGGGGTCTCGTATCCGGTGGTGGGGTAGCTTTACTTGCTTATTTCAAAGTAAATGGACGGGAAGAAACTGCGCGCGAAAGACGCGGTCTATGCGAGAAGTTTCAACGACTTTTGTCAAGCCCAACCCTCCCCATCTCGGTGGCGCATCAAACAACTACAATTTAACATAAAACAGTGTTGCGGCGTTACTTGCCGAACCCCAAAATATCCTATTTGTCTGTGAAACGAGTCTTAAAATAGCGCCGTCGTTCCCCCCACGAGAATCGCGAAGGACCGGATATTTTCCTTGCATCTCTCGGAACGCGCAACTTTTTTTTACTCAAGCCATTCCGTAATAGGAAATCATTCTCACCGCATGATCTACCATAGTTGCCGAAGGAACTTTTCGCTTCGTCGAAACTACGTGGTAATGTCAACACATAGAGATACGTGAATCTTACTCTCGTGGACCTTTATCCTGTGTATACAAAACATACGTGTGTATATCTACGTTTCGCAGCGCGGAAAGACTGTGAGTAAGCCATAAACATCCCTTGGCAGACGTCGCGCCTTGCGCGCCGAAGTTCCGGAGCTTCCCCGGAGCGGTGTTGTGTGCACGAGAGAAAACGGGGCGAAAGGGAAGCGGAGAAAGTCCAACTGGAATGTTATATACGTACAAAGTCCCACGAGGGAGCGGCAATATGCCGAGGGGGGCTCGGTTGACTCTATCGCGGTTGGACGGAATACATACGGGAACGAGAGTACGAAGAGCATCGCCCTCTCGTGCGGGATGTCTTCCCCATAAGGTTTTTCGTGTGTGTCGTATCGTCTTATTGGCTGGTATATTACGAAGAAGCGCGATTCTCGGAAAAGTCTCGGGCAGCCACGAGGTGCAAGCTCGAACCGGGGTTCGCGGAAGGGACGGAAGAAGCGAGGGGGCAAAGCTTAAGCCACATAGGCGGGAAGATCCATAGTTTTATGGCCGGGGCTTTTCGCGCCGAGCCAGTTTTGTATCCTCAACCGTGGGGTCTCGAGGATATATATTGGATTACGGTGATTTTCAATTATAAACGTGACCTATCCACGCCCGGGCACGCTCAAAAAAACCGCCCCCGGCGTCGCTCGTCGAGCCTCGGGGTGAGAAAAAAAAATGCATGAACTACTAACCATAACGCTATTGACTCGGAGGGTATCGGCTACCCATTGGCTTCAGTGAACTAGATTGTAAAAACAGGGGTGACTTTTTTTTAATCCAGCTTGCCGTTATTTTATGCGTGGGATGCATCTTGTTTTCTCACAGCGAGCGAAGCGATTATAGGAACGCAGGGACGAAGTCGCTGTCTTGAAAAAAAGCGACGATCTGACGATTATAATTTCAACGACGAACTTCTTGATTAAAGAAAAATGTTTTTTTTAATTCATGACGAGAGTTGATTTTGTTGCGATTCGACGGCAGTTGAAGTAGGATCTGTTTGCGTTGTATATTCACTTTGAAAAATTGAACACTTACGACTGGAAAAATGTTTTCTGAAAAATAATGAAATAATGAATTCGCAATGTGTTCAAGAAATGAATTCGTCGACCAGTCTTCGAATCTTTGAGTTATAATATGCGAATCATCGTCAGAAATTTTATCGTCAGAACTTTTGTTTTTTTTCGTCATTATTCCACATAACCCAAATTGATCGATAGTAACAAATGGAATCGTACGAAGTATCGAATCAGGGTCACAGAAACGGGCTTGCTCTCGATCGACAATAGACTTATCTGGAGCCATTGGCGAAATTGCTGCCGTCGTCTATAACGAAATGCCCCTTGGGGTCGTGACGGCTCATTGTACGTAACGCACTCAGGGGAGATTAAATTGAACGATTCTTGCGCCAGTACGAAAGCTGTTTTCGCGAGAATCCGCACCGGCTGTAGCGACAGTAGTTCGGTCCATCGGGCAGAGAGTGGCGCGAAAATGCAGGGAGTTCTCGTAGCATAGGGGATGGATTCGCGTTTCTCGATAGTCCGTCGGGTGGCGGCACCTATCAGAGGACAAGCCTCGGCCGAGCGACTGACAAAACAGGATGTTTGATTATCGCGAAATAGCAACGGAAATTTTCCCCACATTCTCTTTTCACATGATTGAAAAAAAAAAAAAAAAACCGGTACATGTAAATTTTCGGTAAAAGAAAATTTCTATTTCTACCTCAGGCTTTCGAGATTTTGTATCCCCACGATACGGTCTTTCCTCTTTTCATTTTATTATTTCTTTTCCACATACCACCGAACACGAAAGATGCGGATAATACAGTTTTTATGAACAGCAGTGAGCATAACGCGCGCCCATAGAAATTCCCGTTTCAGATTTATGACTCCTCCTCATGTGTGTTATTCCTGAAGGACACCTTCTTCATGGGGTAATAAATTTCGTCCGACCCCATCGACCCCTTCGCGATTCACCGTTGGTTTTGCGATTCCCCCGCGCGCCCGTGCCTTTTCTTTTTCTTACATCCCTCGCCGGCTCGGCTTTCTTTCTTTTCATTCTCAATAGATTCGAGGAAGAATAACGTCGTCTCTACCGACGGCAAAGGAGCGAAGTCAGAGCCTGCGAGAGGAGACGAAACATCAGCGAGGTCTCGCGCACCGGTTTGACTTCCTCGTCCATCGTTACTTTGTCACGGTGCATTCGCGTGGCAACAATCGCGCATTTAGTGTGATTGCGCGTCGCGGTAGTGAGGGGGATGAATTCGCTCGGTGCCACGACTTCGCGAACGCGAGGGTGGCGATGCTTGGGAAAAAAGTCGGAGAAAGCACGAGCGGAAAAGCGGGAAAGGGGGAGAGAAGAGACGCGGACGCGGTGTAGCCTCCTGTGGCTTTTCCGTCGTTCTCGTTGCCTTGACGTCGGCGACATTCGAGACGAAGAAGCGTTTCGAGTTCCCCACCGAGCGGGGGCCAGGACGTACGATGAGAGGGTACGATCGTTTCATCGTCGTCGAGCCACTCTCACGCTTCTCTATAAGGGTGTTCTACAAACGATAAGAGCCTCGGCAGTGCCCTTTCTCCGTAGCGGCCCACAAACACATTCGATTTACTCCCCGGCGTCGTATCCTCTTTCACCGGAATTTTAAGTCACTCGACGATCCGTTGAGACGAATTTTGTCGTACAGCGCGGAGGGGAGGAGAGAACAAAAAACTGTATATATGAAGAAAAGGCAAGTGGCGAAACGGCCGAGATGGGTAACCCAACACCCAATCTCTCTGAATGCTCGTTCTCAAAGTACGCTGCTCTAATGTCGCTTTCGACGGTGCGTTATAATGTCGTAAAGATGTATCTCGTTACGCGCAAAGCGAGGACCGAGAGCCAACGAAGGCTCTTTCGTCATTTGGGGAAGTTTCAATCGTAAGTAACAATGCCGATGTTTCACGCGAACGCATCAATGCGTACTGACTAATGCAGCGTGCATAACGAAAATAATGAAGTGTTCATTACTTTGATGAATCCTCGGCTAGCAATGCCTGATCTCGCTACCCCCGCGGACAACCAGGGCCTTTCATGATCGGTTCTGGACTGATGACACCGCAACAAAAAAATCTGAAAAAATTCGTGTAAGCTCACGAAGACTTCGAGAAAACGTATCGGCCATTAATATTAGGTTGATTCTGGTTTGGTTCACTTTGTAAGCCAATATACGTCACGATGTGCCAAAGATGTAATTTTTTCCCCATTCAAGTCATCTTCAAAGTCATAATCTTTTTTAGGATAATTGGTACTTGTGCACGGTAACATCGGCATTAAGAATTTCAGCATCAAGGTGATTAATTTGGAAATGCATATTTAAATTATTTTGTACAATTTATCATGGGCCAACCTCCTCGATGACTCGAGTCTGGGATGTTCTTCGTCGTCGAGAGATCGGAGTCCTTCGACCCTCCACTTTCTCTCCCTCTTCTATCTTTGAGTCGAATTTGCGGTTACCGTAGGGCCGCGGAGGGAAGCGGACTCTTGAGGTAAGTGCAATTATGCTAATCAAATCAAGGTGGGCAAGATGCTGCGCGGAGAAGAGTAGACGGAACGAAGTACACGGGAGAGGCACCACCGGCGCCGTGGACATGGGAGGTAATGAGGGGTTTCGTCGTTGAGGGCAACGGAGGACCTTCGAGTGTCGGTATTAGTAGAGGGAAACCTCAAGGTACTACACCGCCTCTCATTCACTACAGAAGGATCGGTGCCTTGTGCTTCCTCTGTCCGTCTGTTCTTGCGCCTTCGCGAGTCCTCCGGGCGAGACTTGATTCTCTCCAACAAAGAAACTCACTCGAACGAATTACCGACTCCGTCGTCGACCTTGATTTTAATATTGATGGACGATGGATCCGATTTCCGAAGATCCATCGAAGGTTCCATTGTCATTACACGTGGGCTTCGGCATCGACGATACTGATACGGAGGCAATATCCGATATCGCGGCAAGAATTGTCTTAAAGGTTTCTCGTAAAGATTCCGAAATAGCCAGCTCGGTTATTGACCCTTGCCCAATATTTTTCATCGCAACGATTCGTTTTGTCGAATTCCAGATAAAGCTCGAGCGAGAAAAGAAGGGAGTTTTCCTGCACCGTTATTGCCGCATTTACGGGGGTAGATTTGAACGCTTTTTTAATTCTGTGTTTTCTTATATCGTCTCGGAAATCAATCAAAATGCCCTACCGACAGCTATATCTTTGTTTCAATATTCAGTGAAAATATTTTCGTGCCATTCTGAGCATGTAATTATAATATAGTATGTATAATGAAAAAACAAGTGACTTTATTATGTTCGATAAACAAAAAATCAAACATATGGACGAATTTCAGAATCAAGTAAACCCCCTCAATTTTTTTCGACGTCGGAGTATGAACGAATCTCAATTAATATATTTATCTATTTATGAAAGCGAGAGCTTTTAATTATTGAAGAAAGTTTCGTCGTGATTATGAGCTCGCGGATTAAAGCACGTTGATACGAGAGTCTACTGGAAGACAATACAGAGACCATGTGTATCATTGTATGGCGGTTATTTCGGTGCATGAGACAGTGAGTAATAAAATTTCTCTACCATAAGGACGTGCGAGCACCGGCGCGTCCGCAGAAACTTCCGGCTGGCTCGCGAATCGTCCGCTCGCCGTCGCTCGTTTGCGGATGAGGGATAGAAAATTAAATATTAATTTCACTGGAGCGCCGGGCAAATCTCGGACCGGATTCTCATCACACATGCCAACGGGTCAACCCCTGGCTCACTGGCTTCGTCGGTTCAGCTCTGGCTTTCCTGGGCCGATTCTTGTCTGCCGGTTAACTCGTTTCGCTGCGAATCGCGAAAGGCAAACCTTATCTCCACCACTCCATTCACCGAAGAAGGATTAATTTCACCCGAAATCAAAATTTAATTAATTATACTCATCATTTCGTACGATTTCGTGATAGGATATTTAACAATTCATATATTATCATAATCGTTGATAATTTATTGATGAAAATATTTTATGTTTCAATTGCCATTCAATAAGATTAAATTTACATCCATTCGAAACGCTAATTAATAGATTCCGTATTCCATAATTAATTATATAAAATCGATACCTCGCCACTCGGGTTTCACGAAAGCGGTTAATTAACACTCGAGTGTCCACATAACTTCAATTATATAATTATTGCATTCAACATTATTATTCTAAAATATCGGAATTTTCATGAACGATCTATCTATTAAAATTTGTCCAAAATGTCATGTTTTACTTAATGAAAAAAACAGGGATATGTAGAAAAGTATGAATAAAAAAATATAAACACTGAAATAAAAATGGCTGAACTTTCTTCTTATTGTCAAATTATTTTTATAATAATCAGCTCATGTTTTAAAACATGATTAAAAACATTTAAAACATAAAACTATGTGAATTCACATACGTTACAAAGATTCTTGATAAATCAATTATTCAAGTATCTGGCGTATATTTTTGTGCATTTCCAAAAAACAAGTATTATATGCAGATTTTACTCGTTTTGAAAACCACTAATACAGACACATTCACTCGACGATTCACCGTACTCGATTTCGGAAATCGTCGATCATCGGTTCATCGAGAGTACTCGCTATGTTCGAAAATATGGGGGGAAAAAAAAGGAAAGAAAAAAAAAACTGGTAGCCCATTTTTCACGAGAACGGGACATCTCTCGGCGATACGCTCGACGTTCAATCGACATCTCGTATCACCATATATGCATACAAAAACGATAGCATTTTGAGTTTGCAGAAAAGCTTATGCTATTATCATCGTCAACCCTCCTACCGTCCCGCCGACGGTTGACGGAAAATGTATCTATACGCGCATGGATATATGCGCCGAGGGGCCGAAGAACGGGGAGTAAAAATCACTTTTCAAAGTATTTAATCCTCTCCGACGAAAAGCCCTGTCGCGCACGGTGGGACCGCTCGAGACTCGCTAACGGAAATGTAAAAGTTCGATTTATGCTGTTGCACGTACGTCGAGGTGGATCCAATACGTGGTATATGGTCCGTACGGTGTCATATATCCATGCGCGCAGGAGGGGAATTTTTCAAATGCTACTCGAATGATGTACAACTTGTGCCATCTCCCGTTCCCATAACGGAAAAACAAGATTACAAAAAAAAATAGAATTGTAATAATAAAAAATGATTAACCCTTTTCGAGAGCAAGAGCCTTTCATTCTCTCAAGAAAAACGCGGATTTATGTCTTCATCCTGAATCTTTTTTAGTTTTTCGAATTTCAAATCGTTTGATAATCAATATTCGACGGCAACTCGTCGGTTTCTGCAGAAAGGTAGGGGACATTAAAACTGTTTTTATTTTTCAATTGGTGGAAAAAAAAGTTCCCGGTGTTTTTTCATCAACAGATTGTTTTAAAAAATTTCCAAAGTTACAGAGTTACGTCGATCTGCTGCCTATCATATTTTGCGGGCGAACAAAATAAAACGAGAAAATAGATCGAGCACACACACACGAAGTTGGCTAATGTCCCATCAGTGTACGATCGAGATCCACGTTGATATACGACGTCAAGAGTGAAAATACATCGGACGAGGCTGAGCCCACAGTGTGTTTTTCACCGATAGCTCGGGTGATGCCTGCTGTACCTGGCAATATCTCTCGCACCGCGCCCGGCGATGGAAAAATCATCCCCTACGAGCCCAGGGGTTAGCTGACGCGGTGATGCATCGTGGTGCATATCTCTCTGACGCGTCGCCGTGACGTGTTGCGCAGTCTGATACGAACACCCCCGTTACTACTGGTACTAATATTTTTCTACTCTCTCCCTAACGTATGAGTTCTCTCGCTTTATCCACGAATCTAACATTCATTTATGCACGAGGGGACGATCTAAACTTTACAAAACCAACATTTGTTTCGCCTTAAGAAAAAGCAAAAAAAGATGAAATAAAAAAATACAAACGATGGAGGGAACATGCATCGGTCAAAGTCAAGTCAAGAAATGTTCGGCGCAAGACCTTTTCTTCTGTGCCCGTAAGAGCACTAGGCTTTGGCTAATTCATTGAGCACAAGACCCCTTCGAGAATCTACGGTGAAGCCTCTTTCTTAACATTGGCACCTTTTGGTCACCTTGCCCGAATTTTCTCTGGTCTCTTGCCTTGTAAAAAAATTCGACAAAGAGTCAAGGTTCTACGACAAGCAAGACACGGATCTGAATATGTTTCAGATTTTTCTTTTCACCGGTATCCGCTGCGAGAGAAAAATGAAGAAGCGTCGAAGATGTTTTTTCACGAAAAACTCCTCGGGCCAACGAGATCTTCCGTTGGTGGTCCGTGAAAGATGTCTCGAGTCGATTGAAGATAAATTTCACTCAACGGGTAACTCTTACAAATAGGACGCCGCGTGGTTTTTAATGGCACCGCCGGGCTCCACGGTTACTCGGTGTCTCCACAGTCTCGAGATATATAAGCCGCCCTCGTGGTGTATATAGAAAGATATGTGCGCGAGTCCGGTTTTATCAAGGCGAAGACCGCGTACAGGCGCGGTTGCTCTCATTTCGTCTAATTCGCGATATATACGATATGGTCGTATGGATTTGTACGGTTTTTGTGTCACGATTTAGAAACCGTCGCGGAGACTGTTTACGGTCGCGTTGTGGGCGCTGAGCGTCGTTCGATTTACGCTTCTCGATATCGTTCGTGCCCGAGGAACACACCAGAGAGTTCGATGTATAAGTGAAAACTATGATCCTCCGGGCGCGTGTATGGGCTTTGCTATTCCCTCGAGGAGCGAGCAAAGCAGACAGTTCCGAAGATCTTGGGCTATTTCTCGCTCGATCGGACGGAACCGTGCAAGCACCCGAGGATCGAAGCGTCGATCCGTTCGATTCGAAGTTATGCGCTTCCGTGCGTGTTATGCCGCGAAACAATTCGTCTCTCGAGTAGCGATTGGCCTTGATTTTTTTAATCGCAGATCTGTACGACTCGAGAAATTGTATACTTTTATAAAAATTCAGGTACGGCTCCTCTAATGAATTCTAGGGATACATTGACCTGCTGATTGAAAAATCGCTTGAAATGTTCGATTTTCTGTTCGAAAACTCAGCAAAGAAAAATCATTTTATCGCCTAAGATGTTCCTAAGAATTTCAAGATCTCTCATTAATTAACTAGACAATCTAGAATACTTTTGACCGTTTTTCTGCGTGAATTCAAATTGAAAGGAATTTGACGCAACGATAATAATCGTGAAAATGGCGTTCAACCGTCAAGGCGATAGCGAAATATCGTGCGAGGATCGAAGGCAAAGATCGTATCTTGGCATAAACCGTATAGAAAAACAATGGATGAAGGAGAGAACGTGTATGAGCGATGAATGGCCCACGATAATGAGAGTGTATCGCCGTCGTATTATCGCTGTTGCATGCAAGCTCGAAAATTCAGCATGGCGTTGGATAAAAGCGTTAAAGGCAGCGAAAGCAAGCAATTCGCTCGGACACGCATTGTGGCCTCCCGACGGGCACATTTCAGAATGCATTTCCCCACGGGTTGTTGTACCATCGGGCACCCTCCCGACTGCATGTTTAAACTCAGCCCCCCACCCCTCATTCTCAATACCCCGTCACCGTTGCATCCTTATTTTCACCAGTTTATTGTGTACTATTATAACACGCGCGCAATTTACATGAATGAAAATACCGTCGATGCAGCGGTGTACAACGAACGTGGCACGCGATTGGTCGCCGTACACGCGTGGCAAAGCTGAAATCGAGGAAAAAAAAAAAAAAAAGAAAACAATATTCGAACACGAATAGGGCACCGCGATAGGAATGAGCGGGAAATGACGTTTTCTGCCGCTGGGCAAGGAAGAAAAATGGCACACGCAACTCTAGCCTCGTGAAACTGATGTGTTTCGAAACAGTTTCCGTCACGTCCAACTCGATTAAAGTTTGGTCTTCTGGCATGCGCGCGCGTAAAACTGCATACGCTCGTATTGTATACAAAAAATAGATGGCACGATGTGCAAGCACTCGAGTATTTTTCATTCTTGAATACAGATTACGTTTTTAATAAATTTTCCACAATCGTTACCGGTTCTCTTTCAGAGAGAATATTGGCAGAAATGAAACACGACTGTGATTAATTGATATCCATTAATTCTTCGAATTATCATAAAATCATTCTCGCTGAATGACCATCAAATTGGTCATTATTTTCTTTTTTTTAGTATTGCGTGATTGCTGTTCCTTTTGTTTGGAGTCGAAGGGTTGATTGTCGATCGATTTACGAGTAGCTAAAGTAGCCTTAAAGATGTAGAAGCTCACGTTTGGCTCGACTGTACCCTCTATTCGTCCCTAATATCCTGTAGCTCGCACGCCGCAACAAAGGTTTGCATGTAAAAAAAAATATATACTTTGAAATCCAAAAGCAACATTTCCCCGATGTGCACGCAGCGAGTAAATCTTCCGTTACACACGATTCGCAAAGCACAGGTGGAGAGTCGGACTAAAAGATAACACGTGTACCTGTGATACAAGCGTGCGTGAAAGTTAGACCGCTGTGCAAAAGTACTATAGTAGGTGGGTAAAACTCCGGGGTTGCCGCGCCGGTGTTGGGGAAAATGATAAGAAATGCCTTCGGTCTCACGTGTCGCGGTATTTCACGTTCCGTTCTGAATATTTATAAGGGCTGTCCGTCAGCTCTGGCGCGGTACACTACGCCGAGAAGAAGGGAGCGAGGTGAAGGATTACAGCACCCGGAACGTGTACATTTTCGTTTCAAAGTCGGAGAACCTGTCACGTAGACAGAGAAGGGGCTCGCGAGTGAGACAGATTGCTGGTTAAGATATAATAAGTGAAATATTAAATTCCCGAGTCATTTTTTATTCTCTTCCGACCAAGCACGCTGTAAACCAACTACCTATATGACTTTTACTTTGTTGATTTTCGTTCTTGTCGCATTTCCCCGTCGGAGCCCTTGGCACGAGTTGCACGACATCGCGATTGCTAGCCACGATTTTTTTTCTTCTTTTTTCGAATTCGATTTTTCGTTTTGTTCAGCCGAGCGGCGAGACGACGACGCGCCCCTGTTTAATCGCCGCGATCGCTTTCCCTTTCTCGTTTCTCGCGGTCACGCGACAAAGTATTTCCTTGACGAGCGCCAAGACTTGTACTTTATTATTAATTATATTCGTTTCTTTCGCGGTGGACTCACGATGTTAACTCAAATTCCACGCGAGCAAAGAGCTGCTTTGTATTACGATGAGAATAGCGAGAAATTATACGAATGAGAGAGCCTTCTAATTTTCTGTACTAAACCGCACAGGAATTTGAACCAATTTGGTATAAGTATTGCCGAGGGAATTATTTATGTAAATATCTATTATTTTTTATTTATAGTAATAAAATAATCGAAATACTGTAATATTACTTGATGAAACCGACCGTCGCACTTTCTTAAAATTCCGTCCATTTCATTGCGTAAAATTGCGTTTCGACGGCGAGAAGCAAAGACTCGTCTCGTAATGTCTACACGATGAGTTGCTTGATACGATAGGAAAGAAAGAGGTTGTTCTACACAACGAGGAAAGACGTTAACGAAGTACCGAGGGCGTGTATTGGGTACACGAAGAAAATTCCAGAGTAAACCTCGTGGCGAGTGCCCAAACACAACGGTCCTCTTGGTAATCGCAATTCCCGGTTTCATCCTGTGCGAAGGAGCTTGTTGCAGTGAGCGCGGTAGCCGCAACAAACGGCAGTGGCGAAGAAATTCTCTCCCCCCCCCCCCCCCCCCCCCTTCCACTTACCCACGTGAAACTTTCATGAAAGCTCTTGTCGAGTTTCGAGAAACAACACTATAGTAGAGAAAAAGAGAGAGAGAGGGGGAGAGGAACTTGAAGTGTCGATGAAACGAATTTCCTGCTGTATTCCAGCCACCTCTGGTGCGGCACACACTCCACCCTTATATTCCTGCAGCCTATTTTCCATGAAAACAAACGATATGTCCGAGAGGGGTTCCCGAAACGAGAGGTGGGGATGACTTGCACGAGAGTTCTCGAGATCCGAACGATTTTCCTCCTGAATTCGATACGAAATGAAATTTCCGTATGTTCCCAACGACGGCGAACAATGCCGGAGCAAACGCGTTGGTTTCGGATGAAACACGAAAGTGGTTGACTGCCGGAATCGTAAATAGAATTAGCCATGGTTGTATATTCGTCGGAAGATATTGCTACGGCGTGGTGTACACGCGTTTCGAGAGCCGCCCGGAGGCATCATGTTTGCGCATTCCTCTTCCTAATCGTCACCGCGGGATAACAAACAGGGACACGGCAGAATGGCAACGCGCACAGCGGGACCATTCCATACGCCGTACGCGAGATTGTACAGTATCGAGAGCGAGAACGTTGGGTGAATCGTGCGTGGCAATAACATAAACGCGGCGAGGAGATGCACAATGCACGCGCGGCGAGCGTGTGTCACGCGTACAATGGCATCCACCACGGAAATCCCGAATAACCTATGGGGATTCGAAACTGTGGGCGGAACCGCGATCGTCATGGATCATTCGTCAATTTTATTTCACTAGCAATAACGTGCGGGCAGCCTATTGTTGAAGCTGAACTATCCGAAGCCATTGGGTCACGCGAAAATCCTGCACAGATCAATGCCAATCTTTGGCGGCAAAAACTGAAACGCTTGATCCATCGATTTTTTTTCGCCAAGTCGGGAATACGGCTGATTGAAACGCAGAGAGTAAAAAAAAATCAGAGCCAGCACGGCACGTTATAAAATGAAAATAACATGGTAGATTCCCCTGAAGATCCAAAGACCATTAAAAGGACTCTTCAACTTTTCCAGAGCGTGTGGTGTAAACAGCCGGTTTCTACCTTTTGAAGAATCGACCATCATCTGCTTTCACAGGAGGATCAATAACACTGGGCCCATTCGAAGATGGGAAGGCCATCTGCAATCCGTTTGAGCAATAAGTTTTAAAGGTCAATCGTATATCGGTACGGCCAACATCCGCGTCGATAGCCGCGCTAAAGCTACAGATACGGTTGAAAGCGCGAAACCCTCGTTCGGGATGCAGAACGTTACTGCATCCGCTACGAGAGATTCCCGTTGAAACAAGAGTGGGTGCTAAACTTTTTCCCCGCAAGCTCTTCGGACTGGCCTATGCCGTGTAACCGGCGAACAGAGATATTCGTGGTCGCGTGTGTGCGTGCGTGTGAAGTGATTAAATTCCGTGTGATCGTGCCTTAACGCGGGCTGCGCGTTGGGGCAGCGGTAGAAGTGGCGGCGCAACGTGGATAATGGTGAAATTTTAGGGTGGCGCCCAAGCCACCGATACGACCGATATGCGAACGACCATAGCGAGAGAGAACCGATGGACGAACGGGAACGAGTACGAGAGTGCTTGGGCGTGACGCAGCATCGTTTCGACGAAAGGACGAAGGGAGAAACAAAGGTATATCTATAGGTGGCACACGTTGGTACAGCAGCACTCGGATCCACCGTTGAAGCTTCTATACGTATCCCTCTTTCGGTTCCAATATAGCTTTTCCCATCTCTCAGTTCTCGCTGCGTTCTCTCTGTCTCTTTGTTTTCCCGTCTCTCGTCGTAACTCCCGACTCCAACGCTTGCAACGCCAACTCGGTGCACTCTACTCATCTGTATCTATCGTTCCCTGTTGCGTTTCATCCTTCGCCATGCCCCCGCACTCCTTCCTCCTCCTCCACTTCGCGCCCTACTGGCCGATGTGCCCATATCCCAGTTGCACATGCAGAACCGAACACACAGTATGCTCGTTCGCATCGCTCGGTGAATGGATCCACCTGCACCGCGTGTTATTGCCCATGACGATGGCTACCGTTGACGGGGGCGCCCCCCTCTGTGAGCCTATGTGTCGACCGATCTCTCTACGCCGGCAGCACCGGAGCTCTCGCTCTCCACCGTTCGTCAATTACTCAACGGCCCGGATTTAATACACCCTGAAACGTTCCGACGCATGCTGAACGTTACCGCGCCGATGTGGCGTGATATCAATATCTGATGGGCCCGGGCGTTACACGAGTGGTCGGAAAGGTGAAAAATTTCTCCGGTTACATCTTTACGTGAAAGTCATTAACAGCTGGATTGCCATTAGCCAGGGTAGATGCAAAGGTTATGACCATTTTCATTACAATTTTTTTGCACATTTTTGCTTGCTCGTATTTCTGATCGTTAATACTTTGGAGACATTTTTTCACATTAATGACATTATTAACACACCGTAATTTTGATTCGACTTTATTTCTTGAATGGAGTTTTGTCCTTTTGGATCTGACGGTCAAAAGCTTATCAAACGTGGTCAAAACTGATATTTTTCCATGGCTAGAAAGTTGATGCACACAATCCAACATTCAAATCTACAATAACGAAACGTTCAGAGTTTAAAAAAAAAAAAAAATTCCCTTCACCGGTACGAATGAAGTTACTCGGGGGTAGAAAAGTTGCCCACGCCCTCTAGTCGTCAGAATGCCTATTTAGGTCACGTGACTAAGTAATCGGTCGAAAAAGCGGGTAAAAATCAAGATATTTCTCCTCAGAAGCTAATGACTTGGGCGAGTTTGGGTTTTTTTTATTTATTCGAAACTATATACAAATGGCGTGGTGAATTATATTTATTATGAAAATTGGTCGGCCTTAATCGCCGTTGCCGTGACCGCAGTATGTCGAGTTTTTGTAAAAGCTACGCCTACGTTGCCACAATTGTGGACAGCCGGATAATCGACACTGAAAAAACTAAAAACATTTCCACACAGCGCTGATAGCATCGCTTCAAAGCCCTTCGGCTTCGTCGATTGACGAGTTTCAAAATAAAATTGGTACACAATATTTTTGGCGCAATAAAATTCGAGGATGTGACAGAAAAAAAATGCGAAGAAAAATTTCAACCGATTTGCCTGATCCAAATATTTTTTGTTGTGTAATTTTTCTCGCGTTATTTTATTCTCGGGCACGATGAAGCAAATTTGATTGAATTTATTCAATTTATACAGCTCTGACCTATTCGGCATCTTCGCTGGATCTGCGCAATCGAAAAATCTGCTGTTTCATTGCGCCGAACAACGAATAACACGCGACTCCATTCAGCACAGTCACGTAGAACAGCGCGGCGCTTAACATTAGAAAATTATATTTCAACCTAGCCAATAGTTTATTCTCTCGTTAGCCGAGCAGATGCTTTGGTCATGATAGTCGATACGGGAGCCTAGATTAAAGAAAATAAGGCTAACGCCTCGTATCGTTGGGCGGCCAGATTCGAGGCGACCAGAGCGAACGCCATCGACACGCGCACGTGTACGAAATAAGCGTGATGGAAAACTGCCTTGTGTCCCGGCTGCGTGATGCAGCATGAAATATCGTTAGGTCTGAATCTAATCTCGCCGAACCAAAATCATATCGTTACCGCCCCGATAGTCCATCGTCCACCGAGAAGCAGAAGGGCCCATCCATCACTATTGAACCACGAAGTATATACTGAAAACCCGTCTTTCTGCTTCTGAGCGAGCGATACGCCTACAACAATGTACGCGATTGAGAACACTGAGTATTTCTACTCAACGTCTCGCCCCGCTCGTTGATGGAAGTGTGAAAGGGGATCTCCTCCATGGATACGAGTACCATCGTGTATTATATCGTGAATATAGTTCAGTCGTAGTAGCTACGGCATGGATGCCAATAATAGTTGGCATGCTCTCCCCGCGAGCACGTTCTGAATTATTCAATGAGCTAGCAACTAATTGTGTTTATGCAAATCGACATCTATCGCAGTCGAGCTTCGCCCGGTCTTCTGCTCGCCCTTCGCTTGATTTCCCATGGATACTGGAGAACGAGATAAGGCGAAAGGGTGCCGCGTACGGCAAAACTAACGCCGGCACGAAGCAATACACACGATACAGATAGCTCTGTACTGCCCGAAAGCTACGAAGCTACGTTTGTAGAACTCGTCACTCATCGATGTCAGTCATATCCTTTGTTGTGGCGGATCAATTCGATTCTTCGACAATACTTCGTAATCCGAAAAAATGATGAGTTCCGAGAACGAACAGTTGTATTTTTTTACTTTACTTTAAACCTATATTAAAAAATTCAATACGTTCAAACAAAAAAAATCTTTGCATGAATCATCAATTCTCTTCGAACGTTATCATCCACCTGATTAGCTATTCGACTACAGAGCAATGATGCATCTTCGCCGAAACTTCCCCCTCATACGTCAGCACGTCCAAAGTTTTTTCATCGTCTCCCTTACATCGGTTGTATCGCCGAGCGTCGAGAAAACAATTCGCTGTAAGTGTAATCTCAAACGTAAACCCGAGAGCCTATAAAAACTCCGCGGGCCAGCCGATTGAATAGCCGAATGCCTGCCGATCCCCGGCCAACGTTTCGACCCCTCCGTACAAGCGGCCTTAAGGGCGCTCGGTTAACAGTAGCGACTACAACTATGCGGCGAGTGAATGCGCGCCTCGCGGAGCTTCGAGGGTAACATATGCACTCCCTCGCATCGCCCGTTTCTCCCTTCGGTTGTTTTATCGACACGACCGTTTGTACATGCGGTAGACGCTAAGAGTGAAAGCGCACCACCCCGCTGATTAAACCGTACGCGTAATCCCGAAAGGGATTATCTAAATTGCATCGGTTGAAATGAATTAACACCGTTCGCCGCTGCGTCGCGTCGGTCCTATCGTCGATGTGCTTATACACCCAGTGCCCCAATCCCCGAGATTATAAATATTATCCGAAGAAGCGAGAAGTTCAAAGAGCGACCCACGACGCGAAACGTCAGCGCGCCTTTTAACCCACCTCGATGGAGAGGGGTGTCGAAATTCGACGGCTGAACTTGCGTGCCGGGTAAAACGCGCAGCAGCGAGATCCTTCCGAGCGACGCGCTCGAAACGCGAGCCATTGCGGGTCTACGTGCCATCGTGAATAATCGTAGAAATGGCCCGTGGCGAATATCCGGCTCGTTCTCGCACCGATGTACCCGAAGCGAAAACACGGGCAAGAAACGCGCGCGAGGGAGAACGTTACGAAGCGGAGGAGAATGTAAGTGGGGAAACGAAAATACGAAGGACACGTGCGAGAACCGAATAGAATGGCAATAATGAACTCACTCGCTCGCCCGTTACGCCCGGTTGAATTTTCACTCCGCATAGATCCACTCTTTAATTAAGTTCCTTCGGAAACATCGTTATTATGTCGCGGTTAAATGTCCAATGTCGCGAATGGGAATCCATCGCTGATGTCTTTGTCCCATAAAAAACCCGTCAATTCAATGTTATTTCAATCAGCGTACAGACGAGCCATTGCAAATTTCTTTTTTCCATTTTTTTTTGGTACTCGCAGGTCCGTTGTATTTTTTCGTGCGACTCCTCGCGGCCGCGAGGAGAATAGCTGTTGCTTATAGCGCCGCACGGAGCCCGGAGAAGAATAATGCGAACGGATGGATGGACGCACGGGATGCGGGAGAATAATTAATTGCAGCGTAGTTTGCCGCGAAGACGAGAGCGAGAGAGAGTGGAGCCGCGGTCGTAACAACGAGTTCACGATCCGTGACGGGCACTTTGTCTTTTCTCCTCTTCTCGCGAACTGCGGCGATGTTCCGTGCCGGGGCGAGCCTCGCGACTCCATCGGGAATACTGCCGCCGCTGCTCGCCGGTGTTATCGCGAGAGTACAGCCGAATTCTTAAATTATTCGATGGTGTATATCTGTATATGTGCCCATCGCGGAACAGACGTTGCAGTTGGCGATTTTTATTGTGCACAGGCTTGATTGATGACAGTCTCGAATGGGGCGTGTATTCGTTGCAAACGGTCGATCTCTACTCGATCGCAGATAAGTGCGGCAAATGACGCGACACGACGGAACCGCGGAGGCGAATCGGCTGTGTGTGTGCGCTCGTAGAAATTATTAGGCGAGATAACCGATCGCATTCGATGAAATTCAATTTAACCTACCGCGGTTCGCTTATCTAAGGCGGAAGAAACGTTTGACTCGAAGACAATTCACGACCGCAGCGTGTGGGCATCATCGGTACGGGTCATCAAAGGAGAAAGAGACTGGTGGTGACGTTGCACGATCACGTACGTTTCAGTTACAGTGGCAAACGCCACGAAAGCGTGTGAGAGTGTGCGCTATCATCGTAAGAGATTAAAAGCGACGGGAAGAGCGCCGGAGAAAGGAATACGGTGGGACACGTGGGAAAGGAAGATATTGTAAGCAAACGCATGGGGCGCGAGCAGGTTGAGATAAATGGTAGGGACGCGCGACGATCGTATCGTGAAACGATCGCACACGTAAGTACAACTGCTCTATGGTGGAGTTTACACAATGTGTGTCATTGAACAAGTGAACCAACGATTGGACTTCTCATACTTCAAATCCGTACTTGAAGAATTTTTATCCAGTTCCGAATCATACTGTATAGAAAGGAATAATTAGTTGGCGGAACGAATAATTCATTGGTAAAGCTAATAGTTTCTTGGGAACCTACTTTTTGAAGGGACTAAATTACCTAAAAAAACAGGAAACGATTTTTCTTCTTCTTGTTCAGTACTATCCAGTGCTGAGCGAGAAGACCCGCGATATTGCGACCATAGTTTCAGCCATAGAACCTGACTCGAAAAGATACTCGTCTAGGTATCCTTTCCGGTGCCACACATCCACTCGAATTGCTTTCCCAGATCGATCATATCGTGGTACCGCTTACTCGCAGCTATTCGGAGCCTTCAATCGTGTCGATTGTCTTCCTTTATGTTGCGCTATCTCCACCCAACGATAGCATTGTATCGTTCGTTTCATTCTTCTTTTGATAGTTTCTGGCCGTTTGGCTCCGCTTTTCTTTTCGTACAAAAAATGATCGAGTGTAGCTGGCATCAATGAGCAAACCCAGGATAAGTACGATCATTAAGCGTGTCGTGCCTCATTTGCACGGAACACATACATTTCGACTATGATCTTTCGCCGTTATCTCTTAACCCTTTCTAGACCTACCTTCTTCCTTCGCAGTTTCGCGGTTAGTGCCCGAACATTTTACTTAGGTTTAACAACAACAAGGTCGAAGAACCCCTTTTAGCCCGACATAATGTACGCGGTATTAGGGTTCTTCTCCTCAGACTCCCCAAAATTATCGTCGTAATCACATCGTTTGTCATAAAGATAGAAGCATTTGTAAGTAAAGCCCGTTCGCGAGTACCTCGCGCCACACGATGAAAGACGCCAAAGGCCTAGGACCATTTGTTGTCATTTTGCTTCTATCGTTCCCTCAAAGATTCTTCGTCTGTGCGACAGCATGATTTTTCTACACCGGATAAATCTGGTAAAATTCGTCCTATGAATTTTCGCAGATTTCCAGAGAAACCCAAATCAAAACATGGTTGTAATATTTTATGTGTGTGGCTATTTGAATTCTTTATTCCTCAATGAATCACCGAAATTATCGTGTTAATTCACTTTGCTGGGCGTGTAATTCGAACGAGAATAGCGAACCGTGCTAGCGGATGATTATCAGTGACGTTCATCCGCTTGACCGATCGCTGTCCGAACGGACCAGCGGCGCAATCCCATATAGTATTTAGCTTGATAACGACGCGGCCCGGCCACTGATAAATATACTTTGACGAGTGGGTACGTCAAAACTGTATAATTATACAAGGTATCCCCCAGATACATTATCCCCTTGCTTTGCCCTAACCCTCTCTCTCAATCGCGTGATTGTGTTTCTGTATCTGGGCTATCACGAATTTGCTCTCGTTGTAATGGACACCACGACGAGATTTCTCTAATGTGTGCGCACAGCGCTCCGAAATAACATACATTAACGTTCGTACACCAATGCAGATAATAACCATATCGCTATCTGGGACATTCGGGAATTGGGTTAATGGCTTAATCGAATCGATGAATTTTCTATTCCGTTGGTCTCTCTCTCTTATCAGCCCTTATCACTCGGGATCTCGTTCGAACTGCTAGTCTACTTTTCACAGAAGACGAACATATTTTAGATTTTCTCCGTTTGTAATCAACGTAAGAGCCGAACGGTGATGTATCAGAAATTCTAAATATATCAGCGACACAGTTTTCTATTTTGGTTTTATTATAAAAATTTTCGGTGCAAGTAGCAGTTTTTTAAATTTTAATTCCACCTTGTTGGATGCCTTTGGTCTATCCTCGGTCAGCGTGTTCGAAAGGAGAAAGTTCTAAATGATATCGCATTAAAAAGAGCCAATCTATTCCGACAGCTGTCGACAGTTTCCTCTGTGACGAGACAGCAGCTCGAGCGTCGACGACGAGGCCTCTTCATCGTCTTTCCTATGACTACTCTTCTGTTTCCACTCCTAAAGATTTTAGCGGCGTGGCGTAAAAAGGAGAACTTCAAACGGTCTCTTGCATAATGCATAGGGCGCGCGCCCGCCTTTTTTCCTTCTCATTCCTACAACCCTCTGTCACAGAAAACGCTTTTTTTTTTCATTCCGCTTGTAGACCAGTAGCTAACTTTTAGCTCGTGTGCCAAATAAAACATCAGCAGCTGCCTCCTAGCCTTCTGATACCAACATTAGATTTTCTGTAGCCATTCTTTTATTCCCCACAAATTTTTATCGTTTTCCACAATTTCTTCGTTATTATAATAAACCTGTGACCCGATGAAAAAGCACGTATCACGATCATTGGCTCTTGTAACAAAAATTTCTCGTTAATGGAATAATACAACCAGGAATCGTAGCTCCATGACGCTATGGAAAAAGACTCGCGTTCCGAATTCGTCCTTTTTCTCATCGTCCTCCTCGTGACGGTGAGAAAGGTCCGCCTCTCGCACTCTTCGCCGATGTAAGCGCCGATAATTACGTAGGAATGATGCAGCAAGTCCCGTCTCGTCACTTTGGGCAATGGGTTTACACGTATCTGCTCAACAATACACCAAGTCTGTAGTGTATAGATCCTTCATTCCGAGCAGCCTTTGCGAGTCGCGTGAGTGCCACCGCCGGGAGGGTGTGTCAATCTCGCTGAGGGATGTTCTGTCACGTATCGACTATATTCCTGTTCGCTTTTTTTTCTTTCTAGGTCGTGATCTAAATCGAGCAACCAGCACTGAATACAAAGTGTCCCCAATTTCGTTCAGGAAATACAAAAAAATACGAAAATCGAAAAAAAAAGAAGAATTTCACCTAATCGAACGATCGAGAAAAAAATGCTGCGATCGTATTCATGCCTCATCGCGTTCAGCAGACATTTTGACAAATCTAATTGACTTATCGTCGCGTTAATGAAATTCGTGGTTTTGGTTACTGATTAACTCGACTTGTCCCGCGTCGTCCCTCCCCATTTCGCGCATTGGCGCGGGCAAACCAACATTTGCAATGCACGAAGAGCGGCTATACGGTATCGCGACCCTTCGGGGAATCGGCAAAAAGGCCTTAACTCCACGGGGTCCGGAGTTAATCAAATTTCCGGGCACTCGACGACAAAGTTTGTGGCTGGTAGTTTCTGAGAGGCGAGAACATATCGTTCACGATGAACACGCTGACCCTGCAACGAGGCAACGGGACCAACGGTAGCGAGTCCTTTCGGCAGACCCGACCCAACCGAGAGCCAACCCTTTGCTTACCCCGACACATCTGTGTACCGTGTTAAAATACATGGCTGTAGGTTAATACACGAAGCTAATACTTTGTCGATGTACGCGTTTGCTATACACACAATGTGACTTCTCGTGTGTTTCAGGCGAGAGGAGGGGACTGACATGGCATGGTGCACATGGTAACACGGCGCGACACAAGTGAACGTAGGCAGACCAGTTCGAGACTTACGCAACCCTTGATGGTGTAGAGGAAAAGCAACGATCCCGAGAAAGCCCTAGGACCCCATTCCGCTCACGATGCATGGAGAAACCCCTTAGCTAGCCGTACGTTTCGTCCAGCCGACAACCCAACGCCGGGCATCCACCCCTTTTGTGCCCTTCATCGTTCGCCCTCCCCGAGTATTCTCCTACACGACTCTCGCATTACCGCGCTTCTACGTGGCACTCGGCAATTACTTAACGAGCTGCGAGTCCATCGTGTTGTTTGTCCTCTTGGCTGTCGGTGGTCACCATTCTATCTACACGCTTTCCTATTTCTCGTGTACATCCCCCTCCCCTGGTACATCCAATCCCCGACCCAAGTTCCACGTAAAGAACAATCCGCAGGCTTTCGTGCAAAAACGCTTGAACCCCGAACTTTGTTGTTCTTAACGAGAGCCAAGGATTTTTGGCGATCTCGCAACTTGTCGAGAGACTTTCTTCAACGGAGAATTCATCGAGGACAAATAGATTTTTCACTTTTGTATTGTCTTTTGGGATCAATTTGATGCTTCCCATCGAAACGAGATAGGGTTTAAATTCTGCATGGACTATCTCACCGTTCGCCTTGTTAATATTTCACGAGAAACGTGATCCGACTAAACTCGTTCCTTTCAATTATTAAGGGACATTGTGTGTCGGAGTCCCTTAAAGGGGTGTA
Source organism: Ischnus inquisitorius (assembly GCA_963924025.1). Lineage (NCBI taxonomy): Eukaryota > Metazoa > Arthropoda > Insecta > Hymenoptera > Ichneumonidae > Ischnus > Ischnus inquisitorius. The sequence continues at coordinate 4,647,688 of OZ001245.1, read as the reverse complement.
TAACTAATTTAGAGGAAACGCAAGCCCGAACAGGGAGATCAAATTGCGGGGAGTAAAAATTATTCATCAGCATTGCGTACCTTTCATAATTCAATGTCGAAGGACGGCACGCGGCTCTCAAACTCTAAAAAAATCATTGACCCCTTTTTTCCGAGTTTCCAAATTATAAGGAAAATTATTAAACATAAACGATATGACAATCGAAAACGTGACTTGGTTTTTAAAACTTTTCAGTACTTGCAAACTTTCCGATAGTTTCCATTAAACGAATTTATTTTGTTGCCTTCTATAGTGAAAACCGGATTCCGTAAAAATCTGTGCTACATCAACCATAGTAACTGGCACAGTGATTTCGGAAAAAGTCTATGAAACTTCATGATCGTTCCACACGCTCCTACACAAGTCATACAATCAATGCCCCCCACTTGGCTCGTTCGTTCCTTCATCATTTCGTGTCTAAGGACAATAATCCTGCAAGTACAATAAAAATGCGAACAATTTCCATAAATACACTACACCGAGTAAGCCAAAGAGGGATTCGAAACCGTTTGGATGGCATGGTTTTGCTTATGATGGTTGGGGCGGTTTATCAATCTGTTTGCCGTCGTATAATCTTGCGCGAGCGTGCTCGTTTACTCGCGGTATATAAAGGCCTCCTGCACGTACATTCGACCGGGGAGGGATGAGTTGTATAGAAACGGGTACACGATGGGAATGAGGAAGCGAAGAAATCGCTTTCTCGGTGCCGGGCGTCGGGCGTCTCCAACTGAAAAATAGTGATCATATATTTTCTTACCCTCACGAGAGAACGGACCATGGAGACGGGGATAGGGGGGGAGGAGGAGGCCGAGCCGCAACCGCCAACCCTTCGATCGAGTAGAGTTCAATGTTATGGCGGGTCTTCGGCACTCGAGCCCGAGGGGCTGAATCCCGTCCTGAGGGAGTGCTAGACCGCCACCATCCGCCACCCCTGTCTCTTACCCGTCGAATGTATTGAATATAAAAGTACCTAAGTAGATAGTTCTTGGAATAACATACTGCACCCCATTCCCTTCTTCTTTTTTTTTTGCCTCTCCTCTTCCTTTTTCCTTCCGTCGTCGAAACGATCTTCGTGTGTACCTATATGTATTATACCAGTATCGACTGCTGAACGTGATGGCGCGAGGGGATGTACAACCTCACGCATTTTCGGCCTCTCGACCCAACCCCCTCACGGCCTCGTGTAAACGAATAATAACGACGAATTACACACGAGGGATGCCATCGGGGTGGTCTGTGCGCGGAAACAGACAGCGTGGGTTTGCTATTTGGATTCCACCGTGGCCACAGCACGTACGCGTTTTTCACCGTACAGTTGGACACTTTTTAGAGTGTCGCCCTCTTCGGTTTTTTTTCTTTTACGTCGATATGCTTACCGCGAGGGTACGAACGTGTTGCCGTTTCAATAAAAAAAAAATTCGCGACATTCATACCCGTGGGATCGTCGCGGTTACGAGTTTCCTTCTAAAATGTATGGAACGGAATGGAGATGGATACGTCCCTTGCAGGAATATTGAATTTGATTGCGAACGGTGCGTGTTACGATAGATGCTACTTCCCACACCACGCACTCTATTCCCCGTGGACCAACGCAGTCCGGACTACAGCAGACGGCGAGTGGAACTCCACGGTTATATCTCACACTCAACTTTCTCTTTCGTCGGACATTATCGTGGGGAAAACTTTTTTCTCCCTCCCCCGGCCCGCGAGAATACATATTTTCCTGCAACGTCTGGTATCCTTTTGCCAGTCAGTCCTAAAGTGCAATGAACATGGCGAAAGTTGCTAAGTTTCTTCCTTCGTTCACTCTGATGGAGTTGTTCGTGTGGTGGATCGCGAATTACCATTTTTGCCTGTGGCACGAAATTTTTTTAACGGCGGCGTTTCTTCAATGCTATGGATAGAACATCTGTCCCATGGATAAAAATAATTACAGGCATAGCCCAAGCAGCGTAAAAAATCGGGTTTGACCATCTTCGATACACTTTTGGTCATGTTCGGAAGGATCAAATTCTGACTCGAGTCAAATTTTAATGGTGGTGGAGTTTTTCAAGTAAGACGTGCAAATTGCAGTGAAAGTTATCACGGCCATCGAATCTACCTTACGGTTTCACGGAACAAACGGAAGTACGTGCGTGGTGTAGTCCAAATAGCGAATTTTGACCTGCCCCATCAGATTCTTTTTCTCCGAGCGATGATTCCACTGGCAGTTATCATTTGCCATCAATGGATAGGATAAGTGACCGGCAGTAACGCGAGGGTGGTTCGCGGGCTTATGGCAATTTGAAACATTAATTGCAGATTAAACAGAAGCGCGGATCCATCGCACAGGAAAGCATAGCGGATAAGCGCAGTGCAGCACACTATTGCGTGGGTTCTGTGGCTGCGCTTATACGCCGAGGGTAATTATGCCGCAGTAATCTCCTGGCGGCCACTCAGCGGCTCCCGGCTCCGAACATTAGGCAATGCCAAACCTTGTATGAGCCGTGGGGGAGAGGGCATCCGGTCACCCCGTTCGGCCAACCCCTCGATGTGCCGTGGCCCACCCTTGCGCGCATACACCGCTCACGAGATACGTTCATCCATAGTTGATGCGCGTGTATGCATTCACAGTGCGTACCCGTGATGATCTGGTGGACGAGATTGACACTAACCAAACAGAGAGACGGACCCGAAGCCTCGATGCTACAGCGGCCGGAATATACACCAATATCGCCGGCACAATGACGACATCTGTCCTGCTCGTAAACGCTCTGGATGCTTTGGATATTGCTCACCGATGTCCCCAAAGCTCCGAAACACTTCGATGCTCATCTTAACCGGTAGCAGCGCACGGGCCCTTGTGCATAGTCCGAATCGACGATTATTACACATGAATTCGCCACTGATGGAATATTCAATATTCCTACCAGAACTACGAATCTCGAAACTGTGCAAATATTGCAGAATACAAGTTGCTTTCAATGGAAGATCCGGGTATCGAGGCACGAACTGGAATATGATCAAGCAAGTGTAATATTCTAGTTGTAGCGAGGCTCAAGTGTTGCCAAGCCCTGCATAGAGTATACACGACGGCAGTATGAAAAGCCTTCTCTCTCTCCCTATCCCCGATCCATCGACCCGACCATGTAGCAGCACGGTGGAGCATTCGCGACATTTCATATTAACGCATTCCATTACAGTTGGCAGTTATGGTTCTACGCCATGCCGATGGCCCCGCGGGAACACCGTAAAGCCGGTAACATTCTCGGCTCGGAAGCTTTCCTCCGCGTATACTCTCCGACACCGTCTCGTCGTTACATCCCCCTTCGTCCTGTTAAAAGCATCGTAGACACTGAACTTAGTGTAATACAAGCTCTTCCCGAGCGCCGAAGGTAAAGTCACCCCGTAGGGTTTCGCCCGGGTATGAGTGAATAAATCAGGCAAAAAATTCATTATCTCGGCTCTTCAATTAGACGTTAAGCTTGGGACAGAACACGTTAACGAATGATGATGACTAAAGATTGGGTAAAAAAAATATCATAATTTCATCGTCTTCAGGCTTTCGGCTAAAACGAGGCTAACCGAGACGCTCAGAACACTCGGCAAATCGTGTATGTACAAATACGGGAAATGAATCTCTCGAGTTTGGGTTTCTTCCGGATAGCGTCGCATTTCAACTAGCCCCGGTCACGTTCGACGACAGCCCACGATGAGAGCGGAAAAAAGCTCGGTACCAATATTCTCCCCCGCGATTCGTCGGCTTTATCGCGTGTTCGGGAGTGACGTTGCGCGCTCCGGGAACGCGAAGAAAGATAACATTTAGTCGGGGCCCCGAAAGCTCTAATCCCGTTTCGGATGCCATGAATACGTGGCAGCGCTGCTGGACCGACAGAGCAGAATCGAGAGAGACGCGGCCGAAAAATGTACGAGGGTCAGAGCGAACAAAGAAAGAGATAGAATGTACAGCGGAGAATGAAAAGAGAAAAAGAGAGACGGACCGAGTTATGAAAAACGAGTACGAGTCACGTGAATAAGAGACGCCGCGGAGCCGATGTGGTTCCAAAAATCACCCAACTGACGGGCGCACAAAAGTTCTCGCGTCGGCCTAAATAATGTTATGCATCGAGGTCCGTTCAACTCAACCTCCACCCACCTACCGTAACCCTCTTTCCTCGCTGTCGTCGTGTGTGCATCCCGCGACTTGGCGTGCCTGCCACGCTCAACGACAATGCGAGGATTATTTTATAAACAGGATCCCGTTGCGTCCCCGTCGCCCCTCCGCTCATTGTTGGCCGAAGAATCGCCCGCGGGCAAACCCTATCGAGCCGGCTCACATGATTCACGTGGACGGTGTAGTCGCATCATCTTCGCGAGCGTGTATACACATTTATTGCAGATATGATACAACGAGGAGGCCGGGGTCAAATGCAACGACAAGCATATTTCACTTTTCTCGGAACCGGCGGCGCGACGTTGTTACTCCGACGATGAAAAAACTTTGACAAATAATAAATAAATCGTGAAGTACTGACGATTTCTTTTCAAACGGAAACAGCAATGGTGATTTGGTTGATTAAGGTGATAATATTTTCAATAAAAAATGAGATTTCGGCGAGAATTTCGAAGAAGTACCGATGAAACGAAAATCTGAAAAAAATTACCATACAGAAATATGGACGAATCCATTATTGCGAAAAAAAAAAGAATTATAACCTTCTTAATGTAGCTGATTTTTTTTTCTTTTCCAAAGATTATCATTAATTTAATTCAGGTTAATTTGAAACATTAATATTTCGGAAACAGCTCGTTTTATATGAGCAAAAATTTCGGAAAATGTCATAGAAACATGCAGTATCATTCTGAGTGAGATCGTTCTAAAATTCGTTACGTTTGACCCCGGTCTCCCTCGTACAGGCCGTTGGAGCACATCGAGCGAATCGCCACGTCCGTCGTCCTCGTCTCGGGCTCTTTGCAATTTTTCATTTGCATCACTTGCGAGCACGGGTTTATAATAAGTGGATACAGCTCGTTGCGCCCGGACACCCGCGGTGTGAGGTCTTATATACATGGTAAAATGTTAAATATAAAATGTATATACATATACATATGTCCGTACGCCGACGAACTGCTCTCGAGACTCACGGTTCAACCTGCTATCGTAACACTTGAACTATCCAGCATATTCAGCTTATTCTCATTATACGCCTCGTAATAACGAAGGAACGCAAAATTCGTCTAATTTAAAACGCTATTCAACGTAGGCGCGAGTGACAAGTGACTCGTATCAAGATTTATTCTCGCGAGTAAAAAAAAATAAATACAAATTGAAAACAACCTAATGCCTACAAAAGCCTACAACATGTGGGTGCCCGGTGCGAGGCTTCGCGAAACATACATCGTACGCGGCGTAAAGCGACGAAATGTGTGTAGGACGCGAAAAAAAAAGGGTTTCGCGAAAAAGAATAATCGGTTTTCTTCTCCCATCGTGCGGCGTTTCTTCGGGAACCCGGGGCTTCTTCGCGTCCTCAAAGGGGTACCACTGTTCGTGCCTCGAGACCCTCGTCGTGCCCAACGTTGGGGCTCGTTAATAATAATTATGAATTAACGCCGTCGGCTAAAGCCTGTGAGGGAATTAAAATTACCGCAAATTTAGAGTTATGACGAGGATTTATAACGGCGAGGGCGAGCACGGGAGAAGGGAAACGCGTTCCTCGTACCGAGCAACTCGTGTTTTTCGGAACGTTCCTCTCGGCACTGGGCTTAAATCGTCCGCGAATCGAGGGGAACGCGAACAGTGAAAGCTTTTTACTTATCAACGCCGATCGTTGGCCGTTCATCGTTGTCGAAACTTTCTAATGCATCGAACCGGGCCAGTTCCGTTGAGTTGCGGGATTAAAAATTTTCGCGACAATGGGAGACATTGTTTCGTAGGGAATTCGTCGATTTGAGCGTGGATACCGAGGGCGTCGTTCCGGCCGGCGACCGGTGACCCGCTTGATTGAATTATTGAATATCTTGCGGGTGTGAAGGATAGGTTGAGTTTGGCGTGTACCACCGGGGGTTAGCTAATTGCGCGCGCGTTAATAATAGAGAAGACGTACTGCCGCGGTTCCGAGCTGATGCGGGTAGCCGCTGAGTGCTACCTGAATAAACAAATACCGAAATCCTTCCACATTATTCATTATGCGTGGCGCATTGCATATATATGCGGACACCACAGAGCACTGAATATTGTCCGGAGGGTTGATAATAAACAATGGACTGCCGGAGTGACGGCTCGGTGTTTGCCGGCATCGCCGCCGCCGCTGCATCGTGTTGCATCGACGAAGTTCCGATCCTAACTGAGTTGACCGTCGCCAACAATAGGAACAGTTCTCTACATATTTTATCGTCGCGGGGACGCGAACTGAAATGAAAAAAATACGAAAAAGCGACGAACGAATTGAAGCTGATGCATTTTTGATCCCATTAAATTTAACCGAGCTTAAGTGGCACTCCGACGACTGTATTTTTTTTCCCTGTTTGTTGTTCGCATTCGGGATGAGGATAACACGAGAGACCGGGAGAGCTTGTTGAAACGCAGGTAAAAAAAAATCGGAAATTCTCATCGGGGCACACTGTGCAATTTGAATGCACACCTTTTGAATTCTTTAGAGTGCACGGGTCACTGAAGTCTTCGATGGTTTTTTGCACGTTTGGCAAAGTCGAAGGGTAGATTGAACACAAAAAAATTAAATTTATAAAATTGAGATGTCGAAGTGACGATTTAAAAAAAAAATTGTGATTTTTCTATCGATCGGTTGGCAGGGAAAAGCGCAGGACCAGTCAGTGGGGTGCGTACCTGACGGTGAATTTCCATCGGCACCCAGAGTCAGCGTAACGCTTTCGACTTTTAAAGGCTGCGCGATGTAAAACTGCGGAAAACGGTTGAATCGCGGCCGCGATATTTATGTGAGCGCGGGAGGGGAGGGGTGAGCTGTGCGCCGGTTGCTCTCCGTATCGCTTTATTCTCTCTTCATATTTATGAGGCCGAGCTATGCGAGAGGGAAGGCGAGAGGCTCCGCAGCCCGTAACTGTGTACCGGACCAGCTATGCCGCGACCACAGAAAACTCGAATCTCCCTGATGCTTTAAAACGAGAAAACAGCGGCAAAGCATTTTTTTTCCTCCCCCTCCGCTCCTTCACTCTCCTCTCTCTCTCTCTGTCTTTCACTCCGGAAACATGAAAAGTCCATTAATAACTTAATACGACGGGCAAAGAGCTCGCACGATTCTGGCTGAACGCGAATGCTCGCGGAATAATAAATATACAATAACAACATTCTGATATAATGCGTATCGGACACCACTCCAGCGAAAAACCAAAACAAATCGATCGCGCAATGCAATGTGTGAAAAAATAACATTATTCTCAATAGCACCCGGGTCGTTTTCGCCATCGCGCGTTCATTTTTTTCACGCAATTCGTTATACGTATCTATGGAAATGACGCAAAAAACAATTTTTCCAGTCCGCAAAAATGCTTGTCGATGAAATACGGTTTCCGCGCTAAATACGAAATATTGCTGAAGAATGTATCGACTTGTACGAAAATCATACAGCACAAAAATACTGTAGAATTCGTAAGATAGATTGTTGATTCTATCGGTGCTGTTGCCGTTCTCTCGTCTCAGTTTTTTTGTTTCTTTCATCGTGTCTCAATTGAAATTCAGCGTCGAACCAGTTATGCAGGAGTCGATCGTTTTACAAGACCGTAATATATTCGTTCGCTCGTGGCAATTTAAATGAACCCAAAGAGAGCGATCAATATAACGAAGTGATTAAGTGTTTCAAAGCGAGAAACTCGGCGGGATAACTTAATAGGGCACTCAATGATACCTGCTGCCCCTCCTCAATGATCCTCGAATTCATTTATGATAAATATACGTTCGCCCTCGGAGGCTAGAGACCGAGCGGAGTTTCAATCCACTTCCGTTCGTTTCGGTGGGAACGTTTCGATCGAGTTTGCCATATCGTAGAAACACGATGAGATCTCGGAACTGGAAGAGACGAGAGACGCGAGAGCATCGGTGAATCCGCGGCGCGTGTTCTCATTAAACGAGACGCACACAGACTCGCGCATGAATGCGCACGAACACAGCGAGAAGGAGAGCCGCGCGGAACAGAGTCAGCATGAAACTCTGAGAAAGACATTTGTTAGTAGCCCGGACGATTTATGTGGCACAGAACTCGCTTTTCGTGCTGTGCTGCTGGCTGGTTTAGAACGAACGGATATATCGTCGGAATACGAGCTCGCCACAGGTAGCTCGTGTTCAGGTGCTTCAGATCCACAACTATATACTCACTTACCTATAAGCTAAAACAACTGCTGTCCGACTGTCACCGTAATGGCTTACGATTTTTCAGATATTCGATACACCGCACTTCGCGGAACGGCCGTGAATGTAACGGAAGAAACATGCGCGACGGACGATCGCCGATCGGAGCACGGTCGGGGAACGAAAATTCGAGAACTCGAAAAATAGAAAAGAAATAAAATAAAGATCGAATCGAATAAAAACGATCCACTCGATGCTATCGGTTTGAAAAAGTGCCTTGTTCGATTATGATTCATTTCAAGACTAAATACTTTTTTCAAGGTCATCAATCATGATTGTTCGAAAAAAGATATGACGTGATTTCTTTTTTCGTTAAATATGATTGTTTTTATTAACCATTTTTTTTACCCCACGGAATTAGATTTCATTTCGTCATACGGCGGATGCCAGACACAAATACCAGACGACTTAGCAACCGGCAATAAAACAGAAGACTGGATAATAAAACGATGTTCCTAAGAAAAGGAGGGGAAAAAATTTAACAAAAGAAAAGCCTGAGCCTGCTAACGAGGTCGAGGAAGATTTTCCGAAACTCGCGCGGCACCGACGTGTGTGATCTGTCAAAATAAATTGTCAGTAGCGAGCGGTTGTATCAACCCCGCGAAGTTGAATAAACAAGCAAAGAAGAAGAAGAAGAAGAAGAAGAAGAAGACGAGTCTCGCAGCATGAGGCTCTTTACGCATGGTGCATGAGTTAACGTTACGAAAACTCGGTGAAGGCGAGAGCCGTGAATATAAGAAAGCTTGACGAGAGCCAGCTGGAGGAAGGATCGTAGAAGGCATATCTCCCGGTCGCACGTTATATTCCAGGGGTAGCAGCGTGTCATAGGCGTCATCGCGCTCGTCACCGCGTGCCACGAGAAAAGGCAAGAGCTTCTTGTCTCATTCTTTTATTTTTTCGTCGTCGTCTTTTTTTTTTTTCTTTATATTTCTTTCACATCTCACCTACTCGCTTCCTCCTCCGATTCCAAGAGTCACGTCCGCCTGGTGGCGACGTCGGTGTCGTGTCTTTTTCGCTCCAATCCTACCGCGCGCTGAATAAACTACGAGTCAGAAATAATATTAGCGTTTCGGCGGTATTCCGGGAAGACTCGATTGGAGAAATTATTTCTATTGCTTTATTTATATTTACTTTTTTCACCTATATTTCACAGCATGTCGGAACTAGCTCGCTGTTTTTTGGCTCGATTCGTCATTAATTAGTAATGTTACACAGGCGCAGGAACCTGATAAGAAAAGTAATCACTGACTGCGCAATCCTTAACTTCTCGATTGTGCCGTTTCGAAGTTGAAACAAATTTTAATCTTTTGCTCTCTCAAACTATAAAAGATAATGAAATAGAATAAATTCAAATAAAAGCTTGTACGCGGGATCTTACGAAAAAAATTGTCAAACACTGTAGAGATAAAATCTGAAATTTGAATCGATTTTCGAAGCGTTATTTTTTTTACCTGCTCAAGATTTTCCAAAAATCGTGCCAATTATTCCCGAGAAAAAAAAAAAACAATGAGTATCCCAAAAGTCCTTTTCTCGTGGATAAATCGCAGTTTCCTCAAAACACGCGATTAAAAAGAAAAACGCATATCTCCCGCGGCGTCTAACTTTGTTATTTGTGTGTTTCGGAGCGAAATAGCTCACCGTGACCCAGTTCACGTTGCGCGCCAAGCTCATATTCTCACTTTGCTTACTTGCACCGAAGCTAATTGTTAGTCGCGAACGAGCACCGCGGGGTAGAGTAGAGAGAACGCTCCGCGAGTCGTAACTCATTCTACGTCATAAATCGGGTCCAATGCAGCAACGGCAGCGGCGGCGGCGGCGCCCCTATACACAGCAGCCGGTCGTCCCTTCTCCAGACGCGGCACTACCTAATGATTACCGGGGGAATATGTAAATCTCTCACTGGAACATTATGAGCGTTGCTCGGCCTTTATTGTGCTATTTTTTTTTCTTCCCTTCACTGTTTTTTTTTTCATATTTCCTCACTGAAACCAAGGTGCGCACCCTCGCCGGCCGTAAAAACCCTCTTGCAAATCCAAAATAGTATGTTTAATCAAGCCTCCGACTGCCAACCGCGGAAAATATTTCTAGGATACGATATTCCAACCTCCCCGAGCAATACGCCCGACGTTTCAACAATTTAACCTTGGTCTTGCTAATTAGAAAATGCAATTAACACGCCGCTGTGTTTGACCATAGAGCGGAAACATTAGATTCGAGATTCGACCCGTTATTGTCCCAACCATTTAACGTTACTACTCAACCCGATTGCGTCCAAAAGCATAAAGAGAAGAAAACACGGGGGAAAAAAGAAAGAAAATGATCCACACCGAAACGATTAAAACTAATCGACCCTATTCAAATCGCTGCTAGGAGAAGAGAGGAACGAACGTGCGAATGGCGAAAAGTTTTTTCGCGATAAGAACGCTTTCGCGCTACCGCACGTCCGGGAGGAGCATGAAGTGGAGAAGAAAGGAGGGAACGGGAGGATGTTGACGCAAGCGAAGTGAAAACGGAGATCGGGGCCGGGTTAGGTAGAAAGCTTCCGGCTGAAAATCACTGCCGGGGGTATGAGAATGAGGGTTGATAGCTGCTGGTTCTTCGTCCCTTCCATTCTCCGAAAAGCGTCGAGGAGCGCCGGCCCCGGCACCGAACCTCGGCAACGGTTGGAATATATACTTTGCGCGAATTCGCGACGATTAAAATTCAAGCGGCAACCCGCGAGCGAGGGAGAGAAAACGCTTTTCCTTTTCCCTCCTTATATTTTGAGTTTTACTTCACGCCGTTGGCGCGGATCTTAATTTCCGCGGCTGGTAATCGAATCATTCAATTAACGCCCTCACACACAGACGGAACGGTGCGAACTTTATGGAGAACACACAAATACCCACACAACGAGGTTTTCTGTAAAGTTAACTGACATTCGGCTATCTCTCTCTCTCTCTCTCTCTCTCTCTCTCGCTTCGCATCGCTAATCGAATTGAATTATTCGAGTTTATTGCATTAATAACCATCCGCGGTGCTCGCGCCACTCCGTCTCATCTTGTCTCTCTTCCATCTGCCCGTGGAAAAGTTGAAATTTCTGCTTATCGCTCGCGCGCTCCACCCCCCGCAGCCCACCAGCGAATGAGGGACTGTTAAGAATTTTATAGGTATGGAGAAACGATTCGTCCTCGACGTTCTCTCGATGAACGACGGCAGAGACCGACTCGGCGAAACGTGATTCGACTTGGGAAAATTTCTGACGAAGGCTGTGCTTCGTTAAAATTGTCTGGAACACTTTCGAATCAGTTCGCTAATTTTTCTATCGAACGTTTCGTTCACGGCGATGCGTTGGGTCGTCGTCGTCTTATTGAGAATCGATTGAAATCAACGAGATCCAATTTTCAAATGATCGCCATGACAAAAAAAATAATTCATAGGTCCAACTGGAGTACAGCGATTTTCCCGTATTCATTGTTATACTTGCCGGATTGGCTTTAGGCAATTCGAGCGGTACAGTCCGAAAAAATGTGAAATTCTGAGAGAATTTCGAGCGGTTCCCAATACTATACAAATTTGAAGAAAATCAATCATATGGAAGGTGTTCGAAATATGGATTTTGCGTAATAATAATTCCAAAAAGTGATCAAAAAATTGATGAGAAAAAAAGTTGTTCATAAATTACCCAGCAACCTATTTTTTTTAAATAATATTATTTGTTAGTTTTTTCCATATGTATGAATTTAATCCAAATTTTTGTTCAGAATTATACTTCGACATAACTCAGTGATTATTCGTGAACCCGACGATCAATATCTTCCGAAGAATTAATTACGGAAATCTTTTCCGTTACGCAGAGGACTTAATTTTCCTTCGGCGTCGCTTTCTTCGAAAAACGAAGAGCCGAACTGCAAAGGATCACTCACGCATCCGATCCGCGCTCGTCTGTATCCCCCTACGCGTAAGCTCCCGTTACTCTGTTCCGAAGTGTATACCGAGCCACGGATCATTGGGCCATTCCGCTTGGACGATCACCGCGGCAATCTGGTACCTTCCTAACTTCTTCCTTTCGCTCTGCACCGAGCCCGCAAATGTCTTCGAGGACTGACGAATTCTCCCATTTTTTTTTTTTCTCTTTTTTTTTCCTCGCCGAAACTTTTCCCGCAGGCGATTATGTCGCTCGAAACGTCGAGATTATTCTCTCGCTTCAACGACTACCGCGAGCCCATTCGTCTGCGATTCTTTTTGCCCGATCACCGAGACTCGTTTTTGGCACGCCGCAACGTGGCTTAAACATTTTCCGCGCCGACGTCACGGCAACATTGTTCGAAGATCGCCGCGAATACTTGCGGCGTCATTGGCCAAAAGCGCGGCTAAAGAATTCAGTAGCCAAGCGCCGAGCGAATTCTACTCGGCCGCGGAGCGCCGAGGGATTTGGTCAAGGGGGAAAAAAAAAGAAGCGAAGAAAAAAAAAATTTGCTTTAATTATACGATGGAAACTAGGGTGCAGGGTGCGCGACGCGCGCCGTAGGGCGTCGGTCAACGTGTTTTAATTTCCCACGACACCGCGACCATGTTTCCCAACTTTTCGAATCGAGCGACGACGTGAAATAAAAAAAAGTTACCAAAAAAAAAAAAAAGGAAAAAAAAACGAGTCATCCCACGGCAGCGAGACTGTTGCACTGTTCCGCGAGCTGTCGGGACTGCGTTCCCATCCCCAGAGGAGTGAGGAACGTGAAAACGTTTCCAATTTGTACAACTCAACGGAATAAATGCGGATCGGGAGTGGTGACGAAAAACGAGCACATCGAATAGAAACGAGAGAAGGAGAGAGAGAGAGAGAGTGCGGCTTGTGTGTACAGAAAAAAAATTATCCCGGATCCCGTTAGTTCTACGACTAATTTGGAAACTCGTCGTTAAATATTCGTAGTCGCCGTGTGTTCCTCTCGCTTTTCGCACCTTTGCGCTCTCGTATTTCCAATTAACCGAAACTTTCGCCACGGCCATACCGTCCGATAACGATTCTTCATTCAATTTTTCTTTTCTGTTTTTTTTTTTAGCCTTCTCTTCATCACGCCCCGAAGCGAGCTAATAATGTGCTTCGCGGTCTTTTCGCGCCTTTGATCCTTTGACTCGATAACGACAAAATTGTTTTCAAAAAATTACGAAGCCCGAGAGAGCGAGAGAGTCGATCGAGGGATAAAAAGAGAATGTATACGAGAAATGATATTTCATGCCTTGTTGAATAAAGTGATCCACTTCTGCGCGACTCGCGGATGCTTTGAGAAGCGCCGTCCGGAATAATTTACAGGATCGTCGTGTAGGCGGAACTCCAATCTCCGAGGCGAAGTGGCGACCCGTCGGTGGTAGAGTTTCCAATATTCAACGTGATTAAATATTATAAAAGCAAAATTCCGTGAATGCCACTAATATTTCGCGAACGTCGCTGGGTCCTCCGGGTTACATCGAGTCGGGAAGTGGGAGAGGCCATAGCGAGAGAGAGAGAGAGAAAGACGAAATCGAGGGTTGCGAGGTGGTAGAAGGCTCAGTGATATCGACCATAGCATCCCACTTCCCCTTGCCGCGGTATGCCCGTAGGAACACCTGAGCCCCGCGACTCTCATCCTGAAAATTCATTCCGTTCAACCCTCGCTCGTTTCGTTCACGGATACCGCGTATAACCCGCGCGGTATCTATACTAATTCTCCTTTTTATATCGCTACAAATATCTACGTACGTGTACATACGCGGTGTCGGATGAGTTACGACTACCGGAATTTTATTTAGCTTACGCGGGTGGGGCTGTAAAAAAAATAATATTCAACTGGCATACTGTTCCGGTTCGTGTACCTCGTTGGAATGTATAAAATTTTAATCCTTTGATGATTTTTCGTTTTTTTTTTTTTTTTCAACCACCGCGCTAGGGGCGAATTTCACGAGCGTACGTTTTTGTAACCTTTTTTTTAAGCCGTTCTTCTTTTAAAAAAGATAAATAACGTACAAAAGTACAACTAATATTATTGGAATATAAGTATTGGTATTATGATTGATAAATTGATTATTGTATGCAATTATATAACTGATATTCTTTATGAAAATAAAGCCTGTTGTAGCTTCGAATCGATCGTAACGGAGCCTTTGAAATTGTCATCGGAACTCGAACGCTCCGTCATTTCAATCGCGGTAAATAATAAACGACGTTCGCCGCACTCGGGGGAACACTATTTTATTTAGTCGCATCCCGGTATTCCGCGTACCAACGGAATGTCAAAATTGAATCGCAAAGAGTTCATGAATGTGAAAAACACAAAATGTGAAAAAAAATAGGAGCACGCAGTTCCGCAGCGAGAGAAAGTTCTTTAAATATTTTACCGCAACTGCCTGTTGGTACATTACTCGAAATATGAATGGAATGTATATTCGCTCAGAGATTTTCGGCATTCCGGCGTAGAAAACCCATTTTTTTTTTTTTTCGCAAAGTTCGGAGTCCGCGTGCCGGCTCGAATTTTTTTTTTCGGTTTAGTTTATTCTGTGCCGAAACGAAAGATGGAAATGTTCGAGAGGGCAAGAGAATGGGCGACGGAGAGAAGGGCGCGAGGCCACCGCCGGTCGACGTCACGCGAGAAAAACGCCGGTGGGCTTCGCAGCGCTGCTTTTCCCGCATCGTAACTCCAAACAATGGACCTTAAGTAGCGCGGTGACGTTGGGACCGAGCGAGAACCAAGAATAAAAAAAAAGGATAAATCGAGGTCTGAGAGCGAGAAGAATAAGAATATTTTAATCGTCATACTGTTTCCCGTCGATTCGAAGGAACGGGTGGTCAACGATGGGTCGCTTATCAAACTAATGATAAAATATGGCAACGACATTCAACGCAAAGTTTAATCACGATTAAGTCTTTTTTCTTACCCTTGACCACTCAATTCTTCTACTATCCTATTAATTTCAAATAAAATCCTGACTCTCTTCTTCTCCCCTTTCTTCTGGTTTACCTTTGCGCGCGAACCATGGACGTCTCGACGTCGTTCGGCCTCGTCTGGCCACTACGTCTCGTTGCGCTTCCATGCTAGCTCGCATACTCTTAAATGCAGTAGTTACCTTGTATACTATAACCGGAACGAGGAGTCCGGGGGAGGGAGTGTTTCGCGAACAGCGGGACGTCCCAACCCGGCTAAACATCGTGAGGGGTTTGTAGCGAACGAGCGTGGGAGTAAGCGCGACGGAGCATCGAATGGGTGGGGTGAGAGAAGCGCGTTACCCACGTAAGCGCTGTTTATGGAGACCGCAGGCGGGCATCTCAACCCCCCTTCGAGGTTGAGCTTAACGTTACTGCAACCAGCCCACACCGACATCGGCGAGTAATCGTGTGTTGTGCTGCATCCCGGCTCTCCCGGCCTCGCGTTATACGAGCGAAAGGATTTTCTTGCGGACGAGGATCCTCTCTGCCGCTCTGCCATTCTCGCGACACGGCGAAGCTCCCCACCGGGATGGGAAGCGAGAGCGGGCGGCTTCTCGCGTCGCTTCGGTAGCGCGAGACTGCCGTGTGCACCAGGAGGATTCTCCGGCGCGCGCCACGGATTTCGCTCTAATGTATAAAAATAAGGCCGCGTGCCTTCGTAAACGACTCGAAGGATCTATCCGCTGCGCGTGTACCGCACACGCTTACCGTTCTCGACAAAATCCGCGGTGCATAGTTCGCCGCGATGTATACGTTTGGAAATCTCGTTGTTTTTCGTTACACTCGATACGTCGTAGATCCGTGATTCGCGTGTTCTATTGGGCTTGGCAGCGGCGTCGGCGAACACGAAGACACCGATATGGAGAGATTGGAAGCCGTGCGCGACAGAACCAGAGATACCTCCCGGTGACAACGAGACTTCGATATATTGTTATACGCCTCGACGTTTATGATACCGTTGCCGGGAATGATGGGGATTCAATAGCACGGACGAACGTGAGAGGCTTTTTCTTCTTTTTTTTACGAGGTACACGCATGCGAGAGAACGGAGGAGTCAACTTTTTCGAAGGATCGGTTTATCGAAAAAATGTTTCTTTTCCGCGTTACCGCGAAG
This sequence comes from Ischnus inquisitorius, assembly GCA_963924025.1. Classification (NCBI taxonomy): domain Eukaryota; kingdom Metazoa; phylum Arthropoda; class Insecta; order Hymenoptera; family Ichneumonidae; genus Ischnus; species Ischnus inquisitorius. The sequence goes on along the minus strand of OZ001245.1, from coordinate 4,631,239 downwards.
AAACGTGTTTATCCAAGGAATAGTTTGTTCTAAGGGAAATATGGATCGCTAGAGTTGGATTATTTTACAGAAATTAGGCGACACAAATATACTTAAAAAAAAGCTGAAACTTAGGTGGTAAGAAATAGATACACAATTACATTCGGAATGGATATAGCGAGAAAAACATCGAATTGTGGCCCGTCGAGTTATAGTATGTAACGAACAGGCGAAAGCTAACGATCGACAATGTGGGTCATCCGGATACGAAAGGAACGGTGTGGAAAAAAAAAATAGAATGAAACGTGTCTAGCACCCTCGTCGAGCTATTCCCATTCGTGAGTTCTTCTTCCTGTCGCTAAATGCCCATTCACGAGCCGAGCGGAGGGTCGAACTCTTTCGGCGGCTTCGTGACGTTTCTTCGTTATGGATTCGGTACGAAGAGCGTACGGAGATATTAGAGGGGAAGAAGAGAGATATGTTCGTCTCTTATAAATATCGCTCTTTCGAAGTTTATCGGTCAAGTCGTTATGATGGATGACTGACATTTTAAAGCTTCGCCAAGGGGTGAAACGGTACTGAAGGGCGGGTAAAAAAAAACTAAAGGAAAAAAAACCGGAGAATACCCCGTCGCGTAAAAGCCCATGCATATATAGTCTTGCTTGGATGGTGCATCGCGCTGAATCCGTCACGACGTGTATAATGATCGAGTGGATCAGCACACCAGCGAGCTACACAGAAGCGCGCCGGTAGCTTCGAGCGCCACTTTGAAAAGAGGTCAAGAGAGGAGCGGATCGCGGAATATCATGAATGGAACGACTCGCCCGTCCGATGGGGATAATACCCGCTTTTCCGATTGTTATACGCTCGCGGTGTTTGGTCCGTGCGTCCAAGTCAATGTATACGGACTCGAGCGTGAAATATTATAATATCTCACGGATCTCGACCCTTCGCCCCGCTCCGAGAGCCGCTTTCATTTACTCGTACCTTTGCCATAGTCTCCATTATGCGTGTCTCGGTAGCGTCGTTTTCGCCATAAAAAAAAAGATCGATCATCGAGAAATTTTGGTGACTATTTCACGAAAGACGCGAATGCCCGGAGAACTCTAGTGGCATGCGAGAGTTACAAAAAATACGAGACGGTTGAATTATTTAAGCATCGACTCTATTCGGAGTAATCCGAATTGATAAAGTTGCACAATATCGAGAGTGCCGGAAAACGGTTATTCATTTTATTTTATATCATAAATAAAGTTTCTGATCAACGTTATTTAATTTAATGTCGTGTGATAAAAAAATGTAATTAAAAAAATAATAAAACGGATTCGGTAGATCTACCGTTTCCGTTCCCGGAGCTCGGACACCAGAATTTACTTTCCATACGATAAGAAAAATTCGACTCTCTCATTAATCGTTGTAATTCGTGATAAGTTTTACGGTGAATGAAATTTATCATAATAGATAAGAGCGGAAGAGACATCGTCTGCCCAAGGAGCGCTGAAGCGTTGTTGATGTCGTATAGCGCTTCACGAATGGTGAGGCTTCGAAAGGCGCCTAGCTGGCGTTTCACGGAGAAGAATGGACCACTAATTCCATTGTGACAACTAATGTACGAGTGGTTCGATAGTCCCGTAGGTGTAGGGCCGCCGCTCGTCGGATATGGCGAGAGGGGAGGGCAGCGGGGAGACGGGAACTGAAGGAAGGAACCGTAGCTCTCTTGGGTAATCGGGTGTCACGTGGGCCGACATTGCTGGCACCGCTCTACAGCTCTACGTCCACTGACCTTTTGACCCGTATTATCCACCTGAGACCGAAAGCACCACTCGAAAGCCCCCTTTACCGGCGTAGAACCAGCGATGCAACTATGCGCATCGAACCACGAGCTATGAAAACATACACGTATCCAAATGTTTTTGTAGAAAAGTCAAGTACACAGCCTACCCTGTTATCTGTGAGAGATAAGATAAATAAGGAACGCATTATTCAAGACGGAGACTGCGCGATGAATAATTTACCAAAAAAACTCGTAATGCAAGAAGCAAAGCATTAAAAAAAAAGAAAAATTACTATACTCAGTATCAAATGTCGACTAGTCAAAAACGTCGAGAAAGTCTTCTCAATGTCGATCTTTGTACAGAAGTCGCAGTTTTTTCAAAATCCGATATTTACCATTTTCACGCGGCAAACCAAAATCGACAGATTTTTTGTCCTGTAAGCAATAAATAGCTGAAACGGACAGACGTAACATTTTACCTGGTTCTACCTTTTCGCTATTTGTCAGTCGATTGTTGTTCACTGTCGTTAGTGTTTTGTCTTTCGTTGCGACAGTAAACCAATATCGCCGGCTTGTTTCACGGCAGCGATATAAGAATGGAGTAGATACGAGAGAAGTACATAAAGTGATCCATAAGTGATTTATGCCGGTGTACAAAACAGAGTCATTCTCATGCCATTGAATTTCTTTCGTTTCTTGGTTTTCTCCGTTCTTCTCTTTCAATCCATTCCGTCTATAGCGTACTGCGGTTTGGAGCGAAATCGCGTTGGCTCCGAAGAGGCCCGCAGCCATCAGCGAGTAGCTTCAGTTCGGAGGTGTTCGGCACGTGGCTGCCTGCCGTTACTGCTGGTGCTGCACGAGGTGAAGGTAATTGGAATGTTTCGTCCGGGTATTTGGGGCAGGACGACGAGCAGCACTACCGCCAGCAGTGGCATAGAACGGAGGGAGTGAAGCGCAAAGCGGTATCATCCGAAGGCCGGAGGGGCTGGCATCAGCACAGGCAGGCGCGGCAGAGAGGGTAACTCAGGTATTGCATAGAGCTGCATAGAAGGGTTGATCGTAGATACTATATACCTATATAGATTCGGCGCATCGAGCACGCATAGTATATCTATTGGATTACTGTACCAATTACTGACCCCCCTGTCAGTGGATTGCACGCTAAAAACGATCCCGATGTATCGAATGATCATCGGAAATTGATCTAATAACCATTGATCCGACGGAATTAGATCGTCCACATGCATCACTGAGAAAAAAGTCATTTGATACTAAAAAGGCTCAAGTTCTAGAATTCTTGACACATGAATTTAACGGAAAACTGATCGATAACAGATTTTGGGAGAATCGGTAAACCCAATTCCTATGGAAATTCAATTCAATCAATTCAATTGAATTCTTCCCTTAATATTCCAAGAGTGAGATGATTAAAAGTTATTACCGAAATATCGATAGGGAAACAATACGTTCTATCTGACCCAGTACCGATAAATCTGCTGAAAGTAACGATTAAGAACTGCTGATAATACAATTCATCGGGCAAGAGACATACCTTTGAATTTCAAGGATTGCCGTTCCACAGTAAAAGGAAGGAAGGAGCAATGTTTCACTGTACCATTCAATAATTAGAATGCGGTCAGTAACTGGTACATTGGTTTGACTATGCACGAGGCGAGGTGGATACGCGGTGTTGGTGTTGGCGCTGGTGGTGCATCGATCCACACCGGCTGCCAGGTCAACCCTCCGCGTGTCTGCTATCTCGTTCTTGCCTTCCCGTTCGCTCGGTCGCGCTATCTTGCTCAATCTTTCGCGATGTTTCTCCCTCAGCGGCTTTCTCGTGCGGTTCGCCGAGGGATGAAGATAGAGGATAGGCGCATGTGTGCGTACTCGTGTTTCCACACACGTACCTACATGCACAGGGCATACATACATGTATTTACGAAGCCATACTGCACCGTAGTTGTGTAATACATTGAAGGTATAGCGAGATAGAGATGAGAAATGTATAGAGAATGCAACCGCGAGAGAACCGCGAAGGATCCGCGCGTTATATCACGACGTTATTACTTATGCGAAAGCGCCGCGGCGTCGGTTGCGCACGCTATAGCGAGGCGGTATTGTAAATCGGGGCTGAATTAGGGGGCAGACGAGCAGCAGGGAAGCGAGTCGGAGTGAAGAGAACCAAGAGTATTACCGCGGCTGAGCCCTCCGGTAAACGGAAAAGCAACGAGGCCTCCGCATACCCGCCCCGGATGCGCACAGCATCCGACAGTCCTATACCCTACCTTGGATCTCTGTGGCTCTCTGTGGCTCTCCGGGTGCCCTCGTGAGCTTTGACTATAGCAATACAGTCTGTTGCACTGATCACAGGCATGCCGTTTCGGGGTATAAACCTTGTACATCGAGATGCCTCGATCGCGCCAATCCCCGAACGCATGACAGCTATTTGACTGCCGATTGATCTTGCTGCCAAACCCCTTCCCGCAAGGCACAATGGCCGAATACCTGTAACTCGACGGTGCGGGATTTGGGGGATTGTTGATACGCACCGATTCGCATCGGTGTCGGTGTCAGGCATAGAGAGATGTCGATTGCAGTAATGGTATTTCCATTGTTAATTAATTGCAAATAATTGAACGACGGGGACCGAGTCACGGAAATATTAAGACGATGGACAGATAAATCGATGCGCCAAGTTTACGGTGCTCCGGAAAGGAAAATTAATCTCGCGATAAAAACCGGATGCGAAATAATTAGTCACATTTCCAACTACGACAGCGTTCATTCGATAAGAAAAATCGTTACCAGTATCTCTCTTTTTCATTTGTTGGAGATGAATCGACAACTAGAAACTTGAATGAGTTCGTGACCATTTTAATAAAAAATTGATTAAAGGATCATCGAGTAGACAATCCTAAACGAGATTGGAAAATTCGTGCTCAAGTATGTTTTAATGAATAAATAGAGTTTCTCTATAAATAATAAAATAAATTTAGAGAATATGCAAATGAATATTGGAAAATCCATACTGAAACTTAATATTTTCATTTGATATTAAAAAAAATATAGGAGCACTAAGGAAAGTATTTTTTCTAAAGCGAGTGTGCTACGCGAAGAGATTCGTTTATATTTCATCGGGTCGTTCGAGCCGTTTCAGGGATTTTAACGAGATCTCAGATTTATATCGGTCCTTCAACGGGTTAATGATCGTGGCGAGCATCTGCGAATATTGCCACGACGAGATCGATAGTCAGAGGGGGTGCCCGATGGGATATTCCGCAAAGTAGGATAGGACCAGTGGAGCACGTAGATACTGTAGATATCGAAGGTACGAACTGAATACCTGCCCTACCCATATGCGGGCGATATGCAACGTGTGCCATTTGCCATCTATGGAGCTTCCTATCTGTAGTCCGAATCGGCCAACTTCTCCGTACGTTTCTCTCGTATGTACAATCGCGAGTTGTCCCTACGGCTCTCTTCCCGTCCTTCCTCCCTCCCCCTCCGCACCCCGTTGTGCAATATCCCGAGTGCGCCACACACCAGAAACTGGACCACTTAGGATTGATCGCCAGCTATAACAATGTCCCGCCTACGCGCCCAGTAAATCCGCGATAGCTACCTCGTTTCTGGACTCACTCACTTCTCTATTCTCCGCGTCTCATCCTCGTTGCACTTTCTCATGTCCACTTGCGCGCACTAACTCACAAGGGGAGAGAGGACTGGGGGGGCTGCGGAGGGGGCTTTCATACATGTCGACTGTCGTTCGTTCAACCATGAATTTCTTCTCGATCCACAGCGCGATAACGGCGCGAGTCTCGCGCTAGCACAGGTGCTCCGCGTCGCGATATACACGACAGTTTATTGCTTGGATATAAGCTTTATAGTTTCGGCGTTTCGAACACCCATTCGCACTGCGGACATCGAGATACAGTAAATTTCTCCATCTCGCTCGTGTACATTTTTTACTCTATAACTATATATGTGTATATGTATATGGATGTACATATGTATATGTTTTTCATGATACTCTTTCGATTTAATCCGAACGAACGATTCAAAGCTTTCCACCATAGTCGCGGGTCTCTCGAGTAATCGATTGCTTTATCGGACAGAGTCAAATGTATATATTTTGTTTTGTTCGTTATATCGACGATCGACATGCCAACTTGATACGCTTGTACGAGCAACGAGAATATCGCGAGATCTCGTGCGGCGGACGATTCTCGTTATCTAGGAAATTTAACGAATACATACTTCTGACATCGGGATGAAACCGTTGTGCGCTTCTGGCCGTATAAGTCGGCGAAACCGGCAACAAAAGCTACGACTCCAGCGTCATAATAATCGAGTTGACAAATACGGAGGGGAAACGATATTGGAGAAGTTCGATAGGCGAGTCGGCAGAACTCCGGGCTTCTGTCCTCATGTCAATGCACTGCGAGCGTTTTTTTCATGCGTTGGTGAAATTACACTTCAATGACCCAAGTAACTTAAAAAATCACCATTGTTTTGGATTTTTTAAAATCATTCATCGAATCATTCAATGATCACTCAAGCGATTATCGAAATATCACACTCGCATTATATGGAATTAATTTTTATATCGGGAAATCGTTAATTTGAAATAAATTTCATTTAAGTTTGTTATTAAATAAATAATGTACCTTTCGTGGCAGTGATTTTCGGAAATTACCAGAAAAATGCCAGACCCATTTCCGATAATTACCAAAAAGTTCGGAAAATGGTTGAAAAACAAAAACCGAAAAATTTGCGGTACAGCAATTTTCATTCTTCTACAGTGAAGTCCTTGTTGTTACAACAAATTATTTTTTTTCAGTGTGCTACGTTAATTGCCCCGGCATAATGGACGATTCCCCCCACACAAGGACCATTAATCCTTCCAAATCCTCGCCCACAGTAATTCAACCCCCACGCGTCTACAATTTCGGAATAAAACGCGCCAAAATTGTATATCATTTTTATTTCCCATTCTGCTGCTCCGGCTATCTCGTGAACGCTGAGTGCAGGTATCACAAAAAAAAACTCGCAAGTGCGATGTAAATGTTTCAACTCGAAGGAACGAAAATACATTTTCGACTGTTTAACCGATATGCAGTTTCTGCGGCAATCAAGAAAATGAATATATAATAATGATAACAATGAAAATACAATACAACTCCGCAGTATTCGTGGGTCTCGGCACATATAGGTATATTGAGACGTCGTGATGTAGTGGATGGTCGTACTTAATTTTAGCGCGAACGAGACAGTGCTTATTAATGGTCTAACCGGTGAATATTGGGGGAGTAGCACCTGGTGTCCCCGCGAGCGCCTTCGGCGACAACGAGACTCCGGAAGGCATCGGCAAACTTTTCGAACGAGGCCGGAGTAGCCCAGCGGAAGCCGAACCGAGCTGGGAACAAAGTGACGGGGGAGTTGCAGGGTAGGGTAGGGAAAGTGCGAAGGAAAGAGAAGGATTTGCCCCGCGAACGAAACAAAGAGACACGGAGAAGATGCCTCATCTAAATTATCGTTTCGCAGGAGGGAAGGGAGACGAGGAACGCGGGGAAGGGCAAACGAGCGGGACGGGGAGATGCCGAACCATAGAGCGAGAAAATAGATGGGAAGAATGCTGCGGGAGCTGTACTGATATAATGCAATAATTTCGCCTCTCACGAGCACCTGCCGCCCCCGTGACGCGGCACCTCGGCTTGAAACTGCGCGCCTCCGGATTGATAATTGGCTCGGGAAGCCAACAGAATGAAAAAAAAAAAATAACAATTATAATAAAAATAGAAATATAAAAAAATACGCAACGAGCTACGCGGTAGTCACGTATTTCAACGGCAGCAACGGTCGAGCCGATGAGAGAGAGAGCGAGAAAATTTGGCCGTAGGGTTTGCCGTGCAATTATAACGATAAATATTAATTATGAGAGAAAGTAGGGAGAAAGGGGGAAAACGTTACACGTTGATCCGTATGCATGCGGCCCATGGGGGCAGCCGAACGAGGGGGCGGGAGGGGCGGGGGAAGGTTTCGCGCGTAACGCAAAAGCTCTATGTGTAGAGGCATATCTCGTACTCGTTCCACGCCAGGGGATCGACATGAGAGACCGGGTAAAACGCGATCGCGAATACAACAGTCTAGAGGTAGTGAGATAGAGGAGGTTGGGGGGGGGGGGGGGGGGGGGGGGGGGGTAGAGACTGGTAGACACGACACGACTGTAAAAGCCACGCACACGCGTTTTGAAATTTTTAACAGGCACATTTTCATGAATTATTAAACACAGTTGGAAAACGCAAGCGCGGAAAGGGTTGCGGAGAGGAACGGTGGGCCGATTGAGTTGAATTTGCAACGGTCCGGCGTGTGTTATGATAAAATCAAAGTTTCATATTTCGCGTGTGGCGATATATTGCATTTTCCTGGGACGTGCGTGCATCTCCCAATGGGTTGTACGGATATAATTGTGCGATTGATCGAACGCGAGCGGAGAGAACGAGAGGAAGGGCGTCCTTTGTGTTATTTAGCGCGACGGTTCTGAAATTAGAACGATAATGCCGAAGCGAGGTTGGCAGCTTTTGGTCAATTTTCGGCCCACCGTGCGCGATTGCGAGCTTTGTGCGTTTTACTCGCGGCTAATTCGTCGATGAGAAATTATTCGTACGATTGAATTTTCGCGAAATGGAGAATGGGATAATGCGATGATAATTAATCAGCGACAATACGAGTGCGCGATACGAATCGTGAATAATTTTTTTGAATTTATGCCCGACGATTGGATCGTCGTACGAGAATTCTAGTTTTTGGGATTATCGAAAACGAGCGAATAACGAGATTTTGATACTGCCGTAAAAAAATATCGGCGATTCAACGAAAAGGTCATTTTGTCTTTCCCGATGGTTGGTGAATTAACGCCAAATTTCCGATGAAAAAAATAAGAGCAATTATGAACCCAACGTAAAAGTTCCATTCAAATGTGGAATGTTCAAATTAAAAGAATGAAGTTAATACGTTCAGTCACATAAAAAATAATAACTCGGCTATATCGATAAAAGGTAATTTCATTGTCCGCGATAATTCGTGAATTAACCTAAAATTTCTGATTAATGAAATAAAATATGAAAAATAAAGGAAAAAATAACGATGAGCTTTATCGATCAACTGTGGTTTGTCTCGTTTCCCTTTCAGTAGCAAAAAAAATAGGTGACGATTCACAAAAACGGAGTCCGCAAAATGTTATTTTCCATGAAAATTTCTCGCGCGCGGAAACCAACCAACATCGCAGCTGAAAGGAGAGAAGGCCCGAAGTTGGATTCGAGTCTAAGGAGCGGAAGAAGAGGAACGAACCGATACAAAACAGTGCGGAGGAGGGAAGGGGAACGAGGGAGAGAGTGAGAATAGAGTATAGAGGAAACCGATAGAGTATCACTACACACGGCGTGGAGAAAGCATGGCGTGGGTGAACGCACGCGGCGTATAGGGGAGAGCTCGCTTCCGTATTTGCCGGTGTCGCCACGGGTCACGGAGGCGCTGCGAAACGCCACGATGAAAACGCCGGACCGTCAGTCAGTCGCGGGGTCGCGAGGGGAGTGCATTGCATCCGATGAATTAGAGGCATCGACTCATCGATACCCGAGACTCGTGTAATCTCGGTACAACAACGAGTCTTATAAAAAGACGAAAACAAAAACAATTTCCTTATAAACAAAAAAATAGACGGTAAATAAATCGAAATAAAAAAAATAACGATAAGCTCGTTCGTGTTTTGAAGCGTGCACACGTGAGATAAGGTCGTTCCTCGGATAGGATTTAATTCGTTGAAACAATGTAAGTTTGTTGGCAATAAAACGCGCGATAATCGTGCTCGAAGTGTTATTTTTTTTTAGTGTGCTGCGTTCTCGATATAACAGTGCCGGCGCGATTTGCATCCCCGCTATAGGTGCTCTCGGTGTGAATTCGTCTCAATCCGAACGTCGATACCGCGCCGCAGTGCTCGTCGTAACTAGTTAACGTGTTACACGCTAACTTTCACGTAATTGGAACGATCCGGAAGCCTCCGACAATCTGATTTCGAAGCTATTGGAACTTAACTCGCCGGTAAGTTTCGATCGAATTGTATCGTGTTAAGTTCGGTGTCGTACGGTGCATTTATTGTTCGAGCATCGAACGAACGAAATTTCAGCTGTATCGTTCGGCCAATGCATTCGAATGTTACGTTCATCTTTTAGCCACTCTCGTACTGTGGGAAGCGACTCGTTGACGGGACTCTGGCTTGTTTATTTACGTTCTCTTTCCCGATAATATCTCGCCGACATATAACGTGCTCACGATCCTCAGCGCGAGGAATATGCGAACCGGTGTCTCGAACTTTTCCAATTTTCCAACGGCAAAAATGCGCAAAAAACGTTTCGAACGAAATTATTTCATTTTGTCAAATTAATTGAATTTGTTAAGAAATTCGACCTTTCGATGACACATACAAAACGTAGCCTTTCAACCATGAGGTATATGTTATACACACTTTTTTTTAAAGGTCAAAACGATGTATAAGAATGAGAAGAAATAAAAATGATCGAAAATACTCGCGCGTACGAACGCTTTGAGAATGGCGTAAACAATTCATCAATGTTTCATTGATCAGTTTTAAAAAGGTTCCTTTTAGTATTTAAGTAAAAAGTAAGAAGAATTACTTCCTTTTATTACGATTTCGATAGTGCAAGACGCCAAAATTATTCATCGAATCCTTTTGTACACATATCTGTACAAATTTATTTATTATTCACATATAAAGTCATAAATTAAATAAAAAAAAAACCATACGGTTTATTTATTGTTTTGAATGATTTTACAATTAGCCGTTATCGCGTAACCCGCATAAATAGCGCGAAGCGCGAAGAGTAACACGAAGAAAATTCGATACGAAAGAGCGATAACCCGTAATGCACGTGCACGCTCGCGAGGAAAACGGCACGATAGTCGCGTGGGCTCGCTCGGTTCACGCGACAATCTCGTGCGGTGTTTTACCTGGCGTCCAATCGATTGTTTCGAGTTCGGTATAAGCAGTGTCTCGCACGGAATTGTTTCAACGCTCGCGTTTAATGCACTTTGCGTTTTCCTTCCTTCTTCTCGTTCTCCTATCCACGGCTCATTTATTCGCTCTTACACGCGAGCCCGTGGGATACCGCGCTCGGGTCTATCGCGAATACGAGAATCTTTTGTTTTCTTTTTTTTTCACCAAAGCAAAAACGGGCGCTAAAAGCTCGTTGGCCGGATGGAAAATTATTTCTCTCAGTGGAGAGGGTGCCGAAAAGGGTGTGTAGAAACGAAAGCACGCTCGGTACCCGACACATCTCTGGAATTGTGCGGTGCGCTGTCCACGAGAGGGTTGCCTGTTGCTCGCCGGAGCCTTTCTATATAATACACCTCCGCTTCCCCTATGCGCTCGTTGTTTCTTTCGCGCTCTCTCGCCCTGCACGCGCGAGTCTCCGTTTCACCCGACTATGGTCATCGCCCGCCATTCTCGCAGTCCTCTCTGTGCGATTCCATACGCGGCTTACCAGGGACATTAGATCGCCACTGGACGTACTCTTCGTGTCACCGAGCGAGACGGAGATCGGGATAATGGGCACTACTGCCTGTACGAGACATCCTCCCCCCCCCTGCTTCTCTCACTCTCTCGCGCGGCTTCACGACTCTATGGGATTCCGATACCGACGGAGATTTGATTTACGGGCTTCTATTATACGCTCTCTGATACAATTGCCCTCAGTAAATTGATTTCGATGGGACGAAGGGGGTTCTACGCACCGCACACGTGCAACCTCCGTGTATACACACCGAGCTCCGGATCCATTACAACGATATGTGGGAAAAACCAGTGCATCATCTTCCATCGGGGGATATTGTATTGATATTTATTATTTTCCTTATTGGCTCGGATATCTACGAATGTGATTCATCAACCGAACGATACTTTTGCCATTTTTTATCTCGCGAAGACCTAACTTCGATGGATCTCGAATTCTCGACTTCTCCGAGATTGTCGCTGCAATTTTCCACGCGAAAAAAGTATAAGTTAGAAAGTAGATATATCTTTATATAAAACGGCAGAAAGTCCTGTGCCTGGTATTGCCGAATACATAGGATACCATATAGAATATAAACGACAAAAATAATATATAAATCACGTGGCAGACGGTTCTATATCTATATGATTTACTATATACTTAATTCCCATGAGGTTTGCGAGGTATTAGAATGAAAACGGTCGAATATATCGCTGATCTACGGATTTATTCTGTCGACTCTAACGAGAAAGCGACGGTGAAGCGGAAATAGTTTCCAGTGCTTCGACACGCTTTGATATAAAAAGGGAAGATAATTTTTATTCATAGCTCTAATCGCAGCGGTTCGCATGCCTTTGGCTTGCCGTACGTTTTTCACGTTTCACTTTATCCGCAATGTGTAGATGTGCTCTAAGGTTTTTCTCGCGCTGGAGGCAAAAGAAACGAGGCGTTTCGCAAGTCGGCGGGCGATGAGGTGTACCCGACGACATTTTTCTCGACCTAGAAACGTCTCGGCGTCTCGATATCGCGCTCGTGTTTCTCGCTTTTTCTTCTTCCTCACCCCGCTCCCTCCTTTCTTGCCTCTCGCCCCTGGGCGCCCTGGTTTATGCGCCACCGCGCCACCCTCATTCGGTGAGACTGTCGCGGTCGGGCTGGCGCCAAACGTGCCGCGCACCTGTAGAACCCAGTGAAATAGAGAGAGCGTGGAGCTCTCACTGACTTTCTATATATCCTTCTGTACCTCCACGGACTTTTCCCTATTGATTGCCCATTAGTGGAATTAATGGCGCACCCATTCGACGCGGCTTGCGAGCCCGCGACGAGCTTAAAAATTAAACTGTAATCGGTATTCCTATCGCATATACGCCAAAATCGATTTTACTCCTTCATAACGCCATTCCTCATTTTCGACCCGCTCGTACACTTTGTCGACGAAGTTTTCATACTTCATCAACCCGTTTTGTCATTTGTAATCGCACGACGTAATTACATCGTACAGCATTTAATACTTTCGGCTTTTATAGCCACCTATCACCGATTTTTAAAAAATATCGTCGACGTTCTTGAGTGTTTTTTTATGTTAATTGTTTAATTTGGAGCCTCGAAAAATGTCGAAAATATTATCCTCTTTCTGTGGGCCAGCGCGTGTTTTTGTATGACATCATTAGCATATGCTACACGTATTCGCGACTGCAACTGTTACGCAGAGAGGCGCAGGGGAACGTGACTCAAGCCCGACCCCTCGGCCGAGGTCGAGGGCGTGTCGAATCGACAGGCGTATCGAGGCCTTCACAATATTTCTTCGCGATAATGATCGACGAACAATTAACGGCGAAGGGTGAGATTCACGAAAGAGTAACTTATAGCCCTCGCCCGCCGTTGCGACGACTATCCCGAAAATGTCTAACCGACGATTCTCTCCCTCGTTCGTCATTTCGCTGTCGACGCGATATAAATACGAAACACTCGAATAACGAAACGAGATTGCGATCGCCCGGCTGAATGTTAATCGATTGTATGCTAATGAACGGGAATTGAAAATGCAAATATAATTTTTTTCCGCTATGCGATACGGTTTGTTAAGAGAATGAGGGGTGGGGGGGAGCAAATATGGTTTGAATTAAATATATATTTCATCGAGCGTGCAGAGTGGACCTTTCTCTCTACTCAACTGTGCGGTATATAATCCTTAAAAAAAAAAACAAAGAGAGTGATACGCCCGCAGCCTCTGTCCCTCTCCCGTCCCGACGAGACTCGAGTTTCGAAGTTTAATTAAAAACGATGGCCCAACCATTCAGCTACCTCTTCCTACCTACCGAGAAGGGCTCAAATGCTTTCAAAAGTCCCGCTTGGGGCGTATATTATTATAATGTATATATTATATTGTATATGTTATTCTCGTAAAAACACGCACACATATATTTCCTACATTTTCACGCCAAGTGCATTAATGCCATTAAAAATAATTGAAACTCGTTCGGTAGTTTAACATCTTCGAAAATATATTATCACAGAGCCCCACCGGAGGTTACGCAACGAGGCTTGTTTTAGTTCTGATACAAAAAAATCTTGACAAAAAATCTCACGTTTACGTTCTTTTGTATCACCGAATAGAAAGCAAAAAATGTTTCAGCACTATGTAGAGAGTTTGTTTACAAAAAAAGAAAAACTACGAATAATCGCTGGAATCGCCGGAGCTCTCGGTTCAACGTTGAAGAGCACGCATGCGAGAAAAAGCCGAGAATAAACATAATATAACGCGAGGACCTTTGTCTCCGGCGCGTCGGCACGTTGTTTACGCGCGATGCGACCACAGGCCGTCGTCGATTCAAGTTTTTTTTTTCTCTCCGCTCGTCGGACTGAAAAGGAAACGGAGATGCGAAGCCTTTCTGCGGGGCTTCCAAAACCCACTCGAGCCCCGATTCAAACAGTTCGCGAGATTGAGGTCGGTACTCGCCGACTCGTCACTCTGCCGCGACGAAGGCTCGGCTTTCATTAAGAATGCCGAGTCGAAAATAAGTCGACGATTGCGGAGAAAAAAAAAGCGATAAAATGTGTGCTCTCTTGCGAAATATCTCAAACGGTTCACAGGCATATTTCGATTTACGAAAATATTTTGTCTATCGCTCAATATATTGATCATAATTCTTTTATATCAAAATTATTCTGATGGCTAGTTTTGACGAATCCAAAAAAAACCGCTATAATTCCAAATGTTATAACAAAATTATTTTTCCTTGCGATTCAGTTTTTACATGTACAAATAAAATAAAATACGTCATTTCAAGTGATAAAATCTTCGAAAGAAAGCTACGAACGTTGATAATTGCATTCCGAATCGATCGAGAAGACAGAAATATGACGTAAGCAAATCATCTACGAGCCGAGAAATGCAGCGATCTGGAAGCATTCGGACGTCTGCATTGCACACGTTGTATAAATTTTGCAGTGGCGGGCCGGCCGATCGACGTGCAGTATTTGTTGGCAAACAGCCGGGCCAGCCAGGATAGAATCGAGCCGTGTATACCGTGTGTACTAAGTGTATGTATATCGCTATCTCGCAACGGCCTTACCGGCGTTCCGGTGGCACGAACACGCGGACAGAGGCAAAATATTTATCGAACCACCGATCCGCGAGGTAATTGCGTGCGCGACGTCGTCAGCCTGGTGCAGAGAGCTAGAGCTCCCCGCAGGAGCACAGCCGAGCGGCAACAGCAGCGGCAACGACTCAGTCGGGCTACGCGAATAATTCCCCCACCCTCCCGACCGCCATCCCCACCAGCGAGGCAGACTCTTTCTCTCTAGCGATTACCAGCGTGCGATACCCTTCCGCGCTTAGCTTCGGTGGCGGGCTCGCGATCGCCCTGCTACACAACCTCGTTGCTTGTTTAAATAAACCGGCAACGAAGCGCTATCCGATCTCAGACGCGAGATGAAGCGGCCTTAGTTCTCCATTAGCCTCGTCGCGAAGATATGCGACGATAAATATAACAATACGATTACGCGCCTCACGCGACGACGCGGAATAATTCGAAAAACATATTGAAACTTTTTTTTCGTTTTTCTTTGAGGAACTTTTTGCTTCGTCGCTTCTAATGTTCTTTCTTTTTTTTTTTTTTTATACTCGTTTCGTTGAAAATTTTACTATTAATATCAGTCTATGCGTTGTTAGGGATCTCGTGTCGTGGGCGAAATCTCGAATCGCCGGTTCTCCGACAACGCGCAGCACGCGAACTTTCTGAATTTCAATTTTCTCAAAAAAAAAAAAAAAAACGAATAAGCTTAAAAAGATTTCATCTCTGTACATTCGGTAAATCTCGTTTGAAGTTTGAGTAAAAATTGAGAGAGGCTAAAAAGGAAGAGAATGAAATTTTTACGTGCATAAAGTTTAATTTCATAAGAAGAAAGAAAGTATACGATTTCGTGAGAAGGAAATTGAAATTTCCGGAGCGCGATGTTAACGGGCGTATGAGAGACCGCCCGACGATTTTTAATGAAATATACTTTATACGAAAGGAGATACCCTTTTAAGCCGACGCGGTATAACCCCGGTGTGCATCCCTCGTTTCTCGCGCGCGCGTCGGGTAGGGGGTTAAATAAACAAGCGCCGATCCCGGGCGAGGAAAACGCCCGGAGATGGAGGCCTTAGTCTCCATTAGCTTTGAGGGGCTCAAATAACGCGCTGCCGGGCATGTAAGCGAAGGACTCTCGCTGCTGCGCTGCAGTGTATCACAGGATTTTTAAATTGTTATCTTCGCTCACTTCAATTTTCAAGTTCTTTTTTTTCTCGTGCTTTATCCGCCGAAGCCGATAAAGCAAGTCGGATCAAAATAAATTTTAGCGCCAAGGTAGAAAAATAATCGGACTATCGACGAAAACAAAACAGCTGCAAATTTTAATCAACTCGGGACTACCCGCGATAATCGTAGTAACGAACGAACGCCTCGCGTACACTTACCATTTCGGCGCTGTCTATTATCCGTGTAATCCCGTTTCCACGTGTATTCAATGCGCTGCACAGTGCTAAAAACTAAGCAGAGGCTCTTTTTATCACAACACACGCGACACGACACTTCATATATTTAATAGCATTACGGAGATAATATTTTTGCTCACTTCACTCTGTATGAACCGACCGAAGGGACGAGATTTTTTTTTATATCGGAGATTCAGTGTCGACTATGGAAGATTGTCCACGCGATTGGCGTTGAAAAATACATCGAGAAGAAAGATTATTTTTTAAACGAAAAATATCTAGCGATTTTTGACACACGATACAGCACGACGAGTAACAAAGAAATATCAACACACGCGTTTTCGACTTTTTTCTTTTCGAAGAAAACTGTTCGGTCGGCCGCGCCATCGTGTAAACAACGAGGCCCCGCGCGAAACTCACGGCTCCACTGACGCGAGAAGGAGATGATGAGCAGTGGCGGTTGACGCTGGGTGTCGCAACGATCGTCTTACGGGCCCGGAGCCGGCGTCGGGTGATCAGTAAGCCGGGACGCGAGCCGCTTAGCAGTTAACGTCGATCTAATCTTCGCATCGACTTTTGTTCGTGACCAAACATCGCGACAAACGAATAAATAAATTCTGTACCCCGTATTCATATTATTTTGTGTAAACAGTTGTGAATAAAGCCTAGAATAAAGTTCGAATTACTGAACAGTGACGAAAATCTCTGGCAGCGCGACGTGCGCACAGATCGTTCGTTCTAAGCGCGGCGGTTCGGTGGTTTTCGTGGAAATTTCAATCGGATCTTATCGGAGGGAAAACATTCGACAAAGCCTTCGAAGTAGTAAGTCCGGCATCATTCTTATTGTTATCGTTTATTCATTAATTTTTCACCAAATATTGCGTTCGTTTCTGTAATGGACGAAAACATCTCGCAATTTTTATTCATTAGTCCTTACTCGTGCCTCGCCTCCATTATTTCCCACGCATTCTCGAGTGCACGAAAAAAAACGTGAATTTTTTTTTGTTCATGAAACAAAATATTTTCGTCGAGTAAGTTGTCGCGAGTCTGTCCAGGACACGCGATATATTTGTTGCGCCTCGGAGAATTACGAGATTCCAAGATTTACGAATGTAAAGACGATACATTTGTTATCGATTAACGGTTCAGAGTGACGGTGCGGCGACGTACGAGAGGTTCGACGATAAAATTATACGCTCAGATGAGCATCTAGGCTCGGTTGAGAGTTCCGACAACGTTGTTGTACGGTGGCAAATGCACTTCGTAACTCGTATGGTCGTATATACGATTGGTCCAATGTAAGGGCCATTACCCGCGGCTGCATGCTGTGTTCACTCGCACAGTACGTCCGTTGCAACGTCTACGACGGTGAAGGTGCACGCGGGTCGCTTTAGTGCCGCCTCGTGGGTCGTGGCATTGCCGGAGGGCTTGCCCGCAAGTACCTTGCACTCTCGCTCGCTTCGTCTACACTCCACTTGCTTCCACTGAAGGTACGATTCTGTACGTATATAGAACGGTACGTACTACTATTCGCCGTTGTGTGTTGCATGCAGCTCTGGGTATACAGCCCATGACTCGAAATAGCAGGACAAAAGTCCATAAAGAGAAGGCAGGCAAGTGCCCCGTCGAACGAGCTAAACAGTAGGTACACCCCTAAGCTCGCTATTACACGCGAACTAGTTTGTAGTTTAACTATGGCTGCGTATACACTAATAATACCACGCGCCGTGGGCATCCAACGAGGGATACGCGATGGACCATTCGATAATTAAGTGTTCGGATGATTTAATTTAATAGCACAACTGAAACTATCGCGCGGGAATCTTCATGAAAATGTTCGAGGTTAGGAAGAAAAAAAAATGGAAAAAATATAGTCACTCGGTCGTCTGAAGCGTAACGACGATATATTAAAGAACTATAAAGATCGGAATAACGTCTTTTAACCTTGACTACAGACTATGAAAAAAAAAACCTTTTTTGTTAATTAACGAACGCCTAACAGTGTTAGTTGAACAACTACGCATTAATTTTTTTTTTTTTTCTCATGCAACATAACTAATTAATGACCCCGCAGTTAGACGTTCCCTGTATATTGGCATAAACTAGAAGAAATTCTTGGCGGATTTTCGGAATAAAATGATGTGCGTTACATCGAGCAGAAAACTGGAAACAACGGTTTGAGAAACAGAATTTAGGTAGGCATGCTGTAGAAACAGTAGCCTTCAGCGGGTCCACGTGGTTTATTGATGTAAGCATACGGAGGTCACGGTATCTTCGCCGATCCAGCCTCGGCGCCGGAGAGGAGACTACGAAGCGCACCTCGAACTCGCGCAAACATTTGCTCAGGACGGAAAAGCGTTCGTTCGTGATTCGCGCCGAACGATATCAGAAATAAGATAACGACCGCCCCGGGAGCCTTCGTTGCTGTACACAAGACCCAAACAGTCGCGAGCGGTGGGCTCGTTCGGGGCTCTGATTTCCGGCGTGCAGCCGGCTTTCTCGTCCGGTATCCCCAAATTGTATAATAACCACCACCGAAAATCCGCACGCGGTAACTCGATGGCATAAAACACCCCCGTCCCGTCCGTTCGAATTCCCTTATCGGGCATGTTCCTCCCTGGTATAATATAATGCGATTACTCGTACAATCGAGTCTCGCGGCGAGAATCTTTTCACACGATTGCGATATTTTTGTTTTCCAATCCGATACGAGGCTTTCCATAATTATCAGTGGAGATTCTTTTCATTCCGAAGTTCTTTTTTTATACGTTTATCTCGACGACTCTCGATATAAAATCTCGCAATTCGATATTCTTTCGAGACAAAGCGCCAACTCGTCAAAGTAACGATAAAAATGGGCTGCAGAAGATCAGAATAGAACGAACGTCAGCCGTATGACAAGAGGATCGGATTTCATAATCCAGATATGACGCTCAAAGAGAAATTGGGGGGATTTTAGGTGGGATTTGGAGGAATATGGTCTCTCGATGAATTTCGGAAATTATTGTCGAAGCTTTCGGACCGAACTATTTTTTTTTAAATCTAAAGTGATAACAATAATCATATTGTATAATAAATGATATTATAATTAAAGAGTAATTCAACTACATTCGAGACCACGGACGTATTTTCGTGCGTTGTTTTGTTGATTTTCGAATTAAGAAATAAATTTCATTTTGCGCGCCGGT
This sequence comes from Ischnus inquisitorius, assembly GCA_963924025.1. NCBI lineage: Eukaryota > Metazoa > Arthropoda > Insecta > Hymenoptera > Ichneumonidae > Ischnus > Ischnus inquisitorius. The sequence goes on along the minus strand of OZ001245.1, from coordinate 4,611,754 downwards.
TCAGCACAAGCCCGGCGATATATCGAACGATAACGTGATAAAAAAATATATATATACGCAAACTGCGCGTTAGCTCTTGTGGAACAAAAGCTGGCGTTGCATGAAAACGGGCATACGTCGGAGGATTAATTGAGGGGAAAAAAAAGAGCGCACCTCTAGTCGTCGAATAAACGAGCTTCGCCAGGGAGAGCGTCATTAGTCAAAGAATCTTTCGAAACAATCGTCCTTCCCGCATCCCCCCCCCCCCCCCCCCCCCATACATTTTTTTACCGTATACACATTTTTCAGTTTTCTCGTTTTTTTTCGATCAATCACTAAAAACTCGGTAATAAAGCAATAGCTTTGAAAATGTTTTTGTCGAATGAGCCGCAAAAAAGTAACGAAAAAAGAAAATAAACGAAACACTGGAAAAAACTAAATTCGTTGAAAGTAACAAAACGGAATGGTCCGAACCCCCCGCGGTGTACAATTTCAATTAAAATATCTCAGCGCGTTCTTTGTGTGCGCGAAGCCATTCGACATGAATTCACGGAGTTCGCGTATCTGCGCTGCCGGATACACAATCGTTTGGAAAAAAATATAATAATAAATGTTGAAAAAAAAAAAAAAAACGCTACCATGCGCAGAGTATTGAAACTATTTCTCCTGTATTTCGATGTTTTACGTAGTCAATGCTTTTACGTTTTTTTTTTCGCTATAGCGCATTGTTTTTGACTCTTGATGACTGCGCCCGGGGTGGCGAGGATGCGCCACCCCGGGCCATCGTTAACGCTTACCAACTCTCAGCATTGTCGCCGATAGTGCGTTACTGGCTGCGCGAGCTCTCTATAACTCTCGGAGGGGGTTTCGCCGCGTCGCCAACGAGACGAGCAGTCTCTCGATGGTTTCATGGGGTTATCCTCCAGGCGCTATCCACCGCGGCTACCCCGTTTTTCGCCATTCAACGTCGCGGGGGAGTGTGAGAGATAAAAAAAATACGCCATCCCTCGCGAGTGAACCGCGAAACTTCTCTTTTACGGCTAGACGTCGACACCATAAATAAAAAGAAACTTCATACAGCAGACGGGCGCGTACACGAGTCGCCTGCGGGGTCCCTTCGACACGGCGCTCTTAACGCGAATCGGCAAAGAGAATCGAGCGAATGGCGGCAGGAGAGAGAGGGGGGTTTGCAATAGCGACGGTTCGGAGTGCTCGCCGGACTCAAGGGGGTTGATATGTGTGCAACGTCGAAAACGCGTTGAAGTAAACAATCTTTGATTCGACGCGGGAACACGGAGTTAAGGATGACGTAGGATTTTGTCATCACTGTATTAGGGAACTGTACAAGCTGACGTGTTTTTTTAATCAGTTTTGCAATTTGTTTTACAATAATAGTAATAAATAGACTTATATTATCACATTTTCACATAACACATTCGTACATTTTTATTCCAGTGAATTTTTTTTTATTTCACCCTAAAAAACATTAATAAAAGAAAATTTGAGTTTGAGTTTTCGAGAAAACTTCTGGACATGATATTAATCAATTCATAACGGTTAATCAATTTTATTTTAAAGAGAGTAAAAAAGAATTTGACCGCGTTTCGCGAAGTCTGTAAAAAGCTAACTTGCCGGACAAATCGTTAAATTCGTGAATTTCGAGTAGCGTCAGCGGTTCGTCGTTATTCGATTCGATACACGCCGAACGATCGCCAGTAACGCTGAGTCGTATGGAATGAAACGATTTTCATGTGACCGAATGAAGCGTCATTACGCGCAATAGTTCGTCACGACGTTTCTTCCGGTTAAACTTTTTTTTTTTTCCCGTATATATATGTTTTTTTTTAACGACCCCGCACCGCTGTCGATCGATCATTCGTCCGTCTATCTTCGTCGTCGAAATGGGCAACAACGTAACGCGTCTATCCTCGCGCGAGTTGACGAAATCACGCCGATGGACAATTTCACTAACTCTCCCGACGAGGCGTTTTCCGTTATAGGGCTCAGCTGGCAGTGCGATAACGAGAATTCCGGAATAGATTCGTGAAGCGAAGGGTAGATAAAAGTGTTGAACGAAAGAGGTATATTGGATTTCGGAGGCCGGGCGCGTGCTCTCGCATCGTCGGCACGGCTTTCTCTCGGTGTTTTTCTCTCTCGCGGAACGGCGCGACGCTCGAACAAGACGGAGAGGACGAAGTGGAGGCTCAAAGTATCTCAAGAAATAAAGCAGTTTTCGGTAAAGTCTATATATTCAATAGGAAACTCTTATTAAAATTAATTGTCGACGAAAGATTTCGTCTTTTTTTTCTTCTTCCATTCTTTGTTCCTCCTCTTCTTTTTATCTCTGTGAAACGCCCGATGGGGTAACTAAGAGAGTACGCGAGGAGGACCGAGAAACTCTCGTCGTGGAATGCACTCGAGTCTCGCTCGACTGTGTGCAATCGCGGAGATGGATTGATGAAAGCACCGAAGCCGCCGTCGCGCAACGTTTCCTCCGCGCCGCGCTCCGCCGCTAGGTGATTTCGTGAATGCAACGCGATAACGACGAGATAGAGAGGGGACGAGGGAGAAAGAGCGGAGCGAGAAAGCGGACGGAAGAAAGTACCGATGTAACGAGGGGGAGATAAAACGACGAAACGCTCGCCCGCTTCTAAAGTTTCTTCCCACTTTTGAAACTATAGGACAAACGTTCTTTATTCACTTAATACTTTTTTTTTCTCTCTCACAATCGACTCAAAAATTCGAAACTCGTTTTTTCGCCGTTTCGCGAACAGTAACGCGCACGAGGTCTAAAAATCTTTCGAATAGTTCGATTCTTCGGAATCACGAGATATTTTTTTTCGCTACCAAAAAAAATCCCATCGTTTCTTCGCTCGAAATACGATCTAATAATCATTATTCTGCTACCACGAAAATAAAAATTCCCGAGAGAGCCCGTTTTGGTCCAATTCGTCATATTTTTACGAGAGAAAAAGAGGCATAAAATGCCTGTCCGGAATAATGTTCCCATGGGAGAGTTATGTCTGTGTACCACGAGCATGCTTCTTCTCTGCCGGTGTAGTCCTTGTAGTTACGAGCGTTGTACCTATGGGGCAAACGTCACTCGGCTGCCTGTATATCCAGCTTGGGCCCTCGTACTCAATTAACTGGACATGCACCGAGACCCCGTGATCATGTACCGGCGCTATACGCAAGCTATATGGCCTATCCGATACGATATGTTCATATATAAACAGCGGCGTGTAACACCTTCGCCGTTGCTTCGGGCACCTGGGCTATCGGAGCCCCGGTCGCTGTTTAACGACAGATACGGGTCCATATCAATCCGCAGCATGGCGAGCGTGGATGCTCGCTCATCCGAGGAGGCGCATTTTCAGCGTGAAATGGCTTGGTTTAGAGCGTAGAACCAGCGGGCCACCGGTATTCCGACCATATCCGCACCGCAGGTTTTACGCCCGTATAACACTCCGCCGCTGCTCCTGTGCCGCACCATTCCCACCCACGGATTCACGCAGGAATATCGGTTCATACGTATATCGAACACGGGGGGGATATAGGCAAAGCGTGTAATTTCGCGCTCACGCGAAGAGTTTATAGGCCACACTATTGCCCCGCGGGCTTCAAACCGCGATCGACTATCCTCCGACTCTCCGCTGGGTGGCGCGTTAATTAAAAGTACGAAGAGACTCCTCACATTGTTCGATGCCCCGCGAACCGAGACCGGGCATTGCATCGTTTGAAATTCATGGGAATTCGCGAAATCTGGATATACGTGTATTTTTGCTCTGATATACACTGTATATATTGTATGCGCATACATGTCGATTGCGACTGTATACAACGTGTACACAGAAGCAAATGGAAAATTGTTAGCTCCCACAGCGCGTTCTGTTTACCACCCACTTTTGGCGAAAGCGTAAACGGTTTTGCTGCCCAACGCAACCGGCGGGTGCATCGATGAAACCAACGACGCAAAGCGCAACGTATTGCTTTATCCGCTCGTCCGTACCGGTGACGAAGCTCCGTCACCCTCCCTTCCCGGCTTCCGCCCACTTTCGTATGAATATTTTCGCAGTCATTTCGTGGTGTTGCTCCGCGGCCGCGGGCCCTCCGGAGGACCGTTCGGCTTCGGTTGTTATGGCTATATGCATGTCGAATAAAATTCTAATAACAGGAACCTCTCGACGTTACAAAACAGTTACTCGATATTTGTGAATCAATCGTTCTTTTTTTTTGTCGGATTTAAATATTCGTTGTGAAAAAGGATATCGCGGCATTGTGCAACGATTTTTTTTTTTTCGGTTATTCCGGCTTGTAGCGAAAAAAAATGATCGACGTAAATTTTAATCCATGGATGGAAGACATTTTTTCTGGGCAATAAAAGTATGGAATATTCGTTTCGTGAAGCGATCAAAAACAAATACCACCGATCGATATTTTTTTTAATGCATTTAAAATATGGAAATTATCAAGTAATGCAATTAATATCTTAATATTTTTTGGGATGAGAGAATGTTAGAATGTAGCGAAAATAAAGTTTCTATATAAATTTCAATCCATCTTGTTCCCACGTGTAATAAAAATATGGAATATTTCCTTTGTTGCTGCGGCAATTGAAATTTATAAGACTCACAGATATTATTGCATTGTGTAAAACATTACTTCCGAAAAAAAAAAAAAATTTCGTCATACAGTTGTTTGAACAAATCACTATTTATCTTCGTGCGACCGAATTGAAAAAAGATTGCGCACGGCTCTGTTTGCCGCGTCGTCGCGGCATTGCATTCTTTGCCCGATGCGATATGATAATCACGTCTCGTGCTCGCGACACCGCAAGTTTAGCCGGGGCCCAAAAGCTTTGCAGTCGACGCCGACGAGCTCGACGCTGTCCGCGCACGACGACTCGAAGTGTTTTCGGATGAATGCAGTGCCATTCATTGCCCGTTCCCTAACAGTTCGCCTAATTAACAAGCCATGCGCGCGCGTTAACCCTCCTCGCCTCGATATCGCGCCCCGTGCACCGCGCAAACTTCGCGCATTTCTCTCGCGTTACATATATATATGCACACAATGCTCGTACACTTTTATAACTTTCGCGTTTCATATACTTTAACGTAGTCGGCGTATTGTGAATGTATATGAAAGGAACCGGGAGAGGGGCCATAGGAACTTACGAGTACTCGGTGCACATCGGCATCATGGCCTCGTGTATATGCAGTTACTGCGAGCCCGAGAATTTAATTAACTCGTTCTGCATTTGATGGCGTCGTCGTCGACCAAAGCCTCTATCCCCGGCCTTCTGCTGTATTATGAAAAACTTTCTGTCTCTCGTTCTCCTCGGCGCCCCCTCCTTCTCTCCGCGCGCAGCGAGAGAGTATAATTAATTAATTAATATCGTTTGGCCTTACGGATACGCGGAATGAGAGTTACCGAAACGTTTTGAAGCGCGATACTGCACAAAAACGATTCAGTTCGAGGAAAAGGGTGAGAAAAGAGGATTTACTTTTGCGCGAGGATTCTTGTTTCTTGTTTTTTTTGTCCTCTTTTTTTTTTTTTTTTTCTTTCTCGTAGTCGGTTTTGTGTGCGCGAAATAAGCGAGCGTGTTTCTGACGGTAGCAGATTGCTCGGGGCTCGGTGGCGATGTATGTACTCACATGCCGCGCGGAGCGAAAAGTGAAAGATGTCTGAGCGAACGTACGTAACCAGACCGGCGCATACGTACACCGAATATCATACGTATGGGCGCAATGCACAAAGCAATTTGAGGCAAAGCTCAGGGTAAACGAATCCACCGGCGCCGCGAGAGACAAGAAAGAATGAACGATGAAGCCAATTTTACGGAAAGTCACCCTCGGCGCACATTGCACGCTTACGCGAGCCTCGAATGTGAGAAAAGGTGAGAACAGAGCCACGTGTGACACAGCTGAAAATTATATCTCGAATTGACAATTGCGCAAATACTGTAGACTCTGAAAAACATGTCTTTTTTCAACAGTCAATAAAAAAATTAAATTCTTACCGGAAAGAAGCAATGTAACTCAGATTTTTTTCCTCATCTTGTTTCAATATTGACATGGCTTTTCCATTAGTAAGTTACTTCAGTCATTTAAATTTTTATAATAATAAATCTTTGTCGGCAGCGATAAAATAAAAGTCAAAACAACGAATACACGAGTAAAATCTTGAGGACTGTGAGAATTTCACGGAAAATTGAGACAAGGGTTGCGAATTAATTCTATTTTTCCGATAAATGTTAGCACGACAATTTCAAAAAAATTTCAATCACAGCGACACAAATTTTTACGAAGTTTCGCACACTCGAATATGTAGATATTTTTTCATCAAAACAAAGGTTTCATTATGAATAAGCAAAGAAATTATTTTATTTTTGGAAAATGTAGATGACCGCCTCGATTTGCGAATAGAAAGAATTAGCGACCGTCTGTGTCGTTCCCTCTCCGATCGGCAATGACCTAGGTCAATGGCTACGGAATTCGGTCGCAAGACATCTTCGCAGAGATACCCGGAACGACGACTAATAGTATTACGAGTTCTCATAGTTGATACGTCGTTGCGAGGCGCCGAGAAAAATAGAACAGGGAGGCGGTGATGGTTGCATACATAGAAATCCTGTCTTGCAGCCACTTGGCTGGTTAAACGGCTCAACGAGAAAGTAGGCAAGCGGAGAGGGGGCGAGACGGTCATCAGCGGATCGTCGCGAGAGTACGAGAAGTCTTATCTCGCTCCCATATAGTTTCGTACCAGCTCAATAACGTCAAGAGCCTCCGAGAGCTCGCTCGCGGGATCATTCCAAGTGGCGAATCTTAATGGTCACACACTCTCCGAGAAAGTCCATTCCTTTATCTTCGGATTCTTTCGCCGAGTTCCATTATCGTTATTCGAAGGAATGACGCATATGAGTCGCTTGCCTGCATATTGCGCTGCCGATAATTCGCGCTTTTTCACTCTCAAACTCAATTTCCCTAATTAACAGTGTTAACCCGTTTTTTTCATTTATAAATTCAATAAGGTTTAGAAATTCTGCAACTCATCGATTCCCAAGAGTTTCGTGAATCGATAAAAAATGCACGATGTAGCTTCCAGATTCGTGGTAGCAATGTTTTTTTTTCTATTCCAACCACGAGCAAGAAGGGTCCGAGGGAAGTGAATACTCGCGGCGTCCGACGGGATTCCCGCTGTCTGTCGCGGACGGACGCGTTCGCGTTCGAAGAGTTATGCCGCGGCGCCTCGGGGGCCCCAAAAACAGATTTCTCGTTTCTCCCTTTTTCCTATTCTGCGGTTTCTTCTTCTTAGTCTGTCTTCTCGGCGGTGTAGCCCTCTGTCAAAGCCGTGCCCAGGGTTGCGGTCAAGCGCCTCCGCGGTGGCCGCCAACGGATATCCACGAGAGTTTTGGCCAAAAGAAATTCTCGACGCTGGCCGCCGAGCTCCTCGTTCCCAGTTCGGCCCGCCGCCTGATCTCCGTCACGACCCCCGGGGTCCACTGGCTGATAATTCAGTATGCATCTTTTATGCGGTCGGCGCACCATTCGCGTTACGTTACATATTTATGTCACGCCCGATCCCCGGGATCTTCGCCGTTTCTTCTCTTCGCTTTCTCTCTCCTCCTTCGGCAGTGTCCATCGATGCGATCGCTCTCCTATCGCGTTTCTCGCTTCGATTGTGTTGCGCGGACCTCCGCGTCTCGGCCTTCCGATAGGGGAGAGCGGGGCAAAACGGCATACCGGGGCAAAATGGTATTTACGGACAATGGGACCAGGGCAGAATGGAATTGGGGCAAAATGGGACAGCAAAAAATCTACTTCGATTGGACTTTCTCTTGTCCCATTTTGCCGTAATTCTATCATACGGGGGACTTTGTTTGACCATTTCGTACCATTTTGCCCCGGTATGCCATTTTGCCCCGCTCTCCCCTGCTCGATCTATTCCGTGTGTCGACAGTCTGTATGTACAGCAAAAATGTTGGTGAGCGATTGATTTTCTTACCGATCTTTGGGTAACCGTTCTGAATAACAAAAATTACTATTGCTGCGCAAACAATGTTATATGCTTATATATCTATAATATTTATCAGATTTCTATAAAAAAAACTACGTATCTTGCAAATTTTTCTATATTCCAATTCGATTCTTCATGCATGACGATTCTACTCGACCTAAGCGTAATAAACTTCCTCACATTGGTACATTACGCCAAATCCTCATCGAAGCATCTTATATACCGTCAATCCAAATCGGATGTCATGTATAGTCGAATACACTTTGCCCGATAGTGGGATAATATTAATTCTGTGATAAATCTCCGGGCGGTTTCGATGAAAGGGCTTCGGGATCGGCGGCATGTGGGCGGGGAGGGATTTATTGGATCGCATAGAGAGCAGGTATACGAGAGACGACGATAACTCGATAAAGGTCGACTCCGTTCGTTCGTTGGTTCGACTCGACTGTACCACGATTCACGCGGCTCGACGAGAAACGATGCCCCCGTTGGGATGAGAACGCGAGCGATAGCGCGGCGGGGGCGGCGCGGTTCTCCCTTTATCTCTCTCTCTCTCCATGACTGTTGCTGTCGGAGAGCGCGTTCGAGGACTATCCTGGATCAGTTGCAACGACAAGGCGCGCAACCCTCGTCGTCGCGAGCGCTCGACGTATACACCGTATACGCGAGAATCGGGGGGGGAAAAACGCTTTCTAGGTATACGTATCTCGCGTGCGCGGAAAGCGAGAAGATTGGAAGCGAGTAGAATGGGAATCCGTACAGATCGGATGACGCGGATGAGTGCAGCGTGCAACACACAATGCAACAACGGCAGATGTTTCGAGAACGAGAGTGGCCCGGCAATATAGAATTCTCACTTCTGCGTACATATATACAACAAAAAAAAACTATATATATATATATATATATATATACACGGAATATATGAGGAATAAAAGTACAAATACGAATGCACTCGAAGGTTCTCTGTATTTTTCATCGGAGTTCTCTCGGTTCGTTCGTCCAGTCGTTCGGCTTGTCGTGCTTGCCGCGTTTTGAGTGCTTTCTCGATATGTCGCGCCCACAGACGACTGTCCCCTTTGTGCAGTCCCTACTCACTTTAATTCCCGCTCTCGCACTGGCGAGACACACAAGACTCGTGCCTCTTGGCTCTTTTATCCTTATTTATTCGCGTTTCTTTTTTTATTGTTTTCTTTTTTTGCATCACGCGCATGCGAATTAGTACCGCACGCGGTTGCGAACAAGTATTGCGCGAAGGGTGAAAAAAAAAGAATGGGATAGCCCGGCTTTGCTCGGGCGTACGGGGCTCTCGTAAGCATTCATAATCGATTCGAGACGCGAACGAGTTCGCATAACGAGACGAGCCGTGTTGTGGTCACACATACGGCGAGGCGGAGGCTCCGCATGGATTTCTGCAACGAGTAGGTACAGAGGACTCTCGGGTGCGCGCTACTATAAATCCAAGAGCCGAGATCCAATGACCCTCCGTCGCTGCCCGCTGCTTCTGCCTCTTCCGCATCGAGAGAAGAGCGCCGTGCTCTCTCGAGGGGGGTGGGGGGGGGGGGCTTTGTTCGAAAACCAATAAGCATCTGCGTGGCGTTATATTGCCCGGGGTAATCCGACAAATTACAATTGTGAAATAAGCGCTGGTACCGCCGCGACAAAGAAGTAGAACGCTCGGAATTATATTAATAACGGGATTAACGGGCCGCGGAGGGGCCGAATGGAGATATTTATTGGGAGAATATGCCGCTTTTAGTTGTAAATCGATTTATCGACAGGCTCGCGTTATTAATCGACGTTAAACAATATTCGTTTTAAGCGCTCGGCCGGCGAAGAAAAGCGATTTTATCGGTGAATTTGTTCCGATGAAATATTCGTTAATATTCGATATTGATTCGGTGATCGACAATCGTTGCGGATTTCTCCGCCTCCGCGAATGTTTGAATTCTATAACGCGACGGCATGCCTTTAAATAAAAAAGAAACTGTTCCATCCATATGATCCGGATACTGCCGAGTTACTTCGAGTGGTACAACCGGGCGTGATAGAACAAGTATATTGAAAGTGGAAAGGGGGTACATACGAGTCGAAATCGAATTCCAGCGAGTAGCAGTTGTGCTTACTTTTTTCTTTTCCTTATTTTCTTATTCTTCTGTTTTTTTTTTTATTTTTGTTTTTTGTTACCTGCATGTCTATCCGGCGGTACCGAGCCGCGCGACCCAAGGACTTCCCCTTGAGCGCCGCGCCGGCTCACGTGCACGTGCTACTCCACTCTACGCTCGGCGAGCGCAATACGTTTGTAAATTCAATCGCGAATACCTCGGCACACGGTACGAGATGTAATATCGGCGAAATATCTCGTTCGACGATATTGTTTGCCCATGGATGTCGGGCCTCTTTTGCCGTATACCCTTCTACATCCCAGTGCCATCTCCTCCTTCCTCTTACTCGCCATTCTTGCTTGTAGCTCGCGTTGTTTCAGCGCCGCGATGCCTGTGCTCCGCTTACGGAATTTCGTCTCATCCGATAGCGTACTCGGAAGCATCGCTTTTTGCCGGATAACTGTAACGCAAAAACTACTTTAATGATGGAATTTCATTAATTTTTCTATCAACTTTAGAATCTTAATCGAATAAAGTTTACTCCTACGAAGGGCACCAACGTGCCTATAGTTCAAAATAAAAACGCCCCATCAAAAAATGAAAAATTTATTCCGGGTTCACAAAATGACGGTTTTCGTTTTGTCAATAAGCTAAAGCGAACGCAATTTCGTTGTTGTCCATCAATTCATAAATCCGCCGGTCATTTCTCGCATACGAGCGCTCGTAAGTACAATTGGTGGGCGAGCCGTGCACCGCGATATAACCGCGGAGTGCGAATGAATATGCCCCGATTTTAAATTTAAACGATTTTTCCTGGCAATGAAAATCTCATTTTGTCCGCGATTTTGCGCGAACGCGTGGAAAAAAAGATCCCTCCTTTCGGGCGCGAAGAATGTTAATGCAAGTGGGCGTGGTTGATATAGCCGACAAATGATTTCAGGGAAATCGACCTACACGCTTTCCGTGCGCGTTCTCGTTTAAACTCTTCTTTTTTTCATTTTTTGTTCAACGCCACAAGCACTTGTACGCGGCGCATGAGGGACGGGTAGGCATTGCCCAAAACTGGATATTCGACGGTACTCTTTCCGTTCAACCCTTTGTAACTCTGACGCTCAGCGGCAATGGTCCTCGGTAGCTTTTCATTCTTTTGTGCGAACGAGTGGAGCCCGTGGGTTTTTCATTGCCCGTATTTGCTTTCATTGTTTTGTACGCCGGACTGTGTAAAGTACGGCATGCGGGATATACCATATATGTATAAACACATACACATGTACGTATGTATACATATATATCTACATACGCAGTACACGGCGCGACGACGTGGCCTCTCGTGCATTTTCATGCTTTTGATCTGACAATGTGCTCCGTTCCATACCTTACCGTATCTACGTGTATGCGCACCTACACTTTGCGCTTCGGCGTGGAGAACCAGCGTGGAAAAGTGCGCGAGCGAGGAGAGAAGGAAAAAAAAGGTACGCATATTGGCGTTTATGCGAAATTGCCTTGTTTTATCCTACTGCAAAGTCTCTACCGGTTCGGGTTCAATAATGCATATGTGTACCACCACGCCCCCCCCCCCCCCCCCCCCCCCCCTTCACTTTGGGTACCGAGACCTCGAGGACACGATAAAACCGAATTTCATAGCCTTTGAACGGGTAGATCTATAGGGGATTACAGTGACACACGGGCTCGCGGCGCGGTGCGCAACAATCGTTCGAACTGCGAAATTTTTCCTCCATCGCCGAACAGAACCTTTGTAAAGCGGCGCTTTCGTAATTTTATTCTGTTTTCTTGGCTCTTTGGCTCGCGAGGCAAATTTCGTAGACATCGGATGAAATACTATCAATGTAAGAACCGTACACAACATTTTTTTATACTTAATGATATGAAGACGGTTTAATAAAAAATATGGATAAATAAATGTGAATAAATTTGAGAAGAAATAAAAAGTTCTATAGCGAATGAAGGTCAATACAAACGAATGACATTAATTTTTTTAGACTACTGTGTGTTTTTTTATTTGAAAAAGAGTCCGGGGTCAACGACTGGTTTTCCTTCCCAATTATAATTTTGCGTGAAATAGTTCCTTTTCGATACTGTTATCTTGCAGATACTCAGTAATTTCGTTGTTGTATGGTAAATGTGTGTACGTAACGAATCTAAGTATCTCCCCCGCTTACATCGTCGAGAATCAAGAGGATTTTTCCCAGTAGAACAAATCCGGAAGCGCGCGCTCTCATTCTTCAGTTTCGCGGTACTTATTTCTCTGGGAGTAATGCGGAGTCGCGAGAACGATAAATTCGTGCCGTCTTCGCGGGATCTTCGCGGAACTATAGGAAGACAATTTTTTCACAAGTATATTTTTTCTATTTTTTTTTCAACGTCTGCAGAGGTATTTCTTTTTTTATACGAGTTTAATAATGCCGAGGGCATTTTTTAAGCAGCAGAGCACTACGTCAAAGGTCTTAACTTTCGCTTCGGAGAATCCTCGAGCTCTTTCCACTCGAATCACCGATCGGCTCTCGTCAATTTCTTCGCCCAGGAAATTTCCTCGTTTTCTGCATCTCCTCTCACTCGCCTTCTCGTTCCGCGCTTCTCTCGTTGTCTCTTTATCTCTCGCCGTTTCGTCCTCATCCCGACTTCTTTGAGACACCGGTATAAATTCGTCCCGTTCGCGCGTTTCGCCTTCCCGCTGCAAAGCGTTCGAGCCCCACCGAAGGTATACGAAGTACGGATCTTTCTCTGCATCGCTGCAATTATTCGTCGACGGAGACTCTCGGGGACTCTTCAAGCGTGTTCGATAACGAGACGAGCGCTTAAGCAGCGAATAATTAGGGAGTACATTCCGAGAGTGTCTCCCTCGAATCGCCAGTGGTAGGTGGTCGACTAATTGAAGAAGACTCCGATCGATCGCCCCCGAAGGTATCGACAAACAAAACAAACCCGGCGACTCTGGCCGCTTTTGTCCTAATTTATTCAACTGCTAGTTAAAGTATTTCGTCGTATTGTCCTGATGAAAGTCTCGTACAGAGTGAGGCTCAATAAAGTAGAAACGGGGGGGAATGATTTAATAAAAATATGATACCCTGACCTGAAAAGGGCGTACAATGTACAAAATTACATTACGGAAAAGAGCGAAATAATTAATCAGGATTAACATATTATAGTCGCGAAATGTATTATTATTATTATTCTGAATTAATATAAATAAATTCATTGACTATAATGCATAACGAATTGTTTATGAATCCATTTTTTTACTGCACTCGTTTTTCAGTCAGTAAATTTCTTATTTTTGAAAAATTATTTTCATTCAATACAGGTAAAACAACAGCGATAAATCTAGTATTATAAACAAATTAATAATAATAATAAACTATCAGTAGAAAAATACAGATCGTTAAAAAAATTGTAGAAAAAATGATTCGATCTTTTCGGCGTATTACATTTCGACTCGTTACTGCATATCGTCATTAAACAAGCGTGGTTTTGAATTTCCACCGTAACTTATCGAGCCGAAAAAAATGTGATGAAATATTTAAAAATCAAGCGCTCATGGTGAGTTTTAGTGAAATTTAAAAACAGGATATCAAGACTGATTGGAAGGGCGTATCCCCATTTGGTTCAGTGCAATAGGGTTCGAATGAATAGTGAATAGTTACGCCGCAGCGAATAATACCGAGATCATCGAAAGAGTTTTCGATCCTTGTTCGACTCTCTATAGCCCGTTGACTCTCATTAGGTTATCCCAAATTAGCGAGAGCTCAGCTCAAACAAACGTACGACGGTGTGGAAGGAGGGTAAGGGTATATTCCGCGCTATCCCTCGGGATACGTTCCGGGGCGAGAGATTGATTATCCCCTATCGGCTCGTGCAGCTCGTAGTACTTCCTCGCCTTGCCGCACCCTCGCCGATGCTTCCCATTCGAGAAACTTAGACGGGTAGGTATAAACGCGGGTGCATCGATAACGGTCTAGCGCCAAGGGCTTGGAGGAACCCTTGGAGGGCTCGTCCGGTATAACTTAACTTTGTTAGCATAAGGCTTCCTATAAAATCGAGCCGGTGGCCCAACAACTGCAGACACATCATTCTTTTTTTTTCTTCCTTTCCTCATGCAGCGACCTTATGCCGCTCATGAGACGTTAAATCCTTCTTTTTTCTTTTTTTTTTCGTTATTACCTCGACATTATGCCGAGAGATCGTAAAATCTTTCGTTTTTTCCGCTCTCTCCCTCGTGGACTGTCGCATTATGCAAAGTTTAATGACAAACTTTGCCATGGGAACGGAAATTTTCGTACCATCTTGGTTGCAGACCTTGGATTATTGGATTTGCTCGGGGAAAAAAAAAGAAAAGATCGATAGTTAACGGCCGATAGATGTGCACTCGAGGCGCGATCGAGACGTCCGGAGCATCGTCGATGGAATATTCTTCATTCTAGCGCACCTTGGATTTCAGTTATCGATTACGGGCCAACAAACCTACCTGTTCGAAATTCGGGTCGAATTAAATTTTTTTTTTTTCAAGTCTATACGTCGTAAGGAAAAAAATTGTCAATAAATATATTCAGAAAACAATTAGGTAGGCAGTCTCGTTATTTGAGTTTTGTAGTTCTTGAGAAAAAAAAAACCGAAAACTCATAAGAAACTCTGTTCTTTTTTGATTTCGACTAATCAAATGAACGGCTTTGAAAAAATCGTAAAAAACTTTCGCTCGAAATTCTTATTCGAACGAATGTTTCGGGACATACATTGCCGGATAATATCACAAAGAGAAAAACGGAGATGGGGGTATTTCACGACGAAAAGTAGCTGTTCGGTTTCTATAATCGGATTTTCCGACTTTTCTTCGGTGTGTACGATTGCTCGGGCCGAACGTCCCGAGAGAATAAAACCGTGGGTATACGAGAGGAGCACGACGCGGAGTGGCGCGTCGGGGTTCGTACGAAGAAAAGCGAAAGGGAAAAGAGTACGGAGATTCAGACAGAGGGAAAGAAAGGAAAGGGCTGCGCGAGCCGCAAAAGGGTGGTCCGTACCACATAACTTTGGATTTAATTAAATTTGAACGTTGTTAAAAGGATTAATTAGTAGTGGGCGCTCTCGCGGCCCGCTACCGCCAATTCGGCTTCTGCGAGCCTTGAGAAGGCCAAATTCGGGACATAATTATTTCGGTGCCAAGCAGCAGCAACGACGCTAGCGACGCCAGGAGCACCGACAGTACAGAACTTTTGTGCTACTGTCGGAGAGAGGGAAAAGGGTCGAGAGTGAAGGAGAAAGCTCGAGAAACAGAGTTCGCATAAGCCACCATGACGAGGCAAAGACTCGAGTCAAAACTCCGTGAGCGTTTCATGCCAGGCCCGCCGACATTCAACCTCTCGGACGTTTTACTTCATTTCGAGGGTTTGTTACGCTTTCCAAAGGGACTTCCGGGCTGGCACGCGAAACTTTCCTCGACACCCTTTGAGCTACTCTCGTCGTACTTCGCCCGTGCGCTAACTCGCTTTATCCTTCCTTCACTCGATGAAAACAAAAATGTTCTTTTTTTCTTCCCCCGACCCTCTAAAATAATTGATAACCTCGTGAAATCCTCTCTCGAAACTCGGTAAATTAATGAATGCCTTCGATACAGTTATCGTGGTGAATGAAAAAAAAAAAAAAAAAAAAAAAAAAAAAGGCCGAACGTTGGGTTAAAGAGACGTTCGCGGTCTGTGGACGCGCCCAAGCGGATTCCAAATAAATCAAGTCCGCGGTAGAGCTTTGGACGTTGGTGAACGTCACGCGGTAGTGGTCTCCTCTTGGACCTCTGGCAAGCTTCCAGAAATCTGTATCGGCTCGCCGAACGGGTGGGGGCAGAGGGACCTGGATATAAAAATTTTGAAGGCTCGCACACATTGCCAATGCGATCGAACGGCAGACCGGCCTGCGGGTCCGCGGGCGCGCGCGGCTCGAGCTTTCGTTGCACCGCAGTGCCTTTATGCTTCTTCGGTGCGCCCGACTCTGTGACCCCAATGGCCACAAAGCTCCCAATCGCGCCACCGGCCCCCTGTAACGTTGTATACTTCTTTATATCCCGGCCCAATCACGATTCAATTTTCCAGAAGCCGATGCTACATCGTACACGCCAACCCGAAAAAACCTCCGCATGCAACAAGAAAAACTCGTTTTCACGAAATACGCTGATCCAAAAGAGACGAATCCCTCTGCCCTGCTTTCGCGCAACCCTAAAATGCACGCGCGCGCATGCATTCTTTGTGTAAACACCCAAGATTGAGATAAAAGGTTTCCTAGCATTTAGAATTTTTTTTTTATCTAAAAAGAAGCTTTTCAGTCTGATTTTTTTGCAAAATACTTATTTCGTGCAACTTTTCATTCGTTACGGTAATTTGACCGCATAATAAAAATTCCAGCTTCAATAGAAAATTGGTGGAATTTCATTCTTCAAATAATAATAAGAATAATAAATTAAATAAATAAATTTTATCTTCTATTATCGACATCATTTGTAACATTGTTTCTAAAACGAATTTGTTTTTATTTTTTTCACTCGGTCACAATATCAATATGAAGAAACAATCGCAAAGGATTCGTGAAACGATTCTTAGATAAAAAACTTTTTTGCCTTTTCGTCTGTAATCTCCGAGAATCCACTGCGGTATTGCTTCGATAACCTGTTTCCGGGGACATTGTCGGGGCGGAGATTCTCGGTAAAGATGTTTTTGCATTGAAGAAAAAAAAAAAACGAAATTGGGAACTGCAGCAATGTGTTACAAGTTCCGGTGTCGAGACCGCAAATAAGAAAAGACAAATGGTTAGGCCAAAAAGGGGAGAAGCGCGAGTTCGAAGAAGCGACTGGGAGGTGAGTAGGCGGTAACCACATGCTCATGGTTGATCGGAGGCTAGAGAACTCTCGTGCGTCAACGACCGGAAGTTCTCGCGGGGACCGAAGGCGCGCCACGAGAGTCGAGAGTCGAGAAAACGGAACGCAAACCGGAGCCTGGGGAAGATTCTGAGCTCCGAGCTGTTGAAGAATGAGAATAGGAAGGAATAAGTTAAAAAGAAAAAAATAACGCGGGGAGAGACGGAGAAGCGAGAGTGGCAGCGGGTAGAAGTGAAAAGAGGAGAGAGAAAAAAAAATGGTCGAGTCTCTCCGTTCCATCTCGTGACGGTTTGCGCGCAGTCTGTCCCCGGAGGCTCGGTTTCTCGACGACGACAACGTTTCCAAGGTGATCGATGTCTCTACTCTCCGCAATTTGAACAATGTCTCGGTGCGGTGAACCGACAAAACATCCCACAGGCTGTGGAGAACCATTCCCGCGGTATTTTCTCTTTCGTAAAATGAACGTTATAGTTGCAAAAAATGGCACGGGCCAACGATGAACGATGCGCGGGCGACCGGAGCATTCTTATTTACTATTCCAGTCTGGGAAACTCCGATGTTGGTAGACGACGAAAATGGGAGGTATGACTTTCCGGGGTTTTTATGGAAGTTGAGAGAAAAATAGAGGAAAGAGGAGGTAAGAGAAAAAAAATAAAAAATATTCTCGTCGACGAGAGAGTCTTGGCTCCCGCGGGTTCTTATTGAAAGAAGAAACGAAGGAGTGACGACTCGCTCACTTCACCGGGATGAAACTTTTCTCTAACTGTCTTCGCTCCTCGCAATCGGAACTTCTCTGTCCATTCCTCTGGCTCACGCGATTTGCTTGGCAAACGCGATGCGGTTGAGATTTCGTCTGCGCCAGAGTGTAAGGAAGAAAAATCAAAAAATCTCTGTTCGCTCTGAATGGTTGGATGATCGATTAAAATTCAAAACTTTCGGACGCTTTAATTAATTGACAACGTTTAGCGGACTCACTGTTTGAACGGGTCGTGGCAAACTTTGGACCTTCATTACGGTATTCTCTGACAATTCTTTTTACTTTTTAGAAAAAATGTTCGACTGTCGTGTGCTTGTAGTCTCCGTATTTTGTGACGAAGTATAAAAAAGGAAACTGCTCTATGATACAATTTGTTTAAATGCTGGAACATTTCCATGCAAAAGTATTTTTTTTTTTGCTTATTGATAAAAAGAGAAAGCGTCATAAATCAGCTATTGAACTTGATTTCTATTCCATTTGTTCCCTTCGCTTAGCGATCATTTACACGATATAAATGGAATCAGGCTTCGCGCGGCGAATGAATCGGATTTTTTTTTCTTTTTTCTTTTCATTATTGTAAATCGTCGGGGAGTCTATTTTGCTGAACGAATCTTAAATGAGTGTAAATCGATAGGTCGTTTTATTGATCGATATTTCGAGTTTTATGATCCAACACGTGCTTCTTTACGATAGTCATAGTGTATACTATACGAGCGTTGGAATGAGGATTGCACGAAGGTCCTCGCTCGTTGAATTAGTAGTTAACTGGAAAACGTTCGAACACCTCATATCCCCCCCTGCTCTCTCCCCCGACACTCCTCCTGCTTCACCATTCGCGAAAGACTTTATCGTTTCCATCGACGTAAAGGGAATATAAAAATGCGCGGAGAGAAGAAAAAAAAGGAAGATCGACGTTACGTGCGTCGAATCCGGATACTCCAACGGGAATACTACAGGCCGGGCTTAATGGATGGATAGGCTCCGTACCAACGCGTGGAAAATGAGAGCTTCGATTATAGAACGACAGCGGATAAAAGGATCCCTCCGCGCCCTGTATTTCACTAAAAATTCATTTAAAACAAATCTCTTTATCCATCCGGGATTTATACATCAATAATTCCACCGATAAGAAATTACTAATTGGGAAAGCTAAAAGTAAATTGTTAAAGAGAGCCAGTTCTCCGAATCATTCCTTTTTTTTGCGGGTAATGCGCAATCTTGTCGTCGGAAAAAAATCCAATTGACACGCAAATCTGCATGACACTCTTCGAGAATCGATAACCGCTGTTTGGAAATCTTTTTGCAATTTTGCACTGCATGAGAAAAAAAAAAACAAAATGGTAAAGCCGAAGAGTCGCCCGGTTCGCGGAGCGCTAGTTAATGAATTTTTTTTGCCAAGCTCCGGGATTCTCTGGATTTCTCTCGTGTCCCAGTGCAGCCAACTGGCCGTCGGAATGACTCGACCGTTTGGCGTTTGTTCATTCCGACTATTGTTGTGAAAAGCAATGAGGGAATCGTTTGATCAGGCTACCGGTCATGGGGCAAGCCGGTGAGGACGGGTCAGAGGGTGGCGAGCGCTATTCGTTGGAAAACAGTATGAAGGACTTTTGCTACCACCGCAGCGGGGAAAAGCACGTACAGTTGCCAATGTGTTTGGTTCTTCGTAAAACGCGCACCAGCGATTCGTTGCTTTCTCTCGTACCAAATCGAAACCCGTTGGCTCTCTTCGGATGCGTTTGTGATTTCGCGCGATTGCAATTGTTGAACTACGTGCGCGCGCGCGTGATCCGACAAAGGTGGATATAGAGCGTCGGTGTGGCGAACGCATACAGGTATTGCGAGGATGCTCCCCGGTACTAACGGGCCTAGGAAAAGCCATTTCGTCTTCCACGTGTGGGTAACACGCGCACTTGTAGAATTCGCAGTTGCCAACGCGAAATCGTTCGGATAGGCTAGTAGGAGCTCTAGCTCTGTGACTATCTCCACTGTTCGCCTCTGTCGTTGGCCACACGTTGGTGTTAGGGATCCATTAGCTAATGGCTACCGCAGCTACTGGCATCACCAGCCATCTGCCCGTCGTCGCTTTTGTTCGCCGATTACTCTACGCTCTCTGGCACCTATACCATTCTGTCTGTAGTACACTACAGAACCGACGTATACACACCTCTTGTGTATCGACTACTGTAGCTCACTACACCCACAACGCGGGCACAGTTTCTACTGTTTCTACTAGCTCTACCCGCACTCCCTACCCATCCCACAATCCCCGCTCAGCCTTTCACGGGATGCCGGTCCTTTATTTATTCATATTTTTCGATTCGACAGAAGTGGAACGCGGGCTACCGTGCTTATAGCGATGAAACTTTACAGGGATAGGGTAATTCACTTTGTAACAAAGCCGACTAAGAGCTGGGGCGGCTTCGCTCGAACACCATGTCAGGTGTCGCGTTCTTGTTATGCTGTTGAAAAAAAATGTGTGTGTATCAAACATGTACGAAAATTTACATGTTCATTTTTCCGGAATTGACTGGTTGACCTCTAACTCCAAGATTTTTAAAAATATCGAACTGAAATTTGGACCGAACATATATGTTGACTGAATAATGTTCAGAATTGAAACTGACTGTAAAAAGGGCGAGTCGTTCGAACTTTATGGCACATTGCATTTTTTGAACTAGTTGTAGTTGGCATTTTTCAAAAATCCAGATTTCACGGAGGTCTACACGGTTAATAGAGTTACTGATTTATTTTTGTATTTACATGTATTTATTTTTCGACACGCTCAAGTCAACCGAGTATAAACGCGATATCGGATATCCTTGGACATCAAACATCAGACTATGACGTGCTTTATAATATAATGCCTGAAACGAGGATGCTCCTCGACCCAGATGCCACGGTAAAACGACTCTTAATTTTCTCTTTGAAGCGCAATCTCCCGTCGGGGCATCGCAGACGAGTTAGGACGGGGCGCGTGGCATTCGTTCGACGGCGCAACGTCTTCGTATCGTAGAACGTCGACGCGAACTCTGTCCGCGGCTCCAGTATAATTATATAGGGTCAAACGACGTGGCAAACCTCTCCCCCGCATCGCTCTATACGCCTACGAGAATTCTGACGAAAATTGCTTTTCTCCGTTAAATATTTGCTCGCTAAAACAGAATGCGAAATGAATTAATTACTCTTTCGCATTTCGCGCAAATATTATTCGCCGTACGCTGCGGTAACCTTTCGCATTCAATTCGAAATTCTTGGCGCCGTAGACTTGATTAACACAAAATTTCAAGAACAATGAAGATGACCAGAAAGATGCAAAAAATAAGAATGAGAAACAAATAAATGTTGTCCAGTCGAATTAAGATCGAAAAATCGTATTTTTAACAAAATTTATTTCGGCAAACTATTTTATATTTTATACTAGAATTTTTCTGAACAGAAATTCCGTTTTTCCTTTGTTGCCGAACGATCCATAAATAATACAGGCAAGCGTGTAGCCGAAGTACACGCGGCGATATCGTCGTTTTTCAGCGCGAGTTAAAAGATATAGAATTACCTGTGGTCCATTGAATCCTGCGCCGAGTCGTACGTTCGAAATTTAACGACGAAAGCGAAGTCTCGTTGACGCGCGGAGTGGCGCGAAGAATTCTCGTTCGATATAGCCAACCGCGAGCGCGCATGCAGGGACACAATGTCGTCTCGCACGATGACAAAGAAAAAAGTGCATTCTCCGTGAGAGTTCCTGACCAACATTGCGCGCGGTGTCCTTGCAGCAGCCGGGCTGGCACACGGTCATGAGAAAGCATGCTTATATCGCTGTGAGTAATGCGCTTTCGCGTGCATTAAAGCATCTCGCCGGTGAGCCTTTGCCGCTCTGCAAAGTGTAGCCGAGTGAGAAACACCGGAGACCCTCCTCTCCTCGCTCTCTCGTCGCTTTTACAAGAAAAAAGGGGTGAAGACGAGAACGGGGGAACAGGTATACGCGAGAGGGACCATCTACGAGGGCTTCGAAGTCCCGCGAAGATCACGCTCCGCGAGATAACTAGTACGTGGCTAATGTTGTTCTCGAGATCCCCGGGGATAGAATTAACTTTCTTTGTTTTTTTCTATCACAACTTCGTACCTCATAAAAAATGCGATAACTAATTTTCTTTTATGCGCCCAGTCTGTTCATTGAGTTGAAGAGTAAATTATTCGCCTGGTTAATCAACCTGTATAACGCCACCGTGAATAAGGATCAAGAAAACGAAGGTGTTGCCTCGGAGTTATTCACCCTTCATCATTAATATCTCTTTTTAGTAGAAATTTCTAAATGTGGATCACAATTTTTTTTCATTCTCGAAAAAGATGGTAATGAAGGCGCGTTGCAACTGATAATAAATTATTGCTAATTTAACTAATTTGACAGAGCACTCCGTTCGAGTAACTATTTCCATTACCTCGTTCTAACGTTGAAATTTACTTGAGCAATTTTATTATATCAGAATAAAATTTCTTATCGTCTTATCGTCAATAAGTGCGATTTTGATTTTATATGTAAAAAATTGATTACAGTCATCAATTCCGAAGTCAAATAAATTTTATTTAAAATTTTATTAAAAAATTAATATTTTATTTTAATAAGATTTTAACGAACGTTCTCAACATTTAAGCCACAGTTTCGTAGGATCATTTACAGGCTCGCATTCTCGCGAGTAACCGCCGTGAGTTATCGAGAAGGTTGATCCAAAATGTCGTCGCTCGAGCATTGTAAATTATTTACGAAAATAAAGTACGCAAACTGGGGTGGCAAGCTGTATGTAACTCGTTCCTTGAATTTGGTGCACAGGTGATGACTAAGCGAGCTACGTCATTCTCCGTGTATTTCACGGCGCTCTGAGCAACGTACGAGGGAGTGGAGTGGTGCGAAATTGCGAGAGACGAGGCCGCAGCGAGTGTTTGGATATCTACGGTAACGGGGGAGAGGGCCGGACGAAATGAATTGCCCTTTCAGGGATGATCTTGCATGTTTCTTCGAAGATATTTTCTCCCGGTCGATCGTCTTCGGAAATTGACTTACGCGAAAAAAAAGGAAAAAGCAATTATATCTATGGCGCGACTGACTGAATTTATTCCAAACTAACCAGGCAATATCATTACCCAATATCGGGCCTGTTACGGCGAATGATGGGTTTGATATGGAATTGCGTTTGACGATATTACGTATTAATCTTCTCATCCCATTGAAGCCTTTTGTGGACACAGCGTTCCAATAACGTTTCGATTCCGGCGAACATTAAATTCGCCAATCCGCTTCCTCTCGCTCTCGCGATTCCATGCTTTCGCTTACATGCCTAATACATACTGCAATTCGATATTATTGCCTCCCATAAGTGGCAACTCCGAAATTGGCATTGCTCACGCAAATTTCGTCGCGTTTCCACAAGCGCACACAGAGCGATCCCCAAGGTAAATCGAATATTTCCCAAAATAGGGTTTATACTCGGTTATTCAGTTAAATTCGCGGTGTCACGCGAGCCCGCGAGCGCCCACGGTCTAACACAGGTAATACGTTAAAATCGGATAATGAATCGCTATCCTCGCTTCGGTGTACTAACTTGGTCGTGCATGCTCGCGCGTGCTCTCTCGTGTTGCGCAAAGCGTACGAGGCGAAACGTTGCCGCACATTCGTAGAGGGCTCTCTCCGTTATCACGCACGATATCATTTCGCGCGCAACAAAGATCGAGACTCTCATCCGCTTTGTTGGCCAACGAATTACCCGGATATCTCGTGTATCGTCGATTTTCCGCCGTTTGCTCGCTGAACCTTTGAACAATACTCGAACACACTCGCGCGACCTTTCCACGCGCGCCCATCGCGTTAATCCGGCATTAAATACAACAATAGGGGAGGAGGGCTCGCCGGGAGTTGTAGGATACTCGAAAACATTTGCCGGTCTCGGATCGGGTGGCCTTTTGTGCATCGTTGATCTACTCCAAATCGGCATAATGACACGCACTCGAGTGCGCACAATCGAGCCAGGCAATTCAACGTATATTCCTAAGGCCGCTTCGTATATTCCGTAGCTTTTTTTTCGCTTTTTTCCCCGATACTTCCCTCTGAATAGGATCGCTCCTAATTGGGCAGAGCAACGAGATATCGTATATTTTTAACTACCCTCGTGTCCGCCACGGCAAAGAAGCAGAGTTGTGCCTTTCAGCGTGGATATTTGGTGCATCAATTCTGCGAGGCATTGAGATTTTTTTCAGACAATAAATCATCTGTTTTTCCTTCCTGGAAAAAGGTTTTATCCTAAAATACATTTTCTCAAATGAATTGCTGCAATCGGCAAACGTTCGAGATTACAGAACGAATGACGATAAAACGAAAAATAGATATAATGAATATTTCTTGAAACAATGAAGAATCAAAATATACGCTTTCTTTCAGCCGTGAATTTACTTCCGAAAAATCATTTTTTCTACCGTATCGAACATCGAACCGCTCGACTAATTCTCGACGCGATTATTGACCGAACGCTGATACTCTTCGATTGATCCAATTAATTAATTAACGAAACGATGTTAATCGAACCCATGGGATTTCGTAGTAATCGACAATAACACGATAACGCCGATTAATTAGCGTTACATAATGGAATGCTTTTGGGTCCGATGATTTATCGTCGGAATCCTTGTAGCCATGCCGAGCGTCAATTTATTGGCATTGTCACGCGAACAGCGTTGCAGATCGACTTTGCGCAATCGTGACAAAACTTGAACAACGCGCGACGTCGTATATCTGCCAATAATGCCTAAACTCCCGCGTTACATAGGCCGCCGCGATGCGTCGTGTCTGTCGAACGTGCACCTTTCATCCCTCAATCTTTATTAAAATCACATACCCCGGCCCCTCGGATTTGCCGGGTTCACGACATCGTGCCGTATCGACCGGGTTTTTCACCTTTCTCGTTCAATGAACACCCGGAGGGTGGAAGAAGGAGGAGGGGAGACCCCCGACCTATACCGCCATTCGCGTCATCCCCTTTATATTTCTCGAGTGTTTCCGTGCGCCTGAATAACTCTTAGTCATTAGCAAGGCATCTCTCCCTCTACGGGATGCAAGAAAAAGAAGAAGAAGAAGAAGAAGATGATGATGATGAAGAAGGGGCAGAAGAAGTATGCAGAAACTGAAGAAAAAGCAACGAGAATGAAAGAGCTCCGGGCATCGGCGTCGTATAACATTATATAACAAAATGCAAGCGCACTTCGTACATAACGATAATGAGTCCCATTTCAGTAATGAGGTCGCACGCCATTGAAAAGTCTCTTTCCTTCCTATTGTCGTTTCGTGCTTTTAACCTTTTCCTATTCCCACCCCCCGTTTTCGTTAGCTTCGGAATCCCCGTGACTCCGAAGCTGAAACAACAATTGTCGCGCTCGTAAGCAGCCGAGAGGAGCTCGGAGTGTTTCGAGCCGAGCTCCGCGCGCATTGCCGGACCTCTCTCGTCCCCCGCGATGCTGGATACTTTTCTCGTAGACACGGGGAGGAAGAGAGCACGGGAAAAGCTTCGAGTAAAGCCCGGGCGAGCAAGTCGCAAGCATCCGGACCAACCGTAAAAGTTAATGAACGAAGGAGTATAACCGTTTCAAAGAATCCGTACGGCGAAGCGTACGACCTGATCTTACCTTCCTCGGGCATTCCGCGAACTCCGAGCTTTTGTCGCTCACTCTCTCCTCCGTATATTCCTCCTGCCAGTCGCTTGTTTCTTGTCTCCGTTTTCTTTTCTTTATTTCTTCTCTTCGCGATTCCTTTTTTCCCTTTTTTTTCGTCCTCGACGCAAGTCGATGATCGCTTTCCAGCGCAGAACCCAGGACTGAGGCGGTCGCGGGGAACGGAGAGATTGAATTCATCCACTCGGAACGATATTAACGCGGAATCTCTTTCGTTTTACTCTCGTTCGCGCGGGCAGAACGTCGACGAACACGAGCGTGGCAGCTCGTTCGCTTCGGATTCCTTTGCACCTACTCGCAGAGACGCCGAACACTTGCACGGCTACTCGTCAAAGAAACTGAGCCTCGTGTGGCATGAGATTCGCTAGTCTCATGGAAATTTAATATATACTGAGATTCACACGAGATACAGAATTTTCTAACGCACATTTTTTTGACAATGTCTCGTAATACGATGATTTCTGCAAATTTTGAGATTTCTGAGATTTTTTTGAGATTTGACTAAAACCGTTTACATGAATTAATTATTCCTATCGAATGATCCGTAATGCGAAAAAGAAGCTTTTTCGTGAAAGATCTTTGTGATTGACGATAAAAACAAAATCGTGAAACGATGTGCAAATGTAAGATGCGCAATTTTTTATACAAGTTCTCAATTCTTTCTAATTCTAGTTAATTTTCTTTTTATTTGATTTTTTTAATAACGTACACATAATTTTTTTGCATACCTACAATATCTCATATATTTGCAGATGTCTACGTGATATATTCTGATATACACGTAATTTCTGTGAAAACTGTGGTGTGGTAATAAATTCTCATGTATTTGTTTTTAGATATCACATCAAGAAGTTCAAAGAACCCTTTGGCGGCAAAAAGATTTCGCAATTAATTTTTCTCCCAAGTAGTCCAATCGTTTTTTCAAATATTCGCACTTCCGCGTACTCGAGTTCCGTCCGAATGATATATTTAAAAGTCGCGGCACGTGCTAAGACGGCTCGCGTCGCTTCGGTGACATCGAAGACTCGGAAACGGCGAGGACCCCGGCTTTGATATATATTTATATTTGTCTACGTACTTTTTATATTTAGCGTACCGGATGTCGATGCACTCGGGAAGGTGGCGCGAGAAGGGAGGAAACGATGTTTTCAAAAGTGCGAAACGTTTTTCGACCGGATATGCGCCTAAAATGAAGTTTCGGGGAGGCATTTAAGCAATTAACTCACACAGGGCTAAGAAAGTTATTATCGAACGATGCCAAACGCCTTTATCTTACTCGTGAATATTAAGACTCTCGTCCACCGTTGCCTGTGTGTGCGCGCGCGGGATACCAGGGCGACGATACAAAAAAGTTTCACAGATGTGATGAATGGTAATTGCGTAAAAGGACCGCTCGGTGTCCCGCTCGCTCGGCGAGCACGATGTAACACCCGTTCCTCATTAGAGGCTTGTTAGGTCGCGCCCGGACGAGAGTGACGGAACGCATATCTCGCCCTTTGCGGCGAAAAGAACACGCGAGAACGGTAGGAGAAAGAATTGGGCGCAACGAGGGAAGGCGATGCAAGACGGCGGGCAGACATCGGAAGTCACGGGGAAGAAACCTCGTACGCTTTATCTTCTCCGTACCTTGAAAGTTCTCCCTTGTTCGCCACGTACAGCTTTTCACTCTTCTTCCTCCACTTCAGCTTTATCGCGCTCTTCGCATTATTTTCTTCCTCGAACCCTCCCCTTTCTTGTTCATCATCTCGCCCGACCGACGTCGAGACTACCCAGGAAACTCGCGCAAATCGCTCGGGTATTTTCCTCGCCGGCGCTTCGCGCAAAACTGTTCTTATGAATTTTTTATCATTCAACGGCGAGGAGCTCGGTTAGAGATAAGGTACAAGGGGGAGTGTAGGCACAAATCACTTAAGATTCTGCAAGCAAAGAGCCGCGTTATGGAATGCGTAGTTCAAATGTTCTCCGGTAAAATTGGTTTTCGATTGTTTTTCCTGTTTGATTTTTTTCTAACGCAAATTACTACAGTTCGCGGGATTTTTATTCGGAATTTTTTCTTGGAACCTTATTGATAAAACAGTTTTTTTGCACCTGGCGGTTCGAACATCGAATTTAATTTGTGAGTTTCTTTTTTAACTATAAGCGGACAAAGTAAATGGTTTTTTTCACTG
The DNA here is from genome assembly GCA_963924025.1 of Ischnus inquisitorius. Lineage (NCBI taxonomy): Eukaryota > Metazoa > Arthropoda > Insecta > Hymenoptera > Ichneumonidae > Ischnus > Ischnus inquisitorius. Next base: position 4,584,145 of record OZ001245.1, on the reverse strand, counting down.
AATAGTATTTTTTTCATATCTGTTGAGTATTAAGAAAAAATGAAATATTTTATATAATATATTGAATTTTTATTCAAACAATGCGTGGCGCGAATTGTTTTTTAAATATTGAAGCCGAAAGCGTTTCTGTATTTTTTCGTAATGTTCGACGCTGAATACGCTCCACAAAAAAATATGCATCTAAAAAAACAAAACGGTTCCTTCAAATCGATAATATCAAATCGACCTCCACTATTTTTAACAATTTTTATAATGTGACCCATTTTTCAAAGCGCTAAGTGCATAAACGTTAAAACCGTTTAAAACCGGTTAGAAAAGAAGAATAAAAGAATTTAAAAAAAATGAAAATAGATATTTAATAAATCTGTATTCGATTCAAGAGTTCAATAAACATTGAAATTATTGCCTTGCATAACCCCAACAACGACGACGTTCGAACGCCCTTAAATATTCCAACGCGACTATAAAATTGCAAATTCATTCATAAACAGTGATAAATGTCGACGGCTTTTGTTGAACCGGTCGCTAACTATTCCTCGTACACGATTCCATTGCGCGGATACCCATTCCTATCTCCAATTTACCTGAGATACGTTCGACGTCTTAAATCTCGCGTAGTCTTTTAATACGGGTCTCGGACACCGTTGCCTCGGTACCGTACTCAATTAATATAGTGAATGGTTCGAGGGCGCAGGCTCACGAAGGTGCCCTCGATGCGCCGCCTGCCCTCTTAATGCCTCGTTTGCGTCGGTAGAATCTCTTTGCTATAATTCCCATCTCTCGTACTGCTCCCCGACCCCCTCCCTCGCTCCCCATAGGCGAGGATCGGTTTTCTCTCGTATGCCGTGGCATTCGTCATTATATTCTTCGAGACCTCTGCCACCGCCGCCGCGGCGGCCAGCCGCCCCCGGACTCTCGCGGGGCAACCCGTGAGCGTCGTGCCGATGATAAATCAGACGAACGGCCAATAAATACCAGCACGGAGAACTATTCTGTCGAGACAAGTTCCACTCTCTTGCACTCTCTCTCTCTCCCTCTTTCTCTCCGGCGAAGTCTCGACCGTAAAGTTCGCAACCCCCGGGGAAATAAATTCAACGCACAATTGGTTAGTTAAGGCATTGTATGGGGTCCTTTAAACTCTCGCTATTTGCACTGCGCGTTCGCAAAAGCTTCGTGCAGACTCGTCCATTATCCGGGGGGGAGGCGCGTGGGGGTGCCGCGTAATATCACATGCACTCAAAGTTATCGAATTATCAATTAAGTTATAGATACAGAAGAGAAACGAAGGCCTCGCACGAGACTTTCGCGGAAATCAAGAAAATCGAAATCCAATTTTTGTTAACTTTCGAATGTCGAAAATGATATCATTCAATTTTTGACTCTCGACTTTCGACGAATGTCTTGACTTTTTTTTTCAATAAAAGAATTCCATAATTGACGTAGAATGGAGATTATGAAATGAACGACGAGGAGTCAAACTTACTAATTGGGCATTTTTGTATTGCGAACATTTCTTACAGAAATGCAAACATCTCGATGTACATACAATTATTTTTTGAACAAATCACTGTTTCGTTGTAATTCGTAACCAATCAAATTGCCAAAATGATTTTGTGTTCTAAATACAATGTGAAAACATTATTTTAACTTGCAAACAAAAAGCACCGTCGGTATGATTCATTACAACTGTAATCGGCGAGCGTGCATTAATATATCAATAATAATCTTGGCGTGCGATGAACGGTTAGTCCTCTCTCGGCTGGCGATAGCGATCAAAGGAGGCGGTCTCCGCGTACGAGTGATGAATGCTTGACTCCCACCCTCCCCGAAAAAGCTACACGGCGGTAGCCGCATGAGCTCGTCACTCCTCGATGAGCGTATATCACGCAAGAGTAATGGATATGATTCTCGTCGAGGCGCCTCGTTGCGATAATGACAATCGTACGAAATAATCCCGAGAAGGGATGTTGAATTATCTCGTGATAAACGGTTCGTCGTTGATGCTTCGAGATTCTTCGAGGTCCGACAGACCCGATAAGAATCGATTGCGTCAAGAGCGACAAAATCTATCCGAGAGTCCGAAGAGAATATCTATGAACTTGGTGCGCAATGATAGACGAAGACGCGTGTATTAATTAAAGCGACGAGCGCCTCTCGGAAGAAACGACACGTTGGGACAGCGAGTACGCAGCTTGAGTGCTGATTATGATGATCCGAAGAGTACAAAGGTGCCGGGATGGACTATCCGTCGTGTCATTGTTCTCTCGATTGTGCGCGCTGAACGACGAACAATGTGCGGCGAGAGGGAGAGCGAGAGAGAGAGAGAGAAAATCACCTGGCTCACGTGAAGCAACGCCAAAGCGCTCTCGTCCACTGCCCAGTGAGAATGTATACTCGTCCGCACGATAACTTTGACGCGGACATAGAAACTTTGGTCGGTTTGATGATACGGGTATCTCATTCTCTCGTGCTTCTTGAATACGCTACGCTCGTCTTTGTCGTCGTCGCGGTGTTCTCGCGCATCGCTTCACCGTGAATCGTCGTCACGGGACGACACTGGAAACTTTGGTTGGCTGCGTCTCTCTCGACGTCGTTGTCGTCGTCGTCGTCGTCTCGCTAACCGCGCGGCACACTCGAGATACTCACGATGTCACTCGACATTGTTTGAGAAATCGTTTTAGCGACTAATTCACCGTGAGCGATCCCGTACGAGACTGACTGTATACATGCTCACTAAACGTCTAATATATACCAAAGGGAGATGAAGTTAATTCGTGGATTAAATAAATAACTTAATTAATTCAACAATTGTCTAATCAATCAATAGAGTTTTCGGTCCAATTATTCATTGGAATATATTCAAACCTAACCCTAACTATTTTTCATCTCATTAAGCTGGATTTTTAACTCTGATAAAAATTTCATTCTATTTTTGCAACAAAAAATTGTTACACATTTATGAGTCAAGAAAAAAATGTATCAAAAAACGAAAGTATGAACAAAGAAATTCATATACAAGAAATCATAAAAAAACGAAACGATATACATTAAAAGAATAATAAGTTATATAAGAATGACAACAATAACGATGATAAAGAATATATTTTTTAATAGAATTATTTCCGAAAAGATAAATAAACGATGTGTCGATTTCGATTTCATTGGAAAAATAATAAATTTAAGGTATCCATCTTTTGATAAATCCATTCGTGATACAGGTTCGACGTTGCTTCTTGCTTTTTTTTCGATGATTAATCAAGGCCCGTCACAGAATTCTTGGTCCATAAGATCGACGTGTTCATCCCAGTCCGCGAAAGGATTAATGTCCAAATGATTATTAATTAGTACCCACCTATAAAATATCGCGGGCGACAGTTGAAATTGATTGGTTGTCGAGTTCGGGAGGTCCCGACATTAGATGGAATTCGCTACCCTGTTACTTTTTTTTTTATTGTATTTTTTTCCCTCCTTTTTTTACTTCGCGAGGGTCTTGAGATTCGAGGAGACGAAGGTGCCGCGATGCGGTCGAGGTGCTGGAGGTGATCTCTCAAGAAGAACCTCCGAAACCATGACGATTCTCAATTGAGAAAGAGCGGCAGGAGGCAGCGAGGGAGGTTGGGGGGGGGGGGGGGGGGGGGGGGGGGGTTGGAGAGAGGAAACACCACGCTCGACTAGCGAAGCTCTCCTATACAGAAGAGCCACTCGAGGGCCGTCGAGTGGCTCCACGTTAGAACAACGACTTTATACAAGCCCGAAGTAGCGAGTACTCCTTCTATACTCTCTTTGGCATCGCTGGGGCTTTTCTTCCTCTCTGCGCGCGTGCATCTCGCTCTTACGGCCTCTCAACGTGAGCAAGGGTACCCAGTGGCTAGTGGATTCTGCCGCAGTCTCGAAGCCTCTCCCTCTCGCGCGATCTTTCAGGAGTCTTGATTTTTTTTATTTTATTTTTTTTTATTCGTCTGCCGGGAGGTCCGTGAGCACGGGCGAGGGTGTGAGAGGGTAGGCGACGGCAGAAGAGGCAAGCTCGTTTGTGGCGATTCGATGCCCTGACCTCCCGGAACCTCGGCAGTCGCCCCTGCCGAGAGGTACTGTTCGCGGTCGCTTCAACGTTGAAATTCTCCCGCGAAATTCCTTCGTCTATCTTCCACACGAATATTCCTTTTTTTTCCTCTTCTTCCTGCATCCGTCCCTTGTATGCCAGAGGTATGATTCCGAGATTATAAATTACGGCTTGAAATGACGACGCACGAAACAGAATATAAAAAAGCCCAAAGTTCACATTTTTCAAATTAATACGGAGAAACGATATTTTTTTCGAATAGAGAGATTTGGTAAAAATGGTCTTGGAAAATGGAAGTTTTTCCATATCGCTTTCTATTCAAGTCTGGATTTATTTATACGATTTTATCGTTACCGATTAGAAAGAATTCGAAAAACCCTACTTAATCGAGAATTACTGAACTGTCCGCTTGAACGATGTTTTCGGGATCCTTGTAATCGCTATCCACTCCCGTAACAATCGTCGTCATATCTCTATTCTCTCGCGCAATGCTCGAGTTCCGTTCTACCGGTTGGAAGGGGCGAGCTTCGTGTCGAGAGAAACGAGAGACGCGAACAACAAACCAGAAGGTATATCGAAGGTTCGTTGGGTTGCCGAGGGTTCATCTCCGGTGTTCTGATAAATGGAAAGGCGCTTCGGGTCGCGCACGCTCCGATAAATCCACGTCTGGGTTTCCTCCCGCGTATTCGAACAAGGGCCGTCTCGTTAATCCCGTTACGATTTCACGGGGAGCGCGAAAGTGAAGTGAGAGAGGAACCGCCGGCGAAGAATCGAGGAAACGTGAGTTACCACTGGGTTATAACGCGAAGTATACCAATGGGCGAAGCCGGTGTGCGATCTTCCTGCGCCTCGGTGCCAGCTTCGGCCGCTGTATACCTTCTTCACACGCAACGTGCGGAAAAGCCCGAGAATCCCCACCGACGTGAGAGGTACCGAGCGCGACTTCCCACGGGATGTGACTCGGCCGTCTCGCCTCCTTCTCGGGAAAGCCCTCTTATTAATCGAACTCCGTGAGCTTCGACGCCCAAGATACGAGAAAACCAGACGCGAAGCGATTCCCGCGACCGCCTGTACACGGTACATAGGCTTTTGTTTCGTCACAGCGACGTCGGGAACGCATATACGCGACGATCCGTGCCGATGTTTCCGATGTCGGGATCAACACGGTTTGATCCGTGCCATTCTCGTGGAAAATCCATGGAAATGGATACTCGGCGCGGCAATCGCAAGAAATATGTCAGAGATCATAAATCTGTTTTTGCATTTGTTTTCTCATTTTCCAGATGGTTAAAAAAAAAAAGGGGGTGTCGATGTGCAAGTTTGCGGCCTTTTTTTTTTGCAATGCCACATCTTTATTGCGAATTTTTGCGGCAACAAGATCCAGAGCCTCTGCAAATTTTATTCGCGAATCCGGGTCTATAAAACATTTTTGCATTTCTCGATACAGCGTAGTTTCGAAGCACGGCGGAGCGAAATAAAAAAATAAATACAAAGCTATTCTGTGGCCTTAGGTTTTTCCTCGGGAGCGTAAATTATTCCGCGGTCTGTTCTGCGTATGAGAACAAGCAGTCGCTACGGCCGCCGGTGTGTATGCGTTGTCGACAACGAAGGCGTTAGATCTACCTACGCAAGGGCTTGTATTCGAGCCCGCACTGGTCTCGGGCATCACCTTGAATTTTTCTTGTTTTTCCTTTTTTTTTACGTATAATTAACCGACATTAACATTCTACTCGTGAAAGTTACGCCCCGCAGGCTATCGTATTTCCGCGCCTTGTTCTCTCCTGTTAACTACAGAAGAAACTCGAGAAACAACCGTGAGATTTCGTGTTTATTTTCAGGCGACGATAAGATCGCTTTTCTTTAACGCTTCGACGAGGGCCGTTCATCGGTACACGTTTTCTCGCGCCATTCACGACGACGCTCGTGTCACCGTTACGTCGCAAAGATTTTACGAGCCTTCGCCTTGACAAAAAAAAAAACACAACAACCGATTAATTACGATACAACCGAACGTTGACTCGAACGATTCTTGCGTCTCTCGTCTGATTCTTTAACAATTTTTACTTTATTTTTTCTAAAAGTTGCTCGAATGAATCATCGATCGACGGTTAAGGTCGCGATGCGCATTTCCGACGGACAGGTATTATCGTGAGGGAAGCGAGGAAGATGGGTGATTTTCCAGTCTCGACGATGGCTAGACGACGAAATATCGGTATATATTCATATACCGATATTTGTCTTAGACCGTCGTCGCGCGCTTACACATTCCGACGTTCAACGAAGCCCGGTATGGAGTACAAGCCAATATATTCGTGGGTATCAATCTGCATAAACTCATTCCTATGCAAATTAACGAGATTCGATTAGAATTCATAGTTTAGAGCCGCGGTGCCTTCGTCTACGATGCCTCGGGTGGCAGTGTGCGACCCTATCGTAAGCCCGGAGCCCAATCGTCTATACTTTGTGCTCTCTAATACCTTGCGTATAGGAATTGGACGATTTATTTGTCCATCGATAAATGGGCTTTTGAGCCCGAAACATGGAAACTAATATTATGCGTATTTCCTGGCTTCGTGCATTTCTTTCATTGATACCTGGCGAGTCATTACGAGATAATTATACGGGACGGTATAATTTATTTTTATTAATTGTACATAAATTAAACGTAATTATAAACATTACAAATGAACGCGAGAAAACATGCAAAGCTTCTCGGCAATGAAGTGTAACAAATGATTTTTTTCAAAATCTGTTTTAAATATTGAAAATTCTTGGTCAATTAAAATATTATTGAAAAATATGTATTTAATTTTCTAGTAATTATTTCATTTTTGCCCGATTCGTCGATTTTATATTTTTTTCTCATACCTCATGCGACGCAATGACTGAAGCGTTTTAGTTTTGTATTCCAAGTGCTCTTTCGCTTTTTTTCCCACGGATTATCCATCCGTCAATCCAAATGCCCCTTCTCACGGGTGCTAACGAGTCTTTCTCGGGAGACATATCCCGCGTCTTGAAGATGCTATCGTATCGCGAGTTTAAGGGTAACATGAATGGCTTTTCATGCTACCATACTATACCACCGGGCGGACGGCGTAGCCACGAGTTTGTAGACCTTCAAAAATAAGCCACGGCTATACACCGGTCGTAGAACTCCGGTGGATCCACGCGGCTTTTCCAGACCGAGGCGTCTGCCCGGGTATAAGGCACGAGAGGTGCATGCATGTTTAATGCGAGCACGCGAGGTCCGTGGCCCGAGCAACTTCTTGCTCGTGTCCCCCCCATCACTTATTCACTCTCTCGGCGAAATTACCAACGCCGTATACCGTAACATACCTATATACCATCCGAGTGTCCGTTCACCGAGAGAAACACCGTCTCGTCTTTTCAACTCGCTTTAGCACGTTGCACGCGTGAGATACACGTGTTGCCCTTCAAATGTTTCTCGTCGTCGTCGTCGTCGTGCGAGTCGTGCGTCCAACCTTCACTGTCCTCATCTACTCAAGACACACTCGAGCATTGCCAACGCAAACTTGCTAATTAATCGACGATCTTTCGAGTGAAAAATATCTTGCAATTGGGTAATTTGTTAATTATAGTATTGTGGATCAATATATAGAAAAGAAATGTAATAATTTTTTCAAATTAGACAAAATAATAATAATATGATTATATAATAAAATAATTAATATGTATTAATAACATAATTTACGTGGAAAAAAAATGTTGAGACTTTTATCACCAATCGCCATTTCAAAAATTAAGTTAACAATGTTTATATGTTTTTAAAAATCGATCAATGATGATATGTCTGATAAAAAGTTATTGCTATTTTCGAAATAACCGAATAATAATAATCAATTTTTTTCAATTGATTATCCTTCTTTATTGTAAAAAAATACTATGCGCTTTTTTTTAAACCTTATGAGCGATTAATGAACAGACTGAAAAAATGTCTGACGAAAAACGTATTCGACTGCGATTGTCTCATCTCAGCCGCGCGACTAATGGTACGTTTGTTCCTATTGGAATTGTTTCCAGGCGCCAAGAGGAGTTGGAGTTGCTGAAATGAAAGTTGTGCCACGGTGAGGCAGGGCGAAAGGGTGAAGTGATTTCGCCCGCGCGGATCGGTGGGAGGTGAAGATATGCTGAATAGGAACGAAGAATTTGCCACGAGGGCGTCGCGCGATGTCCGATATTGTCGCCGGAGGTGTATCAACTTCGTTTTTCTACTTCACGGATTGCTAAACGCCACGACGACGAACGCCATAGATCTCTGTGAGTATGCGAATCAATAGTTGAAACACGTGTCACCGTTGCGACCGGAACAAGGGAAAAGCGAGTCGACGCCCGATCGATATAACCGTGATAGTACTTCCGTGTTTTCCTTTCTTACTTATTCCCTCTGTGTCGTGCGCGGCCGATTGCGAGCGCGAACTTTTCGCGAAGTGGCGTATACGTTATTCCGTTTCTCGTGTACGCTTTTTGCTCGAACGAACTCGCGATCGCGAGCGAAATGAGTGAAGGGCCTTCGCCTTTTTGTCGCTAGAGCGCGAACCGCGGATATCGTTATTTTGCACCTGTGTGCGCGTCGATGTAGCCCAGAGTTCCGCATAAGCTGTGACAGAGTCGACACACTTCGTCGAGGCACGGAAGTGTACGCGCGATATGTAGCGACGGTGGTACTTCGTGGGCGGATAATACTCTGTCTCACGCTGCGCTCGAATCGTCGATGTATCTCGATCGTCGTGAATAATTCATTTCACTTCGATATATACTTTACACACCTGCGGTAACCGAGGATACAACCAGATACCGACTTGTACTTTGCAATCTTCGGGAATATTCGTATTCTCGGATAACAACTTTGCGCGCTGTAAGCATCGTTATGGTAATACGATAAACGATAAGCCATCGAAAAAAAATTAAAGCTTGTGTCAATTTCAATTTTTTGCATTCTCGCGAATCATTGATTTTTCGATTGTCAAATTCAACAATTTGGAATTTTAAGGTAGTCCGAACGGTACAGTCCAGTGAAATGTAAGATTCGGAGAGATTTCGAGCGTTTCCGAATGAGATGAAAGTCGGAAAAGAACAAGCATATGGAAGGTGTTCGACAGATTGATGTTACTCAATAATAATTCTCAAAAGTGATTAACAAATTGGTGAAAAAAAAAATTTGTTCAACAAATTACTAACAAATTTGCAATCTATTGGTAAACCGCCTCATTCACCGCTAATTCATTGATTTATTTTTTCGTTTACTTATTTATTCGATCATTTATTCATCCATCAATTCATCGTCAACATCAAAGTAAAATTAAGAGATAACTCTGTCGGATGGCACGAGACTTTATACATCAGACATCAGTATAACGGCACTTCTTTCCTTCGCCAGTTCTTTTTTTTTCGATCATAAAAAGCGCGGCTCCGGCTCTCAGCTTCGCGGGATTTGCATGTCGGAGTGTCTTAGTCAGCGGACGTGAGGGCATCATCGTTCGCGGTGTTAAACGACCTGACTGTTGCTCGAACCCGCTAAACTCTTTTGCCCTCTTTCCCTCCTTCACTTTTTATTCCTTTCCTCTTCTGTTTTATTTTTTTTTTCAATTTTTTATATCCAACCTCGGTAACGAGTCAGTTCGTCAAAGGGTCATCCAAGTTGTACTGCGAAATCCCGTGAGTAACAAATGGCCCCGACGATCCTGAAAGTCCGAAGGACTCTCTGTGCAATCATCGGCGCGCGTTCTATATCTCACATTCCCCGCTTCAATTTTTCACGGAATTTACGAATCCAATCGACGTCCGAGTGACCGCACGCTCGTTGCGCTCGACGATAATCGGATTACTCGTCGCGGAGAGTGCATACGCGGCCGAGAGTACGTTATGCTTCGGTTTCCGCTTCGCCCTCTTTCGCTCGATACGTTATGTCGAGCTTCATACATACCACGTATGTAGTTAGATTGCCGAGCGTTGAAACCTTGACGAATCTGAGCGGCGTAAGTTTCCTGACAGTGTTGGGGGCGACTCTAGGGTGATTTCTTTTCGATATAGAAAAAAAAAAAAAAAATATCGAGCAAACGCGTTCACCGCTGTCATCGATGGGAGAACCGGCGCGGCAACATTCGTTTTCCTACGCGCACGCGGTTGCACTTCGCGATGAAATAATATCGTACAGCCACTCCGCCTCGACGGGGTGTGAAGATAAAATCGAATGGACCTCAAAGACCGATGGAAACCGGTATGGATTGGTATCATCGACGAACCTCTAGCGTACTTCTTACACTCAACTTATCGCCATCGAGACTCAGAAATCGACGTTGCAATCGTGAATGAAAAAATACAAGAAAATGATACGCCGGGGACGCAGCGCGAAAGGGGGACGAAATCGTGTTCCGGCCCGTGAGTGTTCTCAAATAGGTTTATCCCCGCGAGATAACAGGTACTTAACGGGAGTATACTTAACGAGACTCGTCGACAAGCGACGAATAAAGGAACGCGAAAGGCCCTCATTCATTTCGCCTTCTTTTATACCCGATCGAGAGGAAACGCATTAGAGGCACGGAGGGAAGCGTCTATTGGAGAGGCGAGCGAAATTTACGAGCCTGATATAGAGCGGTCCGTTCTTTTATTCGACCAGTCGTCGTCGCGAGTAAACAGAGTAGATGTAGACAAAAGACTTTGAGTTCATTCGATACCCGATATGTACGCAGTATTTCGAGGAATTCCAAAAGCGGGGTTAATTCTGACAATGGCCGAAATCAATTTTTTGATTAACTGACCACCCGCCTTGCAGAAACGATATATGGTCATTTCAGCGTAGTCGGGGAAAAAAGTATCTTTTACTCTTTAATAAATTGCTGATGAAAAATATCCTGACTTTCAAATTCCCTTAAATACATTCGCGCTCAATATACAAAAGAAACGGTTTCCTGTGTACGGAACTCTTCAAACTCAGATCAGAACTAGCGAGTAGGGTACGATAATCCAGTGTCCATGCGAGTCTCAGGACGAACGTAAATTCACGTTAACGTTCGTTGCAATTGAGCCTTGTCGCATCTCACCCCGGTCTTCCTGGCGATCTTCCGTCCAGACGCGCACATCGCGCAGAGTCGAATAGTCCAAACATTTCGCCGGGATGATTGGTGGTATCCGAGAAGAACGAGGAAAGGAGAGGCGTCGATGAGTTATGAGATGGCAGCGGTGGACTCTCGGGACTCTTGGGAACGGAACAGCGGGCCTCCAGAAAGTGTAAACCCTCCTCCTTCCCTCGATCCTCCTTGGCCCTCTGTGCGCAACAACCTTCATTAATAATAATAGCCATTCGGCTGCTAGCTACACGAGACACCGAGCTAGATGGCTGCTGATGCTGACTAGGCAATCCCACCCGGTATCGGCTCAAATTTCCTGCCATTAGTTCTCCACCCGATTCTCTCGCTCTCATCTAACTGTCTTGGCCTCTCCGAGTCTTAACAAACTAGTTTCCATCGCCTCGGCGTACCTATATCGATGCACCTGCTCTCCCGCCGTTCGGTCCCCCCGGATCCTCGGTCTCGAATGCGATAACAGCATCTGCAACACTATTTCATCGCTTACCGGACACCTGTAATTCAACATTTTTCGAGCTCTCGTGGCGCTCATCCCAAGAGATTACAGAAACGGATTCTTAATCCGAATGCTCATTAACGATAGATGCGATACAAACTAATGGAATTGCTCGTTCGCGAACGTGTGTTTTGCGCTCAACTAAATCATATTTTCACATTGCAAAACGGAGATTCGGCAGAGTTGAATTCTCTCAAGAAGGGTCGTTCTCTTGTGCTCGAAATAAAGAGAAGTTTCGAGGGTGCAGACTTTGCCTTTCGCGTGGACGCACCGGTGCATAGGAAGTATGAACTTCGTTTTCGCTTTAAATCTATCACACGGTGCTTGCACGCAGCCGCCACCGTCGTCGGGGTACATGACGACTGCGCTTTTCTCGCGAAGGGGGAAGCTACGAAACGTACGCGAAGGCGCAGGAGAGAATAATGTATGCAAAGTAGATGGTATCACTTGGTCGATGGCCCTTAACCCCGTCATTGACTGGCGCACTACTCACACCCGCTTCGGTACATACCTGGAGGGCCTTTTCTTCTCCTACCGCTTCCACTGCCGTTGCTGTTAACTCGATGTCGACGCCGCGCAAATTCTCGCCGTCTCTGCTTCGCAGAGGGGTAGACACGCGCATAGAAACGAAGAGAATCATACAGAAATACCAGCACTTTTCGAGATTGGTAAATTTAATCTTATATTGAGTTATTCTCTCTTCATGTTCTTTCAATTTCTCTTCGAAATCTCCCGCTCTTAGATTTTTATAAAAAGATTGGATTTTTATAAAAAAAAAGAAAACTCTTAGCCGTGATAATCGAGTGCATAAACGGGATTTTTTTATATCGAATTCGAAAGGGTTTCGAGGTACCGCGAAAGAGTTTTCGTTTAATCCAGGTATGATTTCGAAATACCCTTTAATGATTGAGAAATTAAAAATATTTGTAATCGCCATTTAGTTTGTGAGCGTATTTATTATTCATGGTGAATAGCGCATCGAAATAAATTGTAAGGGACGTGAGATTTTTCGGATTTGGTATACCAGACTATTTGGTTGAAGACACATGAAACGAGTAATTTATATTAAAAAAACTGATTAAATGCTGAGTACGATTTATTCAAATGGAAATACTGCCTGGATTTTTCGATAATCAGTGAATGTAAGCGTGGTAAGCGTCGTATCGGGAATTCCAGTGCATGAAAACTGAACGCATTGAATAGACATGGAAAAATATGGGAATATCGTATTTAAATCACACTTTTAAACAGTAGAATTGCATTTAAAAAAAAAACCCACACCCACCCTGTAGGTTTTTATTTTTTAATAAAAATATTTACGGGGTTTTTTTTTTATGATGAACAAAAATAGCCTTGGTATCCGTAACCCCATGAATACCCACGGTACACATTTTATAAAAAGGAAAATAAATTAGTGAAAATGTCAACGCCAATTATGGATTCGTTAAAGATTATCTAGCATCATAGATTGCCTTTCGAGTGAAATTTTTCATTAGATCCAATCACGTCAAATCATTGCAAAACTCACCCTTATCGAATAAACCACTATCAAAAAACCCGTGAAAAAATAATTGTCTTCCAACAATGTCTCACCTTGATCCTCGATGATATTTTTTTTACGAACCTGTTATTATAGCCAATGGCACGATACAGCGAACAATATTACATTTGCCCGTGAACCAATATAACCTATCGTTATAGACAAACCGTGCGGAGTGCAATATTTCTATCTTCATCTCCAGCCGTCGGATAACCCACCCTCGCTTTAATATCTCTGAACGTGCCGGAGCCTCGCCTTTTCTTCGTCTCCGTTGTCGGAGATACGTTCACGACGTATAAACTCCGCTTGGTATCTGACCGGATTAATCTCGGTTCAGCTAGTTATTTACTCGTTTATGACCCGGCCGTGATGCGTACATAAATTCAAGCACCCAGGTACACCGCATCGCTCGACTTTCCATCTCACGTACGAGAACTACGTGTACCTACTTACCTCCGTCTATCCCCGTGTATATTTTAATGCACCGTAACTATATCTATATTCGTCATTCGTTATTCGTTGTTGCAGCACAATGCAACGCCCCGCTGGGTATGGAGTCCGGTGCGATTCCCGACAAGGACATCACCGCGAGCTCGAGCTTCGACAGCGGCAACGTTGGTCCTCATCAGGCCAGGTAAATGCAAAATCGTACCATTAACTCGATCAAATTTAATCCTCAATCTTTCCTACTCCAAAAGCCGAGAAAAAAATTCCCAGTAAAACATTTGGCCGTTGTTCACCACCGGTTTGCTTTCGACCACTTGAATTCAACTCGATAGTGTGATAGCGTTTTGCTCAGGGAGTGTCTTCACACTGTTATACAACATCCGTAATTTCACTTCCTTTCACGGGGTAGCCAACGCTATGCTTGTGTGTGTGTATCCCTGACATGCCTACTTTCTTCAATCTCCCGTTTACCTTCCCCTCCGGCCCGGTTTAAGAGCATACACGGTATACTTGGCAATTCAGCTACCTCCCGCGGCTTCCGTAATGGCAAACTCGCAGCGCGACTGTGCATACGCCTCGCGGAGATATCATCGCCGTGTCCTCTGTGAGGGACGGAAGAGGAGCATCATATACGTCGTTGCAAACTCAAACGTTGGGTGCGCATACTCGGAGCAAAGTGCTCCACGGATGCATTACACACGGAATTCTTTCTGATGTTCGTTGTAAACTGGAATGGGCCCCACGGGAGAATGCGCTTTCCGTCTTTATCTTTCGCAATTTAATCAATATTTTATTCCATGTTTTTTCGTCCTTCGCTTTTATTTCCGTGATATTCTTCGCGCTTTTCATTCGCTCTCATTCGGTTTACCCATCGCTCGGTGGATTCTGTCTTGTTTCCCTTTTTCTTTTCTCTCTTCGGTCACTCCGAACGTCCGTCGGACAGGCCGCGAGGGCCATTGCCGTAGCTCGTATTAAATTAGATGGTGACGGTGAAACGCCGCGGTGAGAGACAGAGCGAGGCGCACAGCCTCCCTCACGATGGGCACGGAGTTCCGCGTTTCAGGGCCCCGAGCTCATCAAGAGACGGAGGCCCATTCAGCCGGTCATTGTCTGCGGTAATGGAATGTATTAATATCAGAGAGGAGGCCGAGAGAGGCCTGGGCAGTTCTCCGATGGCAGGGAGGCTTGTACGCCCCCGAACCAGGGGAGGGAAACGAGAAGCCGTGAGGGCAGAGAGGCAACAGAGGCCGGTGGTGGATCCTGGGCTGCATGCATCGGTGCCAGCACCATTGGAGGCTCCTGCTGGCGGTGATGTCCCACGGGACGACACTCATAAACCGGGTCCGGCTTCACTCGCTCAACCGACATCCCCATAGAGATCCCTCCCACACACCGTATATCCGATGCACGTCGCTGCATTAATACGTAACGGGCCGGAGCGCCATTCCATATTCATAGAACGATCCAGACTCCGGTACACGCACGACGGAGGGGTGCAACGGACGAAACCCGACCACCGCACGATTAACCCATTCCTAACCAATCGATATTGATATTCGACGGGGATATATTTTTTGTATCATTTGTTTTACACTCATGCCCATCGGTTAACGCAATTTCACGAAGAACTAACTCGTATTGCCCGGATGATATATCAATGAAAAATTTCGATTGTTTCAGCAAAATTGGGCGTGAACATTTGTTGACTTTGTTTCGGATAATACGATTTCGATGATAAAAGAAGATGAAAAAAATTACAAAAATTTAAATATGAACTATGAGAATTGCCTGTAAACAAACCATAAATTGGTGGAGCTATGAGGTAACGCAGGCCGTCGGAACCACAGAAAAAGTGCTGGAATCTAATTTTCAAACGCAGTTAAGAGTTAGCAAGCGAACAGAAGGAATCCAGCGCAGACTTCGACGATTTCTATCAAATATCCTTCAGAAGAGTTTCCATAATCGACGATTTCACATCGCGAACAATTACGATGTGATACTTTGATTAAGCTTGAATAAGGGATACCATTTTATCGGATAATTATCGCCGCATTCGTGTCAACTCGAATAGCCCGTTTTCCGCGAAGGCGAAACCCTTTAAATAAAGGAGCGGGTAAACGTTAGCGAACGCGGAGCGGGTTCCGAGGGAAGGGTTGAATTGGTGTGACGGTGTGTCTCGTTCGGTGCCAATTTCGGTGACTCGAGAAGCGACCCCCGGCCCACTATGTCTGGGCTTCTCTGGAACGCGACGACGAGGACGATGGAAAATTCAAGTCTCACTCCTGGTCTTCGTGCTGTGCCCGTAGAGGAGACCCTGCTCAATTTACCGCTGTCCATCCATCACGGAGCGCACAACGTCCATAGACGAGACCGAGAACGTGAGCTTACGGTTTTCCGGGCAGCCTCGGGCTTTAAGTGAAGACGAACCGTTCGGGACATCACCAATACCGAACGAAATCCAGAAATAGTCGCTCGTTCGAACGGGGACAAGATTCATTTTTCTTTTCCCTTTTTTGGATTATCGGACAGATATCAGGGCTTACTATCGACTTGACCCAACGAAATAATTGATACCATAGTTTCCCGACTACCGTGAAACGGCCGCTTCAAACTCGTTCTATTTCGCCTCGTTGCTCATCATCGATTTTTGAAAACCGATGAAATTTGCACCTCGTCGACTATTTTCCTTCTCGAGCCACTTGACCCGCCGGAATCATTAACACGCTCTTCTCTTCGTATTCCGTAGAATAGCCCGTTTGTAGCATCGACTATTCTAGTTCAAAGCATTCTTATGCAGCCCGTGGTCGAAATCCTTCTTTTCACTTCTCGTCCGTTGGTCCGAGTGAAGCCTATCATCTCGCCCGGGTCGCGTGTGATGAATGTAAAATTTGATTATTAGCGACGCCCCGAGAGCCCGGGAGAGAGGACGCGTTGTTAGACACCGTCGAAACAAGAGGAACGACGTGCATGAAAGGACGATAAAGATGAGGAAAGATGCCGAGGTCCGCGAGAGGCAGAGAAAATAATATTAAAACGGAGATGGCGATAGAGAAGGAGAGAGTTGAAAAAAAAAAACGGCTTTTGCAAAGCAGAGCAGACGGTGAACAGCGCTCGTGATGCGCCGCCAGCCTGCGGACGGCATTTGCGCGCCGAGTGGTAAACGGTCCACGCAATTAGGGAAGGCGCTTCGCACGCCGTTCCATGGTTCATCTTTTATTCATGTGATATCCCTCCTCCCGCCCCGCCACCTCGCACCCTCTTCCCTCCTCCCGTCCCTGCTGCGATTCGCAATGCCCGGCGCGGGGGGGTACCTTTTTCCCCCAAGATTAAAACTAAAGCACGCCTCTCGACACCGACAAACTCGGCTGGAGCCTCTCTGCGATGCTGACGTCCAACGAAATCCACGCGAGACCGAGAAGTATCCTGACTCGCTAGGGAAAGATATCGTATTAATGCAAGGATAAGGAAATTCAGCGAACCTTAATAATATCCCGATCCTTTTTAGAAAGAAATCTCATCGCGGGAAATCCAAGGAATCTCATATTCCAAATGTTTTTCCGTTGATCCCTTTCGGAAATAGATTCGTTGTATCTATGCGGATGCAACGAATGCGTTTACGATTGCTTGATTGATTTTTTTTTCGTTCTGTATTATTGCAGATTAAAGACGGAGAATCAGGGAGGCGCTTGGTGTCCCAAGGCACAGATCACCTCGGAGTCGCGGGAATGGTTGGAGATTGATCTCCACTCGGTTCACATGATCACCGGCACAAATACGCAAGGACGTTTCGGCAACGGTGCGGGTGCCGAGTACACCGAGACCTACGTTCTCGAGTACTGGCGACCGCGGCTCGGCAAATGGGTCCGTTACAGCGACGCCAAAGAACAAGAGGTAAGATTGATGAAAAAAAGTTACTTTCTTCATATCGACCGCATTAACTAAAAGCACCCTCATCAAGGAAAACCTTGATTACGAAAGCTCTACTGAATTGCATTAGCGTAAAACAGTCTAAGAATTAATCATGATCAACAATGAGAAAAGTCTCTTAGCCCAAAAACCGGCGAGACCGATAAACAAAAGCTAAACGGCACCTATGGCACATGCACGATCGAATCTCACCGGTCATACTTCGAAGCTCAATAAGCCTGCCAGATTCGTCATTGACGTCCTCCACACTCGGTGCTTTTTTGTACCGATTGGAACGGCCAATATGCGGCATGGCCATTGCCATAGAGTGCCTATCTCAATTTTAAACGGACGTCAAAGTCTTCACAGAGCGATTTGATCGCGCGCCCGCAATCATCATTGATGTCCCGACCACTCGAGTTGGAACACCGTTCGATAAATCGATCAGGCCATTCTCTTCTTCCTCTCCCTCTTTCTCTCCGGATTTACCATACCCATGCCGCTGGATGAGTCATCGCGGCCGGGCATTTGAAGGAAAGAATTCTTGTTAAGTGACGTCCCATCGAGGTCGACCGCGAACGCAGTGCAACGCTCTCTCCGCGTGGCGGTTCGCGTATTGATATAAAACAGTGTTTAATACTATCGTGATTTACGACGACGCGGGCGCGCGTGTCTGCTCTTCGGCGAAATTACGACGACGACGAACCTTGTGCGCGTATGGAATTCTATAGCGGCGCTTAATATACGCAGGTTGATAATCCGACTGACGAAGAAACGAGTGCCTCCGGTCATTCCTTTTTCGCTCTTTTTTCCTTCGCAAAGCGGCGGGAGACCTCCACTCCAGTGGCGTCTCGGCCTCTCTCGACTTCTCGACCGGAATAGAACCTGAAACCTCGCGCTACAGCGATATACCGTAGAGCGCGAGCAACCGGCAAACAGAAGTACCGACGCCGGACGCACGCATCACCTAAAATAATAATTCAATTGCGATTAAGACCCACCAACCGCCCCGAGGACGCCCTCTCTTCCACTCGGGGTTATTATTTCTGGCGTCACTTTCGCCAACGACTCTCCTGGTACTCAAAGCTTCCTCCCTTGCCCACATCGGCTTCTCTGCCGAATGCCGCAAGTTCCTATCATCTGCTTTCTTTCCTCTTTGTGCACCCAAGCTCACTCATTCGCTATAACCTCCAACCAACGATTTTCCTCTGGGTTCAAAGCGTTTCGCGAGATCAGAGCGCCTGAGATTCGACCACGGATTATCATGCTCACGTGCGTAAGCGGCTTATCGCCAATTTCAATGCTAATTTCGGCAACGCAGATGCTAAGCGTGTGTCTGCCGCATTGCTGCGTTAAGATCCAATTTAGCAAACGCTGCTCGCTATTGACCCTTCAAGACGAGTCGGGAAGTCCACTCTTTCATTGACCCATGAAATGTTATGTTTCTATTTTCCAAGAGAAGTTAGGCAAAAGGATCCTCTAGTAGCGTTCTTTCGTCCCATTCGGTCGAATATGCTGACCAACGACAGCACCGTTTTGTCTATAATTAGGTTCTCAGAACCTCCTTCGGGTAGGTTGGGGAGAACTGGCGTCAGTTTGGTTGTCGCGAATAAGCCCACGGATCAGTCGTTATTCCGTGCAAATGCGTATGATGCGAAAACACAGCACCTGCTCGAGAAATCAGAATGATCATTATTTTGCGGATCGCTTGGACCACACGCAGATCTTCTAACACGGGTTCAATATACATTAATCCCCTCTGGTCGTTGTTCCTTCTCGAGGCCTAAATCTATTCTATAATTTAAGGATTAAGCGGATCCCTGTAAAATTCGGGGATACTTCGGGTATTCCGCGATGATGCGAGTTCGTTCATGAGCCCGTTGAACTCGGTAACGCGGGCCGACATCCCGATGTTCCAGTCCGGTTGATGAGTGGCGACGATATCGCTATTTATGCGGATACAGCGTACAAGGAGTATCCAACCGGTTCGCGGATTGGGATACCCCGAGAGAGAAGGAGATCAGCTCCCGTTGCCGTTTCTCGAGCGAGTCCAAAGCTTCACTGCCGCCGATGCACACGTGCCATTTGCATTTCGAAATAAGATAAGTTAGCTCGAGCAGTGGAGAAGGAGGGGCAGCGAGAGACGACTTTTAGAAAGGATGAGACGAGACCAGAAGACCACACACGATCATCTTCGTCGTGTCAACTACTTCTCGGTTGTCTCGTTCCTTTAGACCCCGATTACTCTTTACGGGGCCTCGTCTTGTCTCACGTTCGAACGGATCGTGAATTTTAATTGCTAATTGACGTGCCATAAGGACTCACGTTAATGGAAGTTGGTACACGAACCGAGCGGAGTTGGGACACATCGACGGCAACACGTTATCCGGGATACTGGTTTGGTTATTGTTTTGCGTAAATTGCAATTATCAAATTGCTAAAACACCTCGGGTGTTGAAAAGAATTTCCTGTTAGCCGCACAAAGCCATGTTTGCTATATCTTGGATTTAATTCAATGTGAATTTACGTTCGATATAGAATCGCATTGAGGATAACAAAACAAGAAACTTCAATTTTCATCGGCTCTTCGGGTTTTGTCGAGTTATTTAAGAACGTACACCTGGCGATGCGCAAACCGGGTCGTGGGCTGCATTTTTTTCTCGAAAATTATAGGAGGTAACAAAATGATTATTTGTTTACGGAAAAAAATCGACGCTGAGAGTCAAAACCATTGTCAATGGATATCGAAAGAAGAAAAAAATATCGTCTCCGAAAAAGGGATCTTTTTTAATGAGGTGGACACTCTCAATTGGAAATATAAAAAATTGCGACATTTTCTCACAAATGTATCATGTTCAAATTTCTATTCGCTGTTATTTCGCAGAAAGGAAATTATCTAACAAAAAATCAGCCAACACTAACAACTTATCTTAACGACCTCGAAAAAAAATCACTCTTGCGTCGGTCATTTTTTTCGTGCGACTTTAAATAACCTTTTAGTGCAAAAAAATCTTGGTTTATTATCCCTCACGGTTTTTCAGATAAAAATTTCAAAACGTGACTCGGATTTCTAAGTGTCAAGTCGATGTATGTGTTAATTGCAATATCTTCCCGTATAAATTCTCATCTTCAATGTTCCGTCTTGTCTCCCTTTAGCGCTATCTTGTCCGTTCCGACGTACCGTCATTTATCTTCTCGACTGTTATTCCCGCCGATCTAAATAGGAAAACGTTATTTCATCGTTCCTCCATACTCGATCTTGTTTCCAAGTCCTGTCGCAGGGAAAATAATATTCTTCGTCGACAACTCCGTACCCGCTTGCGACGAAGATGTCGCCCGAAGCTCTGCCTCGCTCCTCGAGCCCGTAGTCTCGGTAAACGGGTAATTATCATCAAGCTGGCCGCTTTATAGATTCTATCGTAGCTTGTCGCTCCGACACTTTAACCCCGGGTGCTCTCGATATAACGAGAATGTCCTTTGCGTCGCCGACGGGCACGATTTCGGCACGTCGGGCATCGCAAACCGGTCGTCTAAGTGATGCAAAATCGCTTCGTCGATCTTATCCCAAGACTACTTTGCAGTGTGAGATATCGAGGCAGATGAGTGGCAAGAAAAAAACGTTTTGCGCAGCCGTTGACGGATATTGCCGGGGTATGTGTAAGAATCTTATTTAAAGATTCTCCCATGATGTATCGGCTCGAGTCCGTGGGCATTCGGTCTACTCTAGGCAAATTAGCCCGCGCGGCTGGACGTCGGATCACTCGTTCGTCTCACACTTACCTCCGTGATACGCAACGCGCGGCCACGATTATTCTCATCTCGTTCGTCCTGTGTGTGTAATGATCTTATTAATATTGATGAGACCCAGTTGCGGCTTGTAGACTGGCGATAATTTGTAAGGGCCCACGGGAAGGCGTGACTTTAAACGGTGTGTCGAGAGAGACCACGTGTATAATTATTAACCACCGGTTGCGCTGGGACCATAGTACTGTATGATGTAGAGGCCAGCATCGGGCACCACTCTCGACGACGTCGCCCGATGTCTTCTCGCGCGTGAAGATCGCGGAACTTCGATTATAAATCGTTTGTTAAACCGCGAAATTATTTCCGATTTTTCGTTAATAATGAATATTTTGTATCTAAAATAGCGATTATTCCGAAAAACCGGCAGTCATTTCTCATTTTACAGCAATTTTTGGTTTGGAAGATCATTTACGTTTTTTTAAATTGTTCTTATTTTCTTACACGCTCACATTTTTATAACAAATCTACAAAAGCAATATTTTGAAATCTGTCATTTTTTTCCGCATCTTATTCAGGACTGGCTAAACGTGAATGCATTATCTAACGATTTTTCTCGTAGTCCAAAATGTTCAGCTGATTATTGTAGTGGCGGAGAAAGCGGACAAGAAACACGTGGACGTTAGCTTCCGTGACCTTACAGAAAATTCAGCGGCCGAACGTTGCGAGTATTTTGCATAGTCATAGGAGCGTCGAATTCTGCAGGTGGAACGAAGAGCTTCCAGCATGCATTGTTAAACGAAAGATCCGCTTGATACAATGCCCGCCGAGGGATCGCGTAGCGCAAGTTTCGGTAACCCGGTCATATTCACCGCGCGGTACGTTCGAGTACCGAAGTATTGCGAACACAGATATAGCTCTCGTCGGTACACATTCGCATCAAAAGACCGGGCCGGTGGTAATTAGGACCGGAGGCTGAGCCAAAAGCTTTTTCGGCCGAGCGAGAGAGCGGTCCTCGGCGAAGCGAGAGCCGGCGAGCCGCTGCGCCGTGCGCGCAGCTTTAATAATAAATAGTCCGGGTCTCATTAGGCAGGGTGGTGCCGCGGCGGCTGCTTGCGAGCGCGCATTGCTACCAGCCCCCGTTGAGCGCACACGAGCGAGACACATCGACGCTCGAGATTAAATGGGTTTTCCCGGAATCCGTTGAGTAAATTCAACAAAGTGCGGGTGAAAGGAAGCGCGAGTGAAGCGAACCCGACGGTTAGTTTCATTTGCGATATATTCTCCAGCTCGCTTCGTCGTTCGGCGCTGCGAAGCTTTGCCTCGCTGCTCCGCCCGAGACTGGGCTCTTTGGCTAACTCGACAAAACCGAGCGCGTCCTCTTCTCTTTTTCCCTCCTACGGCAATAACCCCCTCGCTGATACACCCCCGCGATGCCAGAAGCGCGCGGACGATTTTAGACACGGACCTACTTCGTCCACTCGCCGATGTACACAAGCGTTTTCTGTCTCCGAGGAAAGGAAATATGGAAAAACAGAATATTATATCATGTTTCCTGTATTTCATTTTTGGAATGAGCATGTACCGAGTTCGTCATAATCATAATTTCTCCGAGACGGATACCGTGGAATTTATATTTCAAGTCGGTACTTTATAGCTAGAGTCGCTTGATCTTGAATGCTATTCATGCTTCCTGAATACCAGCGAAGCGCAAATCTCTCGATTCCGGCTTGTCGCCGAATTTAATACGTTATAAGATCACTTGAGTAACGGTAGTTGGTTATTCCTATAGCGAAATCCTTGCAAAATTTAGTCGACGCATCTAGAATTCTATTCCGATTCGTGGAGTCCAAATTGGATTGAAAATTCTCGTTTGGAATTCTCTTTCCGCGTCGCCTTCCGGCGACGTTGCGGAAAAATTCTTTATCCGATCTGCAAGACGATGTCATCAAGCGCGATTGGAGCTCCATCGTCGGTTATCGGAGACTCGTCGATGAAGATTTCGGCGACAAAACCGTTATTCAGTATCCGATTGAATTAGACTCAATGATATAAATTAAAGTCCGGGAATATGGCCTGCCATTTGCTATCGATGAGTCACGTAGGTATCCACTTATTTGAAAGGGTAGCTGATCGGCGAGAGTTAATAGTCGATACCCTCTGATTATTCCGTGGTTCGCCTGGTCCCGGTATTCGTACGCGTGAGGGTGGTGGAATGATTTCATTGCCATTTGAATAGGGAGCGGTTACCCGAAGCGATCAATCATCGTGTCGAAGAAAATTTCCGCCAAGTTCAAGTTCTCAGTTCCACCTCCTGGTTAATATCTCCTTAGTCGAACGCAACGGGGTTATATTCCGCCTTTGTATGAGCCTTTATTTAACTGTGTTAGCGATAGCGTTTCCAACCCTCTACCTTTAATCTTCGATTATCGTGTCACGCGAGACTACCCGTAGCGTCCGAAGCCCCGTCGACGCTTCCGTCGACTCGTCAACCTTTTTCTCGGCTGCACTTGCTCTCCGCCAGAAGATCCGATAATTACAGTGGCGGGTTCCCGTTGGCCGAGGGGCGGTCGAAAAGCAACTGTATGTATGCCCACCGATCGTTGAATCGTGCGTGAGCGAAATTCACGACGAGACACACAACGGGAGAGCTCGAGAACGGGGCTTCGTTCCTGCGTAAGAAAGTGGCGGATGCCGTGAGTACAGGGTGTAAGGAATTACACGCACTTCCGGTCCTATATACAGACCGAGCGATCCCCTAACTCAGACGATCCGACGCGCCCCCGTGGATTAAACCTTCTCGTATTCCAACGCCCTTTGGCACGAATCGGTCGCACGAAGGTATAAATACGATTTTCTTTTTGCGATACGAACCGCGTGATTGAGCTTCTGGCATTTGTAAGACGATGAATGACATTGTTCTTCGTGTTCTCCTGGACACGACGTAAAGCTTGACTACACCGGCAATAAGGTTCTCAAGTCAACTTGCTGGATTACGAGCCACATCAACCCATTACGAGTTTATCTTCTGGGATGCGCAGAAAAAAAAACGGAAAGAAGATCATCATCAGCAGCACTCGCTGGTGCATTTGATGCTTTCGCTCAAATGGATTTTCCGAATTATCGATCAATTCAGGCATCGTCCAAAGTTGAACGCAACCCAACGAGCTTCATAGCCGCAAGCCGAAAGCTCTGCCGACTGCATCCGGGACGATAGGGAGAGAATGGTAAAATCTCGGATCAAGCAGCGCGAGGGTTGAGCTCCCGACGGGAGGTTTGTCCAAACCACGAGGCATAATTCGATGAACAACACAGCATCCAGACTACGAGGGTTCAGAATTCGGGGGGTATGTCCTCTGACGAACTCGTTACTCGTCCTCATCCTCGGGGTACCCACGGGCTGTGTAACACTCGCAACAGTCGCCAAATGGATTTACCCGTGCGGCGTCGGGAGTCTAAGCAATGGAGAGATGAAACACACAGCCCAAGTGTACACAGACAACGAACGATGAAGCTGAAGGACAGTGAAAGCGGTGTTGGTACAAGATGAAGCAACAAGCACGGTGGGACAGGAAACGCAGACAGGAGTAAGTCATCTCGTCTCACTGCGCAGTATACTACATAATCGCCATAGGTAAACCCTCTCGCCACCGGCTCTCGTCGCAATAGATGTACCTATAGTTCACGATCTCGTGGGTGCGATGCAGTAAATCCACTTTACGTGCCTTTCGCTACCGATAGGCAAAAAAGGGTCACGCTCCGAGGCATAAGTTACGGCCACTCGAAGAATCCTCTCGTATCTTCTTTCTTCTCTCGGCTCTCGTCCTTCTCCGACTCTTGCCAGACGCTCGACCCGCGAACCTCTTGGCTATAACTGCTTACGTAGCCGAATTTTTCAAGAAGCCCGGTGTCTACTCTGGCGTTAGACCCTGCACTTACGACGGGGTTAGACAGCCGCGCCTGGGATATTCTCTCGGCGTCTCGACGCTTTTCCCCGGTGCGACTCGCCGGGACGACTTTACCAAGGAAGTAGAAAACTCCTCGGTTCTTCTATTGCGTACTTATCTCCGTTCACTTCTTTCTCGTGGCCTCCGTCGACTTGTTTTGCAAGTGGGTTAAGAATTATAGGTCCTCGCCGTTTCTAGTGGCTGAGCGTTGCGGAGGGAGAACCTGGTTCACCGATCGGATGGGAAGTTTGCCAGCTCGATCCGCTACCGATGCAAGTGAAACGAATCAACACCGCGAGGCTAGCGGCCCGGTTGGAAGAAGAGACGAGTATGCCAATAACTGGCTTTTCCCGTTTATTCTGCACACAGCACACGCAAGTTTAACGTGTGTACCGACGTCCGGAGCTCCGGTGCCAGGCCAGCTATCGATGCAACACCGTCGTGGACGTACCGCGCGCATCGTGAGCGGAATAAGGATAAAAAAAACAGGAACCCAGTAAAGCATCGTGTCTGATAGTTATACCGGCATCGTTTCGCGAGCCGACGAGACCCTTGCCCTCGCAAATGTCTCCTACGTGGCCCTCTTAAGAATGTACGACGCCAGCTATGGCGTACAGCAACTGCGGAATCGTCCTGGTTCTTCCTACATCCTTTCCAGGTCCTCTACGGTAGGATGTATGTACAAGAAAAATACTTTGCTACGATCTTTACGAACCCGACGGTTCACTTCGCCGAATCGTCCTCGCGTCTCCAACTCCTTCTGCTCTTTACACACGACGACTCGAGGAGCTTCGCGCGGCCGCAATATACTTTTACAGCGCCGTAGTGACGCGTGCTTGAAGTACACCGGAGTAAAACGCTCCCGACGACGTACTGCCGTACGTTCTAACAACAACTGCTGCCGCTGATCTTAGGCCCCAACGGAAGATCCTACCTACAGTCCCGCTTGTAACATCCGGAGTATCTTTTTTAGTTGTCCTCGGAAGCGTTACAGATATTGCTCTTCCGTTTCGACGCTACTCGCGAGTCCGGACCGATGGTGGAAATGGAAAAGTTTTTACTCGGAAGGTATGACGTTCTCTTTTGTTCAATTCTGTTTTGTGCGCTCTTGACATCTGAGACCCATCGGTACTTGGATCTTCTTAATGCCAACGCTATTAAGAAGAGTGTCGTTACATTCGAAGACTTCCCGATAGGTTGACGATCCGAAAAAAATCAACGTTACAGAAGGCGCTGAAAAAATGTATTAAAAAAATGCCGAAAGGCTATCAAAAAATGGATTTAAAAACAATTGTTCATCGAACATTCGGTAAATTATACAATCGCATGCTTGTGGACAAAGAACAGAAAATTCTCGAAACGCTCCGAACGGAATAGAACTTTGTTGCCTTGTTTAATCGAATTATCTGTCATGACCAGCAACGACGGAGGATCGGCGAATGTATTTCTTGAAAGAGGAAAAAGAAACCGTTTCGTAGGGTCGCAAACGCACGCGTGTCTAACGGACATCGAGAAGGCTGTGGCACGCATGCCTCGCCTCCCAACGTTTAAAATGTTTCCGCAGGGAGGTAGAGGCTATACGTCTTTGTACAACAGCGTCGGAACCAAGTGGGGTTTGTTGTAAAAGCACAGCGGCGGCGGAGAGCGCTTTGCGTGATCTTCGCGTGCGTGCACAGCCCTATCGGACGGAATTGTTGCTGCCGCGGCATTCACCCACAGATACTCCCCCTATACGTGTACACATGGCCCCTGTACACATCAAATAGAACCGTTTATTTTATTCATAAAGCTTGCACAGAGTGAGAAATCATTATTGTAGAAAGACCCCGGTCGCGACATCGCTTCGCGATGGTATACACTTTCCGTCGGCCCCAGCAAGAACCCCAACTCCCCCCTGCCACCCGACGATTCAATATTTGGCGACCGGAGAATGTGCGCTCAATATTTATATGCATATCGCGCGCCTCTTTCACTTCGATCGGACTTTTCTCGCCGCCGGGAGAAGCGCCGATTTATCACTCGCCGTAGCGTATAACCAGCTGTCTCGACAACACCATATTGTATATTTGATTCAGACGACGCGATAAGGTTTACGTACTCGCTTAGGCCAGCCAGATCGGTCGTGGATAAAACTCTGAGTACATTAAGTGGACCGAGACGTCGTCTGATTAATCCTGGGGGGCATTGGCGGATGGAATGACTGTTGTACGCGCGAAGAAACGAAGATTCGAGCTTATAGCGCGGGAAAAAAACTAATTTTTAAAAAATGTCAGGGCTTTAACAATTCAATTGGTTAGCTTCTGGCATTCGAATTTTTTTTAATTATTAGAACTCTTCAGGTTGACGCGAAAAAAATGCAAAAATACGGATTATCGACTCGAAATGATATTTTTTTAAACTATCGACGGAGAAAGAAGTGTAACAAAACAGAACTGTGTTTACAGAGAAATTAACAAATCGGTATTAAGAGTAAACAAGTGACTGTTATAAACGAAATTGATGATAATAAATAAGCAATAGCACTGTACTTATCCCACGTTTTGTTTGCAGGTGATCAAGGGAAACACGAACACGTACATCGAATCGATGCACAATTTGGATCCACCTTTCTGGGCCAGCAAGATAAGATTTCTGCCTTACAGCGTACATCCTCGAACGGTTTGCATGAGGGTGGAGATCTACGGTTGCTACTGGAACGGTGAGCATTCATTCGTTATTTTATGTTTTTCCCCGTAAACGTATCCTATCGTAGATCAACGAGAGAAGGGTCTAACGAGAGCCCCGCGTGGTGCCGCGTTCACGCGGTATGTCCGTCGCGTAAGCTCGACGGATTACACGACGCTAACAGAAAACAAAATGTATCCCAGACTCACAAATGTTTTTACTTATCGACGCAATGTATTTTTTTCGATGCATCAAATCCTCGGATTACGATGTTACCCGATAGACAAACTCGGAGAAAAGTCTCGCGCCTCGTTTCTTCGTGGCCCGCAGGCGTGAAAGATAACTCAACCGGAGAAGACGAATCGCCAGCTGCGAGACTAATTCTCGCTTGTCGCTTTTTTAACGCTATGGTTTCATTCACAGACGGTGTTGTCTCGTACTCGATGCCCCAGGGCGATAAGAGGGGCGAAAATTGGGAGTTCTTCGACGCGACTTACGACGGTCATTGGGAGGCCGAGCTACGCCGTGGCCTAGGTCAGTTGACCGACGGAAGAACCGGTCCGGATGACTTCAAAACGGGCTATTACGGCTTGAGCCGGGGACAGGGCTGGGTCGGATGGCGGAACGACACAAGGGGCGGACAACCCGTTGAGATAAAGTTCGAGTTCGATCGCATAAGAGAATTCTCCGCCGTTCACATCTACTGCAACAATCAGTTCAACAGCCATGTTCAGGTGAGAATAACAAATCCACAAAACTTTCCGGACGTCATTCGTATTGATTCTCAATAATGTATGATCTTATTATTATCGTTATATTCGAAACAACCCAATGGTACACATTTACCTAAAATTATATGAATCGCATAAAAACTCCGAATTTCATGTATTTTTAGTATATTTTCTGCATGAACTTTTCGTCCGTGTGAAACGATCGTGCGATCGCGATATAAAGTTTCCCAACGCATCGCAATCAATTTGCATGCCGGTGAAACGCGCACAAACTTGGGTGTAATCCTTTTGAATGAAATCTGGCACGTCTCCCAAGTGCAGGCGAGCTTCGCGACTCATGAATGGACGAAAGACAAGACCGAGCCCGGGACCTTTGGCAATCTCGACCGTGACCCAATTACTCTTCGAATGACTTTATTTCCCTTTCGACTTTTGAATCTTCGCGAGGGAAGGAAGAAGAAAAAAAAAAGAGAATATAAGAGATTTTTCGTTGCAACGACAAAGCGCCACAAAGGCACGTTTCTACTGCCAGAACCACTGCAACCCAGCGTCTCGGAGAATCGTTTCCGCTTAGTTTGGTGGAGCGGTGTGAGACGGTGGCTGTGGCGACGTCGCGTTGAATACACAAGTGGAATCGCGGTGAAATAGCCAGGCAGCAGAAGCACCAGCGGCAGAAGACGTGTAGAAGCTGCGACGATCAACAGGCACCGAGCCTTCTCCATGCTCTTCCGTCGCGGCCCTCCGAGCGACGTCTTCTCTTCCTTTCGCCCGTCCCCCTCACCGTTGTTCACCTTCCGCAAGCGCCCCATCGTCTCAACTACGACGCTGTCAACGTACTTCGTACTGTGGCGCTTCTCGCGAACGCCACGAAGCTTTTCTCTCCCTTTTACCTTTACGTATGTAGACTTCGCACCTTCGCAACCCGGCGCTCCATTCAATATTCTGCCCGACGCGTTATCAGAAGTACGCCTGCCGAATTCCCAATAGACTGATCCACTCCGTGGATAAGACTACGGGCAACACTCCGCTCTCTCACTCTCCTCTCGCTATGTATATCTTCATTCGTACTTCCTACGTTGCGTTGCCAAGTTTGTCCTTGGTGACGGAACCCTCGAAAATTTCATAGAGAATCGGATATGATCGTTACACTGTGAAGGGTACGATCAGTCGAGGCTTCACACGAAGATGCCGAGATCATTATTCACTTGCGAGGTTTTTTTCGTGGTGAGGTTTGATCAGGAATCCAGTTATGATATCCAGTCGTGAATTGACGCTAATCCACGCTCGCGCAATTCGACAACGCGATAAAATTTCACAAGAGACAGTCTAAAGCCGGCGGCACTTCATCCTTCGAGTATTAATTTCATTTCCGGATCTGTATTATCGCCGGTGATCCTATCGGGACGATTCAACCCGCTGCAGCTATATCAATTTAACCAACGTCCCGCAAAGCAAACCGCGAAAGCGCAGGGAGGGTCCAGAGCCAGTGATGGAGAGCGCGAAAGCGATCGAATTATATAAAGCACGACGCATTCTTCGACGGGAGAACAGAGATATTCGTGACCCCCGGCAGTTCCATCGGTGGTTCACGCTGTCACGCTCTGCGTCTGTCGTAATTCCATTCGCTACTATAATTTCCGGCTTTCCGGTTAGACAAGCAGCAACAGCAGCGGCTACAACGGCCCAGCAGAGTACGACGAGCTCTCGCCGCGCGACGCACACGTACCTACAGTTTACACCAGCGATCGGTTCGATAACGCTCTATGGCACGAATATATACGCTAACCTTCGCACGCTCGAACGATCGAGGGTGCGCCCCCCTTGCAACTATATCAACGGCCGACACACACGATCATCCACGTGCAGTTTTCGGCGCGTGTTAATTTTCGAACCGTATTGCAAATTTCCAGCTGGGCAAGCGACGTAAGATTTCAAACAGGGGCATTGTCGGGGACGTTCGACAGAAAACGTTTGGCTTCTCGTGTTCAATATGTCTCGGATATTAATGATGTGCCAGTCGTTCCCCCGGCCCTTTTTTTGCAAATCAGTTATTTACTGATTATCAAATACGATGAATATCTAACACCCAATGTCATCGCTTTCGGGATGCTTAGTTCGAGTGAAGCTGCTAGCAATTTACCTTTTGCCGGTTGTGACGAAGGAAACTCAAGATCTCGAAACTCTTGGATTGGGTTGCGAATTCTCGACTTCATTGGAAACAACGTTTATCGGAATTCTGGCTTTCGAACTGGTAATAAGATATCATGAAGATTGAATCTTCCGCAGTTGCTTCACCAATCATTTCCTTTATACTCATAAAGCTTGTACCGTGAGGAAGCACCCGCTGCAGCTTCTCTTCTGAGAAATTACAATTTTCAAGACGAATTAAAGAAATTACAATGTCTCAGACGAGAAACGGGAACCCATGCAAATGCATTGTTTGCAGTAGTTAGTATCGTTTGTCGTGGAGGAAACTTCGCGAGTAAACGAACTTCACGAAGGAACAATATGAACATTTCCGTTTCGCTCGATAAAACTAAATTTGCATCAGCTAATTGTCACATTTTTTTTTTAGAGAAAGTAATTTTTACATATTTTTAGAAAATTTCTGTCGAAACGGAACCTTGGTATAAAAATCTCGAAAATCGGTGGAATCTAATATCGGTACTAATCCATTTAACAACGGTATGTTTTACCACGAGGGTGGGGAAAGCTTGATTTTTGCTGCCGATCAAATTTGTCAAGTTACGATACTTTTTTTCCAACCTTGTTAAAATGACTACCTTTCTCGCGTTAGAGGGCAGGAATGTAACTGTTTTATTCCAGTGGGGATTAAAAATGTTAGATAATTTTGGTAACAATGCTGATTATTTCCTCTAATTGAAAGGCTCACGACACCAGATGTTCCATGTTCACAGTCATAGACCTCGATAGGTACGAGACGGTGCTACTATCAAGAGGAGCAGCAGGATGAAGGCTGTGAAGTTTCTGCCAGAAGGCTGCTGCGGCGCATCGATCGACTGCATTTTCCACTGGCGCTCGTAGCTCGACCGACTTTCGACAATCGCGACTACCGCAACTGCCAAGTGCCATATCACGAGGTTTCCTATGACGCGGACATTCCTATTCGTCTATATAGATATATAGTATATAATATATCTATACGAGCCCCCGAGTGCCTTCGGTGGATATGTTTGTCCGTCCGTTATGTGGACAAACTGCGCAACCTTCCTTCAGCTACAACTCGCTGTATTCTAGCTGGTACAACTGATAGATATGAAACTATATATAAACCCTGTTGGCACCAGAAGCTCTCTTCTTCCGTGGCTTGATATCGCAAACCGCGTTCCATTTCTGTGTTTTGGACAGTTTCGGCTGACGCTTCGCATAGATCCGAGCCGAGGCAAAACGCTATCCACCTATTTCGTTCGGTTTACAATCGTCGAGAGGGCATCGAGCGCAGACTCTCGCACCGAAGACAACCGCTGGGGATTCTCCGGTAGCGTTGCCGTCGAGAACAGTCGAAACTTCTTCATTTACGCCATACGAAACTCCGCCGTCTCTTCGTCGCATCGAATTAATGCGAATTCCGGCGAATCCCGTAAACCCGGAAATGCTTCGCTAAACATTGCTCTGCCTACAATATTCAACGGTTGAAACGCATCTTTCGTTACACTCACGACGAAGCTTTACCGTTGAGATTTCAATGCGAATACCTTGCGACGACGCGCGCTCGACACTTCGCGAATTATTCCAAATCAAAGCGAAATTGAGAGTGAAACTTGATGGCTCCCGGGGAAAGTTCCCTCGACGATCGGCGCGGAGAGAACCCCGACGACGTCTCTTTGCTCGCGGGTCTCTCTGGTATCACTCGAACTCTCGGAGATTCTCTCACGGCGCAACTATTCCGAATTTAAAATGGCCCTCGAGGCCATCAGCGAATATTAAACAGCCAAAGTAGCGTATCTTTTAATTGAAATTTCGTTTGCGTTAAAAGTCGCGAACGGTCGACCTGCGTCTGTCGGGAAGCCGATATTTTCAAACCGAGCGAACGATTTTTTTCCGTTACACTACAATGTTGTAAAGCAATTGAAAATATTGGCGTGTTCTACGAAATTCGAAGGGCGGTATAGTTTAAATGGAAGTTAATTAATCGAGTTAACCTGCCCGACGGTTCAATTACTCAAACAACGGATTTTTTCTCAAAAACAATAAGAAATCGTGAAGTGTTTTTTGTTGCATCGTTTGCATTGGAGCGTTCAGCGAAAAAAAAATTACCAATCCGGTATCCATGTCTTTTATTTTGAATAAATTTCGACACCTTTTTTTCGGAAAACTCCAAAGATACGCATATTTTGGTAAAAAAAAAATATTTCATTACCTCACATTGTTTTTGAGAAATAAAAAAATTGTGAAAAAATACGAATTATCAGATACGCATATTCCCTGAAGCACTTTGCTCCGGCAAGTTTTTTGATCTTTTTTTTTTGCGATCCAATCCCAAGAGCTTGTCGAGCAGACCGTTTATCGAAAGCTCGCAAAGGACTGTTTAATATCCGAGCAGTCCTCTGCCGAGAGTTCTCTTTAGCCCGGTGCATTCCGTGAGAGCCACGTACGTGCGGTATAGAGCGTGACTGAATAATCTGGTCTCTTTCAGCCACCAGACGTTTTAGGGCGGACAATAATCTCGAAGATGCTCCCGCTTGTGCGCTCGAACGGTGTGGGGCAGGCATCGTGCGTGCAAAACTCAGCCCGCATCCCCCGTCCGCGAGTGGAGTGAAAGAGAGTGAAAAATAGACTGCGCTCGTAGAGCGTGTCGTATCAAAAGAAATCCTTGACGGAGAATATAGTACGCGCGAAAGCCCCGCGCGCTCTCGCGTCTGCCGAAGCTAATACGAGAACCTTGGGCGCTGCACCGCCTACGGATAACACCGGGTCGCAGATTTATAACCGGATCACATACTCCATCGAACTTTAGAGGCATATTAAACTTTTTTTCCTTTCTCTCCTTCCTATTCGCCGATTTTTTCTTCTTTTCTTATTCCTCTTCGCTTCGGCGGTGCCTTCTTATTCTCGTTCTTTCTTCTATGCACGCCGCTCGACGCGACTACGGAAATCGTTGAATCATCGCGCCTCAGACGCTGCCGCCGTTTCGCCTCTGACACAGCTATACAAATGTTTCAATACTTTCGTTTTTCTCCCCACCGCCGGAACTTCCGGTTTGCAATAAATCAGAGCGTCGACCGAACGACTCTCGGGGATCAAAGATATACCATGGAATTTGTTAAACGCTCGTTCTCTCGTTATTTCTACATTATTACTTTCACTTTCTTCAGGTTTTCTCCCAAGTCGACATACTGTTCAGCATCGGTGGAAAGTACTACACGGGCGAGCCGATAACGTACAATTACATGGAGGACAAGATATTCGAGACGCCCCGAAACGTGACGATAAAGCTTCATCACCGTGTTGGAAAGTTCGTCAAGCTCCGACTACATTTCTCGTTGCGATGGATCATGGTCAGCGAAGTCACCTTCGACTCGGGTGAGTTGAAATGCAAAATGTGAAATGTGAAATAATTTTTTTTCGTCGTTAGTCAACTCTCGGACGGACTACGTTCTATATGCCTTCTGTTCATTCGAAACTCTCTCCGATCCACGAATTAACGTCGACATTTATCCGTCAAGCCCGACCCTCCGAATAAACAAAACAAAAAAAAAAAGGAAAACCGCAAAAAAAATATTCGCATCGCCGAATACGTTGTTCGAATCCCAGACCGGTGGTTCGATTAGTCGGAAAAGAGTAGAGACTATCCTCAACAGAGCGGTATCCTCTCGTTCGCAATTTCGCAGCGTCAATCACGGAAAAAAAAAAAATAATAATAATGATAATAAAATAAACCGTAAATCCAGCTGCAGCGGAGAGTTAAATTGATACGCCGTAATTGACAATGGCTTATCGAGAATCTGTCAGTTCAATGATTTGAATGAAGCGATAGTCAATGGTACGATTTATACTCGATCCGCGGAGGGTTCGCCAACCCCTTCCATCCCTCGCCCCTCCTCGACATTCGTTTCTTATATTTATACTTCGATCGCTGCACTCTCGCTGATGAGAGCAAATAACGAAAGCCTACAGAATGCATGGAAGCACACGAGTGCCTGTGAATAACAGAATTATATAATACATCGAAGTTATTTGCACTATCGTCCGTCGCTACGTACTCGCTTTGGTTCTCATCGCGCTGTCACAATTGAATAACGCGTCGATTATAGCTCGTAACAATGGCAATTATACGAAGCCGAAGCATACGAGATATACAATTTTTCGATACACAGCTTCATGTATTATTCGAGGAGATTGAACAAAATTTGATTGGTAAATTTTATAGCCGTCAGAGCTGTTAATCGCGAAATCAGTGGCAGTCAGTTTTTCCCGTCAATCTTCCATTCGCTGCGAATATCGCATTTAATACACGGGATTTGAGCATTAAACAGAATTTGTATGAAATTCAATGATTCTGCGGGCGAGGAAAATGCGTGGCGCGCATATTTCTTTTTTTTTTTTACTTTTCTCCCATAAAGTCAGATCATTTCTATTAAAATACTCGGCGACAAAAAAAAAGCGTGCGGTACGAGATTTTTTTTTTGTATGAATAAATAAACCGCTGCATGAATAAAAGCTCCCCGACGCTTTCGCTGTGAAATGAACTTCGGAATTCTTTCTGCGATGCGACAAGAGAGAGAGAGAGAGACACAACGTGGGATACACCCCCGCTAGCCTCGGTTGCTATATACCGAATGAAAAAGTTCCTTTTTTCGCGAGTGCCAGTTGCACGCGCCCGTAGAATGTTCAAAGTGTTTTACGCTTCTACCTTCTCTCGCTGGGGGCCGCGCGTCACACATAGACACCGGCATTCGCGGCTCGAAAGCAACCGCAAAGTCACCGACGAATTCCGCATCTTTGTACACATATGTATATAAAAATATATATGAGTTTATATTTACACATATATATACGTATATATTTATTGAGAAAAAGTATCAAAGAGTCGCAGACGGACGAAACGAAGATCAAAACACTTTCGGAAGCACTCGACCAAATAATCGAATTTAGACGAGCGTGACGAATGCGAATTCACATGAAAATTCGTTTCTATCCACCTCGCGTTCTACTATCAAATTAAATCTTTTCACATTTCACGCAAAGGATATTTTCTAATTGCGGAGTAAATCCTCAATTCGACGGTATTAAGTTGGTCCGAGAAAATGTGAGATGCAGAGAGAATTTCGAGCGTTTTGCAATGAGATCAAAATCTGAAAAAAATCAAGCATACGAAAGGTTTATTTTGCCCAATAATAATTCCAAAAAGTTATCAACAAATTGACAAAAAAAAAATCGAAAGAAACTACGAAGAAAAGAAATTTTTCGTCGTCCCTAATAAATTTCCATCGAATCGAATAAATGTTATTGCGGTTGGCAACCTCTTCGATGAAACTCGCCGGGTAATTGTTCACGAAAATTCAACATCCGGCGATGGTTAATGGGGAGCGCATGACAATGCCCGAGACAGCCGGAGCGCGTGGTTTGTCTTTCGAATTTGAAAAACAATTTCGCGCAAACGTGACAAAAGAAACGAACGAAAGCGCGGCGGGGAATGGAGGGACTGGAAATTTTATACTGTACATTGTACGCCGAGCTATCCGGCCAAAAGGTTTTAATTGGATTCACATTTCCATCCGGGTGAGAGCCGCGCGGCCTCTCTTGTCTAGCGCGCGCCTTTTCTCGTAGCCCGTCAACTTGTCAGGCTCGTTTGGTGGGATAAACCAAAATCGTTAATTCGCTATTCCCCTTATACGCCGTTTCGTCGTGGAATAATTTCTCGCAAATATCGGAATCTCACTCTTCCCGAAGCTCTTCCGTTGTCATCCGTAAAATAACTTTGAGAAAATTCCTTGCTTATGTACGCTTCGCGGGGAGGGAGGAGGCGTAATTGCGAGGACTCGCGAAAGCCAAGAGAGCATCTCCGCGCCCGATTCTCTTTGGCGTTGGAAGTCGGATTGTCGCGCCCCTCTTCCGCGGGTATGCGATACCCGCCCCCGCGATTGCTCGACTTCTCGTTAATAACCGAGATAGTAAAATAATGCCTCTGCCCCCCATAGCGTTAAAGTTCTTTCGTCAGGCCGAAGACGAAGGGAAAAGAGGAGAGCCCGCCTGATATGGAATAGGCGGCGATGGGGCGCTCTGCCTTTCCGCCTCTTCCGTTCCCCGATTTTCTCTTTCTTTCTTCCGTTCGCGGATATATTCGAGCCATACCCGACGACCGGAGTCGCCCGTCTTTCCCTTTATTCCGAGGCAGACATAATTGGACAGGGAAATACGAGAACACGAGGAGAGTTGACTATCCCAGCGACGAGATGCTTCTCTCGCTTCCTTCGAACTTCTTGCCCGGCGTGCTCGCGCGTTATGCTGCACCAGCATCGCAGTTCCGGGGGGAGTGAAGAGTTCGAGGGGAGGGTTGAAGGCTTCTCGGAGTTCTCTGCTTTCTCATGCTTTGCCCCTCGCGCCGCGTTCCTCGATGGTTTCGCTCGCTCGCACTTTCACCCGCCTATCTGGTTACCCGCCGACGTCGACGTCTGTACCGTCCGCGACGCGGTATGGGAAAGAGAAGCCTGTCGTAAAAATGATTCAGTACCCCGGGACACAACGGCCCGCCCGCGTGTGTACTCCGGAGTATAGTTGTGTATGATC
Source organism: Ischnus inquisitorius (assembly GCA_963924025.1). Classification (NCBI taxonomy): domain Eukaryota; kingdom Metazoa; phylum Arthropoda; class Insecta; order Hymenoptera; family Ichneumonidae; genus Ischnus; species Ischnus inquisitorius. The sequence goes on along the minus strand of OZ001245.1, from coordinate 4,546,756 downwards.
CTCGAAGGAGGGCGAGGGAGGGCTTTGCCTGGCTCTTCGAACCTTCGAAGTATTGTCCCTTCAGTCTGATATATCGTTTGTATCCTCTCGAAGGGTTGGTGGGATACGCCCTTTCGAAAAGAAACCAAATGGAATACGGGACGAAAAAGAAGCTGATAAGCTCAATACACCGGCGAGGGAGAATTCGTATAATTTTCGGGAAAAAATACGGATGCGAGGCAGAGGTCGAATTAAACGAGAAATGTATTTCGATATTGGTCGAAAAATCGGCGACGAGCGGCTGCTGTAACTAGCAAAAGGTTTGGCAAGCAATGTTACGCTACTTAGATTTGAATGTATCTTTCTTTTAAACAAAGTACTTATTTTTCGCGGAGGTCATTGGGAAGTGTTCGAAATTCCCTTCGAACCTCACGTTTGGCCGGACGGGCTGAACAAAAAAAGACTTCTTTTTTTTTCTCGGTAAAAAAAATCCTTGTATTCCCCGTATCAAGGCTTCATATGAATTAAAAAAATGTTTTTTCTTTCACGCAATCTCATCTGCCGTGCGTAAAAAGCTCGCTGTTGCGATGCAAAGCGTTACGTGTGCCTTCTTCTATCAATTAAGGTTTGTACAGGAGTGACCGGCTGCGCCTAAACGATATATCCAATGCGGAATGAATAATGAACGCGGAAAATGGGATGACGAGCACAAAACTCAGGGACCATTTGTCTCGCGCGCGTGTAGGACTCCAAAAATAATACGATAAAGTTAAATTTTCCTTTTTCAATTCATTTCCAACAGACTAATCGAGTCTGTCGAAAAAGTTGAAAAAAAAAAAAAAAAAACAAGAAAAAACAAGAAAGAAATAATGTCGTTTTACCTCTTGTCATTTGGACTTTTCAATAGCCGCAAATGTAATCTTTTTCGAGTCCTCGGTCGCGTGGGTGAAGAGTGAAAAGAACCAGGAAAATGTGGTTAAAAGAGGGGCGGGGCGAAGGGGCGAGGGAACGCCGGGGCGGATTGGAAAGTAGTCGCACAATGAAACCGCGAGACACGCTGCCGTTCTATCTAGAACGTTTCGCGGATACACCGGCGAGCTCTCTGGCGTTTGATTAAGCTTGGGAAAAAGGGGTCCAAGCGGCGCAAACGAAGTTCACGGTACATTTCCATTTCGGGCGGTAAATCAAAGAGCTTAAAATTGGCAACGAGAGAGAAAGGGAGATCGTGAGAGAATGGACGGAGGCGAGAGAGGAAGAGAGAGGTCTGAACGCGAGGCGAAAGGAGAGGGATAGAAACGACCGAAAACGCCGGGCGCGGCTGTGCCGAGATCAAGGAGTACATTAGTTGCATTTGACGTTGAGCGTCAGCTGCGGCTGCACGTGCGACAGAACGGACGATCGCGACGACGACGACGACGACGAGAACCAAGAGAAAGAGGACGACAAGCGCGAAGAACGACGTCGACGATGTCGGCCGTCTCTCTAAGCGCTGGTAAATACGAAACGACGAGACTAATAAAAATCACTCTTCAAAAAATCTGTCACTCTTCAAAAAATCTGTGGCTAAAATATATCGCATTTTCGATATATGTATTGTTGTCGATTTATTCGTTTTCTGATTGGCTGTTGGAAAATTCTGAAGTTGCTACTGATTCGACAGCAACTTCAATCGAACTTATGTTTTGATAAACGAATCGAATTGTGACATGTTAACCTTCTTTGCGTCGTAAACTATAACCCTCGCGGACAAATCAATTAAACCTCATTAGTAATCCTAAAAAAGGGGTAACGAAAAATACAGCAGGTTAAGAAGAAAAAAATTTACTCGAAAAAAACGTAAGTTCTGTAATCATACACTTTTAAATTTTTTATTCGACAACAAATTGCATTCTGTTCTCTTACAGTCCTCGCAGCAAGTCAGAGAAGTGAACAAAGAGAGATCTGCAAGTTATCGTTCGTGATTTCGTTTTGATAGACTCGTTCTTCTTGCTGCAGTTTTTCAATTTATAATAACGTCGAAATTACATTCGATGAAATGGAAAAAAATTAAACCCATCAAACGTCAAAAAGGGATAACGAAAAATGCATCAGGTGAAGAAAAAAATTTAGTTGAAAAAAACGTAAGTTCTATAATCATTCACTTTTGAATTTGTTTTTCGACGACAAATGGCAGTCCGTTCTTTTACAGTCCTCGTAGCAAGTGAGAGACGTGGAGAAAGAGAGATCTGCAAGTTATCGTTCGTGACTTCGTTTTGTTACACATCGTTCTTCTTGCTGCAGTTTTTTCATTTACAATAACGTCGAAATTACATTCGACGAGATGGACAAATATTAAACCCATCAAAGGTATAAAAGGGATAACGAAAAATACAGCAGGTGAAGAAGAAAAAAATTTACTTGAAAAAAACGTAATTTCTATATTCATTCACTGTTGAATGTATGATAGAATGAATTGAATGTTGATGACGAATGGCACTTTGTTTTTTTGCAGTCCTCGGACATAGTGAGAGAAGAGGAGTAAGAGAGAGAGAGAGAGATTAAGGAGGTTGGATACCTTAGTTATTTTCGCCTAAGTTCGAGGAAATTGAGTGGGAATTAGAAATACTTCTCGATGGTAGAAAAATCTGAAAAAATTCATGCATATTATAGGTAATGAAACGATTAATTCTGCATAATAACAATTGCAGAAAGTTATTAACAAATTGGTGAAAAAAAACTTGTTAAACAAATTAACAGTAACTCAACTTTTTTTTTAATGAAAATGATTTGTTAATTTTTTCTAAACACGTATGAATTTTTTGAGATTTTTCTTATTATTTTCATTTTACATACATTTTTTCCATATAAAATGAAAATGATAAGAAAAATCTGAAAAAATTCATACGTGTTCAAAAAAATGAATGAATCATTTTCATTTAAAAAAAACGTTGACTTACTGTTAATTTGTTTAACAAGTTTTTTTTTCACCAATTTATTAATAACTTTTTGCAAGTGTTATTATGCAAAATTAATGTTTTCATTACCTTTAAGATGCATGAATTTTTTCAGATTTTTATATTATCGGGAAGTGTCTTCAATTGCCTCTCAATTTCCTCGAACTTAGGCGAAAATGACTGAAAGGTATCCAACCTCCTTAAGAAAAGAAATTATACAGAAAGTATAAAAGAAAAAAAAATGGACTACTTTGATGAAATTGACGAAAAAAAAACCAAATCCAATGATATTGGAAACGGGCGTGAAGTGCGCGGTATTGGCTATCTATAGTTAAAAAGTTAATATCTCGTTTTTTTTTAATTCGTCAAAAAAGGGCCGTTTTGCAAAAAAGAATTTTCAGATTTGGGATTGGGCCACCGGTCGAAAAATTTCAAAATCGAAAAATGGGAAAAAGTAGAAGAAACGGCAGAAGGAAAAGTAGAAGGAAAGGCAGAAGAAAAAGTAGGAGCAAAGGTTAGAGGAAAAGTAGAGGAAAGGTAGAAGGTAAGGTAGAAAGAACTAGAGGAACGGCAGAAGGAAAAGTTGGAGGAAAGGTTGAAGGAAAAGTCGACGGAAAGGTAGAAGGTAAGGTAGAAAGAACTAGATGAACGGCAAAAAGAAAAGGAGGAGGAAAGGTTAAAGGAAAAGTAGAAGAAAAGGTAGAAGGTAAGGTAGAAAGAACTAGAGGAACGGCAGAAGTAAAAGTAGACGGAATGCTAGAAGGAAAAGTAGAAGCGAAGGCAGAAGGAAAAGTAGGAGGAAAGGTTGAAGGAAAAGTAGACGCAAAGGTAGAAGGTAAGGTAGAAAGAACTAGATGAACGGCAAAAAGAAAAGGAGGAGGAAAGGTTAAAGGAAAAGTAGAAGGAAAGGTAGAATGGAAAGTAGAAGAAATGTAGGAGGAAAAGTAGAATGAAAGGCAGAAGGAAAAGTAGGAGGAAAGGTTGAAGGAAAAGTACAGGAAAGGTAGAATGAATAGTAGGAGGAAAGGTGGAAGGAAAAGTAGACGGAAAGGTAGAAGGACAGGCAGAAGGAAAAGTAGGAGGAAAGGTTAAAGGAAAAGTAGACGGAAAGGTAGAGGAAAGGTAGAAGGAAAAGTAGAAGAAACGCACCCAGAAAAATGATTTATTTGAATCCAGGAAAAATGCCGGATTTATTTGAATATCGGCCAAATACGTGATCTATTAGGCCGATATTTAAATAGACTTTCTTTGATTCAAATAAATTTAGTTGAGTCAAATAAATCATTTTTCTGGGTGCGGCAGGAGGAAAAGGAAATATTGGATACGCGCGCGGAGCGCGCGATAATGGCTAGTAAAGGTAAAAAAAAGATGCTTTAAAGCAACATGAAAACAAAATCCAAGAGAATCGCGCAAGTACACCGAAAACACCAGTCGCGCGCTGCAAGGAGTCCAGTCGTCTTTGTGAAGAAAATAATGAAAATAAATTCAAAACAAGAGAAGTTTTGAGGAAAGCGCACGCGCGCGAATATAATTTATCCCGCTAATTCCCGTGATCTTCGCGGGACCACCTATAAAGCGCACCTCCTAATAATCCCAGCGAGATTATCCGCGCGTGTTGAAAATTATGACAATTTCATTCACGCAAAAGCCTTCTTCCCCGGTACAAAATTCCGTTTGGACAATGGAAATTCGTCGGAGTTCCGTTGAATTCTCGGTCTCACCGTGTCTCTTTAGCGACGAAAAATTACTCATCCAAGAGAATACGAGAATCGGTGAATTTGGTCCGTTACTTGACTCCTCAGCCATATAAAATTGACCAGAATATTAGGATCGTTTTTTTCCGTCAACTACAGAACTTTGTTCTTTTTTTTGCTTTGCGTCTCACGTCGTGCGTTCGCCCGTTTATTCGTCAGAAATGAAATAACTTGGGTCATCAACGGTTGAGCTTGGCTCTACTAGACCGGTCGCTTTTCAAACACGTAAAGCAAGTGTGCACTGTGCATATACATACATGCATTTTTTTTTAAAGGCACCGCCGCTGCAGGTGCACGGTAAAATGTCTCTACGTGATAGCCCCGCCAGGAGCGTTGCGAATGCTCAAGTTTCGTACGCATACTTTTTCTCGTTTCAGCCGAGACCCCTCGTGGGTTCACATTGGTTGCGAGAGGCTTCGCATAGTTTTCGTCGTACGAGCCGTACGCGGGAGCGACCTATTTTTTACAGCGCGAAGAGTTGATCCGTACGGCGGCCCGGACGCAAAAACGTACCAAACGTATTTCTCCACTTTTTCCGCAAGCTTTTGATAACCTTTCGCATATTTCACATTGAAAAAAAAGGGTTCAAAAGAGTTTCCGATAAACGCAGTCGCTTAAAAAAGTCGGAAAAATGTATGCCACATGGAAATTAATTATATGCAATAAATGGGTTCGAAATATATTATATATTTAATATATTTCCGCTCGGAACAGCCACGAATAAAGTTTGACGATAGTGGAAAAAAAAGTTCGAGAACGCGAAACTCTGCACTTGATCGTCGATACGCGGAGGTAAACATACCTGAGATGTGTTCATCGACGTCCACGCGATCGAAGCCCGCATTGACCGGGGTCGCATGAATCAACGTGGAAGAAACCCTCGGAAGCCTGTACAACCCTGTGATCTCTGTGCCATATCGTAAATCATACCTCCCTTCCCTCGTTCTCCTTCGGCTTTACCCACAGCGTGCAAAGAATGTTTAATATCAGATTTCATACGGGGAATGGGAAGAGGTCGAAGCTCGTTGCTGGCTGTGCATCCAGCATCACGGCAGCCAAGTAGATATAGGCGAACGGGCGGCCGGCACGTAAAAGCCGATATCAAACACGACGACGAAAAGCTTTGTTTCTCCACGAGATAATCCTGTCGGGAATTCACCGGGCCGCATATCTGCTCATCCCGCTGGTTGACGGGCCCGTGTACCGAGCCGCTCCCCGCCCGACGTCGCGAGTTTCCTCTCTTTTCAACCCTTTTCCACGTCCGTTTTATCCCTTTCTGCCTCAGCACCGCTGGTTTTCCTGTCTGACTGTCTGTCTGTTCCGAACCGACTGTATTCCCTTTCACGTATCTTTCTCTGCATTTCCATTTCTATGCCCGTTACTCTCTTACCGTTGTACGCTTTTGCCTCTTTCCGTGCGTTTTTTTCTTTGTTTTCTCTCTTTTTTTTCTTCGCCATACGAGCCACGCGCGTCTCGCACCGACGGAAACGGAAAACGAGAGTTTTCCACATCTCCGCTCTTCGCGCTCTCGTGAATCAACGGGAGAGCGAGAAACACGTCGGCGAATTTTCGGCCGGCTAAAATTCAACCGTGATTCGGTAGATGCTTCCATACCTCGCGAGATCTCGTCTCGCTCTCGGGCCTTTTATTTCTCACACTCGGCGAGAGCTTCCCCGGGCGAATGAATAATGCGCGCAAATGAGACGCGGGACGCGAAGAGCAGCGAAAGGGTCGGGGGAAGGGGGTAAGGGAGAAAATTTCGTGCGGTCGTAGGATGGGCTGTGGCCTTGATAAAACGGAACAGATGGCTACGCGCGCCAAAAGTATCCCGAAAAGCCTCCGCGCGCTTACGCGGGTCGGTAAATCGCCGGTAGTTTCTCTTCGCGAAATATTAATATACCCACGATCTTCAGTCCGCGCCGGCCGACGCAGCGACACGCCAGCGCGAATTCATTTTCTTCGCGCCATGGGATCTCGGGGATGACGTTATTATTGCCGCATTTACAGCGCTGAGATACGTTTCCTTACGAGCCGCTAATCGTGACTACCGCAAGTCGAGAGACGAGAGTCAACTATTCGAGTCAACCATTAAATTCGAGAAATATCGTTGAAAATTATGGAAATATGCATTGCGAAGGGGAGCGTTTTGTTTTTTATGTATGACCGTGCATGAAAATAAAAACACTCCTGTTTCCGTCGTGAAATTAATCGAGAATTGTTCATTCAGATAATTCGCGTTTCAAACAGCCGAAAAAAAGTGTAAAAAATTAATGAGGTAATTTAATTGGCAAACCTTTATTTTTAAAGAAAATTACTTTTTCAATTAATGCGAGAAGTGGCCTGGAAGTGTATTACCATTATTAATTTCCAGCCGAGGTCTCGTATGTTATAAAATAATATGAAAAAAATAAAAATTCCAATTCAATTTGTTCATTACATTCTCTTGTAATTGAATAATTCATCGTTCGTTGATGAGCTATTGAATGCAATGAAAGAGCAATGCGCAAAATTAATTTTGAGCTTTATTTATTATTGCAAATATACTTTTTTGTTTGAGTTGATAAAATTCTACAATGTTAATTGGATTCTCGATAAATGAAGGTCTGTTATAATTGTTTGCGCTAGACGTGGCGCACGGAAATTTCACCGTCGAGGAGCCACCGACGACGGAAGTGCCGGCTCAGAGTGACGTGTTTGTTGGTAAAGACGGATCCTCGGACAGCGGAGGGCTTCCGGTTTCCACGGCGAAGCACGACGACCCGACCTACATGGCAGTCGTGATCGGCGTACTTACCGCGGTTATCCTGCTGCTCGCTGTCGCGATATTTCTCATAGTGTCGCGACACAGGCAGCGCAAGTGCTTCGCGAGTCCCATGACGGGTAAAGCACCGTCTCATCTTGGTTCCACCTGCGCCACTGTCGAGAAGGGAGCGGCTCTCATGGCTTACACCCTCGAGGACGACGAGAGGTAAGTAATAGACGTGAACTACTTATCTATATCTTGTTTGCGATTTTTCGTTTCAAATTCAGTGATGCAAACAATTCGAATTTAATTTATTTATCATATTTTTCATTATATTATATTTATTCTTTAAATGAAATAATGAATATTATTTCAACATTAAATAATTTTCTTTTTCTTTTTCGTTGTTGTGCTATTTACTCGCTTCATTCTTCTATTCCGGCGATAAAAGTGTATTTAATGGACAAGCTGTAAATACCGTTTCGTCGGGGATCGATGTGAACGAAAGCCCAATATTCGTAAACAATGATTTCTCATAATTACAAACGACAACGACGTTTTGTTCGTTTAATTAATAAACCCGTACGCCGCCGGTAATGGGTTAAAATATCCGCGACCGATTCGACCGCACCGGCGCGGCCGGTGTTTGCTCTCGAATAATTCCTCGGCAATTCCGCAACGTGTTTTTCTCCATTCGCCATTTCTCTGTCGCCGATGGCCCATCCCGCCGATAGCGAACATTTGCGTACGCGCTATTTGTCTGATATGCATTCATTTGAACGCTCCGCGAATGCTCCGGACGATGTGTGCGCGCCTACGCGATTTTGATAGTACATTTCAATTCGTGGCTCTCGCGTGTGCACGCGCGCGTTTCGACCGCGTTTGTGCCTCAGAAGTTAAAGGCCCCTCCGGTTAAACGGGGTATATTCAATGAGTTTTCACGGTCATAGCGCCATACGCAAATTACGTATATTCGGGAAAAAATAACTTTCGAGACCGGAAGGCTTGGCGGTTTCATACAATTCGTAGCTAATTTGCATTACTCCTGCGGCGACGATCACCGTTTTCCGTTTGTGCGACTAAAGTCAAATTTATCTAGGGAGAAATGGATCACTGAATAATTAATTTGTCTCTCGCATCGGACGGGCATCGTTGTACAGTGCCGTCTCGTATGAAAATAATTAATTCGGAGCAATAATAATTATAATACCGCCCAATGAAAATTTTCTTTCAGCATTTTACAAAGCTTTATTTTTTAAAAGCGTCTGGATGCGTCAAGTCCGGAAAACTGTGCAACTTATCGCATCTCTCGATGACAAAATTGCGGCAACAATAGCGATTTCGCGTAAAGACTTTTGGCCGCGGTTGGAGCGAAGTTATGAAAAAAATCTTTTCAACAGATCATTAGCCGCGAGATTATATAAATCACGTCTGAGATACGCGGCAACTCTTCTGTGCCGTAACAACCATAGCCGCAGTTTTCATCGGTTGAAAGTTTCAGTTCACGTTCGACTGGCGAGTCTCGTCGCGGTCTTTCCGGAAACTGGTTTCTAATAAAGTTTTCTTCCTCTCGTTAGTGCGGCTGTGTCCAGAACGGAGAAAGCTTGTGTCCAATAACGGAAGTAGAAGCTCGGACAATGTCGAAGTCCGGCATCGTTCGTCTCTGCACATATATATATATATATATAGACCTCAACCGCTCGCACTCTCTCAATCGAATACTTCGTGATTCTCTCGGCAAAAGCTTTCGGCTGGCAACATCTCCATTGTATATCTATATATACATATAAATATATATATATAAACGTATCTGTCTCACTTTGCAGCTATATAGATCGGGCACGCGAGCTGCACTGAAACCTTTAATTCGATAACGCTTCAACACAAAAACGATCGACTTCGCGAAATTAAACGTCAGCGATTGCGGCGGAGGAAAAGCCGAGAAAAAGTTTGTCCATCGATACGCGACAAGAATCCGTACGAGCGGAGAACGAAAGTCGATCGCATCGCTATATTTCTTCCACTCCATATAAACTCTTCAAATTTATCTAAAGTGGACCGTTTATCGTTGATTCTTACTCGCTTCATTGATTTCTCAAGAATTCCGAAAACAAAATTCTAAAACGAATTAACGCGAGATTTGAACTTTCATAGTCAATTTTTTTTTTTTTTTTATAGTTTGGGTAATTTATCATTACTCAACAATATGTATTTGATATAAACATTTTTTTGTGCGAAGTTGATTCCGTCGGTAAAAAGAAAAAATAATTTCCAGGTATGCCGGTGGTTCTCTGCCGACGTTGCCGCGGGACTTGGGAAATCGTTTGCTCGACATCGTTAACAAATTGGACGACTATCAGGAGCCTTATCAGGCGCTCAAGTACGCGCCGTACTACAGCTACAGCACAGTGGTCATGGAGATGAAAGACATGATGCTGAACAACAAGGGCACCAGCATGAATCATCCGACAGGTAGGCGAATTGGAGTTACAGCGATAGGTAGAAGTGAGATTGAGAGAGAGTTCGAGATGGGGGCTCGAGACGAGGCGGCAGTTTGCTGTGATATAGTAGTGGGCCGTTGTAACCGTATATATTTATACGTGTGTATGCGCTATACTGCAAACTACCCTTCGCTCAGTCCTGACTTCCTTGTCGACAAAGCGCGCTCGCCTCGTACTCTCTGACCGCAATCAATACACGAGCGCGCACCAACACCGACAAATCGACCTTTGCTTATGTTCCGTCCCTTAGCGGTGTACGCGAACGGTGCAGTTGACACATCCTACGATTATGCGGTACCGGAACTCGGCACTGTGCCCCTACTGAATCAGGACAGCGTCGGCGGTCCCGCATCGTCGCGGGTCGGCGCAGCGTCGAGCACGAGCACCAGCGATCAAGAAAGTATCTTCTCAAAGGCATCCTCGCGCTGCAGATCGGAGGATAAAAAGGTATTTTTAAAAAATACATATAATTTTTCCTGACGCAAGGAAAACATTTTTTTGAATCTTTAATTTTTGTAATTCAACATTTTTCTCCATTTGCTTCCATATTTCGTTGGAAGAAACGAAATTTAAATATTCAGGATACAGACACAATCATCCATTAATATTCCCCCTTTCATTCAATTCCAATGTAATCCCGAATATACGCTATTTCGGAGGGTTGCCCATTCTCGTTATACCGTTGAATAAAATTTTTTTACACCGCTACCTTCGGCAAAACACCTCCAATTACACCGATGCGCTCCGGGGGGTAACGCGGTAATTGATTTAGAAGCTCGCACTCGTCGGCCGTCCGTTTCTCTAATTGCGCACGTACGGCCGACCCTCGTAAAACTAAAACCTCGCGTTCTCTTTTTCTCCTCCGCTTCCTTCTCTTATTCGCGAGCAACAGACGCGAAGAAATCGAGAGAGTCTTGTTGTACGAGTGCTCACGAAAAAATCGTAAAGTCCTTGCCGAGCTTCACATACACACGTCGGGCGAAAAATACTGTCCGAAAAAACCCAGGGGGTTGTTAATCTTTGAAGAGCACTGCCCTCCCCTCTCTCTGTATTCTGTGTGCCTCGCCACGTTTCTATGTTTCGAGCGAGGCCAGAGAGCGGAGTCTACCGGCGGATGGGAAGAAGGCAGGCATATCATAAATACTGGAATGTTTTTTTTTCGCCCCCTCGCCGGTACAGACCGCGGCCGAGTTACAGTTCCACAACGGCGTACTAACCCTTAAACGTGCGTTTCTGCGCGCGGCCAACGAGAGAGCGGAGCGGAGGGCCCCGAGCGAACGAGCGAGCTTTAAAATTAATAATTAAAATCAATATGGCGGTACGAGGCGACGTCGGAGGATTCGGTAGCGGAGAGATACGGTCGGAACGGTAGATACATCTCCCACGGGTCCTCTGTGCTCTCCCGCAACCCCGCAGCCTCTGGTATAAACGGAAATACCCGAGTGCGCGAGACGAGAAAGCGAGAAAACGGGGCAATAGCGTCCCAGAAAATATACGTACTCAACGTTTTCTATACTCGTTGTATATTGCCACCTCCCCACCCGCCCTACTCCCTTAGCAACCGTGTACCGCGAAGCGAAACTGAAAAGAGAAGAAAAGAAAGGTAATCCCTTCCATCCTGCGAGGTTCGCGAAGTTTTATGAGAAAAATACTTCGCCTCGGTCATTAGCTTTACAACGCGGATTAATGTCTTTCGGTTGGAGTAATTGTAGATTTTATATTTCTATTGGAGCGGGGAACGATTAACGCGCGGCAATTATTCGGTTGTTGGACTTTCGCGCCTACGCGGGGATTATGAGTAGAAGGATGAAATTATCAGACGCTGCGTTGAGTAAAGAACATGTTCGAGTCTCGTAGCAAAAAAGAGATGCTTTCAAAGCAAGGACACAATTATTAAGGAGCGAAGGATTTCTTTCCGGGGGATGGAACGGTGATAAATATTACCGGAGCGAAAGGATTAAAGTGAGGCTTTTCGACTACGAGGGACGAGTAGTAAAAGGGATAAATCGTTAGAGGCACTGACTCGATGTGCATTAATGAAATAACGAATCACTGACGCGACACGTTTTGCGTTGTTTCTCCTTCTCTCGTGAAAAGGGCGCGTTCGTATCGCGCTGACGTCGTTGCGAAGAAAGGTGCTGCGTGGTCTCGATGAGATAATTTTTTTTTTTTTTTTTTTTTTTTTCAGTAGAAACGCGTTGCACAGACCCTCGAGTTTGTATTCCTTCTTTTTTCGAGTTCAGCAGAGTGCAGACTCCGCAATGTCGAAGGGGATGAGAAAAATGTACGAGACCGCGCGGCACGCGCGCGTTGATGATGATGCCACTGTGTGTTTTCTCGTCACAATTAACGCTCCCGGTCCGAGCACCGCGGGGTGGAAATCCGTGAAGCGTGTAATCATGATAGTATTTCACGAGGGTTCTCCAAACCGCGCCGTGAAGGCCCTCACATGCGTGCAAACCGCTCGTTCTCGCGGATAGTATATCCAACGGATGAACACACATCCAGCGAACTTCATAACGCAATGAGCCGCAAGTCGCGATTTTCGTGGAAGCTTTGTTCGAGACTCTATAGAGAATTAGGGTGGTAGGTCCGGCACAGACCGGCCAAACGTGGGGTTTAATTTTTTGTCTCATTTTTCGAAATTTCGTTTACACCTTTCATTTTGTGTTAAGGAATGCAAAAGTAAAAAAAATCAAGTTACCTTTTCGCAGGAAGACCTTTTTTAAAAGTTGAAAAATAACCAGTAACTTTGTCTTTCCATCACCGATGCAGAATCTCAATTGGCCAATTCGAGACAAAAAATTGTAGTACTCACGGCTCGGTTCGAAACCGACGAATGTCTATTCGAGACAAATATCCTGCCAATAGCGACAAAAAGATTTCCAACCCCCGATCCGTTCGAGCCTCCGTTGATCTAACATGACGACTAACTGAGTGAATACGTTTCTGAAGCATGAAACGCGAATTGTCAGACGCGTGTCGTCTCAGTTATGCGGCCGTCATAGGTATCTGTTGCGGCTTGGGGTATCGAGTACCCGGGCTTATGTATACCAACCGGAGCCATTGAATCCGAGAAGCGAGAGCGAGCATACAAACAACAATAGCGCGCAGTCGAGGGAACGGCGCGGTTCCTCTGCAGAACCGAAATTGCTCGTCTACCCTGGGACGGCTGTTCGTGATTGACGTCCGACGGCTCTACTCGAAACAGTCAAAACATTTCACTCCGAGAGAGAGCGAGAGAGGGAACGTGGAAAATCCCCCCTACCTTCGTCCACGGCAGAGCGCGTGCACAGTACATACCCCGATGGCTACGGCACCCTGACGTGTTCCTGGCCTTGACGCATCGGGCCAACTCTCCGCATGCCAATCACCGCGAGCTCGCGCCGCGATGCCTCGTGAATCCCGAATATATCGAACAAAGGAAGACGAAACGAGGAGGGGAGGCGAAAGAGTAGTAGAAACGAATCCTCTTCGATACTTCCGCCCGAACGTTCGATGTATCGGCTATCTCGTACAAACCTTTCGGATTCAATCGCGGTTCATCGTTGACAATTGTATTATATTCGCGTGTCGACGAAAGCGGCGCAACGATTACTCGTTACGTATCCGCTCGAAGGATCAGCCGGTCACGTGGCTCGACAATGTTCTGTAATCTCGTCTATTTTTTTTTCTTCTTTTCATTCTGTTTTTTTTTTCGCTTGAGCTTGTTAATGACGTTAAATCGACGCTGTTTTCAAAGTCTCGCGATAACGAGCGCCGGCAAAGCTTGGTAATTGTTGGGACTGGAGCAAGAGCGCAGGAAGCAATAACCGGAGCTTTGTCGTACACCGTTGATACTTTCAATGAGAAACTATTTTCATGTCTTGGAGAAAAGAGGAAGAGGCAAAGATAGCGCGACAAAGGGGACTTCCGGAGAATTTGACACGGAAGCCCCTTCGGGGCATTGCAACGAGACTCTCCCGATCACTTTCGTCCCTTCATCCGCTCTCGAAGAGTCCGATAATTTTGGTAATTAAGTCACACGGGATAGTCGCCGTAATTAACGAGTCTTTCATTAGCCTCGCCGTTTCGTCAATACCTAAGAGAGATATTTTCGTTTGAGAAATGTCTTCGGTTAACGCGACAACGGGATAACGATTTGTTTATTTATTCCGTCGATAATAAACGTCGCTGTAATAACATCGATAAATCAGAAGACACGATGAACGACTGATCAATATATATAGGTTTATCGTGAATTCGTGAACACGGAGAGAGGATGGAACCCCCGCTGAAAGCCAGTCTGCCCACGCATTTGGTAACAACCTGCCGGCCGCTGCTGCCGATTCGTGTCTCGTCGAATTAATACGAAATATTTCGTCTGACCTTTTCGCCCCACGAATAAATTTATCGGTAGATGTTAATTATGTCTGGATATTATTATTTCTAGGGCTTGTTATAGCGTTACGAGAAAAAAAAACAGGCTTTGACTTTTTGTTTTTTCAATGCTTCATCGAGTTCGAGCGCGGTGGATATATGGTATACGAGAAAACGAGCGAAGCGAGGCGCCGCTCGGCGAAGGCACAGTGATTGGCCATTCGCTCGAGGAACGGATAAACAAGACATTAAAAACGAGTCTCGGTCCGGCATCCCAGAGATCCGACGTAGCATTATACCGTAAACTTCAATTATCTTTCGTCTCGTGAGATTTTTTAACGCTTATTCTCGTATCTGCCTGTAATTTCATCGGCTTGACACGCAATTGTGAGAAATCGTTTGAGGCTCGTTGCGCGTACGATGCGCACGATCGGGAGCCACGGGGATTGAGATAACTTAGTTTTAATTAATAAAATGACGTGTGTTGCCTCCCCTGGCTTCGTTCAACATGCCCGTTTCCAATCAGATGGAAATGATAAGAGTATCGGAAATCGATAATCGATTTCATCGATCAGCTCTCGTTACAGGGTGGCCAATGACTGGTCCCGATCCGTACGAACGACAACCAGACCGCTTCATAAGCTTGTAGATAATAATTCAGTTTGTACGTTCGAACTACGTCTCGATTCGATTCACTCGACGAGGAACGAACGCTCGCCGTATCTTTTCGAGTCGAAACTGCACCGCGATGTAGTATCATAGCGTGACTCTCGATCGTGCGTTATTCGTCGATGCCACCGCGTGGATTATGCCGAGCAGACATATTATAACGCATACAAAAATCGTGGACCGCACACTAAAGCGAAATGCATTATCGGTGTTACAGTCGCCGACGCAACAGGAGGTACTATCAGCCCTGAAGAGACGCCTCGAGCAAACGAGCGTCCCGCTCTTCCCACGGCATCGTCTCCGCATGCTGTCGAAGCTCGCCGAGGGAGCCTTCGGAACGGTAAGACACCACAATCCAGACCTTCCAATTCAATTACAAGATCCACGCTCTCATCGCTATATTGAAAATATAGAAAAGAAATGGGAAGGCAACTTAAAAAAAAATAGTGGACGATCCACAAGGGCATCGGTTACATCCCTGCGGGCTATTTTATCCCATCCGATAGGTCGAAAAAAATAGAATGAAAAAAAAAACCCCAAGCGTCATAAATTTCTCCGAAGATATTGTGGCACACGCGAGAGGCGCTAACAGCTCGCGAGAGATATTCGAGAGAAAAAAGGCTAGCGAGACACTCGTTAATTTGACCATCGTTATATCGATATCTCAAAGTCAAAAGGGCAGCTGGTAAAAAAGCATGTGCAAAAAATGTATTGGAAATATATCAAAATCGGCGTTTTTATGAATGATTAATATATTTATCATACAATATGGTATAAATATGGTGATATATTTCGATATATTATGGTTGTAATTTGCAATGACTTCTTTCCACGTAGGCATATACTTGTTATATCCCGAAAAAAATATTTTCACAAATTTCACAGAAACACAAATATAATCTCGTTAAACTTTGTTTTAAAACCTCGACTCGATAGATTAATCATTTTTCTCTCGAAGCGAAGTTCTTGTTCGGCAACATTCGCGTCTAACGTTCCGTGTGGTAAATAACAATCTTTTCGTGCGTTTAATTGGCGTGTTCGGACTGTATGGCGCTGATCGCGTGATTCCGTTATCGCTCCGCGAGAGCACCGCGTGCTTTTTCTCCCTCGACGTGTATACTTAGCGCCGACCTGGCACAATCCTGTTCGTCCTGTTTTTTCCCCTTTTTTGCGAAAACGTGATAAAAAAAAAAAAACGGGTCCCTCGCGGGTGCAATGAGACTGTATCGTCGATAGTCCAAAGTACGGAATCGAAATTTCACGAGACGCCCCGGTTTTCGCGAATGGGTCGAACACGCTCGCCCGATTGAACGTAGTCATGAAATCAATCCGCTTGTTGTTTCAGCGATATATATACTGGCGAACGCTGCGTTTATCCGAGCGCGAAGGGTCGGCCACGCCGCGCGAACTACCGAATCGTAACAATACGTCGATTAACGAAGTACAGAGGCGAGCATTCTTCGTCGGTACAATAACGCGCATGGGGGATACCGAGAGAGCGCGCCCGCGCGCCAGCATCAGCTATCAGAGAGCTCCTATCCGTTCGGAATGCTCTAATGCCGCTAATAATTCCCCTTTTGTTTCACATCGTCGGAGGGCTCGCAGCTCGCGAGGGTTCAGCGCAGCGCTCTCGCGAGCCTCGTCGCGGTAATGACGTGCTCGGGTTCCGCAAGCCCGGGGACCACCCAACTCGCGTAACGTCGATGCCAAGTCACACTTTCCCCGTGCGCTCTCTTCGCTGACGACTGCACGAATCGACAATTGTGCGGAACACAAAACCCATCGATCCGGCGCAAACGATGCGACTCTCGTGAAGAGGCAGTCGAGGAGATTCGTGTCGAGGCAGTAGGACCGGTACTGTCCGGTTAACGTGGGATTTAAGGAAAATATTTGTTTAACGGAGCAATTCCTTTATTTTGTTGAATATTGTTAGTAATTCTTGTCTGTGGTCAAAATCAATACGTTATTTTACGAATCCCGTACCGTTGCATATCGTCGAACTTGTAGATGTGAAACGAAAGAAAAATAGAGTTTAATCGCGGCGGTCACGCGGCGCCGTTATTCCCACAGGAATGTAACCGATGCATTTTCCGTGGGGCGTTCGTCACGTAAAAGAAAGATTCTTACACCTCGATCACGAAGCGATTCGGAGCACGGAATTGGAACAACGACGGAGGAAGGAGACGCGTACAATACACCGTACAACCACAAACCCGCGCGTATACACACCTTCCCTACCTTTTTCGCAAATCCGTTGGATTGTTTGCCCGGGGGGAAATGAAATATGACAATAGGATAGAGAAAAGAATTGCTTCGCTCGGCTTCGGTAGTAGACGAAACTCCGCGGAATACTCCGCTGTGTATTCGTTTGCCGGTCGGGAGGGCTGTGTTTTTTTTTCCTGCTTTGCATGCGAAAGCTCCGCTTCGACCGCGAGCGAGCGAGCGCGGGAAGCCCGAAAGCAGAAAGAAATAAGAAGCGTAGAGTAACGGAGAGAAGGCGGAGGAGTCTTATCTGCGAACGATTTCTAAGGAAAACAAATTATGCTAATAAAGGTATACGTGGCGGAAGCCGAAGGGATTCCGGAGTACGGCACCACCACAACCCTCGGCAAGAGGCTCGTTGCCGTCAAGTTTTTACTGCCGGAAGCAACCGAGAAGGAAAAGTGAGTATATATAAACGCCGAGCACGGCCAACGCTGTATGGAATATTGTAGTTGAACGAGTTTTGCATCCCGTTTCGTTACTATTAAACAGCGCAGTGTGTTTGCCCACCCCATTTACGGTGGGAGAGGCATTGCGCAATATGCACACCGGACGATCAATCGAGCGTGCTGTGAATACTCGAGAGAAGTTCCACCGGGAACTCGGCTCTGATATCGAAGATACAATGCCGATTCGTTTCGTTTTTTCTTTTCTTCTTTCCCTTTCGTTCACTCTCTTGCGTAATTCATAAGAGTCGTCGTTCTCGCGTGTCACCGAGCACTCGAGCGGGGACTTATTCTTGGTACTGCGATGCAATAAAAAATATTGCTAATGGGCGAAGAACGCAATTTCATTCGTTCGGTTCGGGGCGCAACAAAGTTCACAGCAATGTCGTTCGGTGCGCTTCCTATAAGAAAAATAATTTTTCAGTACATCATGAATCGAATAACGTCGATTGCCGCCTTATTGTATGGGGAATTTCATTGAATGAGCTATTTCACCTTCGTCTTGACAATATTTTTTCTTCAGATCGCAAAACTAGGGTTACGGAAAATCGTCGACGAAGCATACCAACGAGCGTTATGGATCAATGGGCGTATCCAACCACACATCAAAAATCCGCACGCATGAATTATGACGGGCCCCGAGTGTGTCCGGAGTTTGGCTCGTGGTAGTAATTTACTCTGCCCTCTCGGGCAGCGGTCCCCGCCGTTAAATGGGCTTAACCGCGCGGTTATATGCAAAGCGCGAGGCTCCAAAGCATGGATAGAGAAGGAGAACGAGCAGCGAGCAGCTTGTCCAGCCACAATTCCTGTGTGCCCGCCGCTCGTGGGCCGAAGAGATGGCTATGGCATCAAACCCGTAACGTTTCGGCCAATCGAATCCGTCAGCAAGTACGAAAGTTGAGCTCAACCGGCCGATTATCAAAGCCCGTTGATTCAGCCGTCAAAACCATCGGGAGCGTTTGTGTTTCCGATTTTGCCGTGAAGCTTCAGAGAGCTCTCGAATATCCCGGTTGGTTTTGCCGAACCTTGGAGATTCGGGGCGAGGGGGGTTGAATCTACCGGCCGATTTTCATCAGACGTTTAGCAACAGTATGTCGATAAGGAAAATCTTTAGCAGCTTCGCAACTCGAAGACTGATAGCCCAAAGCGTTCGCGATAGACGGTGGAAGCTTTTCCGATAAGAGATGTTTTGTTTTTTGTATTTTTCCTTTATGTATAGAAAAAAAAGAAGTCTTCTTTGACGGAAGAGCCAGAAACTCGGCTGGCCAATGGCTCGTTCGCCAGAAATCTCGGTTTCTCATTGCTTGGATGCCGCCGCGCTAGACCTACGGAGATAGCGTGAGCCAAAGAGTTTTGTGCAGACAAGCGCACGATGCACAAGAACTTTGGTAACGGACGCCCTCCGATTCCCAAAGGTGCAATGTTGGGCCGCTGCTGGCTGCGCCATTGGCCGGTCGGGGCGACGGCGGAGGGATTATCCACGCGTGTATGCAAGCCGAGACTCGGCGACGCGGGCGCTTCTATTATCGGGCTAGACATCAGAAAAAGGCTTGTTGAATTTCTTTCGAGGAAGCAGAGAGAGAGAGAGAGAGACCGGCCCAGGACCGAATAGATTTGCATACAATGACCGGGGAGATAGGGGACACTATGAGCGCGGGCGAGCGCGAGTTCGACGATGTTGGTGTCTGGTTTCTCCATACGTTGTCTTTGAAGAAATGGAAAAAATAGAGGACCAAAACAGAGGAAGGAAGGAATGCACGATGTTACAAATTTTCGCTTCCAGCGAATCATCGATGATACTTATCACAGACCCATTTGCTCCGTTATTGTGGACGACGGGACGAAAATAATAGTAACTCGCTGTTCTACCTCATTTACAAAAAATATTATTGTATATACAATTTTTATCATTTTTATATATTCTACAGATTTAAAAGAAAATAAAATTCGCCAGCTGACGAGTGTTGTAACGATGGCGACAAACCTTGTGACGAACATTAACAACGTCGCGACAGTCTCTGAGAGAAAGCTGTGATTAACTTGGTGTTGATTGTTGGCGAGGCATCGTCCTTGGTCCGTGTTAAAAAGTGACTCTGAAAGTGTTTTGTTGATTTTCTTTTTTCATTTTTAGATTACGCGAAGCCAGTGTTAGCGCGGAAGGTCGAGTGAGAAGTTGTCTATGTAGATGCCACCGTTTGCACGGCAGGGGAAGCAGTTTGCGGTGTACGAAAAGGCTCTGTCGACGCGAGATAAGGATGTTTTATGCGTCAGGCATCGTATCACTAGGCGCAGCTCCCCCACTCCTCGACACATTATTAAAAATAACATAGCGTCTTTTCAGCCCCCACCTCTCCATCTGTATAGTGTGCTGTACTTATAAAATATACAGATATAGCGCGACCAGGGACATACTCGAAGCCCCCTCTTTGCCGCGAAGGGTGCGCATATCATTTCCTTAACAGCCGATTTCGTGCGACGCTTCTTTGCCCTTTTACCGCTCCACTTCGCCGTCCCTCGCGCGCGCAGGACCCTCCGGAGTTCGTAAAACTCGCCAATCCATTTTCCGACGCGAAATGTGTCGAAAATTCGCGCCCCGATATCCGGGGTCCACTTGTACGCGTCTCTGTCGAGCGACAGTTCATTTTTTACTCGAGATAATGCGCTCCTCGCATCCCGCGATTTGCGGGCGAAGTTTCACTCGATCTCGCGACAAGAAATTTTTTATCATCGAAAATAAAACTTGTTTCTAAGTTATGATTAAATTCACCATAAGGGGCATTCGGTTAAAACATGCATAGGCTAAACATTTTTTGCAGTACCTTTTTGAAAATTCGAATTCGCCGATCTAATTGTGTAATTCAATGTTTGATCTACGTAACGTAATTAACAATCCAGTAATAGCAATCCCGTTCCCGTGATTGAGTGGCAGAAGTGCCAAAAGATTCGATACGTTTTTCTCATAAACGACTCTCGATAAAGAAAATGAAATAAATTAGCACAATCGGTGTCAGCCACTTGCGCGAAAGAACTTCGATATTGATCCCGAAGGCTCGTTTCATCTTGAAAAAAAAATATGTAAAAAAAATTCACGTCGTCGTGTCACTTCGGTTTCCCCTCGCGTAAAATTTCTTTTTTAACGGACCCTCATCTTAACGAGACTCCCACGACTCTGACGAAAGTCTTGATGAATCGCGAAAATCTCACGAGCCAGTCCGACGATTCGTATATCTCGCGCTGGAACGATCGCCGTTTATTTAATTTCCTTTTTTTGCATAATCGCACAAATTTTTCATTCTTGAAGGCATTATCATAATAAAATGATTCGACGTAAGTGTTTCGGTCGGTGGGTGTACACTTTGTGGCTGTTGACTTAGCCGATATGCCGGCTGGTCTTTGGCTATTTAGGAGAATCCCAAAACGCCGACGCCGATGAGACGATGAGCACGATGTGCTGTTTTGCATAGAGCCGCGCTGTTTGCAAACAGCCAAAAAGCCCTAGCCCTGCAGTCGAAGCTCCGGTAGGCGCTATTAGAACTACACGCAGGGGAGGGGCAAGCGGGCAGCCGGTGTTCTTCGCTCTCGTCGAGTTGCCCGGCATAGGTACACAACCGTAAGATTCCACGGTTTATGGTAAATCGATAGAGCCGTAGTTTTGTTAACAACGGCATTAAGCTATCACGCGAGAGTACCATTACCCAAGTCGATCGTAAGTAGACTGGAATAGGAGGGTTCGCAAGGGGGTGGGAAGGAAAATAGGGAGAGGACGCGGGGGATGCTCGGGCAGGAAGTAACATGTACGTACGTACGATAATACGTGAGTGGATATAAGTGCAATAGCGAAGTAACCCGAGCGAAAGGACGACCGAGGATCACCGCTCGCTCGGTGCTAAACCAGCTAAATCCCGCTGGTAGCCAGCGGTAAGCAAGAAAAAAGAAAAAAAAAAACGAGCTACACAGCATCGGCGAAATTGGCCACGATCTCGCGAATCGAATTACCCAATAAAAGAGTCGAGTATTCTAATCGAAACGAGAACTCGCGGGACTATCTTCCTACCCGAACGAATTTTCAATGAATAACAGAACGGGCTCTCGTACTCTGAATATTCAAGCTGCGAGGGGAATTCCGAAGGAAATTGGACCGGCACCAATTGAATAATCGATGCAAATCTTCACACTGAAGTTTTTTCTTTTCCGTTACTATTGATTGACAAGTGTTTGTCATTTTCATTATTGTTCACGGAGATACGAGTCGATTTCAGATAAAAATGATTCGATAACTTGGAAAAATGTTGAAGCGTTGCTGGATGCAATTTTTGTGAGTATGAGTATGTGAATCGAAACGGGATGCAAATGCTAAATATCGGTTGAAAAATCTACATTATTACGGCAATGTCACAAGCGAATGAACGACATTCTAGCAATGGAACAGATTGAGAAGTAAATCATTCATTCGCCGATGATCACGCAACGATAAATCCGTCCTGTCTCGTTATTCATTCAATTTATTTGTCGCCAGAATGGACTTCCAACGGGACGTGAGAATTTTGGCGGCTTTGGAGGATCGCAACATCGCCAGGGTCCTTGGTGTTTGCTGTCGCGAGGAGCCCTACTGCGTGGTAATGGAGTATCTGGAGCACGGTGATCTCTGTCAATTTCTGAAAACGCACATCACCGCCGAGGACGCGCATTCGATGCCGATAGGCGTTAAAACGCTCAGGTAAAATTCCCAATCGACAATGATAAATTCGTCTCGATGACATGAAAAAAATTTCGTACTGTTAATATCGAGTTATTCGAGTAGACGGCCGAAAATATTGGTAGAATTCAAGGTTTTTCCACGCGCCGTTCGGGTCTCTCAACTTTGGATTTTTTTAAAGTACGAAAAAAAATTAGACCGCAATGTTTTCGAAACATTGAAGTATCTTGAAAAAAAAAAATTCTACCTCATTAGCTGGACTCAGAATAATTCGAATAATTATTGAACTGCTCACTGATGTAACGATTCATTTCCAGCTTCGACTGTCTAATCTACATGGCCGCGCAGATAGCCTCGGGGATGCGTTATCTCGAGAACCTGAATTTCGTTCACCGCGATCTCGCCACCAGGTCAGTCATGCAACGTTAAAAGTTCCACCTCGTATCACTCCTATGACGCAATATTTTTGTCTCAATTTCTTTCGATTTCTCTATCGTGAAAGAGACCACAAGATCCTTTAAACCCGATCCCTATGCGAGCGTGAGGGAAGCCCGCGCAAACGAGTCTCTCCGATAGCTTCGTTTCTCCGTCGAACCCCATCCCCGTTCGTTTCCCCCTGGTTTTTCTCCTATCGCCCCTTCGTCACCCCCTGCGAAGCGTTTCACTTGCGAAAAAAAAAGAACGAAAAACTATCCGATGAAAACCTTCCTCCGGCGTTGCGCATCGTGAAATTCAATGAGGACTATCCGACGCGATAGCCGCGGTGCCGGATGAAGAGCGAGGAGTATCGATTTCCAGTCGCTAAATCGAATTGTTTCGGTCCAATGTGAATTTCCATAAACCGAAAACAAACACGTCGACCGGCAATGGCGAGGACAGAGAGTGCGTAGCGTGGCCACCGCTCGGTCTCCTTCTCTCCCTGCTCGTACCGCCAAGGATACTCGATGGGTTGGCGAACCGCAGGGGAAATCATCGGTCGATTCGTTGGCCGCGTTCACCTCCTCCCCGTTCCTCCGTCTCTCCCGATCGGTGTCTCCGCGTGTCGCCGCGTACGTATTGCTCGCGTACCAACGCCGTTTCCCAACGCAGCGCAACATTCCTAATTAGACGCGTGAGTCCAGCCTCGGACAGGGCCACCTGTCCCTTCGTTCGTTGCATATGAATACGCTCACAATTTCGAAGGGACAAGGGCTCGTGTACCACGGTACTTGCGCGAATCGCCATAGTTACATTGCGACAATCCCTCCTGGGTATATTGTTACAACTGGTAATATCGTTCGATGCCGAAACCGAACGGCGAGAATGTACGCGCGATTCGAGTGGAAAAATTACATCTGGCAATCGATGATTTGTCAAATTTAGTCATCGCGTTGCAACCCCGACGGGGCTTGTCCTGACGAGAACATTGGCAATCGATTTTTTTGAGCCACGAAGTCTTTGATAAGGATCCATTAGGTACCGAGCGACAAAATCGAACTAGATTTCAGTGATTGCGATACGTCGAGAAAAATTATGAGTCAAGGAAACGATGGTCAATTGGTTGAGGTAGCAGATTCGGTGCAGTTCGACCAAACGTGAGATTCGAAGAGAAATTCGAAGTCTTCTCAATGGGATAAACATCTGAAAAAAATCAGTATGGAAGGTGCTGCAACGATTGATTTTGCGTAATTATAATATCAGAATGTTATTAACAAATTAATGACAAAATTCACTGTTCGACGATTTACCCGGCATTTTTCTTTTCTTTGTATTAGTTCTTCGCGCATAATTTTTTTTTTTTTTTCGCGAAATACAAAAAAAGTCCCTTTGTCGTGGTGAAGCCCTTTATTCCATAAATCGAGGTTGTTTTACGTATAACAAACTAATGACTCAATTACCACTAACCTACATCAATATTCCAATTTCTGAGATAATTCAATGATAAATCCGGCTTCGTTGTGTCCAGAATGCAACAAGAACCGTTTTCCACGTCCCAAGCTCTCGAGCCAGGAGCGAGTCGGTAAATGACTGGTGAGGTGTCGAAGGGTGTTCC
Organism: Ischnus inquisitorius; assembly: GCA_963924025.1. NCBI lineage: Eukaryota > Metazoa > Arthropoda > Insecta > Hymenoptera > Ichneumonidae > Ischnus > Ischnus inquisitorius. The sequence goes on along the minus strand of OZ001245.1, from coordinate 4,522,382 downwards.
CACTTATCCCATACATCATAATATCGTCGAGAAAAAAAAAATCAAAATAAGTTCGATGCGAAGCCCCACCGGCATTTATCCGCAGAAAATGCAGCCGCGTCGGCAGTATTTTATCTCGGAGTTACCCGGCATTTATCCATTTTGTGTGTTCCTTTTTCATTCTTTTTCTTCGTTTTTTATGCATACGTCAACGAGTAATACGGGCGAGGAGTCGGGGTCGTTACCGTGGAGGCGAAGGTACCGAAGGGGGCGGGATAACGAGCCGAGCGAGAGAAGAGTAGACGATAGCAATATGAAGTCGAAACTTTTGCGAACGAAACACTGCGCCTAGAGAAGCTCTCGGCGGAGGATCGGAGGTGAACGAAAAAAGACGAAGAAGAAGCGAGATAAAAGCTCCGGCAGCCGAAGCCAAGGTGAAACGTTCGGGTTATTGAAATGTGGAGCTCGTCTCTCGGTGAATCGATACTACTGGCGTTTCATACGACGATATAATACCATATGTATATCTATACAGGCTTATAACCTTCCTACACGTTTGCGTATCCCACCGGTTATGTATTCGTCGAAGTCTACACGGTTCTCCATTCTCAAGCATCGGGAACGCCGACGAGCATCCGACGGTTTTCGTCGCGCAGTGCCTCTCAAACGAGAGCTCGTAAATCTCGACGGAAGAGACCGCCACCTCGAACGAACCGCCACACCAGACTGAAACGCGAATCGCCCCGTCGAAGCTTGCACATATATTCCGCGGATGAATCCGCGGAGACAGCGAAACTGTAACAACCGTACGCGAAACGCCCCTGACGGGGTATCGCCAGGGTCGCATCGACATTCAACCAAGGAGAGTGGAACGATTTCATATGACAATAGAGAATAATTCATTCCTCCGTGAATAGCTGAGATCCCGACCGCTGTACGCTGGAGTGCCTTTACGACCTATATACGGAGTATACAGGGACGCGCACACACAAGCGCGCGTTTTCTGTGTCTCGAAGTTTCGAAAATTCTCGAATGTCCAACGGCAAAGTGCACTTTGCAGTATATGATGCTGTTGCGTGTTTCTTTCCCCGGTACAACGAAAGAAGAGAAAGAGATTCTTACTGTACGCCGCGGGTTTAAGTGCGCCGGCCCCGGTGCATGCTCATCGTAAAATCTTCAATTAAGGAAAAGTTTGCCGTGCGCACGAAGCAAGAAAAAAGAATCCTCCGACGCGACCTTTGCGAGAAAAACCTTTCGGAGAAAAAGTCACTGTCCCGAGGAGACGTGAAAAAAATGTCGATTCATCGGGGATAAGCGGTTGACGGGAAGGAGGCGAAAGAAACAAAGCTCAAAGTACCGACTATGTTCTCTCAAATCTCGAATCTCAATCCCATACTTCATGATTTATTGATAATAGTGTTCCGATCATATAAAAAACAATCCCGGGTCCAAACATTGAACGTTGTAACAGACTTTTGTTATCACCGGAAAGAATATCAAAAGATTAAATTTTCTTCCACGGGCCCTTCCATTTGCGCCTGGTAATTTTACATGATCAAGACACCAGTAGGAATAATCATTGGTGTAAGATTCTCGACAAATTTTACATGGAAACGGCTTGCGAACGATTGACGCGTGGGAAACATCGCATATACGCTAGAAGCTCGCCAGACCCGTTCATTTTCATTTCTCATTCGGTACCCTCTCCGCTCCATTTCTCGCATCTGCGCGCATGCAATAATTCAGCGCTGAATTGAAAGCTACTGGTTCAATTATCGATGACATTCCTGTCGGGCCTTGATGACGGAAAATACGTTTGGCTAGCGGGATTCGAATGCGAATCGGTTACCAAGTAAGAGGGTTAACGGCTCGATCATCATCAGCTCTGTGTTTCGACAATTTGGCCCTTCCACGTATTAATCATTCGATTCGTCTGTGCCTCAATCATTCCGTTCGGCAATACGATTTCCCAGCTCGAAGTTTCGCTCGTACCATTTCCCGCGATCCGGTCGTCCTTTTAATTTAACTCGCCGAGCGTGGCACCATTTGCTCTGGTTTTTCGATCAATGCCCGATTCAACGTTCGTCGATTACATCGGGCATCTTTTTCCACCGCGAGGTGGCATCCCCGAGAATGGGTAATACCGGGCAAGAAAATAGTACCGAAAGTGCTTACGGCACCGCGACAAAAATGTTACCGCGTCAGACGGACAAAAACAAGTTCGAGATACAAATCCTCCCACGTCCCACTTTCACGCGAGCGCATGTTGGCGGGTTTTTGTGCGCGCCCGCGTACACGCACGCACACAAAGCCGACGGGCACGAATCCTTGTTCATTCATTATGCAATACTATGAATATTTGAGCTTTTCCACTAGTTCGCTTCCCATTGTGAAACGGGAAAAGGCGGGAGTGTGAGACTATGTGTAACTGTGTAACAGCGTATAGCGAGACAACGAACGCCACCGTTGCATGCATCTCGAACAACCGGGAATCCACTCTTCCGTTCATCTAACTCCGAACATTACCGCGTTCACAGTACGCTTCGAAATAAATGGAAGTAACAAGGTCGGACTAAAAATTGACGCGGTTTGTAACGAATTTCCTGAGTCTGGGGATCTCGAAAAACCGAGTGAATCGTTGATATTTTTTTTTCTTTCAAAAACTGTAGGAAGTAATTATATGACTTCTTTCTTGAAAAAAATTGGGCACTTCACAGTTGCAACTAGCAATTACAATACTTTTTATCTTTCCATACTTCGTATTGGATGAAAACGGCGTTAATCAACCAAATAGGGGAGAGCGGGGCAAAACGGCATACCGGGGCAAAATGGTTTTCACGCACAATGGGACACAATGGGAATGGGAATGGGGTAGAATAGTATTAGAGCAAAATGGGACAGCAAAGAAGTCTACTTCGATGGGATTTTCTCTTGTCCCATCTTGCCCTAATTCTATCATACGGGGGACTTTATTTGACCATTTCGTACCATTTTGCCCCGGTATGCCATTCTGCCCCGCTCTCCCGTAACATCGATGATTTTATTACTCCACAAGCGGATAACTATGTTTCGCTTGGAGAGCCATTGTATCGGGTCTCGAGCGAGTGATATTTCCGTCTCCGGAGTACCCGGGTACCGAGACTCCTCTCGTAATGCGAGCTGTGAAATATAAGAGCGTATCGCACGACAGTTAGCCGCGCAAAGCGACGCGGGATACGTCCTTCTGCTTCCCAGAATTCGATACTCCTCGACCCTCTCAGAATTTACATTTGCCATCGAGAGACCACCGGCCGGCGTATTCCTCATTCCCGGTGGATATAACGCGATACGTTTCGTAACTCTCGTTGCACTGATGATAATAATCATCGACGTAAGCCCGGCTTGTAACTCGCTCTCCATCGAAATTTCGTACAGTTGATTCTATACGGAGATATTAAATTCCACGGTCGACTACACTGTTGATTCCTCGTGTTTTCATGGGTGAAAATAATTGAGGGCGCGCTTACCGAAACGGTAATAACCCGATGGCGCACGGGTGGAGAGAGGGAGTATCGTTGTTACATGATCAAACGGATGATAGCGCATCGGATGGCTCCGTTGGCCGTTGTTAACCATTTCCTGATTCCTGCCAGGGCTAATTTCATTGTCGGGAGTGATGCGTTTCATAGTTTTGGTCGTGACGCACGGCGATGCCCAACGGGGATGCTCGCGATAACGCATATTAGTTTTGAAATCTGGTCGAATAGCGCGCGTTGGAAACAATACGCACGTTTCTGTGGCTAACAATTTCTCGGGGACTCGCCCCCTCGCCGATCCCGACGTTGATAGAGAGCGGGAACATTGGAACGCGATTCGAGCTTTCGCCGCGGGCTAAACCGCATCACGACCACCTAATCAACGATACTGACGCGAGAGCAGCTACTCTTCCCCGAGAGTCTCCGTGCGCGAGCTTCACCCGAGATTCCCCGAGCAACATTGCCGCGACATTATGTGTACTCGGTCTCTGCGGCGTGCGTACCGTATACGCATTGCGTACAATGTATACAACTCTCTCTCTCTCTCTGGATGCTTCGAGCGGAAACCCCGACGAAGTCCAATCAGAATGATCGATAAAGCAAGGCTAATTACCCAGTCGGTCTACCTGCGCGCATCTCGAATCTGTGTGCGCGTAACCAGATTTCCGATCGAAGCGCAAGCCCAAATCAATTGGTTCACAATCGTTTCCGTAAATGCGATGGGACTGTGGGAGGAACTCGCCGCGCACGACAAGCAGCATTATGTGTTATTCATTTCGCTCCATTCTGGAACACGAGACGCTAGCTTTTCATCGCTATCGAAAAAAATCATCAGGCCAAAGAACTGATAGCAGATTAAACTAATCTTTTTTTCTGTAAAATAGGTTTCAGGCCCCTCGGAGTGAATCTGAAAATCTAGGATTCAAGGAAGGTCCAGTACGGTCCGGCGCAACGAGGAATTTAAGAGATAGAGAAACAAAACGCTCAACGACACGAAACGACCAATTGCTGAGACGATCAATTTTGCATAATAATAATACCTAAATGTTGTAAAAAAATAATGAAAATATAAATTGTGAATTGTAAAGAACCGAATATTTGTAAGGAATTCGGCCGGAGCAATGTCGTTAACTTCGATGCCACAAGAAATTCCAAATGTTCTCGAGACGAGATTCCAGAGTTGAGAAATTCGACTGTTGAGTAAATACCGATATGACATGATGTCTTTCAGTCGCACCATTTGTGCATGAAAAACCTACCAGACAGCCGTCCATGGATCTGTAGTTCCATTGTAGAATCTTCACATCTTACAGACCGGTCATGCAGCTCTCGATATGCTCACCGAGATGCGAAACGAAAACGCGTGGTTGCATCGAATTTCTTGCCCTCGGAAGTCGTCGATACGCTCGTTCCTCGCGAGCGTCGGCTTGCCGAGCGCTTCGAGTATAAAGCACGCCTTGAGAATGTCGACCGCAAAAACCGCTGAACTGAATTTTTCGGTGAAAATTTTTTGCCGTTTTCTTCCACCGGTCAGTACCGACACCGTTCGTCATGACAGTGTATTTTTTCTTCGCTCGAGACACCGATATTATTCCAGAAATATATCGGCATCCTTCGCCGCGCCGAGGACTCGAGGAAGAAAAAAAAACTGATCATAAAGAAAGTCTCTTTCGATCCTCGAAACCCGCGAGGCTCAACCTCGCCGAATCTTAGATATAGGCGAGGCGTTAATAAATCGGGCAAACAAAACTCCGTCTCTCCCGCCGTTGGGGAGCGATTGCTCGCATCGGAGGGATAAGTTGACCTTTGAGGCACTGCCTGGCGTGTGTATATAGTATATATGCCACGCGTGCGGACCCTCATCCAATTTTCTTCATCGAACGTACGAAGATGATAGCCCCCCGCTCTAATTCATTTATAGAAGCACGGCTGATAAAACGATTCAATAAAGTGTGGCTCCTTTTATCCGCGTCCTCCGGCTCCATACCCCGGTCTCTCGCACGCTATAATCTCATTGAGTCCATTGAAAATTTTGTATCCATCGAAAAGACGAAGATTTCACTTGTTTTTTTTTGTTCACAGGAATTGTCTAGTTGGCAAAGCGTACCACATAAAAATCTCCGACTTCGGTACCGACAATGAGCTTTACGCCTCCGACTATTACAAGGTCGACGGCAGTGTGCCGCTTCCCGTACGATGGATGGCCTGGGAATCGATATTTTTGGTAAGCTAACTAGAAAAACTCGACCCAAGTAACTCCTCGAGTTTTTTTTCGAATTTTCCGTGCTAAAGAAAAATTACGACCAATTACTGAGCATAACAACGTGCAATTGTTGCAGGGCAAATACACGACGAAGAGCGACGTCTGGTCGTTCGCGGTAACTCTGTGGGAGATACTGAATTTGGGTAGACGAGTGCCATACGAGAATCTGAACGACGCGGACGTCGTCGAGAGCCTGCGCCAGCTCCATCGGGGAGCGACGAGCTCGAGCAGCGTCGACGACTGCAAGGACGAGGTTCGCGCGATGTTCGACTATCTTCCACGGCCGACCGCGTCGTCCAAAGACATCTACGATCTGATGCTCGAGTGTTGGCGTCGCGAGGACTGCGAGAGGCCGACCTTCCGCGAGATATCGCTCTTCCTCCAGAGAAAGAATCTAGGATACGCGCCGACTTCCTGATATTGAAATGTTAGTCTAATGAATCGTTAATGAATCAAGCAGAGACATCAGGGTTCGCTATAAAAATTTAACCGACAACGCACCGAACGTTGAGTTGAGCGCCGAATGCTGCATACAACGATGGATGTTTGATCCGCGACGGAACTTTGGTATTTTCCAAATTTTACATTTTTACTCGATTCGTTGTATCAATTTCCCGAAGATCGCTCATTATTTTCGCTTCACCCGGTGTGAATAGATTCGAGGGAATTTAATCGCTGTACCATTCGCTGAATCATCGTGACTCTCCGACAATCTGCTCATTTACAATCCGGTTAGATTTACCCACGAACAAGTCCAAAAAAAATGATCCCAGGCAAAGCGGTATCACGAAAATGAGGATGCAGTGATGTGTTCTTTTTAGAGTTAAATTTATTATCCGCTTCCGAGAATTTGGTAAAAAAACTACGAATTTGGAATTTACCCAGAACCCTCTCTTGTGTCTTTGCTCCGAAAAACTGTTGCGTTTCCTATGGAATTTCTCAAGCCTACTGGAAACGCGCGTTCTATGGTTCTCGATTTAGTAGAAGCTCCGAGAGCATTAAGAATGAATGATAAAACAGGTAAAAACTGGAGTAACAATGTTCAACTACTTGACTGCGCGTGGAAATTATAAATATAATTCTTGTCCGCAACGTACGTGACGCATCATCGCCGAATAAATTGTCGTAGTGAATTCGTTGTGTTCCCTTTTGCGCGCGTCTACGCGAGCGACGCGTCGAGAGTGTCACCGAGTATTAATCAAGCGACACTCGCGGAACGGCCGACGAGCTTGCGACAAGTGGTTTTGTCGTGTACCACGGTTAGAGAATATGCAAGAGCCACGGAGCTCTGTGCGCCGTTTCAAACGACTGTTTAATCCTTCGTCTGATATGAATATATAAACGCTGCACTCGCCGACTGCAGCAAAGCAGAACGCGGGGTAGCGGCCCGCTGCATAATGCTGCGTTGCTGCCGAGCCGTGAACGACAAATGGGGATTTTTCGAATGCTACGTTGATTTTCACAGTTAGAACGTTCGCCCGAGATTGATTGACAGAAAAAGAAATGCACGCGTGAAATTGTACGATTATGTAGAAATTATATAGAAATTTTGTTCTCACGGAAACAAAGATAATTTCATGATCATTTAGGATTTTTATTCCAGCATTTCCTTTTTCGGCAATGGACAAAAGTAATTTGAAAGAGATTGTTTTTGATCTTGAAGTGGTCCGGTACAGTCCGAGGAAATGTGACATTCAGAGAGAGTTCAGAGAAAATGTCGAGTGTTTCCCAATAGGATAAAAATCTATAAAAAATCAAGCATATGGAAGACGTTCGAAAGATTGATTTTTCGTAACGATAATTCCAAAGAGTTATTATCAAGTCGATGTAAAAAACATTTGATTCACAAATTACCCGGCACTACCGCTCGGACTACTTTAAAACAAATTTTAACACAAGTTCATTATCGGTTCCGTGAGCTCGAAATTCGTGTATAATTTCAATCGAGTATCGAAAATCCTATAAATGAATAATGCGTGAACATGTTTTTTTTTCTCAGAAGCAGCGATGTTTTTGTGACGCAGGCGCGGAAGAAGTTACATGATAATGCAATAATAAACATTCCTTCGATGAAGTTAAGCCTTGTCGGCAGAATCAACGAAATTTCGTGCGTACAATGAGAAATATCATCGCGCATTCTATTAGGTAAAATATATATTAATTAAAAAACAAAAACAAAAGAAAACGCTAACCGAGCTTCGGATTGATCTCGATCGGAGGACGAATCGGTGCGCACGGAGGAACGATAATTAGTACATAATTTAGTCTATAGAGAAAATGCGAGAATTTTCTGCCAGCGAGTTCGAACGAGGTAGTAATTGCTACATACAATGGCTATGACACATCATAATCATAACTTTATATAATAGGCGGGATCAAAAAAAAAACAAGAAACTAATATATTTATTGTAAATAATACGCGTATAGTCGTAGGGAGCGTTATCATTGTGAGACAACGAAGCTTTTCAAAGTCTCGACAGCGTCACTGTGGTTAAGGCGATGTGAAAAATCGACTATAGAATCCATTTACCTTGCAGCAAAAAAACATGTCATCTTCAGTTTCAACTTTTATTCGAGCGCATTTAATCGATGAAAATGTTACAAACAAAAAACTCACTAAAAAATTGCATCATTGGTAATTAAGCATTTTTTTCGTACCTCAATGCAACGAATTTCCAATCTATCTCACCATTTTTTCATATCTTGTTAAACATTTGCGAGACTCGCACATCGCCTTGTCACGATCTTTCCCGGTGCGCATTTCGAGAGCCGAACATTGTGCTAATTTCCTACATCACGCATCGCTATCACTCGATTCGACACTGAATATTTTTTTTTTACTTCTTTCGTGTGCTTGTAAAATTGCGATTATTTACGACGTTAATTGCGATTTTCGCAAAGTGTTAATTGTTGCGCGCGAATATTTACGACACGAAAAAAGGCAGGAAGTGAAAAGAAATAGAGAAAAAGTGTTCGAACGAATTATCGAACGATTCGACATATCGACGGGAAATTGCGTGAAATTATTTTGTGAACTAAAGGAAGAAGGAGAAAAATCCTCAAGACGAATTTGACGATAATTGTAACGAAGAAAAATTTTGTAGAGCCGCTTTTGCGGCATACTTGCTGGTTGGCAAGGATCTCTCGATCTGTATCGGACGAGCTATATTATTATACATATTAGCACACACACCATATCCAAACATTAGAGACAATGTTACCGTTACAATATATAAAAAAAATACTATTTATATAAATTGACGTAATGCTACGTGTACGGAGATGAGATAGAAACGAGAAGAGAAAACCACGACAACAAGAAACGAGAATAAGAACAAATGAAATTAATCGATAAGGATGTAGGTAGTACGGAAATTAGTTCTACGTATTTTAAGTATAAGCATAACGCTGCCTTTGGCTATATTGTTGCCCCCCCTTACTGCTAACGAGTAACTCACTTGTCTACTCATGTGATAATTTGTATATCTCAATGTACCTAATCCCACTTCGTAAGCCAATCGTTGAGAGCTCGACGGTGAAAAAAAAAACAAAGGTATATCACGCTCCTTTTATGGCTCCCGTCAATCATTCCTCTCTGTTGAAAAATCGATTTGCCATTTTTCGCGCGCGGATAGGTAAAATCTATTCTGTTTCGAGTCATAAAAAAAAAGATAATTGTTTCAGTCAAAAAATTATTTTCTACTTTGCGGATTTCCATAAAAATAACAAGCTTTTTCGAGAATCTCCCGAGTATCTTCGAATTTTAGGGTTGTATAATTATTTTTTATATTCGGACAAACAGTATCTCTGAACGTGTCGCTCTACGCAACGAATCTTATATGTTCACACGCTCGAGGAACCCTTGCATCACTACTGCAGTAATCGCTATACCTTCGACTCTGTTCCAGCATAACTCTGAAAATGCCCCGTATTCGAGATATTTTTAATCGCGTTGTTGATGTTTCTTGTGAGAGAAAGATTAAAAAATGGGATTGTCTAGTCGCAAGTTCCGAAGCTTACGTAGCACTTTTTATACGGTAAGAATAATTTGTGCTTGCGAATGCTAATTGGTAATGTGGGAATTGTCGAGGCGCGTCGAAATCCCGCTGGTTGGTGAGCTCTACGAAAGTCCATAATGATAAAAAAGAAAAATTGAAAATAAAATGAAGATCGCTGAATGAAAGCGAGCCGTAGTGATCGTCCATGTTTGCCATGCCCCCAACAACATGATCGACAATCATGCTTATCGCCTTGAGACTGAAGGATTTTTTTTTTGGATCCGTGAAATTTAGCGCCGATAATTGAGAGTTGAATTTTTAGCACATAATTTAAGGATATTAGCCATTTCGTAGCAAGCTTCGTTTTTCAGTATTCGTGTCGATCCTTGGTATTTAATTCGATCAAAAAATCGCGATGATGGAAAAAAAATGTAGCTTGCACTTAATTGATCGTGTGTCTTGCGCAAAAGTGTCTTGGGTTCGGTTAGAAGAGAAGAGACGAGAAGAAAACGTGGAATTGCAAAGCATAGGTTTTACTGCCAAAGACTGTGCAGAGCTCACCCGGCTATTACCTTCTAACGTTATTATCCTAATCGTTATATTCACAGAATTATTTTATACTAAGAACTGTTTATAATTTTGTATCTAATCTCTGTAAATAGCAAGCGAATTATGTGAACGTGTTTTAAAATCTAAGAAAGAATTTTAAGAACACACAATGACGACGATTGGATATAGATTACACACGAATATATATTTTAATCGCTAGCGAAGAGGAAGAATAAAAAGACAACAACGGAAATTGAAACTTAAGAAAAATGAAAACAAAACGGATAGATGTAATCACGACGATGTAATTAAATTTAGCATAGAGAGATGTAAAAGTAACGATGTACAACGAGATAGAGCATAAAATGTATTATAAATACGATCAATTACGGGACGAATCATGATGTATACATGTTACTCGATCGATCGGTAGCTGTATATATTATTCCGAGATTAGATATTAACTAGTCATTTACCGAAAAAAAGGTATTGCAAATAAAAACACGGATTTGGCAATCGGAAAATGATCGAAGAGACGCTTTAATTTCTACGATTAGTTTAGCAACGAAGATTCAATGAAAAAAAATTCTTTGAACGAAAAAAAGAATATTGAAATGCAGATTAGATGAACGAAAAAGTGAAGCAATAACACGAGGTGAAAGAAATTGAACATTTTCATACGAAATACAAGACATGAACTTTTTGTGATAAATCATTGCATTTAAAAGAGCAAAAAAAAAGAGTTACAAGGTAATGAGAGCAACGCTCCCGTTTGTGTTTTGCAATTGAACATTTCCATCGATCGTTTTAAAGTTTTTGGTACAGTTACTGTGTCTCATGTACTATATCCTTAAGTAGGACATGTGTTGTGCTTCGTAAAAGCGACACTACCGTAAGATTACGCGTTACCTACACTAAACGTTTCAACTCCGTAGGATAATATGATTATAATAACGAATTGTAATTGCAATAATTATGAGAGAGTAATAAAAACACACGCTCAAACTGATGAATGCGTTATTTACTTCGATCCCTGAAAGAAACTTCTTTTCGTATTTTCGTGTTAGCCGTGGAGAAAATACGTTTCGTTTGAGTTCTGATTTTCGTGACAAATGGAAGTAATTGACGAAAACTGATTTTTTATTTCACAATAGACAACTCGGTGGTTCGGTAAAAAGATCCATTTTATTTGTCTAAGCCAATTTTACTTTATCATCGTTAACAATAATTCCCGCTAATTTTCGTAGTTTTTTGTCGAATCTCGAAGTGGCCTTCTCGAGGGTCACCGTATTGTTGCAATGTTCAACGTAACGATTCACGACTCTCTTTCGCAACTTTTTCACAGCCATCTCTTCCTTGTCACCGATGATTTCGACGATCGCGGCTTTCCAATCGAATTTCTCGTTCTTTCCGCTTTCATCGTCAATCGTCGTCGACGAATTATCGGCAATCGATTCCTCAGATTTTTTCGTATTCTTCTTCATCGGAGGTTGTTCCTCGAGTTCCGTCGTGGAACCGATCAATTCCCGCTTTTTCGTCTTACTCTTCTTGCCGCTACCGTTTTCGATAAGGTCGGTGCCGTTCGCGGACACGTTACCATTTTCTCTGCTGATATTTTCGTTGTTTTGATTCTCAGCTATGCTTGTCTCTGGGTGCTTGGAGGGACTCAAAACCTTCACTTCCGAACTCGAATTCTTTTCACCTATTCCAACGCACAAAATCATAATCAGCAAAGATATAATATTTAACGATTAATCGTGATAATTCGTAAAATAAACCATGGAATGGCATAAACTGTAAACTAACGCATAACATTTCCGAAAAAATGAAAAAAAAATGTAATTAAAAAGTGAATTCGTACATTTTTCTTTTCTACGAATCTAAAAAAACGTATTGGTTAATTGATATTAATGAAAATAAAATAAAATTAATAATTCTTCGTGCGAATGCGCAATTGTTACGAAACAGTCCTTACCATTGGTTTGACTCTGAGTTTGAGTTTTTTCCGTGGATTGCTTGAATGCCGTTTCCATTCTCACCCAAACGCTATCCACGACCGTCATGTTAACTCTGTGACCCATAGCGCTGCGTATGAAATTTAAAAACTTTGCTTTCTTGCGCGGAATATTCTCATTGTTCGCAAGTATGTTCAAAAGGTTTCTCTCGTCTCTGCTCAAATTGGCGGCTGTGTCGAGTACGTTCCTTATGACGTTGATCCACGCCTCCTGCTTCTTCTCGCCCTTGTTCTGTCCCGGTCTCGCTGTATAGTTCTGTCCTCCGTATCGCTCGGATTCGGTTATACATTTTGTATGGGCAACGTATTCTTGTCCACTGAAAAAAAAAAATGAATGTTAAAGTACCGAAAACTTTGTAGTTGGGAAAAAAGTGTCTATGTCCTTTGATTTTACGACAACAAAACGAAAAAATGATACTCACTAAAAATCCTTATGACAATCGACGCAAGTCAAATTCTCGCCGCGTCGGCATTGAAACTGATAGTGCTTCGCTACTTTGGGCTTCTGCAGAGATTCTCCGCAATTGTTGCACGTAAACACCACCATGTTTAAACGATTTTTTTTCTCGCTCTTCAAATGATAATTTTTTTCGAAGATCGATTCTTTTTTTCACGATTCACAATTTTTTCGAGGTTCAGATTTTTTTACACGGATGATCGATAATAGTCCAAATAGTTCGAACAGAAAAGAACAAACAAAAAATGCAAAGCGTTTCCGAGATCGACACGTGTTGCGAGCAGCGTTCGGCGCGTTTAGCGTCGAAGAATTATCCTAACCTGAAACGTCGTTTACCCCAACCTGACCCGACTCGCCGTGTGTGCAGGACGACGTCCAATACGCTGCAATAGACACGGTGATAATATAAACTCGGATCATCCAGTCCGCGAAGCGCTTTATGATTCTTTATATCCACTTGAACAACCGTTTGACTTTAAAATGCGTTTATTAAATAAATTCGAAAAATACGATATTTCGTTTCAATGTTATCGTTTGATATATCGATCCACAGTCGCCTCGATCGCAGTCGTTGGAAGTTGCATCCCGCGTCCGCATGCCGCGAGAAACACTCGCAGTCAATATCGAAATGCGCCCAAACTGTCCCCGGAATTGCATCGCCCATTTGGAGCCGCTGATTAAAAATCATCTGCGAAGAAGTGCCCGTTAAATTTCCCTTTCGCACAATGAGACTCGGTAGTTGAGGTTTCACGAGATTTTTCTAGTTCACGCGGGTTTTTACGCTGTTTATCGAATCGTGCGCGCGTACGAACGTTCGCGGGATCGAATTTCATTGATAAACGCGAATGCAGTTGTTCCGAAGTGGAAGGTGTGTACTTGTAAATGACACCGATCCTCCCACGTAGGGTATGGCAAGCTCATGTTTTAGGTAAGAGAAATAACTCTGCACAACGCCGAGTAAATATCATTGTTCGCTATATCCTTCGATCGAGCGCCTCGATCCTTCGGAAAGAATTTGTTTCGACAGTTACGATTTACCGCTGTCCACGCTCGGTGCGCTTCCATTGTTTCGCAATTGTTTAGGTTAGGCTTCGTAAACATTTGACAGATGCAATAAATCGCTCGAACGTTTCGAAGCGAGAACGATAAGTAAATAACGCCGAGAGCAATTATCATCGTGATTTGTGTTAGAAAAGAATGGATATCAAAAAAGAATTCATTGTTCGTCGTTCGAATCAGTGAGTCACTAATTTTGTTCGAATTACTCGATTTTTCAAAAGTTTTAACACACAAATAGAATAAAGTTATATTCGCTACTCCGGAAAAAAAAAACATTTTATTCGAAAAATTCAAATCGAAAATTATCACATAAAAATTTGAGTACTTCCTTTTTTTTAAACATGTTTCTGAATATTTCTCATTTAATAGCAACGTCGATGAGTATGGATTCGAGAGGCCTAGGAATTTCGACTATGAAACGTATGAAGATTTTATGTCCGAGTACCTGAAGGTACTCGCGAAGAGAGCAAAAAAATGGGCAGAGTTGATAAGCGAGGGAAAGTCGTTGCAGCGTAGTATAACTATTAAACGATATGTACGAAAAGGCATTCCAGGAGAGCACAGGGGAATGGTGAGTTTACGATGTTTATTATTTTTTAGCCGATTGTACGCTCTGATTTTGCCATTCGTTCACTGTTGTATGAAAATTCAATACCACAGAGTGAAAAAACTCAATTTTTATCTGCGCAACGATCAATCGGTTTGACTTCAAAAGTTGCTCCGAAAAATTAAAATATTTCGCTGATAAAGAATTCTCATTTCTGCATTTTTAGAACCACAATTTTTTGTGATTTTCAAATTTTTGAGAAATTAAACTGATTTTTATGTAAAAAAAGAAATGATTTTTTTCAGCAATCCAAACTGGAGCAACTGTTTACAAATTTCATGATTTTTTTGTCGCGAAAATCGATATTTTTATGTTCATTTTACGAACTTAATTGCTTTATGTGAAAAATAAAAATTGATTGGATTAATTGATTATATAATATATAATGTGACCATTCACTATGATGAATTACCTTTGAATATCAAAGGTGTGGCTCGCCGTGAGCGGAGGCGAAGAATTGAGAAATGCCTCTCCGAATCTCTACCAGAGATTGCTGGAGGGACCGCACAACTGCCAGGTTGCCGACATTATCAAGACCGATTTGCCGCGAACCTTTCCCGACAACATATTCTTCAATAATACGGAAAATCATCAACACCAGCTCTACAATGTTCTGCTAGCTTTTGCGCACCAGAACGAAACTGTGGGCTATTGTCAAGTAAGCATCCGGTGAAAACTAGCGCGATTACATTTTTTTCTGGTGTACCGCACGATTCTAAGAATATCGAAACAAATTTGCTTTTTTCAGGGACTGAACTATATTGCAGGATTATTACTGTTAGTGACGAAGAGCGAGGAAACTGCATTTTGGCTCTTGAAGATGTTGATCGAAAAAATATTGCCGGATTATTACACGCCAACGATGGACGGATTACTCACCGACATAGACGTGCTCGCCGAGCTAGTCAAGTAATTTGACGAAAAAAAAATTATACCTCGCGCAAATTCTATTTTTCTTGTTTAATATTCTTTCATCGTTGTAGATTGAAAATACCGGATGTCTATCAGCATGTGACGAACTTAGGTTTACCTTGGGCAGTAACCACGACCAAATGGTTCGTGTGTCTGTTCGCCGAAGTATTACCCATAGAGGTGCGTATAATCGCGATCAATGAGATACCAAAAGACCGAACACGATCATCGAACGCGATGAAAAAAGAAAATGTATTTAACACTTCTCGCCATTTCCCAGACAACCCTGCGGATATGGGATTGCCTCTTCTACGAAGGCAGCAAAATAATATTTCGCGTCGCACTGACCCTCATCAAGAGAAACAAAGAGAATTTAATTTCCTGCCAGGACTTCGCGCTGCTAGCGGAATGTTTCAAAGAAATAACGAAGGACAGCATCGTTTTGCAGTGTCACGACTTTATGCAGGTGATTCTCACGCTCAAATAGTACACGAATAATTTGTTGCAAACGGAGATATTCTTAACGAATTATTTTTTTTGTTTTTTATTTTAGAGCATTTTCAAAGTACCTGGATCGATGCCGGGGAGCACACTAGTAAAATTACGCGCTAAGGTAACGCAAGATCGGATCAATCAGAAAGCTGCCAAGCTGGAGAGGTAGTACAACGATTCAATTACAATACCACCGTCGTGCTCTAGTCAATATATGGCATCAAAAAAAACCCACGATTCTTCATAAACTGATGAAAAAAACAACAACAGAAAAAAACTCAATTAATCACGTCCGTGTATATAACATATACACTAAATGATAATGTACATTTTTCCTACATAAGCAATTTTTTCACGATTATTATTATTACTATTATTACTATTATATAATGTTGAATTGTACAGTGAGATCGTTTGGGAAAACGATTATTGATGCTCATAGTTTGTAACGATTTATCGATACGAAACGGTTCAATTATTCGACTCGAAAGTTACACAAAAGTTTTATTGTTGTTCAAAGCGAGGAATAACGAAAGATAATCGATCAAATGATGAAACGATGAGATTGAAGTAAAGCAGGAATATCGTGTGATCTATTTATTGTAATTAAATAGAGAGTTAAGCGTTTTAGGCTTATACGAAAAAAAGAAAAAAACGAACAAAAAAATGGCCCGCTTATTTATAGACAATTATGTACATTGAAATTTGTTTCCTACAGCGAACGAAATTGATTCGTGCAAATTAAATACAGATAATATCCCCTACAGCTGTAGCACGCTTTATTGAGACGATTTTTCCAATAGATCTTTGGCCTCGTTGATTTTCGCCGCCAAGTAGGGCGAGCCGCCTCTGTCGGGATGATTGGCCGACATAACTTTTTTGAATTGTTCTTTCACTTTTATCTTGTTCGCCGTGGGAGATACACCCAAAATCAGACTGGCCTCGCGCTTATTCATTGTTGGCTCGAAGCCACCTTTGTAGTATTTACTGTTTGCCAGAGACTGAAAAAAAAAATGTTTACAATTTGTATTTAAGAAATAGCTCAGAAAATCGTGGAAATTTCGAAAAATTTGTGAATTTTTTTTTAAACTCGTAAAACTTTTTGTAATTCATACAATTTTCTAAAAATGTATGCAAATTCGCAATTACCTGGGAATCTAGTTTGGGCATTGATTTGAGGGCCTCTGCCATTTTTTGTGACAACGTCGGCATGGATCTCATTATATATCGCCCGCCAAAGCCAACAATGGCGATGCCTATTCCCGCGACTACCGCTGTACTTGCCTGAAACGCACATAAAAAGTGATAAGTATATTGTTTCCTTGAAAGTTAAAAATAAATTGAAAATCTTCGAGCAAAAAAAATAATTTTTCTGGAAACATCTTTCGACTGTTAAAAAAATAATCATGCAATAGCAAAGATGACAATCTTTATCTCATCGAGCATCGAAGAACTTAATAATGCTTCGATTGGAGATTAAAAAAAACATGTATGCTTAGCCTAAAATAAATCGAGTCTTGGACTGCCCACAATTATTAAAATAATTCATAATTATTTTTCAATGTAGAAATTTAATTAAAAAAACATATTTCGTGAATATTATAACCTCGAGCAAATAACCTCAAAACGCTCGCTTAATGCATTTCCACGTTGCAAATTCGCAGTGACATTCCTTGCGGACTTTAGAAAAACTTTTTTTTAAGTTTCGTTATCGCTGGTACATTGCGAAGAATAAAATGCGTTGTTATTTTTTATTGGGAGTTTTGACACTCGAATGTTCTATTCCGTCGAACATTTTCAAAGGCCGAATCGTCGAGACAATTCGCGCGAAAAAGATTTCTTATATGTATAATAAATCATGCGTTTTATCGGCTAAACGAACGATGTAATAATAAATAACATTTCTAACTCACCATTTTTATTTACAGGTCCCTAAAAAACCGTAGATTTTGAGTAACGCGTTCGCGCAACTGTGAGAGGTTGATTGCAACGTGATTTCGTCATACGCGCGCGCCTTTCTCATATCTCGAACCATGTATATATGCGCGAGCACGTATTGGCAGCGCGCGCCGTGTTTACGACATGCGTGCGAATTTGTTTGTGTGGACGTCCACGACAGTCAGGTAGCGAGGATTATTCGTGAGTTACCTAATGAATTTCTCTCAAATCGCATCTATAGTTTGTCACGTGACGATTCGTTGTAACTAAATAAGCATTTATAAATACGAAGGGGTGAGTAAAATTTTCGAAGTATCGCGAAGCGTCGAAGGGGAATCACCCTTTTGCCGGGGAACCGGCGTAGATTGATTAACAAACCGTTTTCGCCGACCGCGGTACCCGACGAGAGTGTGCGAGAGCGAGCGTCCCCGCGAGCAAAGCCCGAAGATCCGAGCAACGCACGCAAAACGCCAATCAATTGTCAAAAAAAAAGAAAACGTGTTGGTTAAAAACCGAAAAATTCGCAAGAACTAATCGCTCGTCCGACCGGGCGAAAAAAAATTCGTGAATACTTTTCAACCATAATTTATGTGACGCAACGTAGAGTCGTAGAGATCGAGAGAAAAAACAAAAGGAACAAAAAATTAAACATGGGTGTGCAGGACGCGTTGAGTTATGTTTTATTCACGAACCCGATCAGTTCCACCGCCGGATCGTATGCGAAAACTGCAGCCTCTGCAGTAAGTAATATCGAATACATAAAATTTTGATGAAAATTCTCGATGGATTTCGCTTGATTTTTTTACTCGACGACAAATCGATTAGTCTTCATCGGCGAAAATATATCGAGAAGAACGCAATGACACGACTGATATTCACAGTTTATCGATAATCGTGCATGAATAAAACGTGTTTAATGTTTATTAAAAGCGCCCCTGCGTGCTTGTCTTGCAAGTTTAACCTTTTTAGTCGCTCGAGTAGATATTCGCGCATATTTGCGAATTGGAACAGCCCGAGTATCGTCGAAACGGGCACAGTACGAACGTGACCGCAATTTCGATATCAATGAAAACAAACAAAAAAGAAATCATTTTTTATATTTTCCGAGTAATCGAACATCGATTCTTATCTATTGACGAGTTAAGCAGTGGAAAATTGCTCTGCAGGTAGTTGGTTACGCCGGGCTCAATCCGAGAATCGAATACAAAATGGTAGCGCCTGATCCTCTGTGGAAATTGGCTGCGAATTCTGGGCCGTACGTCAGATTGGCGGCGCTCAGCGGGGCCAGCGCTGTGGTTCTCGGAGCCATCGGCTCTCACAGTAAGTTTACATCCTCGATTTAAATATCGAACCAATTCCATAAAAAAATTACTTTGGTGTCGTCATCTTTTTTACACTGCGTGCAATGTTGCAGGAAAGTATCCGGAGGACAAAGGACTCGAACAGAGGCAGGTTTTCGAGACTGCCAGCAGGTATCATTTTTTTCATGCGCTGGCGATGATGGGCCTGCCCTTTTGCAGGGCTCCGTTACTGGTAAGAACTCAAACTTTGACGACTATCAATTTATCCGATAGAAAATAGTAGCAGCCTCCGATCGTTGAATTCAATGGAGATCAATTTCTTCGTGTTTTCGTAAATCTTGAAACCAATTTTTATTCTTTAGGACAAGAGTATTTTGTTCTGAACAGCAATAACGTAATGTCATCAATGTGAAAAATGAGGCAATTCAAAATCAATCGAATTTGATAAATTACCGAATATTTTGGCTCTTTGAGGCGACGTGATAAGACTCAGTCGGTAACGAAAACTGTAATCAATGCCATTTCCAAATTCCGTGAGGAAAAAGAAAATTGCGGTTTTCGGAAATTTTTCTTTTTTCTCATATTTACGGTTTCGAAATGGCACTAGAGCTCTTTTTACCAATCGAGCACAACGTGGCGTTTTGCGATCACCTTTAAAAATCGAATCGAATAACGAAAGAAAAGTTTATGAAAAACATTTTTTTCCCAACGCTTGAACCGCCTCGACGCTCCGATTAATTGTCAAATCTTGCGGCTTAAGGTGATATGAAACGGCCTTTTGCCCGTAACAAAAATTGTAATGAATGAAATTTCAAAATCATAAACATTTGACGAAAACCAAAATTTCTTCCCCTGCATCTATCTCTATACCAGGGAAACATTTTCTTTTCTTTAAAATATCTTTTTTCTCGCATCGCCTTAACTATTCCGTCAATAATTAATTGCAGATCGTAAAGTCTCGATTTTAATGCAATTCTTACGTCGCGCCGTAAAATCATTTAAAAAAGTATGACGACGGTGTCCTTCGAGTCTCGTAAACTTGCGTCGATTTATTGCGCTCACACTTGCTGACGTTTTCATTATTTTATTTTATTGACGTGTTTAAAATGGCATTTTTCCGATTTTAATATCGTAAAAGATTTTTTTTTCGGATTTCATAGCTAACGTTGCGGAGTTTTGTCAGTGAAGAAATTGTAATACGTGATGATTTCTGAATGGTAATAGAAAAAATAATGTATACATGTAAATGTGTTTCCATTCCAGGCAGCATCGTTCATGATTTCCGGAACCCTTCTCTTCTGCGGCACATGTTACTATTACGCATTCACCGGTGACAAGCGTTTCAGCAGGCTAACACCGATGGGTGGCACGTGTCTGATACTCGGATGGCTGGCGATGTGCATTTAAAATCTCGTACCGAGAGAGCTCATCCGCGCGTCGAATCTTTATCTTATATTCCACAATTTTGTTATTAATCGACAAACGAAAAAAAAGTAACACCCCTTCGACTACAGTTTATATTTGTAAAAAAAAAAAACAAACCAGTAGTAGTAAAAAAAAAGATTGCAAAACAATTACCGAAGATGTATCCAGTTGTACAGCGAGACACCGATCTCTTTAATCTGTAATAAACGATCAATGTTGGGATTTAATAATCGATTTTTCAGTACAAAATATATTCGAGAGATATTTTTGATTGTTGCATGGTTTCGTCTTATTTCGTTTTTCTTTCTGTTTCGTCGATCGTAACGCCCGTTTCATTGAGAAGGAAATTCCAAGGATAAACAAGTGCTTTTCGATTAATTAAAATGAACTTCATTGATGCCTAGCTGATCCATATAAATATAACTTTCGTTTAATAATTCCAGAAGGATTCGGGTGGGGATCGTATCCTCGAACCGTTTTACACGTTAATCCGATGCATGCCTACGACATTTTAATTTTTTTCGTTTTATTATTTCTTTTTTGTTTCTTAAATCAGTAGTTCTTTTTTTTTCTTCGCAATCGTTGAAATCGCAATTCGATAATTCGTTCGTTATCGTTGACGCGCTTCCGTCGCGGAGAATATCGTAGATTCTGTTTTTTTTTTTTTTAACATATGCACTTTCTCACCAATCGTGGCTCTTTATCACGTGGTTCAGAACACAGATAATAAAAATAATGCTATATCCCGTTTTATAATGGCTATACGAATAACATATTATCTATAAACATTTTTGCCGGATGAATTAACGGCAACACACTCGCGAATAATCGCCAGACCGAGGAAAATAAAAGAAAACAAATTAACAAAAACATGGGAATATATATTGATTTAAAGCGCGCGGCGGGGGCCAAATGACACGACGAAACGAGAGCCAACTTTAAACGGAAATTCGACTATGACCGTGTAAAAAAAAACAGTCCTCGCTACCGACGTCGACGAGTACCACGTTTTTTATTTTATTTTTCATTTTTTCTCAATTATTTCCTAACAACTAGTTTGGCAAGCAAGTTCTCCTTAATTATAAATATACCAATTGCAAACGATAATAATGGAAATCAGACCCAAACACCGAGTCGTAACGATCGCGTTTCGAAAGGCAGAAAAAAAAAAACGATAACAATAGTACAAATATATCTCGTTGAATCTGAATCGCCAAACTACCGATAGTTGGCCGGCTTCGGTGTCTCGATATATACTATATATATATATATTTTATTATTCCCTTTTCGTCGACGTGGAAATCTAAGATCACGAATGCGCGAGTTTCAAACGCAAAGATCACGATGAGGACGAGGTAAGCGACGGCGACGTCGATGTTGGACCTCGGTCTGGCGGTTTTCGCGGTGGCTTTAAGAAAAAAAAAGAAAAAAAAAAGAAACAGCACAGCTAAGTAAATTAAACGATGGGCCCTACATCTCGACCTACGAATAGAGGGGAGATATTAAACAATCATAATCTGGTGATAGAATAATCGCCTTAAAATTAAATATTACTATCGACTATGTATGTATAGAGAGGTGTTTGCACGTTGAGTTCGTTAACAGCGAGAGCTTGTTCTTTTTTTTTCAGAGCTTCCGAAGATCGAACAGCGAACACGAGAGATCGATTACAAAAGAGAAAAAAAAAAAAAGGGAAACAATGGACAATGAGGATGAACGATGACTCGACGAATGAAAATGGCGCGCGATGTTTTACGGTTTTAAAAATGTTTTTTTTTTTGCATACTGTCTACGGGACGTGATTTTTCTCAATCTACAATGAAAATTCAAATGGCGCTAATTTTTGGAGATGTTGCACAGTTCTTTGTCGGTTAAATGGATCTTTGATGTTTTCGTTTGTTTTATCTCGTGCTCGTTTGTTTGTTTGCTTGTATTTTTTTGCCTCCGGGCGCGTTCGGCAGAGGCGACAGATGACAAATGAATTCAATGACGACGATTACGAAGCGAGAGGTCGACGATGGAAAGAGAGTTAGAGATGATGCACGCTGATCACGAGACGCACCACTGATATAAAACTTCACTTATACCTAGCAAAACGTTCCTTCGACTTTTTTTTTCGTTTTTCACTTTTTTTTCTAGTTATAATTCCGTTAGTATCAGTGCTTCGTAGCGGTATGATTCTTCTTACGATTATCCGTTATTCATTTATCCTTTATCATTTATCATTATTATATAAAGTATTTATATAGACTTGCGTATATCAAACTATTTCGAGATAACTATTCATATTTACAGCTTCTGGTTGTTTGTTGTTGTTGCTTATCTTTTTCTTGTTTTTTATTCACCGTTATTTTTACTTTTCTCTCTGTTTTCTTTTTCTTTTTTATTATCGCAAATACACCGAAGAGGACAAAAGAAAGAGCCCTTTGAGGACCCGCGACAGAGCCCCGTCCCTCGTGATTCCGAGCCCGAAACGCGGGAGAGAAATCGAGCATTCGATCTCACTTTTTTTTCGCTTCTCTTCGTTACGTTTGCCTTAAATTTTTTTCCTTTCGTTCTTCCTTCGCCAAATCCGGTCGGGTGCGTATCACAATTCAAATTCGTTGGGATGAACGTACAAGAAAAAAAAATTAAAAAATAAACGCCAAACTGGAATTTATTTGCGGCTGAAATTAACGACGAGGAAAAGAATAAAGAAAGGTTGTTATAGTCGAAGATAACGAGATTGGAAATTGATTATGAAAAAAAAAAACAAAAAAAAAATTGAAATAAAACCAGTTTGAAGAACAAAATCGCTACAAGTAAATCGTGTCGTCGTTATTTTTCTTTTTGTTTCTTCGTTTGTACGACGAATTTTTTTTTTGCAATAACGCGCGAGGGACGATGAAATTTCAGCGGGATCTCTTGCAGTTCGTTTCTTCGTCGAGAAGCTCTCGGGCCCCGGGAGGGGGAGGGGGGGGGGGGCCGATTTTTTTCTTTCGTTTGATGACAGAGAACACAAAAAAAAGGTAAGGAATAAAGAAGAAATAACATGAAAACACAGGAGACGGAAGCCGTTTCCCTTTCTCCTTTTTTTCATATCTGTCCGTACGTTTCTAGGACAGGTGGAACGAGTGTTGGCCCTCTTGCGCGGCTATTCTCAACTTTTCCCGCATTATCTCCAACGTCGTGTAGTCCGGCAGTTTAAGGTAGTTGACGCAAGTCATCACGGACGGGAGAAAATCGTCCGTCTTCATTGATGTGTCGAAGGTTTTACGTACTATCGTCAGTGGTGGCGTCAAGCTCTTGAAACCTACGAGATACAAAGAAAAACAAACTGATTCGGCTCCTTCAATACCGAAACAACCCGATTTTTACCGAACTTTTAATTCTCTAAAATTTAATATACCGCTGCACATCAAGAGCTATTTTTATTTTTCCTTTGCGATCGGTTGCTAAAATTTGGTTAATATGATAGAAAAAGTGCTCACCACCGACGGGCAAACGCGGCGAACCCGTTACGAACTGTATGAATTGCCTCTGTTCCTCGCCGTTGTATTCCGACATGACTTCGAACAGGAAGCGTATCGCTCGGGAGTCAGGCGTGTAGCCGTGATCGGTTCGACAACATTCCAACAGCGTCTTGACGTCCCACTGACCGCCGGCCTGCGCGTGACCGCAAAATACTGCCTCGAGCTCCTCCGGGAAAAACAGACGCAGCTGACCGGGTGGAAACACCGATTCGAAGCCCTCGCGGAACGCGTCCATTTGACGAAATACTCCCTCGTACAGGAACCAATGAATCACCAGCTGTAAAACATCGAAATATTTAATTCACTTCGATACAAACGCTTGTACACAGACATTTAATTTTTACAGTTAAAAAAGGATCTCTGCTTCGTAAAAGAAACCCGGCGAATAGTAAATTTGTTGTTCTTCGGGATGATTCAATGGCTGTTGAAATAGCGATGCTTGATAACTAACCTTTATGTACTGATCCAGATTGTGCACTGTGACGGCAATCTCGCTTCCGCCTTTCCTGAGTTCAATGTTCTCGTATCCCGGCAACTCGAATACGAGACCGAGATCGACGATCGAACAACCATCGAGATCGAGCGACTCTATCAATTGGCATCTCTCGTCGTGTCTCAACGTTTGATCGCGTTCCAGCGCTTCCTTTCGTCGCACGATCTCCTGAAGCTTGCCGAGACTTCGATAAACATCGGGACACACCCAAGCGAGATCAGCGAGCGTCAACGATTGTTCCTCGCCCAGTAACCAGCGATAGAACGTTAGACTGAACGGCAAATCGATCTAATCGACGAAGAAACGAGATACAAACGGTTAAAATCAACATTAATCATCGATGGAAAAAAAATACTTACAATATTTTTTATTGGAGAAGAAAGTGCAAAGCACAAACTTACCATTCTCGAATCGTAGATCGCTTTCGCCATGAATTTTCCGAGAAACTTGAATTTCGTCTTGAGCTTAGCAAGATGCGAAACTTTCGTGTTCCACGGTATCGGTGTCGTGAAGAGGCCGTGTGGCGTGTTCACGTAACCGGCTTCCGTCGGACTCGAACTACCGTGCCAGAGCTCGAGATCGGCGCGTTGCAATTCTCGCGATACGAGGGCGTAAAACTCCAGTGTAGGTCCGAGTCCAGTACCAACCTGTGGGAATTTAACGCGTTTCATTGGATTACATGCTTTCGAACGTATTCGAGTCGCGTAAACGAAAAGAAAACCCTCTTTGCTGGAAACCCTTCATCAAAGGCGACTCAAAATTGTCGAAAGAAAAAAGAAAAGTTATGGCATGCAGAGGAAATTTGGCGTTACGTACCTCGTTAATATATTGCACTTCAAGTAGAGCCTTGCTCGACGCCAAATCTTGAATAACCTGTTCCGCCTGTTTGAGTATGTCCGTTCTCGATATAGTACGTTTTCTTCTCTCCAGACGCGGTGTAACGCGCTCTTGACTGTCCGAACCGGACAATTCCGGTGCGGAGTCGAGAAGTCGTTGCAGAGCTCTGTCACGATCGAACGACGTTGCGTACAGCAGCAATTGTCTCGTTTCGAAGGGAAACAAGAATGGACTAAAAAAAGAAAAGTTGAGTCAATGTCAAACGCCAGATACTCCATCTAAGAGCATAGAGAATTCTTTCTGTATTGAAAGTATTCGAGTTCAAATTATTAGTATTCAAAAAACATCACCGAAACGAAAAATTTATCAAATGGAAAACTCACCAAACAGTAGCGATCTGTTGCAACCACGACGGCAAATTGCCCGTCATGATAACAAGGGGATCCTGCAGTTGTCGGCTGGCTTTAGCGGCGATTTTGTTGTTTATGAAATCCTGAGCGGTAAGAAGTGTGCTGCTCTTGACATACGGAAAGAGAACGCCCCAGTGCCGATTGAGAGCGTGCAAAAGACGCAGAAGGCATAGGCCATCGAGCGAAGCGTCGGTTATGGTGACCGACGGAAGAATCGGCGATAGATAAGGTGCGAGAGGGCAACGAGGCGGCGGTACGGCACCCTCGAGCCAAAGACTGTCCTCTTTCCTCTTGGAGCTTATCTTTGTACTTTTTCCCTTTCCCTTGCGACTGCTGCCCTGCGAGCTCGAGCCGGGCTTCGGTGACGTCGTGGCTTCTTCCTCGGGCACCGGTCTGTAGTATATCGTGTGTGTCTGTACCCAAACGGCGTCGTGTCCGAGTGGCGGCTCGCTGTCGGCCTCCGCCTCCGAATGATCGAGTCCCGAACAGCCGAATTGTCGTACTGCCTGATAGACCGTCATGTTGAACGGGAGAACCTCGTCGCCGATCAAAAATTGCAACTTGTGCTTGGCCGCTTGACTTATGACGACGGCGGCGAGCGTATCGTCGATATCGTCCTCGCTGTTGTCGTCGTCGCTGACCATTGACTCGGCGTCTCTTATTCTGCCGTAACCGCGCACCATCAAGTAACGCTCGATCGCCTGTACCAACGCCAACGGATCGATCTTAACGGTGCCGCCTTTCCATTGCTTCAAATTGTTGCAATCGGGATGTCGTTGCAGGTTACACTTCAACTGATGCGTATTGAAGAACTTGAGAGCGCTCGTACCGCCGCGTCCAGCACCAGAGCCCGCTGGTAAATCGTGAACTTTGACGGGAAATTGTTCCAATTGCGCCACGCAACTGTTTAATTTCGCTACGAGAGCACCGAAAGCCCCGGGATTCGAATCACCGACGTGATTGTTCGTTAGGCCAACGTTCTCCTGCTGCAACGTTGATTCGGCGAATAATTTCCAGAACATTCGCAAACGATCGTAACGATTGCCCGGCGCTTCTGTCGTCGTTAGATAATTCAACAGAGCTTTTATGAGACCGCTGTAATTCATCTCGAACGGCGATATGTCGCTCTCGAGAACGATGTCGCGAAGTTCGGTTAACGCCGAGAGCATCTCTTCGAGTTCGTTCGACTGAAGCCTCTGTATCGCTGCCGTCAGTCGCGTGAGAACCGTCAGTGCCGGATGCGTGCACGGCGCGTCGTCCTGATATCTCGATAAAAATTGTGCCGCCTGTTCGCGAACCCAACCCTTCGCCTTGTCGCGATTACCGCCCGTCAGGCTCGGATTGCTCGGCGGCTTTGCCAGACTCGTCGATGAGCTCGAGTCGCGCTTGTCGCTCGCCGCCGACGACGACGAGGATTTTCTGCCCCAGCGCGCGGGATTCAAGTTACCAAGGAAACGACTGTTCTTCGGTGTAAAACCCGTGAACAATGATTCAGGCTGCTGGGCTGTTTGCTGTGGCGTTGCGCTTCCGAGACGTGAGAAACGACCCTTCTTGTTCTGACGCTTCCGTTTGAGAACGTCTCCGATTCTTCTGACAAAACAAAGGAGACTTTGTTATAGCTAATATTCGATCTTAATTTACCATGGATGCTACGAAATTCTTGAACTGGATATTCCCGGTTTTCCGTAGCAATCATGTTGATATTTTCCGGATGGTTTCGCGATAAGGAACATTGAAATTTCGGATGGATTCGACAGTTTACTTACAGATGAGCATTTTGTGGCGAATTCGAATCATCGACGGCCGTGCTCAGATCGCTTCTGCTTCGAGTTTCCATTGTTGCCGCGAGACTCGGTTTCAACTGACTCGTGGCTATTGTGCCGAAGAGTATGTTGCCGTTTGTCGTCGGCGATGCGACTGGCGATGTCGCGCTGCTCGAGGAAAGCGTCATTGTCGACGAGAGCGGAGTTGTGGATGGACCTGGTTGTGGGCTTGGCAATGATGTACCTAATTCAAAAAAATGTTTGCATTTTAAAAACAGTGTTTTGAATTATATCATTGACTGGCGATGACTTTAGATGAATTGTTTGTATTCGCGTCTCGCGTACGTAAGGTGTTGGCAGAGAAAAACAAATTACCAGAAGGGCACTTGGGTGGTGAGACACCGAGAGGTATGTCGGGATCGGCAAGTTGTCTTATTTGATGCAACACTCCCTCGCGATGAAAGTGCACACCGAACACTTGGGGCAAACGTTTCATCAGTATACTGCCCATTTGCAGTGCGCCTATGACTATTCTGAGGTCCTGCGAGGCGAGCATTCCAGCGATGTGCGACGATACGACTTGATTCTTCAATACGTCCTGACGAAACCGGGACGAAAAATATGAAGAAAAATTAATACTTGAAGGCCGATTCGCGCTATGAAGTAATAACTCGTAAAGAATAATTTTTTTTGTCTGTACCTTGAGAAGATCCGTAGAAGCATAATATACCATACGGAGTAGAGCACGAAGACATTTACATTTGACGGCTGGACCCGCTGAACTACTGTACACCTCGTACAGTACGGAGAATAAAGTTCTAATGAAAGAAACGAGCCACTCATTGGTCTCGATAACCGGTGGCACGACGTCCATACTGGAAGAAAAAATATAAAAAAAAAATTAGTTTAATGATCAAAGGCAATAAATAGGAATGATCAGAAAGTGGTTTTGGCGATTCGGTCGATCGAACGAACCTCGAAGAACACGTTGGGCTCTTGCCCTCGGCAGGATGGGCATTAACTCTGCGGAAGATGCTTCTCGCCATACCAATGTCTTCGTTTATTTGCTTCATCACAGTAAGATCTATCGTGTAAGTTCGTCCCAACGTCGAGAGACAAATCTCGTCTTCTCCATTTTGGAAGGCCATCTGTGTAACATTACGAAAAATGCATATAATGAAATCTCCGATAGTTAAACTTATATCACTTTGGTATTCTGATAATACGATATTTTTCTGTTTTTTTTTTCTGAAGAGATTCTCGATCAAGGTCGAATGGTAAACGCAGGAGGAAAGAAGAGAGAAAAATGAATTCCAAAGCCACAGCGTTAAAGATTTTAAATAGTTATAGAGAACATGTAGATAGTAACAAGAGGGATTTAGAATAGTCAGGTAATGTATTATACCTCGATAATTCTGGAGTCAATGGTGCTAAATGGATGGCAGCAGTGTCTCTCGTCGCGCCATTCCCAGTGGACCGTTTCCTGCTGATTGCTCGTTCTCTCCAGTAAACTATTTACACTGAATATACCATCGGTGGGCAACGGTGGCATCAACTCCTCGATTAGGCATGTTATTTCGAACCATTCTTGGGGCGATCGGGGCACCAGTTCCACGTCCTCCGTTTTAACTTCCAACGAACCCGTGAGAAGATAGCTCAATGTGAAAGCTATGTTTTGTTGCAGTAGCAATTGCGCCAAATCGGGACAACGATTTGATATCACAGAAAGCATTCGTAATACGGTTATGAAATTGCCGATACTGTTCACAGGCGGCGTTATCATCAGCTGCGAATATGGAAAGAAAACAAAATGTGTAAATGGAGCACAAGGTTGCATTCAAATTCTTCGAATCAATTGGATTCACATCGTATCCAACCAACTCACCAATTGTTGCAAATTTTGCAAAAGCTCCGCAGTTATTATTTTGTGAAGCATGACGGGATCGTGCTGAAAGCTATCGACCAAACGGCTGAACGCCTGACACACACACTCCACGCTCTTCTTGTCCTGATTCGCCAATCTGCTCGTGAGCAGCACGAGACTGTCGGCGACCAAATGAAAATCGTCGGGATTCAAATTTTGACAACAATTCGCGGTGATTGTCAAAGCGGCGCGTTGAGCCGTTATGTTGAAGAAATCGACGAACTTCAGACAAGCGGAAACTCCTCCCTGATTGATAGAAGAAAAAAAATCCAATGATTTACGAAAAAAACTTACGATTTAAAACAGGAATAAAGCTTTGATGAAATAAAAGACGAAAGGATAGAATACTTACGGCTTGTAGTATAGATTTGCTGTGCCTGCGCGAAAGCATAGCCAGCGCCGTGAGACACTGTTCGGCGACGTCCATGCACTCGATAGATTCCAATTTTTGGAGAAAAACCGGCACAGCGTCGACGACGACGGTCGACGATCTTGGCAGAGCTTCCATCATGTACGTTAGCGCACGACACGCGTGTGTCATTATCACGAAATTGTGCTCGATTCCGAGTAGATTGATGAGTGCAGCGACAACCTGTTTCACCGGGAAACCCGTGAGGGTATCCTCGTTTCCCATCACGAGTATCTCGCCCATGCCGATGACGGCTTGAAGCTGTTCGCCCTCGTCGTCGACGGCTTGCAAACCGGCCAAGAGCTGCTGCGCCTTGGCGGCTGTCAATTCGAATTCAAAAAGAAATTGTAAGTCAAAGGATCGATATTCGAGATCTGGAACTGGAAAGACAATTTCTTCTTTGCTTCTTCAAGAAAGTCGTTTTTGCGAACATAATTCTTCTCGAATTTTTTTTGTAAACGTGCTTGAAATATTCCAAAACGTCGAAAAAACACAATTCGAAAAAATGTTTGAATGTACGTGTTCGCGTGTGCTCATAATTTGACCTCATAACTTGAAAACGGTTTGAGATATCAAATAATTTATACCCCTTGTTGAGGGGTCGCGTGCCCTTATTTGGTCTAATTGTAAGCAAAATCTACGCAGTTACTCTGTTTTCACGCCATTTCGAATGGCATTGGCCCTATTTTCGCTTTCCAGTATCATTCGCCATTTCATTATAGTGTATATTTGGCTGCACGTTTTTGCTTTTGTTCTTTTTTTATTGACTCACCGGAACTTGCGCCCATACTACGATTGAGCAGGTGCTGCATTCTAGGACCGAGAGCCCCGAACACGTGTGGCGGCAGGCCTCGAGCTTCGAGGAGTGCTTGTAGTCGTCCGACCTCACCGTCATCGCTCTCGCTGTCGCCTGTTGTGCCGGACATACCAGAAGGACCTCCGCTTGCTGCACGGTCACGAGAAAAAAACAATCGATTCGTTACGACTCGCTGGATATTACGTCGAATGAAAAAACTTCGTTCAAGGAAGTGCGACTAGCTGTTACTCATTGCGAGAGGGAATTCAAGCATGGATACATTCAAACCCGCACTCTCGGTCGTATCTTATAACTAAAAATCGATTTATTAGTGAGCATTTTTTCAACTCCAACTCGAAGGCCCCTCCGATTAATTTTGAACTCGAGTATCGAAAGATTTTTGTCGGAATCATGAGGATTATCTCATCTGCATACATCCCTTGAGTTACGATTCAAACTGCAGACGTAAAATCCGCACAAAGTCCGATGAGTTAAATACTTTGATCCTTTGAATGAAATGCAATATACATTCATAAAAGGACGTTTCTATTTACGAAAAAACACCATCGTTTCCTCAACATCTTACACAGACTTAAACCGCAAAACGCAGAACTCGACTATTGATCTCTAATGATATGTCGGTAAAAGACCGCGAGAACCGAGGCGTTTCTAAACACAATCATTTCGCCGTGCGAAGTAAAGTTGTTGGACTTCGTCCACACTAACGGAAACGAAGTCTTCGGCGATATTAAGAATCCTTCCAAGCGTCATAATGCCTATAAACCAATTTATGTTTAACTTTATTTGCGTTAATGCACGTCAAAGCTCGATGCTCGAAGCATACTATTCGTTACATAGGATTTCTCACTTACGAGAGACTTGCTCATTCGTGCGAACAATCGTTGCACACACTTTTGAAATTGTTATTCATTTATCCGTTACAAAAGAATCTTTGTTCGTTGAGCGAACAGATGCGCTTCTATCGAGGGATAACAACGCTTTTGAACGAATATCGAGCGCGCTTCGCTCATAAATATGTACCCCAACTGGTACAGCGGAAAAATAAAGAATAACAATTGTAAAACTTCTCCGAATTAATAGATACGACGAAGCCTCGTGCCTTTGTGCGAGTCTTTGAAGCGTTTATGGGCCGTTATAGTTATTCCCTTAAACGGTAAATTTCCTCGAATAAAGGTCCAAGTACGAAAAGTATTGTGTGAAAAACAATCGACCGTGAATAATAGCCTGCCGTGCTGTACGACCCTAACCTGGATTGTGAGTCTTCATACCGAAAATAAGTGAAATTTTGTCGAGTCAAAGGATTATTTCGGTAAGTGATTCTCGACGACGCGCGGGCGTCCCCAAAATTTTCGTTGAAACTTAATGTAACGGAGGAAAATGTCACTGGCCATGAACTTGGACGAAACTTCGTATCTACAGAAGTACAACGCGTTGAGAGGATAAAATCAGAATTTTGTCCGTTGCGAAGAGTCAAGTTTGCAGTTAAATGAGAAAGTTGAACAACTAATTACGTTGAGTCGGGCGTTCAACGAGGTTCGAAATTTCGAAGAAATAAATCATCTCTTTCAAGTTGACGATCGATTCGAGTGTTCTACATACATATTTTACCCACTCATTAAACGTTATAAATTCAACGAAAACTTTGTAAATCGTGTAAAAAAAAAGTGTAGAAGAATAGAGAAAAGTTTCGAGTATTTACCTGTAGCGGATGTCGCGGTCGTCGCAGATTCCTCCTCCCCGGTCGTCGAAGTCAACTGACTTCCCGGAGCGGAGGACGATACAGAGGTTGGTGTTGTGGTGCTGTTCGTTACAGAATCACTTCCAGACATCACAACCCCTCCTGCGGCACCACTTTCCCCGGCTGCTTTCCGGGCTCGCGACGACGAGCGATGTCTGCGAAAAAATCGAAATAGTCTCGTTAGAGGAAATGAAAAAATCCATCGTCATTCCATTTTTTTCACTTTTACGGAATTCGTAATTAGATGCGTTAGTTTTGTAACCTCCGTTGCTTCGATTTTATGTTTTTCTTTTCGTTTTGTAACCTACCTGAGGCTAGAGCACGATCCCGTTGTAGATTCTTTCTTGTGATGCTTGCCGGATCCTTTGCCACCAGCAGCGGCGCTGCCGCTTCCGGTTATTTCCTTGTTTTGTTCGTTGCCGAGTTTGACCCGCGAGCGCAAAAGATGCTTGTGCGTTGAATGAGGGTGCGCAGGCTGATTGGCAGCAGCGGAGGCAGACACAGAGGGGTTGACAGTGGACGTAGCTGCTGTAACGCCACTAGTGCCTGCCCCGTCATGTGCCAACGCCCCTCCTCCGCTCTCCACAGAGTTGCTAGCTGCGTTACCCACTCTGATGCTGGACTTCACACCCGAAACTTGACTACCCGTACCACCGTTCGTATAATTGTTGCCACCACTGCCTTGAGATTTTGAACCTTCAATTAGAGAAGAAACAAAAAAGAAATATTACGAATCAGGAATAATATTCGATTGTGCGTTCGAAGAAATGCGATCTTTATTTTTCTTGTTTTTTGCACTTCTATCCGACATCTCGTCAAGACACCATTCGACACTTCACTCCTTTGCATTCGGGGTTTTGGTAATTACTGAGTTGTTATATCAGTCATTTAGTTGTCATTCAATTATTTACACGGAACGCTAGTTGTTGCGGTCAAAAACACGAATTTAACATTGATAACGTGCCAGAGCAAAAACTCTCGGGCATATAAAGCGAATTATCGCGAATAATTCATATTTACAGGAACGTATTTAATTTATTCCCACATTGAAAGGGAATGGTGCGGACAACGTGTGTGGTTCTTCTCAGGGTTACATAATGTTGATGAAGAACGCCCTTTTCTAGAGTAGGACGCGTGCATATCGATACGCTCGAATTGATTCGATTTTTTATTCGTCGAAACAGAAGCTATGTCTATGGCACGGCATTCAGGATTCGCGCGTAGGGTATTTCGTTAATTATTCTTCAAGCTTCTACTTTGTCCGACAGAAAAAACATTGAATCTCAAGGGGGGAGGTGCGATTTGATATCTGTGACCTCGGGATGCAGATAGAATAATCTACGCTTAAAAAAGAGATATATATATGGATATATAAAAAATATAACGACGAAACGCAAAAAAGAGAAAAGTGCAGATAAAACAATGTTTCCGATCTCTAATTCGTCTAATTAATTCTGTATCGACTGCAGTACGCATCCAACCCTTTTTTTCATTATAAAGGCAAAAAATATTGTTTAGGATAAATGAACGTGTAAACTTACACATGTTTCACGAGATTCGAGAATCCTCATACGAAAAACATAAATCTATCGATATATTTTGATACGCAACAGATGACCAATGAGAGACGCAAAGCTAACGCATCAACACCGACAACACATCGACAATGAGAACATTCACAGCAGAGCCAAAAATTCGTTTAAACAAGAACGACTAATGATTCAATAAATAACAACGGCATCACGCTTTTATCAGAAGTATTTACGATCTTTCCACGACATTTTTCTCTTCGCGAAATATTAGTCACGAACGGTTCGACAGTGTCGACGACGACGAGCGTATGTCGACGTTAATACGAACACGGCACGGCAGATCAGCGGCACAAAACCGCGTCGTACATACCGAGAACACGCTCGGCAACGATATGTAAACACAATCGGAAGGATTTTCCCGATGGCTCAATACACTCTCGATGAAAGAATATACGTGTGTTGCGTGTGTCGTCGAGCATCCTTATCTGCTCATTACAAACTTTTAAATTACCGTGCGAACATTGTGTTTGGTCAATTGATATATTCGCCGATCGTCGTCCAAATGTGTTGCAAGTCTCGGAGTAAATTTCTTGTATCTTTTTTTTTTTCCAAAGATTTGCACATGATTCGTGTGTGATTGCAACAAAAATTTCACGTAGATAAGAGATAGTTTGCGGAGAAGCTCAATTTCGGGTTTTTGGTGAGAATTCTTTTTTTTTCACAAGCTTCGATGTATTTTTGGAAAGATTGAGGATAGATAAAAATGTGATTGAGAGACGCGATAACGATAATATATAGAACTTTTCGTCAGCTTCTCAATAAGAGCTTACCTTCTTGATGATAGGTTTGTGTTGATATTGGAAAAAGTGCTTTGATAGCCGAGACAAATCCTTCCAGACATTCGCTCATCCTCAGGCCTAATATGAGTACAGTCTTATCTATGACTTTTATTTTTCATTATGCTAAGCTTTTTCTAATAACTATCTGCTAGAAGATTTTCTTGTTGTAATTTGTTTTTTTTTTTAATTTTCTTGTTTCACTTTGTATTCGAATGTTTTCCTAACTTTCAAACTACTCGACGACTTTAGCTGATCAATTTCGATGTCCTCCGCCTCTCTCCGTACACTGAGTTTACATCAAACGACGCTCAGACTCTCGAATACGTCGATTGAAACGCCGGTGTGAGTCGCGCGAGAATTTGTTATCTTTGAAAAAAAAAATGTTGTGCGCGCGCACACGATACTTTAGATTTTGAACTTTGTGTCGAATGCTTGCTCGTTTGTGTTCCATTTTGTTGTGTGAAAACTTTATTGGCAAAAAACAATACGATAGGAACGATCAACGGTACCTGTTTTTTTCAACCCCTCTGTTGTCCTCATTGCATTTTTCATGCAAATTGTTTGCCCCTTTTATTTTTAACTTTTGCGCAAAAGTTGAAAGTTTCTTGCATAAAAAACACAACTGGAAAATCAAAGTATAACTCTGTACTTTCCATGTTTATCATTATTTAACATAGAAAACACGTCCCTCCGAATGTAGCAACGACATGAATTATTCTGTGCGACGGACAATTTTTTCTCAATTTTCGGAAGATACAATCGAATTATAAATTTTCTTTCGAAAGTGGCATCAATGATTTTATCGAATTTTGCTTTTAGCTGCGAAGAACGACAGAAACGATTCCATAATAATTTTTAATCTCCTTCCCTCCCTTATATTTTGTCGTGGAATCGTCAAAGATCGAAGGCCTTTATCTGACGAATGAAGAAAGAAAGAAAAAAAAAGGAAATAACAAAAATGTACTCACCTCTTCCTCTCGATGTAGAAGGATGACTAGCGTGCCCCGAGCTCGTTGACGATGCCAAATTCGTGTGGGACGTCGATGATTTTCTACTATTGTAACCGCCCGTTAACGAAACGTCGAAGTTGCTCGTCGATCCTTGAACCGAACTCTGCGAATTTTGTGGTGTTCGCGACCGTGTGCGCGACGCGACGCAATCTACCGGAGCGGAATTGTGTTCCGTCAAGCTTGATCTCGCTGTACCACGGAATTTTGTACTTCCACCGCAGTGACTGTGGCTCGGATGATGAACTTTTTGCTGTCCCCAATCTGATTCTAAAATTTTACGAATCAATCAATTTCAACGCGGCTTCGTTTCCATTCTTTCGATCGAAATTCTTGACTAGATATTATTTCGAAATGCTAATCCATATCAAGATTTTAAGGAGGGTGTATCGTATTCATCCAAAAATGTTGTGATTTTGTTCAGATGCCATCGGGAAGCATTCAAAATTCTCGTCGAATCTCACTTTCATCTGCGACTGCAACGATACATCCTTCTCAAGGAGAAAGTCGCTTACGGAGCTTCTATTTAGACAGGTTTTTTTTACGAATATTGAAGGTTTAGTCGATTTCTACCTTTTTCGAAACAACAAAGAAATCATATCGACTGCCGTCGGTCGATCGATCATGATGAGTCATAATGAGATTTTTCCTAGTAGATTGAGTATTTTTTTTTTCGTCTGTGTTGGTACAAAGTGTGTTTAAATATGATTCTACTTACCCACTGAAGATCCTAGGCCACCGCCATGGTTTTTCCGTTCCGCCTTGGCTTTGGCCTGCTCGCCTTTGGAAGATGAATCAACGGATCGTCTGTGTGTCGGTTGATTGTAGACTTCGGATTGTTGTGGGTCGCCTATTGTCTGTTTGCGTCTCTTCTCGCCCAATGTTACCGCTACGGAGCCTGTACTCTGTCGTTTTCTGTAACCTGTACTTCCACTGCCCTTCTCCCTTAGCTGCTTAGAGGTGTCTGTTGAAGCACTGGCCTTCTCTACAGACCCCCCGGACGACGACTGATCTTGTTGATCTGCCATAGATTAATCGACGCATGCCACTATTC
The DNA here is from genome assembly GCA_963924025.1 of Ischnus inquisitorius. Taxonomy (NCBI): domain Eukaryota; kingdom Metazoa; phylum Arthropoda; class Insecta; order Hymenoptera; family Ichneumonidae; genus Ischnus; species Ischnus inquisitorius. Next base: position 4,485,538 of record OZ001245.1, on the reverse strand, counting down.
TGCCTGGAAAAAAGAAAAAAATCATAGATTATAATTAAAATTTATAATTTCAAATGAGAATACTCGAAGTATTTATGTATACAGCAACAGGACGTTGAATTGCAAAAAGTTTTCATCGCGTGAAATAAATAATTAAACTCCGAGAGAATTAAAAAAAGAAAAAAAAACAGATAAATAAATATCTTGTACAATTACAAATGGACTGAATAAAAATAATGATGAAAAAAAACTCCAAGCATTTGCTATGCGAAATCGATTATCTTCGATTGTCGAGAAAATGTCTTTTTTATCAATAAGATATTATCAAGCGTGATTATCTCAAAGGAGGATCTTCGCATTGAAGAAAAATGACTCAATTCACTATGGAAAGGAACGAGACGAATGGAATAGAGAAAAAAACGTTAAAGGAAGATAATTAACGTAAAGCAATTGATGCGTTAAAGTAGGCAACGAATCGCGCACAACGTTTCGCGATGCAAACGAGCTGCTTGATATCGACGACAAAAAAATCGACGATTAAACTATCTCGGGAGAGTCTTCGAAGCGCGATTGCACGAATCTTTGCGCTTGATGCGAGAGGGCTTTTGCGTCGTACGAATGTTGACGCGCGTTCGGTGATTTGTACGATTTTGTTGCAAGCGCAACCGTACGGTTGCGCTCGTGAATACGTGTTTCGATTTTTCGTGGATTGAAGACGGAGAATTTTTTTTCGAGGTAATTGGAGCTTAATCGAGCTTCAAAAAATAAGAACGAGTTTTATAAATATTTCAACGAGGAAAAAGATTTTCATTTCAATGGAGGCAACTTCGAACGATTTATTCTCTTAATTTTTAAAAACTAGTCCACTAAATATAGAAGTGTCTGAAAATTTTTTAATTAGAAATAAAGATCGATTTTTTTAATGGCAAAACGATTGTGGAAAAAGTAATTAGGGCTTGTTTAAGAAAAAAAAAAAAGTAGGAAACGTTTCCTTAAAAACATCGAGGCACAAAGTTTGAGTAACATTGATTGTTATCTGCATCTTTGAGAAACGAGAGTCGGAACGCAAAAAAAATAATAAAATTCTCTGAAATTTAATAAACGAAAATCAACGTATCTGAGAGAATTATGAAAGGTGAAAAAATAATGGAAACCAGGAGAATTATTTGTCTCGACTAACTTGAACTCTGATAGTGAAAAAGTTTTGCTAAGCGACGACCTTACACAACATATAACTGTCCTCTCCTTCATTAACGTTCGCGCGTTAGGTAAGAAAAGATTCCATTGATCAGAAGCGCTCGATAGGTTATAATTCTTCATTCTCTAGCGTCGAACATGTAGCACAAAATTTTCTGTACTTCGCTACGAACCGTACCGTCTTGTGCGAAAAAAAAAAAAAGATAAAAAACCAATCGAAGCATTTTTCCTTCGTCTCTGTTCTTTCGATGCACACAAACTCTGCGTAGGTTACCAATTGTCGAATTCAGCTGAACTTTGAGACTCTTCTGTGCGCATTATTTTACAATGGAATAATAAAAGATTGTGCGAATAAACAAAATATATCAGACATATTAATCGAACCGAGACTCCTTTAGAATTTACAATTTTGGCGTAACATTTGAAGGATTCTGCAGACGAACGGTTGAAAAACAAAAGAAAACAGTCTCGCACTCTCGTCGATGCGACGGAAAGATTCTTTGAAAAACTTGCAATTCCTAATCGAGACGATAACATTGGAAAAAAATTCAGTTAGATGAATCAACAAGGACTGCGATAGCTTTGAAATTTCATGCGACAATACAATGTGAAAAGAGAAGGGAGTGAAAAAAAATTAATTCTTGGGACGACGTTTCACATTATCAATGACATCCAGCGATTCCCTCGAGCTGTAGTCTGTTTTCTTGATTAAATCAAAACAAAACCTAATCGCAAAAAAACTCCATTGTCGAGACAGCCTATTTTCATTTAAAAAAAACCTTTCAGAGTTCTTTGACTTCTAATCCACGAAACTCGTTTGCCGTTTCCAGGATGAAACACAGACGAAACACCTATAAATACAATACTTCGATTCAGCCGTTCGACTTCGAGTCCATCAACGAAGAATCTGTCGTTTTCGAATCAAAAACGCGAATAACCGATGTCCACGAAAAAAAAAAAAAACCCCCCGAAGCGTCGACGCACGGACGCGAATTTTTTTCATTCCGACACATTTCTCGAAAGATCATTGAAACACGAAGAAGACGTAAAACGAGGGATATCGAGCGTTGCGCAGATAATGTTTCATCTCCGCTCGATCGAACGACGAGATAGCGATAGAGCTTGCCGAGGCTTGCAACAACAACAAACAATGTCCCGCGAGTAAAGACAAGTTCAATACATAAATCATCGTCCCGTGCGTTCCGACGATAGCGACGTTTTTTTCCTCCCAACAGGAAAAGAAAAACCGAGCGCAACATCGTCGAAACTTCGGGAAGTTTCTAATGGGTCGAATGAAAACCTGAAAAGCCTCACCGAACAGCTGTACTTCACGAAAAACCCTCGGACTTTCCACACGCTACTGACAATTCGCGAGGTCCGAAGGTGGGGGAGTCTCAAAACAGAAGATTTTCACGCCTCGTGCGACTCGCCACAACTCTGTACTATCACTGTCTCGGGGTGTGCGGTTTTTCCGTTTATCGTTGTATCCCCGTTCTATCGCAATCGAACGAAACCCGTAGGTGGAACGAAACTACACAAAGGCCCTTGCTCACCAGCCGAGCCGAGATCGAGCCACCATTTGCTTGCTGGTAAAGTAATGGAGGACGAGGTTGGTGCGTCTCGCTCGTACTCTACGAATCTCGTCTCGCCGTCCCTCGCCTCGCAGTCACACACGAAGAGTTTCCACACAGGCATACCGAATCTTTTTTTTTTTTTTTTTTTTTCAACTCTCCGACTCTATCTTATTCTTACTCCGTTTCGCGTTAATCGTTTCGTTTTTTTTTAATTGTTCTTGTCGAACATTACCGAGAGTGAAAAAAATGGACGATGTTTCTAATTTTTTTCTTTCCCCGACTTCGAATCGTGATTACGGTCGATTTCGCGTTTTAACGCGTCAAACAAAGAGGCGGACGATGCGCGTAAACGATTTACCTGAATTTCGTAAAAACATGCTTGGTGCATGTCGAGCTTGTGCGGAATCGTCCTGTCTTTCGGGAGCGCGGGAGGGAAGGGAAGGTAGACGCAAACTCTACGCACTCGATGAAAAACAAGTGAAAACAAAAAAAATACACAGACACAGACACGCAACACCGTGTTTCTTTTTTCCTTTTTAATACACGTCTGACCAGAAAAGCACGACGACGAGGAACTGGTGGGCCTACGTCTGGGGCTCTTGCCCGTGTGCTCCCCTGCGAGGCCTCGAGAGGGAACAGTTCGTGAAGCCAACAGTAGAGCAGCACTCGTCGAACTAACGAAACGCACGCGTATGTTAGGATAGGACGTTATGTACGCCTATGCACGTATAGAGACGCGTGTGTGCGTTTTCGCACACACATCGAACATACGGTTCTCGTATCGAGGCGACCCAAAGCACAAGTAGTTACTATGTGTACGTACATGGAGAAGTTCAACTCCATATAGCGGTATGCATGTGTCGGTAAGTATGGGGAGTTTGCACGGGGAGTGAGTACATACGATTTGTGTGTGGGTGAGGCACCAGCCACCGAATCACCGGAATGCGTCGAGCTATCGGAATCGGGTTGGTTAAGGATTCGGAGGCCGGGAGACGCTCCGCCCCCCTGCCCCCCCTCACGATGAGCACGAAAGAAAGAAAAAAAATAGAAAGAGAGGCAAAGGAACGAGACGAATACAAACAAAAAAAAAATGAATAAAAAAAAAAGCCCCGACGTCACGGCGAGTCAGCGAGCGCAAGGAACTCGAAAGAATCGAAACACGCATCGACCATACACCGTGTGTGTTTTGAGATATCCCACAGGGACTCTCGCGGAACTGCGAAGCGTACGTCGACGAGGTTGCTTCGCAACTCTCGAGGCTCGACCACTCTTACCTACGTACGATTACGAGATTCGTAGTCAGCAGTCAGCAGCGCGATTCGTGGAAAATAATTTCATCGACCTTCTCGAAATCGTCTTTCTCTCTCCGTACGATTTTTACATACGTCGATGCGTAGCACTCATATTATCGTTTTTTCGTGCGACATTGTTGAACAAATAACGTTGCACCTCGACCTGGAATTTTTTTTTCTTAGTCCGACACTTCATAAGAGCGAGTTTTTTTTTTCAATCTTCCGCTTTTTGTTATTTTAAAACACCGTGGATTAACACAATGTGGTCCTGTGTTTGCATGTGTCTCGAATGATTGGCAAAGCCTGGATTGCCAGGGCTAGAGGATTATGTAGGTGATAACCGCGAGGGAGAGATACAACTATTTCGAACGCGACACACTACGATACTGAACAGCGACCAATGCGCAAGAGCCGATGAGAAGTGATACTCGCTGCTGAGTTTACTTCTAACTGGCTTATAAAATTTCTCACTGCACGCTCTAGCTACGATACCCAACGGTCACGAAGATTTTTCGATGTGTCGGCGCGTTGCTGCGCGATTCGCGTGTGTTGTGTTTGCACGTACGAGCCGCGTGTCTGACCGCTGGGTTGTCACGTCTCGCTGTGACGTCCAGTGTCACATCGGCGGCGGGAAATTCAATGTTTTTGCTCGCTATCAACCTTCGACTCTGTTACCGGTATATCGAAATCGATGTTTTCAATATTGGATTCAATCGTTGGGCATTCACGAAAAGCTTCGAACTTGATGCAGTTAAAGAAAGAACAGGTGTTAAGGAATAAATAACAAAATATCTTTCTTCAACGCAGTTTTGAATGAATAATGGAATTCTTTTTTTTTTCAATGTCAAGGAAATTAGATTCGATGCTTTTGTTTTTAGAGGTACCGATAGTGCGGCGTAAATTATTGTCGGTGTTCGTGAAAAAGAAAAAACGAAAAGAAGCCTTTATCGATGCGTTTGTGCGCAAGAGAGTGAGCTTCGTTTGTATATGGCTTATTTTTCTACTGGCATGTTAATTTTTACCGTTACTTTTCTCGAGCTGCCAGTGCCCGTATAGATAAGAGAACTTCGTCGCGGAAAGCCTTGATCAATAGGCTAATTTCGTAATGCCCAGAAGGGGAAGACAGACATAGAGGGACAGAGAGTGAACGCGACTCATTTTTATACAATCCTTCCCCCGAGGTTGATAGCAGCAAAAGTGGCAACATCGCATTCGAAACAGCTGTTTGATGGTAGATCCTTTTGTCCGGTATCGGACCTTCGCTGAACGGTCTACCGATTGGTCGAAAAGACTCATTTACGACGAGCCAATTGGTTGCCGATAATATGCACGTTTGCGTTGAGGGGAGGCTATGATGTTCGCAGGCTTCGTGTGTCAAAGCACACCTTGTGACGCAGAGATCCGCACACAACCTCGCTCGCACGAAATTTTTGGCCGTTTTTTATTTATTTTTTTCAATCGATATGGTTTTCACGGCTGGCGATTGATTCACCGAGAAAGTAATATCGGCGCGACCGAGCCACAACGGAATAACGCAGCATTAACGATCGGCCTTTTGTACTCACCGAAAAAGGAAGCTCCTCCCTGGATGTGGAACTCCAGTTACGCAATGCGATGCGCAAGGGGACACGTGAAAATACGAAGTGAGCTGTCAAGTCGATCGGAGTGTCGTCTGCTATGGCCAACGAAATATATGTATATGTATACAACAGTACACTGTTTTCCCCTTCCAAAGCTTGTCGATCGAGCAGGCTCTCCCGGCCACGGTCTTACATACGGGGGAGGGGGGTCTTGCGCGACTCGCGGTAGATTCAACCCGGTAGTGGGGATTCGGATATCGAAGCTATGTTTAATTTATGAAATCGGCCAATACGCGCCGCTGCTATCGCTTCCGAAATCCTTTTCCATGAAAATCGCGCGGCCCTAGTGACTTTGCATTTGATCACGTTGGCCACGGAACGTCCGTTTCGTTTGGCCCTGCCGAACACGAGAGCGGACAAGCATCGAAACGTTTCAGCGATAGCCTTTCGGAACGCGCGTCGCCTTCTTGATTCTTCTCGTTTTTTCTTTCAACGGCTGTTCTGGCGAAAAACCGTGTGGTTTGGATGCTCTTAATGGAGAAACGTGACTGAACGAAGTTTATTTCGTGATAGTTTATAAAATTCGTATTGTTATGCATGATTATTGCATATTAAATACGAGAAAACTGTAATATCACGAGAGGTGGGTATAGGCATGCAGCTGCGAAAATAGAGAGAGGGGGAACAAAAACAGTCGCGAAAAGCAGATTAAGCAAAGGGGAGTAAAGAGTAATAGTGTTTGGGACACGAAGTGCGGAACCAAAGGAGTATAAACGACGATCGGGAAACGGAACGTCTCCATACCTCCGGTAACCGGCATATCAATCCGTGCGAGTACCGAGCCATTGGTTATTGTAAAAATGGCCGCCGAAATGCAAAACAAGAATCGCATGATGGTTTTCAAGAACAAAGGGAAAGATCAGGATGTGAGTATAACCGAAAACCGTCCGTTTATCACAATCGGCGAACGAATTTTTCTCACCACGAGGCAACGTTTGTCACCGCGCGCTTCCGTCGAACTTTCGTGAATTTATAGATTTCGCACAGACAGAGCTTGCGTGATTCACCGGAAAAATATCCTCACTCCCACGTTTCGAACGTGCGAAAATTTTTTTCGACATTGAAATTCAACGTAATACGCCACCATCTTTGGTTCCGCGATTTTTGACTCGCGTTTTTTGTCAATTTTTTTTCTTTATTTTTTCGTTCGATTTTTGCACTTGGAAAATACGTCGAGTCTGGATAATTAAACAAAGCTCGGTTGTCGCAGTCATGGACAAGGCTCGGAGATAAAATTTCCAAGGTTCTGTGCGATAGAAAAAAAAACCCATAAAAAAGTATGATTTTTTTTCTTATAAATAAATTAATATTGAAGAAATAACAATTCACGCTCATTCCAATTTTCTCATACGAGACAAGAATCTAGAGGCGTCGGACACGTCGAAAACGGAGATAGGTTTTTTTTTATTTGCCGCAGATCAGGGCCTCGAACCCATTAACGCGTACTCGTTGCCCTCTCGTTTAATCGCGTTCCATCTATTTTTCTTTGTTTAGAACTTTTGCTTTGTTTCTAGACAAATTTTCAAACGATAACAGGAAAACCAACATTTTTCATCTTGCACTTTTCATTTCTTTTCTTCGTTTAATTCCCACAGCAATACCTTTGCATTGAAGTTTATTTTCTATAAAAAAATGTTGAATTTTTTTTGTAATTTTCCATCGATTGTTATTAGCTTTTGGCGATTACAAAACAGGTTACGAAAACTTATGTTCGATCGAGGCATTAATCGGAAAATTTGATAATTTTGCTCGCCAGGAAATGAGAAGAAGACGAAACGAAGTAACGGTCGAGTTGCGGAAAAACAAACGCGAGGAAACTCTGCAGAAGCGCAGAAACGTACCAATTACAGACTCTACGGGTATGTAAACAAATTTTACTCTATGTAAACTAAAAATAATTTTTTTTTTACACGTAATTTGATATTAGCCCATTTTTCAAACGTTCTTTCAATCGTTACATTAATGCAAACACATACAGCATTTAATTAAAAAAAAATTCATTCATCTCGTTTTTTTTTCGTATTCGAGAATCGAGTCCTTCGCTCCATCAAAAATCATAAAAAGTTTGCCCAAACCCTAAAGCTGCGAATCTATTAACTATTTCGTATTTGGCGTACATAAAAAGCGTTTTTCTCGGTTCAAATGAAGTTGGTATTATCTCGATCTCCAGTTGAAAAAAAAAAATCCGCGATGAAAGTAAAATAGAAAAATAAAATTTGAGCGAATCAAAAACCCCTCAACGTCTCATTGCGATCGTACTATTTATTGTGAACTTTTTTCGAGAATAGAAGCCGTGCAAATTTGAGATTCTAGCTGAAGCGTTATCGTATTCATAAATCAGATTGTGCATTCCGTAAGTCGTGTAATACCCTTTCGTAGATGAGGACGACATCGAGAGAACACTGGCGAAGATCAATTTGAAGGAGCTCGTCGAGAAAGCCGCCAGTTCGAACCCGGCGGACCAATTGCAAGCCGTTCAGTCGGTGCGAAAGTTACTATCGTCAGATCGGAATCCGCCGATCGATCCTCTCATCGCCAGTGGTATTTTGCCGATTTTGGTCCGCTGTCTCGAGCAGGAAGATAGGTGAGTGCGATCGAACATCGAATCGACCGCGGTTTTGAGCGTGAATTTCGCAAACCATCGTTCCCGAGTCAGAGTCAAAATATCGGCGTCATGAATTAAGTTATCCCGAAGGAATGTGAGGCTCGGAGAGCCTTTATAAAATGCTTGTTGAATTTCTTTCAGCCAAAATATCATTCTTTTCTATTTTCATTAAATTTTTGTCTATTTATTTAAAAAAATGAATAACATGTAAGAAAAGAAAAGGCATTGAGATGCCTTATAGTGTCGTGACTACACGAGCGGAAGGAAAACAGTCGAATATACATTTGTGAATCAGGTACACGAGAAATTGGATTGATAATAAAATGTCCCGATGAAAATTGCAGTCCCTCGCTGCAGTTCGAGGCCGCGTGGGCCCTGACGAACATCGCCAGCGGCACCTCGGAACAAACGCAAGCAGTCGTCGCGGCCGGTGCGGTGCCACATTTTCTGCACCTGTTGCTATCGAGTCAACAAAACGTATGCGAACAGGCCGTGTGGGCGTTAGGTACGTTAAACCGATCGTGTCTCTGCATTACCTTCGACAAACCTATCCACCTCCGCCCATTCATTTTCACGAAATAAAACGGCGAGAAAATAATTGTAATACATTTTTTGCAGGAAATATTATCGGCGATGGACCGGCGCCTAGAGATTACGTCATTAATCTCGGAGTCGTAGAACCACTGTTAACGTTCATCAAGCCCGACATACCAATAACGTTTCTACGCAACGTGACGTGGGTGATCGTTAACCTATGTAGAAATAAAGATCCGCCGCCGCCGGTACAAACGATAAAGGAGATACTGCCGGCTCTCAACATCCTCATTCATCACACGGATGTTAATGTGAGATCCGCCAACTCTACGTTTTTATTATTGAGGAAAAATAGCATTATAATCATGAAATTTTTGTGAATCTATCGAAGTTTCGTTATCGTGTTGTGATCGATTTATTCGTACGGTGATTGGTTGAGTTCGCTCCAGTCTCTAATTTATCAAGAGCGTTCAATGTTAAAGAAAATGCGTTCTCAAGCTAACCAAACTACAAAGAACGTAATTATCATTTAATTGAAATAGCATCATATTTGCGTAAAATTTTTTTATTCCGATAGCAATTAAATTTCAAAATTAAACCGTAGCAAAAAATTAACTAAAAGCGTGAATTTAATTTTAATGGCTAACTAAAATGATGATATTCTCGAAGCTATCGGATTGTATTATATCGTGTTCTTTGTTTTTTTTTTTTCGCAGATTCTCGTTGATACGGTGTGGGCGTTGAGTTACCTGACCGATGGCGGCAACGAGCAAATTCAAATGGTGATCGATAGCGGCGTCGTGCCACAGTTGATACCGCTACTGTCGCACAAAGAAGTGAAGCTTCAGACCGCCGCGCTCAGAGCAGTTGGCAATATCGTTACTGGCACGGACGAACAAACGCAAACGGTCTTGAATTGTCAAGCTCTGTCGCATTTCCCGAATTTGCTTACCCATTCAAAGGACAAGATTTGCAAAGAGGCCGTGTGGTTCCTCTCGAACATCACGGCGGGTAATCAGTCGCAAGTCGAGGCCGTTATAGATGCCGGTCTATTACCACTCATCATACGCAATTTATCCAAGGTACGTAGTGGCTTGAAAAGCTGATGCCACGGTTGTTCTTGCCGCAGTACCACTTCATCTTCGTTTGTCTCGATGCGGTCGAAAATCAAACTAAACTTTATTTATGTCTTTTTTTTTGCTCTCACAGTCAGACTTCCAAACGCAGAAGGAAGCAGCGTGGGCGATTAGCAATATGACGATAAGTGGTAACAGGGACCAAGTTGCGAGACTGATACAATTCGGCGTTATCGAACCCTTCTGCGAGCTGCTGTCGTGTAAAGACGTGCAAGTATTACAGGTCGTTCTCGATGGTATCAACAACATGCTCAAGCTCGCCGGACCCGAGGTTGAACAGCTGGCCAATATGATCGAAGAGTGCTCAGGTTAGTCTTCGAATACCTACTCATCAAAAGACATTGATTTTTTCGCTTTGATTTTATGCTTAATCGTAACAATTCAATTAATTTCAGGCTTGGACAAGATCGAGGCACTTCAGAACCACGAAAACGTAGAAATTTACAAACTCGCTTACGATATTATCGAGCAATACTTTTCGGAGGAGGTGAGCAAGTCGATCATTAAAAATCCTATTTACCTTTTGTTTCTGAAAATTATAGATATCAAAAACTTGGTGTTAAAAAAGAATTTTTGGACTGTTTTTGCAAAAAAAAATGAAAATTCAATTTCGATTAAGTTCACTCGAGCAAGCACAAGAATGCGGAATGATGAATGCATGCTTTTCTTTTTCAGGCCGACGACACGAATCTTGCACCGCCGGTTGGAGAGGGGGCATTCGAATTCGATCCTACGACGACTATTCCGAGCGAAGGTTTCAAATTCTGAGAGGACCTCATCGTTCCCTATCCAATCGTGCCGTCCCCCAAAAGATATCATCTACACGAAAGTGGAGCGTCTCTGTTCCCTCTTATCTTCGCCGATACATCTTTGTTCCGATGATACGACCAAGTGGCGCGCGCGTCAATCGTATGAAAAGAAAAGTTTTTAAAAGCCGAATCGATATGAATCTCGCGAGTAACTCGCGCGTGTGACGATTTGACACAAGAGAAACCAATGACAAGAACAACAATCGCGAAAGAAAACTCAAGAACGAACAGATCCGGGGGGCCTTGGGGAATATGTCCCGGGAAGAACATCCGCGTATCCGTGTTATCGGTCGAAAGATTTCCCCGAGAAAGTATCGGAAAAAAAAAAGAAGAAAACACAAAAACAGAAGAAAACCACAAAGATTTTTTCGCAAAAAAATGGAGCAAGTTATCAGAAACTGTAATGAATCGAATGTGTTCTTTCGTTCTTTTCTTCTTCCATTTAATTTACTTGATATACATTACATTTTTATTGCATATTACTATCGAAGTAACGAGTTTAAACAGAACGAAAAGAAAAAAAAACGAGAAAAAACAAAACATACGAAGATGCTGCTGCTAGATATATGACGACACCTGTAATTTAAACACGTGTAAGGTAATGATTGATTTGATTATTTTGCACTTTGATGCGGTGGAGAAACAAGAAAGGAAAAAAAAGGAAAGCGAAAACCAGGACAAGTCTTGCGTTGATCAATGCTACTGCTTTGTCTATTCCACGGTCGGGCCGAGTCTTGTTCAATCATGTTACATTTAAACAAACGAAAAAATAACAACAACAACAAAGAAACAGAACGATTCGTGTATATTTTAGGCATGTTAAATTTATAGCGATATTGATTACTAAATAAAAGATCGATTGACTACTTCTTCATTATTAGAGATTAATATGATTAACGATTAAACGTTCTTCTGTATGGAACAAAGCGACAACAATAAAAGTGTTGCATCAATTGCGACGTGATACACCAATCAATTCGGCTCAAGTGCTTTTCGTACTGGAAAACGAAGGAGAAAAATCTATCGGTCAAGATTCTCGGTGATGTATTCCTTCCGGACGCCGTGAAAATCTGCGATTCAAAATTTTTCACAAAATACGAGAAACTAGTTTGTAGCAAAATATAAATCTTTAGGATCCAAAAAATCAGTCCAAGATTTATAGATCGTTTTTGCAAGAGTTATCAATTGTCAATCGAGCAAATTAGAATAATTCGAGCGTTATCGGGGTACGAATTTTTTCGGCAATTTGTACGATTACTTTCGAGTGTGAGGGCTAATACGAAATTTTGTGCTCAATAACAAGATAAACTTCAGCACGGAGTTGAATTTGGAGTAAAGAATTTTCGGGCAGAATTTGACCGAACTAATTTTACCATTTGGATCGAATTTCGAGGACAAACTTCAGTATTTTCTCGCTTGACTTTCCGATCCATCATCAAGCACGATTGTCAGCTTTTTCCCGTCAAGTAATTTCACGAAAATTCACGATCACGCAACAGAAGAGACCTTTTGTTCGGTGCTTATTCGCACTTTGGAAAAGTTCTTTTCTAACTCGAATTAAGGAGACTTGTTATTGCATTCGCATAAAAAAAGAAGCTTTAGTGTTTTTTTGTAACTTTTTTATTTTTTAAGTAGTCTGAAATAAAATCGTGACACGTGCACGTGATGGCTTTACAAGAACCGAAATTGTATACTTCGCAAACTTCTTGAAGCGTCGCAAAAAATTGTCGTAGATCGAGGTTTCGCAGAATTTGATTAATCGTTGGCAATCTCAGTCCGATCTGGGTCTCAAGAAAAAAACCTTCCTTTCGTACAAAGAGAGATTAACAAGAACTACTCAAAATGTTCAAGTTTCAAAGCAATTTATTTCTCCTTTAATACAATTACGACGAAAGTCACGCATCGTCTTTGTACTCCAAAGTCGGCGCACCGAAAGGGTGTACATCGTCGGCATAGAGCTCTTCCGGTAATGTGTCGTCGTCACTCGGGAAGTATGTAGGAAAAGGCGGCGCTTCTTTGAATCTCCTGAGTGGCAATATCGTGTCGTATATTTGAAGCAAACTGTTGGTTTCTCCGGGAATAGCTTGGCTCATTATCCAGATGACGTTGTACTTTGTATTTACGCGTAGGATCTGAAAAAAACGATTTTGCAATTTTATCGTCCAATTTGTTCTCGTTCGCATCGATTCTTGTTTTCAACAGCTTCGAGCCGATTGTGAGGAAATCGCTTTACCCTGGCTCCTCGGAAAATTCGATAACGATTGCCCATGTGACCTGGCATTTTTGTTCCTGGCATTACGCGTGCTTTGGTGCCACCGGAACCGATGTTTCCGGGTCTACGGTGAGTCTTCGTCACTCCGTGACTCGCCGGCATTCCGTGGAAACCCCAACGCTTCATTACTCCCTGAAAACCCCGGTCGATGCTGAAGAAAGAATAAACCATCATATTAAAGGAACAACACTGGAAAATTGCGACAGGAAATTGAATTTTAATTTTGCAAGATCTTTTTTTTATAAACGAGCAACGAAATAATCTTTTTCTTTCATCAGATCGTACAAAAAAAATTAATATTTAAGTATCTGGCCAATGGACTTTATTACGGTTCAATGCCAATTCTATTTACGTTTTCGCCCGGATATCGACGTAATCGCCGGGCCTGTAATGAGCGGCGAACAGAGGTGTGCCAGGCTGCAGTGCGGCGTCCGGCGTAACTACGAATCTTGCCAGTAGCTTCTTCGGCATTACACCAGCATCGGTAAACATTCCACAATATTCTTTTGTGAACTGTAAAAAAAAAACGGGAGAAATCTATAAGATATTCCAAAATGGGTGACTATTGCGAATAATATGCATTCTTTTATACCATTTGAGGATCGGTACTTTCGGCGCCGACGACGATCCGAGCCATCAAGTTCCTCGGCGGTCTGACGTGAATAACTGGATTAAATTGGTATTTGTCCGGTTCATCGTACCTGATGACGTGATTATCGATTACCTGAAAGCGAAAGCATTTGGCATTCATTTGAACGTTTTTTTCGCGCGCAACAGCTCGAGAGATTCGTTTGATGTATATTATGATTAGAAAATCCGAGTTTGTTACTTGTAACAGGGTGGTCGAAACTTTTTTCCCATTCTTGAGCCACATGGGATAGACCCCGATTTTCTTCGCGATAACGCCCGTTCGACGCGACTTTGGGGTCCACTCTGTTTGCGGCTCTATCGGCTGATGCATGAGCGGCGAGCTGTGCATTCCAAGTCCCACGTGTCGAGGACCATACTGCGATTCTATCACTTCTTGTATGAACTTAGTGTTCTCGGCTGTTACTTCTTCCTTGTGAAGCTGTAAAGTACAATCGCCGATTCATATTTTAACTCGTTGCAGTTTTTTTTAGGCTTTTACTACTTTTTGACTCATTTGTTAATGCAAAACTTTAAAAAAGTTTCGGTAACGAATATTAATATTCATACAGAAAATGGTGCGAGAAATTTTTTTGTCGTACCACTCGATGCTGTTTGGGTAGCCATGGCGGATACTTCTTCTTTGGATAAGGATTCAACAATTTTTTCCCACGGCTCGGCACATTCGTTATGTCTGTTCTGTAACAAAAATAATATATTTTTTTGATCGCATTGTTCGCATTTTCCAAAAGACTACGCACGAGGCTGAAATTCATCCGAAAGGCAGCGACCGATGTTTACCTGGGTTTCAAAAAATTCTTAATGACACTCAGGCCCCCGCAAGCTTTGAAGATCGTTGCCATTTCAAAGATTGTCTCCGAAAAATACTGTTAAAACATTGTCTGAAAAAAGGGGCAAAGTGAGCACGAAATTGCTTCGCATAACCACAAATGAGAAAAAAAAATCGAAATCGAAACTTGCTTATACGCGGGTTCGAATGTCTGACAATATTTCGGATTTCCAATTTTTCTTTATTTTTTTATCGCCTTTGTCGAGAATTCGGCTTTCTCATTACCGGAGCACGAGGAATAATCATAAAAAAAAAAGCAGAAGCACCGAACGCACGCTGTAGCACCGGGTTTTAGCCCGCGGTCCACCGATCGTTGGCGCAACACCCGTGCGGCAATGATAGCGACTATCGGCGATAACAGATATTTCGACTCCAAAACGGAGACGGGATCGTAGTCGTTCTGCTCCGGGCTGAAGAGACGGAGAAGTGTTTCCAAAAATTGTTTCTTCCTCGATCAGCAAAAATCGCGTGACAATGACGAAATTCCGAGCGTTACGCGGATAATACAAGAAAGTAATAATTAGCCGGTCAACGAGCAACAAGGACGAGGAATCGAACGGAGACGTGGAAATTGGTTGTTGCTCCGACTCTTTGTTTTTTTTCTCCGATTCATTATGGCCGAAGATACAACGGCAGAAGAACTGTCACAGAGACACAAGAAGGAACGCAAAGAATTGCAAGGTATTTCGCTTCCGAATTTTTCAATTCTCAACGCAAACTCGCGGTTGACAACGCTCAAATTTCGATTCGACGTAATTACGAGCTCAAGGGGATACGCACGGTCAACCTAACCTCGAAAAAAATTCCTACAGCATCGGCAGAGTTTTCTAATCGTTTTCTCATAACTGAATTATTTAGCGCACATACAAGTTCTCAAGAAGTCAATATGCAAAGGCGACAAGAAAAAGAAAAAAGAAGTGACGGAAGAGATAGTTCGGTTAGAGTCGGAACTGGACAAGCGTCATGACGAGGAATCGCTGAATTTCAAAGTAACTAACGTCAGCCTAGCGGACCCAGAGGCCGAGGAGGCAGAACCGGAGATCGAATCCATCGAAAAAGAATCCATAGAAAACGCTCCGAAAGTTTCCAAGGCTCAAAAGCGCAGGGACAAAAAAGCCAATGCCGAGAGAGAACGCAACGAGAGAATAATCGAGCAGGAGGCGCTGAACATCTTTGGCAAGAGGAACGTTGAGATTCAAACGATACGAAAAATACTTTTCGAGCGTGATCTGATGATTTACGAGATTCCGAGCGACGGCCACTGGTAACTGTTCTAATAACGATGAAAATCTTTCGACAGCTTCATCGTAATTGATTAATTAGAATTGTTTTTTTGTACTCTTTGTAGTCTTTACAACGCCGTAACTCATCAGTTAAAAATGCTCGGAGAAATGCCTCTGGGTCTCGCGGAACTCCGAACCAAAACGTCCGTTTATCTGCGCGAGAATATGAACGATTTTCTTCCGTTTCTCTCGAATCCCGATTCCGACAAATTGTTTTCGCTGGAACAATTCGAAATATACTGTGATAACATCGCTAATACGAGCGCATGGGGTGGAGCAGTCGAGGTAACTCGGTTTTTTTTTTTTTTTCATTTATTCAACGATCGGAGTTTTTTCCGTTTTCTCATTCGGTTTTTTTGCAGCTCCAAGTGCTCTCTCGCGTTCTTCAATGCCCGATCGAAGTGATCCAAGCAACGGGAGCGCCGTACCTCATAGGGACGGAATTCGCGGCGAGCAAGAAAGTAACGCTGACCTATCATCGGCATATGTACGAATTAGGTGCTCATTACAATTCTGTGACAAAATTCGTTAAAGACGAGGAGAGTTGATGGAATGCGGCGTTATAATTCTACGTCGAGCCGTTATCGTCTGATGCCCGTGAATTTAACGAAGAGAAAACGGACGCTGGTGGAAACGAAAAAAGAAAACAAAAACGAAACGATCTATTTATTTTTCGAGTCATTCGACAACGAAATAACTGTATCCTGCCGATTAATGAATTTAAGTATCGCGGTATTTGCCGATTAAGCATTAACACTCGATCTTCTATGAAACGTCGGCGATCTACTCCGTTATCGTATTTCGCTCGAGCGTTATGTCGACGAAAAAAAGACACAAAAAACACAAGCGCCGATTTCGTGGATACTGGACAACGCCAAAAACAGTGAGAACCAGATTAACCTTTACACTGTCTTCAACACATTTTTGTTGCGGTAAAAATATTTATTCTTCTCGTTGAGTGAAATAAAAGGATCAACCATCAGGAATTTGACTATTCTTTTATCGTCCGAGTGGCAATGCGTATGGACCCGATGCGTCAAGTTTCCATTCAAGGCTGCAGTTGAATTAAGAAATTATAGTAAACTGTTTAGAAATTTGGCGATTTTTCGAGAAAAAGAGAAAATCTACCCGGATACGACCTTTAAAAAAAGTGGCAACGAGAAATTAACCATCTAAACAAATAAATAAATAAAAAACAGCAAACGGGTTTATTGTCTAAGAGACTCGTTTTTGTTATCTTTCGATCGAATTGAGTTTATTGGCATCGGGCCAACAGGTTGTACAGAGATTATATTCCGACGTTATTAGGGACCGACGGTTTATCTTCCTCCCCTGCTTCTTTGTGTTTATTCGGATCGTCCGGCTTCATCGCAGGGAATAGCAATACTTCCTGCAAAAAAAAGCATTGATGTGATTAATAAGATTTTACCAACGCTCGGGGGAGGGGTTTGACATGGTGATTCGGATTGATTACTTTAATATTGTTGGAGTCTGTGAGGAACATAGTAAGGCGGTCAACACCCATTCCCCAACCGGCAGTTGGTGGCAGACCGTATTCCAAAGCCGTGCAAAAGTTCTCGTCCACGAGCTGCGCCTCGTCGTCGCCCGCCGCTTTGTCCTTGGCTTGTTGCTCGAATCTATCGACAAGGAGAATTGAAACCGTGCAATAAATATCAATCTTCTTAAAATCATCATTATAAAAAAAATACGAAAAATTCGCAAACGCCTTCACAAAACGTTGGGCGTGAGAAAATTGAACGACACCATTTTGTGAGTTTTCACGGAAACATTCTTAAGTCGTAATTTTCATCCATTGTACGTACCTCTCCCGTTGGACCAGAGGATCGTTCAATTCGGTGTAAGCATTGCAAACCTCTTTCTTCATTACGAAAAGCTCGAATCTCTCGGTCAAGCCCTTTTCCGAGCGATGCCACTTTGCCAACGGGGACATGATTTGTGGATGATCGATGATGTATGTTGGATTCACACATTCTTCCTCGATGAATTCTCCAACCAACTAAAAGAGAAACAAATTTAACATGTTGCTGAAAAGAGAAAACGATTTGAAAACATTTTCCGAATTTTCCTCGCCTTGTCCAATAATCGGGCGGTCGTACGCGGCGCCGGGCACTCGACTTCGTGTTTCGTGCAAATATCACTCAGAATTTTGGTGGCCTCGGGGGTATTCAGCTTGTCGGCCTCCGGAAGTTTAACATTGAGCTTCTCTTCCAAGGTTTTAATCATCGATACCCTCTTGAACGGTGGAGTGAAATCGATCTCAACCGCTTCGCCTTCCGGTCCATCTGGATGATACGCAACTTTGTACGTTCCATGAATACTCTTTACCATACCGGAGACCATGTTCTCGGTTATCGTCATCAGATCGTGATAATCCGCGTAAGCCATGTAAAATTCACACGTCGTGAACTCCGGATTGTGAGTCATATCGATGCCCTCGTTTCTGAACTGTCTACCGATCTCGTAGACTCGATCTATACCACCGACAACGAGCATCTGCGATCAAATCGAATTAATTAGTAGGCTAAAGACAAATATATTTAAAAAATCGAATACCAAAATAATCGAGAGAGAGCTTCAACCGAAATCGTTGACTAACATTTCCTGAAACGAATAGTCGGTTAAAACGATTTTTTAAATAAACGATCAATTATTACAGCTAATCGTTGACTGTACCGACTAATTTTGTTTTTTCATTTTCCGAGTTCGTGGTTCAAGAAATGTGGATCTCCCACAACGAAAATTCGCGTCTCCGAAATGATAACGGAGTTGGAATTGCATCGTACCTTGTGGTAAAGTTCGGGCGCGATCCTCATGAACAGATCCATGTTCAGATCGTTATGATGAGTGATGAAAGGCTTGGCGGTCGCGCCGCCGGCGATCATGTTCATCATCGGCGTCTCGACTTCCAGAAAACCCATTTCGTCCAGAAATTTGCGTATGTACGCTATTATCTTGGCGCGTACGTGGAACTTTTGGCGGACTTTGTCGTTCAGTATAAGATCGAGGTAACGCTGACGGAATCGCGTTTCCTGCAGGAAAAAAAATGATGAATACGACAAAAATTCGATTTGTTTCGGTGAAACCTTTCGATTCGTAGAACTGCACAAGATACAATCTCGAGAACTTTCAGAAAAAATACAGTACAGTAATAACAGTGATTTAAGGAATCACCTAATTGATTAAATGGATTTGAATGAATTCAAAAAATGAAAATAATTCATATCAATCTTAAATTCATTTTGAACAAAAGTTCCATAAATAAAAATAATAAATAATGAAAAAAAAACCGTTTCTTCAAAGGTTTTTGAGTCTACCTTGTCCTTCAATCCGAAATGCAAATGCGGCATCATGTGCAAACAGGGACTGAGAAGTTTGATACTGCTTGGCATCATCGAGAATTCGCCCTTTCTAGTTTTGCCAGGATTTCCAACGACGCCGATGATGTCGCCTCGTCGAATCTTTCCGGTATCGGCGATGAATTTTTCTTCGCTCTCGTAGCCTCTCGCGTTCGCCATTACTTGGATCTTCACGCCTTCGCCGCGCAGATCGTAGAATATGAGTTTCGCCCCGGATTCTCGTATGGCGTGCACCCGTCCCGCGACGCTGTGCACCTGGCTCGACACCTCTCCGTCTTTCAAGCTTTCGCTGAAATTTTCGATCAAGTTCTCCAGCGATATGGAGACGTGAAACTTGTGAGGATACGGATGATCGTTCGCCGCTTTGAGCTGGCTGACGGCCAACGTACGGAGCTTGAAGTATTCCTATGGAAAAAAAAAAATTCGTTAAAAAAATTCTCCGGTTTCTAAAAAAAATTAAAAACGAGATCGTAAATAATGTTTTTTTTTTTTTTCATCGCACGCGTTTTTTGTTTTTAATTACGAAATGATATATTATTTTTATTCAATAAAAATTGAATTTCCGTTGATCTCGAATTTCATTAACAATTAATTCTTGTACTATCAGAAACAAAAAGACAATTGTTCAAAATTAGAAGTAAATTTCAAAAAACCAGATCAATATTCTGTAAGCAAGAATTTTTTTTTTTTAACAATTTTTCTAATTTTATTGCAACCAAAGTTTTTGCGAAATTGAAAAAAAAAGTTGACGTCTCATAATTTTGGAATTGACAATATGCGCCCCAAACTGTTCCATTGTCTCGTACGACTGTGAGTCCCAGCGTTATATTCGGGATCTACGTGTCTCCATTACTAATCGGCAAAAAAAATCTTTTAGGGGCGCCAACCTTTTCCTTTGAAGAAAAAAAAAAATTGTCAAAATATCGAGAAATTTACATTTGGACTAATTTCTTCATCCTCAACGGCATCCTTCTTTTCTTTGGTGCGCACTTTGGGCTGAGCCACAGCTTTCTCCTCCTTCTCAGCTTTTTCCTTTTCCTTCTGTTCGGCCTTCAAACGCCTTTTCAATTCGCTGCAACAATAAACAACAGAAAATGTGCAATTGTTTTTCTCAACAGTCTGGCGTTTTTATTTCGCTCGAAAAGTACGCACTTAAACGCAGCTCCGTGGATAGAAATTTGTCGCGAATTAACGTCCGCATCGGAGAGGGAAGCTCGATAAAATGCCGGGCGTGCAGCGCGAGCTGCGCGTTTGGTTAGAGACAGCAGCATATTTTCCGTCTAATATCGCAAACGCACGCGGCTATTTAATCATGACGTTTTGTGTTCATCACAACGAAAAACGAATGAAGCAACAAAATAGAAAAAATGAAATGCTTCGAACGTCTACGTTCGATTATGATGAAATAAAAAAAAAAAATGCGTTCGGTATGTCAGGATGTACGGGTACGCGTGTGGCAACGTGGGGGACAGCCGGAAAGTATCAAATGCACGATTTTTCAGGTTATGATATTAATTGCAAAGCGTCGAAATAACATTGTGCGAATGATCGTATTTTTACGAAATAAAGAACGCTGTTCAATATCATCGTTAACAACAAAAAAATACAATGTTTACTCACTTTTTCGATAGTTTTTCACCTGCTGCCTCAGCCATGGTGATAAACTTTTTGCGGAAAGGATTTTCACGGTCGCTCCGTTGGTACCACTACGGGAGGTGTGTGAAAACATCGACATGCAACTCTCACACCTCACGGGGAGCATGAACGTGTCTCGCGTGTCAAAAATGGTCTTGCACGGTTCCGCGGGTTCCGCGTAACTCCGTCCACCGAACGTTCCGTTTCCCTCGTTCCAGTTTCCCGGTCCTCCTGTCATATATTCCTTTTCTTTCCTAGGACGACTTCTGCTATTATGTTTCAACATTCGATAATAAATTTGATGAAAATCGTGCATCGCAATCGATAAATAAATAATTTTACGTCATCAAACCGATCGGGGCTATTACGCTGAACGAGTTTTATTGTCGTCGACTAAGATGCAAGGAATAAAGGTATTGGTTATGTTCGATCCAGTTACTTTTTTTTTTTTTTCTTATTCAACTGAGTATAATAATTGTATTTCCGATATTCTCGCTGAGTGACATTATGAGCTAACTTTTATAAAAGGTAAATTATTGACGGTTGCAAGGTGAATGGTCCGTATTCATAGAAGCGCAAACTTTGCATAGTTTACAAGGACAAATAATATCGACTTTGTGCGTAAAGGTGTTCGATAAGTAAAGATCATTGTCGCAGATAAAGCTTCTCAAGAAATTTCTCATGCCCTGTGGGATGTGCGCCGCGGTACCGGTGCTAAAAACTGTCTCTCCATCCAAGGACTCGTCCGCTCCGGTCGGTAGCGATGGACAGGAAAGGAAACTCATACGACCCTCAGAATTACCTATTTACGTCAGTGAGGAACCTTGCTCCAAACCAAAACCATGGTAAGGCGCAAGTTTGCAAATTGTATTTATTCGTTTATTTACTTATTTATTCATTTGTTAATTCTCTATTTATTCATTCATTTGTTTGTCAACAAATGTTGTTTGTTTGTTTGTTGTTGTTTCTTGTTTTTCCTACAAGCGATGAATTATCTGTTCTTCCCAGTGCTGACGATTGTCCGCCTTCATTCCTCGAGGAAGGGTTTGGCACCGTCCGCAAAAGTGTCCAAGGAGTATTAGCACAGTACTCGTCTGTAACCGAAGGGTTCAATACAAAAGTTAGCACTGGATACGAGCACAGTTTGCGTAAGACTCTTGCATTATCTTTTCTTCATTTTAGAAAATACGAATTACTCGAATTTTCTTACTGACAGTGATTATTTCAATTCCCTTAAGACCAAGAACTCGAAATGGTTGCTAACCCATTTCCGAGGTAGTCGTCGCGAAAATCCGCAATAACGAGTGTATAACAAAAACTTCGCGTTACCGTTTCGTAAATTCTTCGAATTCAATACAGTTACTATTACTTAAGATAATTTCGAATATGCTCCGTCGCACGCGCTTCAGCGAAGGAAATGGAATCAATGGAGGAAATTTGCTTTGATTTCCTGAAAAACTGTCTAACTGTGTGTTTTTTCAGTGATGTTGGACTATCTCCGCGAAGAGAGCAACACGATGCCGCGTCTTGGAGCTGTGGGCATCGGCGGTTTGACGGGTTTGGTATTCAGTCTGCGAGGGGGTAAATTCAAGCGTTTGGTCTACACGAGCACCGGCGCCCTGTCTGTCGCCGCCGTCTGTTACCCGAAAGAGGCTCAGAACTCTTTTACCGCGATCAAACATTACGCCAATATTGGCTATAATTTCGTCTATGGCGGTGAGTGATCGAATTTCGCCGCAAATTCTTTTTCACTGGTGCCCAGACCTAAAACAAATTTTTTTTTATATCTCGCTGAATCCCTTAAAAAATAGTCCTGTTACGCGTTATCCAGAAAGTCCATGTGTGAATCAAGAACCGGATGTGCCTGCTGCTCCAAAATTCTGATCTTTCGGAAATCCCTCAAATCCGCACATGTTGATGTTAAAAACCCGGCATGTTCATCCCTTCCTTGGCAATCCATAAAATCGATATAATTCTGGTAATTTATTCCGCCAGAAATCAAGAGATTCTTCGTATTTCTCATAATAATCATAATGATTATTATTATTTTCACAATTTTATTATTATTATTATTGTTATTGCTCTCAGTAAAACCAGGCGATGCCAATCAATTGGAACTCAAGTGGCCAGAACTCCCGAAAATGAAAGTGCCCTCGTCTACGTCGGAATTCTTTGATTTGGCTGTAGATACAGGCAGCAGCTTAGTTTCCCTCGTTGGATCTTTAGCCGGCAAGGCAACAGAGGCAATTACCGAAAATCTGGAGGTACACGATTTTTTAATAAATCCCATTTTCATCAATATTTAATTTATTTTTCTACAATCTGGAATCATTTTCAGGACAAATCGTCATCCGCCGAGACTAAACCGAAAGCGAAGTAATTAAAAAAATCTATCATGCGCGTTCATTCGTCATTGTAGTCGATAAACATTGTACAGAAAATACAGACACGACGATCGGTGAAGAATAAGGAATGTATTGCAAAAAATTGCGGAATGTATTTCGCCCGAGTGTAGGGATGATCATTGTACAATAATAAATATGAGATTTACCGCCTGATCGAAGTGCGATACGAGTCGCTCGAGATTTTTCATTTAATTCTCATTGAATTTTTTGTTTTTGGTGCTTCATGTTAAAAAAATAATTATAAAATCGAGAGAATCGAAACAAAAATCTAACATTTTTTTCTATAGTTAAATTTAAACCGTTTTTTTATTTGTTCGTTGTTCGCTGGAAAAATGGCGAAATAATAAGTTGAACCGAATCATTATCGTTGTCGGCGTATTTATTGTTATTTATTGACCGTTATGGATCACGCGCGAAAAAACGTTCACGTCTGTGCTCTGTCTCGAATGGGGCTTTCTCGAGGATGCGGCAGGTGTCGCCACTAGGCAGTCAACCGCGGACGTTGCGACGAGACGGTCGTCCGGGAATCGATGACAACCGTATAGGCGTCGAGAGTGTTTGCGAGCGAGGCGCAATCGACCAACTCGAAAAGTCAAAAGGCCTCGCGTGCTCGTCACCTCGGTCAGCGCATTTTTGTAGTCTGCCTCGTGCGTTTTCGCGATAAAACAAAATCGCGTCGATCCGCGCGGAGAGTTATTCGGAAATACCGCACGAGATTCGTGCGGTCGCGAGTTATAACTCCCACAACGTCGACGGACGCGGAGGAGAGAAGAAAAAAGAGAAAAAGAGTAATTGGCGCGCGCACACGCGGTTTCCCCTCTGTCATCTGCGTGTGTGTTGCAGCCGGCTGCCTCTCGTGGTTTTCTACATGCGGCCACTTTCGCACAAAAGTTTGTCGCGAAACGAATTTACGTTGACACTCGCGCGATCGTGACGTTTGTCTCGAAAGTGAGAGCGTGCTTGGTTTAACCGGTGTTGCACGGTAATACCCGTTCAATTGGTCCACAAGCGACGACGGCCTCGACACGGGACTTGGGTAGGGGGTCGAACATCTTGGCGTTACGAATATACGGAAGACACCGAAGGACACAAATAACGGATGGCCGACCACGGGAAAATGTAAGTAATTATTTTCATCGTTACTTCATTCGTATCGCGGCGAATGCGTCGCAAACATTATTCTCTCGTCGTCGAATCGACAAACCGACAATCGAAATTGGAAATTCTCATTGTCACCTTTCTCACGAAGAAAAAACAAATTTCGCGAATGAATTTCATTATTATTCTATTCCATACATGTTGCCCTTGAATTTCGATGTAGTTACGAGACGCGCGTATACGAGATAAAATTCATCGAATGAAATCGACATTTCGCTTCTTTCATTATTGAATCGATGTTTCGTCGTTGAATATCATTCGCGATAATCGTTCTGTTCGAACGAGTGTCGTAAAAGTTTTCAAGTGCCTTGCGATCTCGATGGCATGAAACTGCGAACAATCGAGAGTTGCGCCCTGCCTTGGGCAGGAACTCTTTCGACGTGCCGATCGATGATCCAATTGGTGGGGTCGCGAGGCGGACGGGTGACTGTTACGTTCGGCTGCTATGACTATTCGAGTACAAACCAGCTGTTCTGCCAATCGATAAAGAGCCCATTACGAAAAACGGTGCAACGATTTTTCTCCGCAGTTATTTACATGGAAGCGGACTAACTATTGTCATTCGCGAGTTGCAAACGGAAAGATCCGCGATTCGGTGGAAAAAAAAAAGAAAAAAAAATTGCGAGACATAATCAGGGTGGGAAAAAAAAAATCGCTTCGTATGCGCGAACGGGGTACGGTTGCGGGGAGCGGAAGAAAAAGCTATTCCGCGATAAACACCTTGTTTACTATAAACGTTGTTTACCCCTTATTATTATTATCAATCGGCGTTCGTATTATCAATTTTTCGACGTTTTTTCTCGGCACTTCGTCTACGTTTCGCGACAATACCCGCTCACGTGCACTCGAGAGAAAAAGAATATTTTTCGTGGCGAAAAAAAAAGGACCAAGACTCGAGTAGAGTTTTGTCACGTAGTTCTCGGTTTGTTGCTGCACCGTTTCAGAAAACAAATACGTATCCCATGCGCGAGTCGATGCGATAAAAAGCTTCGACCGCATTTACCCGTCAGATAAAATGATTGAAAGGTGTTCGCGCGCAGATAGCATGTGCGCCGTGCTTTTATCTAAATCCGAAGTAAGCCTCCATCAACTGCACGATATCGCAACTATCGATAAATGCTCCCGTTCCGTCTGGAAGTTCGCTAAAGTCCGTCGTTGCGCATTCGATGCGCCGCGACGCTTGTTCGTTCAATTTAGTTCCCTTCGCCGCGCACGTGTCTCCGCTAGCTCGGAGGATCGGCGGTGGAACGTGTTCTCGGTCCGATTGAAATACATTCGTTTCTCATTGAGCGTGGATTTTTCGGTTGAAAAAATTCGGTTCAAACGATGATGGTAGTAACACCAAGGTGAGTGCGCACAATAAAGCTTCGACGTACGAGTCGAAGCCGCACGCTGCGGAACGTCGTTAAATTTTGTTTTATCGACGCTCGCGAGGCCGACGAGACAAAGGAGGCGCGCATGCATACAAACGACAAAATCTTCAACAACTTTTGCCAATCTTATTTTCTCGTCGCGTCAGTCACCCTTCACTTGCTCAATATATCTGGCGCTTCGTAAACAGAGTTTATTTTTGTGTTCAATATTTTCCTCAAATTCTGCGAAGTAGAAGAAAAAAACATCGATAATAAAAAATTCATAATATTCATTCGTTCGCTAACAAATGAAAGAAAAATATTTTGTACATTTTATATATTTCGCACAACGCAACGGTCGCAGGGAATGAAAGAGGAACGCGGTAAAAAATGAATCTCCGTTGACGCTGGAATGCGCGGGTGACCACTTTGTATTTTAATGGGCGAGCCTCACGAGCGCCATAGTCAGTGATGCTATTTTGCTGCTGGCTCGCACCGTGCGGACGCGCGGTCCCCGTCCGTTTATCGATGATCCTGCCGTTTCGCTTGTGAATAAACGAATGCCCGGCGCATTAACGGAAAACCTTTTTTCTACGATAGTACGGAAACTATAAACAACCGTATCGACGCTACACATCCCATGGAATATCGATCCATTCATTCACCGTTCTCGTTCGCCAACCGGCAAGAGAGTAACAATGAAGTTTTTTTTTTTGCAACTTTGCAAATCCTGGGATGAGATTGTTACTCTCACTTTCGATTTTTCATTTAATCTATTCATTATTATTACATTATTGAGATAAATAATCTGTGTTCGGCATAATTGAATTATGGTAAGAACATTAGAAACGCAAGTGCGATGATTGTCTTCTTATCCCCCCCCGCCCGGGAAACAACCCGTTAAAGTTGATGGAAGTTTACAAGTCGGCTTTTCTAGAGAGGATAAAAATTCTCTAGGCCGAATTCGTACTTTTCCCGATACATTTCTATCGTGTTTTGTAACATTTTTTTTTAATATACTGTAATATAATTTGTTAAAATTGTTTTCCATTTTATTTTTGCTTCATTCAAAGACTATATGCTTAATTTCTTACTTTTTTTCCGCAATCTTATTATGAGCTTCAAGCTCGTTTTTCTCGATAATTCGCTGCCCCTTCAAGATTAACCTGAGAAAGAGATGATACCGTAACCCTGTTGGAATTAATGCAATTTTATCCATCCGCTCCGGCGCTTTCTTATTCGCGTGATTGACACCGTCTAACGGCGTTAGTCTTCGTTATTTTGACACTCGTCAAGTGTATCGTTGGATACACGTTTGTCGTGCCTTTTTCCCAAGGTATCGCGTGCGTATTCTGAGGCGCATTTCGCATCGGCATTTGGACACCTCCTTTATCCGATTATACTCTGGGAAATAGCTCTTAAGAAAAGAACTCACTTCTCTATCTATTTTCTTTTCTCTTTTTTTTATCGATCGCACATGCATATTCTTGAAGTTGTAGTAGCGGTTCGGCATCGTCCGCGAATGCGAGTACAGTATTCGTACGGGTCGGCTAGAGTTCTCCTAGTTTTCTCTCGCCATACATAACAAGCCCAGCGAAGCTCGCCTTACTTTCGAGGTCTCGTCGTCGCGTCGGTGTATTGTACACGGTTACGCGAGTTTATGTACACCAAAGTCTCGATTGCTTCGCGTCGACGGACTCGAACGATCTGACAACACTCGGATAACCAATCATGTTCGTGTTGTCGGACAGGACTGCGGAGAATATTTGTTTTTCCAATATTGTAGGATTTCATTGTTTAGATTTCCCAGGCTTTGTTATGGTGAATATTTGCTTTTTTTTTTTCGAAATTGTTACGTAAACTTGTTGAGGTTGTTCCAAACCGCCGAAAAATCATATCCAGAAAAAAAATGCTCACTGTGATAACATTGAGAGTGAAAGCATTTTCCCAACTACCTTGGATTTTCCGGCGAAGATCGGCGATGGTAGAAACGGGCGCTGGGAAAAAAACAATAGAATATTTCACGAAATGGATATGGCACTCTAAGCAATTGTTTGTCGATCTATTCACTGTAATTCTACAAAGTGCCGTACTCGCCGCGTGGATTCTTCGATGCTTTTTTCTCCGCTTCGATTAGCCCCGGTTTCCGTTACGTTCGACAGTCCCTGCTCGCAATTCTTACCACACATGCGTTATAATTTCATAAAGTGCTATATTTGCGCCGGAATCTTCAATTTTTTGTGTGTCTCAATTCGTCCCCTTCTGCATTTTTCACTTACAAATCTGCTCCCAACTTGTCTCAGGTTTTCAATTTCATATTTCGGTTCCCGTCGATTTGTTATACTTCAGAAAATTTCCATTCTCGCGCAACGCCCTTTTGCGTCGAATGAAAGCTTTTATTAGAGCATTCCATTGGCGCCACATTTTTATTTCTAATGACCCCGCACGAAAACTTGTTTCATGTGTGAAATTAGTCTCCGGGCAATAAAGGAGACTCCACTGTACGGTGCATTATATTATGACGTATAGCAGCGCAATTGCCATGGCTGCTTGGCGTAGATACACCGACGGCGCATATACTCCTCGCCGCAATAAAGTAATCTAGGTTGCTTTACCCCTCTCCCGACGACGCGGCAGTCAGGATTCTCCTCGACAACGTTTCCTCTTGCACGGTCGTTTGCGGGGCAAGCATCGAATATCTTCGTGGCGTATGTGCAAAATACGACGTCAACGATCCCATTGTCGCGGGAGGAGGAGTGTGGAGGCAACGGCGAGGGTGTCGATCGACGTTCATCCGATGCGCCAGTTCGGCTTATGAGCGCACAGTACGACATTCTGTCGTTCACATTTCAGGTACTAGAGAGAGGAAAAAAAAATATCGAGGCAAAAATTAAATCTGAGAAAATATTGGAAAAAAAAGTGAAACCAACAAGGAACCTAGAAAAATATCTTGGAACATTTCGCGTTCAGTTTTTGGGCCGAGCTTTGATTTTGTCTGCTACTTAACAGTATAGAAAAAAAAGAAATCAAAACATAAAAGATATATGAACAGCCAGTGAAAAAACGGCGGAATATATTTCAATGATGGATAAATTCTCGGAAAAAAATTGAATACGATGAGCCGAGGTCGTCATCGCCTACGTATATTTGCCTGCGTGGTATAAGTCCTCATCCACCCTCCCCCCGCTCGCCTCGCCGCACCGAGATTTCGCACAACACAGGGCAAAAATTTGCAGCACGTGCGATAAACACGAGCACACCTCGCGAAGGATAATCTCGTTCTATCTGCATACATAATACCTATGGCACATAATAAACCGAGAGTATAGAGGATGCGGAGTGAAAATGTTACGTTCTCCACGGGCGATAAGGCACGCAGACGAGAGCCATCAGCATTTTTCGTAGCTAAGTAAATCTAATATTCCGTCGCGGATTTACTTCGAGGCTCCCTGTGCTACCGCCGTTCGTTCGTTCGTTCCTTCGCTCGATACAACGCGGTCTCCCGTCATTCGGATTGGATACCAGAGGCTCGTTTGCCAGTGACTCGGTCGTTTCCGTGCGATACTTTCGCTTACCCTAATTTCTTTCATACTTTTATTTCCTCTTCTATAAAATACCTCAAGCTCGACCTCAAGAGCCAATCGGAGATCGAATAAAACGGTAACAATGGCTCTCGAGATTCTATAAAAACTCTTCATCCATCTCGCGCACTTATATATAGGCAAGGTCGTTATTACGCTTTGTCGACTTTTTTTGTTAACGCGAACATTTCGCGATGAAACAAATTTCTGTAAACAGCCAAACAAGCGCAAAAAACTCAGAGGGTCCCTTTGAAGCCGGTTCGCAAGATCGTCGAGTGTATGAAAATTTGCGACGGAATTGTTGGTACGATTTTCCGTGTTTAGTCTCGGTCACTATTGTGGTGCAACGTCGACCTTCGCCAGTGAAGAGGATATCTCGTGGAAAAACCGATAGAGAATCGCTCGTCTCTCTCATTAGGGGTGGCCTTGTGTCGTATACACGTATAACCGATGTGCGCGTTTTGTAGCGGTGGAAAGAAGGGGTTTTTTTGTATGTCCGCTATAAGCGTTGTCGCTGGATTCCACGTCCCTCAGGGCCTCCGATCCCTTCGCCCCGTTTCCTTGCATCCAGCCCTCGTTTTTTTGTCCTTTCTTCGTCATCGGTAGCGCGGATTGTTCTCTTTTTTTTCCCCTATCATCGGCTCGTTCACCGGAAGGCCCAATTTCTCTGATA
Organism: Ischnus inquisitorius; assembly: GCA_963924025.1. Classification (NCBI taxonomy): domain Eukaryota; kingdom Metazoa; phylum Arthropoda; class Insecta; order Hymenoptera; family Ichneumonidae; genus Ischnus; species Ischnus inquisitorius. The sequence goes on along the minus strand of OZ001245.1, from coordinate 4,455,559 downwards.
GATCGATTGTTGGGCGCGCCAATCTTCCATGGACGGTATGCGCGTCGTCTATACATAGCCGGTCATTTTACTCCACCTAAAGAGGACTCCGCTTCGACACACGCGCGGATCCATCATCGTTGCTTTCACTCGTTTTATTTGTTCCAGATTAGCTTTTTCTCGTTTCTTTTATTCGCGATTCGGGGCATTTTTCGACACGCGAACGGCGGGAAATTACGAAATTCCTGGCAGCAATATTCCCCTTCGGAAGGTCTCGCATTTTCTGGGTCATAAATTATTTTTTGTGAAAAAAAGATCAAGACATTCCGAAATTTACAGAATTCTTGCTTAAGCTAAGGTTGGGCGATTGAACAATTTTTTTCCACGATTGATGTGCAAGATGAGCTCATAGTTAATCACGAAACTGAGAAAGCTCTATAAACGTGTCTTATTGATAACAATTTTCTCGGCGTATAGCTGATTGGCCGATTTGCGAAATTTCGAGTACTTTTCGAGTTATCGTCGTAAACATGATCCGCTTTAGGCGTCTATGTGGTGTGTAGACCCCACCCGTTGGGACGCGAAATCCCCTCGATATTGGCGCATAGAGCCCGTCCGTGAAGAGCTTATCTAGCACAGCGAAGTAAGATCAGCGTTAAACACACCCACTTCGGGGCGAGCGGTGATTTGTAGTCAACTAATCCGTCCTCACGGTGACCATGAACTTGTGTCTGCACTCGAGTCGTCCCATAACCTCACGATCGTAGCGTCGAACCAAATAGTACAACGCGAGTTTGCGCTCAACTTCTTTGTTCCGTAGCTCGAACGGAACGACAACGTTGACGACGTTGACGTTCGAGCGCGAAAGTGCCAAGTAAGTTCTTGAATTTAGATTCAAGTTCGAATACACCTTTAGACTCGTAACTCGCGAGTATAGTCATCGAAGAATTTATAGCCCATGTTGAAGAAGTAGTTCTCGGAAAGTTCTCAAGAGTTTTGTCGGCGGCACTACAACTGGTTAGTTTTTTTTCTAATTTTAATGCCGAGTGCGAAATAGAATTGAGATATCGAATGACGATGATAACGACGGAATACGAACAACTGTCCCGTAACCCGGCCGATGAAATGACGAGAAAAATAATTTGAGGGAGAATGAACGAAGAAAAAAGAATCTGTTGGTCGTAGTAGCACGTCGGACGACGAGTGGGTTGCAGCGGGGGTACGGCGGACTATCGGGAGGAATGAGGGGGGCCTCTGTCGGCTGTTCGAAGGCTGCTGTCAATACTCTCCAACGGCATCGTACGACCTTGCGGTATCGACCGGTCCTCAGCGCACCTTTCTCGGCTTTTCCAGAATATATACCTCCGCCCTCTTTCGCTCTTCTATCTGTCGTTCTTCTTTTCTTTTTTTCTCTCTTCTTTTTTTTTTTTTTTTTTCATTCTTCGTCTTCCACTTTTCTTCTGTACATACTTATACAGTGTGTACATTGATACGACCCGCCCGTTCAAGTTGTCATGTACATCTTGTCCTCCACGCCCACGACACTTCGCTATAGATTACAGTCTTTTCACTTCACCTCTTGACATTCTTATTTATGTATTTTTTTCGATTTTTCTGTCATCCAACACCTTTCGCTATGCGAATTGGACTTTCTACGAGATGGCAGATATTCATCGATCTTCAGTGAAGACTCGGGACGATTCGTTGCGATATTAAGACGTTGATTTTAATTCTAGCCGAATTGAATCACGCGTATTTGTAATATAAATATGAACCTCGGTGCAAATGCCTTGTATTGTCATTTCTATGAGAGAGGAATTTTCGATGTGATAAATAACGATATTTGGTTTTCGTGAACGAAGATATTTGTATTGAAAAATAATTTGTTATGGCACGAAGAATTTTGCTGTTATAGCATTTTTTTTTGCTTGGGCGGATAAATCGTTACTATTGCAATAAATAATTCTTTACGCAGGGGAAAGGAAGAATCTTTATTTTTGTTCATTCGTTCAAGTAGACAATCTCGTCTGTTGATACAACTAAAATAGGGTGTTTTTTTAGAGGTGAAAAAAATTGTATCAGAAATTCCATGCGACTGTCTGCTAGTAGTTAGTGTTCGGATCAAGTAGAAAAATTCCCCGATGTAAATATCAAATACTGTGGCATATCAAGGAAAATCTTAGATTTATCTCGATGCTGATGTGAAAACAAAGTATTCAGAAAAATTCTTTCCTTTTAGCCAGACTGGAATTTTTTTAGAGATATTCATCGGTTTTGCTTGTTTTTCATGCGAAAATTGACACACGTCCAGAGGAATTTTGTTTTAAACTCCCTCACTTTGTACTCGCATAAAACAACGAAGTTTCCCCTTCAGTGGCCGGTATTCGCACTCCCCTAACTTTTGCACAGCAAATTACGATTGTATATAAAAAAATATTGTGTTCAAGAGATTAATTATCCGGAATAACAAAAGAAAAAACAATAAATTTGTTGCAAATCATAAAATTTAGTCTGAATCTGAGATAAGAATTTCCTAAAGAAAAATCTCTTTCTCCATTCGGTTATTGCGCGCCACGAGCGAAGGGACAATATCATTGTCGATTAGACGGGGGTTGTTTCGCGGGTTGGATCCTACTAGCGGAGAAAGTGGTGCTTGTCGTTACCCTCGCGCGAAAGCCGCAAAGGTGGTCGGTTCTAGCTACGTCGCAACATTGGAACAATGCGGGGACAAAGGATCGACAGGGTGGCACGTATCGGGATGAGGACGAACCTGAGAACGAGGGTGTGGAGGGGGAACGAAAAGAATAACGTGCGCGCGCTCGTCCGCGCTCATCCGCAAGGGGTGAAACTGCAGCTCGAATAGAGTAGGGTGTTCGAGGGTTGCGCGACGCTTCCGTTAGAATCTAAATCCTCCGGTGGTGGTGCTCGTGCTCTGCCGCTGGGTGGCGAGAGGGTTCGTCGCGGAAACGCGTCAGTTACCTCACGACGATCCTTCCGCGACGATCGTCGCACGGGAATTTTCAACGATTACCCGCGAATTATCCAATGATATTATTTATCCCAATAACATTGCACGTGTATTATAATAACAGTGACCTCTTCAAGGTATATTCATTTTTTTTAGCATTTATTTTCTATAAAAAAGGAAATATTCAATTAGGTGTTAAACTTTTACCAAAAAAGGATCAATAAAAATTCCTGGTGATAGATGGATAATTTTTAAAAAATTACTTTTTGTATTAATGAGAATTTTTTTCTTTTGTATCCCAGAGACATCATTTTTTGAAACAAAATGAATATAATCAATCGATGAAGCTTTGTTAACAAGTTTGAATTTTTTAATCTGTATAAAATCGTTTTTTGAAGCGAAACGACATTTTTTCTATTGAAATGCCATAGGCAGTTGGTGATGAAATTTCAAACAATGGAAACTACGTGGAAACATTTCAATGTTGATTTTCCTTTATGCGCGGGAGATGAAAAAAAATGAATTTAAAAATCTCGAGTACTGTATTTTAAGTTGCAGAAACTTTTGATAAAAAAACTTTAAATAAACACCGAGAGAGTTCTGCGAGCGCGATAAATGAGATGAAGATAGACGGGGGGAGTGAATTCGATTAGTTATCGACAATATTCGTACTCGTGACTCATTTGTCTTAATTTATTTTTGTGTTTATCGATACATTGTCCCACATTTGCACTTGTTATCAAAAAAACTTGGCAACACTCGATGGAAACATGATGAGCCGTATCGGATTTAAATTTATTGTGAATACTCGCTAAATTTGTGTATAAACGTCGTTCGCACGAGTGCAATTAATATTAGAGCGCGAAACTCTGTCTCATCGGATCTTGGCCGTTCTGTTGCTCGAATGATGTAGCGATGCGCGCTATTGACCCCTTCAAAGCGGCAATAACGCTTGGACGCTACTGCGCTATTGGAGTAAGACGAGAATAATTTCGAATCACAATTAAAAACTAATGAGCGATAATTTAAAAATTGATCGCATTAAAAAGAATCAATTGAAGAATTTTGCTAAATAACCGAAGGAAAATTGAAAAATACATATTTTTCATTTGTTGAAAGTATGTATTTTTTTCATTTTTAGATTCTTTTAATGAAAGATTTGCAAGAATATTTTCAAATATTAACAATCGAGATGTGTCGATGCTGCGAGGAAATTTGGTAAACATTCTTTGAGTTGAGAACTACCCCACCTGAAACTCTGAAAATTACATTATTATTTTCCTGTGTGTAAAGAAAAATTCTTAAGCAGAAGCGCATCTCATACATTTTTTGGCTACTTCGCGGCTTTGTGAGTGAGAAGTTAATGTCTCAGCTCTTCTCTGGCTTTTTTTTCGCCCGTTTAAAAAAAATCACTGCTCCAAAACGCAATTTTACTAATGTCTTCGTTCTTGCGAAACTTAGGAAAATTCCCTTCTCATCGAATCTGACTTCGAAAAAGCTCTCAACTTTTCCTTCTTTTCTTACAAAATACTTAATGTATAATTATTATATGAATTTTGTTCTTACTATAATGTCAGTGAGACTTCTATTTTCGTTTGCTCGTTCAGTTGATGCAACGAGTTTGATATAGTGCGAATGTTTTCACGGAAAACCCACAAAAAACAAAACAGAATTAGCGTCGTTTTTCCGGTCGTTATTGCAAAAAATTTCATAAAACGTCAAAGTTTCGGTAAAATCAACGATACGACGCGACGATTGAATTATCGGAAGGGCACCGCCTGCATCGACGATGCTGTAATGTGATTACTAAACTCGTTACTTCGGTACGCATTCCCCGAGTCACTCACTCGCTGGCAATACAGCGCCCCGATCTCGTATTCAGTCTGGTCCGACGGGTTCTCACTCCGTCGGAATAATAAACTCGTTGTGCGGAGCTCGCGCGGTGGCGACGGTACGACCGCTCGACGAGCGTTAGAGGAGCTGTATTGCGACTGAGTGCAACCGTAAAGATCCCGGCAATATCAGGTTACGCAAATTAATTGTAAATCTTGGAAAAGATTTTTTGCAAAACGAATTGGCCTTGAAAAACAAATTTTCGGGATGGGAGACTCAGAAGCAGGGCGGGCCGCGGAAATATTCCCTTTTGTATAACATTGATAGTTCAGTAAGTTTACTAATACAATTGTTATAAACTTCATGAAAAAAATATTTTAAAAAAACCATTCATTTTGAAAAACTGCAATTAATACAAGATGCTGGGGTGAAGTAGAAATCGTGGAAAGCGTCGGGTAAAAAAACTCAAATGAGACAGAGAGTCGATGCCGAGTGGCAAGGGCTTGGGAGCTTCGCGAAGAGTCGAGTGAGCTGTCTGCCTCGTTGGATTCATGCCAACTGTTGGGGGGATGATAACCTTCACCCTCATAGCCCGTCGAAGCTTGGGCTCCTTGCATAGCGCTTCGCATTACCCTCGAATTATAACCGATGAGTACTCGCCACTCGCGGCTGAACGTGGCTCGTTCGACAATGGGCTATTCCTTCTCATCTCCTTAAAATCTCACCCGTCAAAGAGCATATTTCAGTCGTCACTTTTCGATATTAGAATTTCATCGTTATTCATCTCGTCGCGAGAGACTCGATTGAAAAGACCAAAACTATAGCGAAAGGAAACAAAAAGAATAAATTGATAAAGAGGAGTTAAATGTGCGCAAAGGCGAAGAAAAAAGAAATGCTAAAAAAATCTAGAGAAAGAATACCATCGTCGGTAATATAAAAAAAAATAGATGTCCTTTATTTTGTAATAAAATGAATAATCGTCATTTAAAACGAAAAGAAAAAAAATTCCGTTGCGAATCGACGGAAGTTGAACTGGTTAGCAAGTGTAGCGCTTATGCCGCGCCATAAATATTCGACTTTTTTTATCTTTACTACGTCGCTTATCGTCGTCGGTCCATCGTTGTAGACATTCATAGGGTGTGAATTTGCTTGTTATGCATAGGGCAGATCGCGTCTTTTGGCAACTTGTGTCGAGGGTCGTACACGGTCTTAAGTACGGTTCGATTTACATACCGAAAACATCAAGATCCCGATAACTAAGCGAACTTGCACGAGAAAAAGCACCGAGTGGATAGGTCTACAGGGATGACCGGGTCTAAACGGAAGTACAAATGAGCGGCCGCCGAACTATGAGACTCAAAGTGCTGTATCATCACGCGAAGCTTTATCTCGATGCCCCAAAAAAATCGATTATGTTACAATTATACTATTAATAGAGAATTACATCGTGTCACATCAAATTATATCGGATTGTATTTAAATATACCGAATCATATCGATTATATCGAATTATATCGATTATGTAGATTGATCGGCGCCCTCGTAGCTCCGGCCCGCAGGGATTCGTTTAATCGTCGGATAATAATGTGTTTACAACTTGTCGTGCATCGCATTGTGATACGAATCACTTTATCGTATGCACAATGTATACGCTTATTTATACAAGAACTATAACACGGGGGTGGACGCGTATTGATCGATGCGTCAGATGATAAATGCCAGCCAACGAACGCGAGGGAGCGAAGCGAAACGGTACGAAGGCACGACGAGACGCGAGGCCGTCGCGATTTGATAAGGAAATTCATTAACGCGTCCCACTTTCGACTACTGGCGATCCTGATTGTATTCTCGCCCTAACGTTCACTCTCACTCTACCGCAACTCTCTCTGCTCTCTATGCCGAGTCGTGTGTTGCCTCGATCGATGGCTTTTCTCCCCGCTCTCCAACCCCCCTCCGACAATGTCGAAACTTCACTCTATATAAGTACATAACCGTGGTTCCTACTTTCGATTCTCTTCGTCATCCCCCACGAGACTTTATTCTCCGCCGCCGGCAGCTTCTCAAAACTTTTCTCTCGGTCGATTTCGCCCGACGGAGCCTGAAGGCTCTTTCTCTCCCTCCCTCGTCTCGCTCATAATGTATCGAAACTTTGTTCTTCGCGAAGATTAGCCTCGCGGAGAATTCATGTCGAGCATATTAGGATCTTTGACAAGGGCTTTATTGAACCCTCGGACCTTCGGACAGGATGAGTTGTCGGGCCGAAAACTGGACCTTGACTTATCTATCGGATAACTTTCTTCACGAGACACTGTAATCAGTATGAATCCTGATGAATGACGGTGCTTTTACGTTAATAACTTCGAAATGAGAAAAGATTGTACAGAAATTGTACTTGGAAAAAATGTCGAGTGAAATAATAAATAATCATTCGTATTTTATGGCAGCGGCAACTTATTCTTCGTTGCTTGAAAAATTCTGCCGACTACTTTAGACGTATAATTGATTTTTTCATTTCACTTTGCTTGTTGATGCAGTTTCGTCATTACATCGCTATCCCAATCGGAAGGATCAAATGTTCGTTTAACGTCGCTTTTCTCATATTCGATTTATTTACAAAGACGCGGCGGGTCTTCGTCGGAATTGTCTTTTCTTAAGCAGCCTGAAAAAATACGTCGCTGTCCACGTGAACATTTTCTTTCGTGAGGAAGTTTCTTTTTTCGTGATTGTTGCGCGGATTTCCTGGTCTGTGATTTATTCCACCTGCGGCTAAACGAAAAAAGGGAGAGAGGTGTTATCTGAGAAGGGCAAAAAGAACGCCGCGCGCTTGTACACAAGTAGAAAAAAAATTCTCGCGAAAGAGCCTAACGATCGCGATCGTTTGTCCCGCGCCAAAAAGAATGAGACTTTCCCGCCGAAGGGATACTTTGGGGACGTAATTTGATGAATGTCGACAAGAATTTTTTTTTTGTTCGAGCAGAACATAAAACATCACCAACCACCACAAATTATACCTCGATTCGAACTTTTTTTTCTCACTTGCGGCGAGTTGACATTTTTTTCGAAAACATTTCGTTTTTCTCTCGTGTTTCAGTTGTTCTCTTTACAGTTGATAAAATGAGAAAACTGTAAAAAATTGCTCTTGCACTCAAGAAATTACATCAGCATTGATCATTAATATTATCAAAAAGAAATTAATATGAAAATACAAATAGATCAAAATAATATGAAATGTTTTAATAATGTAATATTTTGTAATTCAAATAAATCTTAATAATATTCTCATTCATCTAAAATATTGATAGCCAATGCTGTTTGCACCGAGTTTTATAAAAATGATTACAATTTAGACGTTACACATGACATTACTGAGAAGAAATTTTATTTTCCGCTATTCGACCCAAAACAATAATAACGCATGCCCCATTTTAGAGAAGGTCGGATGTCCCAACCTTACCTTTGTTTTGCATCGCTAACATTTACCGGATATACCGTAATCGACCTTTTTCCGCGTACGGAGAAGCGAGTTGGAAACGTAGGTCGCCATTATGGCCTTGGACAAGCTTCAACGGAAGAAGCGCGGGTCGTAAGAGGATTCCTTGTAATCCAATATGAGGGCACGTGCCCTCGTCGACTGGCAAGATAGAGCTCCGCTTTTGATGGTGCCTATAGATATACAAACGCATACGAGTATGTAGGCACATGCACGACTCGCGTATCAACGAAGGAGAATTGGTCACTACCCGTTATCCTGTCCGACGATGTTTCGTACATGCACACTTCCACTTAACCCGCGGTTCCGTGAGCGTCGTTGCGTGAACGTGTGTTCGAGCCAAATTGCGGCAAGAGATGCCGTTCTGGTCAGTCCGCTAATATACACCTACGCCGGACTCGCGACTTCACTGCTCGTCTATCCGATCCACATTTTCCTCTATTTTTCGTCCTGCGGCTTTTGGTTGCTCAACGCAAGAATGTGAATGATACAAAAAACGTATCGCGGCGTTTCCGAAGCGTTTCATGAGTTCGGCTCGCGTATTAAATTTCTATAGCCGCGGTACGCGGTGCAAAATGGGGTAATAATTTGGGCTCGAAAAAGAAAAAAACGGAGATTGGAGGATTCTCGTGTATTCGAGAGGGGAAAATCCTCGCACCCGTTGTGGCTTTCAACGGCGTCGGTGAAGCATCGCTTGCGGCAAAAAAAAGGGCCAAAATTCCTCCGGACGACCTTGACGTCACATATTGTACATGAAGCACTTTCTCTCGTTTTCTCTTTTACTCACCCGTCGAGCAGTGATATGTGGCAGATACCAACCATTCCGTACCATCCCCCTTTTGTATCCGTTTTCCGCCGGTAGGATCGCGCGTAGCTTTTCAGCCCCGGGCAATGAGAAAACCAGCCAACCAACACCGACGGCCATTGTGCGATTATTTCGCGAAGTAGGCCGCCCACAGACACAATTGGAGCTCCACTGTTACGAGCGTTTTATGCCTCTATCTCGACAGTCGGAGTTTGCAATTTTATTTTCATACGGCAACGCGAGTAGAGAGAAAAAACATTGCGAGAACAGTCGGTGGTAGCATTCATTTGGGCGATAATTAGTTAGGTGGTCTAATAGACATGAAACTGGATTTAAAGAGTTCCTGTTAGATGCTTAACAAAAATAAATGTACGCGCAATTTCTCAAAAATAATGTGTCGTTATTTAAATAAATTTTGAGTTGAATAGTTTTTGGGCAATGCATTGCCGATCTAGATTGTCAAAAGGTCGATTCCCGTCTGACGAATGAATAGGATAAATGAACAAATTTGAGTGGAGGATTTTGAGATAACGGTGGCTTCGCTCGAACAATGGGGATGAGAACTAACAACAATCTACGAGCTTTTTGTAATCTTTACATTTTTAAAAATTCTGGTTCAAAAAACCTGTTGCTCTTGGTAGCAATTAGTATCGCAGCGTGAGACCGAACAAAATACATTAAGTGTATTCTCTGTCATTAGTTTAAAGACTGTAATTATTTTACACATCAACGCGATGAAGAAGGGGTAGCAAAATAATGCGAAGTCTTCTCGAAATTATTGAACACCTTAATTTAGATTATTTAAACCCGTAAATTCGAGAAAAATCCTGAAATGGTTGAGGAATGAACTCACAATAAAACACCAATCAGTGGTAGGACTCAACGTTTGGTCGGACAAGTGGTGACTGGACGACGGCGATTAATCGCAAAAACTAATGAGTTTCGAACGAATAGCATTAATGTGAACGTGGTTCATATTCGGATAATTCGAAAAATGAATTTCCAGTCTGGTTGACGAAAAAAAAAAGGCTTCTCTAAAATTGAATTTTTTAATATCATCCGTCATTCTGGCGCTTCCGGCATCGGTCCCGATGATCGATTAATAACTCGAGAGTGCAATATCTCCGGAATTAACGATATCCGATGGAGAATGGAGATAATAGAACATCTAAATTGCATGGCTCACACAGGACACCAGTCGGGATTATCTCAATGCTAATTCCGATTGTGTCTTCCTTCCGGTTTGATTATTTCATCGATCGGTTTGAATTATGAGTTCGAATTTCACGGCGTTTTGAATAGAGCCAACATTTCAACAGTCAAATAAAATGAAAGATCAGCACAAAATTGAACTTGAATTTCAAGTACATTTCGAAATTGAAATGAAAAATTTGGATTTGTCGCATCCAGCGATATGGATAAATATTCCATAGTCATTTTCTTTTAATCTACACGTAATAAAATGTTTACTTTTTTGTATAAAGGCCGGTTTTCGCGCAGGTTTTACAAGCGCGAATCTACAAACGAGATCCAAGTTCGAGGAGTAAAGGATAGGGATGACATTGCTTCTTATATATTAAAAGCTAGCTATATACATATTTCTTGTAGGCTTGCATGAAAGGCGGGATGGAAAGAGGGTGGAGGAAAAGGAGAGGATAGCTTGATTGATGGGACAAATATTAGCCTGAAACGTTTTCTACTTCGCTTCGACGATGTCTTGGCTCGCCTATCTACACGAATGAAAACACGTCTTCTTCGGCTCGTTCAATCATCCTCTCTTTCTCGTTTCGTTTCACGACGAAAATATCCTCTTGATAGAGATACAGTATCTCATTTTTTCGCGGTCCCCTTCGTCCGGGATGTAGGGGAACGTCGCTTCACCGGCAGGTACAATGGCTATCGTTTTTATTACTCCTTTTTTTTTTTTTTTATTAATTTCTCCACGCCCTTCTACGCGGCACCTGAGCTACAATCTATCATATTTTTTAAAACGAATGCGGCAAATTCATTCAAAATGCGAAAACTGGTCACTCGAGAATGGGGAAAATGCAGGAATATTTTCCTTTTACTTTCTCATCTCATATGAAGCATGAAGGGATGAAGCTAGAAAGAAGAAAAAAATAAAAAAGAAAATCGTCTGCGACATTATTCATTTTTTGAAAACATGTAACGGCGTCAAGTAAACATCGGAATAGGTTTGAAAATGCGCTTTTTAGCTGAAAGAATAAATCAACAGTTTCTACGTGCGTTTAAAAACTGTGTTTGACCTTTGAGAAACTGGAAGCCCGCACGGCATTTTCACGATTTCTTTTTGGGGCGCCGCATCCAAGATATTGCGCCCTTGTGTCTGCCCTGTAGGCGGTATTTTCCTCTTAATTTACGGACCGATAGTCTCGCCCCTCAATTCTTTACTTTTTCAAGGATATCATTTATAAAGAGGCAGGATACGCAGGTGGTCCTCGGCGGGATGAAAATGATATTGCGAAAAAGTCGTGACAAATGTTTATTTCTGGCGTCCCCCATAATTTGTAATGTGAACGAATGGCTCGAAGAATTGCGAATGCAAACTTCAACTATGCCCTCATGCCTATCCTCCCAATTCGAAAATTGATCTCTGTATCGTTCGCGTTCTTGCGCTCGATTTTTCGGAACGACGGGATAGGCCCGTTTCGATTGTAAAACGCGAGCGCATTGGTTCGCGCGGCGTTAAGGTCGGGATTGGTTGATTTTCGGGGTGACAGAGGATCAATACGGTGAGGCTCCTTTCGCTGGGTTGGGTGGAGGAAGATTCCAGCCTCTTCGTCCGTCTCTACAGCGGGAAAGGACGCGTGGAACATCTGTAGGCTTGACCTTGCGCCCGTCCCTCCGGCGCGGCCTACAACCCTCTTCTCCTATTCGGCTCGCTGTGTTCGCACGGCGTATGCCGTTGCTGAAACTAGTTGACCCAGAACTTGAGCTTCGTTATCAGCTAAGCATACTTCTTCAAAGTCTTCGTTCGGCACATTCACGCTCGACGCACTTTCATAATAGGCAAAGAACTCTGCAGTGACCCCGGTGGATTTTCACGGACGAGCTTTTCGCCCGTGTGTCGCTTTAAACTTTCCGTTGACCTGCTGGATTAAAAAAATAATAGCGCCGGAGTGCTTTTGAACGATCGAAAGTGTTCGAGTAACCAGTGGGCAAAGTCCCGCCCCCTCGGGACTCGCTTGGGATCCAGAAAATAAATAAAAACCGAAGATTCATCGGTATGGTCGGCTTCGTTACCAGACGGTTCCAGTGCGGTGCTCTAGCCACCTGGTGCAATTTGAAATATAACGCAGAATAATTTGGTACGCAAGTCTTGCGTTGCTCGACGAACGTACTCGAGATTAAATACTCTTAGAGTACAAAAAACGTTGAATTCATGTAGCTTAGTCCGTTATACTTTAAATATTGAAAATGTCGAGAAAAATGTATAAATTTTGAAAATTTGATATAAATGAATCAATAACTCGAAAAAGTAATGCTATCCTTTAATGTAAAGAAGACCGTGTCAAGTAGGAACAGACGCTTCGAAAAAAATCGGAGATTTCACGCAATGCGTATAACACTCTAAAGAATTACCTGCCCTGGTATGCGCTCTAATTCCATAGAGTGGCATAGTCGTTGGATAAAATATTCGTTTTTTTTTACTGGGTGTGTTTCAGCTTGCCCCATTGCCCAACTAGCCTTCGGGCTGCCCTAATGGAACATGAATCTTTCAGAATGCGTAATGGCGCTTCCACATCACACTGATTTCGATAATTCAAAAGGAATGGTTAGTAAGCTTAAGATTGTTCGGAAATGTTCTCGTCTGGGGAAAGCTGTTTCGCTGATAAACTCGTCGAGTCGCTATATCGACTGGAGAAGACTCCAGAGAGATGGAAGGATTGATGTTCATTGTCTGGCTCGCGTTGATACGACCCGCGGCACTTGCATGCTCAAACGCGGAGCGATAATCTTGCCCCGATGAGCTTCCTTACCTTAATTAAACCGCGCGCTCGATTGTGCACATAGAAATACATGCGAGCGGGGGTGATCGATACCATCGTCGCGCTACGGTGCACAGCATCAAAGTCGTCTCGGTTTAACCGAGACGACGTCGCGTTCTCGCGTAAAGCCCTCCGCAATTATATTTAAACGCGTCGGGGAGAATTTGTCACGAACGCGTCGGTGAATCATTGAACTTCGGAACTATTGGTTAATATTTGTTCATTGACATTGTCTCGAGGCTGAACTGGAATTTGATCCACTGTAAAAAATTAAGAACTTCATGAAGACCCGTATTCAAGTTTTGATTCTGTTGATTCGCAATAGATGATAAAAATGTCGCTAGAAATCGTCGGTAAGACTGGAAATGGCATTTCAATTTGAAAGAAAAAAAGGTTGTTTGCACAAAGAACGATTCTTTGTACGGTCGTTGATCGGCCTGTGTTCCATTTAATGAAATATTCGTCTCCTCTTCGTCGGCGTCCTCCCGACAGTCAAAACAACATAAAACGCGATTGTAACACATTGCATAAGCTATAGAACAGCTGAAAAGCAGCTCAAAGTATCATCCGAACGGATTACAAGTGCGACTCGCAACCGGGGGCGGGAGGGAGAGAGAATCTCCCCGCGGATCTTCTTCGTTCCACGGACAAAGACGAACATTGGCACGGCTCTGTCTCCGTTCATCACGCGGCACTCGGACACGGCAGAGCTCGTTCACCGGTCGCGGACAGCACACCGGCGACAGTTGGCACGGTGACAGACGCAGTTGCGCGCGCGTCGACCCTTCTCGCGGCGGAAAAATGCGAGCCAATAAGTGTGGAAAAAAAAGAAAGTGAAAGAAAAAAACCGCCAGACGACGGTTCTCTTTGTTTGCGCGATGATCACGATTCGTTACGAACCTTCGGCCCGACAATTGTCTCAACGGATCGGTTAACAATATCGCGACGTAGATCTCTAGGAGCGATGTCGTAGAAACATCGATAAAAGTAGGTAAATAGAGGTAAAATATCAATTGATAATTAAAAGAGAAACCTACTCCATCGGCAAAATTGTTCGGTGGATCGCGAAGTTCGAGTTGGAATTAGAATCGAACTTTGACCAACGCCCACGGTTCCCTTTAACGTCCGGACAGGAGACGCGATCCCTTCGACAGTAATGTTGCCAGATCTACGATCAAGTACCAAGTGTGTAGACTCGATCGCTTCCATCCGTGGATCGTCAAGCTTCTAGACTTTTCCGAACGGAAGGTTGACGAAAGCATTCGAACTGCGAACATCCCAATCGAAGGGAGTCCTGGGTGACGATCAAAACATCGGTTATTCGACTGGGAGATTAGAATATGGCGTTATTCTCCGGTGGTGGTAACGGGGCTAGTGGTGACGGTGGTGCTCATCAGCCCGGCATGGAACATCAGGAGTGTCCCGGTTCGGCGGTCGGCCCAGCCAGACAACGAAGTCTCAAGGATCGTCTTCGCGAGGGCATAACCGGTGGATTCAGTTGGCAGTGAGTACATAGAACTGCATTTTGGCGATTATTGTGAATTTGCCAGGGTACACACCACGATGGATCTAGCGCTTTAGTCGGCTAATTTGATCAATGTCAATGGAGCTGAATTAGTCCACTTTTCGTTTGACGAGAAATACATCTATAAATAATTTTATCGAAAGATAAACCAATTTACGTTGTTATTTGACGATTATATTTTTTTTAATTGTTATGAAGACTTATACGAAGGCATATTCAGAAAAATTAATGAATTAACTTCTGGGAAAACAAAATTATACCGGGTGGTTCGCTAAACGGTTTTTTTCTATCAAACAATTATCTGTTTTATGACATTATTATTATGCAAAATTAGTCTTACGATTCTCTGTATGATTCAATTTTTTTTACATCTTTATCCCACTGGGAAGTATCCGAAATTCACTCGAAATAACGTCCATGAACTGAGACTGTAACCTTCTTGAAGTAGTAGGTCTGAAAAAATACTTACAAGAATGCAAAAAATGTCCACAAAAAAAAATGATAGATATGCGTCTGTGCATCTGGCAATGAATAAGCTTCTACTGTACCGCGTACAGCTGTGTTGCTGATCCGTGTGCTGTTTGTTGCTTCAGTCATTCGAGAGACCGAGCGAGTTCGCATCATCGGGCACTGCGAAAGTGTTGCCGAGTATATCGGCAGATGGCACGATGTACGCCGCTCACGATAATATTGACGATAATGAACTTAAAAACACCGACGGCAATAACAATAATTATTCAAACAATGAGATTTTTTTTTTTTTTTTCAAAAAAAAAAAAAAGTTTTTTCATCATTCAATCGTAACTTTAATTAATGGAGTGGCAGACTCCGCTCTTTTAGTCAAAGGCTCCCGGATTGGAGCAACTTAGTTTTCATGAATAACAAGCTCTTTGCGGCGTAATTAATTTTCGTCTCGCAAAATTCTCCGCCGCCCGAGGGCGGACTTTACCTTTGAGCTTCTTCATTATATCATCGTTCTCGATTTCGCTGTTTTTGAGATGTATTCCGAAGTAACAATTTATTCTAAATACAATATTCCTTCGATGAAGTTACATGACCAAAGGGTACTGATGTGATAACACTTGATTACACATTCTTTCCAGAGAGTTGTACAAAACATTATTTTGAGCTATTTTAGTATTTATTTGCCTCCCGGGTTTATAGAAGTTTTCGCACTTATTTTCATGGACGGGCCAATTTGTGGATTTGATAATTGCCTGGATGATCCATCGCTTTATTTTTTTTTCGATCTTCGTATCATATCAAGTGGGAATAAAAAAATTGCGGAACAAAACTATTGACAAGCGCATATCTTTGTTTTTTTTCTACGCTCCAATTTTCCAGATATTCATTTTCACGGAATGAAAATTCCATCGTCAAACGATACGAGTATTTGTACTCGTCGTTTTTTCAATTTCGCTGCAATATTCAATCTGAAGAATTTCTTTTCCGAAGCGAAATATTATTTTTAATACCTAAGGCAACGTAGTTCAGTTTCGTGCTCGGCGAGATTGTCCCTTGCGGCGATGCTAGGTTTTTACGATGGAAAAAACTGCGCGAAACATTGAGCGCGCTTGAATTCATATCATCCGACATTTTCTTTGCAAAAGGACCTAAAAGGTGAAAATGAAAAATGAGCGCAATACAAGATCGAACTTCGTGCGCACGTGGCGCACGGAAACCACCGGAAGCAACGCGTGTGTAGGACGTATCGCCGACCAGTGGTTTCTACGAGCCCTTAACCGCGACCCCATCAGTTGTGCGCCCACGCCCTTGATAAATGTGTAAAATCGAAACCGGGTTACAATTAGCGCGGTTTTACGCTTCAACAATTTTTATATTACGGCTCTCGAATTTCTTGGAACTCCTTCCGATAACAAAAGCACCTATCGTGCCCGACTTCAATAATTACACGCATATAATATAAATGAATAAAAAAACAATTAATAACATAAATGATTAATATTCGAAAAATATTTGAAAAATTGCATTTTAGTGTGTAGTTTAGATATTTCTGGCTAATGCATCCGCAAATTGCAACGTAATTTTTTACAATTTGCGCGTTTATTAAAAAAAAAAGATTCAAAGTCGCCACAGCGATCCTGGGCTGGGACAGAAGGGTCTTTCAATAGAAGTCAGCGAGTTTCGCATGTGCAGTCCTGCCAAGGTTGCGCATTTGCAACCCGATTGAATATCGTCGTGGACACGCGTATCGGCGAGGGGAACGATGTCGCCGCTGACGCGGGAATGGTGGAGATGGAACACAGGAGAACAGAGTGTGACTACGACGGAATGACAGAACGACGATACGCTTGTGTCGGATGACAATGTGTTGTCTTCGCGCCAGGAGGCAGACGCTTTAGTAAGGACGTGTGGGAACAATTGCGAAATTCTATACGAGCCAAGCATTAACCCATTTCGCGCTCGGAGTTGCCTTTGAATCAATGTCTCCAAATTTATTTGATACACCGAGCAGTCACGAGTGAAACTTTCTTCGAAAAAAATCTAAGCCGAAATCTGTTTTGTGATTAATGTAATTTTTTTTTGTAAATTCAGTAATCTAGCGGGAAGATTTAATTGAATGAATATACAACAGAAATCTGTTGTCTGTTTTAAGAAACTCGTTTTCTCCATTTTTTAAATAAATTCAGTAGTCACGTGTGAAGGTTCAATTAAATAAGATCAAAGAGCCAGTACTGTTGATATTGCACTTTGATTTGTCCAAGATTGTGATTATTACACTGTATTACCATTCCTTGTTTTTTCTTTTCTTTTTCCACGGGTTCACCGATGCTTTCATTTCTCAAGGGAATTTTTATTTTTTTATCGATAGTACTCGACGAGAGAACATTTTCTGTTTTCGCTTGGGAATCGAAGCACCGCCGAGAGAGCTTCTCTCGTATCCGGTTGCCTTGGATATTTTCTCTCGCTTCCTTATTTTTCAATGGTCCAAATTGAGCCGATCGGAGGGCCGAGAATGAGGATCGAAAGGGAAGCGGATCGGGATGAAGGAAATCATTTTGGATACGTCGAACGCAGGGAACAGAGGTACGGAAAAGAATTCCGTGGTCGTGAAGAAAAAAAAACGCCACCCAGGGCAGTCGATTCCAGAGAGTGATTCCGGAACTGAAACTCTTGTGCCCTCGACAAATGAAATACTTATTTCGAGCAGCGGAGCCGAATGTTTCCGGGGTTCGCGAAGCTTCCTCTCGGAGGCACAAGCTAGGAGGGAAAAGAAGGCGAGGGAGAGCGAAAAGAGGCCGAGAAGAGAGCGATGGGCTATCGGAGAAAAGTTTCATGATTAAATTATCGGCTGTGGAGCAGTTACGAAGAAACTCGTTATTCCCTCGCGCAAGCGCACGGCTGTCCGTTAACTTTCAATGGTCCTTCAGGAACCCGTCGAAAGTACATGTACATTTTCAGCGCTATAAAGTAATGGGGCCTTTTTTTTACAACAGCCAAAGAACCGTAGTTTCAGAGTTTTAGAGCGTTAGTTTTACTGAAAATCGATGTAAACGAAATAACAAGTCGCCGGTTTGTTGAATTTCTATTTTCTTTCGAACTACCGAATAAAGCATCAGAGAATCGATGTAAAAATGTGCAGAGTTAACATCGAGGAAAAAAAAAATGTTTGCATCGACCGAGTTGACGTTCGCTCGTCTTCGACCGAATTTTCAGTTCAGTGCCGTATTTTATATTCAATAGTTGAAGTAGTCCGGGCGGTACAGTCCGCGGAAATGTGAGATTCAAAGAGAATTCAGAGAGAATTACGAGCGTTTCCCAACAGGATAGAAATCTAAAAAAAAACGCAAGCATATGGGAGGTGTTGGAAGGATAGATTTTGCGTGATAATAATTTCAAAAAGTTATTAAAAATTGATGAAAAAAAACTTGTTTAACAAATTACCCGGCAACTTAACGTTTTTTTATTATGAAAGTTGTTTGTTAATTTTTTTCAATACGTATGGATTGTTTTCAGCATTTTTCTTCGTTTTCCAGACAAAAAGCCCGTCTATTTATAAATTGTTGATAATACATAATACATTTTTTGATATCAGATTGTGGGTAATAGTTTTTCGTTCGTCTGATAGTTCAAATATCACGATTAGTGGTTCGCGTAAATTGCACGCACATAGTCCACGTTGTGCATATATGTATAAGCGTAAATTCACTTGTGCAAATTGGCGCAAAGCGACTAATGAGTATAAGAGCGGTACGTACTCACACCTACTTTTGTTCTTCTTCTTCTTCTTCTTCTTCTTCTTCTTCTTCTTCTTCTTTCTACCTGCTATTAAGTGCGGCCAATGAGTCAGACGTTGCTGCTCGACCAGCTGATATAGGCACGTTTTACATACGTTTACCGAGAACCACGAGAAATGAGGAAATGGAGAGAACAAAATTGAGAGCAAAGAGTTTAACATGCGCCAGTGGCGAGGCTTGGCACTGAAACTCAACTTTTCTGAAAGCTAGTTTAAGCTCGAAAAAAGCATAACAAGTGATACACAAGTAACACGAGATCGCCTTATAAAAAATAATAAAAATTCTGATCGATCGACCGTCGTTTTTCACCAAAACAGTGCAAACTAAATATGAAGTCAAACATTTTTGAGATTTATTTTCTGAGAAGCAATATTTGAAGTCTTTTTTGCGTGTTTTTCATTTTTCAATTACATTTTCACTTACGTTACAGTTTCGATTACAATTTTAATGACAATTTCATTAAATTCAATCACATTTTTTTCTATTTTAATTTGTAAATCTAATTGTAAAAAATCATTGCCATAACTTTGTCAAGTTTTTGATAATCGTTGTTAATACACCGCGAGTTGGAGGAATTCGGATACGCAAATAAGGATCGAATTTCCGCTGTGTACCGGACGCAGTTCGAAGCAATTGGGGGACGAAAAATCGGGAAATAAGAAAGGGGTAGGAATCGATACCGAAGAGGGTGAAAAGAGACGGGGAACATTTAGTAATTCCCTTCGACGAATCATTCCGAGGTCACTGGGTAATGAGGCCAAGTGGTCCGCAGACTCCGTACACTCGGTCAGAGTACCAGCCTATTTTGCTTAGGTACATTGAACGTGGCTATACAGATATATATATATAGATGACACGCGATGTACCGTGTGCAAGCTCAATGTGCAAGGGTGCACCTACGTATATTCATGATCATATACCTATCCTATGTGCCTACCCTCTTGTGTGCCGATTGTATCCAACAGGGTCACAGGGTTAAATTTATACGCTATTCTCGAGAAGCGTGTCGATGCGACTCTATATCTTGCCGTTTATTAATTCAACCCTCGCTTCTCAATGACCGAATTCGTAAGATCGCTACAAATCATTACGACTGTTTAATTATTTTTTCTAAAACAGGAACAACCTTCATTAAGCACAACTATTGAAAATAATGAAAAAAAATTTATTGTTTATAGTAATGAACAATAATAACATAAATGATAAAAAACGCGCTCGCCATGTCCCTACGTTCTATCGGTTATTGCTGATAATAAGGAAGAAGAAGTGTTTATTGTCGTGCAGAGTTAATTGCCGGAGCCGCCCAAACATTAACGTGTCTCGAGCGTAATTAATATCGCGCGCGACGATAAATATGTAATAAAGCGAATTCGTTATCCGACGTTTTTGCTTGTCAAGCGGTACCGAAAATTGCCGTGGAAACGAGGGACCACCAATTCGAGGCCTTGGCCCGCTTTATACGCGTGAGATAGTTTCGCCGATGTCTGTATATTCATTTCGTACGTTACATATTATGTATTATACGCATTATAGGTATTACATGGATTATATATTAGTCGCCAACGACCAAAGAGCGCGTATCTCGAGTGTGCGTGCGCGACGACAATATTCGACTGACCGACCAATATACACGCATACGATATTGATGAAACGACGTGGCGTCGTAGAAATATCGTGTGCGCGGAGCTCGAAGACACGCGCGGTCGGGAAACCATACGAAATGTAGCAGGTGTTGTCGGCCCACCGATATCTTTACTCGCGGATCGGTTGATGTTGACGAACGATGACAATACCGATAGCGAATAACGCGGGGGGGAGGGCTTCCGATGTCGAATTAGCATCGAAGGTTTCGTCAGCGCGCGTAGACTTCCACGCGGTTGAGCCAAATTATACTTAATCGTTCGATCGTAAACACTTTTTAAAAATAAACCTGCGACAAAGGTGACAAAGCTCGCACTAGTCACGACTTTTCTTTCACATTGAGGCCAACCACATTTCGCCTCGTAGTGAATAAAATTATCTACGATGCTGTAACGACAGTTAATTGGTACACAATGGAATTAATGCATCGGTTAGGTCAACAAGCTTAACATTCACTGATACCGATAATATATCAATTTTCGTATACAATTTCTTTAGATATATGTATATACTTTTCGGTATGAGGTGTTCACTAACTAAATACTGTCTTCTCTTTTCCTTATCATCTTGGAAATTGAAGTGGAAGATGAAAATAATTTTATTAATTAATAACAATATCAGTAACCGAATGAACTTTTACATATCTTATTAATTTTTTTTACGGACACCTTGAAAGATTAAAGACCAAATAACATCGAAATCGTACAATCTTCTGGCCACCCTGTGAAATGGCACAAAAGACAATGTGCCAGATTTAGGAGATATTTGTCTCGATTGTATGGATCTATTTAGTCGAGTGGGTACGAGAAGGTGAAGTGTAGTAGATGATACACGATGGCCGCTTTTTTCTCGGTAAAAAATGTCCTGACCAAATTATCAATCTTCCTTGATGCCCTGATAAATTTTTTATTTCCCCGCCCTCGCCGTTTTTCTCGCATCGCGCCCACCACTCGACAGTAAGATGCGGTAGGAATCGGTGAGTCGTTTTTTCGACGATGCGCCATCGAGGTTAGTCCTAGCCGGGACATCCGGTCACGGTATCGCCTGAATATTCATCGCGGCGTTGCCCTGAATTCAGACAAGTACCGCGGAGCCACCGGAATTCTCTGGCAACTTGAGAAGCGACGTCCCTTCGGGACTCTCGGGCCGAGCTGCTTTAAACTGATGAGCCGCTTTAAACCTGGACGTGATGCCGCTTCGCCGTTGTCACATTGAAATTCTAAGCCGCGCGACCCTGTCGCCGATTAAATCGTCGGGATGGCCGAAAAAATATCTCGTATTTAAGACCTGCGATCGCTGACGTTCGGTTACTTGGTAGTTCAAAAAGGCAAACTTTCTTCGTCGCTGCAATAAGTATTTCAATCCCTTTGCCGTACACCGTAAAAAGCAGACTTTCACAAGCGCAATTAATAAATACTGAATGTAAAAAATTCTTTTTTAAAATTCAATTGATTACCGAAGTTGTTCACAATTTCAGGAAAGAAACAATGATACGAGTAACAAAAATTGTACCGCGCCAGCACTTTGTTTTTCGCTTAAAGCAAAATTCTCGGTGTTCCAAAATTAATCAAGGGGGTATTTCTTGTCGCTAGCGATGAAACCGTTCGTTATATTCGTACTTCGATACTCGATACCGATGGAATATTTTTCGTATTTATTGCGCTCGAAACGTCTGGTAGCCAAGTGCACTCACGGAATGAAACGGTGACATTGGGCCTTGCCGAACGATTGTACTTGGCTCACTCGACAATGGTGCAAGCCCGTGATTGCAATAATGTTTAATAAAACCCGTGCGAGATTGAAGAAAGCGTTGTAACCGAAATAAACAAAAAAGAGAAAGGATTAATCGCCCTTGCGGATATTATCGAGTTTCTGGGTCGAGAAGAAGGACGTAAGGGGTTAAGTTGCTGCGGGAGTATGGGAAATATTGCTAAAATGAGAACCGAGTCGAACATGAAGGATCGTTGGGCGAGGTGGAGCCCAGACGGAGTTAAATAGACGGATCTTTCGAGAGGTAGTAATAACAAAAGCGTACTTGTGGCTCTCGGTCTTGTTCAAACGACAATGCGAGTACGTCGACCTCGTCGAACGATCCTTGAGCCAAATCCTCAAGTCATTGGTCAAGCACTGCATTGCTGTTGGCTAGTGGACCATTAAATGAGCCACGATGAGCCCTGACCCAGTACTGGGATCCTTAAGGAATAGTCTACCCAACCGTATGCATGTTCTTCCACTTCCCGATAATTCAATCTTATTCGCCCCTGTTCGATTCCTCAATGATCAAGCGAATTGTCAGTACACCCGGAATCAATTCATCAATCAGTTCATCAACCAATGACTGCTGGAATCTGGCAATGTTAATCGCCCGAGCATTGGTTCTTTTTTAAAGTTAAAGTTGGAAGAACTAATAGTTGGCCGATGTAATACATTTTTCAAGATAAAAGTGAGTTCTCCCTACGATCAATTGGTTGAGAAAACCAACAGTTAGTTGAAAAAATCCATTTTTTCGTAAGAGGCGATTGTTCCAACGAATAATTAAGTGAACGACCTGAAGTCTGTGCAGTGCATTTTTTTCGTGAAAAGTAGTTGTTCCATTTAGCAATTAGTTATGAAAGCTATGAAGTGATTAGCACAACCCATTTTTATAAACGTCATTCCCACCAGCTAGTTTCTTCAACTTATAATTTATTATTGCGTCCTTCATAATAAGCGTACCTTATGCGGGCAAAAACGCGACAATTCATACGAGAACAAGTTTTACTAACCTAAAGTGTCAATGAATTGTTTCAAGTTGAATTAATTAATTAAATAAAGTAGGTAATGCAGGGTCATTGTCAAGTACCAGAAGGGTCACGTTGCGGTTGTGACAATTAGTCATCTTCCGTGCTCAGTAGCGCACTATTGCGTGGGTTTGCGAAACTCGAGAATACGCACGTGCGAATGTCGGAGCTCCGGCTCCGAGCAGTTTGCAATGCGAGAACTTTGTAATTGATTAATCGGTTATTGCCGCGGAGTAAACGCGAGACGTTCGATCGTGGGACGATGCAGCTTCTCGAACTCGGGATGGTTTTTTTTAATCTTTCTTTTGATTCCGAATCGTTGTCATGAGAATTTAGTATTTCGTCGTTCGAAATACAATTCTCGCTGCCAGCACCGAAATATGTTATTTATACATTCGAGTCGATCAACATTTTCGTTGATTTAACTCAATATTTGGATCAATGCGCCCGACCGAGGCTTCGTTAATTCAAATACATTTTTTCGTCGGTGAACAAACACGAGATTATTTTTCCAATGCGTTACCGCTGCCTCGCTCGCTCCCTATTTATCTTCTTTTTTAATTCCGCTCGCAAGTGTATCGAACTGCGCAACGCATAAATTAACGCGAGACGTTTAGCGAGCGTTGAAACGGCTTTATCACATACAATCTCATGTTTATTCATACCGATGGGTGTCAAGTACAAACTCCGAGTGTATCCGCGCTGCATACTCGTATCCGTCGGTTCATTTGTGTAGCAAAAATTGCCGTACATCTTAATAAACATCAAAGCGCTCGAATTAAAATCTCGATAATTGAAAAACGCTGATTGTCACGAAATTTTATGCGCTCGTTTATACTTGCGATAAAAAAGTCATGTATTAATTACTGTAATGACCCGGTTTGGATGATTGCGGGAATACGATCAGAATTAAATGTTTAATGCTCTGCGGCCACCGTGTCTTTTTATTTTATTTCAAACGTTTGTAACGACAAAAAAAAAAAATGAAAATATTCACATTTACTTTCGAAGAGCTGAAAAAACGTTTGAACGATTATACACATTTAACTCGAATTTCTATTGACTTTATGAGTGAACATTTTTATTTTCATGACGCCCATTTAAAAAAATATATTCTGGTAGGTTTTTATTTTTTTTAAATCTGAAACCCTCGCCTTCAAATAATGAAATTATTCGCTCATTTGAAAATCGCCCATTTCGAGTACAGTAAAACGCGAGGAAGCAAAAAAATATAAAAAATAATTTTTGCAGTGCAAATCCATTTTGTTTAAGCGCGAAACGTCTCGAAAAGTTCAAATTCTCAGAGATGCGAATCTCTTCCGCGTAGTCGGGTTGTCGACTTTTTATTGAGCAATTCGCGAATCCGTGGAAGCGTTTCAAGGGTAATCGAAAGAACAGAGTCGAATGACTCGGCTATATCGGAGGGTTGACCGGGTTGAAAGTGTCCGTACGCGTGCTAGACAAACATCGCAGTACAATGAACCGTACCTAACGTGATTCAGCGAATCGGTCTTGAAAAAATGATCGAGCATTCTCCGAGGGTTCATTATAATTCGATCTCCATCATGATACTTCGAGGCCATCCTTGGTTTCGCGATCGATGTCAAGGCCTCGCGAATGCTCGTCGGCGCGCAAAAAAATTGAATTAATACGAAAATATCACGAGAATTATCGACCTCGAAGTTCGCAAAAAAAACTTTCAACCCGCCTGCGGGCCGAAACTCTCTTTGTGTACATTTTTCTAACGTAATTTCCGGCTTTCGAAGTTGAGCGATTCCGGCGTTCGGAAGCGTTGCGCCTATTTTCTTTTTGTAGAACCGAGCGAAGTCTTTTCATCGTGTCACATCGTTGCAGTTCCGAAACGAGCGCCCGTCATCGTGCTCTCGGCACCTTACACACTTCCATTGCTTTGTCATGGCTACACAAAAGATGTAAACAAGTTTAGTAACAAGCCATTTTCAAAAGCTTCAAATAACAGCAGAATCTTTTATCAAACATACAAAAATATATGATAAAAAAAAAGTAAAGAAAATTAAATAAATGTATTCTCAATTACATCGCTTTCCTGATATTGTAAAAGAAAAATTGCGAACAATCTTATAATTCTTATGGAGCAAAAAAACCCATTGGTTTTTGACAAAAAGTCTAATTTATAAAAAAGATTTTTAAAAAATGACACTATTGGTAAAATACAAACTACATACTGATGAAAATCGTTTGTACTACTTTATTGTTACCGATGAGACAATAATTCGCTAAAAAATAGGAATATTCAATTTAATCGTCGATCTATCAATCGCGTTATGTCCGTATGATTCATCCCGAGATATTCAATATCGTCGCGGGGCCAAAGAACGGAGGGACGCGCGGCAATTCCAGCGTGATATATTTCTCGGACGTATTCTAGAATTTTATTGATACGCTCGTCGCTCGTGAATCACACGCGGGAAACACGAATATTTTTATCGCATCGAACATAATACATCGTATACGATCGCGAAATTCTTTAACCGATATATATTTCCGTCGAATATTTACTTCAAATGCGAAATATAGGCATATCGAGATATGCGCAACAGTACTGAGGTTCGGCATGGAATTTCTTCCGATTCAAAAAAAAATTTACATTTTTCATTTGTCGCACCGAAAAATATAAAACTCATACTTTTCATCCAAAAAAAGCTCGATGGATCTATTTCTTCGGATATTTGGAATACAAAATTGAATTTTTTTTTTTTGGTTTATCGAAAAAAATTTACGAGTCCAAAGTAAGATATATCAAGACCTAAGACTTAATGATTTATCGTGCGGGTGGGAATAATTCTGAGTTGTGGACCCAAAGAAAAAAACAAAAAAAAAAATAGAACCATCGTTCCGCATATTTTTGCATACATTTGGCATATTTGTATACAGGTATATCGAGCACACAAAATATTATACGACCCTGAGAAATATGGGTCAGTAGAATATTATCGGGCATATCTACATTTCCATAGAATCACTGCGCGACCGGCACGGATTTTGTTCGCAATAAATTCCGCTCTTGACTTTATGCTTACCGAATGCTTCGCTCCGCGTCGCCTCGAGAGACGGAGCACCGAGGCCCAGTGACAATGACCTTCGTTAGATCTTTCATTCTCAAACTTATCTCAACATTTTTTTTTTCTACGAAATATGACGTTATTATTCAAATATTAGCTCAGTAATTCGATGCATCCGTCCTGAATATATTAAACATAAAATTTTTGAATGACTAAGGCCTTGTTTTTTTATCCTCAATGACGCTTTGTGACCATTTTTTTTGTATCAATTTTGTTTTTCATTGCCATTTTTGAGACACAGATCACTTTAATTATTTCAATTATTACATAATTAGTCAGCTACTTTTTTTTTACCGGTTAAATTGTTCATAAATTCTGGAGTAAAAAGGTGTAGATTCTCGTACCATTTTCGCCACTTTTGTCGGAAATGTAACCTTATAATACGTATTCGATTATGTGTCAACGCTCATCTTGTTGATTAAAGTGTCTATACCGCGAGTCTTTATCCTTGTTAATTCGATAACCCGGCGCCCGTTTTAATGAACTACTTTCCGGGTCGATATCGGACAATCTATACCGTTGACTGTCGCGAGATTGAGTCTCGGGAGAATTTCGAGCGTCGAGAATACTTGTTTCCTCTCATATTTTCAACCATATTGGTTATCACATTTTCAAAGCCTATTCAAAAAATATTATTATTGTTCTTTTATTATTATTACTTTTTACATTTTTTTATTTATAAAAATTCCAAACGAAGTTGTCCAAATTTTTTTCTGATCTATGAAGATTTATCTCGATGTCATCGCTCAATTGTTTAAAATCAGTTTGACCGGTATTGGCCCGTTCTTCCCTACAGTTATGCGAGGAATTTCTGGTATTTCCTTAAGGGTACCGATGATCGAGGGCACTAATAACAAATGAGATCGTATGTGCTCGCATTGCACATGCATATGCGAACGAGGGACGTAGGTACGGATGTAGCGTCACCGCTGTTTCTGCTCATCGGTGTCTGGTACTTTATTACGTATGGATGCCAGATGCGAAGCGCTCTTGCATTGTCAGACGACGCGGCGTCCTCCAGCGCAGCATCGACGCGCAGTCGTTTGAATTCGGCCAAAGCAATTTGCTAAACGTCGACAATAACTAGGAGTTGGAGCGAGTGCCGCAATGTCTGTACAGTTTAAAAAAGTCCAACAATTTCTCGCTCGCACGAGTCTTCACAATTGTTCTCGACAACTTCAAAAAGATATAGTGCACTGTGAGAAAAAAAATAGTTCAAAGCATAACATTCTTTTTTAATTAATAAATAATTTTGTTGAGCGAAAAAAAAAATTGCGGCACATTTTTGAACAAAAAAGATTGTCAAACGTAGAAGAATCGTGCAGAGCGGTCAACGTAATCGAACCGAGAAGCATAGTCGTTGAGTGCTTATTGCGTTAATCTGGATGATCCCGATAAATAAATATTGACATGTGCATGCATAAACTGCAACAAAGCTCTGCGCTGCCATCTGCAATTGTAAGCCCGGCTTTGTCAAACCGTTGGTTCAATGACCCGAAACCGTGTAAAGTTTCCTCTGATATACAATAATTAACAATGGAAATAAAAAAACGAATGAATAACAAATAAATCTAACATTCAATATGCAGTTATAATCAGTAGAAATATCGTGCATCCTTATTCTGGTAACGGTATGTCGAAGCCGAGAGCGCGACGACGACTCGTGAAGAGCAAACGAACGACATAAATAATGGTCGCGCACAGTAGTCCGGTATAGAGAGCGTGATGTAACGACGCAGCGTCAACGCTTCGAACGTCGCTAATTAACCGTTATTCCCATTTATTACGCGGGTTCGCGACTCCGGGACGCGGCGCCACAGCTACCGGCGACGAGCGCACTACGGTAACGAACAATTTGTTTCGCGTTTCCCCTCCCATCGTTTCGTTTCCTGTTTTTTTTCTCCCTTTATTCTTTCATTTTCCGTCGCTTTTTTCGTTTTTTCTTCTATCACGTTTTCCACTCGTTCACATTCTTCGCCCGTCTCTCCTTCAGACAGGACCATATTTCGTCCCTTTTCCGGTTGCCTTTGGCGCCGGGATAATGAGAAATTATCTTGATTCTTCGTCCGCTCTCTTTATTATTATTACATTCTTCACTTTTGGATTTACACGTTGAATACTCGATTTTCCAGTGGAGATGAAAAAATTGAGACTTTGACTTATCGATAAATTGAAGTAATTGATTGTTTAAACTAGTCTTGGAATCCATCCAAATTCGTACTTATTAAGAAAAATTAACAAAACATTTTCATGAAAAAAATATTAGGTTGCCGGGTAATTTTTTAAACGAGTTTCGATTTCGTCCATTTTTTCATAACTTTCTGGAATTGTCATTACGCAAAATCAAGATTTCAAAAACCTTCCGCAGGCTTGTTTTTTCAGGTTTTCAATCGATTGGAAACCGCTTGAGATTCTCTACGAATCTCGAATTTTCTCGAATTGTACCGCTCGAAACGCCTCAATTAACGATCGAGAAATTTCAGAAAAAAAACCTTCCAGATAAGTAGCGCATAGTCGCGAGATGCCGAATTAATTATTACATCCGTTAAGCCAACATCCGAGCACTTGTGCACCCATCGAAACACATGCCGACAGAGGCGCGATAATCGTGGCGATATCGTGTGTGTATAATTAAGGATGATACCTTTTAAGCCCCACGAGAGCGTACAATTCTGCACAACACGTGTGATGCAATGTCAAAGCTGAGTCAGATGACACTGTACCGTTTGCCACTTGTGTGCAATGTGCAAATACACGTGTGCGGTATGTACTTATGTGTCGGTTAATTGATCGAGATTCCTGATTGTGTACATTTAAAAGAAAAGTTATCAATTCAATAAATGACCGGGTGCATCGAATAATATTTTGTCATTTTTATTTCAATTTCTTAGAATTTCGCGACAAGTTTAACAAGCTTCGTATATTCGATGGTCTGAATGTCGAGTCAAATTGAATTGAATTTAAAATAATACACAATATAATAAGTATTTTGAACCAAAATCTTTTTATCTTACCAAAAAAATATTATATTTCCGGAGGCCGTGAGAATTGTTTTTCTCATCTGTGAGAATTCGTTTCGTTCTGATTTTTTTTCATCCCGGCGAGTATGTTGTTGGTGAAGAAAGCGGATAGTTGCGAGGGTTCGAGAGGCACGTCGCAAGTTCCTGGCTATTCCGTATGCTGCGTCAAATGCCCAAGATTCCGGAACAAGCTTGCGACGACGTCGGTCGAGAACATTGTTGGGGGACTTTGAGGGGTGGAACGAGCGAATGGATACTTCGCTTTAGTTACGCTCGAAGTGTATGAGACGGGTCGGGAAAGACAGAGCCGAGAACCACAGAGTGGGTTACTTCCTGGTAAAGTTTCACGACGGCGTTTCCCTTCTCGCGCGGAGAGAGAAAGAGGAGGACGGGCGAACTACAAGGGGGTCGCATCCTCGAAGTAGCGCCCGCCCTCCTTTTTAACTTATTCACGGGCGAATCGTGAGGGTGTGGAACCATTCCGAGGTTTCCTGGCCATTTCCGTCGAAACCGAGAGTTTTCCAACCGGATTTCGCCCATTTTCTTTTCCCAAGTATTAGATAACTATTTTTCTGAATAACAAAAACAGGCTTTATAAAGAATCGGAAATAGTGTTTCGAAAAAGATAATGATATTTTTGAAAAAAAAAAAAAAATTATATTAAGAAATAATTTTTTTTTTCCATTTTAGAGTCAATTTTCGGGGTCACAAACTTACGAAATTACGTTTCAAAATGAATATAAGACGGGAGCAATCGACAAATAATGTGTAATCGAGAGAGGCCGTGCGCGACCTCGGTAGCATGTCGGTGTGTATAAACAAAACATCCATAATCGTTCGGCCTGCGCGCGGCAATACGACGAATAAAATTTTATTTCTGCGATTTGCTGACGCTCACCTTAGATTTGGAGCGGAGATAAGATGAAACGGATTTTTGCCGGTGGAATTAAAGGAAAAAAAAAATAGGCCCATAAATGGTCGTCTAGCGACCATGACGAGTTTAAATATTTTTCTAATGCAGATTTTATTTCGCAACTTTTACTCCAAACCTTTTATCTTCAAATTCAACACGAGTTTGTCTTGAAAAAAAAAAAAAAAATTTATACCAGCTATCTTTATATCGTTCAATGTAAATATGTAAGCAGTCGTTACGCAAACTCCAGATGTTCGTTCGTGACAACAGCTTCGACGATGATAATGATAATAACAAAAAAAAAATGCTTTTAGAATAGCGTGCAACTGATGAAAAAGTGATGAAGTCATCGCGAATCGCTTCGTGCAAAGACATCATTCATCAATATTTCACGATACCGCGGCCGTGTATGGTATGGCAAATAGACATTGTTGCCGCGTCGGTATCAGCGTTGAAATTATAGGAATCGAATTCAAACGGGTAAAACTTGAATTGGTCGGGCCGATGTTGAATCGTACTCGTGCCTGGCGCCGTACCAGGTGGAGCTCTCAATCGACCACCCACATCGATAAATTCACGAACAGATTGCAATTGCACGACAACGCTACCGATTTGAAGAATGAACAATCCAACACTTAAACTTTTATTGATTGCATTATAAAAAAAAAAAGATTCCATACGATGCCGAAATTTTTGCTTCTAGACTTTCAGTGGTAATCGACAAAAAGCAAGAAATTTCCATTCCATTGGATTGTGTTTTTTTTTGCCCAATTTTTACATAAAATTGATTGAACTACATCTGTTTTGCTGATGCCTATTTTCCCTGCAGTCTCCTCCTAATCCAGATGTATACATATTGAGTACAATTTGTTAAAACAAAAAATATTAATCACAATATTTGATATTTCATAAAATACCATGTAAAAAAATAGTATTACAGTAATGTTTATTATTAATCTGAAATATAGCGTTATATAGAACGTATTATATTATATTGTTTATTATTAATTTATCATATTTTCTACGATTATATAACTTCACCCGTAACTTTTCCATCTGGGTCGGTACGTACGACCCGATAGGAACAAACGTAACTTTCAGGTAAATTCTGTACGGTTGACTCTATTGTGGCTCTCGCGCATACAAATCTAGTTAGAACAATGATATCGGCGACAGTAGGAATATGGAGAAGCATGCTGCGTTGTATGGCGCAAGACCGCCGATCGATATTAGACTCGCACGATACCTAATCCCGCGCCTTGTGTTCTCGCCATTCCTTCCATGCGCGAACTTTTCTTCGCCGTTCTGTGTCCTCGTTCCCTAACTTCTTCAAAGCGACCCGTCGTTATCACGAATGCCAGATGCTGGTTACGAAACGAATGCGTACAAGCCTGTTGGATTACACGCAATAGGAGTCCTCGATCGTACGTATATGTTATTTGTAAAGAAGCTTATTCAATTGGATTACTGAGCTCGCGTCAATGGGTCTCGAAATTCAGTCTCGACGCGTGGTCTATTGTGCCCTCTGAGCACGTCACAGACAGATAGAGCAAAAAAACAAGTAAAATGTGAACAATTTTCGATTAACCGACAAATTCAGCGGTTTGGCAATTTCACGAGCAAAAAAACGTTTTTTATATTTTGTTCATATCTCAGTGAAAATCTTATGAGGTATTATATGCGATTGTTTATCGGTAATCGAGTCTTGGTCCAGCAAAAGACCGTCCAAGTTCGAGTATTAAAGATTGTCGAAGAGGTGTGATTGCTTTGCCATTTGCCGACGAGGGAAAATAAAACACGCAAGAAGCGCAAGAACGTCATTTGCTGCTAGTCGTATCGCCCGTTTCGAAAAAAAAAGAACGGCGATTTGTTGTCAACTGAGTCTGTATCACATGTTCTTGACCGGAACGTGTTTTCTCAATTTTCGCACAATTTCACAATCCATTCTACCCTCTGCGACAGCAGTTTTTCCATTTCGCCGGAATTCTCTGTGAGCCGTGTTTCTCCTTTGGTCGAACGAGGTGCACGCGCCATCCGGGCTCCACGCTTCGCGTCCCTGTAAGTAGAACCAGACAAGCGTCTGTGTAGCGCGTACCCGTCGAAAATTGCTTCGACAAGCTTCACGCTCGATGAAGCTTTGCCCTGTCGATGCTTCTGCTGCCGATGCTTACCAACGAATTCTACCGGAGCTTGTTGGTTCAGGTACGAGGCCAGCAGGGATAAAACGAGCCGTGGAATAGCTATAGGCGGAGACGCAGAGCGGAGGAGAAATGCAAGTTCTATCGAGCGCTCTGCACCGACTACGCGGTTCATGGGACCCGGAACAAGTTAAATTCCGTGTGCAAAATTGAGAGTGAAAGTAACGCGAAGGATAAAAGGCAGCTAGACAAAAGAATGCTATGTCAGAAATGGGTCGTAGAAGTAGAAACGCGAGTTTGGTAGACGAAAGTAATTTAGCGAAGAAGTAGAATTTGGCAATATCAGAAAACGGAGCCATCCGAAGAAGAATTACGTCCATCAATGGTAGACGAAACTCTTGTATTGCTTTACTGGTTCAATCCTTAGGCTTTCCAGGATTGGATGGGGGAGTTAAGCTTCATTTACGTCGACAGCGAATGACAAGAGTCGATAATGCGTACTGAATCTTTGGACAAATCGGGTCAATGAACGTTTCCCGTTTTTGCTGGTCCATGAAGCCGAGAAAGAAAGGAACGAGACACCGAGAGGACATTTTTTCGTTCATGTCTTGCGGGATTCATCAAAGTGGCGGGATCAGTTCCGACAAAAAATGGCTCGTTGTGCGCTGGGGATGTTCAATCACGCCCAATTTTGTAAACGACGTTATCTCAATTCTATCGTGCTCTTTCGATGGATCGGATGAAATGAATGGCTACAAAGAATCACGTCGAGGAGACGGGATATAATGGAATGTACACTAATCGTCTTTTAACTCGTCGAATTTTAGCTTAGGGGAAACTTGATGAAAATCGTTACGTGCTGCCCATTTTGTAGCTGAAAGAGCTAACATGTCCTCGCAAATATATCAAAGTGTGCGTGTGTTCATGGTTCTGATAGAAAATCTAGTTTCCAACTAATTAAGGCGAATGGAAACACTCTTCGAGCTACCCACTCAAGTGCAATCTCGAAACAATGAAGTTTTGAGGAAAAACAAAGTTGTATTTACATGTGTTGATTCCTTCACATCGCCTTTGCCGGTTTGCTTTAGCTTTTCCTTTTGGTGACCGGCAATGGTTATTCTCCACTACATTACTATACCGTTGGATAGAATAGAACTGCGAATAGACAAACTTCCTCGACACTATAAATTTGAATCCCCGCTCTTGTTTATCCACCTCTCCATCTCCCTCTCTTTCTCGATAAACGCTTCGTCCAATTAGTACAGTTGAGATATCTGCCGCCAGAGAACGATCTCTCCGCGCAACTTTCAAACGTTTACTGCCAACATTAATTTCTCGGATCAACATATGCTTCAACAATTGTTAGTCTGAAATTTCCTCTAAAATCGCAGAATTCAGCATTACCGCTAACTCATGATCGGCCATCGCTACTCCCTCTTCTCCTCGAACCTCCATGCCGTATTTTGCAAACTATGTCTGCCGTGTGCCAGAACCCGGCAGCGCACCTTCCGGGAATTCTATTTATAGAAGACTCGCGTCGTTGGCTCGCTCGGTATACAACCGAATGAATGGGACTCCCTCTTCTCTACTCCTACTTATCATCTTCGTCTTCGTCTTCGCGCCCGGCTGCGGAACAGGTTCTTTGGGTATCCAACAGCTTTCTTCCTCGCTTAGGCTCGGACCGACGGCTTCGCTCAATTCCCCCTCGAAGAGTCGCGGTGCCAATCTCGTGTGTAAGAAAGTTTGCCGATTTTGCCAGAGCCTTCGATCTCACCCTTCGTTACCGATATCAACGGATGACATCGGCGATTGCAAAATTGCGATATTTTGCAGACAAGAGATATCTCGAATGTCGAATCCGACCCAAAATACACATCGAGCGGATGATTTTGCGTCGTTGATCGTTTATTGCCCGATGAGAACATTGATTGCCAATTCGAAACCTACCGTTCGCATGCACAGTTGTGATCTATTTTCGGATCTTCGGCTTGCGGTTGACTCGCGCGTCGTCGCTAGACTCGTCTGAACGTACAGCGAGCTCGATGGACGAACGATCTCTCGCGCGATTTATGGGACACCTCTAGCGCTTCTATGCTCGCGCTCCGGCGAAATTACATCCAACGTGTTCAAAGTCTTACGGAACACGGTCTGTTTAGATGAACCTTGTATACGGAAGTGTTTTCATGGTCGGGTTCCGTTTATTCCGTTTTAATGGTCAGGTTCAAAGCCCAGAATGAAAAGAATTCGCCTGCGAAGAAGGACAAATATTTCGAACAAACATTTTTTTACTGGTCGGCATATCGAGCATTAAAGTTGCTCCGTTGTTCATTGACTAACAATCGACGGTCGAATTCCGTTTCGCTTATTGAAGGCCATTTAAAAGGTTCTGAGAGGGCCACACGTGAGGCTGGGGCTACGGGACGACCTGAGAGATTTTGCGGAAATTCGAAAATTATCTCCGATTTTCCCGTAAAACTTTCAGCAGGCTTTTCGTAGGCCGTAGGCAGAAGCGAACGGAAAGATACAAGAACGAGAAGGTTGGAAGAAAGAACGAAGTGGTGATGAGGGTTGCAGAGCCTAGAGGGAAGATGCTACGTGTTGGTTCGTAAAGAATGCGCCTCCAGGCCCACAGCTAAATCGCGAATTCGAGTCACGAACGCACAGAAACTCGTTGCATACGAAAGGCGAAGAGACTCCGGTGATTCTTCTGCTCTGACCGCATTGGACGATAAGGCGTCTTTGATGAAAACATACGTTCCGGATTTTGGAAAAGTCCGCGTTCACGTAGGCCGCCAGAGGTCTGTCGGGAAATCATAAAATGCTGGTCAGCGAATTCACCAACCATTGGATCAGCTAAGGAGGATCGCCTCTTTTTCTTTGAACTGATATAGTTTTTCCAAAGCACATAGTTTCGAGCTCAAAAAGGAAGTTATTTTTTCTTATTGGTAAAAAATAGTCGATCAAAAATTCGGTCCGGTTTTTGATCGTATCGATGCTCCGACCATGTAAAAACAAACCCTGATCGGAATACAACAATGTGTGAGAAGTTTTTATTTCATATTCATTTTGGAACTTTCTGTATTAAAAAAAAAGATTGACAAAAATTGTTAAACTCCTTAATTTTGGAAAAGTCGGTCTAGTTCAGAAAAAAAAAAAAGAAAACATAATAAAACCAATTTGGGCGTCGAAGATTCAATTATTCGAATAACTTATTCCCGAACACTGATTATAATATATATTTTACGT
Source organism: Ischnus inquisitorius (assembly GCA_963924025.1). Lineage (NCBI taxonomy): Eukaryota > Metazoa > Arthropoda > Insecta > Hymenoptera > Ichneumonidae > Ischnus > Ischnus inquisitorius. The sequence continues at coordinate 4,419,851 of OZ001245.1, read as the reverse complement.
AACTATGTATTCTTTCTATGTTTCAGGTGAGTAATCGACCGGTCACCGTATGTCTGTCGCATTATACACGAATAGAGGTAGGGATGTCGTGGTAGGTGTAGAAATCCATCCGCGCGACGCAAAGTGTGTAAGTAACAGTCGCCCCGTATGAGCTTTTGCATTTACGAAGCTTATAATTTAATTAATAATTTTTTGTTTCATTCTAATTTGTTAATTGAAATTCCCACATATCACTTTCTTAATGAATGTCATTTTACTAGCTCCACAAGAAAGACGCAGAATATAATTTTTTAATTAGCAAAGAATGCATTTTCGTGTATTTTCGTTATTAGCATCGCCACATTGTTTATTAGAAATCTTATCGATGGAAAAGCTTCATCTACTTCGTCACTCCTGAACGTTAAACATTTTACGGAAAAATTAATAACAAGATCTTTCTTAAAAACGAGAAAAAAAAAAGTATTCGTAATTAAATTTTACTCAGCGGTTGAATCAATTTTTCGAATCAAATTCGTAATATCGCCGAAAGCTTCGAACGAGTGAGAACCACTGGGAAATAACTCGCGTTCCGAATAAGCCGAGCCCCTCGGAATTGAAACGAACAAACGATCGTAAACGCGAGAACGAACGAAGCGAATTGAAGAACATGAGTAGCGCGCAATGATTGCATCGCGAGATTCAACAGGAGTCGGTTCTTGTTTGCCACCGTTAACAAGAGACTTGAACTTCTCCGCATCTAGTAATTTAAAGAAAGAAAAAAGAAGATCGTGTGGTGAAACAAATCACTTTAGGTGAGTAAGCTGACTTATCGAGAACCGTAATCGCTGTTTCTTCGAAACAATGAGTCGCAGTAAATTTTATAAACTGAATTAGATCGCGCCGATCCTACGCGAATTTATCGAATCACGATGATATTTCGCTTCTTCATGATTTTTCAAAAACACGAAAGAAACGTCATTAATTCAATAAATCAAGGATTTACGAACTCGGTTTACAAGAAGTACATTTATAAATGAATTGAACGAGCCAAGTGTAACAGAAGAAATGCATTTTTATAAAAATTATATAAAAATAATATTTTTTTGTTAGTTACAATTGTGCCGCGTGTCGAACTGGTCACGTATGAAGCTCATAAATACATTCAATACAGGATTTTTGGAAAAATCCATCAACGCTCTCATAAAAAATCCTCGCGGGCATTAATTTCATTTTACGACTATGCGGGTGCATCGATGCCAGATGAGTAAAAATGCGAGAAGGAATTTTCTCCTTTGTGTATAATAATTGTCTTCCCGTGATTAAATGTCTCGACGAAAAAGACGTACGACTTTCATAGCGCCAAACGAAAACGTTCGCGCATACGATTTCACCCGCGGATTGAATTGTTTTTGTTTTCATTCTTGGCACGCGAGCCATTCGAAATCGTGATATTTTTGGAACATGTTAACGACGAAAGTTCCGCAGGCACCGGGTACATTCGCTCGGAAAGTCGTGTACCGCCAACGTTTTCTCAAAACAATTAATTCTCTGTCGATAGGCAACCACATATATTTCGCCGGAACTCGTAATCGTGAACGCATAAATCGAAAAAAAATACAGAGGGGTGCTTTCTCGTAGGAGGAGCTCGAAAACAAAGGAACATTTTCAGAAAACATTCAGAAAGATTTTTTTAATCTTTTACGAGTCAAAATAATTTGGTATTAAGTTTTTTTTTTCGAAAAATGGAACTACGTCCGTTTTTCATTCTTCCTCATTCTTCATACCAATTATTGAATTTGTCGACAATTTTGAATCTTTTTTATTTGCGTTTAATAATTCGCAAATATTCTATAGAAAAATACGTCCGAAATCTTTGTCTTTTTGGCTTATCTCTTGCATCTCGTCCGCGGTCTCTTCTGATAACAGAGAGAACGCGAGAGAGCAGTCGAGAAAAGGGCGTTGATTGATCTTTCCTGATATATATCTCGGGCAAGGATCCGGCCGGAACCGCGACGAGACGAACGATCGAGTACCGGCGAACTGGCACAGCAGTTACAGGTTTCGACCGAGAACCTTGACAAGTGCTCCACTTATCGGTAAAGGTTTGTCCGCCCGCCTTGGCGGCCTGTCGAGACGAGAGGACGCGCGGTCTCTCTCGTCTTTAATCATGCCGTAGTTGCAATAACGCTTGCAGTCGCCGCGGCTCAACGGTTTTTTTTCTCTGCCCTTTCGCTTGCAGTTCACAAGAAGAAGTGGACGGCTTACGGAGGCCTCTAGGTGGCGATATTGGTCTTGTGACCCAGGTATTCGTTGCACACCTCGTGATGCAATAAACGAGCCTTTCGATCGGGTTGTAGTACCAATCGTTCGAGATCTCACGATTCGAGAAGAACAGTGTGCAAGGGAACTCGCGTACCGTTTTTTTAAACTTTTTATTAATTGCTTTCTATAAATTTCCATTGCTCCAATATGGACTGTCGACATATTATTTCTCAATAACCGAAGCCGACGTGATTTATGTCCTGCGTGAACGGAACGATGGGAGTAAAAAAAAAATCTTTGAGTTGTGTCTAAAATAATCGAAACTGAGAACATATTATTCCAATCCGCAGCGAAGGTTTGATCATGAAAAAATTCTGAAAGATCCGATCAATTTTGAAATATTGACCGTTCGAAAAAAACGATAAAAGAGTTTAAAAAAAAGTAATTTTTAATTTTATAATTGATATTCAATTTGACTTTTTAATTGTCCATTGGTGAGTAAGTAAATTCTCGAAGTCAGGTTTGGGTCGTCCAGAAGGCTCGGAAACTGCAGCAATTATGGCTCAAGGTAACAAATGCAAATTCAGTTTCAATATCGTTCGCCCGAACGGAAGGCTCGGAGTGTTTTCTTTTCGCTTTCGAACATAATCGTGTCCTACCGCGCGTCGACGCATTTATATACGCGAGCAAATCGACTCGCACGAGTTGTCGGTGCGTTTTATCGCTTCACGATATTCAATTTTGCAACGCTCGATCTCGCGAGATTACGGTGTCATAATAAATATTTGGCCAAACAGAATTGATTCTCGTATGCATTCAATGGGAATTTAATTCTCCGCGCAATTAATTCCCTCCGCAGCAACACATTGTACCCATGTCCAGGCTGTGAAAAATCAACTCTGAATAAAAAAAACGCTGAGTCGAGAGAACTAATAGCGGGTTTGACTTGTTGTCCAAATTCTAGTAAAATTGCAAGAAATTTCTTTTTTTATGAAAATATTTTTCAAATAGGAATAGGAATAGGAATATGCTATTAATTATTTACAATTATTTGTTTATTTATTATAATACCTATAAAAAAATTTGTAGAAAAATATTTTTTTTATAAAAAAATCCGAGGTTCAAATATGAAAAAGTGCAAAAAATTTCGATTTTTTTCAAATATGATTTTTAAAAAACTATTCAGAGTCAGCGCTACCAATTTTCTTCGGCTATAAAAATAAAACACATTTTTTTTTCCCTCGGATCGCCGAATTCTTATTTTAGCTGCGAAAAAACGAAAAGAATGAGAGGGGCGTTATCCGTATTTATAAAAAGTATCGAGACCGAATCTGTCGAGTGGATACAAAGATGATTGGGAGTTACAGAAAATACCTGCAGGAGCGGAACGGTTAGGAGTGCTCATCTTCATTCCCCTTCGGGGCGCCTATATCTAGGCTGATGTGCATGGCACACGATCGATAGCGCAACATACCTTGACCCAAAAAAAGCATCCGCGAATAACAGGGACGGAGTCGCACGTACAGCCGCGCAAATTTCCAGAATCAAACGTACCGCCAACTACCCAACTATGCGCTCCGCTATCGGGTGCGAGCGAAGCGGCGCTTCGTTACGAGAATTCGTTAGGAAGGTTGATCCGCGCTCAAATATTTTCTCGCTACCGTTCGTTATCGAGAAACTCCGAGAACGAGAGATAGAGAGAAAAACAAATTTTCCGACGAGCACGAGCTTTCCAATCATCGCGTCTGCTCGCAAGACGACGGGTGAGCGGAGCATTTTTGTTTTATCTTCCTTCTTTTTCTATTTGTTAATAAACATTATGCGAATCGGCGAGAGAAAATAAGCGCCTCGGTATATCGACGTTGAGCTGTGATACTATACCGGTATCGCAACTGGGATCGGTTGAATCGTTAAATCGGACTGGGCTTTAACAGGATTTACTTCAATCCGAGCGGTACGGTGCGAGGAATTGTGAGATTTCGAGAGAATTTCGAGCGTTTCCCAATGCGATAAAGATCTGAGAAAAATCAGGCATGTGGAAGCTGTTTTGAAGAGAAAAATTAGCGAATAATTTCCTTCAGAATAAAAAGTTGAGTGGGCGGGTAATTTGTTAAAAAGACTTTTTTTATCATTAATTCGTTTATAACTTTTTCATACAAATAAATAAATAAAGTTTTTAGAATTATCGTTACGCAAAATCAATTTTTCGAACGCCTTCCATACGCTTGATTTTTTTCAGGTTTATATCTCATCCGGAAACGCCCCAAATTCTTTCTAAATGCTCTCTAAATCCCACATTTTCTTGGATATAGCGCTCAGATCACCTCAAAAGATCAAAAAATGACTATCAATTTAAAATAATAACAATAATGATAAATGACGAATGGGTCATGATTGTAGATTTCGGTACAAGATAAATCCTCTCGTGATTATTGAGTGTCTCGGGAGACCGGGGCTAATCGAAACACATATCCTGCGTTTCGATTAGCCCCGGTCTCCTCTGTTTCGTCATAAACGCGCAATCCCAGGTATGACAGTATGTTTTCTAACGCTAAACATAATTAATTTTTCGCAACTCGACGCAACTTGCGATCCGCCATCTAATCGCGACGATAACCGAGAGCTCTTCTCGGACGTTGTCATTTGTTTCTTTATCAACGCTCTTGTCTCTCGATCTCTCGGACGATCGAGCTTCCGCGCTGATATCAATCAGAATTCTCGAAAGTGATTAACTGGACAATCACATCGCGATTCTTAATCGCTGTTCGATGACCAACAATAATGATGAAAAAGTAGCGCTCTTATCGATTACGCGTCCGCAATGACTCTCGCAATCTTTCCGCGTGTCTTTTATCGCATTTTCATGACAAATCGTTTCAATTACGCAATTTCGCGATATTTCACGCTTTTTTTTCTATCCTAAGCTCTCGAGAATAATTCACCTGTTTTTTCGCAATTATTCGATACCAAATTGCGTGAATTATTGTATGAAAGGAAAAGAACATTGCCGGACTTTTTGCATATTCTCTTTTCGTATTTCCTTCGTCGTTCTCGCGACAATGTGACCACGACGGTGCCGTATCTTGACGGTCATCGAGCACGCCAGGATAGTGCAATGTGTTCGGTGTGCGCCGATCGACCGATAAGACGAACGTCTAGACGGAAAGTGGGGAGAGTCGAGAATGTAAGCAGTCGAGCGAGAAAAGCCAATCTCTCTGTTCTCCCTGCGCGTACTTCTCTATGATCCACTTACGCTGTAAGAAGAAACAAAACGGCGCGGTTACGTCACTGTCAATCGAGACGATTACGCCGATTACGTCGTATGATCATGCTGCAATTAGGTATAGGCCAGCCGCTCGACTCCCAGAGAAAGTAGGCATTCGCCTCTTTGCCAACTATTGCTGCATTTGGGTCGAAAAAAAAAAAATATATATATATATATATATATATATATATCCAACATTTACGCGATAATTATTTTAAGCGCTTCGGCCGAGTATCGCATAATTGAATAGAAAAAAAAAATTCCATTTACCTTAAAAAAACTTGCATGATTATCGAAATTCTTGGAAAAAATTGCTCGAGATTCGAAATAAATAAAAAAAATCGGAGTTTTTTGCTGTAAATTAAACGCAGCTGTTACACTTAGGAGAGAGTTTTCCCGGGTAATAATGATCTTCAGTGAAGAGTTCGAGGAGCGTCAAATCCGCGTCGCTCGTTCGTTGTCCTCCCGCTGCATCTTGATCGGCGATACAGCCGTCGTCGTTACTAATCGGCATTGCTCATTATTCATAACTCGACTCGACGTGCGAACGGTCACGTAGCAAGGGCCGTGGTCGACGGGAGCCGCGCAGCATTCGGCGAGATACCGCACTCGTTATCCCCCTGTCCATGTACATATAAACCTTACAGCGAAGATTCGTGCTAATGTAGCGAGCGGCGGAGCTACTGGAACGTGTACACTCCTAATACCAAACACCATGATTCCCGTCTATTTGCTTACGCGCGATGACATTCGAGCGAATTCTGCGCTATCGCGAACAAGCGATTAAGCACGGAAAGGACGAACGACCGAGTCCCTCCGAGCGCATGAAAGTAGAAAACCACTTCTATCGCCATCGCCGAGATAAATACAGTAAGGTATACCGAACATCCTGCAAATTCAAACTTGTTTTCGCGATTCGAACGGAAGATAACCATGCGACAAGTTTTCGCCTACTGTCTGCCCGACGATTGAAGGAAAAACAAATCATCCATTGTGTGGAAAATCGTCCAACGACTGTGAAAATAGAGATTATCGTACAGTAGATGCCGTGAGAATTGTAAATATTTCGGTATCGATATTTATGAAAGATAACGAATTTATTCGGGAGCAACCCTGACCTGATTTCGGCGCAAGCTAAAATTATTATTGTTATTCTTGTTATTATTATTAACAATAATGATAACAATAACAATTTTAGTAATCATAAAAACAATAACAATAATAATATTATTATTGACCAACGCGGACAGTCTTTAAATTTGATTTCTTTTGAATTAAAATTTTGCAAATGAGAATAATATTCGAGATATCACGACAATGAAAGCGCATCAGCCACTTCGAAAGAAACATCAACATGATCCTTTATCGTCATGGAATCTTGTCGGTTAATCTGCTCTCCGGTTTTCCCGAACAATTAATTCTGCGTAACGCTCGTTCGATTTCGGTTCCGTAGAAACGCTTCCGACGGAATCCCCGACGTTGCTGCGAGACGAAAAGTTGCTATTAAAAAAAAAAAAGAACGCGACATTTGAAAAGGAGCGTGTTTATTCGTCGCTATCGAACCGAGTCATATATAATATAACTCAGTTGATAATAGCACGTAGTCGTTTAAGTTACGCTGTGAAGATTCAGAGAACACGCGAACCCGAGCTTACACAATCGAAGACAAGAACAGCGAGAGATAAACACACAAAGAGTGTGAGAGAATGATAAGACGGAGCGCGTGCCTCGCGTACATCTTACCGACGCGGGGGATCGTTAAAAGTATTGTTTACGTTACAGGCAAGCGGAAGTTTTTCTATTTTTTTTTTTTTTTTTTTTTTTTTTTAAAGGTAAAGCGTCTATTACCATTGAAATTTCGGTGAATGTTGTCCGATGTCGAACGTCTTGGAAAAAAAATATTTTTTCATAATTTTTTGGCTTTAAGAAGCTTTATATTGGTGGACATTTTTTCTTTCGAGATTTTCATCGAAACTTTAGCATTTTTTTTTGAGACAGTCTCGACACTTCTACCTTTCGGTAAATTTTTTTTTTCTGCAATTAGAGAAAAAAATTCAAGATTCGACTCGAGAGACAAAAGTCGCGCGCTCGATTATCTTCGGTAAAAATGAAAAAAAAACGAAAGTCACTGTTTTTTTTGACACGACTCGAGAGTTCAAAACAAAGCAGAGTCCGGAAAGCGAGTTCGAAAGATTAATCGGGACGGGAGGAAGTTTGTTTGGACGACGAAGACTCGACATTCGGGCGGCTCGTGTCTTTCGGTGACCCCTCCGTCGGTTTTTCGGCGGAAATCGTTGGTACCCCGGGTCGTCCGCAAATGCGAATGAGAACAACGATGGGCTTTATCAGCACGAGGTTTTATCGTTTCGTGCTCACGCAGCAATCTGCGACAGATTTACGACTCACTCGAGTCCCTCGTGAAGAGCACAACTTCGAGTTTGCCGAGCTGGGGAGAGGAAGAAGCCTTCGCTACTGAAAACAAATCCTATTATCCATGTTTCTACTCCGTTGTTGTTATCCCGCGGTGTCCCTCGTCACGCACGCTTTCGACAGCTTTCATTTCTTTTCTACCATCAGGATGTATATATTTTTTTTCATTCCTATTTTCACTTTTCTCTTAATACGCTTTTCACGATAGACGGCATTTCTGGGTTCGGGATATTCGCCCTTGACCTGTTTTCCGTAATTTATTTTCATTTTATCGCGAGAGTCAACACGCAGAGACACTTCCAGATAAAAGCAGCGCTCAACTAATTAACGTCAAGCAGAAGCGCAAGAGTCGGATCGAGAGGTCGCGTTTGTCACAAGATAAATAAAAGAGTCGAGACGAATCTAAACAAAATGCGTTGTTCCCCCCTTCGAGAAAAAAAAAATGTTCACGCTGCGTAATAAAACACGATTGCTTCGGAACCCTCCGCGATCCGCGAAGAATTATCATTTCGCGCGATGAGCCGCGCCCCAAGGTTCCGTTGCTTTTTACCACGGCCGGCTGAATTCGTCCCTCCGATAGAGTGCAGCTCATAATTGGCTCAATCGAATTAATAACCGGAAAGCCATCCTCGCCCGGGTATTTTCATACCCAGCAATTCCATAATTGCGCGCTTACGAATTGACAAATTGTTTCCACCGTTTTGCACGTCCGTATCTCGTTAGTTCACTCGGGAGGCCTCTTGCTGTCCGCGCGAGCCGCATTGTATCTCGCGCGCATGTGTATCGAGTGTCAAGTTGATGCGTGTGTCCCGTTGCACGCGGTCCAGGGACGCGATGCTGCGTATTTCGTTGTCAGCGTTGACCCCTCAATGCCGATCATTCGTTCGTTCGCTTCTCGCTTGTCCACTTCCATGCGCTTCGGAATTCGTCATCACACATTTTTCTTCACTCGAGGACGAATTTTACTAATTCATTTCGGTTGTGTGTCGCTCGAAGGGTGCTTAGTTGATCCATTCTTCATCATGACGATTCACATAGATTTTATTCCGAACGAATAATCTCCTACCTAAAGAAATACTCTAAATAATATAAATGAATCAGAGCTGGACAAAGTAATTTGAGTACCGAATACTTGGAGTCTCGAACTTAAATTTCAATGTCAATGAATAGGGAAAAAAAAAGATTATTTTCTGTTTTTTTAGATGACTCAGTCCTCTTTATAGATACTCGATTGGCTCGAAGGATTCAAATTCGTTGAAGTCGCGTACGTAACGAATCGCGACCTAAATTCAATGCGCCACATTCCTTCCTGGTATCATCCGAACGCTACGATACATCGTACATCGAATTCCCGCTACAGATGCCGCAGCAACAGGCAAACGCAACGGCGAACACTGAGTAGCGACAGCAATTTTTTTAATTGTCTTTTACGTCGCAGGTGGGGTGCACCTTGCTGCAGAAGTTCGGGATGCAAAGTCAGAAATTACCGCAGTAGGGCACATACCGACTCGTCGTTTCGTATAAATACAAGTCGCCTCCCGTGGTCCCGCTTAGTGCTTTTACGCATAAAACGCGAGCGCGCCCTCGCGCGAGTCGGGAATCGATTTTATCTCGCGACCTAAAACTTAATGCGTTGGAAATAATTTTCGTTTCACGAAAAAAAATTTATTTACCGAAAAAAAAAAAAAAAAACTCTAATAGTGACATTACACAGGATGACCAAGTGAGACAATTCTATGGTGCGATTTTTTTTCCCATTAGGAAAGCAATCGTCATAAATATCGAGACTTCCCTGACAAGCCGAACAACGGTCAGTTATTCGCCGGATTTGAGAAACACAATGACGACTTTTTGCTCGGGTCCCCGCTGTCATTGATTTCGTATCGTGTCGACCTATCCGTTCATCTTGGCTCTCCGGGGAATGAAATTCAGCTCCATCCAGATCGAGCGACTTTGGTAAACAAAGCCCGGTTCGAAACCGAGCCAGGCGAAAACATACAAAACGAAAGGAACGAGAATTAAAATACGAAAAAAAATCTCGACTTTCCGGCGTTTGCATCGGGACGGTATTCGTCAGCGCTTGAACGAAAAACGAATGATCGGTAATATTGAATCCACCGCGTGAAATGAAGAAAAACGTCTCAAGATTCAACTGAAAATTCCATTGGGATAATTTTTCAAATGTCGAGTGAAATTCCATTTCATTGTTAAGGAAATAAACAATGAATGAATAAAATCCATAATCTCGTTACCGTACCTTGACAAAAAACATCAAATAAGCAAACGATGATGAACGTCGAAAAATGATCGAAGTTTACGCCGATTGATGTATGTACATCATCGAAGAATAATCGATATCAACTACGCTGGGCTTCCGATAATCTTGATCTTCTTATCTCGTCACTCGAATGAATTGCACGAGTCTCAATATTATCGCGTGCAGGAGCTCCCGCACATGCGGCGTCTTTCAAGGTCTTCCCGAGTGTGATCGTAGTCGTCGTCGTCGTCGTCGTCGTCGGTAAAACAAACGAAGAGAGTTTTTTTTTTTGACGTACGAGGGATACGAGGAGCGCGCGGAGATACCAAAATACGATACTCGTTGTGTCGACGTTGCGCCGACGAAGCTCATCCGAGCGGACAGGGGGGCCGTCCTATGGTCGTTAAAATTTCGAAGAGATGTCGTTCCGCGACCGGGAACAACATCGGTGGCTCGAAGGTAAACCGGATCGCGAAAAATCGTCATCCCCGACGGCGGCGCAGACCGTATTTCTCGGCTCGAACGAGAAATAGCGCTAGCGGATGATCCATGAAAAATCCGTTGAAAAAACATTGAAAAACGCGCAGTTAAAAAAATGAACTTTTAGATGCGATCGAGCGGGAAAAAAAAGTATTGGGAAATCGCCAGCCAGAACAATTAAAAAGGTAAAAATCGCGATCGACGAGTAAAGTAATCGGCGCGGTAAGAACGATCTGGAAAAATCGTCGAAATATCCGAAGCTTGGAGAAATGCGAAGAGTGTACGGGACGAGACAAGGATAGAAAGACTTCCTGCTACCGCGCCCACAGCTCGATCCCCATCGTTGGCCTCGCCAAGGTCGCGATCGAATCGGTTGTCCGGGGCTTGTGCCACTGTTGCTGGTCCGTTCAACCGCACTGTGTTCGCGAAACGAGGGAAAGAGAGAAAGAGAAAGAGAGAGAGAGAGAGAGAGAGAGAGGGACAGTAAGAGAGGGAGAGCACGAGAGAACGAAGAAACGGTCCCGTGTCCCCCGTGTAGTACTTATGCCGTACGAGCGAGTCTGTCTCGACGGCTACGAGAGCTCGAGCTCGCCGACCAACGAGTCACGACGCTCGAGGAAAATCGCCAGTGTCGGCCGAGCCTCCATCGGGATCGTATCACTTGCCGCGCAAACCTCGTCGTTCCGTCTTCTCGTACAAAACACTAACAAAATTTTCGTTTCGACGAATTGAACGCCGGACGTTGAAACGAAAGTTTGTCTAATCGATACAAGTGTCTGTGAATTCGTAATCGTTTCATCGTCAAACCCGATAATAGTAACGGACGAACGAACTAAAACTAAAAAAGTTGTGGAAAAAAAAAATTTCGTTGAATAAAAATTTCGAAAAGCCGGTCGCACCGGTCGAGATAATTGCTGCCGCGGGGCCCGCTTGTCGCGGCTGGCACGGAAAGAGCACGCTTTCCGAAAACAAACGAAAATTTTCCGATCACAAAGTTTCGAGTGATAAGACCCGCGGAGATTACGAACCGGCAAACCTGTCCACCATCGAGAACTGTCGAACCAACTCGAATCAACGAGTGAATTAAATTCTTCGAAACGAGTCGTTGACACGAACGATTTTCTCGACGTTTCTGTAAACGGAAATGAAAGACGTTCGCAAAACCGGAAATACCTGTCCGACTGCTCAGTTCGGGGAAGTTGAAGAAAAAATCGTTCGAATTGGAAAATTTTTCAACTAACGAAAAAGAAACCTTTTCCGGGCCTTTCGGCGCAAAGGATATTTCGAAAGGTATTCGAGAAGTCGGAATTAGTTGTTCGACGACTTGAGAACGGGAAAAAAAAACCTCGATTAATTGTCAATTACTCGCATCGTCGGGATATAAATAGAAAAACTTCATTCGTTATTATTTTTTTCTATTTACCCAACAGTTGTACTAACGGAAAATCAACACGTTCGTAAAACCGGGAATTCCTGTCTATTGATTCGAGTCCAAGCGAGGAAAATTTATCGGATTAATCGGTTTAACCTTTCATCGAAAACAGTGTATTAAAAAAAATACAGTTAGTTTTTTTTTTTCAACATTGTCGAGAGTTCTCCGTGAATCCGAGTTTCGAGAGCCTCGAGAGCATAGGATCGGCAGCCCGCGACGCTTATACACAGTGAAAAGGCGGTCGCGAGGTTCGCGTTAGCTCCGCGGCTGTGAGTCGTCGTACTCGTTGGCTTTCACCTGGATTAACACGCCGCTACAGCTACCACTGGCTACCATAACGGCGTTGTGTATACTCCACACACGCTCGTGCGCATATATAGATATAAATCTACAACCCGCCGCGTCTTGTGTACAGGCAGGAGCGCGTTCATAGTCTCTCCGACCTCGCGCCACGAATCTCGCTAGCGGTACAACGGGCCGACAATACTCGGCGCTGTATTTTCCGCACCTTCGAATCGTCTCTTCGGCGAAAGAAAGAAAAACGAAAGTACACGGAAAAAAAAAAACCTTAAAATGATTCTCCATCCTTAAGAAACATCCCAAGTTCGGCAAACGTCGATTTTTTTCTCTACGAAGCGAGGAGGATAAATCGGTACGGAAAAAGGGAACGAATTGGCGAGTCGGCGGATCGTTCATTGCGCAGACTCGGTGCAGGCATGGCGAGCGCGATGTACATAACGGAGAGTCAGAGCAACGGCCAGACCGGATGTCCGACGAAATTCGCCTCGACGAATTCGATACCGGCCCTGGTCGAGGAATCGTCGGTTCTCGGACGCACCGAAAGTGTCGAGTCGAGTCCCGGCTTCACGAGAGAGCCGAAGGCTCGACGACACAGCGTTCTGGAGGATCTTCGCGCGCGTCGCGACAGTCTGTTCCAACGGGCCCGACGCGGAAGCATCTTCGAGGAGAAGGAAAACAACGGCGAAAACAAAGACTCGGACAAAGAGGCGAAGAGCAACAAAGAGAAACGTCGCGGCAGCGATGGAAATCGCCGAGGTTCGGTTTTCTACGTCACCGACGACCTCCTGGAGGAGAATCAACAGGTGGTGGCGCTCGAGATGAGTCAGAGGGAGGAAATTGAGATTAATGCGAAAAAGGGACGACGCAAGTCGTGGCATCCGTTGGCGAATAAACCGCCGAAAATTGATCGCAAGAGGAGAAAGGGCGTCGCTGGTGGACCCAGCGAGGCTGGTAGTACCGAGGGACTTTATAACGCCAGACAGAAGAGGCTATCGTGGTGGAATATCTTTGTGCCGGAGTCCGTTGGCAGGTAAATTTCTTCGGGCGTTATTATTTTCATTTTTTCCTTCAATAACTTTTTGTCGGTTTTATCGTCAACCGATCGGTATGTTGACCGATTAATGGATATACTCGATAAATCAAATACGTTGAGTCTTCCGAATGAGAGGCTCAGTCGATTGATTAAATATAGCATGTGATTTGCTTCGATCTTATCGCGAATCGTGGCCTCACCGATATGACGAGATATTTTTATCATCCCCAGCCTCGTGGATAACTTTTCTCACTCGCTTATCCCCATCTGGGTTTTACGTAATCTAATCCGCAAAACACGATTGAAATTGCGCCCGATCGATTACAAACAATGACTGTCTCTTCGAAAGGAGAAAAAAAAAATCTCCGAGCGATGACGAATTTATTTACGGTTAACGAAAATAAAATGATTATAATATACAATAATCACAATAATAATGTGCCACTTCGACCGTTCTCTGTTAATACAATCAACTATCGCTCGATCTTTCAACCAGAATTTTTTTTTTATTTGATAATATCGTTTCGCAATTCCAATTATTCAAATTGTTTCAACGCCATCGATCCGTCGTGCAAACAAGGGTAAGCCCGTAGTGCCCTTCCGGCGTCAAACCGTCGACACGAAGCTTTTGCTTCCTCTCGCAAATGTCCGCGACGTTTCGAGCCCCCGACAATCTTGATCCAATTGTTTCGCAAATTCACCGACGCTCGATGATCGAGAGGAGCGTATAACTGTAGCTGTGCATGATCGAAGCTCCCCAAAGCGTTCAGCTGCGACACCGAAATACCGGAGAGAGTTTACCGTCAAGGTCAACCTCTCTATATCTCTATCTATATCTAATGTTTCTTCTCTCGGTCTTCGTGTTTCTGATTCCCGTCGTGTTTGTCATCGCATTCGTCGGGACCTCGTTAAAACGGTCACCCTCGTACAAACATCGATATATATATATCTATATGCATAGAAATTTTGCTTGACTATCGCGCAGAGGACTCGGTTATCCTCGGATGCAGAGCGTCCTCGTATGCAGATAGACCGTGTACAGATTATGGGAATTGTATGCAACACACGAGTGCAATAAGCCGCGCGTGCTCGTATTCCGATCGTGCGGCTATTCGACATGGCTAGTACAAAACGCTAGCGATTGCTCGATCGGTTTGATATTGCTTTATGATATTTCTCTATTCCGATGGATATATTCGCTGGCCGCGTGAACGACAATAACAGCATAAAAGCCGCGTTCATAGAAACGGATAATAACTCTTTATTCTCTTGTAGTTATTTATTTATGCAAATCTTTTTATATCATCTAATTTGTTTAATTTTTTTCGTGTTTTCTTTTGCGTTCGAAAAAAAAAAAAAAAATGCGTGCAGATAATACATTTTTTTACAACAATAAATATCATTTTATGTCAACAACTTTATTCTCGCAGATAAACAAATATATTTTATTCTTCGGCAAACTCAAAACCGGACAAAGAAAAATATTGTTATCCGCCAAGAATTCAGTTTTTTTGGGATGCGTTTTGGCTCTTCGGTTATCGAGCTCAGCATCGAACGATGTCGATACCGTACACCGTTCCCGTACAAGCATCGTCCGGGTGTGTGCGCGGCGCACGAAATAATGGGAGTAACCCGACTATAACTCAATCAAAGGACGCAACTCTCCGGGTACACAAGTTCGTAGGCGAGACTCCGCGCCCCGAACACTGTGAATTGATTGAATTTTTATGCTTCGTCGACGTGAATCTATACATCCATTATTTAATCTGGGTTAGCCTGCATTATGGTAGTTCTTGCGGTGGAATAAATTCAATCGAGCTTTAACATAAAGAAAAAATCTTCTTGCACGCTTTATACGAAATATTCGTGCGAACAGAGGTAAATTCTGGATTAAAGAGTAGGAAAAAACATAAGATAGAAAAAAATGTCTAACGGTGGATTTACGTAAAATTAACTGTTCTGTTCGATCGATATAAATTGATTATAAGATTCACGATTTATGAATCGTAGACATTTATTTATTAAAAAAAAGAGAGACAGGACAGCGATTCTTTAATTCAGATTCTTTTCGGTTGATCGTTTAAAAAATGTTCAGCACACGATTGACTGGATTGAACGTGAAAAACATTTTCGTCTCTTGAAAAATATTTTTTTATCATTGTCCCTGAAATCTAACAAGCTCCCGATCCAAGTCGGTTGACAATGGAATTTTTTTGCGCGGCAAAACAAGAACGAAAACATCATTTTTCACGAAACTCGAACCCGATTACAGTTTTCTTCGAAAAAATCCTAAAATACAGAGCTTAACTGAACTAACTTTGATTCGTCACGAGCGATTTTGTAGAATTCAAACAATTAATTTTACTAGATAACTCGCCGAATCGTTTTCCGACGTATTAAGAGTTGGCAAAATGTGGAATTATTTCTTCGCGGCTGACGGCGTGTTGATACGTCGTGAATTCTTTTCCGACGTAGACGATTTATAGCACGAAATATTTCACGGTCGCGTACACGGCTCTCGTCTTCTATCTGTATACTCTGCATATATATATACATATATATATATATATGCCGTATCTTTGAATATACACGACGGAAGTTTAGTTATCGCGTCTTTCATTGGTGATGGCTTTTAACAATTCTCGTCGCGTTCGGAATTATCCGCGAGGGCTTCTGCGCATAATAAACCGAGCGCCGATCCACCGTGGTCGGTGGTCACATCTTTAATCGGACAACAGGCCATTTGTACACCGAGCAATTTTTCTATTCACTTCGAGGTTTGCGAACCGCGGATATGACGACGGTACTTCACTGTCAATATTAAATGTGCGACCGAAATTTTCCGTCGTACACGTTCGGACCTTGAATTCATTATGAACCCCGAAATTGAGTTCCAACTCGAGAAAGAAAAAAATGCGGTGCTGCAATTAAGGTGGTCCTTAATTGAATTGAACCTTGATTGAAGGCTCTTCAATTTCCGTTTTTGTGTGTTCAAATAACGTGACCAATTCGCATCCGATGGCTCGGCGATCCGACGCTCCTTTCTATTCCAATCTTTTCCCATTTCTCATGCGTTAATTCTCGCTGCAATAGCGCGGGCGCTTTGTGCCAGAAGATCCGAGACTGTCGAACGTGTGTACGGATTGTTTGTTCGTCGCTCTTAGACGTCGTCCGATCCGCTCGAGAACGAGACTCGAGAGATCGGGTCGGCGACCCCGGCGATCGCTCAGCAATGCCCACACATTGACCATTATACATGTCGCCACTGTCCTTTCTTTCTTCATGAAGAAAAATATGGTCACGAATAATTAAATCGCACAGTCCGAGTTTGGTCACGTTTGCGTGAGATTCAAAGAAAATTTCGAACGCTTCTCATTGAGATAAAAATCTGAAAAAAATCAGCCTAGGAAAGTGCTCAAAAGATCGTTATTATAAAAAATCTTATTAACAAACTTGTGAAAAAAAAAAAATTAAAAAAACTAGCGAAAAAGTTACTTTCTCGCACGGATGCGCGAAAAGTGAGTGCAAAAGTACGCAATTTTACGCCTTGCGAAAAAATGCCACGTGTTACAGGCAGAAAAGGAGGACTTTTTGTGCACAAAAATTTACCTTGGTCTCGCATCTCGCGAAGCTTCTCCTTTCGTACGTCGAGTCGTCAATCTGATTTGCAAAAAAAAGCGCTATGCTTGACGGTCATTAAAATAATTGAATCTACGTGAATTTCCCGAGCGTCGCTTGACTCACGCTCCAACGACAATGAAATCCGTAACGAATTTGACTTCACCCACGATATGACTGTTGCATTCGCTCGTACTACAAGGATATGTTATAAGCGCATTCATATGTCCGTTAAAAATACGTATGCGGTTTTTCAGCTCAAAAGACACAAGGGATTTCCGGAATGTATAATAACCGGTTGCGCCAGAGAGTTTGATACACGTACGCGATAGGCCTTGTATTTATCACGCTGCGGACGAGCGAGACTCGAGAGGAAAGCGTTCTTTAATTCGTGACGTTGCCGGTTCGGTGCTCGGACGACGATGACGCGCGCTCGGACGTCTTCTACACGACGGGGTCCGCGTACCGAACGAAACGTGACTAATCAGTACAGAGGAAAATCCTTGTCCAGGTTCCCGAGCGATGGGAATATCAATCGGGAAAAAATAAAAGGTTGCTTCATCCGAATCCCGAGCATGGAATAAATCCTTAGTCAAAGTTAAGTCCAATGTTAGATTCGCACAACATCCGATAAGTCCGAAGCTGAGGCTGTACTTGGAAGTTGAGAGTAGACAATCTTCCTTTTTTTTTAACATAAAAATAATTCACGGTAACAAATATTGCTAGGAATTTCAATTGCATAAACCGGAAGCGTTATATATTAAATACCACAGACATAATCTACTTTCGATAATTTATTTTTATTTTACTATAAAAATACTTGATATTGAATCATTACTTCACGACTAATCAATTTTCCCGAATGCAAAACTGCGACCCAGTAGATAGTTTAAAAATAACTATCGCCTCTTGCCAATCTTTCTTTCCAGATTGAATCTGAAATTTCTTTTTAACTAAGATTGCCTTAGCGAGAATATCATAATTTTGTTGTCACGCGAATGTTCTGCCGGAGATTTCGTTACCTGATCAAGATATCATTGGCCAAACGTGGAATTTGTTTGAATTATCGTTGCGAGACTTGGCATGTTAGAAAAAAAAAACAGGAAACTGAGCACTCCAATTTTCCTCAACTCTACAATCGCTGCATCATGCCCTATTGTATGATACACCGGTAGATCCAAGTCAGCACGTACTTTCCAACGCGCATTGCTCGATAATTATCTCTTTCCTTACACACTGGCATCATGCGCCCGAGCGCACCTGGATGACCTAAAGAAGATTTGCAAAAAAAACCCAACCACCCACAAAGTTGTGATTCAGTCGAGAAAAGCATTTTTTTTAAATCGTAATGAATAAACTAATTACAGAATTGAATTTTTTTAACGATATCAGATTCTATCAATGCCATGTTCTTCTTCGTTGTAAATCATCGTTCCAAATCAAACTGTTTTGTTTCGTTCCGTTTCCAACCTGCACAACAGTTTCGATACGTTTAACGAGTTCGCGTTTAATTAATCCTCTCAATAATCGTCCGTCGATCGTCAATAACAGAATGCTCCGGGTCTGCGTCGTTTCTTTTTGATGTTTCTGTTTCCGTTGTGCGCGAACGGCGTATTCGCTAACATCTAACGGACCTTGACAACAGATGGTACACCCGGTGCAGGGAATGTCCGCCCGGTTCTTACGTGATTCCCCGGCGCACATTTGAGCGTTGCGCTTTCGCACACGCTTCCACGTACGTACAGACGATTTCATCGTACGATTATCGAGCGAGGAACGATATCGAGTTACGATCGAAAATTCACTGCCGAACGATTCAATTGACGTTACGAAACGCTTATGCTTATCTAATCGTCGCGAACTAATTATTCGATTATTATTCAAGACACGTTCTATCGGTACGGTGCAGTTTGATACCATAACTGTACGAGTCTGAGCGCAAGTTGGTGGTATTAGTCCAAATATTTAGTACTTAAAAAATGGATAATGACATAATATAAATATAAGAAATATATACCTAAAAATATATCGCTGCGGCTCCTCCACCCCCGAATAGAAGCGAATTGAATCATAATGCAGAGAGATCTACGATACCAAATTTCTTTGAAATCGATATAATTTTGTATTGTTCACGTCGAGTTAAACAAAAGACCATCGACTTTATATGATAAATCTGTTGTTAATAGAAGGCACGGTTTTGTTTTCCGCCCCATCGCCCAATTACCGGTCGTTCCGTGAATGGTTCTTGAAACACTGCGAATTATCCTTCAAGAACCATTCCTGCTATTTCGAACGAGTTTCTAGTGTCTCAATTTTTTTTTCTCGTAATAATACGCTCCTGAATATCGCGATGGCAAGAGAGATTCTATGGACTGTCTACGATACCCCCGGTATTCGAGTCAAGTATACTTTCTCCCCGCGGAATTGTTATTACGTTGTAAGAGCTCACTTCGTTGATGTGTCTGGACCTCTCACTTTTGCGCTTAGCCTGCCAGCTTAGTCCAACGATCACCGTAACTCAATAATGAAAATCATCGAAATTCATATTCAGTCACATTTTCACGAACTTCTATCAAAATCTTCCCTCGTAGAATCAAAGCCTTCGGAACTTTTTTTTTAATGAAATTTATTCAAAAGCTTATATTTAGTCAATGGTTCGAGATCCGAGAAGGGCTCTGAATTTTTTTATTCTTCAGAATTGATTGAAGATAATGAATTCCTTTTTTTTTACTGAACGGCCGATGTGTTCAGAATTTTACAAAAAAATTGAAATACTAAAAATATGGAAAAGGTAACTCAGCTGATAGACTCATTTGGTCGAAACCAACGTTGCATCCACATCACGAATCGTAGTGTAATTGCGACGATGCGCAGTAGTTTCGAAATGAAATAGTCTTTTCCGAAATAAAATGTAAGGAAATTTGTTTGAGCGATAAGGACGTAGCATGTTCTTGCAGCGCGCCTATTTGGAACGCCGAAATTTAATATTAGCCATAACGACTCTGCAGCGTTACAACCGCAGAGATACAGCCATTGGCTGCGATTTCATTGCCAAGGGTACGAAAACTATCCGGATGATCTCATGCCGAGCGAAAATAGCCGAAACGCACTTGCATGTTAACGTTTGATCGGCAGAAATCCGCGATCTGCCTGGATCGATAAATCGCCCCTCATCCGTTTCGGCTAATGCGCGCCGATTTCTTTCACGGCTGACCCCAGTGCGGCCATCTGTTACGACAAGTGCCTCCATGACATTGCCACAAACCGGGCTTAATTGGGCATTTCAATCAATTAGCGAAATTGTCATTCAGATTTAGGCCAATCAGTCAAGTTACAAGTATTGGGTTACCGGGCGTCTCGCCGACAGCCGGTGTCCGCCGCGCTCTACTCGTGACACACTTTATCGAATTAACGCTAACGTAGCCAGCGTCTTCGGTAACCACCAATGAGCTCGCATATTCATGACCGCGCGTCGTCTCATTTCGGTTCCTGCCGCAGCTCGTATTTTTCTTCAAGGGAACAGCGCGAGATTCAAAGAGTTCATTGTGCACCGAGTATCGGCTGCTTGTTTACCGTTAATAGTTCAGCAATGGCTCGGCGAACCACTTCGTCATCTTGTGTCGCTCGCTCTCCCGTCTATCGATGATACATCGCAGCATTGGCGAGCTATCAACATTGAAAGCCTCTCACGCACGAACTATTATCCATCAGCGAACCGTATTAAGGTAGCCCGAGCGGTACAATCCGAGGAGATGTGAGTTTCAGAGAGAATTCAGAAAGAATTTTCAGCAATTACCAATGGGATACATTTTTTTTTTCTTCATATTTTAGTGTAATTCGTGCACACAATATTTCAAAACGTTTGTCAAATAATTTTAATATTGTTGAAAAAAAGAATCGTTAGAAAAAAAAAAAACAATATTTTCACATATACGATAATTCTGGCAATTTCTTTGCGGCGCATCACTAACGTCGCGAGTCGTAAAAGACGATGCTAATTTGATTTGCACATAGCTTCCTCATCGTGTGAAAAATCGGAATTTGCAAAGTTTCCTTCGTGAAGAAGAATCGAAAATTGATTAACTGCTTCACTCGCACTCGGAGCGGCGATACAAAAAAAGAAGAAAGCACCGTGGAACATTTGATTGTCTTTCATTCAATTCTTTCCCTCCTTCCCGAGAGCGAATGAGTTCCGAAAAAAAATCGTCAACGAAGCTGTCGAACGCCGTTAAGTTTATCGAGGAAACGAAGCGATGAATGCAAATATCGTCGTTCCATTCGTCACATGGCCCAGCTCGACAGCGTTCTCCCCGTTTCTTCGCCTCTCTCGTTTCGACTCATTGTCATTGAACGCCGAAATCTCGTTGAGCGTCGAGCAGCGAGCGAGTTCGCGTAGGCGAGGCTCAAATTCCACCGAGGCCAACGACGATGGCTCTCGAGGCTATCGAAAAGCATTCGCGTCGAATAGCGCGAGAGCCCCGGATTTATCGGGACTAGTCTTTGGGAATGCAAACCGGAAATCGTTTGAGGCCGAATACGTCGATGGTGTCTCGTTACGGGCCTGTTTGTTCGTTCGCCGATATTTATATGGATATCGATGACGAGTGACCTACGAGTCGAGTCGCCCGTTGCATAATTTTCAATCAATCTTCGTTCACCTTTCAATTCGATTGGCCAGAAAAATATTTTTTCGACGCGCTTTGCTCCAAAATTGATCTTCCTGAAAAATCAAAAACAAACCCCCCTCCCCATCAAAATAGTTTTTTCGTTTTGCGCCGAAATTTTCCGATGAAATTCACCGCTCTGGCGACGGTTTATCACGGAAATCTGATACAGCGACGACGTACCCTTGTTCGAGAAAATAATGCGAGCTATTTTACCCTCGAATTTTTTCATGCGCAGAAAAAAGCAATTAGCAGGTCCAAAGGACATTTAATATTCTCCACAAAAGTGCGTCGCTGGGACGGCACAATTATAAATATATATATATATATACATATATTTTTTTTGCAAAACGGCTCGAAAAAACGAGTGCTCGGTCTGTTGGTTGCTCATTAGAGTCCCGACGCGTGTTGCCGCAGATGGGGGGATGAAATTACAGGAAAGTCAGCGCCATGCACGGCCGCAGGGGTAATGCGCGGAGCGGCCAAGTGGACTGGGTCGAGTGAGAGAAACGTCAAGAAAGAAAAAAAAATAAATAAAAAAAGATGAGGGCTTAGCAAGAGCGACGCAGCTTCTAAGGAAAAATTATATTTTTCCTTGGATTATAAACTCTTCTTCCCTTTGGGATGTGAAGTAAAAAAAAAATATCGGTGCACTCTAAAGTTTGCGCGTCGGAGATGATCATTTCCGTCGGAAGTAATATTATTTATTATTTATTATTTATTATTTATTATTTATTATTTATTATTTATTATTTATTATTTATTATTTATTATTTATTATTTATTATTTATTATTTATTATTTATTATTTATTATTTATTATTTATTATTTATTATTTATTATTTATTATTTATTATTTATTATTTATTATTTATTATTTATTATTTATTATTTATTATTTATTATTTATTATTTATTATTTATTATCCGCGGAACGATGTGCAAAATATTGCAAATAGCGCGAAGCGCTACGCAGCATCGCGATAATTGTTGCCTGCCTATGGAACAAGAGTTTCCAAGTGTAGTTACGTCCTTGTCTAAGCGAACGAGGATCGTCAACGATTGAATCGAGCATTGCCAGTGACTGTGCGTAATTGTCCGTGCCGAGAAGATTCGTCGAATATTTCGAAACTCTGCTTGGCTTCGATGGTACGCGCGACGGCTCACGTACCCCGCATCGGGCAGCGTCCGCTCGGCAAGACCCCTTTCTCTATTTCCTTGCAAGTCAATGGCATTCTCGCTCCTTGTAGTCGTTACCGGACTCTTCCGTAACGTATTTGTTTCGAAGGCCGTGGAGAAACATATCTCTATTCTAAGCAGTGGCGTTGCGCGTTCGATACGACAGAAGCGATGCTCGGATGCATTCCACTTCTATAAAACAAAAAAAAAGTGAAGAACGATACGGAAGTGGTTCGTCTATGCTAAAATAAAATGCCGGTATTCCGCGATTTTTATTACGGATTTGAGAATAATATAAAAAAGGGGAACGAACCATTTGTTCGAAAGCAGCGAATCGCACATTAGTTCGAAGCGAGTGGCACATTTTTTCCCGAATAAAAAAAAAAATGAAAGAAATTGCAGGAAGAATCGACAGTGCGTACGTGCGCGCCTTGACCTGAAAGAAAATTCATGCTCTCGATGGAATTCCGAGACTCGAGACGCGCGCGTGGCTGCCGTATCGCAATTTTTTTTTCGCGGTTACTCATTGCGATAACCGAATCGCCGGAAACCGGTTATTATCGATGCTCACGAACTTTTCGAAGACCTCGATAACAGAATTTTTTTTTTCTTCGAAGTTGCAAAATCGGAACTTCTTCAAAATCAAATCAAGTTAATATTTTTGAACCTCCTCTTACGTTCGATCTTTGTCGTATATTAATATCTTACTCCTCCCGAGAATTGAGAGGCTTGGCCTTTCGCTGAAAACTGACGATATTGGCCAGGATTTTTTTTTTTTTTCGTGGACAGCATCAATAATTTGGACGTGTTACGTCAATTCATATTTAAAGAACTTGATATCAATGAAGAAAAGAATGACTTGGCTAGACAAATAAATATAACAAAAAATTATCATTTGTATTTTTTTACTCAACTAAATTATTAACTATTATTATTATTGTTATTTACTGACAAGTATTAATGGAAATAATAACGACAAATATGTAATGATATTTAAATTAAAAAATTAGTTACTCTAAAATAGCAAAAATTGTATAAAGTGTTATGGAAAAATTAATCTTTCGGTACAAAAGAAACAGAAACTGAAAGACGTTTATTGCGATTATCGTGAGCGAGTCAATCCAGCTTAGATATTAGACTCTTCCCGCGGTCTGTTCCACCGTGACTCGAATTTTATAAAATCGCGACGTTGCGACGAAAGCGCGAAAGTTTCGTAACCGCAACAAACGTCCACAGCCGTCGGTTCTCTCGTGTTGCAACAAAGCCGGTTTGGCCTCACCGGGTCGCGGTTAGAATAATTAAAATATCGTCGTAATAGTTGCAACCTGTTACTCTTTACGACTGCGTTCTTCTCCTTTCATTTCTCTTGCTTCCCTTCTCGATTCACCGGCTGCAATTGCCTCGGCGAATTTCATATCCTGTCGCGTGGCTCTTCGCTCGCTCGCCAAACAGTGCTTCGCCCAAATCTTCGTTCTGTCGTTTTATATAAAAGACGCGCCGCGGCTCTTATAATTCATCGTACTTGCCTCTCGGCGCCTTTGGCACAAACAGCCTTCCAATTTTCTACACGATTAAAACTCGAACGCGAAGCGTTGAACTTGAAATGCAATCAAACACGATACCCGTAGCGAACAAATGCTCTTTCGAGAATAAAAATGAGACAAATTTCATGATTGAGCAAAAAGTTGCTAAACATTAATTTATACAGAATGGACATTAATTATTATCCAAACAAAATAAGATAATAATATATACATTTATTTTTTCATCTCAAATTAATTTAAAAAATAATACATTCACTCGTTAAACTCGGACGTTTCGAAATGTGCTATGAACAATTGCGAATAACAATTGGATAATCAACCGTCAGCCGCAACGTCACTCCCGTCCGTTCCGCGCGCATTTTATCGGGGCTACGCAAGCTCCCACGCTGTGCGCTCGTGAACGAGCTCGCTCGCATACGAATGTTTGTTTCCCCGAATCACTCGTCCGTAATGCCACCGTCGACCCGAGGGCAGTTCGCTTGGTCGAGCAGTTGTAAATTAGCGATAATCGAAGCGAGAGAATTTTGCATCGCGCGCCCTGCACACCTAACGCGGGCATCCCTACCCCTATTTGAAACAGGTTGAAAAAATTGAAATGTCGATGAAATTTCAATTCCGATTCAATTCACTTCAGTTTCAATTTTGCAATTTTTTTGCCTCCTCTCTACAGTCGGCCATACCAAAGAAGAGTAAACGCTTACACCCCCGCAATTCACGTAATATTCAAACAAGGAAAATAGAAATAAAATAGAAAAAATTAAAAATTAAAAAAATGGAAATGTCGATGAAATTTCAATTCCGATTCGATTCGCTTCAATTTCAATTTTGCATTTTTTTTGCCTCCTCTCTACAGTCGGCCATACCAAAGAAGAGTAACCGCTTACACCCCCGCAATTCACGTAATATTCAAACAAGGAAAATTGGACGATCGAGCGAGCCCGCCGAAGGCGGGCGAAGCTCGATCACAATTATATTGATTGTTTCGTTCGAAGAGATCACTATGTAGTACCGTTTCCGTACGCTAGATGACACCACAAATTTCAGCTAAAATACAAAGATTAAGTTGGTAATCCTGGCCACGCTATCCTTGCCGCTTCATAAAGTTCAACGTTACCTCCCTACGAAGAGATCACGGGCGGGTTTTTTAACTTTATTTATTTATTAGGGTGGGAGTGATCTCTTCGAACGAAACAATCAATATAATTATGATCGAGCTTCGCCCGCCTTCGGCGGGCTCGCTCGATCGTCCAATTATATCTCATGTTTCGTTCTCGAGATCACTATGTAGGATGTTCAGAGCTTTTTCAAAAACCGACTCAAGTCTGATTTTTATTACGAACATACGAACAGTTTTATTAACATAGCAT
Source organism: Ischnus inquisitorius (assembly GCA_963924025.1). Taxonomy (NCBI): domain Eukaryota; kingdom Metazoa; phylum Arthropoda; class Insecta; order Hymenoptera; family Ichneumonidae; genus Ischnus; species Ischnus inquisitorius. Next base: position 4,394,040 of record OZ001245.1, on the reverse strand, counting down.
ACCAGTATTCTCGGTTTACAGTTTTTATGGATCAGCTAACTTAAGATAATACACTTTTTGCAAACTCTCTCTTATCCTTAATGATCGGCTTATTATAGAATCTTTCGAACACTTTCGAGGTTTCCGACCAACCTGCCAAATGTTTTATGACGCTTATATCAACCCCTTTAGCTAAGGCCGACGACGTTGCTGCGTGCCTAATACTGTGTGGTGAGAAATCGCGTCCAACACCACATTCTACTAAAAACGATCTTATCCATCTACTTAAAGTGTCTTTGGATGCTTTTTTGTACGGTTTCCTCGTAGTGACGAACAGATTGTCGACGTCTTTTGCCAACGACGACGTAACCTCTAGGTACCTCTCTAATACCGAAGCTACGCAAAGATTTGGCTTTTCTTCAAATCGGGGTATCAATAGGAGCGGTTGAGAAGCTCCTGGTCTAGAAGTCTTTACTCGATCTGGAACCTCGATCTCGTATGAGCCATCGGTAGCTCTCCTTATATTGCTTCTTTTAATCGAAATAAGCGTTTGTTTGCGGTGAGCGGTAACTAGCGCAAGCATTACTGCCAGTTTACTCGTTAGTTGCTGAAGGCTTAAACTCTCTAGTGGAATCATTCCTCCTATTTTTTCCACAACTGGATCGAGACTGTAAATCCGGTCGTATTTCGGCTTACTCGGTTTCTTTTTGAAAACGCCCCTCATCAACCGCGAAATTAATGGGCTTTTCCCTATATAGTCCCCGCAAACTAGCGACAGCGCCGATCTACAAGTGTTGAGGGTTCCGTAAGACGCACCGAGTTCGAATTTATGGACTAACCACTCCATGACGACATCTTCTTTCGGTTCGAATATATTAAGACCTTTCGTTTGGCAAAAGGCTGCCCAATCTGCGATTGGCTTGCTGTATTGCCCCATCGTTTCGTTCGTTACTGAACACAAAAGAATTTCTATTGCAGCCTCGCTCATTCCACGTCTCTTATATGCTTGCCGGACAATTTTCCTGCCATCAAGCTCAGCTTGCCGGCCAACGGATGCTGCGTTCTCCTGTAGGGAACAGATAGCAAATCGGGAGTTGGTTGGAAAATTATCGGGGGTGATTGCAACAGTGACAACCACAGGGGATACCAAGGCTGTGCGCGCCAGTCTGGAACCACTACTACTCCACAAGCTTGATCGACCTGGATCTTCCTCAGCGTTTTTAATATTAGGGAAAAAGGCGGGAAAGCGAAAAAATTTAATGTACCCCATCCGAGGGTAAAAGCGTCGATGCAAAACGCCTCTGGGTCTCTATGCCAGGAACAGAAATATTCACACTTAGAATTTTCTCTCGACGCGAACAAGTCGATTTCTAATTCGCCAAATCGCTTTACAATTCGCTCGAATGCCCAAGGAGCCAATGCCCACTCGGTATCGACGTTCTCGACTCTCGATGCCATATCGGCTTCAACGTTCTCTTTCGACGGAATATAAGTCGCGAATGGCCAAAGCTCTCGTTTCTCGCACCAAGACCAAATCTCGTACGCTACACTATTTAAGTGCGCGTATTTTGTTCCGCCCATTTTATTAATATATGCTATGGCCGTCGAGTTATCAATCTTTAGTAAAACTTCGCAGTGCGTCAACTCGCTCGCGAAAGATTTCAGTCCGTTAAACGCCGCTATTAATTCGAGACAATTTATATGAAAAGTTTGCTCTCTCAAGGACCATTGGCCGTATACTACCTTTCCGTCGCATGACGCCCCCCATCCCGACATAGACGCGTCGGAGTATATCGTCAAACTATAATTCGATTGTCGAATTGGGTTTTTCGAGAGCACGATCTTCTCTTGCCACCACTCGAATTCCTTACGTAGCGAATAAGCTAGACGCATGCTCGCATCGTAATCTCCTCTCGATTTCAACAACGCTAGGTATCTCTCGTGCTCAAAAGGCTTCGAGTGAAGCCAACCATAATTGATCGCCCGACACGCCGCCGTGATATTACCAATAAACTGAGAAAATTCTCTGATTTAGCAGACGGTCATTTCCTTGAATTTTAAGATTAACTCGAGATTACTCTTCCTCTTTTTTTCCGTAAGTTCCAGCGTCATCGACGATGAATCCAAAACAAACCCCAAGAATTGACACGCGACAGACGGGACGAGATTGCTTTTCTTATAGTTCACGAGAAACCCCAAAGACTCTAAAAGATTTAACGTAACCGTGACATTCTCGTTACAACGGTCTCGCGATTCTGCGACTAGTAGCCAGTCATCTATGTACACTACCGAAGTCCATCCTGAACTTCTCAAAAACGCAACGACTGGTTTTAAGACCTTAGTGAAAACCCAGGGAGCCGTGTTCAAACCAAAGGGCATGCATACGAATTCGTATAACTGGCCCTTCCAGCGGAACCTGAGAAACTTTCGGAACTCTCTGTGAATCGGAATCGTGAAATACGCGTCCTGCAAGTCGACGTGCGCCATATAATAGTCTTTCGATATCAACTTCATCGCGGTTCTAACGTCGTCCATTTTGAAATGTTCAGTTTCGATAAACGTATTCAATTGTTTAAGATTTAGAATGAACCTCATTTTCCCGTTACTTTTCGGAGCGAGGAAGAAACTCGATAGAAACTGGCCTTGAGTATCCTTACATTTAACTATCGCACCCAGAGTTAAGATCTTATCAATGGCGTCTTGCATTGTTGCATCGCTCCCATTTGCCGCAAGCGACTCTCGAGGTTCCATTGATTGGATAGGGGTGGATATAAAGGGTATTTTATACCCCGAAATTGTAGCGTGAACGAAACTATCTGACGTGATCCGCGACCAAGCTTGCGTGTAAAAACGTAAGCGACCCGCGACTTCATTCACCTCTACTTGCTGCTCGTGCTGCTCGACTGAGCTTGCCGACCCTGCGTCTTGGCCGTGTTCGATGTCATCTGATGCCCTCTGTTCGATTGGGCGAACCTCTGATGCGGCCTCGGGTGATACTGATTGTAGCTCGTCTGTGCGTGACCGCCCCGTGTGTTCGACGAGCTCTTCCAGTTTAAAAACTGGCGTGGCTTCGTACCGGCTTTTTTCTCTGCTGCCGTCTTCAAGGTTAAACCAACCTTCTCAACCGCCGAGGCGGCCTTGATGCGTTTTCCCAAATCCTCGCCGAAAAGAAAATCGTCCGTCTTGGACTCTTGGAGGACGGATTTACGTTTCTCATCCACGTGTTGGTAAACGTGGAATTTCCTCGTTTTGGCCAACTCGAACATCACGTCGCAGAACAAGCTGCTGGCGTCGCACATCCATTCCAAGAGACTGTCCTTGTCGACAGGCTCGTCCTCGTCGTTGAAAATCGCGCAGATAGATTTTCCCAGAGCCACCAAGCCACGACCACACAAATTTTGGCTGGCCGATAGGTATTTATCCCTGCTCTTCGCTGTCTTATGTAGCAGCGGGAGCAACTCAGCGTTGAGTTCGGGTGCCTTCAGCGGGCAATTACCTTTGTTTGGATATTTTTCTTCCAAGCTCTTCTTCATCTTTGACTCGATGCCTTCGGAAATGATTTCCTTCCAACAGTCGGCTAGCTCAGGATGAAACGTGAAAGACTGGTCTTTTTGCAGTCGTTTCTCGACGCCGAGTAGTTGTCGAGCTTTGTCGCTGAGCTTGGGGGTTATAACCTCCCGAGCGTTGGTCTTTTCAGTCTCCACTGATGCCGACACAACATTTATCGTGTTGCGATTATTTTCATTTTCAGAGCTTATAGCGTCTGACTGGTCATCAGTATCGGAGTCTGTAAAAGCCGAAAACAAACAAAAGAACTATTTTTCGTTTCGTTTCGTTTCGTTTCGTTTTTTTTTTTTTTTTTTTTTTTTTTTTTTTTTTTTATCGCACATATTTATGGCGTCATGGTACGATTCTGTTTTGCATAACTAGATCGCCCGATATTTATATTAAAAAACGTGACGTTTGACTTAGTCAAATGGTACGATCGGTGGAGTCATGAAAATGAACAACCCGATCGCCCGAAATTGTGAGACAAGACAATATACCTTTGTCCGTCTCGTGGCGTTCGCCGCCATTATCGTCCGTGTACGACGAAGATGCTTCGTCGATCAGCTTTTTGTACTTCTTGAGCTTCTTTTGGTAAATCTCTAACTCGTCGGACCTGTCGTCCTTGCGTTTACTCATTTCGCGATGCGAAGACAAGAACAAAACGTATTGTAAAAACGAAGTGATTGTCGAAAATAATGCTTTTCGACCCAACAACAAGAAAACACGTCTGGTATCAATGCGCACAAAAAACGTTATGAAGCGGCAAGGATAGCGTGGCCAGGATTACCAACTTAATCTTTGTATTTTAGCTGAAATTTGTGGTGTCATCTAGCGTACGGAAACGGTACTACATAGTGATCTCGAGAACGAAACATGAGATATAATAGAAAAAATTGGGCCATTCGGCGTTTTGGAACATTCTGAACGCGTTTTCATGAAAATCTCGAAAATTTTTTTATGAAAACGAAACTTTTAAGGAAGGAAAATTTTCAAATTAAAACTTTTTTTGTTCCCGAGTAAACATTTTTAAAATATTTTTTACGCTAATAAAAAAAACAAAGCTGTTTGAGGAAGCAAAACAATCAACGACAGAAGAGTGGATAGTCGCGAAAGATCGAGCGCTGCAAAACGTACGGATATGTGCGATACGGACCGTAACTTCGTTACGTTGTGTGAGTCTGTGTCGCGGCTCGAAGTACCTACGTAACTCCGACCCATCTAACAAAACTTACCTTACGTTTTACGTACTGTATGCAAGCACGCGAGTGTTACTATATATACATAGCGGCTTTAACTGGTCGTTGCATTGGTTAAATTCTGTTAGTGTCAATATCTCACTACGGAGGTAGAGTGGCCGGCCTGTGCGGTCGATACCAGCGATACCTATAAAACTCACCGAATGGCTGGCGTTGCCTTCTCCACTTCGGGCTCGGTCGCGTTATTTTCCAGCGTAAATAGCATTCTCTACTTGCGAGGATTGGCCCACTCCCGCCACTGACGGAAAAGCTCCGCGCCGGTCAGACGAACCGCGGCTTTGACGATTATTGCCGCATGAAAATGCGTTTCATAGCTCTAGCTTTTTCTTAGCGCGAAAGCATTAAAAAAACATGCATACTCCTGCTTTATTTTCATTTTATTTTCTCCTACATATGGCTATTTTCTTTTTCATATGACTTTTTTTTAAGACTCAATGAGTGTACCTTTCAGCGAAAATAAATTCTTCATTGTTTATATTTGCTCGATAGAAAAGTTTCGAAGATTTTTATCTTTTTGCTTCATTTTTTAATTTTCTCATGGCTGATGACATTGTATTTACTCAATGCATCTTTTGTAACAAAAAAGTTGATGGTTTTCGGCCATTACAACTTGCCGTTGAAAAAGGAAAAGTTTTTTTTACCAATGAAAAGTTTGTGAGGAAGAAAATTGAAGTTTTGAGTCGATTGTCGAACCGCCGAGTACATGTACCTTCTCGAATTCAACCCCGTTCGCGAAAACGAGACAACAAGTAAAATCCTAGGATTTTCTTAGGATCCTTGTTGCGCGAGGTTCGAGACGGCAAGATGCCAATAAAATGTCTCACTTTCGTGTTTACAGAGCGACTCTGTCCTACTGCAGGCATTTCAGCGCCTATTTTAAGTTGAACGACAGCCAGCCAACTAGACAGACTGGCTGACTCTCATCTCTCGCTCCGAATCATCCTCCGCGCTGTGTGTTAGCTCGCTCTCGTTGCGACTCATACGAAAGGTTGTCGCAATGTTTCAAAGTTTTTGGCACGCAACAGATTGGCGGCTCGGTCTATTCGCCGGGTCTATCGGCCTCTCTGAGTGTCCCTTGTTTTCATTCTGTCGTCTCTTGTGTCTTTGCACTCTGCCTTATTTATCAGTTTCTTCTCTTCTACAGTGCACGAATTCATTGCTCTCTTGTATATCTGAATTTCATATTTTTTGCCTATCTTCATTCGACTGAATCTTTGATTCATAAATAAATCTTACTCATCTGTAGCTTGAATTTCGTTCGCCACGCGAACAAGTATAGATGAAGGAATTTTTTTTTTTTTAATCAATTATCTTATAGTTTCTTTTTTGTTTGCTCAAAAACGAAAGAGTAATTTAATTTTTTCTCGTCCTTCGTAATGTAATTTATTTTTTATTTACACGCCCGAAAGGTATTTAAAAAACGTGACCGAACGGTCGCTTTTGTTAGGTAACGACTTACGAGCGTTGCGTTCGATTCTATTAATGCGCATGTCACCGTGAATTTTGTAAATACAGTTAAGAAAACTACTCGCATCGGTGGATGCGTTGAAAAATGTTTGGCAGCCGTTCGGGCACTTTAAAGATCAGAGTACCACTCAAAATCCAGTCACTCGAGATGTCTGTGCGAGATTTGCGCTTGCGAGCTCAAAGATTCGATAGAATCTCAAAAGCGCGACGGAATATCGGCCGATCAAGACGCAATTCAATGCAAATCTAATGAGCGTCACGAGAATTATCGTACGATCGATCGTCAAGCTACATTTATTTTATTGTGACAATTTATGGTATCGACGACGTCGATTATCATACATTTTTTTTGTTACCAATGTTCACATTTCGTTCTTTATTATAAAAAGGCGAAATTCCCGGAGGGGCTAAAGTCACGGTGGCGTTAAAGTCTCTAAGAGGCCCTCAGCTTGAAACATTCTCAGTCCCTTCTCCGCGTGGAATAGTCCAAGTCCCTTCTTTTTTGGGGTTGCAGCGTCAAAGTCTTTCTGTATGTTGAGAAATATCTCCGGGGCGGGATAAAAGTCCCGAATGCTGAATATCCAGACGGGCCTCATTCTCGATTTTTTTCAACACTATTTGAAATAACCAGAAAATCTGGATTACCGATATTTTGAAAGTAGAAAAGCCAATGTCCCGAATTGAAAAAACACGAAAGAATAAATTCCAGAAGGACTGAAGAATCGCTTGAAAAGTTACCGACAATAAAAGTGACTACGGCAAAGAAAATCGAATTTCAATTATCAGAAAGCTTTGAGCTCCGAACAGGTTGCCGCAGCGTGCAAGCTTATCGGTGAAAATCCAATTGTTCGGAAATTTAATACTCCGAACAGAGAGTTACCGATATGTAAATATTTCGAAATGTATTAGCGGAAAGGTTAAAAATACGAGAGACCATTTGATCGACAAACCGAAAGTACGAGATGTCAGAAAATCGAAAACTTGAATTTTAGAAAAGTGAAAACCCGAAAACTTAGAACTACGACGAGAAAAAATCCGGAAGGTTGAAACTCGGAATAGCAAAAATCCGAATGAGGAGAAATTCGAATAGTGTAAATCCGAAAAGTCAAAAACCCGAAAACGAAGTCGCTCTTGTATATGCTCGCTAACAACGGTGGGAAAAGCGTTTTGAAGGATAATGTATAAATTCGGAGATTTGGCCTTTCGGGGAAATCTGCATTCGGAGATTTGGCCTTTCGAAGAAATCTGCATTCGAAGATTCGACCGTTCGGAGAGAGTACTTTCGGAAATTTGACGCTTCGGGGAATTGATTTACGGAGATTTTACCGTTCGCAAAATTTTTATTCGGTACTTCGAGCGTTCTGCATTGAATCTTTTCGAAATTTGAATTTCGGGTATGCGATCGTTCTTTAAACTGAGATTCGGGAATTCAAGCTTTCGAAATTCGCTCTATTCCTCAAATTGAATATCGAGTTTGTACATTTTTCTGAGCATTAAACCTTCTTGTTTTTCAATATCGCGATTATAGTTTGCCGGGAAATAAACACGGAGTTGCCGCGTACCTTCGTGAACTTGGTCTTTTCTTGGAATTCAATTTCGTATTATTCCCCGTTCATCGTTATAACCATCGTACTATTGTTTCTATCGATTATGCAGACTTTCGGTGGATTGGCCCATGGTGAAATGTATCGAATGAGATATTTCGATTTGGGTTTTTGCCCCTTCGAACTTTGAACATTCGGAAATTCAAACCCGCCCCATATCTCCGTCGGTTTTTTGGATAGCTGCGAGCGCGCGAGCCCTGCGAAAGTATTTATATATTTTTATCGCTCGATGCTAGCCCAGACCCTTCTGTGATGAAGAATAAAAAAAGTGAAGAATGAAAAAAAAAAATTAATAAAAAAGTAACGGGCACGAAGCGATGTAAAATTTTAGATTTACGTTCCCGGTCGTGATTGAGCTGCCGGTACGGCGGAGCGGGTAGAGTATATCTATGTATATATGTATGTAGAGCATACACATAAATACATGCATACATATATGTCCGCTCCGCTTTCCTGAACCAGCAACATCGCTCTCAGTCAACTCGCATGTGCTTCTGCGATGTGAAATCCGACGATGCAAACGCGTTTCACGCGTGACTGTGCATTCGTTGTACCCGAGACGGCTGGGAACACTCGCGTGGCGCGGAAAAATAAAACAATCCGAAAATGCGTAATGCGAATGACGATTCGGTGCGCTGAGCGATATTTGGATTTCGTGCAAGGACAAGCAATCGGACGTAATATATGAAGAATAATACTAACAATGATATCGCAGATTGTTTTAATATCGGAGCCTTTTTTTTTAAATAGTTCTCATGTCAATCGAGTACAAAATGACTTTTTGCTTTTTTTATGCGTTTTGTTTTTGAAATTTTTCCAACATGTTTTTACTTTTTTTTTAAATATGACAATTTTTCGCCTTTTGATACATAATTCAGGAGTGTTTCTTTGCCAGAAATAAATGCGCTGGTAATAAAGTTCTCACGTACGTGGGAAAGAAAACGACGAGGCGCCTTTTGGCGATGTAGCTTATTCGTTCTTCTGGATTATTTTTTCGGCTCTGAGCATTCCCCGCCTCGGTGCCCGCGAGGGCGATTCGTTCACTCGCTAATCCGAACGCGATAGGATCCTCGAGTGCGGGAAGAATAAGTCGCTCCCACCACGATTGAATTACGGCACTATTCGACATTCGTATGCATGAAACTTTACCGCGAACTCTGGCTCTGTATACTGTTAACTCGGACGCTCATCGACCTCATCTACATACAAATTGAGCGTCGCCGCTTCCGCAACTGGAGCTCTAAACGCACCTGGAAAAAATCGAGTGTCACGTGCCGATGGAACGCCGCTCGCGGATTCGAGGCAATACCCCTCGAACGTCACAAACTGGACTAAAATTTCGAGCGAATGTTACTGTTGAAAAAAAAAAAGATTTTTCTTCTTCTACAAATGAATAAATTGATAATTCATCTCTTTAATAAATCATCGATGTAGTTGGTTTGTCGATGACCGTTATTATTTTATTGTAAATTAAATTTCCAATGATGACTTAAAAGCGGAAAGGATGTATAGAATAATTTTATATATTTAATACTTCGTTTATTTGTAAAGAATTATTCCGTGAATGAACAAATGAAAAATTAATTAATCTTATTAATTTTCTAATAGCCTTGCGACCGTTGAAAAGTTGTGTTATTGACGATACACAATAGAATTTATATTATTTCATTAATTTGAAATTCACCCCAGTTTGTTTGCGTTTGGCATGCGATTCTTGAAAGCTATATTACTAGATTTTCTTTGCCGTTTATTTAGTTGATTATTTAATCTATTTAGTTAATTTTTGTCTTGGCACGCCGCTCGCATGTCCTTACTTTGCATTTTTCTGTTTTTTTTTTCTTGGTTTGATCGTTGCTACCGTTAGGTCACGACGGATGTCTCAGCAGGACGTTACGCACACGAGATCCACGGAGAATCTTACAGCCTCCTCCTACTTCAGGTACGTAGCTTGCTGGCTTTTGCGTTTTCTTTTATTTCGTATTTCTCTTAGTTATTTTGCACGGCACATTAGCCTACTTATCTGCAGGTGAAACTACAGATTTAACACGAGTTACCTTTTTTTATTACTTTTTTTTATCATTTCCATCGTCCAGCGATCTACAACATAGTCTTCGCGGCAATTAAAATGAAAAAAAAAATCATCCCAATACATATCTAGGCACTTCTGAATTTGCAGATTTTTGGGTCAAATTTGAAGCAAAAAAAGCTGAAAAATTTGAGTGGTATAAAAAAAAATTATTATAATATCTAAACAATAATGACGATGATAAATGTGTAATATATTATTATTATACAATTATTATTATAACAAATATCATTATCGATAATATTTTTTTATAGAATAAATTATTGTAATATTTCATATTGTCGATGAGAATGAAAGCGTGGTTAAATAGAAGTGTACCTTTTCACGATGATTAATAATATCCTCGAAATTGGAATATATTTCAAGAATGAATACGATACTTGTAATATGCTTCATTGCGGCGATCATCGGATACCTATATTCGTTAATTTTTTCGCAGGAGCAAGAGTCGCAGTGTGGATCATGGATTCACGACGCCCTACGACTTGGACTCGCTACGAAGCAAGGTAGAGAGCCGCTTCGAGTCGGTGGACAAATTGTACAAAGGTGAGTTAATTACGTCAAAAGCACGTAAGACTTTATTTCATTTTCATTTAAACCTGGCAAATAACGGATTCGCTTTGCGCGATAGTACGCGGAGAGTCTGAAAACACTCGTGAATAATAAAATCGTCCTCGTCGACGCAACGATCTAGTTTATCGCTCGAATAATTTCCTCCCCGTTAATTGAAAGCGCTCGGCGACCGTGGCGATGTTGAACTTGACTTGGAGCGCGTTTCAACAGACCGATTTATCGAAGCGAACTATAGACGGTTGAATGCATATCGTACATAGATATTGCTATTGCTTTTGTCGTATCTTATTCCCCGTTTCTCGTCGCCTCTTTCGTCTCATCTCTCCCTTCTGGCTTCCCCATGAGAGAATTGTATAATTGGACTTCGAACCTGCATTGTCGAGTAACGCGTTTCCACTCGCTCACTGAACTTTACTGTAGTTGCATTCGATCGCAATGATAAGAATGCGACGCGGCTCACTTCTCGCTCTTTGTGCAAAATGAAAAACAAAAAAATAAAGTGAAATAAATTAATAAATTCTGCAGCGCTTTACGAATGAAAATGCACACGAGAAGAGTTGGAGAAGCTCTTACGTGACCCTCGATAGAGTATTAAAAAAAAAAAGCATCGTATAATTCGATGCATTTTCTTCCGCACCCAACTCGTAAATTACATTAAGCTAGGCCAAAAGAATCGGAAATTCACTTTTTTTTTGTGTACAATAACGAGATATTTTATTCGCCGGTTGGAATTTTTCATCTGGGAGTGACGGAATAGCTTCGGAATAGTCCTTTTTTTTTTTTTTTGAGCAAAGCAGGTGTTTTAGATTTTTTTTACCGTGGCAATCGTGTGGTGCACCGTACAGGTTAGGCACCATTGATATTTGCCGCCCGACGTGCATTCCCGATACCTGAATCGCATTGACTTACTTTTTCAAAGTCGAACAAATGTGTGTCGCTTCCGCTAGTTGATCGGTGTGCATTTGTGTTCAATGTGTCACTCAATCGCCGTCGTCCCGACTATGTCGTCACTTCTGATTTATTATCCCGCGCTCAAAACTCGGTTCACAATTCCTCTGATAATCACCTGTTCATCGGTCCAAATTAGAAAAGAATTATAATCGATAATTAGAGTTGGTGGAATTTGTTTGAAGTTTTCAAGGTAAAAACATCGACGAAGGGCAGAAATCTACCCAGTTCTCTAGATTTAAAGGCTCGTTGACCAGTCACAAGATTTAATCCTGAAACTCTAAGATTTCAATAGCATTTCGAACTATAAAAGGATTTCTCGCAACCTTTGTAAACAGTTTTCATCCAAGACTCCCGGTTACTGTAGCGACGTACAAAGTTTACAATTCCGATGCAGCATCCTTTACCCTCGGTTCGCAAGAGCCTCGCAAGTCCGTGCTCTTCGCGCATCAGCGAGAAATACCGGGATCAAGTTTCAAGCTCTTTGTTGCTACCAACAGTCCGAGCCCCATCGGGCACAATATTCAAAGTCCTTTCTCATTCGGCGAACGACCAAGAGTTTCTAAACTTTCGACAGAGCTTCTCTCTTCGAGCTTCCAAGCAACTTGACTTTCAGGCCTCGTTGTGTGTTGCTCAATTTCAAGGCTCACGGGCGCTCTTTGCCCTCCGCAAAGATCCATCCCCCCTGAGTCACATTTTCTCTTTTCCTTCGCTTCGGAATCTTCCTCAAGTGGTTTCGAGATCGGTAACTTCAAAGACAATACCAATGGATTCTTTTGTAAAAAAATGCCCGGCACCCAAATAACAAACCAAAAGGTTTAATAGATAAAAAAGGACTTCGATACAATCATTACCTTTTTTATCAATGGCTTCTGTATATCGTTCTTATGGGGTCCTCTTTGATCAAAAGAAACCATTACAATTGCCCGTCAAACCCCGTTCCAAGTATCATCGGTAAGCAATGCAGCGGTTCCTTGAAGCGGATCATTGAAGGTGCAACGCGAACAAAAACAGCGGTAGGACATGGTTCCAGGTTATTCATAGACTGGTCGCAACAATTCGAACTAAATGCTATGGGCAAGTGGCAGTGGTTGCAGTGGTGAATAACGCTGCTGGGGTCGAACATGCGCGACTGACCCACATGCCGCACAGAATTCGATGCCGAACAGCTGGACCTCCTTCTGGTCGGGTACCGCATCTGCATCTCTTTGATTCCACATCCGTTTCGCCTCTCCGTGCCCTTTGTGAGGTCGCTCCAATGGTGGTACCCACCTCTCTGTATGTACCCGGCCCTGTATATATCACGGAATTTCCTCCCACTTGAAGCAAATGCATTTTGCGTAATCCCAGAGTGGCACTGCGCTTAGAATGGTAACAACCGAACACCAAAATTACCTGTTCTCAGACTTTATTGTTGCTCTTTGAATCTCTTCTTTTTCATCAAATTTCCATGTCATTTCTATGAAAATTTATGAAATGTCTTCATTATCTATACCGAATTCTCCTAAACGTATATATTATTTCCATAAAAATTTTGTCCTAATATCTGATCATTCAATTAATTAGTACTTTTCTCAAATGCATCCGACTGTCTTGGAAATGTTCTCGAATTTCTCGCTGACCATTTACCGAATACCGTGGCCCAGCCTTCCGATCCATCACGAAGCTTTCTGTCGGCGAACTTCCAATTGACAACCGACAAAATGGGATATTCGCAAAGAAAACAGATCGTGTATGTACAGCGAAAGGCTTTCACGTGTTTACGCTTGCGAGTCGGATCTGCGGACATATTTTTTATTACGACTATCGGTCAATAGTCGTTGTACGAGCCATCACAGCGGCTGATGTGTCACTCGATAAAAATTGGCAGCCGGCAAGAGTGCTAGCGCCGCTTCGTCGCAAAAGTCATCTATCAGAAACCGTCGGTAGTGCGAAGCTTTCAGCTCAGGCGTAACACGTTGCACGCTCAGTGCCGTGCCGATTGCGCGCGGCAGCGACACCTTTTCCAGACGATCGCAATCGCGCTTCGCATGTGACGCAATTACAATATGGCCGTCACGGTCAAACGTAAACCTACCTGTGCTACGCTAGCGTGTAGCTACATAATCTACTCAGTTCCTTGACGACTCGCCGCCGCGTTGTTCGTGCTTTACCGCGCTAATTGCCGGCAATCGTTCGCTTCAGTCGCGTCCATTATTGATGATTTTTCGGCGCTGTGACAAAGTGTTCTGAAACAAAGTGGCGTAATTGACTCTGCTGATCTTTACAAATGACTGGAGGGGAAAAAAAAATTACTCATTCCTCCAAGATTACAATATTGCTCAATTTCGAATTATAGATACTTTCTTATTTAAAAAAATAAGATATGAGAAACCCGAAAGTTTCGAAATTCTCATGCCTATTGTCATGGAAAATCGGAATCGTGTATTATATTAACGAGATCGGTAGATCGAAGCAAACCGCAAAAGGGACGAGCTGAGCAAGCGCGTAGTTCGTACTTCATCAAGTTCTTTTGTTCATTTCTTACTGACTTCTTTTCGAGCGATTTTCCGTAAAATATTCGTTATCATTGAGCAGGAAAACAAGGCGCGATAAGGATAATTTTCAATGTTCTCGTCGCTTGGCAAATTAACAGCGTCAACGACGAGAAACGGCAATTGAGTGAAAATGTTTCGTATATGCTTCCTCATGAAGGAAACTTTGTTTTCGTTAAAACATTGCGAAGTGGAACTTTGCCCGACAATTCCTCATTGCTTTCCGCCTTCGGCGGAACAATCTCTATGAGGAAACCCGAATGGATCATCGTAGGTGCTTTTTCATAGAGGGCGCTCTGCGCAAGGTCGAAAATAACGAGGAAACGACGAACAAGATTTTTTGCAATATCTGGTTTTTGTTCCTAATGAAATACCACAAGTTTGTTTACGCGGAGATTGTCTCTCTTGGATTGTCTCTTAAGAAACGGATAGTTTCCATTCAATCGCCGTTTCTTTTTGTTGTTAACTCGACGAATGACGACAATATAAAAAATTGTCTCGAAACGACAACGCATTTGGAACACTTCGGAGATTGTTTTGCATTTTTTTTAAATTTCAAGTCCGGGAACGCTTCGGTACCAATCAAACTCGTTATTCCTGCAGTAATCGCACGTTGACGACCTTGAACTTTAATTACAATCACCGATAGATGCATATCGTATATAATGTTTTAACAAATGAATACATTTGCAGTAAAAATAAACATAAAAATAAGAAAGAGAAGAAATTTGCCGAAAAACATATTTTATTTATTATCAATAAATGAGCTTAAGAACCTTTCATTTGAGCTTATTGTCTGAAAGCAACGTGCAGTGTTTGCTGTATGAGCGTCGTGGGAATTACCGGCATGACTCGATACTTCAAGAAATGTGAAGAGACGCTCCGGCGGATAAGATTTTCAAGGATCGAGTTTAGGAATGCCGCACGGTCGATTAAAAGTCAACGGTTGAAGTCGACGAGACACGTTGCACAATGCGTCAGATCGCTCGTTTCGTTACGTTTTTTTTTTTTCAACCTCCCCGCTTCGATCTTGATCGTTGAGTCATTCGCAAATCGCCTGCCGTGAATGAATTACGATATAATTAAGTCTTTCGCCTGTGAGAACCCGGTGTCGGTGTGTAGTTAGCAACAACGGCCGAGGGGTCGTTCGTCGGACAGTGTTCTGTCGGACGAACGAACGCAGCATCGTTCCTCGATAAGATGAGAGATATCGCTATTTTTGCGCGGTCGACATCCGAACGTCCGCGCGCGTTGAACTGCTCTGTATTATTATCACTATTATTATAGTTATCCAGAAAAATGACAGAGAGCGATTTCAGGCGAAAAAACCGCGTTTTAATTTTTTTTCACGGTTGGAAAAGAATCGTTTCACCGATGCCACTCGATTGTTTATTGAAAATAGTGTTCTGACGGTATGAAAAAAAATCCTGGTTCAAATATTAATAGTTCTTCGAGAAATGCCATTTTTTAAATACATTTTAATTTCTTGGTGAAAAAATTTTTTCAGCCTTTTCATTTGAATTTTCAGACCTTTAAAAACCTTTAACCAATGTCGAAGTCAGTTTGGAGTGGAAAAAAATAAAAAATAATGCTACTATTTATGTTTGAAAATTAGAAATTTATGTGTCCGTATTTGTTATTGGGAGAAAAAAAATTGACATAAAAGTAATCATGGCGAGTGAAACCGAAAACATTGTGGACATTCGACAAGATATACAAACGCGGTAATAAAATATGGATACATTAACTTCGATAAGAGAACGCGACAATACGCGATGACCAAAAATAGATACACTTTTGTTGTAAACAAAAGAGTGCATTGCGACGATTCGGACATAAACGGCGACGATGCAACGATCGACGTCCCTAGATCGATCGTAATTTATTGATTCAACTCGAATGACCGTGAACTTTGAGTTTCGCGAATCGATATCTGCACGAGATGACGATTGGATAGATCGCGAGCCGGCGCGACGATGAGATTGACAATAGAATCGAATTTGCTCAATCGTTCGTTCGTTAAAACGTTGGTACAAGCGCGCGTGATGTTGGTTCAGCTTCAATGCGTTCTCGCTATGGTCGACTTGTGTTACGCAAAATATTGGGCTGAGCTGGCCGGCGCGAAGTCAATCGAGCATAATCATATTATCCCCGACATGCGAAGATGCTAAAAATTATAAATTCATAAAACCGAATAATAATAATAAATAATTAATTAACTGAATTAAAGAATTTATTAATATTCTTGTTATTTTTATTTTTTATTGTATGATAGTACATTTTATAAATAATATAATAGAAATTAACATTTTTCTCACCTTCAAAAAAATTAATAAAATGCGTTTTTTATTGCCCCTGAAATCGCCGGCGAGAAGTCGCACGCTTTGCTCCGCGTGTGAAAAATCTCACTTCTCGCACTCGTGAAATAAAATTTTGTACGATATTCATTTAACTCGCCTTCGACTCGTGCTGCGATCTCACACACGTGAGAAATTTTCTTTTCGCACTCGCATCGTAATATGCTAGGATCGCGTGTTGGCAAGATCAATGCCGTTTCATAATTTCTCCTCTCTCGTCGGCGCTGCGTGCCGACCGGAGCTCATTTGTCCGAGTTATTACTCATCTTCGTTATCGTATGCCGTGGCAAGTTGGACAAAGAATTTAAGTACGCGACGTTCGCCTCCCCTCGGTTGAGTTCAACCGCTGCAACATAATAAAACGCTTACACAGTACAAACTCGTCTCTGGCATTCGATCTGGTTCGATACGTTTTGTCTCCTTCCGTCTCGCATTCTCGGAACGATTTCGTGGGGGATTATTTAGCGAGCCGATTAACGCCTCTCTGGCACACATACTTTTCTTCCGCGGCGAGATACCGCAGCCGCCATCGCTCGCTCGCAGCGAACGAACGAACGTTTTCGTGTGACAGTGACACAGTGCCCGGCTCGACACCGTCTCGAGTGGATCATTATATAAAACGATCGTGAAAATTATGAATACATTTTTTTTCCTTTTCACATAATATTTTCGATCTCGCTAAACTCAATTATCGAATTTATTACAATTTCGTCACTGGCATCTCAAAAAAAATTATACTGGACGATTAAAAAAAAATGAAAATCGTGATTATTTATTAAGAATTAAAACAATATACATTCGTTTTTTTATTCGTCGTCAGCGGTCGTCTTCCGATGCTTTATTCTTTTTTTGTTTCGTTAGACCCTGAAAATCGTTTGAAAAGTTCGGAAACGGTTTTTTGCCGAATGAATTTTTTTACAATCCTATTCGCGGAAAGAAACCAAAGACTTTGCGGTGACCGGTGGTGAAATAGTGAAACGACGATTGCTTCAATGCTCGCGCGGGATTTGCCGTCGCCGGTTCTGGATACGACGAGAAAGAAAAATAAATCGTTTTTACGAGACTCGAGGGAAAGTGTTTTTTATCGGCCTAACAACGCAATCTGATATTTCTGTGGACAAAAATAGAACGGGGGAGAAAAAGCGAGGAACGTTACCGAATCGCCGGCTAACTCTGTGCCGCGAAAATATTCAGTGTCGAGATTATCATTTCGCTGTTTGGATGCGGTTCGCTGTGAGAGCGCAGTTTGGCTTTATCGAATCGTTGGTCGGGACGGTGCAGTCGACAGTCACGTCTGAACCAACGCAAGGCGACACAGCTGCCTATGTATGAATGTAGCTTTTCGTCCGAGACTGTTTGTTGACGATCGTCGATGGTGAAAATAAGATCCCAAATAAGATCGATACCGTCTCGCAATGGCCAATCGCGAACCCATGCGACAAATCAGCATCGATTGGGAACTCCTCGCCGACTATGAGATCATCAACAATGTGCATATTCACGAGAAGGAGTATCTCGACTACGTCGTCTTTTACGTGGTCGAGGGAGAGGCAGCATCGATATTTCCACCAAAATTCACGAGGCAAAGCATAGGTATTTTTCCTCAATGATCTTTATTCACGGAAAAACCAATATTTCTGGCCACCTGTGAGCTTTTATTTTTAACTCGGAAAACACACACTTTTCACTCGATTTTTATTTATCAAACACCGGGGAAGGTAATAAACTGTTTTATTTCTTGCCTAACAAAACATGCATTGGGAATCGTATAAGGAAATTGTCAATGCATATCAAAAAAGGGGGATATCAAGATACAAAAATGGAAAAAAATTTAAACTATATTTGCACACCGGTTTCCGATTTTGTTCTCAAAGTCCTTCACAAAGCTTCCTCTATGAGGAAGCGATGTGCAAATCCAGTTTGTACCATCTTTTTTGCAAAACTGTTTGTCAATTCACTATGATCCTCTCGATGTATCGCGTCGCCCCGGGATGGGGCGACGCGAGACTCGGCGCATCAATGTCAATCGGCGTATTAATTTCGCCGCTTCGACGAAAGTCCATCAAGCCATGAACGTTATTAAATTGAGAGCTTGTATTTGCCCGGAGATAGAGCAACCACTACTATGACGGCGCATTGCGTTTACAACTAGATGGTAATTTCCTCGAACGAAATTCGTGGTGTTCGTAAACACGCGGGTACAAACTATTACCCAAACTCGGGATGGTACGGTGTGCCATTAAATTTGCAAGTTCACGTGGCGCTTCATTATTCGACGGGAATTTCGATGTGACACACACACACTGCGTCACAGTAATTATAATTAAGAGAACGAATGCATTCGCGTGTGTAAGTGTGTAAGCCGCGGTATTGACCGGCCGGTTTAATGGAACATTCGATCTTTTGGCGCCGCTCGGTAAATCGAGTAACGTCTTCGTGACATGCCGTCGATGCTCCGTAACGGTAAATAATGATTATGCAAATCCAATATAGCTGGTCAGTTGCATAAGTTACGAGGACGGGGGGCTCCTACGACACGCAAGTTCGCTATATCGGTAGGGAAGACCGAGTCTAGGCTAGAAACGCGCGCAGTAAATAAAAAAATCGAAGGCTCCATCCAGCGAGCTAAACTCCTCGTGAAATTAAAATGCATACTATGATTCCTTAATCCCATACTCGCGGTGTGGAATCCCCGATTTTTTGCTCTTTTTTCAGATCTTTTGTGTCAATTAGCCCCGGTCTCCTCGATCTACGATTTATGAACTCAGAATGTCCTTTGGGCTACGAGTATTATTCGGTACCTCGCGCGCGAGATTTCGAATGATTTTCAAAAATGTCAAGCGCGATATCATCAACATTCTCGATTGTTATTGAAATTCCTTGAATTGTTCGTCGTTCTACAGCCCATTGGGCGCGAAGTTCAAAAGCTCAAAATTCCCTTTTTTTTTGTGAGGCCCTTTTTTTTGTCCCTTTTTTTTTGTGAGGCGAGACATATTTGTTCTTGGAACTATATTTATTGGACAGAGTTGCGAAGCACTGCGGTTATTCGTATGGACTCGCGAAAAGCAATAGGTGCCTGGATTGCACGTCCCTGGCCATGAACAGTTTAGATTGTCGACAATTATCGTTTCTCCGCGCTCCTCTCGGTTAGTGTAGCGAGGACGGAGGGAGGTACGGCACGAGCTAGATAATCCATCTCTATAGTTCTTGCTCCTTTTTTTTCCGTTGTCCAATTGAATGCTTCAAATGCCGAGAATCGTATACGTACGTATTTAGTATACGAGCGTCACGTGCGCGAAGCAACTGCGCCTCGACGACAGTCTTGTTTATCTATTAAGATCGGCACGATCGTAGCGGGACTCTTGCTCTTGATCGATTGAAATCTTCCTATTCGTCAAGGGCACATATTCCGAACACCGGATTAACCGCCCGTACCGGGAAAACTGATTAGGCGAAACAGCAAGGACTTTTTCTGTCGAAACTAATCGTTTTTATCGAAATAAAGCTGCAAGAAAGGGTATCGAAAAAAAAAATGATTATCCTTATCAATTTTCTGAAAAAGACTGATTATACTAAAATTCTTCTCAGAATATTAATATCTTAACCATGTTTCCCAAAAATTATGATATCTACTTATCACTTTTTTATCTAATAAGTATTAACTTTATCATTTTTCTCAATTAATGGGAATAGCAAAGAAAAAAACTTGCTCGCACACCCAACTCATCATTTTTCGCAAATGTTTAGCGATTCATGAACAATATGCTATTCGATAACCACTAATTCACGATCTCGTTACGATGACGCGAAGATTAACTGAGACAATAAAAAAATCATCAGTAATGAAAAAAAGTTAACAATCGTTTCGTGTTACTTTCAACTTTCAGATTCTGACAGTGAGAGCAAAGATGGAAGTACCACAACCGAGAAAAAGCACAATCGTCTCTGCCAACCGGAAAATACAGTCGCTTACACGGTGAGTTACGAAAAAGGTTCATTTGCCATCGCGCTTGACCGTAAAATAATTGTAAAAAGAAATATCCACTTTTGTTAATTCCTTTATTTATCAACTTCACAACAATATTAAAAAATTGCCTAAAATTTAAGGGGATAATTCACTCTGATTTGACAAAACAAGGGCTCTTTTTCGCCGTTTTTGTCGGTTGACGATAATTAAAAAAATGTATCATGTCCCTTTTTTTTTTTTTCAAATACCATTCGTTATTCCGGTTTTATACACTGGACTCCTTGCCCATCGAATCTCGTATCAATGCGGCTTTCTCGCGGCCGCGTAATCGAGCCAGAAGCAATATTGCATTACCTCGCTAATGGAATTACCAACGCGGAAACGTATCGTTACACTGTCTATGTAAAGTCGAGCGGAGAGTGCCCTTATACCCTCTGGATCATGGATAGTTTGGCTCTTCTCTATTCGAATGCGTTCGCCCCAAAGCGTATAGCGCGAGCTCTCCAACACTGTAATGTAATCGAGATCCCGTCTCGCTCGCTCGCTCTCTCTTATAATTTGACTTTCCATTAATTTGCCTCCATGGATACGGAAATTGGTCGAATAATCGAAGGGGATAGTGCTGCATCCGCTCGATCGGTTGGCCCGACGAACCTTTAACGAAATACCCGTCCGCTCGAGGACCAACTTGAACTAATCAGCCGACGCTGTGTATTAACCAACTTCGTTATAAAGAAGATCGGCGCACAACGAGCGTGTGGAAGCTGAAATTGAAGAGAATCGAATAAAAATACCAAACAAAATAGATATAACATTTTTACCAAAAATTCTTGATAAATCTGATCAATTCTTGAGACTAAATGTAAAAGAAAAATGCCATTAGATTTTTTAATTGAAATTTGAAAGAGACGTCCCTAGAAGTCGTAAAAATTTTTTCTTCACATTTTTACTGAGCAATATTTAAGTTGAAACCCGATTTTATCGGAATCTGGAAGATTCATGAGAAAAAGAATTGTTGAGTCTTTTTTTTTTTTGTAAAGAATATTCTCGACTAACACCTGTGTGTGCGTTATCGCACGATAAATCGCGCGCGACAAACGCTAGGTGTGCGCAAGATGGATGGGAGGAAAGTTATCGAGCAGTTTTATCAATGAATAAAAAGAATTCTTTCGCCATTCGGAAAGTAGTGTGGACTCTCTATAAATATCTCTTGGTTGCTTCGCGGGAATAAAAGTAAAATAACGTTTCTTTGAATAGCAACTCACTTCATTAGGAGCTTAACGAGTTTTTTCTGTCCGCATCGAAATACATCGGAATATGTCTTGTCTCTTCCGATTTTCACGAGGAGTAATAGAAGTGGAAAACGAGGAAGATCCAGTCATTCGCAGTCTCCAGTTTCTCCCTGCGGTGCTCCAGAATTTCGCAAACATGTCTACCACGCCACGGCATGCGTTGCGGGAATAGATCTGCATATTCTGCATGTATACAAATTTTGCGGCTGTACATGAATTCAAAGCTATTATAACAGTTTACCGCAAGAGATCGAACACGGTGCGCGAGATATATCAGAAACTTCGTGGATATAGTATTTTCATCGTTACTCCAGAGAAATTCATCTTCCATTTCCCATATGCTTCGGGCGGTCGTCATAGAAGTTTACCTTTTTGAACCTCAGTTTATCCGAAAAATGAGGCATTGTGTTCATTGAGAAAAATCGTGATATATAAATAAGTAAAGAATTAGAATAAAAATGATGCGATAAAAAAAAAAACAGAATCCGTTTTTTTAATGACTATTAACAGTTTCAATTTTTTTCGCTTGGGAAAAAAATAAATCAAAACTCACTGTGATCGAGGCCCGCGCGCCCGTAGACACACTTATCGATTCGTCGACTAAACATTGTTACATTTCTACTCTCGCGTCACGACGATAGAACGACGCAGACTTGATCGGAAACGAAAAAAAGCTTTTCACGAAAGTTTTTCCGCCTCCTGAGAATCACGAATTCACGGTGCGCACATTTAAACACGGGGACGGAGACGAGAAATAGGCTTCTTCAAACCCCGAGGGAAATTTATTGCGCGTTCCCGAGTGTGATGTGTACTTTACCTTTTACCCATTCGAACCTGCTTAATCCGGGACACAAAGGTGAATTGTCGGATGTAGAAATAATCGATTCCCCGCTCGCGATCGTTGAGCTCGAGACGGCTCGGCTACGGCCATTCTTTCTTTCCAATATCGCTAAAAAAAATCGCGACAAAATTATGCCAATGTCGGGAAAAACCCATTTTTTCAGGCGGGAAACAAAACGAATATTTCATCGTAAGCTGAGCTACACGGATTATCAAAAAGGGCTTTTCAATAGAATACTTCATTTTTTTCCATAAGGAAACTGCAGGAATTATTCGGTGAAAAAAAATTATTTTATTCTCTGCTATAATTTTCCTCAAAAAATGTAAGATTATCGATTTTTGAATCGTTGCACAGAACCAACGTTTTGTGGCAGTTATTTCGGTGAAAGAGATTCTGCGACGTCTCATAGTCCGGACAATTCGTATTTGCTCCGTTTGGCACCACTCGATAGGAATCCATCACAGATCCGCGGAAAAGCCTTTCGACGCGAAGCAGTCAACGAAATGGCTCGAGTACGGGAGAACGACGTTTCTTTTCTTTTTTCGTCTCTTTTTACCTCGTAGATAAAAGAGCCGTTGTCCTCGAGGAGATTCGCGCGCGACACGATACGCGAAATCCACGGACCGAACCGGAACAATGTCTCTTCTGTGCCTCTCCATTCCAGAAAACGTTCTTCCTCACCATCCCTTCTCGCTGCCGTAACTATCCTCGCTATGTGTATACTTACAGTATATCTGCATCTGACCCATTCCCGCTGCATCCGCGAGCTTTACCCTCTTGTCTCTCACGCGGAACACGGTCCCTATTGCTTCTTTCCGTTTTTTTTCTTTCTTTTGTTTTCTATCTCTTTTCGTCGCCTCATTCAACGTTCAAAACTCTCTTCCTCCTTCCGTTTCTACCATCTTTAGACTTTTTTCCGACTCGATCCTTTTTTCACCTTTTTTTACCTTTTTTTATTATCTTCATACATTCCTGCCCGAGGTCCACTTCGAATAGTATTTTGCGATACTTTTTTTACGATTTTTTTTCAACTCTTAAATCATGACAACGAAGTGCAACCAAGAGTTCCGATGCGTTAACAAGTAGAACTATTATTGTCGATATATTTTAAAGAATGCGTTTCGAGTTCGGAATTATAAAGATTCTTCACGTCCCATCGAAAAAAAATCTCGTCATCCGATTTTATGAAGCAAACTCGGTTAAGAAAATTCACCGGCCGTTTGACCTTTCGTCAGCAGAATGGCGCATAGGGCTTCGCGAGGCTTTGCGAATAAAAGCAAAATCATCGGGAAGCAATAGATATTTTTTTCTAATTTCCAAGGTATTTTCTACGGGCGCGCCCTCCGCCATTGCGAGCTTTCAGGATTTCGCTTGTCATTTTTTCGCCATTCGAGACCAGCTTTCTTTTCTTATTTCGGTGTTAGTATCATTCCTTAGAGCCTATTCACTTGTTACGGGCACTTGTAGTACACGTCCCTACTTTGCCCCGCTTTTACTTAGGATTCGCTGGTCCCCCCTGTACTTTGTTCTTTCCCTGAACCTTCATTTATCTCCTGCCAACTCGACGTCTCCATCCTCTGGTAATGGGCCTCTTATTCGGTCGTCATTATCCTCGAGTATCTGGGACAGGAGGGAACCCGTGTTGCATCGTCTCATAGAGTTTCTCCCTATATCTACCTACCTACTTACCTCCCAAAGCTCCCTCGACCCAAGTGCCTCGTGCCAGATGCCTCCTTCGCCCTTCCCTTCCTCCGCTTCCATTCTTCTGCTCTCCAAAACCATACTCCGCTTCCCGGGCTTCCTTCCCAAATCTCTGAACGCGCACATCTTTTTACCCTTGGAAACTTTTCGCCGAGTGATGTAGTATATCATCGTCGCGAAGTACACCGGGCTCAAGTGCCGAAGTATATAAAGCCTATGAAGTATATGCAGATATGTGGGAAGTACCGAGTAAAATATAAGATACAAAATATAAAATATAAAATATAAAATATAAAATATAAAATATAAAATATAAAATATAAAATATAAAATATAAAATATAAAATATAAAATATAAAATATAAAATATAAAATATAAAATATAAAATATAAAATATAAAATATAAAATATAAAATATAAAATATAAAATATAAAATATAAAATATAAAATATAAAATATAAAATATAAAATATAAAATATAAAATATAAAATATAAAATATAAAATATAAAATATAAAATATAAAATATAAAATATAAAATATAAAATATAAAATATAAAATATAAAATATAAACGCCCTCCGTGTGCCGTGACGGATAAGCGAGAGTTTATTACACTGCAACAAATTTTATTCATAATTTCGAATGCCAAAATATAACGTATTTTCATTCCGGATCAACGTAATTCTGTTCATCGCAAAATCCCAAACAAATATGCGCATGTAGATGCACTACGGGTAGAGTAGACGCGCATATGTGGGAATCGTGAATAACAAGCTTTCCCGTTGCGCGAGCCGATATTGTATTAGCGTGTACTCGGTTACATCGAGATAAACACTGGCTCACTAATACCCGCATTTGCCGCGTATTCCTCCGAGGATCATTACGGAAATGCATGACCGCAACGCGCTCATGCCCGTATTCGACAACAGAAGGAAACGGCTAAAGGGATACGTTTTATTAATTGAACTGTGGTCCGATGAATTTGGTAAATCGCGATTTCCAAATGGCGGTATAACGGGTAAATATCGTTTAAGTAATACAGTCCTCGCGATTACACGGAGAAATACGCGTACAGTTGGGATAGAACAACGATACAGCCGGAACAATGATTGTTGTCATTGTCGCAAATTGGGAAAACAAAATAAAATAAGCCCATATAAACAGAATCAATTGAATGAAGAAAAATTTAATTCGAGAAAAAAGAAATTGGGCGGTAACGAAAGAAAATAAAAAACTGGTTCATTCATGAATATTTTGTCACATCGGGCCTCTATTTCCGCTAAAATTTTCACCAAGCGAAAAATAAATTCACGGCAATTTTTCTGCTTAGCCCTTGACCCGCCTCCCACTTCTGAGTATTTTTTTACGTACATCAAAAAGCTTCGCGAATAAAAAAAAAATTATGCTTCACTAAACAACCTTTTTTTTTACGTACATCAAAAAGCTTCACGAATAAGAAAATATTATGCTTCGCCAAACAATGTTTTTTTTTAGTTGAAACGGTTTCGGGCGAGCCTTGACCTTCAATTATTCGAATCCATCCGATAACTCGATACTTTCTTTGAGTGTCTCAAACTCCAATCCTTTTTGTTCTCGTATCGTTTTGTTTGGCTCAAACCGGTGAGCAGTCATAACAGTGATTGGTTAACCTTGAACATTTGTGAAGGCTAACGGTGCGCGAACTTCGAGGATTCACGGTCCCCGGGTCCCCAATAAAGGAAAATCTCTTTGTTCGTTCTCTGGAGTCCGCACGTGAAAGCGATTATTCGCATTTCGAGCAATACTCTACGATGCTGGAAAACACTCTCGAAGAGCCGATTCGCGTTCTCGATCGTGCGCTATGCAAATTAGGGACAAGACCGATAGTATAAAGAGAGAAAACGGCGTGCCGGCGGGCTCGTATTGCTGCATTAGCCATTAGCGGCCGCGTCGAACAAGCAAAAACGAAGAAAAACGATTATCGGCGAAGCGATAATGAATGCCGCACTCCGCCACAATTCGCACTCCAGGCAGGAAAAACCGAATACAGCGGAAGAGGAATAGGAGAAAATAATATAATTAGCTATTGGCAAATTGAGAAAGGTGCCGATAACTATCGTTCGCTATCGAAGAACGACCAGATGCCGCCCGCCAGCGTAGGAGAGGGGCGAACCCTATCGCGATCGATAATCAGCTCGCGCTATCAGGTTATCGCGTATCTTTTTACTCGCGGGTTCACGCATGGAAAACGCGTACTCCAATCGTAGGATTTACGATAAAAAATTCGCAAATTTTGTCACAAAAATTTCGTGAAAATTCATCTGTATAGCTAATAAAAATTGCCGGATGCCGATGTTTTGAATATTGAATTTAGAATTATCATTTTATTTTTATAATTATCTAAAGAGGAATTATAAAAATCAAAGAATAATAATAATACAATTCAATATTGTTATTAAAAAAAAATTTGGCGACAATGATCTTGCAGTAAAAAAAATTCAATTTATTTCGTTCTCTAGTTCCCGAGAAAAAAAGTTGCGAGTCCGTCGGTGATCTCCGACAATTTCGTCTGGCGCCGAGACTACGCGCTACAGCTGTTGATCAACTTATCAAGGACATTTCGTTCTTCGTTTTTTTTATCTCGTTACAGGTGGGCGACAGAGACACGCTCACATCGGTGGCAGCGAGATTCGACACGACGCCGTCCGAGCTCAGCAAGCTCAACAGACTCGGCAGCACATTCGTCTATCCGGGACAACAATTATGGGTGCCGAAAAAAGGCGAGGCTCGTCAATCGAGCGGCGATACACTGGACGCGCCGAGTCCAGATCCATGTCGCGATCATCACGATTCTCAGGACGACCTACCGCTCGAGGAGAAAGGTGAAGAAGACCCGCGATACAAAAGATCCTCCCAAACACTGTCGATCGACATCGCGAATGACAAAAAGTCGAATAAATTTCGCTATTTTTACACTTACAAAAATGCGCAAAGGTCGCTCGCCTCCAAACACAATTTTACTTTCTCTCGCGTGATTTTTCGGTCGTCGAGGAAATCTCTATTTAAAACTCGAAGTGGAACGAGAAAAAGTACAAATTTTAAAGCGCACTTTCGATGCTGAGTCGAATTTTTCTTAGCTCGCGTTAAAACTAAATCAAACGTGAATTCGTGTAAAATTCGTCGTAAATTTCACCCAAACTCGCAACCGTTCGTACGTGCATTTTTTTATAGAAAAAAATGGAATTTGGTTCAAGCTCGAAATAGAAAGCATCCAAACACTCAGTGTAACCGACTGCGACATTTCGAATAATAAGATTTCGCGCGATATTTACATACCGCCCACTCGCGGGCGTTCATGGACGAATATATCTAACGTAAGACAGTAATATCGGCAAGGCTATGTTTTACGTATGTTCGTGATGATGTTAAGAGACCTCTGAGAACGAACGGTAGCCAAGCCTGTGTCGTTTATGGAGCCTCCGAAGCTGCGGATCCTCCGTTGGCATTTTAATTATTATTGTATATAATGTATAGATATGCCAAACACGTCAAAGCGTTTGGCTAGTATTCGGCGAGCACTTGCTATGCCAAATTCTCTCTTGTACGCGCCACATATGTATAAGCAATATACATCAAATGACGCGTAAAAGATAGCAAGCGTTGATCCTTCCTCGCACCTGATGCCGGCAACGAAACGTTCATTATAAAAACCGCAACCGATATGCAGCGTTTGGTATTGATAACGAAACTAAAATCATCACAAGAAATAACACATTGGTGCTCTTTCTGAATCATCTGCCGATATAATTAAAACATTTGCGGGTAATTGACGTTTTTTAATACGCAACGCCGCTGAGTATCGCTTTGAAACGTATTTTTTCGAAAAAAAAAAAAAAAACTGTAAGGTCATTTGAAGACGCGTCGTTATTAACCCGAGACCGAGTGCGCGGTTTTTTTTAACCTAGATGCTCGCGCGATATGTTGTCGAGACGCCAGTCAATTTCGCAGTATTCCGTGCCGTCTAGACCAATTCCACACGCTCGTATACGGGTTACGTCTGATGCCTTTGGATGAAAGGGATTGAAAACTGCGAATCGTTAAAAAAAATGTTATCCCGGGCGTTTCGATCGTCGAGCGCCGGCATGTCGACCACAGCCCGCGCGACACCCGGGGACGATTAATTATCTACTATTGGGTGGTTCCGATTATTGTATTGATATTTAATCTTTCATTAATGAGTAACCGAGGCATTAATATCGCAACGCGTTCGGACACTTTGCCTTTTGATCCCGAAAATTATTAGAATTAATGAATCGCGTAATGGAATCGTCGCGATAACGGTAATGAGACGAGAGAATCGTCGAAACATCGTAATAATGCGGTTGAAAGTCGGTAACAGCTGATTGTACACGCGGCGAGAGACGCGGGCGATCAATGACGTAACGATACACAGAAAACGACGCGTGTGCGTCGAGCGTGAAACGTTATCAATTCCGTACATGCTTTTCGACTGTTCGAAACGTTTGATCCCGCATTTGCGTTACATCGCGGAAACGAGAAAAATTTCTCAGTTCGATGAAACACCTTCGACGAGCGCGTTTCTCTTCCGATCGACGAAACGAATATACTTTATTGCCTCTGTCGCACGACGCGTGTCACCCGAAGTGAGGTTATGGCGTTCATCAAAGGTCGCGTATCGCGCCGTCGGCGCGTTCTTTTTTCACGAGATTCATAAATCCGACGCGTACTTCATTATTGGCTCGTCGAATCGCAACATTTTTATAAACAAACGGAAAATACGTAAAAATAATATATGTCATCTAAATAAGTTGACTCTTTAATTAAACTAGAGATTTCTTTTTTAAATCCTCAAACTGGGTAAATAACTTTTTCAAAAGAAATACTTAGTACAAAAAAAACATATGTTAGGTAAAAAAACAATGAATAGAAACAATATAAATAACATGTATGAAAAATCGGCAATGCATTGTTGCACAATTTCTTATTTTATTTTTACCGAGTAATGAACAATATTGATTTATTTTTTGTTACGAATGTAAATTCGATCCTCCCTTGGCTGGAACGGACGACGTTACGCTGGTTCCTAGGAACCAGTCGTAATCGATTAAATTTCTGTCTTCACTTTATTTTGGGCAAACAATTTGAAATAAATCCATCTGACAACAAATTGTTCTAAGTAATCGAACAAGAGCCAAATAGTTCATTCATAAAGGCCGTAAAAAATGGTCACAGTAAAGGTGACAAAATTGTTCAGAACTTACGTATTGATGAAAAACATTTTTTTTGCGATTACAGAACTTTTGGACAACTTGCGTCCAGCGTCGCCGAAGCCGGGACACATGGAACGTGTGAAAACTCCTCTGAACCCTGGCGCTCCGATGGACGAGGACGAACCCGCGTACAGAGAAAGATTTTTGAAAATCAACGTTCGACACATCACCGATGGCCAGGTACAAGTTCGACCATCCGATTCTCGTATTTTCGCGAAAATTTATCGATAACGCGAAAAAATTAAAAAAAAAAAGTTTGTGGAAAAAAAAACAATTATAAAAAAAAATGTATATATAACAAAATGAAAGATTGTTTTTAACAAAAATTTCAATTATTTCAGGGTGTCGTCGGCGGAGTATTGCTGGTAACGCCGAACGCGGTAATGTTCGATCCCAACGTGTCGGATCCGCTGGTTATCGAGCACGGAGCCGAGTCTTACGGCGTTATAGCGCCGATGGAATTCGTCGTTAACGCGGCGATATATTACGACATCGCTCATATGCGGGTCAGTCACACGAGCGCGAGCAGCTCCGACAAAAAACCCGAGATCTATTACATGAAAAAGCCATCGGTGTCCGACAAGAGTTTGTCACCCGGTAAGGACGAGCACTTTCCCGAATTGGTCGTCGACGACAACGAGAGCGTCTGCAGTTGCGCCGAGCGCGAGGGCGACGCATTTCCGAAAGCCTTCGACAGGGAACTCGTCGCGCCGAACAGTCTTCAAAATGTAAGCCGAATCATCGTCGTAATCTGTTAACTATTCGCGGTTGCCACGCATTTGGAAAACAGGGAGAAGTCGAGGCATTTTTTTGAATCTACATTTGTCAAGAACTATTCAGGGATTCTTGTGAATTTTTTAGTTTTGGTTGAAGAATATCGTTGTTGATTCAGTTGAGTCGGCCCCAATTTTTTAATTATGTGGAAGAAATAAGGTAATGATAACGAGTCGCAAAATTGTTTAATCCGTTTTTATTCCGAGACCAGACTGTTTTTAATTATTATTACGTCTGGAAAAGTGAAAGAAATCGTTCTGAACAATCTGTGAAAATCCGAACTTTCGTCTCCAAGAAATGCATAGCAACTATAATTCTGTTGGAATTTAAAATAAATTATTTTTTGTTGCACGAATCAAAATTAATCTTATTTTACTTATTTACATTCATTTTTTTTTTTCCAATTTAGGAAGAAGGATCCGCTTCTACCAGTGATAAAGACAACGACAACGAGAGCGTCGGGAAGGACACCACGAGTGCGGGAGGTCAAGGAAGCAGGACGCTCGAGGAACGTAGACGTTCCATGCTGGATCATCACTGGGCAGTTCCTAGCAAAGATCGATTGTCATTCTCGGTCGACGACGAGCAACAAGATTCCCTCAACTCGGACAAAGTGCGTAATTAAAACGATTTTCCGTTTCATCGACGGCGAACGAACGAATTCCTCGCGAGGCTCGCACATTGCGAAGCATTGTGATGGGATCGAAAGCTTCAATTAGTGAATAACTCAAAACTCGTTTGCAGGCGGAGTCTGCAAAGCCGATAGCCATTCTCGAGGACGAAGAGGGATCTCTAGTCAAACAGTCGTGCTATGACTCAGGTATCGACATTCGCGAACCCAACCCTCCACTTCCGGTAGTACAGCCAATCCCGTCGAAGAAAGTGTATTCGGACGCGGACATAGTATTGTCTTCAGATTGGGTGCCGCCGATTACGATCGCTCCGTCGAACGTTACAACGACGAGTACCCTCGACACGATTCCCGCCATCAATGGCAGAAAGAAAGCATCGTCGGTATCGTTCAGTTTAGACAGCAACGCCGAGGAACCTGAGAAAGATGAGGAACACAAGGACGAAGACAAACAGGAAACTCGCCGGAATAAGGTGACGATGAAAGTAACAAGAAAGTTTCTTTCTTTCAGTTTTCACGAACCCCGTTGCGCCGTACAACGCGAAACGACGTTATAAAACATCTTCAACGATGTATTCACGGTTTTCATCAAGTTTGTATTATCGAGACGGATAAGAATATATAGTCTATTGAAAGCTTAGATATCCTAGAGTGTTTTAGAGACGCTTGCATGACATATTTTGTTAACGTGTGACCACTGAAACAAAACGAAATTCTTTGTTGCGTCACGGAAACCCCGTAGCTACCGCAGTTATTTTAAGAGAGTATATATTACGTTGCAGTGATTAAAAATTTTTTTATTTCTACCCTACGGCCTTGGTACGGTCGTTTTTTCGCTTTTATCTCTTTGTCGCCATTTAATATCCACGAGTGAAAATTGACACAGAAAAGTAAAGAGCTATGGAACGGCGGCGAAGAGAAAAAGGAAAAAAAAAAGTGATTACGAAGTCGCGGGCCAAAAAATCAATAATTTTTTGAAAAGTATTACTTCAGATTCTAATCACGTGCCATACGTGGAGAGTTGTAATTGCTCACGTATTTTAGGTTGAACTGTAAGTGGACTTTCATGTCAAGCTTGAAATGATGATAAATTGAGACCGGAGGAAGCTTGAAAAATGTATATCATTCGAAGAGTTTATTGTACAGTCTTTTGAAAGGGAGGATGTTAGTAATAAATATAGATTTGGGCCGAAAGACTGTTATTCGATACAAAAAACATTTTATGTCGTTTTTTTCAATTCGTTTATGAGAGAGAGATATATTCGTACGTTGTTGTTCAGTTATTTAAACTAAAAAAAACTGGCGGTGATTCGCGAAAAAATTTAAACATTTCAGAAATCCCTCTTTTTTTAACACCAATGAATGCAGTTTTAATTGCACCCGCTATTCAAATTGTATTTTTTTTCTCCGGACAAAAATTCTTGCAGGAGTTCGATTAAATCTTCAGCTCTCAATTAAAAAAAATTGTTTCAATAGAAGCCTTTAAGATAGAAGATATAGAAGCGAATAATTTCGTAGAAATTAATCTTTCGTTATTTTTTCACATCGGGCTGGTATAATTCCGTGTAATAATTCACCCACATTTCGTAGAAGCGTGAAATCGTGAATTTATTTTTTTCAATAGCGTAGAAAGGAAAATATCGTAAAGCTTGGTAAATCGTTATCTTCCAATATATTTTGTAATTTATATGTCTTTGTATTCTAATATAATTTATAATCTTACCTCTTAGATGCTGAAAAGGCTATCCTATCCGTTGTCATGGATGGAAGGTCTTACCGGCGAGAAGGAGGAGGATAATAAATCAGTACCTGAGAAAAATTCTAGCCTTCCGAACAGCGCCGACAGTCATCACTCGTCAGTTTTCAGCAAAGTTTTTTCAAGGTGAGAGATACAAACCTCGGAATTATTTCGAGAGAAACAATCGCTCGTTTTCAATTATTATTACGATAATTAATTATTCGCCTTTGCGATTAAAATTTTTTCTCGCATTTCGTTCGTAAGTATGTTTCATAGATAAATTTCAGCTTCAATGAATTTTCCAATTTGTACGAAAGAAAAAGGCATAACATTATTGTCTTGTATATAACATAGTGTCAACTAACATCAATACTAAAATATCGGTTAGGTTAATTTTTGTTTTTCGTTCTTTTCTTGAGTCAACAAAAGACCGAGCTGAACCTTGTCACTCGAGGCTCGTCTCGTTTGGTTCATCGATTGCGTTTTAAACATTAACCATAAAGCAGCGAGCTCGCTTTGCGCAAGTTACGTTTTCTTTGTTTGTTTTCCTAGCGAAAAGCATAGAGATTCATTCGCAGATGATAGAAAATTTGTTGGATTGTTTTATATTGCTCATAGTTGCGGCTTCGTTACATTTTTCTACGTATGTTTACTAATCGTAATTATAATGTATTAAAAACAATGAAAAGTAAATAGAGGAATAATGCGGAGGGCACTCCCGGAAGGCAGGATTTCTAGCGAATTATCAAAGTGCGTATTGTTGTCTTGAGTGAAAAATTGATCGATGTACCGATCGAGACGAGGCAATTTTACGTGGCGCGAAAAAAAATCGACGCTCTCTCTTCTGTCGCTGTCCCGTCGTCAATAAAACTCGTTTAACCCATTTTCTGTCTGAAATTCAATCGCGCGCATTCGCAATTTCGGTTTCCAACCAATCGTAGCTCGTTGAATTTATTGAATACTTTTAAAAATAGGCACACACTTTTTAACAGTACAACTATTTATCGATTCTACCGACGGACTATCATAGATTTTTATGATCGTGGTTAAAAAACTCATTTTATATTGTCGGAGGTGTAGTTTTTCCGAGCCAATCGCCAATTCTGAATTCCGCACTCAAATTCGTTTTAATTACATATTTTAAACTTGTGCACAAAAAAGCTATTCCATTCAATGATTTATTTTTTTACCAACTTATTAGATCGGCTATTAGAAAAATGAAAGAAATTTAAAAAAATAATAAATAAATGTAACGAGAATGGAAAATGGGTTAACACGTGAAACTTGTTAAACGTGAACTAACTGGTGAATGTGTAATGGTGGTGGTTGGGGATAATAAAGCTCGCCGATCAACCTGGTGAGTGACTTTAGCTCGGGCCTCTTTGCCAAAACGCCGAGCGAAGAGAGTGGCGGTAGAGCAGGAGGAACTCCTCCTCTTACCGCGTCCACTCTTTGCCAGGATAGCGGCAATCCCCAGTTTTCTCCAGGCCCAGGAGGCCTCATCGGGTGAGTTTCGTCCCGGACAACGTATCCTCGTCTACAAATCCTTTGGCTCCTTCAATTTCTCTACTTCTTCCTCTAACTACCCGTTGAGTACTATCGACGTACTTACACTCAGCGGCTTACTTGATGTACATGCCGCCCCCTTCTGTCGCTGTCGTTCGAACGTTTCAAAAAAACGTTTTGTACCTGTGTCTCGTTGATTATTAATTGTAACAAATATATATATAAACAATCACCTTAACCACTGATACACTTCAGTAGAATTCCAATCAATTGCGAACGAACGTTATTTAACAATAATCCGGGGATAAAAATAATACATAAACATTGCAACATCGAATTACGGTACATTTTAATGATTGATTGCAATTCTACGAACGATACGATAATGCTTTATGTGTTATGAAAAACAAGCGCGTTATCATTGCATAAAACATATTCTCTGAACCAATCCTATCTTTGTGTTTTTCCTGTAAATTATGGATGGTATATCTATGAATATGTACACAAAAAATCGCATTGACCCTTCGTTTCCCTCCTGTTGCCGTTTTGTTGGGTAAAGACGTTTTTCCAGCTCGACATTTTTTCTAGGAGCGCGGTTTAAACATTTTTTTGTAAAACTGAAAATTCGAGGTCAAGTCGAGTTTATGATAATTTTTTTTATATCGCAATTTTTTATAATTTAACGGTCTAGTTATTTCTTTGTTTCGGTACAATGTCCCGCAAGCACCACAAGTTTCGTCAGCTTCTACACTCGAGCTTGAATTCTCTTTGTTCTTTTATTTTCTCGTTTTTCTGCTCGGAGCGTCTCGAAAGCGTATAAGCTCGGCGAACTCGTATTGTTGAAGAGCAGATATTTAATATTTCAGATCTCTCTTGAACCCATGTCCCGAGCCTCACATCGCTTACAGGCAACAACAACAACAACAACAACACGATAGAAAACATAAGACTCTCGTATTCTTATTTCGCATTGTGCACAGCGATTATGCGTTTACCTTGAATGTTGTAAAATTATTTTCCCTTCGCTCTCTCGGTGTTGTGAATACAATATATATTAGATATGTAAAAGAATTGTTTCGAAATTGCGAGATCAGATACGCAGGAAAAAAAAATAATACAGAAGAATCGATTGTGTTCGTTTGGCGAAATATGAGATTTATTCGTGGCTCGGAAATTCGAAGCTTGAAGAGTTAACGCGAATATTCGAGCATCGATTCTATTGACGTTGAATTTCTTTCAGACGCTCGTCGGTGGGCACATTCATCCGACA
The DNA here is from genome assembly GCA_963924025.1 of Ischnus inquisitorius. Lineage (NCBI taxonomy): Eukaryota > Metazoa > Arthropoda > Insecta > Hymenoptera > Ichneumonidae > Ischnus > Ischnus inquisitorius. The sequence goes on along the minus strand of OZ001245.1, from coordinate 4,358,693 downwards.
ACAACCGCTTACCTCGTCGGGAAGCAGCAGCGTGGACAGTAGCAGAGGAAGCAAAACTTCTACCGCACCGCCGCGACTCGATTATCGCAGCATGGTATCCGTCGACGACATGCCAGAGCTTTTCGTCAGTTTCGACAGTAAGTTTCGTCGAACTTGGCTGTTTTTTCAAAATCAATTCGTCCATATTCGTATGTATCAGGTATATTTTCATAATTTTTTTTCGTAGAATTTTATTAGTATCACGAAAAACGTTGAGTGTTAGTTTAGTCGATTTAGTAGCGTACTTTTCGACGAAGGAAATGAGCCACGGCTAGACACGAGAAGTAAACGTACAAGGGAGCATAAAAAAAAGAAGGAATCTTGACAAACGTATTTTGACAATTTTTGTTCCCATTAAAGAAAAGTATCTTCCATTCGAATCATCATTCATTCTCGTACGTGGCATTTATGAATATCGATTTATTCGGAGCTTGCATAAACAGTTTTCGGATTCTTAGTATTGCGTTGTTTTATTAGTAATGCGAGTTTCCGCAGGATTAATCGATTTTTCGTGACATAAAAATTGTAGGACGCACTGCACCGGCTATTTGCATAGGCAGCTTTTTCCTTACATCGAAGTAACCTGGCTCATATTTCCGTTGCGTCTATTATATCGTTATTCGTCTGTTGTCCAAAAACAAAACAAAAATCTCGACAAAACTGTTCCTAGCGAGTCGTCGCGACGTTGTCGAACATCAACGAGAGATACGATTTCAACACAAACGAATCATTCCAACATTCGAGCGTAAATAGAATGAGATTCTACAACAATTTTTTTATATTATTACCTGAAAATAATGAGAGCATTTGCACGACCAGAAAAACTCAATTTTTCTTTCGTATTGCCTTCGTTACTTTTCAAACCGCAGTTATTTCGATTTGATAATTATTTTTTACCTGCTCAAAGAATAAAAGAAATCGTCATGGCGGCACGAGATTTAATCGAAGAAAAATACAATTATCAACCAGAGGCTTCATTCAGTCTCGCAAGTTATGATTCATAACTAATACCAGTAATATCATCTCTTTCTGTTGTCCGTCTAGTCAAAGCACATAATTTTCCCGAACTCGAAGACCTCGGTAGGTTCATACTGTGTTAGCTTGCAAACTTTCTCTGACTATCTGACTCTTTCTTCTTCATCTTCTTCTCCTTTTTCTTCTTCTCAAACAAAAAAAACGTTCTATACAATCCTTACGTGTCGCTCGCTTGGAAAAAATATAATTTCGATTGTTGATACAACTGAGAATACAATCTTCTTTCTCGACTCTTCGCTATGTTATTGCACTGTACTCACACTGGCTTCTTCGTCCCTCGAGATAACAGCTTGAAGAAAAAAAAACATCGCTTTTTTTTCTTTTTTAGCTCTCGTTACAATGTGCACTTATCTCTGAACAAGGGATAATGAAATGATATCGACCGATCCTTTGTTTCATTTCTTTCGTGTTATCACTATCTTTTCAAACTATTTAACCCCGAACGTCGATATAACGTGAAAGCTGTTGTGACCCTTGAATTGTTAGGCAACACTCGGACGATTTGTTCATTCAATGGACTTCCCTCGACGTTGTTATGGCAATCCTTGGAGATATACGATGCGTGCTTCCTCCACATAGATTTTAACATGTGCAAACGAGAATTTGGCTTTTCTCTGAACAAACTGAAAAAAATTACGACGCGAGAAAATAAAAATTGGTTGGAGAATCAATAATTAGTTGGTGGAACCGGATTTCCTTTAAAAAAATATTCAGATTAACTATTAGTATCCTCAACTCATAATTTTTTTCAGTTCAATCATATCGCTTCTTGCCTAAATACTGTGTCAAAGATAATTGTGAAATCTCATCCTGAGAAAATTCGTCTTGTATGTAAATTCAGTGTTTGAATGCCCTAGCGAGAAAAGCCTGTCAGTGAATTTTAATTATTCATCAGTATTACAACGTATTTGTTTGGCTAATGATCCATCGGCAATTTCAATCTGAAGTCTAGCTATTTGGAAAGCCTTTTTATTTCAAATGTCTTCATAAACGAATCCATTTTTGGATGTTCACTGACGGAATCATCCTGTCGTTCCCGTTATATATTTGTTGATTTGTTTAGCATTTTTCAGAGTGTGCTTATTTACGATTATGATGATGTCGTCGCGAATTTGCAAAGACGCTTCGTACCTCTTCGGATGGACAAATGAAATACAGTAGAACCTCGATTATCCGAACCTCGATCATCCGAACCCCCAATTATCCGAACGGTGACTTTGTTTATCCGAACGCTCAATTATCCGAACGTTGGCGCCAAAAATACATTGTTGCTCGCTGTTACCGCCGTGAGCAACAATGTATCTTTGCGAGAACCGCGCGTGTTGAAATTTTTTTTCTTCTTCTTTATTTCTTCGAGCGCTAGTCAGTCCGCTTGTGGAGATTACTCGCGCAATTTTAATATATTTTTGTGCATTCAATACATTCGAATTTTTTCAGATCTTTAAAGTATATTGAACGTTAATATATATGTCGAATTTTAATATATATCTATTGTTTTTATCTGAAAAGATGTTGTTTCTGATCCCGTCCCCAAATAAAAAAAACCACGTCTTGATTATCCGAACTTTTGATTATCCGAACTAGTCTCGGTCCCAATTGGTTCGGATAATCGAGGTTCTACTGTAAATATATATCCTGTATATATTTTTTAACACTTTTTCAACATAGACAAGTATCTTTACAAATTTCACGACGAAACGCGCGATTAGTTTCTAAGATACAGTTTTTTTTCCACGATAAACATTGTGGCGTTTGAGAACTCGTGCTAAATCGAATTAACGCTGTGACACAGAATTGATCCCACGGCCGGCGCGCTCCTGTGAGGATCCACCGTTGTACCTGAGACTGCGAACGGGGAGGCCGAAGGACAAGAAGATACCCCGTTCGACACCGATAATGAGCTATGGAAAGAAGAAACTTCGACCTGAGTATTGGTTCAGCGTCCCGCGCAACAGGTAACTCCTTTTTTTACCCTCAATGCCACTTTGAAACTGAAACTCCGAGTCTTTCACATAGGATTTTCGTAACGTCAAAGAAATAGAATCCCATCAAACAGAAATCTTGCGAGAGTTTCGATAAATTTAGTTTGAAGTAGATACTCAATATCAAGGACGGTCACAAAATCGGTGAAATTCTGCAATTACGAAGCCTCTTTTGTGAAGCCAATCTATAGAGCCACAAGACACCGGTTGGCGGCGCTAAGAAAAACAAAACGATAACGCGATTTCGAGTTATTTTGAAGAATAAGAACGTGATTGCGATACCACTGGCACGTGCGCGTCTCCGGTAGGTACAACGATCGTTGGAAAAAGAAAAATAGCTTTCGAATTCGTCATCGAAATCCATTAATAAATTTTGTTTAAACGATTTCACGGCTGAAGATACCGAGTTCGGGGAATACTTCTCATTAAAAACGCAACAATGCCGGTGCATCGAGCAATAAATAATGTTTTTAATAGTAATAACCAAGTTTCTCGAAGTTTCTTTTTGGTCGATAGATCGTGGAGATCTACGAAAGCCACCAGATTGGCGCCAGTTAGAGCAAACGTATGGTGTCATCGCCACTTTTTGCTAATATCAAATATAATCAATTCTTTGCAGTCGTACATTCGTCACTGATAAGATCGATCGTCTATTGCTTCATTATACTTAGAAAAGCTCTTATTTATAAGTGTGTCTCGTCTCTCGATCGATCGATCATCGAAAGTACGATCGATCTTTCGAGTGATCGTCGCGCCGACTGTCTTAGTGTTTTTTTTCGTATTATTACTTTCATCGTCTGTTGAACTATTTTCTTTTTGAGATATCGCCACGAATTTTTAGAAATCTCTCAAACCGACGAATCTCGTATCGCGCTTCAACGTCGCAATGTCACGATTAAATCTGTACTAAAGTTCATGACTTGAGGGGTAAATCAAAGGGACAGAATATTAAATTTATATTCCTTAGGCCACGTTAATCTGCCGCGTATCTACCGTGTTTACCACAATTCAAGCGGCAACGCGATCGATCTCTAATTTCTGAAGCAGCTAATCTAGAAGTGTCTCTTATCTGCACGAGAAAGAATCGCTTTCGATAACGGGCCATCCATCGAAATAATTGGATTGTATATCCGTGTATCTTCTTTTCTCAACCGGGCAACAAGCTCCGAATGGCAATAAATGTCGCAATCAATTTTCGGGTTTTCCGAATATTTTTTTACGGTTTCCTTATTGATTCAATACTCTCACTTGCAATGATAAAATAATGCAAAGAATATCGTCGACTAAGGAAAAAACACAATATTTCTTGCCTTCGATTTCGCAAATTCTTGTTCAAGGATTATTCACTTTGCCAGAAAGTAGTCCATACATTTTTATCGAATTTTGACCCTCTTTTTTACAATGAGCTAAATGTCCATTTTGTTCTGTTTTTAAAAAAACTAGGGAAAGCAACGTGCCGGCATTGATTATGTTCATGTTCAAGTCATAACCTTTTACTTTTGTGATCAAAAGCTTCCAGTTTTTATTGTACGTATCACACTGATATTAATACCAACTTCATCCATCAATCGTCAAAGAAGCGGTTTCAATATAGAACCGATATATTTGATTGTATGTTATTTTGTAACAAAATAAGTCAGTCCTATGCGAAAAACGTCGGGAAGCGTTGAGTTTTGTGGCCGGCAACTTCGAAAAGTCCGCGGTAACAGCATTTATCCGGCCACGTAATAACGCACGTGCTTTCCCGACGATCATGTGACCGAATGGCGCAGCGAGTCGAGCCTCTCACACCCAGATCGTCGAGAGCCCCTGGGTGACGACTTTAGTGGCTCGCATTCCTCGCGCGCACGCTTACGTGGCTGCAACCACACGTAGCGTTTATCGCGTCGCAGATGCTTAGAAAGTAAATAATAAAAAAATATAAAAGAACAAAAACAGCGACACTATAAAACGTCGAGAAACAATAAGGCAAAACGATACTTGGCACTGTTGCTAAATTAAGCGATTCGCAATCCGTCGGGATTCGCTTCGATTGCGTGTTTATTGGTAACAATCACGCAAGTACCTGGCAACTATTTGTAATCGGCGAAAACAAAACCTTATCGCGCGGGTCAGCAGACGTTCGGCGAAATAAGAGATCGCGACGGGTCTTTGTACGTTCGAGTACCTCGCGATTCTGAGCAAGGCAGCTAACGAGGTCAAACCTCTCCAAAGTCACTTTCATCCTGCGTCGTAAATTTTGCATTTACATTATTACGTTTTTACCGGCCGCTTCGTCTAATGTGGCAATTGAATTGATGTAAATTGTTTGATCTGGACTTTTTAAAATTTTACCGGTTACTACTAAGCCGCGACTATTGACGATAATTATTAATTTGACGTAATCAATGTAACTTTTGTTCTTCCTTTTGTCAGTCTTGGTTACGATTATTCGCAACGCGAAGAAAAAATTCTAGATCGGAGCAATCGATTAATCGAATTTTTTTTCGACTCCATCGAGACTCAATGGTTTCTCATTTTAATTCACCGTAATTCGTAACGACCTTGAAAGTAACTTATGCTACTCTGGTTGGGCAACTGATGGGAAAGCGAGAAATGAATGAGGTCAAACCTTTCTAAAGTTAGCTTAATTTTACCCTAAGTATATATGTCGCATTGAGATTTACAAGCGCGTTCCAGTTTTTAGTTTTGGCGTCTACCTGACATTAAGACTCGTTTGCTTCAGTTTTGGAACATTTTTTTTTGCTTCCGGCCACTTCGTTTAACAACGTGCGCAAAGTGGACAAAAAAAAACATGTTTTTTTATTCACAACGAAATTGACGCTTATAATTCGCTTGCGATTGAAATACATGAGAATCGATCCGAAAGACAAAGGAGAAGTTGACGCATAATTACGCCATCGATAGATAAGCCGCCTATCGACGGTAGATTCTGATTTGCTCGTTCCACGACTTAGTTGCAATCAGCGATCGGTATAATCACTTCGAGTGCGCGCACCTTTCACACGGAATAACAATGAACACTATAATACACGCGATGGGACACATATACGATTTTTTGTACATTCCACAATTGAGAAACGTCGTGGAGTACACAATGCCTTTTCTGAATCGCAGGTAATTTCGTTTATTTTTTTTTCTTCCGTTATCGACAGTCTAATTATTCATACACAGCAATTAAGTTCTGAAGAATACTGTTGTCATTCAAAACAGGGTTTTTGACATTGTCGCAAGAGCAATTTGTACATTTTTCGAAAACAAGTCAGTTTCGCTACGTTTGATGTAGTGAGAATCCGACCATAATTAACTATTTGCGTTCAGTTAGAATACGAAATTTTTCAATCGTTGGCAAGCTTTGTACACTTGTCATGATCACAAAATTGCATCGAATCTTTTCAAATGATCTTCTGAAATCTTAACCATCGACTGATGACTTTTTTGTCGTATACTTGATATTTATTTATTTATTTTCAATATCCACTCAATTCGATCGATCGAATTGTTTAACAATGATTTTTTTACTTATCGAGAAAACAAAACATAAACGATATTTTTTGACGTTTGCAGAGTGGACGACTTGTACAGATTCATTCACGCGTGGGTACCGGCTCTTTACGGCGAGCTCGACGAGAATTACTGGAGAGAAAAGGGTTACATTCTCTCGGACACGGATACGGACTTGTCGCCCGAACTGTCGCCCCAGGAGGCCGACGATGCCGGTGAATCAACCGAGGAGGGCAAAGGAACTACCGAAGAGATCACAGAACTCACAAGAGAATCATGGGAGGTGAGTCCGAAACCGTTTAATTCCATTCTGCGATAATACTTTTTTTTTCTTTCTTTTCGAACAATGGAAAATCTCTTTCGTTTCGAGATTGTTATATCTGCGGATGTAAGGCTGTATGCGAGCGTAAATGGGGTCATTGATAGACTCTTTAATCCGGTCAGCCTAGGCGATCCGTCTCATTAAACAGTCTAGTCCCGCTCAGACGGATTAATGGCAACTAGTAAGCTCAACGGATAAACCCCTTTGAGCAAACGTTTCAAACGAAGTTGGACCTTGTTGAAAAGAATATAATTACTCATCATCTAACTATTGGAATGACTTTCATTCGGTTTTTCTCATTTTTCATCACTTTATTTATTTATTCCTAATATTGCGTGCGCCGGGATTTATGAATAACGTAAAGTTCAATATTTAAAAGACCAGCATATTTCTCATCGTTCTTATTATTCCGTCGAATAATTATGTGTGAATTATTTTATGTCACAACTCGAATTTCCGATAGAACTGAATATAGTGGAACAACAAAAAAACGTCCAAATCTGCTTTTGAATAACATAAAAAATTTAATGAAAATAATCCGAGGCAAGCAAAATAGATCGTCGCTGCGCGCCCGTCGAGGGCGATGCAAAAAAAATTTCGACAGTGATCCTCGTATCGTTCGATTTTCTATCTGCGATTGTTGTGACTGCGCGCAGAAAAAAAAGCTTCGACAAAAAGCGAATTTTCGATGCAAGGATTGTCGAAGGTTTTTCGATTAAACAAAAAAAAATTTAAACATAAAATAAAATTAAAGAAAAGGAACTAAAAGAATGTTACACTGGTGTGTATTCGCGTATCTATAGCTGATCAAGGCCCCGTACGTAAAGCTCTACAGCATTCTGAAGACCTCAAGCGCATCGGCCGATTCCGAGCAGATCCAGGATCCCGAGGTACCCTATAAAAATTGCCCATTTTACAACTGAATGGTGCATTCAAATCGATGTCACAGCGTAACGTTGAAACTCACTAATAACAACAACAACAGCAACAGCAAAAAACATATCCGCGTACCAAACGGATTTACTATGTCCACTGTCTTCTGTGCATCTATCTCATTATTTATCTCATATATACGCAACAATGAAGAAACAAACACGAAAACATTGGGCTCAATTAAATACAACGAAACTTCATCGCTCATTAAAAAAAAAACAACTCAAATCGAAAACATAGAAGAACATTTTTAAAAAACGAGCAATTGCTAATGAACACCGTGTGCCGTCCAAATCGTAGAAAAATGAAGAAAAAAACCTGCATGACTCGCAATCTGTAGTACGTACATTAGATTGTGTAATTGATTTTGAAAAAGCTGATACCCGAGACTAAGCATGATTTAGAATTTTTAAATCGATTACTCGATCTCTCGATGAAATTAGATCACCAGCAGAATGCATGAGGCACTTAGTATTTGAAGAAACAAAAATCCAAACTTCTTTCGACGAAATTTCATTGATATGTTTATCGGTCGAGGAGGCCATTGAATTCCATTCTTGCGACGAGAATTTGTCGAGCGTAAAATCGCGATTGCCACGAAATTGACGAATTAAAGAGAAATTCTGAGAAGGACGTGCCAAGGATCCGATTAAGGTATCAACGGTATTGTCATTTCGACGAATTATAATGAATTCGGCTTCAGACTCGCAGAGAATTCGTGCGAGATTCGCGAACACCGTGTGGAAAAGTCTCTCGCAACGGTTCGCGGTATCGGGAGCGAAAATTTGAGATGGCGAACGTTAAATAGCTCGATTTTAAAATAGAGCGAGCGACGAACAGCGCTGTCGCCTCGTAGTTTTGGGTGGGCTCCAATTTGTCAGATAGTAAACATGCTAGTGGTGAACGGATTGAAAAAAATTCTTTACCGGTATCAACGGCGCTTTTTCTGGATTATGGGAATATGTACAAGAAATGATTTTTTCTGTCCCGACCAGAAGAATAAGGGGCTTTTATAATAATTGTTATCAGGCAAGTGACAAGATTTTTATTCTTGTGACTGATTTTGAAAAAGTTACGATTTTTCAAATTTCCATGCCGACAAATAGCTTTACTTACCGAGAAAATTTTAGAGGAACCGAAAAGGTCTCTATCCGTTCCGTTAATTACGTGGAAAAATACCGAAAGTCGGAATCGCAAATTTATTTTACTCCCGGGATTATAAAGCGATGGAAGCCACGAAAAAAGTACGAGGAAGTAATATGGTAGAAAAATACTATAAAAATCGAAAAAAGAATTTAAAAAGGAATCAAATATTTAAAAATACCAAGAACAAAAAAAAGGATTATTCGGTAAAACTAACAATGCGTTGAGAGAACGAATATTCAATTGGTAAAAATCATCTCTATTTCGTACAGTGCAGTTTTTTTTATTCCGCGCGATTATAAAACTGATAATATTTCTCATCTTCGATAAAATTTCACAGGTGGTATCGATAAACAGAATGTGCGATTCGCATGTATTCCTATGGTAGCATCCGTTTGCCCGTCGCGAAACCGTAAATCTTGGTGCGAGCGATTCGCTCAAAAATATCGCGTCTCGTGAATCATTTTGCAGACTTGTATTGTAGTGCGGGAAAGGGTAGCCTCTCCGCTTTCAGAATCGTATAAACCATTCTTATATTTTCAGCGAAAGAATTCGCTATGAATAGATTCTCGACGCTGGGACGTGTTGATATTCGTGTAGTTGACGCGAATTGACGAATCTCGGACTCGGTACACGATAAATGATAAGTAACGCCAACATTGTCTCGTTGAGCCCGGAATTTATCAGCCGAAAGCATATATTGTCGTTATTGCTTTTTTGATCGAATCTCGCACTGGATGCAAATTTTTTTTCGGTACCGACGTTTGTTAACCGATTTTTGCGTTCATTAACATAATTTTCGCCGGTACTCTAGTTGCAAATCAACGTTCGGCCGTCTTTGGGAATTAAAAATCACCCATGAGACATTTTTTCTGAGTTCTAAACAAATAAAAAATAAGGAATTAAAAAAAATCTCATGCGAATTTGGAATTGTTGGGTACGATGTATTTTATTTTGCCGCGTTATTGTTAGAGAGATTTAGGGAAGCGTGAAATCTCTCGGCGGGAAATGTTTCGCTTTCCTTGAATTTTATTACTCAGGTTTATCCTCTGTTTTCATCACAATCGAGAGCGATATTCTTTTATCGTATTTATCGCCCGCTGTCCGAAATGTTTTCCACATATCTCGCGTGTCCAAGGATCTCAAAAGGTTTTACCTACATTGTGTATCAAAGCAGCCGAAGGCCGAGCGTCACGAAGCGCGTTTTATGTAGCACGAGATTCTGGACGCTCGCCAAGTTTCTTTTTTCGTTCACGCCTACGAGTTCTCCTCGCTCGAACTACACGACGAACCCGGTATAACCCCGGCTTGCGTGGGCACAGATCTCGTTGTGGTAATGCGTGACTCCGACGAGTTTAAAAACAAACCATCCAGCGCTATTCATTTGGGTGTCAAGCTTTACGAGCGTCCCTCCCCTCGCTCAATCGTTACTTTTCTCGCGTATTTTAATCCCTTTAGAAAAAAATTGTATTTTTGGCACGAAAAATGCAAGCTTTTCTTCCCGAGATTCTTCGGATTTCGGCCAATGCTAAAATCCACGAAAATGGCATGGAAATTTTACTGTTCTGCGATCACGCCTGCGGGCCTGCGATACTTCATTTTGGAGCCGCGATCCACGGAATCTGAGACGATGGAAAATACAGCAGTCGAGAACAATCGAATCTTGGAATGCTTCCGTCGTGAATAGAGCTGGAATTTTTTGTCGTTTTCGGATTGAAGCTTTACTTCGATTGTATCGTTTAATTAGAACATCCGTGCAAGTTTGATTGTTCGAGGCTTGTATCTTTCTCGAGAAATAAAAATTAACTCACATTGAACAGTTTAAGATTTTATAATTTTTATTACTATACTTTTTTAACGATTAACAGCCGATTTTACACGGGGACAATAACCCTTTAATGTACAAACGGAAACGAACTCCTTTATCTATTCGAACTTTTGACCCCGCAGACAGCGACTATTACCCACGCGGCTTCCCACTCTGTTTCTATTCAAGTATCCAACGTTTTAATGAATATTCAATACCGATTACAAAGATATAATAATTTTCAAATAATTCGATCAAGTTCAACGTCATTCATAAGTTTGAGATATTTTCGCTCAAGGCAGCGAGAGTTTCTCCGAAACCTTCGAAATACCACGTGGCTTCTTTCTCGTTCCATACTTTCCATCTCTCTTAGCTTCCAGATGTTGTTTACGCCGCCCCTGCTCGAGTTCTTCGGTCCGCGTGAAATCCGAGATCATTACCCACACATCGGCTATAGATGCCCAATTTGCTATCGAGCGACAATTCAAATGGTTCTCAACTCTCGTTTCTCTCCGAACAGATGCGCGAAATCGATGGAAATAATTTTTTTATCGACTCAACGCCGGTTCTATTGCATTTTCCTTTATTTTACCACAAAAATCCCACACCCGGACTTTAAACTTCATTTCGACTTTCTATAAATTTTAATTTTTCGTAACTATAAATTCTGTATTTAAAAAAAATCCGGATTTTGTAGTTATCAGGATAATTAATTGAATTCACGTGCGTTACGGAAAAAATTCCCTGTTGTCTTCAACAGCATTGGCGACAAGTGTAGTTGCGTTGAAAGAATTAACGCTCGTTTCATTGCGCTCGATGCGCACTAACTTCTGTTATTCCTCGTGACCGAGTCCACGAATATTTGCACAGTTGTTGCACACCGAGGTGAATAATAGATACTTCTCGTGCGCGAAGAGCCATAGTAACGAACGGGAAATTGAGACTTAACGAGTCTGTTTGGCCTCGGACATCCTCCGAGATATCATATGCTTCGACATTGACCCATTCGAACTGGCTATCTCGATTCCACGGCTGTATTATAGTTTCACGAGTAACTCGTATGCAGATTCCTGTCAACGACGAGTCGAGTCATCGTCGCTAATCTTCGTTGAGCCACCGTCGCCGCGATAGGCGTCATTTCGTCGGACGGCTCGGCCAATTTGTCGGAGACTGAGGCAACTTTTTTTTTTGCTTCTCGAATGATACAAATTTGGAGCAAAGAGAAAAGAAATTACATTCGTTGAATGTTAACGACGATACTCGGAGAAGACTTGAAATTTCAATTGCGTCTTTAGAGGATGTCGTATCTTCTATCGAGAAAATTTCTTTTGTCGCGGACAATCTCGAGTGACGCAGCAGAAAAATGTCCGTGAGTAATTCTTCGCGACGACTCGATGTAACGAAAATGTTAAAGTGAAGCTTTCTCGGTACCTCGATTTTTCAGACTCCTCATAGAAAGTTGATCGCTAGGTCTTTAATTTGAATTTTTCATTCATACACATTCCCAAGATTTTTATCTCGTAGTCGATATTAGCCGATGAAAGAGAATTGTCGATCATTCCGAGAGTATAATTTCGAGTGCATACGTCGACCGTGCGGCGCTCCGCTTCCAGCGCTAATCGAGTTCGCGGGGGGGTCGTCGACCGTCGTCGTCTCGCCGCCATCGGAGCTCTATTTTCTCCTGAACGGCTTTTCCCCATGCGCGCATTCCATATCATTTATATACTATTCGCCCGTGAACTAAAATAGTAACGAGAGACCGCTTTTCATGCATTCACCTCCGGAGTCCTTTCTTTCGCTCGGTCGATCATTGACTCTCTATCCGTAATTTAATAATATGTGACTATTCGTCAATCGCTCCCAACAGAGAATTTCGGAAAAAATTCATAGTCATTAAGAAAAATTCACAAATCATTTCCATCGGAGGAAAAATTAGGGTACCGGGTAATTTGTTAAACAAGATTGTTTTCATCATTTTGTTAATAACTTTTTGGAATCATTATAGTGCGAAATCAATTTTCCGAACACTGAATCTCAAATTACTTTGGACTATCTCAAGTTCTTTTCTATTTAGAAAAATTAAATTTCTACAGTCTACAATGTTCTGACTTGCGATTTGACCAACGAACAAATGCATCTTATTAATGTTATATTTTTTTTACTGCTAAAAAAAATAGAAGACTTTTTGGCCTGAAATCGTCGAACTCTACTTCTCGTAATTTCGTTAACAAAAGTTCAACACTACATCCTTCCTGACTTAAACGTCTGCGGCTCGAAGAAATCATGCGACTCGGACTCTATTGATTTTTTTTTGTGTTCCTTTGCATCGCGAACGTCATCGAGCATTCCGACTCCCGTCGTTCCGCAAGCACGTGCGGTAAGCGGAGCGAACGTCCCGGCCCGCACGTAGCACGTGCTGCGCCGTCGACCGTGCGCGATGAAACAAATCAGACTCTAATCCATCCAGTGCACGCACCGCACAGTCGGAGGCGAGACTATGAGCGCTGGTATATCTACCGGCTGTTACGAGAACGGAAGCTCAGTACGGCTTTAGTCCTTGTGAAGTGAAGCTCGTTATTCTCTTTTTACGTTTCTCATTTCGAATAACTGTTCTACACTCCGATACAACGTTTGTCGCAAAATAACGTTAAATAACGTAAAACAAAACGGCAAACTTAAGATAGAAGACCTCGAGGTTCTTTATGAAATCATCGACCCGATTAAAAATCATAATTCAAGTGCTCGAAACGAGGAAAGAATAAGTTTTGGAGCATTCTCTACAACAAAACTGTGTACATTCGGAATTGAAGTGTACATACAATTATATGTGAATAAACACTGAGCTGTTTATCGAAGACGAACTCGGAATTAATTTCGGATCGAAAGTGTCAATGAAAATTTTGACTGGCCGAGGTTCCGACGACACGCGAGTGAAAGTTGCAGACGAAACGCGAGAGGCCTAAAAAAAACTTGCGGAACGGCAAGTTACGTGTCGTTGCGTGAACTCTTTTTTTGACTGCGAAGAATTTTTTTTTTTTTTTTTTATTAAAAAAATTCCGCTTTTGAGAACAATTTTTTCCGAGCCCTTATTGGCTTTGTTTTCATCGGTAAAACCTTCTGTCCCGTAATTCGTGCCCGTGACGCACTTGGGGATCCCCGCCGTGCAGTGGGCAGCTCGGGGTATCGTGCGAAAGGTTCTAGAAAGGTCCGAGAACACGAAGATCGAAGTGACGGAGTGAAAGACTCGAGTTGCGCTCGATCGGAACAAGTAACCCTCGCGTTTGTAACCTCAGTGAAGTTTGGAGACAGCAAAGACTCCTGAACAGACTCGACTCGATTCTGATAAAGATTTTGGGCGAGTGGATTTCTTACTTCTGTCGGGAAAAACAAGCCGTCAAGCTGGAGTCGACAACGTCAGGGTTTCGAAAAATTTTCGTCAAGATGCCGAAGTCAAAGTTTCCGAATCCTATCAGCAAGATAACGAAATTTTTGAAACAAAGATCGAAGGTACACCACATTTTGACACTCCTCGCCCATAAATTTTCCCATAAGGTTTTCTTTATCTGCATCATTTATCGATTGCTATAAAACAATAAATAATTTTCGTAGCAATATAATAGGCGCTTCAAACTGGACTTTCGTCGAGTGCAAAAAAAAAACATTGATTCACAATAATAACCCAGATAATCCAGATATGAATCTGTTTATTTGGTTACACTCGCCGAGCACGTGCGTCACTTGTGTCTCTTTTCAACATTGAAAAGCAAAAACGCGTGTGTGAGCTACGCACATTATATCGGCTCCGATCGCGCGCCGCGCTGTGTCAATGGTTTGTTGAGAAAACAGCCGATTCGCGACGACTACCTTAAGAGAGAAATATTACGTCAACACTTGTGACGATAAATACTTTCGCGACGTTTCGAAGAGAGCGATAATCGTTATATTTAATGAAGACGAGTAATGCCGCGAAATCCCACCGTTTGTTGATAAATACAGCCTCGCCGAAGGCTTTTCGCCTGAGTCCGATATTGCGAGAAAGCGAAAACGCTATTGATCCACGCGACGATAAATTACTTCGTTGTTACTAATTAACACCCGCCCCTCGCATTTTTCTTTCAATTTGCTTATGAACTATAAAAAGTCTATTTATTCATACAAGGAGTACGCAAAATTGAACGCCGAGGCTAAAGAAATGGGCATATATTTTTTTACTTCAAAAAAAGAATAACGGAGTGTCTTTGTCGAAAATGCCCAGACGAAGAATAAAACTTACCTGCAAACACTAGAACTCGAATTAATATCAAAAGTTCAACGTTGAAAAAAGAATGGTACGTTGCAAGAAGCTGACGAATAACCGTATAAAAAAGTTCTTTCAATAGTACCGTTTTTTTTTCAAAGGGTTCACTTTAATTTTTATTATGCATCGATTTGTCTCTCACTGTTCGCGACCTTCGCGCGAAGCATTTGCCACGGGTGAATAAAAGATTGAAGATTTTACGGTTCGAGCGAGGCGCCAGCATCGAAATATCTTTCCGGTTTTCATCCGCTATGGACTTGGAACATTGCTGCTTCCTGATCTCCTTGAGATCGCTCACTTTAGAGGGCAAATCGAAATGCCTTATGCCCGCTATTGTCGCAAGATGTGTGTTTTATTCACCCAAAATAGACTCGACGCAAGGATCAATTTTTTTTCTCCGCAATCTATGCGAACTCGTATTGAACTATGAACTTGTCCGTTGTAATTTTATTTTTTTAACTCCAAGACGAGCAGAGCTATTTTTATCTCAAAGTTTCGCTCTAAGATTTCTTATTCGCGCATGATCGCTTCTGTCGCGTTATCGAACATTGTTTATTTATTTGATCGATGACGAGTGAAGCTCTCGTTTTACATTTAATCGCAATCGTGCATAGCGATAGAGAGGCGCGAGGCAAAACGGATCGGCGGGGCCAAATGGGCATTAAAAAACCAAAAACAATCGGAGAATTGTTTATTAGAATGAAAAAAATTCACCTAAATTAATTATAATATCACTTATTTAAATTGGTTGAGATGAATTATTTCAATGAATTGTTTACTTTGAACTTAAAAAAATAATATTAGGAGGAAAAATTCGATTCGCATATCTCTAAAATGTTTTTATCGAATTTTGTCTTAAATGTGAAATGTGAAATTTTTTTACCGGGTTGCGCCATATGCCAAAATCGCCTCGCTCTCTTCTACAACAAGTGCCAAAAAAAAGCGATTCAGCGAATCTCGTATCTCGTTGATCGAGCAAGCTGGCGATATCGAGACCCATCCCCGTCGAATGATTATTTTATCGCACTAATCTCGCACGATCAATCAATCGTCCTTATGCTCGAGTTCTAGAATAATCGCAGAAACTTCTCAGAAATTGTCTAAATTTATATCGTTACAAAAAAAACCAGATACGAGCCGAACGACCGACGAGTGATTATCTTCCAGTTCTATATCGCATCAACATAGCAATTAAACATTTTGGACGAATTTATCGAATTTCAAGATGCGTTTTCTCAGTTATTTATAATTGTGAAACTTGCGTTAAAATCTTTAACAAACTTGAATGAGTCAAAAATCGAGTTCGAACCGATTTTATATCGATTTTTGGGCGAGTTTCTCGCGAGTCATTTAAACTTGAGTCGACGGTCGAGACCATAAATTCCGTTGCCAAGTGCGGAATACTGGAACAGCGAATTAACAGTGGGTGGAACGAACGATAATCTTATTGATGTGACGCTAGTTTATCTTCAAGGGACCGGTGAGACGTTATTGCAAGGACACGTATGTTCGTAGCAATATACAAGAGAGATTCGGTACAGCGCTCACCGAGACTTTCGTTGAGCGAAGCGGAGGTCAGATAAGTTTCTTGATCCTTTGGGCCGAGAGGCAAGTATAGCAGAGCGAGCGCAAGGTATCGGGGACGAAAGCCTCGAGAGATACGCGAAAGAAAGGACTTCGATGGGCCGAATGGAATAACCGGATAGGGAACTCGCGCGCTCGTACTACCACCGACACACCGAGAGCCACGCGAGGTAACTTGGCCAAACGAGATCGCCGTCGCTGCACTTATTCGGGCCCCTGGGGGATCGAATAATGCTACGGGATAAACCCGCGCTCGGTTCAGTTACCATTCGCTCCTCGAGCTGAACGGACTGAATTTCTTGCGAAAGTTTCCTGTCGGCCGTCGACCATAACAGTGACTTCGATAATTAAAAAACAAAACTAATCGACCTATCGTTTATGGAATTTTTACAAATTTCGGAGTATAGCCATTTTTTAAATTGAGTTTGTTGATCACTTTCTCGAGAGACAATATCGTTCGGAAGATCTAGCAAAAATCGTCACGATGACGGCGGCAGACGCTTTCTCGATCTTGAACTACGTGTTTCAACACTCGTCGAGGATGTTATCGGTAAGACGAACGAGGGAACGATTGTTATTTTAATGTTCGACACGCAATTAAATGCGAATCGGAAAAGAAGCGATAAAATCCGGATGTTCAGCGTCGCTCATGGAGTCGATTAACGATAAAAACAATCTTACTTCCGATTGTCATCGGCTTCGATAGAAAGATCAAAGAAATGAAACGGAAGGAATCAACCGATAAATAAAGATAAAAAATCGAACAAGTCATTTCAGAAAATTTCTATACATTTTTCATTCAGTTTATTGAGCAACTTAGATAATATTTTGAATACTCCAAAGTATTTGATATATTTGCACAAAAACGCCACTAATTTGTTAAGGAAACTTTTTTTAATTGACCAAAGTGACAATTATTTCGGGCGGAAAAAATCTTTGATTTGTAAACGATGCAATTTTTTTTATTGCATTCATTCATAGAGTATTGTTCGGTAGAAAGAAAGGGTTCGATAAATCAACTTATCGGATAATAACTAACGTGTTTTTTCTTCGCTCTGCCGTTCAAACGTGTGATCCTCTTTGATGAATTCGAATGCAGCAGCCACGAGCGCAATCGTCGTTTCATTAACAATTCACAATCGTGCGTGTACCAATACGAATTTGAATTACAAATGGACGAAAAGCACGTGAATTTTTGTCACGAGCCGAGGAATACTCGAGACTCCACAATGACCGGCTACGCACACTTCTTTCGTACACTGGCGCACACGTAGGTTGCACATTAGTGTTCGCGCATCGTTCATAGCGATCGTTAGTTCACAAATAAACGGGAAAGTTTACAGTCGTACACACCTGTCTCGACGCTCTGTTCTCGTGAACTCTATTGTCCGCGGATGTCTGTAATCTATGCGTGTAATTTACTTGAGCCGTTCGCGCCAGACGCCTCGGGCACATGGCAAAGCGTGGGATAGAATACGACAATGCTTTTGTAACTTCTATACATGTGGCTATAGACTGTACGACCGGCAAATCCGGGATCGAAAAGTATCGACAAAAAAAGACAGTTCTCGCTTGCTAAAACGGTGATTTGAGCGCGAAAAATGGAAGGGACGCTCAGACTTCTAACACAAAGAATTGTGGATCCACGAAACTAACGATTGCTTGAGAAAAATAAGAGCAAGCTGGAACAATTCATTTTTTGTTCACAAGTAGTGCTTCCGATGGAACATTCATTTTTCCGACTCACGATTTTTTACAGTGCTCAAGAACTCCGGCTCGTTGATAACACGGTATTTTGAACACAGCTTCCACGGTGTTATACTCTGTGACTGCGGGTTATCGGTCTGATTAAATAGCAACTAAAAGTTGTTATTCGAAAGGCTTGCAGGTCAATGCCGCGGATTATATATTATATATTATATATTATATATTATATATTATATATTATATATTATATATTATATATTATATATTATATATTATATATTATATATTATATATTATATATTATATATTATATATTATATATTATATATTATATATTATATATTATATATTATATATTATATATTATATATTATATATTATATATTATTTGGCGACGCAGAGAAGGAGGCGAGGTCGTCTCGATCTCGAACTTGCCTTGCACGCGAACGTTTGACCTCAGAGCGTCGGTGAACGGGTATATCTTACAAGTCCGCGTACACTACGCTTACCTGTATACGTACAGCGTAAATCTGACCGAATGTCTTCCACGAGAGAATCGAATGACACTATTCTATTCGTAGCGTAAATGAAACTCACGACGCACAAACCTGATGAATACGTCAATCGTCGAGAAATAAAAACTAACCGAAAGAAAAGTAAGAAAAAAAATGGAAGTCACTGCAGCGAAGGAATATCTCATATCCCGTCCCCACTTGAAAAAAAATTAGAGTTGATAAAATTATTAATTACGTCGCTCCCGATAAAGAACTTGTTTTTACCATTGACTCAATATTTTTCAGACAAAAATTGCTCCAAAGTAAATTTGAATAATTTTTTTCGCATGACCAACATGTGTTATGGCCCACTACCAAAAACATCGGTAATAGGAAAGAATAGAGCAAAATAACAGAAGAAACAAGGAAAATTGGAATGCGTAATAGACCGGTTTGCGGATATTTCTTTTCGTTTCGATAAATTCCAACATTCGCGAAGTACGTCATGAAAATGCGTACGCTATAGTTTAGGCGAAGAAGTAAACGACTTCGAGGTCTCGAAATTGGAAACTACATAACGACGGACTATGATAATTCAACGGGTTTATTGCATCACTGAATAATTAATCGGGTGCAAAGCGAACCTCGACGCCCTCGTGTGAATAACGCGAATAACGCCTCGGACACTTTCGTTCGTTTGTTATTGACCAGTCGACAAAGCGATATCGCGTTACGCGGCCATTCTATTCATAGAAAACGTCTGGCGAAGTCGCGCATACTAGTTGTAATGACCGAAACGATTTATTACCGGATGTTTTGATCGCGCGCGTTCTTTGGCGAAAAGAAGAAGAAGAAAAAAAGAATTTATGAAGCGTCTCGGCTAATTGGTATTTGTCAGCCGAGTTAAGTGCAATCAAGATCGTGCGAATGGCAGCCTCGACCTTTCTTCCGTGCATCTCGCGTTTCAACAAACGACATAATTACACGCTATATCGTGATCGATGTAACTATATGCATCCGCTAACTTTCTATGCAAAGTTTTTTTTTCCTTTTTTACGCCAATTTTTCAAGAAGCAATTGCTTCGCGAGGAATTTCCGTATAGTGGTTTTTTCTTTTTTTTTTTTTTGTACGTCGTTAATATAGCAAATGTGTATCAATTATTACGCATTAGATCATTCCGATGCGCACTTTACTCTCAGGTTATTGGGGCGTCGAGTCTGCCGTCAGGTATTCCGCTTGAAAAAGTACACAAAGTCGCACTGTGCGCACCTGTAATTGCATGAAATTAAAGAATAACATTATAATCCACTTAAACAAGCCACGCTGCAGTGTGCGGACACATTTCGCGTAATGGAAGTATACATGTGCACTTCCGCGCTTCGGAAAAAAAAAAAATTGCAAGTAACAAATCTTATTCGGTCGACCCTAAAATATGGAAATCTGTGAAGAATAATAATTTTCTCGGAGCACGAACGTTCATTCGTAGAAAAGAATTTTCATATCGAAGAATTCGTATCTTACGTCTTTAATTGCAAAAATATCAAATGCGTTCGCGCGAGATTGAGCACATGTGCGAGTTGTATTTAAAAAAAAAAAAAATAATTGAAGATAAGCCATATATAATGAAGCTACGAGCCTTGGATCCATTGGTCTCGTTTCAGGATCAACGCTCGACGACCCTGACTAATTGTCAATAATGTAATGGAATTTTTTAATTGACTCTTCGACCTCTCTTCTATATATATATGCTTCTTGGGAGTTGCTCAATCGCAAAGGGCGCGATTCTTGCTTAATCTCGAAACTTGTCTGCCTACAACGGCGATCTGTACTTAACGATTTTCCACTGTTTGTCGTTTATGGTAATTCTTGGGAAGCTTACGGAACACGCAACATGCCGCAGTGTTGTGTCACTCGGCATTAAAAACGGAAGAATTAACTCAATATAAACTCGTATAAAAAGGCGCGAAACTAGTTTAGTATAAAGATTTTTTTTACACTCGTGCGGACGAAATTTCTCGATTCGTGAATTAAGTTAATCAACACGATTGACCCATTTATAAAAAAAAACTTTCGTTAAAATGCCCATAGCTTCATCAGGTTTTTGTCTCATAAATCCAATTACTTTTTGATCCTGATAAAAATTATGATTTGATTTGAATTTAAAGAATTATTTAATAAATAATTTTTAAAACAAAATATCGAACGGCAACTATCTAGACGACTATCCGGCCAAGAGTAAAGTACGTCTTTTTCTACTTACTCTATTTATGATTATTCATTTTTTTCAAATTAGTTCGAAGAACATTTTCAAATAATTCATATACTTAAAATTATAACAACTATATAAGTTGTAAACCTTGAGTCTTTTGAATTCAATTTATTAGACTTCCGGATGATAATGAGAATATGTGATTAATTTTTTTGTATTTTAACGAGTCGTATAAATGATGAAGTGCAGTTGAATAGTCAGTTCAATAATAAACGCGTGTCAATTTTTTTTGTCTTCCTTGTCATTCAGTCGTGTCGCGTGTCGAGCTTCGCAGCCTCGTTTTCTTTTCTTGCGCCAATGCAATCTGACCGATTATTAATTCACGGCTCTCGGTGTATTTTTGCCGCGGCGCGATACGAATTCCTTCGTCGCGTTGTACGCCGAGAAAACATTGTGATAACGGGGCTGGGTTCGAGCACGAATTTCCGCGATAAACGTCGATAAACGAGTATAAAAGTAGAACGCAGGAAAACCTGTAATCCCAGGGGGATATGCGCATAGCCACCGTGTGTATATGGATACACTTTGATACCTTTCCTCGCTGGCGCGCGACGCTCGGACGAGGCATTGAGTACAGGGCCAGCGAGCAACGCACACATGACTCTTCGACGTTACATGACCTCGCTCTCCGATCGGTCACGAAGCGTTCGATCGACATTTCGATCGGGAAAAAAAATGTTCCGGAACGGCGCGATTCGAATAACTGAGAAAATCGGAAGAAAAACGTATTAAAAAAGAAACCCTCTCATACTATTGTTCTTAAAAAGTATTCTGTACACGACTTCGGTGCTTCGGTTGGAGTTACTGATCGAATTTCGCTGCCAATTTGTGTTTCGGATGGATTCTTATAACGAGAGAAATTTAAAAAAATTATTAAAAGCTTCTGAACGCTCAATGAAAGACTTTCATTGTATTTTGATTGTCACTTATCCCAAGACTTTTCGCGAACATTAGGATTCGAATTTTTATACTAAATATTGAGCAGAAGTAAAACGAATGACGAAGAATAACCGTGTCGAGAATTTGCGAAATTGTACCCACTCAATTTTTTCAAAACTTACGCCGTAAAGTGGGGATCGCAATGAAAAAACAATTCACCATTTCATTAATATGAGCCGGTCGTGTAACAAAATACGTTACTATACGATCGAACCGATTCACGATCGAACCGCAAGCGACTGGCTCGCTTATCATGATCCATTCGTTCTCGATGCATCGCTGAAATAAATAAACCGCCAATAGCACTCCATAGCGGAAATTAATACTGAAAGTAAAATTCACAAATAATTCTTCTATCGTCCCAAAGATAAACCTCCTTCATAATTTTTTTTAATCATACATTACTTCGGCCCGCAAGGTAACTTTCGTGTCGACCTCGCTTCCCAGGAACGTTGTCTCTTGTCGAACTTTTCTCCTTTTTTTCCGCTCCAGACACATCCAATTTTTCTTCATTTCAGCACCGAGCCCCGCTGGCATCGCGTTATCAAGGAAATCTGATTACAATCGATTTTATGTGCATATATGTCAATCACACTTAGTTTTTACTCTACGCTAATGATCAACACCGATACAACATAAAATTGTTAAATAAAAAAAACCACAACAGGTTCCGAAACGATAAATACAGGGAAAAAAACAACACGACAATACCTGGATGCATCTAGTGTATAAATATGTGCTCTAGTTGTGTTTAGTTCTAGTTAACGAATTAGAAATGTGTATGTATCACGCATCCTCGCGTTTAGTTCGTTCAATGTTTACCGTAACATATGGCTCGCCGATATGTCGCACCGCAATGTTACCTGTGTAACATATATATCTATAACCAGTATATTCATTGAGCACAACGTAGACACATGTCGAGTGTGAAGCGAAGAATCGATTCGATAAATTATTGCGGAGCATCTTTTAAAAAAAAATTGTTATTGCCACATTGAAAAAAAATCAAATATACCATTTTTGGAGAAATTTCTATGAAAGATTGATAATTGATATCCAAAATAAATTACTTCGAAATTTAATGCTCAATTGCGTGCTTAAATGTGATCTGGAATAGAATATTTTGTAATTGAATAATGCCGCAAACATTTTTCTTCGTTTCGCGCCTGTCGACAAATTCACCGGATTGCATAGCTAGCTGAAAAAAAATTCTTTTTCTTTCACGTAAGAGGACGATCGATAGAAAAATATAAGAATAAGAAGAATTGCGGGTTTGAAGAAGCGTGTTTTCGGTCGGCTATGCAATTCACCCTTAAATGTCGAAGTAGGTAGAGTCGAGCACATCCAAGAAGTATTCTTGGAGTTGCGTGTACAAAATATCTTTGCTATGTACGAAGAAACAGAACTAAAGAGATATCTATTTGTTTTTTTTTGTTTTCTTATCTGCAGGTGCTGTCCATGAGCGAGGAGCTCAGACGGGCATTGTACGCTAACAGCGCGGTATCCCTAGACGTCGACGTTATAGTTCCCGATCTCGTCGGAACAACGGAAATTCTTAGCGACGATCACCGGGAACATCTGTGCCGTCATTTGCCGGCGAGAGCCGAGGGCTACCTGTGGACTCTCGTATTCAGCACAAGCCAACACGGCTTCAGCCTCAACAGCATGTATCGAAAAATGGCCAAGGTCGAGAGCCCGATTTTACTCGTCATCGAAGACACAGAAGGAAACGTGAGTCCGCAGAAATGAATTCTCAATTTTAAGGACAATAAACTAGACGTAACAACGATCGTGATTTTTGGATGCAACAAAATGTCCATAATGTTTCCATTTTTTTAAATGAAAATTAATTTTTTTCGTGATCTGTCGTTTGCAGGTATTCGGTGCCTTGACATCCTGTTCGCTTCACGTTAGCGATCATTTCTACGGAACGGGCGAATCGCTCCTCTTCAGGTTTACACCGAGATTCCAAGCGTTCAATTGGACCGGTGACAATTTATACTTCATCAAGGGAAACAACGAGAGTCTTTCCATCGGAGCCGGAGAGTAAGAATCCACTTAATTCTCTCATTAATCGCGATCGATGCGATTTGAAAGAAAAAAACAAGAATTATGCTTTTCTTATCGAGTCGAATAGTCCGAAATTCATAAGCACTCTTTCTTAAAGTTTAAATTTCATGACAAGTTATTCGAGGATCTTGAGAAAAAACGTTCTGTCATCGATAAGTTATTGATAACTCATAGAACACTTTTGTCAAACGTTGTCGAAAAATAAATATTCCATTCTAGGATTTATGAAAATGCGCTCTCTCGTAGTCGAATTAGTACGAATTCTTAGAAAGAAAAGAGTCGTGAGTGAATAGATTTTTTGTTGAATTTTTTGGCCCCGTCAATCGGCGCAAATTCTAAAAATTCTCCTCGATCGCACGATTAATCGAATATTTTTTTCGTCGTATTTTCAGTGGAAAATTCGGTCTATGGTTGGACGGTGATCTTTACCAAGGAAGAACACAGTCGTGCAGCACGTACGGCAACGAGCCACTTGCGCCGCACGAAGACTTTGTCGTCAAGACACTGGAGTGTTGGGCATTCATATAGGACACGGCCTCGTGCTGGCAGCCAATGTCCTCATCGACGCCACCGCCGACGCCGCAGCCTAATCTTACCTGAACATTGGGATTCGCGCGGTAAAAACAAAACAGCAGCAGCGACAAAGATAAATAAAAAAAACAAAGAAAAAAAGAAACAAATTTCCCCGTACTACCAGGAGAGATCAGAGGAAGACTTAATAATGAAGTTCAGAGATGAAAAAGAATTTTTTTATCCCTTTGATGGAGATTAATCGAGCGTACTGTCGACCGATGAAGAGATTCACGGATACATTGATATTCGTAGATATTGGGGTGAAGCTCGACGCACCGATTGCGCGTCGGGAGTCGTAAAAAAACGATATGCACGGCCCACGATCACCTCGAGATTCGCAAGAATTCGTCGTAGACACACGCGAGAGGGAAGCGAAACGAGAGAATTATTAAAAACGAAAAAATGAAATATTGGCAGCGAATGAAAGAGAAAGGAATATGACCGGATGGGAGCGCATATTCTACAAGCGCGTCCCTCGGTCGCACAGACTTGTTTGTTGATATCCCACGTGTTACTTTGTACTATTTAATTTAACTTTGTATTTATTTTATTATTTTAATATTGTCTCTAAGTTAGCGGATATATCCGGCGATTGTTCAGTGACACGATCAAGTTATACGATAATGAATTATGAATTATGATTGCTTGTTTTTTTTCTTTCGCGGTTAGATATCGATTTATTTTAATGAACAAAAAAAAACACAACAGATTTTGCTTTATATTCCGTGTGATCGGCGAACGTTCCGTTCGTCGGATCGCGATCTGTGACGAGAGGGTGAATACGAGAGAGACTTTCTTCGCGATTCGATTCGGTCGAAGGATTATTATTACCGATGTCGATAATGTGAATGCGGTAGTCGACGATAATTCTAGAATTGCGGAGATCGAAAAATGTAGGAAGAAAAGAAAAAAAAACATGTGATACGAAATGTTTGAGGTCATCGATGAAAATGATAGATTTGTTAGACGAATGAAACAATCACCACCGATAAACACCAACACGACACGACGATGCTGATGAATTTGAAAGAGAATAAGAACAAACAACAACACAGTGCCACGAAACCGCTACAAAAAAAAAAACAAAAACAACAACTAACCGTTTCTTGATGTGTAGATAATTGTAGATAGTAAATGTACATACATATATTACGATCGTGTTACAAGAAAAAGAAAAACAAAAAAAAAACAGGAATACATTGATTAACTTTAACGTTGCAATGAGATAAAACTTGGCTACGAGATGAGAGGCGCAGAGAAAAACACACGCATACACATATAGTCCATCATATATGATATAATAAATATTATATATACACACAAAATGTATATGTATGAATATACTGAGGGGACGACCCTAGCGGGGAAACCAAAGGGGTAACCCCGGACAGTATTTAGGATCTGAAAATAAATGTAGCAGTAGAAATGTATTGAAACTGAAAAAAAGAAAAACGTGAAACATGAAACATGTCCCGAACGTCGGGGAATCGGCAAAATCTGATTTTCTAATTACGGCGGTACGTAACGCAAAGAAAAAAAATGTATCGTAATTTCTACCTTATGTCCGTCGTATTCGCAATGTTATTATAATTTTACGCTACGTGGCATAAAAATTAATTATGGACCAGAAATTGCGATTTTTTTTTTTCAGACCCTTTGAAGCATTTTTTTTTTTACGAAAATGGTACATGTTAAGCGGCGACAGAGAAGTTGGGCTCCAAGGTTTTTCAGGATTTCCGAAAAAATATTTGGAAGTCAGATTTTCCTGCATAACCGACGTCCGAATTTCGAGTCGCCTTTGATTTTGGCCATTCACAATTTTCGTTTTTGGAATTTTTCGAACTTCGTTTTCGGAATCGTTGTCGCGGATAGTTCGATCTACTCCGCCGTTAACTCTACGACATCGACTGGACGATTGGACCGGAGAAATGGATTGTTTTCAAGCTTGAAATAATTGAGTAACTAGAAAAAAGGATTTTAGCCATTGTTAACCGATAGAAGACGAGATTAATATGATATAAACTTTAAGAAACGAAAGCCGAGAGCACACACAACGAACACGCGAAAAGCCTGGCGTGTGTCCCTCCCTATCCTCCGCCGTCGTATCGTTGGCTCGAAAAAGTCGACGTCGTTATTTTTCTGCGCGTAAAAAAAATTAAAAGGCTGACGATTACGGGCGCCTTGTACACTCTACGATTAATGTGCCTCTACACGGTACAATAGTATGGCAACTATGTTATTATAACACAAATCTATAATAAACATTTATCTAAATCGATGTACCAACATCTATACGCGTATACATTGATGTGTGTGTGTGTGCTTGTGCAGGCAAATAAATTCTACAGAAGAGAATCGTTTGCGCGCACGTTGTGCAACGAGGCTGTGACGCTTTGTTACTACTTTTTGGTGCTTTCCTATGAGACCTAAATAGCGAGGACAATTACACCCAAGAGTGCTAGTTCGCGGCACATTTCGCGATGTATTCGATGTCTCGCGGTCGCGCCGTTTGTGACTAAAGTGTCGCTCTTCGCGTCTCGGACGACTTTGTACTCGCGGTAGTTTCGTCGATCGATTAATTATTAATGAAAAAGAAACAGAAATAACAAAATCACACATAACGGACGATTGTTACATGGGGAGCAGATAGTACTAGGCCTGCAGCAGATACACGGACATTAACGTCATTTATTGGGACGATTGTAATCGGGGATACGTTCGATAGGCGAATCGAAAAAACATTGATCGATGAGAACTAGAAAAATCGTATGGCGGTTTATACGTTTCTAGGATTACAGTGGGCATTGAAGAGAGAACATTAGCGCAATTCCAAGAATTTCAGCATTAGATCATTTTTTTGTTAGAGGAACAGTTTTTAAAATTAGAATTGAACAGAGAATTCGGCAATTTAAGGTCAAGAAGCGTGTTTTTTTACTGGCGCTGTCTTATAAGAAATAGTCGTTCTGATCGTGTAAAAAAAATTCCAACTCCGAATTCAAGACGACTGGAAGGACAGTTTGCTCGAAATATATTGCTTTTTATTTTTTACTAGTCCTCATCGTTCAATTTTCTCTTATCGAGACCGCCAACTTTCGGCATAAACGAAAATCGCAGAACTAAAACCGAAAGTAATGTTCGTGCTTGCGTAGAAAGAAAAAAAAGCTTCTTTTTTTTAAATTCTGTTCGCGCGATGTATGTGTCACAGGCCTACAGGCGTAAACAAAAATTCAAGTCACAAGTGAGTACACGATAACGAAGATAATTTATCGTCAACGATGCATATCGTGGCTTCCAAAAACAGAGCCTGATAATTCCACTTTCATAAAAAACGAAAAGCAAACAAAAAAAAAGCGTAACACTTTTATAATGAATTTTGAGTTTTGTCTTTTATTCTATTATTTTTTTTCTATTAAAACGGTACGAGGCTTTATATACTGAAACGAGTCTGCGTTCGTTTTTTCGAACGAATTCCTGTTTGACACACGGATCGACCATTTTTTCGAGCTCCTATCCCCGAGAGACGTATTGAAATAAAGTACGAATAACATATCGTAACGTGGCACTGAATTTTTTCATCTCTCGTAACTAAGATACCAAAACCGTCTGTCGATGAGGCGGACGAAAGCCAATTTTTTTTTTCCAACACTCAATGGGACTGAGTCACTTGAAAAAGCAATTTTCTTCCCCCATCCATTGCTGTACATAAAAATTGCAAATCTGTGGCAAGAGAAAAAACATTACCGTGCCGGCTTCGGATAAAATGCACTATAGAGCTCCAAAAAAATTCAGGGTCAAGTTTAACATATGCGTTTTTTGAGCGTGAAGTGCAATTATTATTGACAGTAACGGCTAGGGGAAAAAAATTATTTTACGTTTTTTTAAGTGACATTAAGAAAAAAAAGTAAAAGAGCAAGTGATCGAAAACACCGCGGGACGATCGTAAAGAAAAACGACGATTAAACGTGAAACAATTGTTACACAAACAAACGACACTCCTGCTCGATTGATATACGACTACAGGAGCAGGAAAAACAAAGTTTCGACGTACTTAGCTTAAACACAAAAGGAATAGAAACAAAAAAGCTTCGTAGAATTTAGACGTTTGGATGAATATACCAACTATTGCTAAACGACATATAACAACGTTGACGAGAATTAATGTTGTCTAGGATGTATTTGAGATAGTAAAAAAAAAAAAAACCAACAAGAAAATTAGCTAGTCGTACTATTGTGATACTAACTAAACAGAGCTCCCACAGAATTATAAAAAAATTATTTTCAAAAGAAATTTCGAATAAAAAATTCGCCTATTTCGCGAGAAATTAAATTTTTTTTGGCAACGCATCTCGCATTCTAATAACAATTAACGGGGAATAAATAGAAGAAAATGAACGTTAACAGAACAATTGTGCTACTGCCTCCACATAATTGTAGGAGTAGATTAAAAAATAACGGGATAAAAGGCAACAAAAAATAAAAACTCACGAATCATAAAGCGTAAGAAGAGCGTGCGGATAGAATTTCAACGAAATTTCTCTTTGAGGGTGGGAGCGATGTGGATAAATGCTTCAATTGTAAAACGGTTACCTGGAGCACGAGATTCGTATTATCAACGATTTCATGACACGGCTGTAAAAAAAACGTCAAAAACGAGGTAAAAATTTGAATTCATCTATTCCAACTAAAATTCGAACGTTGGATCTGAATCCTTGTATCACCATCATCTTGTATCTCATCGATGGATTACGATTTTTTCAAAATCAAACAGCAATCACACGGAATTGTCAATAAAACGATTCTTCCGATACAAGAAAGCTTTTAATCGTCGGAGGGCTAAATATTTACTTTGTCTCCAAAAAAAAAAAAAACAACAACTATATCGTCTGAGGCTCGCGTTTTTGCTTGAAATAAAAACGAAGAAATATGAAAAACAAAAAAAAATATAAGGTTGTGAGATAAGTTCGATGTTGAATAATCGAGGGTCATTTGTGATAAACGTGAGCGTTCCTACGGTGGCTATACAAGGGCCTTCGATCACAGAATATTGCTTTTGTCAGCGAATGGAAAAAACAAAAAAAATAATAATAATGAAAAAAAAAACGAGGAAAAATGAAAAATTGTGAGATCGGTCTTCGGTCGTGTGTATTGCATTGCGTAGAGTGTATCACTGCGGTTCGTAGATTTTCGGAAGAAGGCTAATGAAAAAAAAAAGATGTGCGAAAAACCAATGAAGAAAGAAAATATATATATATTTATCGGCGGGGGCTTTGATTCGGACGAATGGCTGAACGAAAAGTTGCTTTTGTTCGCGATGGAGCTTTCGTCCGGAAGTGCTAAAATTAAGTGTAGCTTACCCACAACCTACCCGTGTAAATTATAAACTCGTAGTTGCGCTGATTAACATGTATAATTATATTAAACGATAATAAATTAGAAAAAAGGAGGAAAAGGAAGTTAACATAAAGCCAACAGATGAGATAAACCAGAGGGGAAAAAAAAAAGAAGAAGTGGACCTTTCGACCATTATGTCAATTAGATTCAGACTGAGTGCAGGGATTGATAACAAGCATCACAATGTTGTTGCGCGTTTCGGTGTCTAGCTATGATTATAGCCTTGTCGTCGTTCTCGTTGTTGTCAAACTCGTTTTCATCGCTCCTCATCGTCATCGGCAAAAATTAAATACCACTTTTTAGTTAATCATTCATAGTTGAGTTTTGTTAATTCAATTGAAGTACTCGAAAGTACATTCTCGAAGGCCAAATAAAAAAAATTGGAATCAAAATCTTTTCGAAATGCTTTCAAGGATAGTGCATTTGTTTCGGATTTCAGCAGTAAAATGGACAAAAAGCGTATGTAATTTCCGGGACATTTCTTGTCAACGCCATTGTTTTCTTTCTTTTTATTATTTTTTATATTTGAGTTCGATTATTCATTTTCGCTCGAACTTGATTTTAAGTTTCAGTTGAATTTCAAAGTTATACCCGAAATTTGATCGTAAGAGGAGAGTTCGACAATCAGGTAAAAAGCGTGTTGTATTTTAGGTATAAAAATCAAAACGATAATTTCATGCAAATGCTCATTGATAATAAAGTTCTGATGATATCAAGAAATTCCCAGGCTCCAGTATCGAAGATTGTACAAGTTTCGTTTTTTGTGTTATAACATTTTTTTTTATAATATTAAAAAAAGGAAACAACCTCGGCACGTTCTTATATTCGACTTGAGATGTTTTTTCCATGATCAGGACGCCTACACGAACAATCAAACGTATGGAATTTTTGATAAAAAAAAAAGTTCTATTGATAAGAAAAAATATAACACGCTTTTTGATCTGAAATTACTGAACGGCCCCTTATCATTGACGTTATGATCGAACTGAACATTAAAAAATTTAGTATTTCAGACTTTATGAAATATTTGAAGTTTTTTTCGATAATACCATAATTCGCCAGAACAAGAAAATTATTTTCAGCAAATGAGAACAAGTAGACGTCCGTGCAATGATTTTTGAACGATATTTATTCGATGATCCTTAGATACCCCGAGAGTAAAAAATTCGAAAAAAAGAATAATAAGCGATCTACAATGAAAGGAAGAAAATACTTCGATCATCGTCATTTTTCTTGCATCTGATCCATTCTATTAGCAAAAAAGCCTAAAGTCAATTAGCTCCTTTTTCAAATTATTTTTATAATTGCCTCTCTCTTTCAATTTTCTTAAAAAACCGAATACTTTTGTCCGAAGTCGGCGAATCTCCGATCGACGAACGTCCGACAAGAGTCGAAAAAAA
The DNA here is from genome assembly GCA_963924025.1 of Ischnus inquisitorius. Lineage (NCBI taxonomy): Eukaryota > Metazoa > Arthropoda > Insecta > Hymenoptera > Ichneumonidae > Ischnus > Ischnus inquisitorius. Next base: position 4,327,203 of record OZ001245.1, on the reverse strand, counting down.
AAAAAACGAAAATGTCGAACAAAATAATTTTGCGCGCGCGAAGCCAAAAACAGGATTATTAAATTGCACATACATTCAGGGATAACAACAATTTCGATAGCTGACAGAAAAAAATTGCATCGTCAACGTAACCGGGGTTTGCGTTGAAACAATAGCAAAAACTCGAGCAAAACATCGTTCATTCTCTATGGAGTTTTTTTATGGGGGTAAAAAAAAATCTAAAAAACAATAAAAACGACGAAAGATCTCGCGCGTTAAATGAGCTCGATGAATGCGAAAAAATAGAGTCCGTGCATGTAGAAGACCTCCTCCCTTCCCCCCAGTGAAAAATAAACAAAAAAAAAAGATATCTCTGGACCAATGATAAATTTTACACTTCTATAAAAACGGTACGATTGACTAAATCGCAATTTCCGTGAACGCCTCGCTTTATCTCTGGAACCGAATATGCGCCGCGTATATATAAAAAGAAAATATGTATGTATCTCATAAGCGATATATTAGTTTTACCGAAGTATCGTTTGTATTAGCGCGAGGAAAACCTCTAAAGTGTGTGCAAAAAAAGATGCATCGACGAAAACGATAATTGTATAGACAAAACCTTTCGGAATCGTCGAAATGTTTTAGCGAGCCGATGGAGAATTTTCCTACATTTTCACTCTAAAAATGATAAATATCGTTTGGTCAGAAAAAAAAAATACATATTTCCCCGATAATAATGGATGAATATTTTTCTGGATATAGCGACAAAAATAAGCCTATAATATATATACGAAATAGCAGGAAAATTCGATCAGGCTCGCTTCCTTCGTTTCATCGAAATTTCTTCAATTCCTCGAGAAAGTTAAGAAAATGAAAATCGATGCATAGATATATATGTTGTGTAAAAGACGTGGGTGCATATACATGTATATATCGTATATCCAATATATATCACACATATTCGCGAGTAGAGAGAGAGAGAAAAAAAAATAAGCAGGGTTCGCGTGCACGGAATTAAGAGAAAAACAAAACGAGTATGCCGTACGTTTCACCTTGCGTTGTACTGTACTTACTCTACACCTGTTGTGTCTGAAGAGATAAATGTAAACCACGACGACGCGAAAATTTTAGTGGCTCCTCGCACTAGATGTATATTTCATCATGAACTTCAGTCAATATGGTCGGAGCTGATTGTTTGCTCACCGGTCGAAAAATGTAGACGGATTAAAAAAAAAAACTGAAAAAGGAAAAAAGGTGAAAATTTTCGTTCGGAAGAGCCGATGATTAATCAAACTTCATGTTCCGACGGCCACGGTCTTATTCAGCTTGCGCCGATGTTGTTTACTCCAAAAAAAAAAAGCAAAAAAAAATGGATGCCGTACACATGTATACAGAAATTGTTGAGTGTATACATGAATTACTATTAATATGATAATATAATGAACATAAATACTATAGAAGATGACTATATAGACCCATCGGCTATGTAAAAATTGACATACAAGATGATAAAAGTTGAAAGAGAAAGATTATTACGCCACTGACGAAAAAGAAAAAGGATGACGATGTGTATAAGAGGGAGCGAAATAAGAATGTGAAACGCGGCGCGTTTTTTGTTGCGCGCATAGAAGAGATTGTGTTAATGTAGAACAGTGTATATGTAAATACGTAAACACTGACCTGGGCCTGCTTGCGCCCAAGTGAAACACACGGGACACACAATATATAATGACACATACAGACGAAGTATTATTCAATAAAATACCAACCATGTTGTGAAGATTTGTTCTCCAATTTCTTCCTCCGAGAGCCCTTCGAGCGATTTGACCGGTGTAAATAAAAAACATCGACCGAAGCGCCATCTGCGTGTCCGAACGCTGAAAACAATTGAACAAGTAATCGAACGTTGACTGAAAAAAAATTACTTTTCGTTTGAATCACAACCGCCAGCGATACGATTTCAAACCAGCTTAATCAATCGGTAGTCGGTAAGTCAGCTGGACGAAAATAATGAAAAAAAAAAAAATGCTTCGCCTTGTTTCCCGCAAACGTAATTTGAAATTATTTCCGAGCATAGCACAATTTGTCTTTCATTACTTTGCACACGAATGACAAAAGGTTTTGTATTTTGCTGCGCGATTCGGTTACATTGATTTTCATCAAGTTGGTACGGGAATAATATTGTGCGTTTGGGACACCTACATGCCGCCCGTTTAACATTCTGATGGAATTACGGCGAGAGAGTCGTGCACTGTCAACATTCAGTCGGCCTCTGGCGGCGATGGACTGTAACGCGGAATCGTCGTTCTGGCTTGGTTGAGGCGAGCAGCGAGCAGCAGCGAAACAGAGGCTCGTGGTGGTGCGCTGGAGAGTCGCGCCAGAGGAGTTACACACACGGTGAGGCAGTGCCAGATCTCGAGGAGAAGAGGATCAGCCCCCGTGGTGTGTAGCGTGCCGCGCGTACTCGTTGGCTTCGGTCCCCCCCACAGAAATTTTCGTTAACAATCCTTTCTCGTTCGACGCGATAGAAGAGAAAAAATCAACCTCAGTGTCGGCGTTACGTGTCGCGCGAAAGAAGAAGAAAAAAACTCGTCGATTCCATCCAACAACACCGATAGAAACGTTTGCCAGCCGTTCTCCAAACGGTGACTTCGACTCGGTGTTTCCGGTGGTTCCGTGTCTCCGCTACCTTGCGTGAGTGTTTTTTCTTTCTCTCCTCCTCGCACCTGCGTCAACCCTTTGGCGGTATCGTCGAGAAGCGAAAAACAAAAAAAAAAAAAAAAGCGTCGAGAAACACGGGGCGATTGTCACGTTCCTGATAAAAGTGTGTGTGCAACATCGATATATCGACAATCCAAGAGAAAAAAAAACAACTCGCTTTCGTTTTTAACCTCGCGAACGAGCGGTACAGGCTGTCTCGCGGGCCGTGCGAGAAGATAAAAATTGTAACGAATAAAGAGAAGACAAAAAAGAATAACGGCGAGGGGTGGGGGTTACGGAAAAACGAAGAATTTTTCAGTGGTGCAACAGTATAATGCCAGCGAGCAGGAGAGATATAAAGAGGAGAACACAAGAGTGAAGCCGAGGATGGAATAAGAAAGAAGGAAAAGAAAGGAAAGGGAAAGAGTGCGTGCGCCCGGTGTGGAGGTACGCGTGTCCAGCGGTTGGTGTGTCACACGGTGTCGGTGTGTCCTGTGCGCGCTCGGAGCAGAGCAAGAATCAACTGTGTATGGTTCCGTCGTTTGTGTGTGTGCGCGCGTTTGTGTCTCGTGTGTGTGCGCGCGCGCGTGTACTTAGCAGCTCTCTTCTCGCGGTATACATCTGTGTATAACCGTGTACAAGAGCAGTTGCTCCCTTGTTGCGTGTGTGCCTCTTTCTCTCTACTCTCGGGCCCGAGCAGCGAGCGAGCAAAGCAGCGGCACAAACTCGAAGGCGCACACGTTCTCAGGAGCAACGGATAGCATGAGGTAAGTCACGAGCGAGGCCGATCCCCCCGCGAGCTCGCGCGAGGTGAGAGTGCTCCTGAAATCGCTGCGGATATTATACACGTTGAAAAAAAAACTCGCGACTCTCCTCGACGGCACATTATAATGTTTAAATACAATCCGTTTTTTTTTCTCCGATATCGCCATCGCAGCAAGATTTCTTTTCGTAATTGTTGACACATTTTTGTTCCATCCACTAAATCGACAATTTACGGAAAGAAAAACAACGAAACGTTTCGACAATTCGGATGTATTTCCATTGAATTTTTGAAGTAATGAGACGAACATTGCATCCATGATTACCCCGAATAAATTCAATATTCGATTTTAAAATTATTGAAATAAAAATATTTTATAAACTTGAGAAAACAAAATCAGTATTCTGGATGTATATCGAGGTGGGAAGTTTTTCGTAGAATATACGATGCTCTGTGGCTACGAGAATTCTCATGCTTTACCAATATTTTGAATGCCAGTCATTGCATAGCATGGACGATACTTCTGAATAAAATATTATGTATCAGTTTGTTGTAAGTTGAAAGAGTTGCGGAAAAAAAACGCGTTTTATGACAATGACTGTTGATATTATACGCGCGGTCAGCGACTCACGTGTGAGGCACCTGACAGCGATGACCGGTCAAACGCTTCTTCGCGTCCCTTGTCGCTTGATATGATAATTACCGGCCGATCTGCCACCGGTCCCAAAAACGCGATCTCGTTTTACCCCGCTTTAGCCGGTGACGAAACATTAAATCGCGATGAAAAAACGTCGAACCGAGAAAATACGCGAAAATCGAAGAATTTTATTTTCTCCCGAATCGTGTTTCGTTAATCAAAATTCAAGCGTTTCGCGACGGCGCATCGCATTGTGCGGTGTAAAGTTGCGTGGCATAAAAACGCGAGAAAGTAAAATATATATGAGACCGCCTCTCGGGAGAGGGGGGAAAGTAACGACGAAAATTTTCAAGTTGCAGTCATTTGTACCACACGAGCATTTTACATTCGAAAAAATGCCATTCAAAAAGACTCATAGAATTGTACAAAAATAAGAAATTAACAATAATAATAATGATTGTGAATCGAGAGAATCCGATCGAATATCGGAGGAGCATCGAGAGAATAAGGGAGATAAAGGTGAAAAGAAGAGAGATACCGATAAAGTTGTCGAAGCGAGAGAAGAAACTCGAACGTCGCTTCGGAGGGAAGTGGCTGAAAGCAAGCGGCTCGTTTTCCACTCGTGTTGATATTTCGGCGCGCTGAGGCTTCTGGCCTGGCTGACAGTGCGACCGGCCTTGAGCCTCCCCCGATTCTTCGCCTCCCTCTGTCTGCCCATCCCTACCCGCTCTATCTTATACTCGCTGTTATACCACAGAGCACGATCCCGACCAAACACGAATCCTCCGTCGGTTCTCCACGGTCCACGTTTCTTCTTCCTCCGTATTCTCGACGTTCGAGCGCTCGGCTCGACGCTTCGGTCTCGTCCTTTAAAATCGTTCTTCTTCTCGTCCTCGGGGCATTTGTCAGCTTCTTTTGGTCATTTATCGCCGATCGACCCTTTTGTTACTTTGTATTAATGACATTGATTTTTTTCATGCGTTTCGAGAATGGCGATCGTTTACTTCGTCTTACTTGTTTAATTTTTTACATAAATAGAACTTTTTCGAAATAACATTTTCTAGGCTATTTTAATTATATATTTTTCAAGTATAAAAAACATAAAATACAGTTTCCTGTCTGAAATTGCCGAGACCATTTGATGTTGCAACTATGAGAGTACTCGGACCAATAATTAACCAGCTAAAAGCTGCTTAGTCCCACGTTTAATTCACGGGATATCTTATCTTGACTCGGTTACATCCTCGTCGATCATGGAGATTCCAAGCTTGGATCTAATTCTTGCTGGAAAAAATAATTAAAGAGAAGTAGTAAAGAAAACGGGAACGAATCGACGAGAGCATCATCGTCGCAGTGTCTGTGTCGTTCGCTCGCGTCCTTCTCGTCTCTCGATCGTCGTCGCGGTGGCCTAGCGGTATATCGCGGTTACGGTAATCCTATTGGTGCAAGCCTCGCGACTATCATCCCGAACACGATTCCTCTCGTCGCCACAGTTCTGCGCTCCGCTACTCGAGCCTCTCCAAGACGCTATGACGATTATTCGATTTCGTGGAATGACGAACCGTAGTGAAGAAAAAAAGACCCGTTCAAAATTTTTCAATCTATTTTCACGCAATCCATTTCTTCAGCCGGTTCTTTTAATTCGATTATCGTCGATTAAAAAAAATAAAATGAATACTATATTTCGAAGCTTTTTCGAACTCATTTCTACCGCGTTCGTTGTAGCGAGTATTTTCATTCGATTATCGTCCGACAAGTCGTAAGCGAGAAATAACGATGAGACAAAGCTGTTGAAATGAACGACAACCGGGGAATGCCTAACGCAACGAATTCGACCTTTTTCGAGCGCGAGAGCGTACCCTCCACCTCATCTCGTCTTCTCGTCGTAAATCCACCGCCAACACGTAGAGCTCTCTCGCTATCGCATGAAACCTTTGGCTTCGGCTTTACTCCCGCCGTTGTAGGTATGCCGCGGTATAATATACCCACTGTGACTCTCTTCGCAGTGTATTCCTCTTTCTCTTCCGCCTCTCGAAACTCTCATGCTGCTCGCTCGTTGCTGCCGCTGCTGCTGCGCCTCGATGCTTTTCTATCGTTTCAGCTTTAACGCCTGTGTCTTCCTCGGCTTCGGAGATGCCTCGATCGTCCCACGAGAGCTCTCCATCGATAACTCTATCTTCTCGCAACGAAATTATTCGCGACATATTTTCTAGATCTGTCGCACCCTGTGTGACGAATCAAACTCCGTGGCTTCAACTTCAACTGATTATTTCCATGTTGAATCTTTGAAAATTACCGTTCGCGATCGAAAATCATTTTCTTCAAGACATCAACATTCAAATGAAAATTCGATAATCCAATTTTTATTTCACGTAACTAATCAAATTGCCGCTATATTGTATAATTTAATCATGTAATTGGATTATTATTTGTTAATTGTTATAGCCAATAAAAAACATCGTGTATTATTAATAACAATGAGTAATAAATTAATAATTAATTTCACAATAATAAGTTTCTGTTCATTGTTTTATAAATAATTTTTCGAAAATATAACAAATTTTTTTACATTTTCGCAATTAAAAAAATCAGAGACCATCGCGCTTCTCGATTCGTTCGTGCAATGCGGCAAAAAGATTTCCTTCGCGCGAATTAACGTTTTCGATTTCCCATCGGGAAGCGCGTACGTATATATATATTTTTTGCGAATAGTTCTCGACATGTATTCGCGTTGTACAAAGCAGCGGCGAGTAGTAACGCAATAAATTCGATGATTTTTCATTTTACACTGGGATGGGAAACGACTTATCACCGCGTACTCGTTGATTCATAGCCCCGCCAATCGCTTGTATATCGTTGCGTGAGCCTAGAGTACACAATATGCGCTTCTGGTGCTGCGTTATACAGCATGTAGGCGCATAGATGTGCGCACTATAGTGCGCAGTATAATATCACACGCATTGCAACCTGAATCTTGAAGTCTGCGCCGACTGCCCCGGTTGATTCATAGCTATTGCTCGACTCGGCTTCCACATAACGTATGTACAACACGGTGCAGTACCTTACGCGCATGCACAGTGCGAACTCTCGCATATCGTGGAATATATGTGCTGTAACAGCTACACAAGTTTTATAGTCGCGAATATGAGATAGACATCTCTCCACAATGCATTTGAGCTTGGAACGAGGGGCAATGCGAGTCGGATAAAATTAAATTCCTACGTTTGTCCTACCTGGAAATTGAAAAAAAATGCTTATCAACAAATACCGGCGTTCGATGGCTAAAGCGGCAAACTGTTGATTCGTCGCATTGTTTTTTACTCCGTCCATTACAAAAATAAAAACCGGTTTGACGCTTCAGAATTCGCGAAAAACAGTTTTTCCTTTTCGACAAGATATAACGTTCAATTAAACATATCAACGGAGAAAATATGCAATTCTTTTATGGTAGAATTAATTAAATACAAAAAAAAAATGTGCCTCGATCGAAATCGTAGAATTTTGGCATCAACAATGATAAATTTTTCATTGGATCACATAATTTTCTTTGCTAATTAATTAATAATTCAATTAATCAATTAAAAGGTTTGTAATTACTTCCGTCACGAAATCACTGGAAAGCAAGAAAAACGAAATTTTTCATCGATCCAACTCGTGGATTCTGAGAAGCAATAACTGTTTATTGACGACCGATCGCCATTGCCCGCAATTCTCCTCTTCCGGCGCGCTCATGTATTTCCCGAAGTCTCGCTTCTTGAATCCCGTGTTTACCGATTGATTCACGCGAGCGGCGTCGGTCTCCGGAACGGCGATCGAGTTTCTATATTAGTTCCCACACACATATCCCCCCCGCCTCTCATATGTACAATGTGCGCTGATAAACAAAGTGTGCGGCGAGAATTCTTGATTGGAATTGTTGGAGGTCCCTCTCTTTCTTTCAGCCTTTCCGTTCTCTTTCCCCTCGGCTTTACTCCGGTTACTGGCTCGGGCCACAGTTGAGCCTCGCGTAGACGGGTTCTATCCCGGTAGACCGGTAGGGAACGAACTGCGCGGGCCCGCCACTCTATCAAAGACTCGCTGCGAGTCTCCGCTCGCTCTGCGCCGGCTTAGCTCGGCTCCCGTAATCGGCCCGTCGTCGGTTGCGCAAGTTCGCCAACAGATCTTATCGCGCTCACCTCTCTCGCGCGTATACACTATATATATATATAGATATATACATATATGTGTACTATATATGTATACATGTTCTCGTGCGAGAGGCAACCAGCCATAGTAAAAGTACACATGCTTTAGCCATTCGTACTTCTGGTACTGTGTTAATATTATGGTAAACGCTGGAGGGGGAAACAAACGTACGTGCTCTCGGATATTCGCTACATGTACACAAGCGCGTCCACGGATATTAAATATATGTGTAGGCAACGTATAGCGTTCGGTAGAGCCGAGAATCGGAGGAAGTGAGAGCTCACAGTGAGAGCTAGAACTATCCGTCTCCGAGCCTGAAAAATCCTCGCGAATCCTTGAGACCGCGCGCGATCGAACCGCAAAGAACGACCCGTGGACGAGTGTCTATATACCGACTGTATGAATATTGATGAACCCTTCCCGTCGACGACGACGTTCCTTGGGACCGTCGACGCATTTCGCTACCGCGCCGAGCGTGGGGCAGACTTCTCGGGAGAGAACCGACCACGCGCGTTCTTCACGTGCCATTCTTATTTCTCATTCTTTTTTTTTTTTTGCACCTCGTTTCCTTTATTTATCGCAATGATTTTCCTATGCGTCGCAGCGGTGATCTAAGCGTTACGCTCGCGAGCCGAGTCTCGCTAACTAGGTCGGAATTTTCATAGTTTCTTTTTTGCGTCGATGGAAAAATAGAATTTTTAGGTACCTTACGATATTTAGCTTCGATATAAAAAAGTTGTGCAAGAGCGACAATAGCGATGAATAATAAAAATCATTACTCGCGACACGAGTAGTCGCAGTTTGAAATGTGCTCTACTCGTACAATGCGTTAACCGTTCGTCGTCTCAGGTTGTACAGCTTTTCCAACGTTTTTTTTTTTTTTTTATATCCCGGCATCCTTCGCTCTACCCCGGATAACTTTTGACATTTGTTTCTTTTGCCTATCGCGAGTTGAGCCTCGCGCGCGTTTCCTAGACATATCTGCGCGTTGGACCGCGCGCCTCCTGACCCGACGTAACTCCGGCGACTTCACCTCGCCGACGTCGCCACCGCCTAGTTGGCCCGATGGGTTTTCTACGGGTGCGTATACAGCATCGTCGTCGTCGGCCCCGTATTCTCCTGTAGGTTACATGTACCGTACACAATCCAAGCGTATGTATGTTCACGCATATATATAGTATATTTACACACACACAGAACCGAGAGGAATAAAGATAGGGATATCGAAAGAGAGCCGAGACGACCGTGGCGGCGGCCGCGAGTGTTCTCAGCGTGTAACTGTACTTTCTGCTCGCTCTTCGCCCAGTGCGAGAGCACAGAGAGTTTCTCTCCCTCGCTCGGTGCGCGAATTCGACCGTCGACCTTACGACGCTGTCTGGCTTAATCCAGCACTCTCGTGACCCACGATGCCGTTTGTTCGGTCGACCATATGTCCCCCCCCCTTCGATCCTATGTGTATCTATATCGCCTATTCCATCCTTTCATCAACCACGGAGGGCTTGGAGACCTTTTTCTTGCTCCCTCGTCTCTTCCTTGTTCTCGCGGCAGCGGCTAATGAAATGAACGGTAGCGCTGCAACATTCGCGCAGTCTCGACGGATACGGCACACGGAGAAAGATGTGTTGTTGGGAGAACCACAATGTCGTCAGGATAATAACAGATTTTTGTTGACCGTGAAGAAAGTTTGACCGTGCCGATTTCGGATAAAATCCATTATAGGGCTCCACAAAGATTCAGGTGTAAAATACGATCTTTATGTACCGTAATGGATAGGGAAAAAAACATTATTTTTTGTTTTTTTGGGTGACTCAGTCCCCGTAATGCATTGTGGTTATCCTAACCACAGATTTTTCTTCGCGCAGCATCGTTAAAACATCGGTAACATTTCGCGTGGATAATATTCATGAATAAACGGGAATCGGCAAGGTACGAGTGGGAGCAAAGAAGGACGCCCGTCCTTTCGATTACGACTTTGACATCGTCCTCGCGAAAACTCGCGCTGCTGCTACTCGATGCGACGCGGCATTTGTGCACAAATGTTACGCAACTTACATATATATATGTGTATCTTTCTTGACGTTATATCTACGTGTTTGTATATATCAACGAAGCGCTCCTTTGCGTGTCCTCTCGTCGGTGAGCCCCCCCCCCCCCCCCCCTTCATTGCGAACGAGGGAGACTCCGAGAATCGCGAAAGGAAATGGTGCGTGACCCGAATCCGATCCGGTATCGGCGATCACTTAGTCATCTTCGTTTCGTTAAAACGCGCCGCTCGCAAGACCGAGCGAGACGCCCACGGCAAATTGGCTTCCGGTGTAAAACGAACTTTCAATATTACCACATTTTTGGCATGACTTTTTTAAAGTACGAATACTGTTCTTAGTTTCATTTCATTGAAGAAGGGTTTTTTGAGATTTCAACCCGAACGTGTTGTATTTTTTTTAATTGATAGAAAAATATTCAACCCAGAATTCTAATTATTCGTATCGATCACCTAATAAGGTGGAAAAATATTATAATAATAATTTAAATTTTTCTCACAATTGTAAAGAAATTACTAGTTATCAAAATCAATGAATCTCCTAAAATTTGCATTTTTTGAACCTGAATATTTGTTCAAGCGATCAGAACGTACAGAACATTGCACGGGACTTCCGATACACTTTGTTTCTCGCTTTTAATAAAGCAAGGTAAATCGAATGAAAAAATGAAAAGAAAAGATGATAAAGCCCGAATACGATGAATTTTTGGTTCAATCTGTGTTTTCATTTGCCACTTCACAGTCAACCGAATGCTCGACAGAGTGTGAAAGTGAAAATCGTGACTGTGAAGCGATCGAGAGGGAATGAAAAGAAAGACGCGAACGAGAGAATATTTGTGCTTTGTGAATGCGTCGCATCCCGTTCGCTACTGCTTCGAGTCCCGAAAGACCCGGCATCGGTTAATACTCGGGGACTCGTTGCGACGACCGGTCCCGATACCGCGGTACCCGCGAACTCGAAAAATTGCCCCCGGCTCGAGAGCCCGGGTAATAATCATTTTAATCGACACCCGGCCGCCGCAACGAGCCGGCGCACTGGGCACACAACTATGTGGGCACGTATAAACCCCCATGAGTCTCGGACGTCCCAGTCATCCGCCGGTTCGTCCAGCAATCGTCAATCGTGCGCTCCGACTGTAGCGAAATCTATATTCGAGGCGCACGACTGGCGATTACCGTGGCGCGCACTGGCGATGACTGGGACGTCCACCTCGGTATACACAGCGCCGCCCGGGCACTCTCGAGAATGAACGGCCAAGGCAGGCTACGGCAGCGGTAATACAAGTCTTGTAACCGCCGAAGCTAACCCGTGTATATATACCTAGAGGGGCCTAAAGAGCAACGGAGAAAAAGATATTAAAGATATGCGGTGCGGCAAGGCCCCCAACTCGCGCCCCGACGGTGAAAGGAAAACACGCACGCGTTACATTTGCGCTACAGTATGCTTCAGTATCAAAACATTTTTCTTGCATATCTTTTCACTTTTTTTCTCTTTCTCGCTTTGTCTTCTTTACGTAAACCGCGCGCATTCTTTTCGTTTTCTCAGATTTTTTTTCTCTCGCGTTCTTCCCCAATTTTCTCAATCTACAATACAATATATCATTTTGCACGTTACTTCGCTTTTTAAAAATTTGCAAGAGAACGTGGAATTTTTTTTGCTAATACTTTATTAACGCGCACTAAGCAATATGTTGGTTACGACTCGATATCGAAGTTAAATTTGAAGGTATTGAAATAATACGGGATCGATGAATTATTTTAAAGAAAATTGTTATTCTCGGTGTGCTGATGAAAAGTTAGAGTGAGAACATTTTCTAAATTCCGAATAAACCTGTATCTAGCGCCTATTCAAAGACACACGCGCAACTCCGAACGTCTGGAGTCCGAAAAGATTCCTGTGATATTTTCTTGCATTTCTACGCGGATAATGGTTATCGAAGGGATAGATATAATTCACAAAACACCGAACGTCCCCGGGCATTTAGTTAACGATTAAAAAATACATGCAATCATTGTCAATGGGTTTAGACAATTTAATTAATTCAGGTATATCGTTGCAACGGAAGCTTCGAAAAAAAAATATATCGCGATAATTATCTCGCGGGCGCTTCAATTGCGTTATATAGATTCCTTTGCGCAGCGCTATTGCGCAATTTTCCGCGCTCGGTTGGGACCGCGCTAATGCAATAATCGTTACGATTGAATATTGAGTTTCCCTATAATTATCGACACTTTAATCGCTAAATCTGGCAAAGTTGAAAAAATTCGAAATTAGGGAAGTATTTGCTCTGCGAAAAGAATTTATTCAAATCAAACAAATATTTATTTAGATAACAACGACTTATTCATTTACCCGTATTCAACTGTTCACTGATTATCAACAACGAATGAACGCTTTTTTTTGGTGCGAAAAATTCGAGATAATTTCGGAAAATTGAGAATTACCGATTGTGCGGCCATCACGACTGAGATAATCGCGAGATTCGTCAAACCGGATGGGGAAATCACTTTTCGCGGTACTGAGCTCCCCGCCGATGTTCAAACTTTGGCATTTCCGGATTCTCGTCCCGTGCGCCATTCCCCGATCGACTATCGAGTTCGCGATCGTTCTTGTATGGTTCAGTAGCTCGCGTGCCTCCTCGTCGCGTGTGTCGTCTGCCAAGCGTGTAGTAGACGTTGACAAAAAAATAAAAAAGATTTCTCTACTCGTGCTTACGAGTCGCCGACGATCGTAGTGACTGACGATCCTCGAGTGCAACGCGTGTACGTACATCGTCGTCGCCGCCGCCGCCGTCGTCGTGTACCGGCGTGCGCGATCGCATATGCCCCCGGTAGTGCTTGCACGCTTCGCTATACGTTGTACTATACACTATAACTATACCACTACCTTAAAATAGAGACGTCGTGTTCGTCGGTCGTCGATCCCGCACGTCCTCACCACCTGCCATCGACTCGTGTTATTTCGCTCTTCCTCACTCGCGTGTTACTCTCCTCTCGGCGTCGATGTCTCGCGCTGTTATTTATCACAGACCGACGCGAACGCAGAGAGTGCGCGACCTCACCCGCGCTATTCGAGAAAATAAAATCGATCGACGACAGTCTTGTCCCCGCCTAACACGTGCTCGATAGCGCGCCGAAAACTAGTAATCAAATCGAAAAACAGCACTCAGGCGAAATACATCTTTTTTTTAAATTACACAAAAGATACATTATTTCCTGCTTATTCACGTGATTCAGTCCGCTTAAGAAAAATAATGTCCTTCAATTCAACTTAGCTTATAACATAAAAATTATTTTTTAAATATTTGCAATATAATAGCAACAATAATAATAAATGTATTCTATTGTTGGTAAAAATACTGATCATTAGGATGTGATTAATTTATCTGTTACATAATTCGCCCAATCGTGATTGCCGTCGTCGCTGAACTTTTCTAATCCAAGCTCTCGTGTCGATTTTTTTTTCCGACGAAATAGACATACGCGAGTAACCGAAGATCGATGATCGTGCAGGCTTGTACAAATATCGCGAAAAAATTATTTATCGACGCGGCGAAGCGATTTGGTATTTATTCGAATTTATTAACAAGGCAACATTGCGTGAGATAATTGTGCCGACCTCCATCCGAGTGATAAATGTTCGTACTTCGCGCGTATCGTCGAGCGGCTTCAAAAGCCGAAGTGGCCTACCGCCGCAAACGATATCTCCCCTTCGCGCGATCCGCACGCACACACAAAACACTCATACAACCTCAACGCGTCGGACGTGCGGTACTTCGTCTCGCGCCTATCCCCCTCTCTCTCGCTCTCTCGAGCATATTCGAGACGTTGTCCTTCTCGTACTTCACGACTCAGATCCACGTTGAGTTCAAGCCGTACCGGCAACTTGTACGCGGTATTCGTACATACGAACTACATCGTTACAGTCGCCTGCAGTCCGCAACGCCATATACGATCAACTGGCTAAGTACGCGAGAGTATATTTCATGCAATAACTCCCCGTGCATTATGTATACGTATACCTGTGTTTAATCGGTACTTCAACGGTCGTGTACGCACGCGCACGAACACTCTTCCACGAATATCCTGGAAAGTGCGCGCACCGTTCGCAAACCCGATATCGAATTTCATAATTTTCTTTAAGAAAAAAAAAAAAAAAAAAAATTTATCCAATTTCTCACTCGTTCATTGTCTCATTTGCAAGCAAACGAAGCCACGAATGTGAGTCAGATAAAAAATTACCGTGTTACTTAATAAGAAAGCATTATTTCACGTACGAAATTCAAGGGCACTGAAATGATTGCGTCATTAATTTTCTTTTGATTCCGCGAATTGTGCACCTCGTAAATTAATTTCTTTTCATAGACATAAATAATTTATAATATGATATTATTCACAATATAATAATTATCCTTAACCTGAAATTTAATTTTTACGATTTCATTTTAGCAACTTTCACTTTTTTTTTCTCGTTCCTCGGATCTCGCGGTCGAATTTGTTAGAGTATTACCAAGCCGCCGTTATATGTCGAATTCGCTGCGTTCGAGGATCGCAACGTGATGCACCGGTGCTCTCGTCCCCCTCCCCCCCACCGCCTTCTTTTTCCCCGCCTCGACTTGCGATTCTGTCGCGATCGTTGGTAGTGGTGAGCACAATGCATCGCATGCACTCCCGGCTAGTATAGTCCATTGTAAGCTTATCCGCGTGTGTATGCGTGGAGCGGAGACAGTGTGCGCGGTGCGACTCAAGTGCACGCGGCCCGACGACCCGGTAGTAGGGATAGGGGACCTTGAGCCGCGTCACGTGACCCCCAAGGTGCATAGGGGGTAGGGCGTCGAGGGCCTTGACCTTACCACCGGTGCCTGGGAAGAGGAGGCTGCCGCTGCTGTTGCTCCGGCTACTGCCGCCACTGCTGCTTCTTCTCTGTTCTCTCTTTCTCTCGTTCTCCTTCTTCTTCTTCTTCGTTTCGTCTGTTAGCTGAAACTGAAGCTCAGCACCGTCGTCGTCGTCGTCGTCGAGTTTCGTTCCGACTCGCTCTCTGTTACTCGATCGATTTTACTATGCTCACGTCCCAAAAACGTAAACCTTGCGCACTCGAGAATAAACTCTACAAAACTTACGAAAAATGAAACACTCCATTTTTTTTCGTACTTCAACGGCCTCCGGTTTTCTCGCGGTTTTTGCCGCAAGATTTGTAACTCGCTTGACAAAGAAACAATTAAACTTCAGTTTCTCGTTTTGATAAGATAAGTTTCCGTCAGCGATTGTGTTGAAAAATGTTTCTTTGAATTCTATAATTATAGATAACTTTCTGCGCTGATTTCCGATTCCATCGAACACTATAATATACATATATATATATATTAGGTTCCGCGAAGGTTCCCTGAAAACTCCTCGCCGCGATTAAATTCTCGGAGGCTATCGGCGCTATCTTGTAACGCGAGAAGATTCGATTTTTGTCTTCTTCCCGCTTATCCCTTTAATTTCGTCGAGATCGCGGTTATGCGTAGTCAACGGCTCGTTTTTCTTTTAATCTTTTAATTTCGAGAATCTCGGAAGATTCGTCGATAATAATATATCGCAGCTGTCAATATCGATGCTCGCGGCGCGCGAGGAGAACAAGACTCGTTGAACTGAGTTTCGGAACAAAGTTTTTCGGATCAGCGACGATCCTTCTCGGCATTATTCTCTCGGCGTCCACTCATCCACGTAGGTGTGTCTCTTAATCCTTCTTCCTCGTCTTTCTCTTCCTCCTTTTTATATTCCTTTCTCGCTTCGAAACGTCTGCGGTGGCAAAGCGCGCGTCACTCGAAGAAAGAAACCCCGCGATTGTGAAGCTGCGCCGTAGAGAGAACAAAAAAGGGCCTGCGGTACGCGTTCGCTTTCACTTCGAAATTCGTGAGAGCGAGACAGACAATGGGTGTAATAAACGCCGCGCGCGTCGTTTCCTCTGTGTTCGCTCTCGAGAGAGCCACAAGAGACGACAATGTTATATTCACCCATCTCGACAATCCCACTCGGCGTCTCGTCTTTAGGATTTCAATTTCATTTAAAAAAAAATATCAACACACGAATAAACGGCAAATCATTTTTGTGAGAATATTTTTTTCCAAAAATTTATTAATGATAGCGATTATTTTTTTTCATGAAAGAAAAATAATGTGGTATTATATAATAATGGGTAACAAACCTTTTCGAACAATTATGGTTATAAAAAAAATAATTGAACAGGTTTTGACTATAAAGAGTTTCTACAAAGGTCGCTTTTTGACCGGAAGCTTTAAAATTTTTGTACAATAATTGATCCATGTGATAGAATAAAAATTGAGCCCCATGGAACCTAACGTGAAATTGTGGTGCGGCAACCGTGCCCTTACAGTAGTACCTGTCGACCTCTCACCGACGATAATAAAAAGAAAGAAAAAAAAAAAGCGTGTGCCACGGTTAACCGGGTTGCCTCTATCGAACAATGGCATTCATTCATATCCCAGCGAGAAATAAATAAAGACAGCACAATTCTCTCCGCGAGCGTCGCAGGTATACGCCGGACGACGAGGTGTGACCCGTGAGGTTCACGTCGAGTTCTTATCCGTGCGGCGTTCCCCGGTATTAATACCCGAGGTACAACACGCTTCGTGTGTGTGCCACGCTTATAAAATACATTGACGTCGTGCAACAAAGTTGAAAAGAAAAAGAAAAGGTAAAAAGATTAAGAAATATCCGTGTCGAATAACGAGTGTAGCTGAGAGAAGTATGGAAACCGAGTGTCTATACGCCGAGCGTAGAAAAAGAAAGCCTCGGACATGTGTGTAGTACAGAACGGCGAATGGAGAGATAACCGCCTCGGAGGGACGTGCGAGAAGTCTCGGCTTGAGCCCGAGCGACAGGAGTCCAACGACAACGACGACGACGACGACGACGACGATGAGAGTCGACTGCCGGTTTACAACTCTCGAGAGTCTCGACGAAGCGCTCACGCGCTGCCACGGGAGGTTGAGCTCTCGCGTGTGCAAGGCAGTCAAGAGACTCGGCAAAGTTTGTTGCGCGGAGAGTGGGCCCGCGGGGATGTGGCCGACGCTGGAATGCAGGTCTCCTCTTGCTCGCCGCGTGTACGGGCTACCCGCGATTATCTATTTATTTTATTAATCGATAAAAACTGCGAGAACAGGTTTCCGGCAGGCGGTCGCGTCTTCGTTGTTAAAGCGTTCGGCGTCGTACGAATTCTTCGAGGGGCCACGACAACGGGGCACGGAAAGAGGAGATTTTACGTTTTCGTAGCTTCGCTCTTGCGACACATCGGAAACTTTGATACCGCCGAAATCTAAGCTTCGAGTGTCGTCGAATAAGTCTGCGCTCGAAAAAATTATTCGTAAAAATTGTCGGTCAAAAAATAATGGATCTTAATATTATTCGAGTTTACGCATACTTGTGCAATAAAATAATGTATCATTGTCAATAATTGATTCTTTCTTATTTATAATTTTTTTTTATTTATAAAAGTAATATAATCCGTTGGCAACTAAGTTCCTATTCACTCCAGATAATATGCTTATAATTTTTTAAAATAAAATTTTAAACATACCTTCGTATCTGAAGTGAATCAGAACTTAGTTGTCAACTCAATATATGTATTATCGTTGTGATGAAATTCACGTAGAGATACAGTACTAGGATACAAAGCTAAAGAACAAGAGTTGACGCGTTGCCGAGAACGAAAGGGCGTTTTTCTTTTATATTTACATACATTCACCCTTTGACCTTTAGCGACGCGATGTATTTGTCCTTGTGGACGAACAAAGTTATCGTTTCTCTCCGTCGCTCGGGACGCTTTCAAAGTCGAAAGTTTTCACGCGATGATTGCCGAAAGAACGAAAAAAGGCTTGTCCTGTCCGAGTGTATCAATCGTGAAGTCCCAAGCGAGTCTGTGCCGTTCGGACGCAACGTAGAATTCTCTTTTCTTTATCACTTTTGCTCTCTTCATTTCTGTGTTTTGCGTGTATGTGTGCGCGATTGAGCTGCGTACTGGAACGAGAGAACACGCGCTGCTGCTCCCTCGCCGTTGCCCTTACCTCTGGCCTCGCTGCGACGAGGATCCACTCGGATGGAAGAGAAGGTCCCCGTTGGTGCGTGATGCACTTACGCACCGGGATACAGTGCGGCCCTCCGCCTGTACGTGAGCGTCGTTATACCTTCTTGCTTTCTTCCTTTCCATTCTCCCTTTCTTTCTTATCTTACATCCCCCCTCGAATCTTCTTCTCTCGGGTTTTTATTTCTTCTCCTTCGACATCGCGCGTTTCTCACTCTTGATCCGCACTGTGAGATCTCGACTTGCAAACATTGAATCGCAAAGAAATCGTTCATTTCAATCCTTTCGATTATAATATAAAAAGTATACTGAAAACATAAATGAAGTACAAAAAATAATAGCAAATTTACCGTAGAATGTCTATAGTTGTTTATTTTCAAGACACGACTTCGGCTGCCTTGCATAAAAAATTCCTGAAAGTAAGTTAAGTCTAATACGAAAATGTTCACCAATCTTTGATAATAATATAAAGAAATATACACTTATTGATAATATAAATATTATTATCACTATTCATTTACTGACTTATCATAATTATTAAAGGTTTTTCAAAATAATGATTTTGTTCTTCAATAATTCACGGAGGTCTGAATTACGAGAGAACAGAGCCTAGATATGGCTTGCACTCTCTCGCTCTCTCATTCTCTCCGTTTTCGATGGTCGAGAAGAGTACGAAGGGGTTCTCCACTCGTATATCCCTTCACCAAATCGATCTAGCCTCCCGCGATGGGAACCTTCTCTCTTTCTTCTATGTTTCTCTCCGCGCCGTGTTTCACCGCGTAAAACCAGCGCGCGAGAGCACACCGGGCAGCAGCAACAACCAGAACCGGGCGCACGTAGCGTGAGCGCGCGAGACCCCGCGCCGAGGCTCAGGAATGCGTAGAATATTCTCCCTGTCGACCTCGCGTCAAGCCCTCTCTCTTTCTCGCTTTCTCGATTGGCGATATGTCGCGGCGCGCTAAGTTCGCCACGGCGGTTGCTGGTGGCGGCGGTGCCCGAGCTGCGGCCACACAACGAAGAAGGAAAAGCCAGGAGGCAACAGGGAACCGCACAGCGGGCTCTCCCTTTCCGTCTCGTTTGTGCGTCATATCTACGAGTACGCGGGCTCCTCAAAAAAAATAATTTTTTTTTCATTTTTTTTAAACCCAAGGCAAAAACACTGTCGACGAGAAACCACTCCGTACCCGAGTCTGCCAGGCTGTCTGCGCTCATTCGAATATATCTCGCGTGTCCTTTCGATTCTTATTACCGGAGATGATCTGTCCGAAGTGCCCGTTGGTGCCGATGATCTTTGATACCTTCGGCACACTTCGATTCTTCGCTACGCGATTCTAACGAGTCGCATAATTAACTTCTGGAATTTATATAAAAAAAAAAAAGATTAAAATAGATTCGATGCCGATCGAAAGCGAGTGGAACTAATACCGAGGTTTTTTTTTTATTTCGCACACAAGAATCATTTACTATTATAAGAAATGAACTATTTTCGAAGACGTACATCGACCGGATAAAATCCGAAAAAAAATTCTCACTTGTAGGAATCATCATATCAGATTTGTATACCGAAACTTACATTTCCTTCATTTAATAAATTTACTTTAAAAAATTGGACAAAATTCTAAAAAAATATATGCGTATTCGGAAAAATTTACGAATTTTTTTCGTTAAAAAAAAAGTTAGCTTGTCGGGTAATTTGCTGAACAATGGATTTCTTTATTAATTTGTTAATAATATTTTGCTATTATTATAATGCAGAATCAATTGTTGCAACACTTCTCTACGTCTGATTTTTTCAGATTGTTATCCCGTTGGAAAGTGTCTAAAATTCTCCTCATATTCCAAGTTTGGGCGGAATGTACCGGACCTACTACCTTAGGTTTAAAAATATACATGATCCAATTTTTTTTTTTCCCTTCAAAAGTTTATAGAACTCGGATGACAATCGGTGTGAATATTCTCCCAGAAATCGTGCGAATCGGTACGCAAACGAGCCGCGTAATATTCCCCCCCGAGTCTCTGCTCAGCGTGAATCCACGCTATTTCCTACTCCACGCATAAATGCGCGCGCGCCTCTTCTCTGTCTTCCCCGTGCTTCCCAACGAATCCCACGTATGCGGGGTCTACACTTTGTAGCGTATATAAGAGGGAAATAAAGAGTGTGAGAGAGATGTATTTATAACGCGCGGAGTCGCGCGCGGGCGATTCCGTCGTCGTCGTCCCGCATGTGCGTGTCCGTTTCCGCGGCGAAGGTCGTCCGCGGGTACCGGAAGTGGGCCGGCCTTGTCGGGACGACCGTTACGCACGCTCGACGGAAAGCGCGTTGGGGGGGGAGGGGCTTATATCGCGTTTCACGAAGTAAAAGAGTATTCGAACGTGAAGTAACGATTTTAATTTCTCCCAGTCCCAAAAAACTATTTGATTTAATCATCAAATCGGCGATTGAAAAAAAACTCAATTTGATTTCGATTTTAAAAAGTCGATAATTTAAAAATAAAAAATGTAATATTGAATCTTTTTTTTGTTACAGAGCCGAATTCAACGAAGTTCGAAGTCCTGTGATCCTAGATTCGTAAGATTCCTCGTTAGCGAAGAATTTCGAAGATTTTTCGGTAACGAACGTTTTCTTCTGATTAATAACTCTTAGAGAGAGTTATCTGAACAAATTGAAAGCTCGCGGCCGGACGAAGAGAGCGGGGCTGCTCAGGATGCTGAGCTTGCCGGTGAGAAACGACAGGCCGTCCCGTGACGATAACGCCCGAATCGCGTGGAGGATAGCCAGCTGAGAATGTCGGAGCAAAACGGGCCCACGGAGGGCCCGGGCTGGTGGCCTCCGGCACAATCGTGGAAGTCATCAACCACCTCGTCGTCGTCGCTGCCGATTCCTACGTCCCGCACACTCGAGACAGGAAAGAACGTTTCCGTCACGACGATCAACGTACCACCGGCCCAGGAAATGCACGACGGTACATAACATTAAACATTTATTTTGAAACGAAAATAAAAGTCGTCTCCGCATCGCAAAAATTGTTCTGCGATTTTCAACAAAATATGTAAATACATTTTTATAATGGTAATAACAATTGATATTAATATTGTTTTAATTATGCAAAATTAGCTGATTGATGGTTATTACTATTGAAAAAAAAATGTTTAACAAATTAAGCAGTCATGATAATAATAAGAACAACAATCCAAGCTTTCATGAAACAGAAAACTTCACTTATTATTATTTCAAGATGATTAATTATTCCTCACAATTCGACGAAATTGTGATTTCTTGAAAACTCCGAATGCAGGCGGAAAAGATCCCTAAAAAATCCAATGGAAACTTTCGAAATGTCGAAAATTTATTTGCCCCTTCGTTATTGTTGTCGCGGGGCTTATCCCTTCGAGGGGGCTACGGTATGAATGTTTACGCTAAAACGGCGTCGTCGAGTTGGCGTTGGCCACGTGTTTGGTCTTTCAAGCACGTTCCACCTCTCGAGCTTGCGAGGTGGCGGAGAATCAACGATTATTGCGAGCTTCCCCCTCTCGTCGCTCTATATCTCTCCTCTTCTCTCTGCCCTCTTTTCCACAAGTTCTCGCCTTGTTTTCCCCCTTTATTATTTTTCTACTTAACGTTCGACTCCGTGTCGCTTTCTCCCCCGTGCGTACGTATTGTGATCGAGCTACCGTAGGCTTACTGCCTACCTGCTTGTTGAACGCTTCATGCCCCGCTCGTTTACGCTTTGCCGGCGTATCAAACCTCGTCGGCCGATATTACACTCATGGGTGTTTTCGCATACTACCGAGACCACCCAACAACCCCGGGTTGCTCTGCTCCGCATTCCGAGAACCCCAACAACACCCACGGATAATACGTACCGGATCTGCTCGAATAAAAATCTGTGGTGAACCTCAGCAAGCGATAATTACGATTTTATTAAGTAGTCCCGATGAAAATGATTCTGGTTATTTATTTGAATAATTTTTTTTTCGCCATCAACGTTTATTCTTTTTTTTGTTTTGTAAAAAAAAAGGTAAAAGCGTCTGCAAGTTCGTGGGAGGACAGAACGGCGTGACCGTATCGGTGGTCTCGAGTTGCGGCAGTGGTACCGGTAGCGGAATGGGCACGGGACCAGGCGGAGGCGGTGGAGGTGGCGCGTCTTCCTCGTGTCCGGACTCGAGTTCCCTCGACGATCTCGAGGACAGCGACGGCGAAGTAAGCAAGATCGACTTTCGCGGCGTTAATCTGCGAACGAAGAAGAAGCGCGATGCGAACGGCGGAACGGAGAACGATTGCGGCGCCGTGGGCGCCGACAATCTCGAGCAGCAGCAGCCCGAAAGACCGATGTCATGGGAGGGCGAGCTGTCCGATCAAGAAATGTCGTCCAACACGATCACCAATCAGGTCGGTTCGTTAACGCAAACCCCAAAGAAGAATTTGCAACATTGACAAAAATAATTTTATGATTTTTTTCAACGTCCCCATCTCGTGTTACTTTTTTTTATAATACTCGATGAGTTCGACAGAATTGTCATTGCAAAAACTAAAATTATCACCCGATAAATATTATTAACATTATTAAATATGTTTTTCGTTCAGGATCACGAGGAAACGTCGATGGAGGGTGTTCAGGTATGCGGCGCGAGTCCAGGACCCCAGGAGCAAAAGTTTCCGATAAAGCCCGAGCCGGATTTTCGTTCGAGTCCCGGCCTCGGTATAAACTCTCACAACGACGGAAATTTGACGCTGTCGCACGCGCAACAGTTGCAGCAGCAGCAGGCCCATCAGCAGCAGCGCGGAATCGAGAGTCTCGAGCAAACGCAGCAGAGCGACCTGCCTCTGTTGGTTGGCAAGTTGCTCGGTGGTTACAACAGCTCGACGCCGAATCACAGTCCGATACTGAATCCTCGTCATCATCTGACGAAGCACAGTCACACGAGGTCACAGGTACCGTCACCGGATTCGGCGATACACTCGGCTTACAGTGTCTTCAGTTCGCCGACGCAGAGTCCTCACGCGGCGCGTCATTCGGCCCTCGGTGCGGGAAGTCCCGTGCCCTCGTCGTCGTTATCGTTGTCGCGTCACAGTTTCAACAACTCCACGTCGTCCCTATCCTTGTCATTGTCGCACTCGCTGTCGCGAAACAATTCCGACGCTTCGAGCAGTTGTTACAGTTACGGCTCGTTGAGTCCACCGACTCATTCGCCGGTACAACAGCCGAGGCATTCGCACGGTCAGCATCATCATCATCAGCAGCAACAGCAGCAGCAACAATTGCCGCAAGGCAGCCCGTTGCATCTGCCCTCGGCATCGTCGGGCAATCCTCATCACTACTCGGCTCCGGGCTCGGAAATATCGTCCGAGGGCCATCCCGAGGATCAGGAAGATTGCAAAATACCATCGGCCCCGTCGGGCATATCGACGAGGCAACAATTGATAAACAGTCCGTGCCCGATATGCGGCGACAAGATAAGCGGCTTTCACTACGGTATATTCTCGTGCGAATCTTGCAAGGGTTTCTTCAAGCGTACCGTGCAAAATCGCAAGAATTACGTTTGTCTCAGAGGCGCCGGTTGTCCCGTTACCGTCGCAACGAGAAAGAAATGTCCGGCTTGCCGTTTCGACAAGTGTCTCAATATGGGAATGAAACTCGAGGCGATAAGGGAGGACAGAACGCGCGGCGGTAGGAGCACTTATCAATGCACTTACACACTGCCGGCGAATCTGATCGGCAGCTCGGCCGGCGGTATGCCCGGCGACAAAATGACCGGCGGTGCATGCAGCCCAGCGCCACCGGGCTCGGAGCATCATCATTCGGCGCGACATCATTGGAATCATTCGCACAAGATCCAAGCGGTGCCGCAACTCTTGCAGGATATCATGGACGTCGAGCATCTTTGGCACTACAACGACAACGATCGAACGACCGTCAGTAGTCAGAACTCCGGCCACGGCGCCAACGGAAGCCCGATGAGCAACGATTTAACCGGTGGTCTCGGTAGTCTCGGTAACAATTCCGGCAGCGGTAGCGGACCGAGCCGCAACGGCAATGTCGACAGTCGCGAACAAACGAGATCGACCACGACCGGAAGCTCAACGAACAACGAACATCAGCAGACGAACTCGTCGACGAACAATCCAACGAGCGCCGGTACGAATTCGACGAATCCCAATGGTAATTCGACTCAACATCCGGATTTCTTGTCGAATCTGTGCAACATCGCGGATCATCGACTGTACAAGATCGTCAAGTGGTGCAAGAGCCTGCCGCTTTTCAAAAATATATCGATCGACGATCAGATATGCCTTTTGATCAATTCGTGGTGCGAATTGTTACTCTTCTCGTGCTGCTTTCGGAGCATGAGCACACCCGGAGAGATAAGAGTATCGCTCGGGAAATCTATCACTCTCGAACAAGCGAGGCAATTGGGCTTGGCTACGTGCATCGAGAGGATGCTGGCCTTCACGAATAATCTCAGGAGGCTGAGGGTCGATCAGTACGAATACGTGGCGATGAAAGTAAGCCTTATTTCGTCGTGTTTTCCTGCGTAACTTTTGTTTAAATTAATTTCATTGAAAAACCGTCACAACTTGCCAATGATCTCGGTGAAATACTTTTTTTAAACTATTTTTAACATCACTCGAGAAATCTTCGAAACCGAGCGACAAAATGCAATTGTAGTCGTACCAACATCTCTGATGATTAATTAGTTTGAATAATTTTTTGTACCGTAGAAAAAGTGTTTCTAAATCCTAAATTTTATGGTTCTATTCGCAGGTGATAGTCTTGTTAACTTCGGATACGAGCGAGCTGAAGGAACCCGAGAAAGTTCGAGCGTCGCAGGAAAAAGCTCTGCAGGCGTTGCAGCAATACACGATCGCCAAGTATCCGGAAATGCCGGCGAAATTCGGTGAGCTTCTATTGCGAATACCGGATCTGCAGAGGACATGCCAAGCCGGCAAAGAGTTGTTGAGTGCTAAACGCGCCGAGGGCGAGGGCAGCTCTTTCAATCTATTGATGGAATTGCTGCGAGGAGATCACTGAAACGTCCAGAAGCTGCCGTTGCCGCAGGTACAACGATTTTTCTTCATAAATCATAAATCATAATTTCAAAAATAGTAAAAAAAAACGCACAGAAGAAAAAGAAAATAAAGCTTTACAAGATATTCGGCAACTTTCCCATATTTTTATCGTATCAGCACTGATGAATGAATCTTTCTTTCAGATTCCATGCTTATAGGGTCCATAAGCGCCGGGAATCAGGTTGTAGTAGGTAACAGAAGCAAGAACAAATGTTTTTCTCATTGAGGAGGAAAAAAAAAGAGAACATTATCTAGGAACAAAAGCGAAAGAAAAAAAAATGAAAAAACAAAAAAACGACTGGTAACTCGCGCATAGTCCGTAATAGCGTTTAGGCTCATGGTGAGGGGACTACTTTCTGATAGAAACTATTTTAGAACATAGGCTGATAGAGGACTTATACGATAATATATACACATTATACATATATATATACACATTATATATATATATATATTTTCTACCGAAATGCTTCCATAAGAGGCCTGCGCTCTTGCATTCCTGCCTTGATATACAGGAGTTTCTGCGGCGGCCTATTTGCACATTTGTACGCATTCGCGTGCGTTGCGAGAATTTTGTGCGAGTGAGACTGAAACTTTTTGGGCCTGAAGCGCGTCAGTTAAGTAAGAAAAAACGGTACCCACTAAAACACACGAGAGAAAACTGAGGCATAGTTATTTAATGTAATTCCCGCAACTGAGAGATTTGTGCTCTTTACATTTTTATCACTAATCGCGTCCGGAGTGTCCGAGCTGCGCGGTATGCCTGTTTCGTGTGTCGAATATTTCATTACACCTTTTTTTTTCTTCTTTTTTTACCAACGTTTACGACAATTCACCAGTATTTTCGTATCGTTTCATTTATCCGTTCTCTTCTGTTTTTTGTTTTTCCTTAACGTTTACTTAAGAAACAATGCATAATTGTCTTGTGTCCCGGTAACGAGAATGTACTTAAAAGAGAAACTTCAAAAAATGAAGAGGAAAAAAAAACAAAACAAAACGCACTGTTGGAGGAACGACGAGCGAAAAAACGAAGTATCTAATTCTTAAACAGAAAAGAAAATGCTTGTACATTTAAATCGCATACGTATTTTTTTTCGGCATACCTTTATCGAGGTAACGACTCCCTTGTATTTCTTCGTTAATCGGAGACGATTAATTAAATTTTCCATCTTCGTCTTTTTTTTAACTATTCTTCTTTTTTTGTTTCGAAACAATTATCAATTCCCCATAACTGTACTCCGTACTTTTTATATATATAGATATATATATATTTTTTTTTCAATTCGCGTGCGAGTCTTGACGATGTATGCCCTGAGATAAAGAATTCTCGCGCACTCCGGCTTTTGGAACGCGAGATACTAGATCGAATTTTTTACCAACGGTATATATATATATACGTGGAGGATATATATACCTTTCGTAGCGTGCCTAGCGTGCCAATCAGTGACTGGTAATTTGTTATGTGAGAAGAGCGTAGTCTAAAAACGTAAAGAAAACTAAAGTGTAATAATTTTTTTTCTCTTTTTTTTTATTCGAAAATTTGTAAAATGAAATCCAGTGCTAATTAGAGAAATCGTGCGACACGGTGAAGGTGTCCGGGGCGTGGTATATGTCCTGACGACAAATCGCTAATGAAATCGCAATTAGTTCGTTCGAATCTAAGGTTATTTTCGGCCTCGGATTTCTTTCTCGGAAAAATTTGTTCTAATACATATACAATTTTTATATCGACGCCGGAATTTTTTTGTCGATATCGATCGAAGAGGACACAAAATTCGGATACACTCAAATCGAGAATAATATACTTGTTTAATGAGGTCTTGAGGTTCCTTAATTGAAAAAAAAAATCGATAAAATTTGAAGACGTAACTCGACGAATCTATTTTCGATTTTACTAGCGATTTTTATCATTGCGCGGATAGGGAGATCTGTTAAAGCGGTACGCGAGCGAAGAGAGTATTTGATATGCGCCTTGTTGATTCGCGGGTGAAAAGCGTGGTCTTTTTATAATTGCGTGTCTATTATATGTTTCACGCGCCGCGTATCTGTCGCGATACGCGTTGCGGGCGTGCGTTGTTGGCCTTTTTGAAAAGCTCGTCTGGCATTCGCAGCGATGCCGGTAGCGGGCGAAAACTAGTTTTTAAGGTAAAAACAAATTAATAAAAACAAAAAAAAACTCTTTTCGATTAGAAAAACACAATGTCTTTGAGCAGTAATAAGTACCTAACTGTGTATGCCGATAAAAGACTGCATTATAACGACGAGAGAGGAATGATTTTTTTTCCGTGTGGTGTAGAAGAAAGCTCGGTAAAGGCCCTGAACGACCAACACTATTTGTATGCGTGCACGGAGGGGGGACAAACGTGCATTATTATTCGCAAAGCGAAGAAAAAAAAAAGAAAGAAAATCGATTACTCTTCACAATATCGCAGAGATCACATACATTCGTCGAGTTGTCCGTATCGCGCGAGTGCATCTTTTCGTATTTCGATAAAAGGTCTATGTTCCAGTAAAAAAAAAAAAACAACAATTCGACCAATTAAACGTTTTGCTTTCTCGTAGAGAAAGCCACCATATGTAATCATAGCATATATTATATTACGTTTCCAAACTCATTTTCGTCACCCTTATTGTGTTATTTCTTTTAAAAAAACTTTATATATATACATATATATATATATATATTTATTGATCGGAAATTGCCGACGCCGAGATGTACCAGGTGACAATAAAACGAAAAATCATAGTTTACTATGCGAAAATATTTTTTTATAACGTGAAAAAAAAAAAACTACTATTCTGTAAGAATTTCCGGCAACGTGATTTTTGTAAAACGTTGGGACATCGACCTTGCGCGAAGATATACGCGAGTAAAAGTGAATGATATACTTCCTGGAGTGTAAAACAAATTTCAACTGCGGGCATGCGAGTAATGATTAAAATATACTTAATATTAATGATAACAGAAGAAAGAATCCAGTATTCCCGATGATTCATATATTTGAATTGGTATTAAACCCGAAGAAAAAGAAAAAGTGGAAACGTTGAACGCGAATATAATTGATGATTAGTTATGTAATGCGAGGATGTACATATTACGGAAGAATGAGGAAGGAAAAAACGAATGAAATCATACCGGCATGGAATGATCGAAATGAAAAATGTTTTATCATGCCGGAGAGCCGTGTGCGGGCTTCGACTGCAAGTGTGCTAATGCGGAACAAAAAAATGTGTTGAGAGAGAGAGAGATAGATAAAGAGAGAGTGTGTGAATTTGCAATACGGAACGATTTCTCGTGATCGTTTTTGTGATCACGAGATTCGAGTAAGAAGAAAAAAAAATGATAAAAAAATAAGGGAGCGGATGAGAATGCGCGTTTTATAAATTAAGGTATAGATATTTGCCTGTTGAAAAGTGACTATTCTATGTTTATATTTTATAATAGCTATTTCTACAATTTTTTTTTTTTTTTATAATAATATACTTATATTTGCAATTCGAGACAATTTTCTCAATGTTCGTTTTTATTCTTTCTTATTCTACGAAACGGCGAAATTCGACGTCGGAACGAAATTGTTTATCGGCTTCGAGGCATTCGATATATATATTTTCTTTAAAGAAAAAAAGCGAATTCCATTCGTTGAAATCTCTCGCAGCCGTTGCCACCAAGGGATCAATTGCCCGATCTATATTATCGCCGACGATGACAATATTTAGAGGCAACACCCGAGCGGAGCGCGCGCGTCGAGTGTGCTTCGAGAAGAGAACAAAAAAGTAAATAAATTAAAAGAAATCATATTCGATATATCGAAGAGCTTAAAATACAACAGACTGTAACGACAATTATTATATTTGAATATATAGAGTACTATATACAACACAGAAATCTAAATACAATATATAGTATATACGATTTAAGACCCATAAAGTATAAAAGTAAGGAAAGGAAAAAAGCAGTGTACTATTAAACGAAAAACGATATCTCTCCCAGCCTTTTTTTTTAACTAGGTAATAATCGATTTATAGATACTCACGTAAATAGTATTTTTCACCGATACCGAAACGAAATACGGCACAACAGGCGTAAGAGCGATTAGGTGGATTTCTTTTTCTTTTTTTCTTTAGAACCGTTTCGTTTAAATAGGAGAGATTATATATCGAAAGAAGCTTTGATAATGTGACTGATTCCCTGATTTTTACAATTTAAAATGGCATTGTCGAGTTAACGTGGTTCGGTCGCTCTCGTCAGTGCTTGGTCCACGTTTTTTATCAACGATTCCGTTCTCAAGGTAGGAAACAAGGCTATTCGAGGAAAAATACAGTAGCTAGAGCGTAGTTTTATACATACGAATTATCATTGCAGAATAAAAGAAAAAAACATTTTTTTACACAATTTCTCTCATTGTCTCATCAATTTCCCTAGCTTTACTTTGTTTTTCGTCTCTTTGTTAACAACGAGTCGTCGAGACTGCGCAGTCGATCAAGCGAGTCTTCGGCTCTAGAGTGGAACTAGTTTCTTCAAGCCTTTGAAATCGCGTTCGATGAATTCAATTTAATGTACGTAGAGATCAGCGGTAGATGCGCGGTCGGTGTGCGGCTTCGGCAATTACCGAAGTCAAGCAAACTTACTTGCGGACAGTACTTGGATGGGTGACCGCGCAACCGCGCACTGGCCGGTGCATCGACCGTTGAGCAAGTAAAGCCAGTTTTCCCGTGACCTTGGTGGTGTGCACTTGAGTAAGTTACTTTCGAGTATACACCGGTGTATCAAATGGAACAGGCCCGTTTGCACCGGCACGAGGTTTCCGCAGTTTCCCCGTGTCCACGGAAAATGCGGCACAGCGTCGCTAAGTCGGCTGCGGGCGCGTTGGAAGATAGGTAGCTTATTGGAGTGCTAGGAAGAAAATGCGGGTTGGGAAGAGTTCGTAAAAATTCGTCAGGGTATACGATGGCAATGAAATATTATAATTCCGAGTTTAATGAAAACTACTTTTTCTTTCAAAGGAAAAATAATCGTTTTTCAAATAATATCGCTTTTCGATCGAGAATCGATGAATACTTGCAAGTTCATCCGCGCAAAAGTTAATACCTCCGGATAGAAGAAATATAATTAAACTTGAATTCTGACCTATTCCCGCCCGAATTTTATAGTGACAAAGAGAAATAACCACAATTCGACGAGCGTCGAGTGCCATCAAGGTAAGTTTTCCGTGTCGCGTTGGCAGCACTGTAATCATCTGGGTCTCGTGATCGAACAGCTGAACAGTGGCGAGAAGAGGGTGCACAAGACTCGAGACGGTATTTTCGGTGCCCGATACGCAGTGAACAAAATCGAGTGAAAAAAAAAATCGACGCGAGTCAAATTGTTTGACGCTGGTAACGTGTTGTCGAACGTTTGATCGACGAAATGGCGGTTCGTCCTAACATAAACGCGTTCATTCCAGCGCTGCCCGATGAGAAAACCGGTAATTGTTTTTGCGCGAATGCTCCACCATCCTCGGTGTTCCCTGCACACATGACACTGCCACTCCCACTATATCACGGCTCTTTCGTACCCATTTTATATTTATAATTTTTTCATTTTCATGATCATTTCGATGTTCAAAAACTCGCCGTTTTTTTGTTGTCTTCAAGATAAAAAAAAGAAAATTTCATGACAAATCGTAGAAAAAAAAGAATACGTCAATTAATGATTTTCAGAGATTGATCCAAATTAAATGTCTTTTCACCTGTAGATATCATATCGGCGACTAGCGCTCTGCAGCAGCAAGCTGCCGACATAAGGACTCAGCGCATCAACTGGCAATCTTATCTTCAGTAAGAAAACTCTCGTTAATTCGCATCGTATTGACGAACATGCTGGTTCGTGGGAGAGAAAGGAAATTATGGGAGAATTATTTCCACAGGTCCCAGATGATCTCGCAGGAGGATTATGTCTTCATCGTGGGCTTCGACACCAACGACTCGGCCGCCAGAGACGCGAAGCTGAAGGAAAATCCCGGTCAGGCCGCAAAGACTTTTCTCAACCTTCTCGGACACGTCTCCAAGGATCAGACTATCCAATATATTCTCACCATGATCGACGATATGTTGCAGGTAATTTTCTTTTTCTATTTTCCCGTCTTAATGAACTTAATACTTTTGTTACCGAGAAATCAGCGTTTCGAGATCTTGCTATTAATTTATGAAAGACAATTTTTTTTATTTGCTTTATTATTAACTTATTATAGGAACGATTGTTGGACAAAAATCAGCGCCATTTTTTTCCTATTTTAAGTTTTTTTTTAACAATGATTTTTTTCTTCATTCTATGAATCTGATTTATTAGTAACATATTATGGGGGTAATTGTCCACAAGACATTGCAGAAGGATTTTTTAAATCATATTTATATATTTATGTGTTTCCTCAGATTAATTTTTCGACAATATTGAAGAATCGCTTGGATTGGAACAGTCGTCAAATTTTCATTTTCAACGTTCCGACACCAATGATTTTGAATTTGTTTTAATTTGTTTTATTGTTAACTTATAATAGTAATGGCGAACAAGGAATTGATAGAATATTTTCGTGATCATATTTTTTTTCATACATATTTAGAGTTACGAGAATTCGTTTTCTTTTTTTCCCGCAGGAGGATCGCAGCCGCGTCGAGATCTTTCGCGAGCATTCGACGCGAAAGCGCGAGTCAGTTTGGGGACCATTTCTGAATCTGTTGAACAGACAGGACGGTTTTATCATGAACATGACGTCGCGAATAATCGCGAAACTCGCGTGCTGGAGTCACGAGCTCATGGAGAAGACCGATCTGCAGTTCTATCTCACGTGGCTCAAGGATCAACTGAAGCTGAGCGTAAGTTGCGTCGAGGTGGTGGATCAAACAAATAACGACTTTTTTTTTGTTGGCATTTTAATCAATTGTTCATATACCAGTTTTTGATTCATTTTTTAATTGATTTTTCACGTTTCTCAAAACTTTGAACGATTAATTCGTTGTTTGTTTCAGGATACTGATAATTTGCCTGTTAGAATTAATTTTTTCACTTTAATTTATTCACAATTAGAATAGTCGTACGCGGTACGTTGCTTTCCCTCTGCATGCTTCCTTGCTTCATTATCGCTTGCGTAGGATTAGACAGATTTATTCGCGGATTTGGGACTCTTGGACTAACAATTTTTTTCTTGGAGCTATCGCGAACGACCTCGAGAAAAGTCGGCTGGTACGGTTCGATGTGATTTCAAACTCGGATATGGTGCACGAAATTTGAAAAAAGAAGCTTCAATGCTTTCTGTTTAGGATTCGACAGAAATGGATTGCTATGGAAAAATCGATCGATTTTCCAATAGTTTCGATATTTTTTTTTTTTTATCGTTCTTTACCAGTTGACCATCTCCGAGGCGAATTAGAACTCGCGCTACGGTGTTTCACGGACTGCCTCGATAAAAGAGACTCACGCGTTATCGCAGCCACCGCCAAAGTTGCTTAACTTCACAGCGAGGTTTCGGGAATTTGTTTTGTTCTTGTCTTTACCATTGGTTTCTCAGCGAATTATCGCAGTACAGAGACGTAACGGACGAACGATCGAATGGGGTTTGTTTGTAGTCTGACGCCATTCAGGAGGCAAGCTTGCATGCCGAGGTTGCGCCAGAAACCGCACCAACCGAGTCTGGAGAGACAACCGATCTCCAAGAGTTGCCCAACCTGGTTGGTTCCGTTGAAAAAATCGTTAAAACTTATCAAACGAAACTTTCGAGAAAAATTTAAGCGCGTCCACTATCCTTATGCACGATTGTTTACGTCTTTTTTTTTGCTCGTTTGCCATCACTTCGTTTAATTTCGCGCCATTACCTAAACCTCGAATAACGATTTTTTATTTATTTCTATTCTTTCGATAAATGGAAAGCGGGAATTGGCTCGGGAAAAGTATAGTTTCGTACTCGCGATTAGAAAATTAAGCAGTCACCGCACGACGAGTTGCGAGCAACGAATTCAACGAACGAGACGACTTCGACGACTAAACCAATTTGCCGAGCTGCCTCGTTCGTTGAATTCCGATGCCTCTAAACTCGCGGAATGTACATTGTAATTAATTTATCTGAAGCATCGACGCTGCTACGTTTTAATCGCGCAATAAGACTCCACTTCCGCCAATTCTCGGACGCCGTGTATCGTTTTTTTTCTCCTTTAATCGTAACGAAATTTCACGAACGAGCGTCGGCAATTGAAAAAAAATTGTTTCTATATTCGTAATTTGTGCTTTGTACTTCCAAACAGAACAACGAGTATATTCAGTCGGTGGCGCGATGCCTGCAGATGATGCTGCGCGTCGACGAGTATCGTTTCGCGTTCGTATCCGTTGACGGGATCTCCACGCTTCTCAGCGTTCTCTCGGGACGCGTAAACTTCCAAGTGCAATATCAATTGATCTTCTGCCTCTGGGTACTCACTTTCAACCCGCTCCTTGCTGAGAAAATGAACAAGTTCAACGTTATTCCGATTCTCGCTGATATACTCAGCGACTCGGCGAAGGAGAAGGTCACCCGCATCATTCTCGCCGTTTTCAGAGTAAGAAACGTTCTAGGCGCTGTTTACATCGATAATAAAAGGATTTGCAAAAGAAAAAACAGAGAAAAAGGATGCGATGAAAAAAAGAAAAAATATTTCAAAAATATTCGTGTAGGTCCTTTTTTTCATAATATGAAACGTTTTTTTACATTTTCGCACGTTTGTATTCAGAACCTCATCGAAAAAGTCGAGGACAACCAGGTAGCGAAGGAGCACTGTATCGCCATGGTGCAGTGCAAGGTTTTGAAGCAACTCTCGATTTTGGGACAGCGTAAATTCGACGACGAGGATATAACCGGTGACATCGAGTTTCTGAACGATAAGCTGCAAGCCTCCGTGCAGGATCTCAGCTCGTTCGACGAATACTCGACTCAGGTGAAGTCCGGACGTTTAGAATGGTCGCCCGTTCACAAGTCCAGCAAATTCTGGCGCGAAAACGCCAGTCGTCTGAACGAGAAGAATTACGAGCTTCTCCGTATCCTCGTTCATCTCCTTGAAACTAGCACCGACCCGCTCGTGCTCAGCGTCGCTTCCTTCGATATCGGCGAATATGTTCGTCACTATCCTCGGGGCAAGCAGTAAGTTATCGTCCGTTTTGTCATAGACAGACCGAGCGCCGCTGCTCGGAGCTCCCCCATTCATTAAACAATGTTTTCCTATTGTTCTTTAATGCTTTTTTTCGCAGCATCATCGAGCAACTCGGTGGAAAGCAACGAGTGATGCAGCTTCTCGGTCACGAGGACCCGAATGTACGATACGAGGCCCTCATTGCCGTTCAGAAGTTGATGGTTCACAACTGGTGAGAGTTTACTCCATTTTTTTGCTCCAACCGAATTCGTTCTCGCGTTCGCTCATCTATTTACCAAGTGTAACGATTGTTTCAGGGAATACCTTGGCAAACAACTGGAGAAAGAAACGACAGGCGGAACTGGAGCGACGGGTACGAAGCCCGGCGCGCAGGTCTCCGCAAAAGCGTAGAGTTCTCTTCACTCTCTCAAGTACTTTGCATTGTGTGCGACTTCCCATCCTCCAAAAAAAAAAAAGCAAAAAAAAAACAACGGCGAAAATACAAATTCGTTCTTAAAAGTTCGCATGCGGGTGAATCGCAGCTTAAAATCCGTAAACCGATTGGACCCAATTCGACGTTAACATTCCATTATTGGCGGAGAATCCCTCGATAGGGGGTTTCGCTACTTCAAATTCGAATAGAACGAACGAGGAAAAAAAAGAACAAATTATCTCCGTTGCACGCCCTGGACGAGAAAAGAAATAATAATGATGAGAAACTGAAACCCCAGCAAATCGTACTTCTGAGCTTGTCGCAGTGCTCCGGGTCCGTTGAAAAAATGCTACACGCCTGTATTTATCCCTCGAACGCTCCGGCGCAACAGAAAACGATTAGTTAATCATTGTTCAAATATGTAAATACACAATCGAATTATCGTTCGAGATACGATGGGCGTTTTAACGCACAGTTAAAGCGAGAGAGGGGTCGACGAGAGAATCGTCGCGAAGAGGGAAGAGATAACGGAGGCGCGTAGCGGTGAATGTGTAATATAATTATTAGTAACGCTGTTGTAAGTAGAAATGGATCTAAGGAAGCGTACTTTTTTTTTTCTCTCCTTTCTCGTGAAGTATTAATATCTGATAAACAAAAAAATAATTACAAAAAACGTTATATTGTATGTATCCTTCGCTAACACTGACGATGCATGTTGCGTACCCGTTAGCGGTACAAGATTTATTCACAGCCCCGACATTCATTGTATTCAAACATGGAAAGTTCTCGAGTCGCGTGGAAATGGAAACAATAAAGAAATTATCTATTGTTGAGCGTTAATTTTTTGTTTTACTCTTCGAATTTTGTCGTGCCGTCGTGATAAACAGGCTCGACGATAACGTTGCCGAGGTGGGCCGGACTTTTTTTTCCTTAAGGTCGTATAAAAACCCTCAGTCGGTAATGAGAACTGTAACAAGTACCCGTTCGCAATCATAGACATTCGACGAAAAAGTAATTGTGTTTTAATCTTTTCTTTCCTCAAATATTTATGGTTTTGTAATTCATTAGCTTAAGTTACCACTCGGACGGGGCGTTACGGTATTTTACAACTCCGTAAGATAGTCCGTTCATTATGTCTGACGCCACCTAAGTTCGAGAGAGGAATGAGAGACATTACATACGCTTCTCGAAGGAACGAAAATCTGAAAGCAATCGAGCATATGGAAGGTGCTGAAAAGATTGTTTCTGCATAATAATAATTCCAAAATTTCATTGAGGAATTATTGAAAAAATTAATTGTTTAACAAATAACTCGGCAACCTAATGATTTTTTGTTTCGCAAATTATTTGTTAATTTGAATACGTATGCATTTTATGTAATGTTAAAAAATTGCGATGGTAAGCAAATTTTAACATAAGCATAACGTGATTTTCAAAAATGAGGAAAAAATGATGATTTTAATGAAAATGGTGAAAAGCCGGAAGAGTTGAAAGACTCAAGCTTGCGAATTTCATGTTCAATGAACAGGAAATTTGATTAGGCGTTCCAAACATTCTGAAAGTTGTATAAAAATAGACGAAAGCATACAAAAACGACGGTGCGATTTTGCTCTCGCGTTCGCGACTTCCGTTCTCGTTTTACATACGGCCCGCGGTGAATGCGAAGTCCCCTTATTCGCTGCCGAGGACCCTTTGTGTCTCAGATGTACCATTAGATTAGAGCGCTTGTCACACGGGGTCTAACGTTATTATCAGCGCCATCTCGTGTCATTGCGTCACGACCTATCGCCCGCTCATTATTTCCTTCACACTTTCGCCCGACCGCGGAACGGTCTATCTCACGAAAGTTGTATATACTCTAGAGTCCTTCCCCGTAGAATAACTCAGTCCCGAATGTCATTATCACAGAGTTGGGGCTCGTAACGCCCGTGTTGTCAATTCCGTCTAGGCCTGCGGAGGAGTCTCCCACGCGGTTCCCCGACGAATCAGTCATTGTACGTCGGCTCTCACCGAGCGAGAAAAAACTCCTCGACGACGGGCGACAAATTTTCGTCCCGAGTCGAGCGAGACTTCGCGCCCGTCGTCGATGCATGACAGCGGGCCTGCCTAGGTTAGCCATTGTGCGCCCCCGGCAATGGCACAATCACAGACCTCGGCGAACAGCGGCGGTACGTCGTCGCGCAACAGACATCCCCGCGAGCACGATGTCGGCGGCTCGTCGTCGATGGCATCGCCGCGCTACGGGGGCGGCGACAGTGAGTGGGAGACCAAAGAGGTAATTACAAAAAAACAAAAAAAAAAAACAATCGTAAAAAAATGTCTGCTCCAAAAAATATAGCAATTGTAAAAAAAAAAAAATGTTAACTGCCGCAGGCTCTGCGTCAGAGAGAGTTGGAGGAAGCGAGAGCTAGAGCGGCGCAGATGGAAAAAACGATGCGCTGGTGGTCCGATTGCACGGCGAATTGGCGAGAAAAATGGAGCAAAGTGCGAAACGAGCGTAACAAGGCCAGAGAGGAAGCCAAGATACTGCGCAACAAATTGGAAATCGCCGTCAAAGACGCCAACGGATTCAAGCACGAGAGTCAAGAATTGGAGATTCAGAACGACGCGTTGCGAAAGGAATTGCAGAAGGTACATCTCGTTTTGTTGAAACACGCGGGACAGTTCGATAGGCAAATCGTCACGATACTCGAGACGGATCCGGAGCTGCGCAGAGCGCTGGGGGTCGATGAAATCGCGGAGGTTTACAACAACGCCGAGCAAGGTCCGAGCTCGTTGACGAACAGTCAAAAAGATTCGGTCGCGAGGCGCAGTCCCGGCGAGGAAGTCGCCGCGATTCTGGAGCGACGAAACACACCGCCGAATCGCGATATCGAGGAATACATTCTTCAGGGCGCCGTTCCCAAACACGCGGTCGAACTCTACAAGGAGAGTCCGGTCGGAAGTTTGGATCGCGATCTCGCGAAAATTTTGGTGGACGGCGAGGTGTGCGCGACCGCGAATCCACCGGAATTATTCGTCGAGAGTCCGGTCGCGAGTCTCGATCGCGACATTGCGAAACTCATCGCCGAGAGCAACGAGATGCAGGAGAAAACGGAGAAGAGACAATCGAGCGTCGAGTACGGGAATGAGGAGTATCTGATGCAGAAAATGTCGATGCTCACTCTCAGACTCGAGGAGGCTACGAGAGCGATTTCCGCGGAACGAGAGTGAGTCTCTGAATTTTCTCAGTTTATCGATTTTTCATGTTATTTCGCGCCATTCAATGTGTTGGGGAAGCCTCGAATCGACGATTACATAGATTTTTCAATTATTTGGTCGCTCCCCAGGGAAGCCTTGGTTTTACGAGAAAAAAAAAGAAGTTTTGAAATTTTCAATTCGGCGGGTGCAAAATGTTTCAAAACATCAAAAAATTAAATTTTTCTGTTGGATGTTGGATCGCAATCAAAGATAATTTGCAGTTCTCAGTTTTGCACGAACCGAGGTAAACAATTCGTCTTTCAACAAAAATATCTCTAATTAATTAAAGAGAAAAATCTTCACTTCATCGTGGAATGGAGAAATTACGAGCGGAGACGGTGCAATTGCGCGAGCGTTGCGAGGAGCTGCAAAAAAGTAGAACCGAGGCGATGCGCGAACTAATGGAGCTGAGAGAACGTTTTCAAACGGAATTGAGAGCCGCGCAAGCGGATCTCATAGACGAGGCTTCGAATCGCGAGGGAATGGATCAACGTTTGTCGGAACTCAGAACCGAGGTAAATATTCGGCTAATATTGATCGCGTTAATACCGAAACGAATCTCAATTTTTTTTTCCACTATGCTATACACGTTTTTTAAAATCTTCAGCTCGAGAAGCTCCAGGCAGAAAATGCGGCCGAATGGGGTAAACGCGAACGTCTGGAGACCGACAAAATATCTCTCGAGCGTGAAAACAAGAAGCTTCGAAACGAGGTGCGAGAGTTGCAAGAAAGAATGGAGTCTCGAAGAGGCAGGCCGGTATCGACGGTCCACACGGACTCTCAACAGTTGCAGCAGGAGCTCGTCGACCGTAACAAGGTGCGCGAAATCGAGACAATCCAGCGTGCAAGATTTGCCGCCATCGTTCCCAATATTTGACACAATTTTGTTCCCGTTCCAGGAGTTACTGGACTTGAAACACTCGTACTCCAAGCTAAAGAAAATTCTGTCGGAAAAATCGACGGAATTGTCGCACGCTCTCCGTCGATCCGAGCAGTACGAGGCCGAGGTGAAGAGAGTGCGTTCGCGAGTTGACGAGTTGAAGAGAGAACTCGCCGGAGCTCAGGACGAGGTAGACGCAGCGACGAACAGCGTACGGAGGCTTCAACGCGCCAACGAGGATTTGATCGAGCAATTGGAATCCGCCAATGTACAGATCGAACATTTCAAAAACAGTTCGGACAATTGCGCCTCGGAAGTCGGCACGGAAACGACCGATGGCCGTGGACACGACGACGACGATAACGACGAATCCGTCGGAGGTGAGTTTTATCGACAATTTGTATTTTACTTCGTTAATTAAACAAAAATTGCATTATTATATTGTTATTTATTATCAATAATAATGCATATCTGATTTTTTTTAGATACATTTTCATTTTTGGTGCTCTCCGTAAGAATCGTATTCATTGTTTAGTTATATTTGTTTCTGATTCTGATTGATTTCAGATTATGAAGGTCAGAGAGTCTAGCACGAGTTAATCGCGAGCGAAGTAACGATCGTCACGTCGACGTTCGGGACGCGACTGAGAAGAGTACTTCGACCGCAGGCCTAGGGCCTCATTTTCCTCCCGAGACATACCCTCTCACAGACTAAACTCACGATTCAAGCGACAAAGGCCCAACAGAGAGAACAACCCGATCGAGTTTAACATGGGAAAATCCTGTAAATGTGTACAAATAGCGAATGTTCGTCGAGTGAGAATCCATCGACGATCTATCGAAGGTATCGTAGATTCTCATACATTACCATGACGCCGCATTTCACGATCTATTCCGAAAGCGCATTATTTTTAATTCGTGTTTCCATTTTTCTTTTTTTCTTCAAATCTTTTATCTTATTCACATTTGTATATACATATATTTTTTTATTTAATTTTTTCCTCAAACCCTAAGTTATTGCCTTAAGTTATTTTTGTATCACTGCATTTATTTAATTCAATTTCTGTTCGTCACAAGAACAGTCCGTATTGTTATTCTTCTTTTTTCTTTTGCGTTGATTATGTACATAGGAAAAAAAAAAAACGTATGTACATATGTTGTACATACCGTGCTGTGAATTATTCGCGTAAATCGTGAATAAGGCGTGTGTTCCCCGTATATCCATACACAAAGACTGACGCGACTTATGTTTAGTGTAGAATGGAATTCTGTCGTTGTTTAATATAAAAAAAACGCACTTCGTCGATGACGAGTATAAATTTAAGTAAAAAAAAAACTAATCATGTCGTACTCGTAAGTCATCCCGCAGAAAATGTTTACTTATTTATGTGAAAAAAAAAATCACGAGCTGTAAAGTAGTGCTAATTTCAACCTTGTCGCTTTTATCGATAAAAGAAAACAAACAAATTGTGAGATAAATTTTAACGAAGTCGCGGTTACATTCTTTTGGCGTTTCGACGAAACCGCCGGATTCGAGGACTGACGAGGAAATGTTTGTGACGAAGGAATAAAACAACCGAGAAAACAAATTTCGAACTTGAAGCAACGTGTTTATCCTCTTTTTTTTCTACAGACGAAGCCATGATACTGAATTCGTGGGTGATGCAACGATTTCGAGTGAAGCGTATTTTTTCGTTATAAACTTATACTATACATGTGTGTGTGTATATAAAAATGCATTTGTCTCGTTTGGATGGTGTGATCAACATTTTATAGGCGTTCCATCGGGATGAGTCGGCATTTTTGGTTTGCAGATTTTCGTTCGTCCGTTGGAACCGTGAACGATGTTGCACGAGAACGTGAAGTAGCCGCAAGTCGAACTCTTTGTGTAGTAACGATGCTCGTATTTTCTTCGTGAATCGTCGATCTTTCCAGCGACGCTTTTCGTCACCGTGTAATAATTATGCTTCGGAGGTGTACTCGGCATCGATCTGGTGTTTGCGCTCGTCACTTGAAATCAAGATGATTCATTTTATTAGCTCGTATTACTGAAGGCGAAAAAAATGTTTTTCAATATTGCTATGTTTCATAAGCGGCATTGGTTGATTAAACGAATATTTGATTTATTTTACAAAGTCTTACAAAAGGAACAAAATAAGCATACCTGGTTTCGTGTAACGACCTGCATAAAAATGCTGTACCGGGTTTCTGTGCGGATCGAAGGAAGAATGCGACGAACGATCGTGCCCATTTCTGAGCGATCTTGTTTTCGTAGCGGGTGAATTTGTTCCCTGTTGGCTGCCCTTGGACGACGGCGCAAGAACTACGGTCTGTGCTTGAGAATTTCCGGTACCTTGGGCTTTCGTATGATCACCAGACACCGCTGTGACTCTCCCCCGGAATCCAGGAGGTATTGTGTACCCGGGAAGCGAAGTACCGGGCTGCAATACATCGCCTTCTCTATTCTTGTTAGAATCCTGAGTAACCTTGATGTCGTATTGTTGTCCGGTATTTCCTAGATTGATCGATTGCATCTGTTGTCCGGAGCTATCGTCAAGTCCCGTTTGAATGGAAGCTTGAGGTGTCGTATCGTCGTATTCAGGATCTTCGTCGTACTCTCCGTCATCGTAATCGTCATTTCCCGGGGGATCATAAACTGGATCGTCGCGTCTAGGTTTTACTGTCGTAGGATCTGTCGCACGATCCGGTTTATGATCGTGTCTGGCGGGAACTTGTTTCGCAACGACAGTTTTTCTAGACGAGGAACTTGTCTGTAAGCCGTGAGGATTATTTTGCTTGGCAAGCTCATCGCCGGAAGCAGTTCGATCACCGTTAGAGTTCGATATCTGGGGAGGTTCGAAGGGTTTGAACGTTTTGAAAAGTTCGGTATTGGTATTGGTGAAATTGAAAGGTTTTCTTGAGGCAGCAGCGCCCGAGCCTGATCCCGCTTGGGCAGCGCCGTTGTAGGTTATTCCGTATTGGAACGAGCCTTGAAGCTGCGTCTGAGACTGTCCCCGAAAAGTTCCGCTCTGTGCGGACGCAGAGCCACTACCGCGATAGGGACTGGCAGAAGCATCAACCTTTTCGTTCGAACCGTCGTAGGGTTGAAAACCAATTTGGGCCTGACTCGATGTGCTGCCTTCACCGTTCGCTTGAGCATCGGCCATTCCGCCTTTGGCACTTGCTTGAACCTGTGAATTCGTCCCATGATTCCAACCGCCGCTCTGTGCCGAAGTTTGTGTTTCGCCGGTGTCGGAATTCAGTTGAACTTGCGTCTGACTTTTTCCCTGGCCTCCGTTTCCTTGAGCGTTGCTCGTTGCTCCTTCCTTGCCTCCACTGACTTGAGTTTGTGCTCCTTTGTTACCATCGCTCGTTCCGGCTTGAGCATTGAACGAGCCACCACCGCTATATGTACCGCTTACATGAGATTGTGCAGTACCTGTGCCATACGTTCCATCGGCTGTTGCACTGGCTTGCGTGCCAGCATCAGTCTGCTGAACGGAACTCGACGCGTGAGAATCGGCGTTGTCGCTTGCGTCCGTGCCTGGTTTCACGTATTCGGCGGGCACTCGTCTACTTCCATCGGCTCCGCCCCCCAGTTGTACACCACCTGGATATGTTACTGTTCCACCGCCTGGTTGCACACCACCTGGATATGTTACTGTTCCACCGCCTGGTTGCACACCACCTGGATATGTTGTTGTTCCACCGCCTGGATATGTTACTGTTCCACCGCCTGGTTGTACACCACCTGGATATGTTACTGTTCCACCGCCTGGTTGCACACCACCTGGATATGTTGTTGTTCCACCGCCTGGTTGTGCACCACCAGGGTATGTTATTGTTCCACCGCCTGGTTGTACACCACCTGGATATGTTACTGTTCCACCGCCTGGTTGCACACCACCTGGATATGTCACTGTTCCACCGCCTGGTTGCACACCACCTGGATATGTTACTGTTCCACCGCCTGGTTGCACACCACCTGGATATGTTACTGTTCCACCGCCTGGTTGCACACCACCTGGATATGTTGTTGTTCCACCGCCTGGTTGTGCACCACCTGGATATGTTACTGTTCCACCGCCTGGTTGTGCACCACCAGGATATGTTATTGTTCCACCGCCTGGTTGTACACCACCTGGATATGTTACTGTTCCACCGCCTGGTTGCACACCACCTGGATATGTTGTTGTTCCACCGCCTGGTTGTACACCACGTGGATATGTTATTGTTCCACCGCCTGGTTGTACACCACCGGGATATGTTATTGTTCCACCGCCTGGTTGTACACCACCGGGATATGCTATTGTTCCACCGTCTGGTTGTACACCTCCTGGGTATGTTGTCCCGCCGCCGGGATAAGAGGTTATTGTGCCTCCTCCCGGCTGTCCCCCACCTGGATATGTTATTGTTCCACCGCCTGGTTGTGCACCACCAGGATATGTTATTGTTCCACCGCCTGGTTGTACACCACCTGGATATGTTACTGTTCCACCGCCTGGTTGTACACCACCAGGATATGTTACTGTTCCACCGCCTGCATGTACACCACCTGGATATGTTACTGTTCTACCGCCTGGTTGTACACCACCAGGATATGTTACTGTTCCACCGCCTGGTTGTACACCACCTGGATATGTTACTGTTCCACCACCTGGTTGTACACCACCTGGATATGTTATTGTTCCACCGCCTGGTTGTACACCACCTGGATATGTTATTGTTCCACCGCCTGGTTGTACACCACCAGGATATGTTATTGTTCCACCGCCTGGTTGAACACCACCTGGATATGTTACTGTTCCACCGCCTGGTTGTGCACCGCCAGGATATGTTATTGTTCCACCGCCTGGTTGTACGCCACCTGGGTATGTTGTCCCGCCCCCGGGATAAGAGGTTATCGTGCCTCCTCCCGGTTGTCCCCCACCTGGATATGTTATTGTTCCACCGCCTGGTTGTGCACCGCCAGGATATGTTATTGTTCCACCGCCTGGTTGTACGCCACCTGGGTATGTTGTCCCGCCCCCGGGATAAGAGGTTATCGTGCCTCCTCCCGGTTGTCCCCCACCTGGATATGTTATTGTTCCACCGCCTCGTTGTACGCCACCTGGGTATGTTGTCCCGCCCCCGGGATAAGATGTTATTGTACCTCCTCCCGGTTGTCCCCCACCTGGATATGTTATTGTTCCACCGCCTGGTTGTGCACCACCTGGATATGTTATTGTTCCACCGCCTGGGTGTACACCACCGCCTGGTTGTACACCACCTGGATATGTTATTGTTCCACCGCCTGGTTGTACGCCACCTGG
This sequence comes from Ischnus inquisitorius, assembly GCA_963924025.1. Lineage (NCBI taxonomy): Eukaryota > Metazoa > Arthropoda > Insecta > Hymenoptera > Ichneumonidae > Ischnus > Ischnus inquisitorius. The sequence goes on along the minus strand of OZ001245.1, from coordinate 4,282,743 downwards.
GTATGTTGTCCCGCTCCCGGGATAAGATGTTATTGTTCCTCCTCCCGGTTGTACTCCACCTGGATATGTTGTTCCTCCTCCCGGTTGTCCACCACCTGGATATGTTGTTCCTCCTCCCGGTTGTCCACCACCTGGATATGTTGTTCCTCCTCCCGGTTGTCCCCCACCTGGATATGTTGTTCCTCCTACCGGTTGTCCACCACCTGGATATGTTATTGTTCCACCGTCTGGTTGTACGCCCGGTTGAACTCCACCGGGGTACAAAGCCGGGATACCAGGATGTTTCGTCAATCTTCCTGGCCCTCCTTGTTCACTGCCGTATGTATCATATCCTGGACACCCCTCGCAGCCTGAACCTCCAGCCGACATACTCTGCGCTTGGCCCATTCCATTGCTACCGCCTGGAGACAATACAAAACTATTAACTCGCGTTGTAATCATGATAATCAAATTCACTAATAATTTCGTACAATTCAATGGGTATGAGCGATAGTTAAAATGTCTATATCTTTATTTAAAGCGAAAGTTCGTGTCTGCAATGCAATGCTGAAACCAGGAAGGCCCGTTTCTGAGATATTTATATTACCAATCGTCAAAATCAGATCTATATACTTACTGACAACAGCTCGCGACGAATAATCCGTTGCTTCGGCCTCGGCTTTTCCCTCTTTCTGTCCCTCACTGCCGGTATTCAAATATTGTGACTGGGTCTGCCCGCGAAACCTTCCACGACGATAGGCAGGCGCCTGACGTTTCGTTCGTTCGACAAGAGCCGTATTCATCTTTGCACGATTTTCCAACATTATTTCGCGCTTCGCACGTTCATGCAGAGGCGTCAGAACAACATCCACGACACGCCTCTGCAACACGTCGTTCTCGTCTTCGGGAATTTGATTGTAAAAAGGATCAATCTCCTCCAAGGTCGGCTTACTTTCTTGGAGCAGAGTCATCGGCAATTCTTCACAGAAAGCCACTATTCGGCCGCCGGCCAATCTCCAAGCCTTTACAATTGAACGTTTGTTTTTTTATAATATGAAACCACTGATATAACAACGCTATATTCTACAATATCGGGAAATTGTCTTACCTCGACTTTCGTCAGACTCAATGTCGACGCATAGAGGATTCTCTGACGATTCATTAAAACATTTTTCCATATACCCTCGGCTCTTTCCATCCCGTCTCTCATGTTCTCCAAGTAGCAACCCCCCTGGCCCGGATCTTTGTACGCCACATATCGCTGCGGTTTTTAATACAATCTATCATTGCTCAATTTATTCAATCATACTTAACATTTAATCAATTAATCAATCTAATATTCAAATAGTTATTTAGGAATCATTGAATGATAATTTGAAAGTACTGAAAGAATAATTATATTTTCTTTTTTCCTAATTACCGTATCGTAGTCCGTGAAAGTCGATGGCTTTTCATGAACAGCTCGAAGTTCTTCTTCCGTTCTCACCGAAGAATCGATCCTCGTCTTCTCCTGTTTACGAGTACAAAAGAAATAATTCTAATCTGCTATAAAAAAAATGACATATCGATTGATTGTTCACTTTGGCACTTATTTCTTTAATTTGAAATGTTTATCTGTTTTTCAAGTTACATTTCTCATTTAATATTTCTTTTTCGAATTCGATTTCGATTGTTTTTCTTCAGCGATTTTGGGTTAACACTCAAAACTAGAATCGTGACAATTCTCACGCTTCCTAAAGGGCGGATAAGAGAACGGACGTACTCGCGAATGGGGAAATTATATAGGTCTTCCGAATCGTCGTGGTTTTATCGCGTGAACTCTGATCTTCAAATCTTTTCTCGAGCTATGACTTTGTCGCGCACGCGTCTACGAAGATTCAGCGAATAGTTTCAATCTCCCGCGACCCCCTGGGTCACCTTGCGTCACTTGTCTCGTCTTTTCATAGCGACTTTTTCAAAATATATCATTCAATTTTTTCGGTAAAACATTTGTTATTCATTTTTTCCAATTGTTATTTCGAAGCAAATGAGCTACGTTGATTTATCCGTTTAAACGAGTAAAAGTTCAATGAACATTATTACCGAATTAGATTATCATTCTATTTGCTATTAAACATTATAAATTAAAAAAAAAAAGAGAATAATTATTTTAAAGATTGTTTATAACTATAAAACAAAAACTCTTTTTAACCATAATTTTTCGAAGTTATAATTATAACTTTGAAGCAAATAATTTCGATTGCATTAATGCGTTAAAACGAGTTAGAATTGTGATTGAAAAAAAGAAGAACTTACGTGATATCTCCCGAGCGCGGCGCCCGAGAGGAAGAGTAACGCGAGTGGTAGCCAGCACATGGCCACGCGCGCTCGAGGATCTCTTCCTCGTCAGAGATTTCGTTACTTCGATTTATATTCTCCCCGCGATAACTTTGAACGTTCGATCGATCGCCTCCACGAAAACGATCCACGCTCTTGGTCAGCGAGAAAACGCGAGCGCCGATTTCCGCGGTTCCGCGAAGTCTAAGCTCACTCCGAGGAACTGCGTGCCGATACTACAGCACGGATCTTTATACACCCGTTTACGTGTCAGTATGTGTCGTGCGTGTTCTCTCTAATCTTCGCTCTCTCGCCATGATCGCCGCTTCATCCCGCGCATCTCATTACCGAACGGGGGCTTCGATATAACGTCATCCTAATAAACGCTTCGATCGCGTTTGTAACCCAAATCCGCGCACATTGCATTCAGGGTTGTTTCCATATCGATAACGGGTTTTGCCGGTCGACTAAACTTTTTTCATATTCATGACAATTTCATTTTGAAAAAAAAAATTATAGAAAAAAATGAAATATTTTCATTTATATTCATAAATATATGTTTATATTTTTTTATATAAAATAGACAATATTTTTTGAATTTTTCGTTCCGCGAACGGAAACTTATCTTTTGTTGAAGATTGCGTAGAAAAATCTTCGACCATTAGGATCTTTTTTCGCAGATCCGGGTCATGCAATTCGAAGTGATAGGAACAAGAAAGTTAGATTGTAAACACAGACTTGATCGCGAGTAAGTTTAGGCTTCTTAATCGGAATAAGTTGACATATATATTAAAATGACAATTTAATATAAGAAATAGTATTTTTATCGAACATCATTCGTATCTCGATTAATATCATGATTAAAATATTTTTAAGCTTAGTAATTTGGTGCCCCACAAGTTGGTGACCCGCAATACCCGCATGATTGCCGATGGTTTCGAGCGCTCAATCGCTTTGCGATAAGTCTTTCGCGCCTCCACCACCATCGGGCATCGGCATCGATTCGATCCGTTCACCGGCCTCTGCCCCTCACGCGCTCTAATTATTTATTCCGATCGATTAGCCAAAGACAGCGTCTCGCTGTGTTTTGTAGCGCGAGGCGAGAACTTGCACAACTCGTGCTTCTCGTTCGAAACGATTCGGTTTTTCTGTCGATAATAAAAAAAAAAAAATCTGTCCGCGGGTAACGCCTCCGATGATTTGATCGTAAAACTTCACTTCTCGCGCTATAGGATTTTCTGTTTCTTCGACATCAAAATAAAAAAAATTTATTAAGATAGTCCTTTTGTTATGTCTGACGCCGTCTAAGTTTGAATGAGGAAAAAGCAAGAATTACAAACACTTCCCGAGCGGGTAAAAATTGAAAAAAAAAATCAACGATATAGAAGGCGCTGAAAAGATTGTTTGCGCATAATAATAATTCCAAAATGTTATTGACGAATTACTGAAAGAAAAAATCATGCGACGAGTTACCCGGCGACCTACTTTTTTCCCCATGTAAATGATTTGTAATTTTTTTTTTAATTCGTATGAATTTTTTCGGAATTTTATCTAATGTTTGAAAACTCCACTTTTTTATGTTACAATTTGTTTAAAATCGCGATTTTCGAACATTACATAAAATCCTGAAAAAATTCATACATTTTCGGAATAATTGACAAATCATTTTGATAACAAAAAAATTATGTAATTTGTTTGATAAAATCATTAGAAATCAAATCTTCGCGAAGAAAGAATTATCACGCAGGATACAAATGCAGGGAACATACAACACTGTTTTAGTTTCTCCTTTTCTTCATAAATTCATATGCAATATATTTGTGATTTCATTTTTCAATTGACAAGATCTTCACGTTGCGTAGAAAAGAAAATTGGCACAATCGTAATGATAATAATAATAAGGCACTCCAGTGATGTATAAGTGGTACTTTGAGTACGGCGATTAATAATAGTGCGTAATCTAATTATCAAATAGGCGACGGTGAATCTAAAAAAGAAAATCTAATCTATCAACGTATTAACGACTATTTACAATCGTAGAGCTAAGATACGATAAAAACTTGGGAATGATCTATTTACAATAGTAATCGAGTAAGTATAACGTGTTCCGTGAATCGAGGTTCGATACATCGGCAAATGAGTTAAGTATCGTTGACTAGGGATACGGCACGCGGACACACGGGCACGCTATCGAGCCTATGAATGATTCTCGCGAATGCTCCAATAGCGGAAAATAAATCTATCAATTCCGAGGGACAAGGGGTAAATAGAGTCGCGACGAATAATTCTCATTATCATAAAACTAATTAATCGATTAATTAATTATCGTCGTTTCGCGCTCCGGCCGTCGAACCTTCGGGCGGTACGATCGAACTCTTCGTTCGCGACGGCAGAGCTCCGCCGTTTCACGATCGAAGAGCCCAAAGACGATCGAAGTGCTGTTTACAATGAAATTTTCAATCAACGCGCCCCATCGTCGATCACCGAGAGAGCTCCCGTTCGCGAAACGCGAAACGATTCCGACTAGTTTACACTCTTCACCGCTGCGAGACACAGCTCTTTCGCGGTTATACGAATAAATGAACCAAAGAGTAAAAGAAAATTACAAGAACGAAAAAGTATGAGACAAAAGAGAAACAATAAGAATCGTCATAGAGGACAGTATAGCTGCCTGGAAGAGCTCGCGGGATACGATCAAAAATAATTATCTCTAGAGAAAAAATGAAAAGAAGTGTCCAAATTCATCGTAAGATAAGTACACGCCGCTTTCGTTTAACGAATTTTCTAATGTTACTGACGTATTCTGATAACGATTCGTCACTATCATTATAAGGCACGATAATCGAACTTTTTGTTTGTTTTTTTTTTTTTTTTTTTTTCGTTTTTGTTCATTTGGATAAGACTTAGACGACTTTTGTAAAATTACGACTATCCGCTATAATGGTCCCTATAAGGAAGATGCTTTAGTTCAAGGTGCGCAGGTAACGATATATAGCACCCTTAAATTTCTTCGCAGCGATACGCGCTCCCGAGTCTCTCACACGCTGCGCACCTATATGGAATATACAATTAATCGCTGATTACTCTCACGCTTTTCTATTAACAATTTTTCGTTTTTTTTTTTTTTCTGTTTTCTTGTATCGTAAATTATCCGAGCGAAAGATCGCACGAAATTTCGTTGGCGAAATTCAATACTCCCGAGTAATTATGCACCTAAAAAAATTATGTATCGGGTAAATTTATCGTTAGTCGAAACGACTAATGTTTACAAAAGAAAAATCAGATGCGTTTTTTTGTTGTGATTTAAAAAAAAAATTCTGTGTATGTCAGTTAATACTTATTTGAAACAGCAATTTTTTCAGAAATTTTTTTTCGTACTGTGATTATTATTGACTATTTTACCATTATTCGTCGACCGATTCGATTCGCCCGACTCACTTTTTTTCAGTGTGGCTCGTGAATTTTGAAAAGTTGTGAACATTTTCGTACGCGTCGATGTAAAAAAGAATTATTTTCGGCCTTTCTCAGGCGATAGCGAGATTCAAGCTTATTCCCGGCGGTCTGGAGAAGGCCGATGTTCTCGTTGGATCGGCAAAGTCGAAATTCGACGTTTTCTTTCCGTTCAACGTGGACGCGCCGAGACGCGCGAGATGTTCCGGATTCGGCGAAATAACCGAAGTTCTTATGACCATGCGGGAGAGAAATTCCGTGGCTTTGTTGCCCGTCTCTTTGGGCTTTTCCTCGCCGGGGGATGAATTTTTTTCGCGACACTGTCGTTTCGGCGCCGGCGATTGGCTCGCCTCGGGAACGACGATCTGATTCTTCGTGTGTCGTATTATCGTGGAAAACGCGGTCGGCGAAGAGCTTCCCGAGTCTCGCGATGCTCCCGGCCGTTGAACGATGACGCTCGTCGGGGAAGCGGTCACAGGTGGTGTTTGTAGTTGTCTTCCGGGCGAGGAATTCGTCGAGGACGGACTCGGTAAGGCGCCACACGAATCGTTGCTTCCCTCGCGCTTGTCCGGTACAGATCGATGATGCGCCCTCATGCAGGACGACTCCTCGTGCTTGTAGAGATAGGATTTTAGGGCAAAAGCTTTGCCGCAACGGCCGCAAACGTGGGGCTTCGTGTTCGAGTGCGTCTGCACGTGGGCGCGGAGATTCGACTTGTCCGCGAAGGCCTTGTTGCAGATTGTGCATTTGAATGGTTTTTCACCTGCAAACCAAACGATATTTCCAATTTATTTTTCAAACTTGGCTACTATGAATAATAATTTGCTTTGAGAATCAGAAATTGACTTCTAAACATTGTCATTTATTCCTAGATTAGAAAACAATTGTTCCCCGAATTAATAAAAAGTGAAAATTAATTGATAATTAATGAATGCTTGCGAAAACGAATTTCTGATTCATTTCAATTTCAATCACAAGAATAAAATTAGAATATGAAGATCGTAAGAGACATTTTTCCTACGACGATATTTAATACGAAAATTGCTAGCCAATTTTGGGCTCCAAAAGAAAAAAATTAGAATACTAACCGGTGTGAGTTCTGATGTGTCCCTGAAGAAGCCACGGTCTCGAGAAGCATTTGCCGCAATAGTGGCACTTGCATCCCTGATTGTGGGTTCTCACGTGCATGCTGAAAGCCGGCATGCTGACGTAGATTTTGTCGCAGTGTGGACATCGTCTCGCTTTCTTGTCGCCCAAGCTTCGATGGGTCTGCCGATGCCGCGCGAGATTCGACGAGGTGGAATATTTTTTTCCACAATCTGGACACTCGTGATCCTCGCTGTCGTCGGATTTCGAGCCCTCCGACGACGATATCGAGTGGCTCGAGGCGCCGTTTATGGCCAACGTCGATTCGTCGCGCTTCGACGATTCGTCGTGCCTCCCGTCCGCGAGAAACGCACTCGCCGCACCGACGGAGAGCCTGGAATTTTCGTCCTCGAGATTCGAGCGTATCGGCGACGAATCCCGCGATGCGCGAACTTTTCGGAGATCCGACGAATTTTCGGAATTTCTCACTTCGAGATTCTCCCGCTCGCTCTCGATCCTCTCGAAGAACAGTCTCGTGCGTTCGCGCAAACTCAGCTCGACGTCGTCGCGGCTCGAGACGATCGGCGAGCTCGCCGAGCGCGCGCTCGTTCGCGACGAATTGTCGCGCGCGTGCGAGTAGCTCTCGATACTCTCGTGACGATGATGCGACCAGCGCGGCGACGCCGGACGCTGATAGGACAATACTTTGCTCGGATGTATCAGCGTACCGGCCGCGGCCGCCAGGCTCACTTCGGCCAATTTTGTCAAATTGTAGAGCTCCTCCGGACACTCGGAGGATGTTTCGCTGCCGCAGTCGCTAACGCCGTCGGAGGTCGGCTGACCACCGCCGTATTCCGCTATCCTCACGCCACGCTCGGGACTGTAATCTGAAAAAAAACCGAAAAAAAAAAATTACTAATGCCGCATAGTTAAGTGTGAGCACGTTACAATCAAAGGTCAAAGTACCGATTACACGATCCATTTTACGATAGATTATTTAATGAAAGTTATTATAAAAATTCTAGTCATTACTTCGAACGCTCTCTGTCGAGAGAAAATTAATGGAATAAATAATCAATATTTTAGGGTAAAACCGATTTAGGATATAGCGTTGTATTTAATACCATCATATAATAATAATAATAATAATAATACTAATAATAATAATAATATAATTCCGTCCATGAAAAACGGTTCTATTTGAAACAATCAACATGATTCGTTAGCATTTTTGAAAGGTGAAAAGTGTTCTCATATTTATTTGTAATACTCCAATTTTGCGATATATTATCGTTTTACAATTTTTCCACGTTCAAATATCAATGCCGATATACAATTATATTATTATTAATGTTATATTATATATTATGTCTTTGATTCGCGAGGAAAATTAAAATCCGCAAGTCTTGAAAAATGCGGATCGCAATGTTTGCGGAATAGCAAATGGGTCGTGAACACGGATAAACAATGTTAAAAGCTGGCGAACGAGGGTCAACGGGAAAAAAAAATAGCCTCGAGTTTCGCCGAACTTGTGAAACACGCGAACGGAGCGAAAAAAAAAAAATTAAAATAATAAAGAACACGATTTCCGCGTGAAACGAGCCGACAACATATTATTTTTTCTCGCGATTGAAGCGTCCGTAACTCTTCGTGCATCGAGAATCCTCGAGTATGCCTCCGCGAAGCCGGCTGCTCCCCGTTTTCGGGAAGAACGGAAATAGCCCGCGCGTGCCGACGACGCGGACGACGATCGCGGGGGGGGGAGTCCGAAGAAAGGGTTGTCGACGGCGGTATGCCGTCTTCGACGTTCCCGTTAATTCGCGACGCGCCTATATTATCCCCTTATCCGCAATTTACCACTTCCATCCTCGGTTCTCGTCTCGATAAACACCCACTTCCGGTTTTCCGGAAGAAAAATAATGTTCGCAAAACGAACGGAAGAAACAATAACAATTTCTTTTCATAATTCGAAGAACTCACCTCGTCCGGGTGTCTCGAACTCCTCGGTACCATTGTACCTCCGATGAGTTATGAGAAAAGCCCTCGGCATTGTCTTCTTCCTGACTTCCGATTTATCTTCTTCTCGTCCCTCTCCCTTGTTCACTTTCGCTACTCCACGGAACTCATACCACACTCAATATTCTTCTCACTCCGTATCGTCGTTCCTTTCGTCGTACACCTTTTTTTTTTTTAAACAATCACAAATTCACTCGATATACAGTTTAAAAAAAATTGTAATTATTATCAACAATTCGAACGATTGTGGATTTAAAAAAGTTAAAGTCTCAAATTTAGTTTAAAAACTGCGAAGTTCCGACTGCGATGAAGATTAAAAAACGGCGAGCAGTTGGAGTTAAAGAGATTTCGTGGACAGAGACCGGAGAGAGGGTGTTATCGCCTCGTGAGTTTCGGGCGTAGTAGTTGGACCGTCTGAGATTCGGGGCTACATATAGGAGAAGAGTCCCCCAGCCTCCCTCGTCCTCCGCGGACTCGTAACGCTCTCGTAGTAGTCGTTCGTCGTTTTTCTCCCACCCCTTTGCCCCGTGAGCTTCGTCACATCAGCTGCCGGGCCAAGCAGCAGCAGCAGCAGCACGATTTACAGACGACGAGGATGCCGAAGGCACCACGCGCGCGCCCCACGGACGAGAGCATGTGCCACCGGAGTTTCTTCCTTTTCTTCCCCTTCTTCTTCTTCTTCTTCTTCTTGTACATCTACCTCGTTCTGCCCCTGCGGCTGTTGTACACCCGCGCTTTTCTCCGAGCTCATGTGCGTGCATGTGTGCGAGCAACGAAACGATTTGCCGTATATCCGTCTGGATCGCTGCCCCCGCGAAGACGACGATGGATCTCGCGAGGGGGTGGCTGCCACGAGGACAAAGCCTTGCCGCGAGATCGATGCGTTTTTTTTAGCGACGAAAATGCCGTAGGTCGGGAATCTTTTCTCGAGCCGAAACTGTAGCAGGTATTGCAAATAAAAATACCAGAATTATAGCGACAGTAGACGAGACCGGGGCCAACTGAAACACAGTAAAAAAAAGAAGCGAACCATCTTCCATACGTTTGATTTCCAAATTTGTATCACATTGAGAAAACGCGCTTCAACGAAATGTTACCAAGAATTCTTGTCGCCAATTTGACGATCGGGGATGAGGCGATTGATCGATCAAATCTGTCGAGACACCTGCATCGATTATTTCGAATGAATTTAGAGAGCATTGGAAGAAAAACTGGCTGAAGCTATCGTAGAAATGCAGCGGGTCTCTATTTTTATTCCGGGCTGCAATTTATTGTGTATCGTCTCCCCGCGACGCCTTTTGCTTTATGGATATAGCGCGTGTGTATAAGTACGCACGCATACGGGCCGTCGGTTTTTATGGACTTCTTCCGTGCTCCAGTCTTCGCGTTTCTCGCGTTGGACGTTGGCGACGAAGGAGAGAAGAAAGAGACGAGAAGTCCCTGCGGATTGCTGGCACGCGCCAAAGTCTCGTTAAGATGCGAATGAACGAGAAAAAAGAGCAGCTCCGCTCACTCGTTTCGGTCAGAGTTTCGTTTTAGATTTCTTTTTTCTTCTCTTCTTTCCGCCACTCCGAAAGTTGTTTTCCTTTGTACGTCGAGGGACATTTTAAAAGAGTTATGGCCATTGCCAAAAAGAGGAAAATAAAATCCCGAGCACAAACGAAAATTGAAAAAAAAAAAACCCTAATCGGCGATTTTTCCTCTTTTCGGAGTAAAAAATCCTCGTTATAGCTCGGACTATTTTCAAGAAGTTTTCGGACCAAAGTTTCGTTTGGATAATTCTTTCTCGAAATGATTTGCTTATGCTAATGCACAGCGAAACTTCCGCTGACGAATTTATAGAGAACTTCTCACCCCTCCTCTCCGGCGAGCTTTTTGCTGAAAAGCAAGCGTCCGGATAAAGTGGGAGGGACAGGTCGCCGTCGGTCAGCAATGTTGAGGAACGTCGAGTCTTCTCGGTATTGGTGCGAGCGTGGTTGAAGACCCGCGACTACCGAGTACCTCTATCTTCTCCTCTGTCCACAAAGACGAAGACGATCCACGGGGCGGTGGCGGTGGTGCGTGCTTTTTGGTCGGCGATTGAATGAATGCCACGCGAGTTAGTCAGCGTTCTGCGGTGCTAAATTCGTCGGACCGTTGGCAAGACGCCAGAAGAACCACCCAGCGCACCAACCTGCTTCGTATTCTTCTTCTTCTTCTTCATCGTCCACGGCTAAGCAACGAGAGCAATTCTCGCCCCGCTGCCACAACGAGAGTAACGCGAATCTTCTCGCTGATCGAAACACACCAGCGAAATAATCCTCCCTCTCGTCTCGCACCTTGTGTCGAAGAATTGTCGACATAACTCGCTTTACTTTATTCATCGCGCCATCTCTCATCTTTCACGCTTTCTGAAATAGTCAAATATCGTTTTTGTTTTATCCACGTTCGCAATAAAATTCGTTTCTGAATACAATGTGATTATCAAAAAGAATTACTCTTAACAAACTTTAGCAAAAATAATGAGAAATAGAAAAATATATTGCTGTGAAAAACAATTCAGAAAATCATTGATGCAGAATTGAAAAATTAAATGATTCTTGTATCATCGATGTTTTCAATTTCTCTTTGGCGATTCAATCGTCCGAGACGCGTAAGGCCTATTGTTTAGTATTATGTAATAACATTCGTCCTGCATCTTCCCGGGATCGAGAGCTCTCGTCGCGCGTAACAATATCTTGAAGGGACCGTTCGTCGAATAATTGACAAATTTCGCTCGATCCATCAGAATATTCAACGGCAGACGAGACCCATTTTGCGCGTTAATTCATTGAAGAGGAATATTATTCAATCTCGTTTGGCACGGTCTCATCGGCGTGTAATAAAAGATCTCGAACAATCGAGTTGTGTTTCGAGCGAGCGCGGGCTGGTAACATAACGGAGAACCGCGTCGGGCGGATCGTCGAAGGAACAGGTGTCTCGCGAATCTTCGCGCGCGCTATCGACGTCGCGGGTTTCGTTCCGAAAATAAAACCGACAAACGTCGTGGTCGTCGTCGTCGTCGAGCTTATAACGTTTCTCGTTCCCTTCTCTCCTGCACATATATCCACCTCGTTGAGTTTTTCCTGACGCAAGTCGAACGTTCGCCAGCGCGGCTAACGCGATAGTACCTCTCGATGTTTCGACTCTCGTCACGACACATCTCGTATCCTCGCCCCCGCATCTCTCAAACTCCGTCGTGGCGCTCTTCCTCTCCCTGCGCGCATACAGCTCGCACCGAACGCCGCGATAATTCTTCATCCTCTCGCGTGTACGGGCGGAGCTTTTCCGTACTTTTGTACTCTTTATTCGAGATTTAAATATATCTCGGAGTCGAAGGTCATTCGACTCCGTCAAAAAAGCACTCAAGAGGAGCGAGCGCGCGCGCCCGCTCCGAAACGACGCGCTTCCTCTCTTCGGCCCACGGACGTCAGTCCGAAGTGTATAATGCATCACGTGTCGTCTTCGTTGATTAACTCGTCGTGCATCTTCAGTGAATCGTAGAACAGTCTTGCATCCGAGGAGAAACTGTGAGAGACAAAAAGTAATGAACATTTTTTAGAAATTCCAAAAAAATAGAAGATAACAAAATTGTGTGTGCTTTTTTTTCAGTAAAAGCGCATGTATTCTGAATGTTGCGAAATAATTTATTGGAATATCGAAAAAAAGGCAGCCATCGCTGCCCGAAGATTGACTTTATTATCCCGGTATACTCAAGTTAATGACAATGACGATTAGTCCATTATTCTTCACTTTTGGAATAGTGACGATTCAAGATTCGGAGCAGTATATGTAATTTTTCGTGAAAATCAATTTTTTTCAAGTGAAAAAACGATTATTTCATCAAGTCCGATAACTTGAAGAAAAAAAATCGACGTTTCGCGTCAGTTTTCGAAGCGCTAAGCTAATTCGAATCGCCAAACGTAAAAATTAGAATTAAAAATAGCGCAATACTTTTTCATAGAGGACATTTATCTATTTCATTTCCTGAGTTGGGCTTAGCGACTTATTTTAGGAAAGTGATGAAAAAATTTCGAAATTTTTAGTGCAGATGAACTCCGGAAATTGCCGTAGAATCTGCGGAAGAGGCTCAGCGTGAATAGAATTTCTTTGACCTCTTCAGTCATTCCTTAACGAGCCTCTTGTTTTTTCTGTTAAATTGTTTCGTGCCTTTCGTTCCCCTCTCGATTCTGCGTCCATACGTGTCTCCTTAGGCAGTAGCTGCGAGAGTATTTTTTTTTCTTCTCACGAAACATCGAAAATATTTCCCTTCGAGTCCATTATTGTCCTGTTCGGTAGGATAATCTCGGTCGCGTGCTCGGCACCCTCCGCTCTCGGAAGAACTTCGAGAGCTTTGGCTCGACGAAATTATCCGGAAACGCCTCGCTCTCCTCCGGTGAATTAGGGGATTTCCTTGTATCTTTTTTCGAAAAAATAAAAGAAAAAATCCCATCGTTTCTCGATGGGCGTGGTGAAAATTTTTCGTCGTTTCGGCATCGGCGCTCCGAAAAGCTCGAAGCGAGAAGAAATCTCGATGACGATCTCTCGCGTACATTTCTCTTCGGTTTCGCTCCGATATCGCCGATATAGCTCCGTCCGTAGCGCCCCTCGGCATGGGGTTGTCGAGCGAGAGAGAGCAGCTATTTTCAGTTCACCCGCGTTGCAGCAACAGCCTGATGCTGCTTGGCTAACTGCTGCCGGTGCAGCTGTCGCGTGTTCTACGGGTAAACCACCTCCCGTGTACTCCACGGTCATCCCGCGATGTTTAGCCGCAACGGCACCCAGAAATTCGTGGATGGAAGCTCAGTGGGCTCCGCGACCGCGGGACGACGACCTCCCGGCTTGGGCGTCAACGAGAGTCTCGACTCTCTGGCGCTCGAGTAAACCTTGAACCTTGGCTTCGGGGAGGCTACCTCAATAAATTCCAAAAATATTGCCACTTTTCCTTCTAGCTTTTGAAATAAATAAAAAATGCTATATTATTATTATCCATTTATAAAAAAAAAAAAAAGTAATTATCAAATATTGAAATTATTAATATTATTAACAATCACAATGCGTCATTTTAATAAGAATTTTTTTAATAAATAGTTATTTTCGCTAACATAAAAATATTAATATCTCAATTAAAAAATCATTTTTCTTTAATTATTCTTTCCACAATTGGAATAACGAATTTCAGTTGTTGTGTTGAAATCATTTTGTTGGGTCGACGATGACGAGAATTCAGCGTGAGGATGTAGTTAGTAGCAAATGTTTAATAAAAAAAAATTTAGCGCGCGCCCGGCTTCGGCGAATCCTGGACAGATGACGAGTCTCGAAACGCGCGTAATGAACAATTCGCGCTTGGCTTCCATCAGGCGAAGGGTGACGAGTCGTCATCCACTACCTCGACGCTGGAACATCGGCAACAGTGGCGGATAATGGCCGGTGTACGACACCGAGACTCAGCCTTCGGAAAACGAACAAGTTGGCCGTGTGCCACTGGTGGATTCTCGAACTCCTCTGTTTCATTGCACGTCCGCATGCATCCCGAGAAACTATGTATCCACTCGAGTTATATTTCGCACTGGAATCTCGACGATTTTTGTGAAAAAATAAAACGCTCGAAGCTGGCAGAAAAAAAAAATATGAAAATTTATAACAAAACGATGATAAAAAAGCATGATAATTCGATGATCAAATTCAGAAAATTGTAATTCGATCATCAATTAAAAAAATTGGATTCGAGTCCTTCGACTCCGAAACGAGGGGACTGACTTTCATCGTGAAGTTAAAAAAAATCGACCGGAACGACCCTTAATTTAGTTTTGAGTGCAAAAGGTTAACGGATAGGGTATAGAGAGTTCCCTCGGAGAGTCGAGAAAACGCATACGCTGTTGGCTCGTGTTTATGGTTCTGTCTGGCAATGGGGAATCGCGGGGTGGGGTTACGAGGCAAGAAAAAAAAGGAAAAGAGGAGCGAAGAAACGACAGTTCCTTCCGGAACAACGGCCAGCCGCCTCTCTGGCATCTCCCCTTTGAGCCACAAGGCCTTTCTCGGATCTCTCTGGAGTTCCAAGTGTAACAGCTCAACAGCAGGCATATCCACTTGCGATTACAGACTCCGGGAGTAACCAATCTCCGACTAAACTCGGGCCCATTGACTCATTCGCGTCCCTTTAAAAATTCTTCATACTCTAATACATTTCTTATTCACTGTCGCATAATTTCAGAAAACATTAATTATAACGGTATCATAATAATAGCTTCTTTTCATATAACGAAAATCGCATATTGTTATTGTGATTATGAACAACAAGAATAAAAAAAAAACATGTATGAAAGAATCGATATTTACGAAAAAAAAGTTTTTTTAATAATCATTTAATTTCTTCCTTTTAGTGGACAAAAATTTTCTTGTCCCATATTCATAACTTTTCTCTAAGATTCCTCGAATTCCAGATTCAATGGTGAATGGTAAAGAAACCGTAAAAAGTCTTCACAAACATATTCACTCCCACAATAATGAAAAAAATGTTATTAATTCTTGCAAATTGCATATCCGAAAATTTTTATCATGCATGAAAGGTTCAATAAAAAAAATCCCTTTATCCCTCAATCCCAAAAGTATTTTTTAAAGCTTTCGCGACGATTCCCCGCAGGCCCGGCGAGTCTGTCTTTGCAGAGTGCGGAGTAGTGAATATACGGTCGAGCTGACGAGAATGAAAGGTGAGATCGTGGCGAGGGTGGTGCCACTCGTCAGGGGAGATTCGCAGGTGGTGAATTGGTGGCCGCACTGTTCCCTGCGCCCCATTGCCAAGGGGTTACAAAAAGAGTGCGACGCACTGCGCGATCAGCTGGCAGTACAGCCTGTGCAGGCTGCGGGCATCTGAGAAAAAGAGGAAGAAGAAAAAAATGAGAGAGAGGGCAAAGAAGAGATAATAAAAACGTGGAAGGGAGAAGAGACTCTCGAGTCTCACATCCTGTGGCAGCCACCGTGGACCGGTGGTGTTCTTCTTCGGGCTCCTCTCGCACTGGTGGTTGCTGCTGCTGGTGGTACAGTGGCGATGATGCGGTACGCGCGCGTCCTCCCCCTCGACCGTCGGCTTCTTCCATTGAGTTAAATCCCGACGAGAGAAGAAGAAAGAGCAAAGACCAAACGTGAAACGGAAGCCGAAGGGGGTGAGGCCGTCGAGTCGCAGGGGAGCGAATAGGAGAAGAACATATACATCCATATATGTATACACACATACATCCTATAGAAAGAAATACGAATGAGGGTTGCAGACACCGAGTCACGAGGGACCGGTATCGTGCTGCAGACACGCAAAGGCAGGAGCGAAGAAGAAGACGAAGAAGAAGGAGAAGGGAAGAGAGAGCGAAACGGCACGCGACCGACACGCGCCCTCGTTCCCCGTCTCCCTTCCTCTTTTCACGCGGGCATCTTTCCGCCACTTCTATCCTACAGAGACCCGACTCATTCAGAGCTTGGTGAACGAACTCCCGAAGCTATACACCCACGATACGATCAACAGACACACGAGCACAGAAAATAGTTATTTTCCGTAGTGCTGTGTGCATGAGAAAACGTTCGCGACGGCACGTACCTTTGAGACCTCGCGAGAGAAAGGCAAGAGTGGAGGGAAGAAAGGACAGGGAAATCTTTTTAAACGCCCGAGCGGCGAGTCACGGATTCACGGGTCGCATTATGCATAATTACATTATTATCATTCATGTTACAAGAGTGGCTGTGCATGCTCTTCTGAAGATAGGCCGATTGAGGGCTTGGGAAGCGTGCTGTAATTTTTTTTTTATCAAGACGAGGAGAAAGGCTTTAGGGATCCAGACCTCGGAAGCCGGCGGAGAGAGTGCGGCTCTCGAGCGGAATCTTCCGGCCGCGGGGACGAGAGTCTCTTGGATTATCTTTGTGAGAATTTTTCCCTTGGGGAATTGAAGATACGAGGGAATTTATCATTTTTTCGGACGATTTTTTAATGACTTTGCTGGAGTAATCGAAAATTTGTAGAAAATCAGCTCATACAAAGTTTCGCGCTTTAATTAAAATAAAACGGGGTTATATCATCGATTATTCGGATAAATGTTAAAGCGTAATTGGAAAACCTGAATGTCAACTCGTTTTTTTTTTGCATACTTTGGTCGAATCTATGGGAATATTTAATAAATTCCTAGTTGGTTTCTCGGCTGATCACAGAAAGTCACAGGACACTCGAATGAAAATTGTACTTCCGGTGTGACCGATTTTAGAACGGAATACACGCTCGCGTGAATGGGGCGAATGCGGTATGGATTCTCCGTTTTCGTCAGTTTCTCCGGGAGAAAATTTGTCCATGGCAAGCGGCCGAAGTTCGGCAATGGGTTTCAAATTATTACGAATCGGGCGGTTCGTCGATCAAGGTTGACCAATCGTTTGTACACCTTCTGCCACGATCTAGAATGCCGCGTCAGAGGTCTGATTTACGATTCCGATAGGCGGTCAGGCGTCGGATTAAAGCGTCAGTGGTAGTGCGTAGGATAGATAAGGTCAGAGAAGAGGAAGAAGAGGAAGAAGAAGAAGATAGATTGGTACGATAGTGCTTCGGTGTGTTGTTAAGTACGTTCGATGAGTAACGAAGGAAATCGGGCTGAGGGCTAAGTTTAGCGCTTCGAATTTCGCACGGTAAATATCTACGCGCGATATATTCGCACGATGAAGTTGACCGAGAGCCGGACAAGTTCTATGCGAGATGATCATCAGCTTCACGACACTGGCCAGCGATCCTATGGCCTACGAGCTCTCTCCGTCGACCAGCGAACTGTCCATCATTCTCGGCGACTCTCATAATCGCGAAGCAATTGGCACAGGTTGCTCAAACTCTCGCGTTCGTCATTTCTCAACTGGGATCCTGTTGCCATCGATCGAAGACGATATCGGTTCGTTGAGATCTTCGGAATGACGTTCACCTACGAATAAGAAACGTAGAAATAGTTGACATTAACAGAGAAGATGCCGGTGGAAAAAGAATTTTGTATTGCTCAAGAATTGATGTAAAAAGATTTTTAAATAATTATTTATGATTATTTATGTACGAAACTGAAGAATTGTTTTGGAAATAGTTTTGTTTCCAATTTATAAAACGGTACAATCAAAGTTTTCTCGTTGCACCGAGGCAGCGAGGGTGAACGATGGTTGCGCGACGAATTCGTATTCTTCGTTTCGAACTATAAGCTCACAAATAGATTAGACCACGAGCAACCTGTGCCCCTACGTAGAAATAGCTCCGCGGGCCAAAGGCAAAAATTCTCCGCTATGACATTCGACGATCTCGTTACGTCAACCCCGCGATATTGGCAGGGCGTGAATCTTCCGAATCGCCTTACCAGCTTTACCTTCGGACGTCCCCAATCGTTAACCCGCATACCGAATCAATCTGCCACACCGTGACAAACCGGTGTCACAATATTTACGTTATATATTTCATCGCGAATCAAAGCCGAGATCCTCTCTCGCTTCTGCCAGCGTTGAATCGACAAGTGGCCGCGCGTCTGACACGAATTTCGAACAATTCGATATTTGTGTTTTTTTCAACCCGCCCTTAATATTTTTCTGTAAGACTCTCAAGACGCTCGTTTTTCAGCAAAAAAATAATTACTGTGTGGTTTATAAAAGTTTCTGAGGAAAAAAATTCAAAATTTCACCCGACTCGACCGACTCGACTGATCTAAGAGAAGAAATGTATAAAAAATATTGAATCAACCTTCGATTTGCGAATCGCATGTCGCGAGTATCGTGTCAAAATTTAAAGAACATTCGCTACATCTCCGTTCGCGAGAAGGTGTTTCAGACGCGCGGGAGAGGAAGTAAGGAAGGAAATTCTAATTATAGAAGTCGTTGTGCGTGAAGCGTGCGGCGCACAGCAGAAGGGAACGGTACACGAAGAGCGTGTGGCAGAGCTTGGAGTACGCACGGTAACGACGTGTGCCGCTGGTGGTATTGGGGTGGCTGGCTGCACGAGCTTGAATCAGTTGTTCAGCATTGAACGCTCGTAAAATGCAGCCTGCATCCGCTCGGCGCAGATGTGTCTCCGGTCTCGTACGCTCGCCCCCGCTTCGGCTTCCGAACGTTTCAGGATCTTCGGATCATAGAAGAGAAGAATTTCGCTCGACGTTGAGGGGGGCCCCAACGGGATGGGGTTGTGACCCGAAGACGACTCTGAAAAAGAAAAAAAATTAAGAAACTCTTTACAACCTTGGACAATGAACTCAACGTGCTGAAAACCTGCACGATACTTTCGAAAAAAAAAAAATTTAATTGCATGCTCAATTTTAAATTACAAGTATCAGTTCAATTTTTTAGACCCATTTTTACTAACGCATTTTATAGGAGAAGTATTCATGAAAATGAAAGAGACAAAAGTGTGTAAAAAAAATTCTATCGCGAAAATATATAGAACAATTTCGATGCAAAGAACGAGTAGATTGCGAATATTTTCTCATAATAATTTCTTCCGTTATGAATATTTTTAATTAGTGAATTAAATAAAAAAGATACTTTTCAGACTTACAGTCTCGGTGGGTCGAAACAAGGGGTTCCCTCGGTTTCGCTTCTCGGTGCAGCGGCTGAAAGACCAAAAGAGCGCGAGAAAGCTTCGCTAATTTTAGACTCGACTCCAGGGTCTCCCGGCCGTGATAGCGGCAGCTGGTGATTCGAGTCGGCGACCGTCGACGACGACGAAGACGACAACGGTGTGCATGTGGTCCGCTCGACTCCGGTTGGCGACTCGTGTCCCGACGACCCTGCGCGCACCGGACATCCCTCGGCTGGCCTCCTTTCTTCGTCCTATAAATGTATAATTCCCCTTCGGTCATTACTCGCTCGAAGGAAGTTTTTCGAAAGGAGTTCTTTCGGCGGCGCCGAAAAGATCGACTCACAGACATCCTCTTACCAATACCGAGACGAGGCCGTCGCAGTCCAACAGCCACCCACTCGATCAACCCTGCGGAGGGCAGAGCTCGTCGTAAAGCAGCACGCGACTCGCAGACTGCCCACCTTCTTTTTTTACTCGCGCACCCGCGCTTCGGCGCCCCTTGAACTCCTGCTTTTTTTTTCTTCTTCCCCTTTCGCGTAATTCGAGCGCAGGAAATCGCGGACAAGGAAGTACAAAAGAAATATGGAGAGGACGAGGAGTAACCGGTCGAGATCACCTGCCGCGATTTTCGAAATTTTGCCGAAGAAACGAGCAGCGATTCTGCTTCTAAGCTTTTGCAATCGTCGCTGTGTTAAGTGGATTTATGATTTGGATGCAGTTTTTTTTTAATAACTATAAATATTTTCGATCTTGCAAACGCTGTCCTAAATTGGAAGAATTTTTTAACCAGAAATTAAAAAATAGTGAAAAGGAGCAGACCGATAGAGTCGAAATAAAAAAAGAAAGATTGATTTTCAATTATTCAGAATGTATTTTCCAGATTTTTTTTGACTTTTCTGTTTTTCGTAAATATTTGATATCTTCCTTTAGAAGATATCAAATATTTGCAGTACATTTTATTCAATAATTATTGAAATGGCAATGGACGAATAATAACAAGTTACATTGAATAATTTATCGGCCTCTTAAAAAGTTGGTGGATTATCTCGCAATATCTCGCGCATTCGAGATTCGACTATCGAAATGCGAGATTTATATTGTTGTCGGTTTATTCGTGCCGTGATTGGTCGACGATCACGACGAAGAGACGCGCGATGCGCGATCGGTCGTGGGCGCTGTTTCGATCTTTTTCCGGCTCTGTCAGTTTGACAGTTGGCGAATTTCGATCCGTTCTCGAGTACGCCGAAAGTCGTGGTTATGGTTTTGCGAACCTTCCGAATTCGGTAAAGTCTCGTTCGTGGCCGCGGTCTCGCGAGTGTTTTCGATACGGCTTCGCGCGCCTCTCAGTCTCCGAAGAAAATTTCAACGTCGACCGGAGTACAGAGTACCCGAAGAAATGTGAGATTCAGAGAATACGGAAGGTGTTCGAAAGATTGATTTCGCGTAATAATTATTTCAAAAAGGTATTAATGAATTGACGAAAAAAATTGTTTAACGATTTATCCAGCAACCTAACTTTTTTTTGTGATGAAAATTATTAGTTAATTTTTCTTGATACGGATGAATTTTTTCAAAACATTCAGAAATGCGAACTTGGACTCACTCGGAGTTTCGGTTGTAGCGAGCGCAGAAGTCCGAGGAAATGTTCAATTGAGAGAAGACTTTCAAGATTTTCCGAAATTCGGAAATTGGACTCGAACTCACTCGAACTTTTCGTAGTCCAAGCGGTGTAGTCTGAGGAAGTGTGAGATTCAGAGAGAATGCCGAGAGAATTCCGAACGTTTCCCGACGGGATAAAAAACTAAAAATATCGAACACATGGAAGGGGCTTGAAAGATTAATTTTGCGTAATTTTATTTTTTTTAAGTTATCTACAAATTGATGGAAAAGAACTTGTTTAACAAACTATCCGATCACGGAACTTTTTTTCCCGATGAAAATTATTCGTTAATTTTTCTTAATACCTATGAATTATCTCAGAATTTCATCCAGGCTTTGAAATTTCTTCAATATCGCTTTTTTTTCAAAGTTGTTCGAGCTGTATTTGCGAATCGACTTGATTCCTCATTCAGCAACTTCTTGAGAATAATGGGCGGTGATATGAGAAAAACGTATAAAAAATGCGTGGCGTTCCAAAAAAATTTCAAAATAAAAATAAATGTTATAAGTTTTGAAAAAATTGAAAAAAACTAAAAAAATCGTACGGATTAAGAAAAATTAAGAAATCGTTTTCAGCAGAAAAAGGTTGAGTTGCCGGGTAATTTCTTAAACAAGTTTTTTTTTGTTTAATTGGTTGATAACTGTTATGAGTTATTATTACGCAATATCAATCTTCCGAACAGACAGCGCTAACAAACCTCCGTTCGCGCGCGTCAGCGCGCGTGATTGTCCCTAGTTCATTGTAAAAAAAAAAAGGTTTCACCTAGAAATAAAAAAAAAATATCTTCAAATTTTGTTTGACGGTAATTCTTTGAGATATCTTCATCTGCCGAGGCGATGATAATTATTTTGTCGAGTCAGAAGGCCGGTGGACACAGGAAGGAAGAGAAATGGAAAGGGGAGACACGTAGAGGATCTGGCAGTGAGCGGCTGGTGCAGCAGCAGCAGCAGCATCAACGGATGTTTGAGGCTGATGAGAAGAAGCGAGCGACCGCGGTATGGATGTGGCGTATAGGCGCGTTGCTTTTTCGAGGGGCGCGGTACGGTACCCCGAGTCTTCTGGTGACCATGGAGAGGAAACACCTCGACGGATGTGATGTTTAGGATACTCTCCCGGTACCGAGGGAGATGTGAAGAAAAAAAAAAAGGAAGAAAGACAAACTTTCGAACCCGTTCGAAAGCACGGGTCACGGTGGTTGTCACTCGCACGGTGTTCTTCGTCGCTGCTCGCTTCAATCTCATAAAAGTCAACCCGAATCTCGACGGCGTTCAATGACGTTTTTTTTCGTCAAGCATGGAATAACAAACTATTCTTGCATTTTCAAAAATATTTTGACTCCCAATTCTTCATTATCGTTCAATTATTATAATTATTGTTGACCTTAAAACTTCTTTGTGATAAAACATGATAATGGAATTTAGTGCAATTTTATTGCTTCGAATAATCGAAAAAGTACAAATTCCTCGGTAAAAAGTGTGTATTAGATTTTTTCTTACATTTATTCATCGCAATAGCACGAGAGGATACTATGGTCGTGTTGCGAAAACAATGTTCGAGGGTCAAATTCATTATGCAGAAAAAATTTGAGATCGAGTTAAATATTTCCTATTTGAATCTCGCATCGACGTGTTGTTGCGATACGGACAGTATCGAGAGTGCTCTGTTGTTTCAGGACGCCCGACGGCGCGCACAGTCAACGAGAGGCAAACCACGGTCTTCGTGTTTACGCGAGAAAAGAGCTTTCCGAGCCACTCGGTGTTGGGTCTTCGGGTCTCGACAAGCGACGATAAAGCGCGGTTACGAAACGTAAACTATAACTCTCAGCTCCGAGCGTGTGTGCGATCGCTGTCTTATATCTCCCACGTCGCGTGCTTCGCATCGTCCGTTTCCGAGCCGCTCGACGATCCGGTGGCGAGACAATTGGCTTCGCTAACGCGAAGAAGTTCCGTTGGTCCTTACTTCTTTTCATCGCGTCTTTAATAAACGGAGAACGAAAAAACGAAGTTGCTTTTTTTTTCTTCTTTTTTCACGAGGTCGGTGGTCGGTGGTCCTCGAAAACATCATCGCCTCGTCCTGGACCAACTAGATTCTCGACCCCCAGAGTCGTTGGAAGAAACGAAAACGGGAGCTCGGGCTTTTTTTTCTCGCTTCTTCTTCGTCTTCGTTTTTTTTTGTCTCATCTCGCCTGTCCCGCTGGCCTTTTCCTTCGGGGAGGGCACAAGGCATCGAGCGGAGAGCACTAGCATTGAGCTCCACCGAAACGGACACGTGTTTCCACTTTTTGCGCGAGACTTGTGAGGCATTCAATACTTTCCACGCTCCGTGGGCAGGTTGCACGACTTTGTCCCCGGGACTATCGTAATTCGAGCGCACTCGGACCGACGGACAAGTGCAACCAGACTGTGGGTCTCCAAAAAAAAAAAGAAGAGGCATACCCGCAGAGATTTTTACGAAGATGCTCGGGTTTTCACTGGGTCATTGGCATCTTGAAGAATCTTCACATTCGTGGCTTCCACCTTGCATGGTTGCGTTTGTCAATATTTCTTGCTCAAAAAAGATTATCACGCTTCATTAATTTCAATTCCTAAGTTTTTTTTCATGCATTCAGTTTTTTTTATATTGAGCAAATTATTATTAGCTGTATTTTACTTTTACTCAACTCTCGATTTGTGAATTAAACGGTAATAGTTTTCGTTAATTTTTTTTCTTCAAATTAGGCGATTTAGGAATCAGTGTTTAGTCGAGCAATTTATTTGCAGTTCGGTTTTTCCCGATAATAATTAATGGTCAGAAGACCACAGGCTATTGCCAGAGCTCATTCGTCTTTTGCATTGTTTTTTTTTTCTTTTTTTAGATACGAAAAATTCCATCCGCCGTTGCGGTCACCTGCTCTCGCCCATTGTTTGGCCGAGCCGGTAATACACAATTTCGCCGAGGCACGTGTCCCCGACCGAGAAATCCGACACTCGGCTTTACGATTGCTCGTTGCAGCCGGGTTGACGCTTGGCGAAGAAATAGCGAGCGTGGAAAGTGGGCGCGGCACGTGTCGCAGAAAATTGTTTATAGCAACCAAGAAACGGGTGCGCAACGCTCAAAACTAACCGACAGATGCACGCCCCTCCGATCGCTTCTCTCTTTCGCGTTTTTCAACATCTCTTCGTCGGGGAGCTTTCAGACTGGATCAAAACTTGAGTGACTTGAAGATCATGGTTTTCATGTCGAAAACATCGTAGATCCATTTCGGCCTGAATTGCATCCTGGGCCGATGAGGGAATTGGTTTCCCTCAAAAACATAAGTGACCTTAAAAAAAATAGAGAAACGAAGCTTAAAAAACAATAACTGAATATCGAATTTCGTTCAAAAAGTAAACGATAGATCATTTTTTTGTATGTCACGCTCAGACATCATTTTTTAATTACGAAAGACGGCATTAGAAAAAAAATTATTGATATTGGAGCTTCGAAGAGTATTTTCCACTTTGGCGCGACTCACATCCACCGAACAGTTGGGATATTTTATTCTCGTGGCTTCCACGGTGAAGAATACACTCACGGTGACTTGAGGCTCGGGATACGCCGAAGTCGGAACGCTCCATCGTACTTGATAACTATAAAAGTCCGACGAGCCGTCGCTGTCCAAACCGATGAAGTCGGCGTAAAATTTCCATCCTCTCATAGCCTTAATAAAAAAATTACCATTCGTTCGGTTTTTTTTTAACGGTAACTAGTTTTTACAAAGCGCCTGAATTAATATTTTGGCCGTAATACCGCTCGACCGGAAGCATTTTAAAGATTGCTTCTGCTACGCCAATTTCCACGTCCCACAAAGTTTACAAGATCGAAGCATTTTTTTAAATACCGGCGCGGCTTTCCATTTCTTCATCATTCTCTTGACGCTTCTCAGGCCAGCTCGCGCCGACATTTTTTCCGAAGTTGGCCATTCGTTCGTGTCGCTCGTCTCGCAGCCCTCGCAGCCGGTCGTGAGTTCGCGATCCTCGCTCTTCGCTAATTCATTCATCGCGTCGACGATCGTGCGATCCACAAATTCCGTCGCGCACGCGATCAAATCGGACGAATCTTCGCACTCGCGGTAAACTCCCGTGCACCGAACATTCGTTCGCGTGAACTTTCCACCCCTCTCGTTCATTTCTCTACCTAAAGGAAAAACAGGAATCGGTAATTTTGTTTCAAAGAAACGATAGACATTCGATTAAATTGCGTCATCTAAATCCTTTTGAACTTTATTTTATCGACGAATCGACACGATTCTTGTCCGCCATGGCTCCGTACTCTCTACCCTTTATCTCTGACGATAAAAAAAAAGACACAATAAAAACAAAAGACGACGCGCGTACAACGAGCCTCTCAGTTCTTTTTCTCCGCTTCGAGCCCGAACGGAGGAAAATAAAAAATATCGATCGAGTCGCTGAAGCACTAAACGACGCTTTCTAATTTTATTTTTCTTTCTATTGATTAGAAAATGTCCCACTGCTCAGGATAGCTCAGAGTTAATGTGAAAACGAATAAAAAATCAAAGATCATGCCTTTCAATGTGTCTCAATCGTTTTTCATTGGCATTTAATGAACATTTTTTTGCGGCTCGATAAATGTTTTTTTTTTCGCGTAAGGGCACTCATTTAATCACTTAAACTCGATACACAACTACTTTCTTTTTCTCTATAAATAGTAAGTGTGCCAGTCAACACCGTCCGAGAGGATAATCCGATGTGTGCTCTCGAGTCACGAATTAGAAGAAATTACATACTAATTAACGAGTTAGGATTCGTGTCGCTAATGTGTGTTCATGTGTGTGTGTGTATGTGTGTGTGAGGTTTCTTTCGATTTTCAGTCCGTTTTCGAATGGTGCACGGGTGTAGGCAGATGGCTGCGGTCCATGCGGAGCGACGTTGCTTTCGCCGACGCCTCGAGCCCGGTCACGGCGGCCAACACTTGAAAGAGGCTGTCCATCAGTCGATCGACGATCTCGGTCATCTCGAGATCGCTTCGGGTCACCACGAACAGATCTGTAAAACAGAATAGTTGAACAAGCCGAATCTTTTCCACAAGTTTGCTTCATTATTCATCGCGAAATTTGGCGTGTAAAGCACGTTGAGCTCGCTCACCGCATCGGTCTTGTCCCAGGTAACGACAGTACATATTCACAGCCGTGGTAACATCGTCGTCGTCGTGAAACGGATCGCCGGGCCACTGTGCTCTGTGAAGTCTCACAGCTTCGAGGGCGGATGACCATCGAGCCGATCTCAACAATTCGGCAACGCGAGCGACTTCCTCGATGGCTCCGCTACCGGGCAGAGGGCTCGGACTCGGCGTCGGGGTCGGCGTTCCTCTCTCGCTCTCCGTGCTCTCCTCCAACGCCCGTCCCAGAGCCATTTTCATACTCGCGATTTCCGTCGACATGTCGTGCAACTGTATCGACACATTTTTCGTCGCTTTGACGAGAGCAACGAGCATCTTGTTCGACGCCTCGATCAGCAAGAGCAGTTGGAAGTGAAGCTTGTAGAGAGCGCGACCGAGACCCGGTAACATTTCTTCCAAGCCCGAATCTACGCCTTGCGACTCGCCGAGGACCTGGAGCTTGTGCGCTGCCTTTACCGTCTCAAGACACTGAAAATTATACGATAACGCTTGTTTAAACTCATGATGTTTTCGTTTGTTCGTGACAAAAAATAGAACTTCTGGAATTAGACGTCGAACAAGATCTTAATTCGTTTGTAGTCTCGAATGACGTCAAAGTAAGAATAATTCATTGTACCTCCGTCGCGTGATCCTTTTTGTCGAGAAACGTTTCGAGATGTTCCTGAATCTCGAGCATGCCAAAGCGCAACGACTCATTCAGTCTTTGATTGGCGAATACTGTTGTCGAAAACCAAACGAGCGGCGGCTCGGCCTTCGAGCTGAGTAACTCGGCGTGACTAGACAAGTGCGATGCAAGCTGGGTCGATGCTGTGGTGCCGTTCATCAACAGGGCGCTCGACTCTCGCGTCAATCCTACCGATTTGCTGCTAACGTCCTGAAATTTATTTGAAGATACAATGAAGCCAAGAGTAAAAATAATAATTTTACTACTCCATTATTTAATATTTTTGTTTGTAGCTTCGATTTTCGTTTAATAATCATTACTTTGGCTTGATAAAGAAAGAATAATTAAACAATAAACGATAATATTCCGCAAGAACTGACCCTGAGAATTCTACTGAGGAGATGGAAAAAGTCCAGAGTGTTGTAAGGCGATTGCGTTATCAAACTATGAATCTGTTGTCGCCAGATTTCCTCGGCGTCGTCGCGTACGACTTGACGGAAGGGCATCAACGCCGAGAGATTCGGCGAAGCGTTGCACGGAGTCACGTCGCCGAGATCGCCAGCGCTCGATCCGCTGAACAAAAAAAAAAATCAAACATATTTAAAAAGTGTAACTCCGTTCTCGAACTTCGAGTCATTTGTCTGGATCATTAAAATATTATCCAAAAAATACCGAGAATTTCTGGAGCAACTTGTAAGGAATATGCAGTTTATGAAAAGAAAGTGAGTCGTCGTCCGCAGAGAACTCAAGAAATTTGAATTTCAATCCGAGAACGCTACTTACGATGTATCGGATCGCGTGGACGAGTCGTGACGTGAACGACTCGGTATAAGTGAGAGCGAGGATGGTGGAAACATTCCGGGAATGCTGTTAACTTCTTGCCCGGCTCCGGACCCGCCTGGTACCTCGTCGAGAGGCGATTCCGAGCCAACTTCGTCGTCCGACGATTCCTCCGCTACGCCGCGCTGAAAAAGTCATAGTTTTTTATATGCACATATTTTTCGGTAATGAACTATCCAATTATTGTGAGTCAAAACCCGCTTTTATCGAGGGTAAGTATTTTACGCTTACCCGGGTCGTGTGCTTGCTCGACGAGGGTGTCTTTTCACTGAGACTTTCCTCGATCAGGCGCAAGCTCGGTTCTCTTTCCTCGCCCTCGCTAAGCGGTCTTCTGCGCACTCCCCAGTTGAAGTTGTCCGTGCTTTCACCCTGAAAAGAAATAAAATATCGATAAATCTCCGTTCGACCTTCAGATTTATAATTTACCTATAATTAATCTATAATTGATTTATTATTCATTTATCATTTATTCATTGATGAAAACGCGAAAACTCACCTCTACGCTCTCGCTCTCGTACTCCAAAAAGTCAAAGTCCTTGAAAACGCCGAATTGTTCGTCGTCGCGGCGCGAACCACCGCTGAGGTCGTTGTTCGCGCCGGAAACTTCCTCGGTCGACGAGGCCATGGACGATTGTCTCTCCATCAGATCCGAACTTTGGCTGAATATGACCTGATGATAACGGGAACAAGCAAAAAAAAAATGTAATTTCGAGCCAGTTTATAGTTGTACGATAATTACGCAGCTCGTTAACGTATAAAAATAAATATATCGAAAAATGTCGGCACTCGGTGAACGAAAAGCTCGGTCTCCGAGCAGTACGAAGCTATCGTGGGGTGCGAGTCAACATACAAAATAATATCCACGACAATTAGCGCGACTGACGATTTACTGCTAACCACGGTGAGTTTGTCACGACGCTAAATTGAAGAAATGTTTATGAATGAATTTGTGTGAACTAAAACATTTTATAATTCATTCATTTGACATCGTTGCTGTGATTGATTGACAAGTGACAACGAGTGAATAAGCCGACAACGATACATCGATTTTGTGTGTTTTTCCCTGTGAGAGGTGCAAACGCATTTTTGAAAAATTTTGATGCTCTTTGTTTCTGGTTGGTTTTTTTTTCGTTCATTGTTATCGAATTCAAAGCCTCGTTTTACCTTGCTATACAGTGTCATTGAGCTAATGTGTTCGTCCTAAAAGAAAACGGGGACGATAACGATAGTCGATCTTGAGACATTGAGAAAAATCGTTGATTCACTTACGGATGGACTCTTCGGTAAGCCGACCGGTTGGCCGAAGGGCCGCAGCAGATTCACCAGGCACTCGCGAACGCGTCCCTTAAAAATGCAATAAACGGATCGATTGAACGACGTTAATCACTGGAAATTCGATTGGTTGTAGAAAATTTACCTGAGACATCCACGGTCTCTTCCATCCGGAAATAGCGTTGCTGTCGGCGGGTGAAAGCGACAAAGATCGTCTGGGTGAGCCAACAATTTTTTCCTCGTCGATTTGACGTCTGAGCCATCGTTTGCCGATGACGGGAGTCTTCATAACGTCGAACGTAAAATCCATTGTCCTTCCTGTCGTGTCAAAAAGTAATCGATACAATGCAAAGGATTCCGAGCTCCCTTCGCCTCGTTACAGTCTTATCGCGTAGTTTTTCAGTACTCCGATGTGCCAAGGAAAATTGTGTTGCGCAGGGATTAAACATTACAGAAGTAAGTAGATGAAACAAAGCGGTTAGAAAGATTTTCAGACATCGGTGCTCTCGTAACTAGAAAAATATTAATTATCTTTTATTCTCACGATTGTTACAGAGGCTATCTATTATTATTCTTGTCGCAACCTGAGATTAGAGCGCGAAATCACAGTCCGTTCACGACACGGCAGTGTGTTGTGCACAGTTCCGCGTGGCGAGTGTTGGAAAAAGAAAAGAAAAAAGAATCTCGATGTTATTCATCACACGATGATGCATGCAGGTGTCAGTGAGTTTAATATTTTATTCTTTTTCGTTCGCATTCACTAAGGACTTACCGGGTAATTCTTTTTTGGTGAATAACTCGGTGTCGGTGAAGCTCGGGTGGGGCGATGTCAACGAGGACTCCCAGGACGGACCGTGAACGGACGTGGGTGGGGCGACGAGGGTCGAGGACCTCGTTACCACGAGCTTCAGAATTTTAAGAGCTTCCTTCCAGTAAGGTCCCTAATAAAAAAAAACCAAAAATCAAAATTTCTCATCCTGTTGCCTTAAAGTTCTCGAACTTCCGTCGGCAAAACTTGTTCGACTTTCAATAAAAAATGTTCCATTTGCGCAAATTTTCCATTTATTTTCTTCCATATTCACCTCAACGTATTTGGAGATAACTCGAAGAAGTTCGGTGTTAATCGGTTGAGCCGCCTGAGACGCGAGATCGACGTAGTGCAGCAAACAGTGTATTATGCTGAGCACGGGCAAGGCGACGCTGCTGGGACCCTTTTCCAAAACCTCGACGAGAAAGGCAAGCATGTTGAAGCTCAGATGTGCGTAAGTGTCGTAAAGATACTTCACCACGCATTTCGTCCATTGGAAACTCTCTTTGCTGAACGTTCGACGACTGTAGAGCGTCATTACCGTTCCCAGGTGATCGAGTTTCTTTCCCTTTTCCGCGCTCACCTGTGTGAACATCGATTTTGGAATTGTTACTGTGCAAAATTAATGTCCTTGGCACTTTCTAGGTTGTTTTTTTCAATTTTTTATTTTATCCGGAAGAATTGAATTTTGTATCTGAATCTCACTACCGGTATCGAATTCAACCATACAGTCTCTTTAAAATTTAAGAACAATCTTTAAAGATGTTAATTTCATATTAATGCGAAATTCGTACTAACGTGAGCAATATTTTCCGCGCTCCTGATGCAAAGTTCATTGGCATCTTCGTAGTTGAGGAGCATGTAGGGCAGCAACGAGATGACGTTCATGGGAAAGGCGAGGCTCTGCGTCGGATCGACGACGGGTAAATCCAGTAGCGGCGTAAACTGCGACAACAGCGTGACAACGGGCTCGTACGTATTCGGACTGGTGCATCCTTTGAGCAACAACGCGTGTACACCGGGGAAAGAGTTCCAACCGAGTTGTTGCTGCAGCTTCTCGACTTTGTCGCGAGCATCGGGACGATCGAGTGGCAGCCTGTGAAGTACCCTTCCGAGGAGTCTGAGAGCGAGCAAGAATTCGTGCTCGTAATCGGATTCCAGAAGGCTCACGGACAGCCAAAACAATTGAGCTAGTATCGTCATCTTGTCGTCCTGCGTCGCCGAATCGCCGAGCAATTTCAACGATTGCGCCGAGCGCGAACGCGACAAATTCGTATTCGGATATTTACTACCGCCGACTCTCGTGTCCAATTCTTTGGGATCGCTCGTAGCTGCCGCGGCACCGCTGGTTTTTCTCATGCAATAACTCACGGAGTAACTGGTGCTGCGCGTGTGTCCGACCTGATGGAGATGCGTAAAGACGTGAGGACCAGCCGGATATCCGATGCCGCCGGGACTCCTCTTGCCGCCGATTATCATTCCCGAGACCGGATCTTTGTTGTTCAAATTCGGCGTAGACTTGAATATCTCTTTCATGAAATCGAGCGGTCGGAAATCCGATTCCAGAGAATCAACGGCCGCCTCGAGGGTCAGAAGCAATTCCGTTACGTATCCTTGCATATCCTCGCCCTGTTCGGCAACCGTTTCGACAAGTCTCGAGAGAATGTCCGACAGCATTCTCGAGGTTATCGGAACTCGGAGGGCGCGAAATACTTGAAGAGATCTTCCGGCGTAGTGTCGCGAGGAACAGGACAGTCCTAACTGCAACGCGGTCTCGGCCCATCGTTGACTAACGTGAGCGTGCGGCAGAGAGTCTCTGAATACTCTGAGAACGTGTCTCAATAGCACAGTCAACTGTTCGGCGCTTCTGACCCACCATACTTTCGCGGTCATGTCCTCGTAGTTCCAGAGGGGTTGATTCATTCTCGAGGCCAAGAAGTTTATCAGTGATTTGATCACGTCCTGAATGGGCATGTTTGGGCCGGGCTGAGGTCCAGTCCAATTGGCGGCATCCTCGGGTGTGACGATTACCGGAGGCGCTGCCGAGGCCCCGGTCGTCGCGGCGGACGTTTGAGGCCATACGCTGCAGTTCGGATGATCGTATTGCTGCGAGGAATTTTGCGAGGTAGCCGGGAGTGAATTGTTGAACGAAGGAGCGGAGACGGTAACGGCAGAGCTCGGCAGCGGCGAATGAGCGGGCGATACGTTCGCCGAAGAGGGAAGAGAAGGCGGTAGCGGAGGAGGCGGCGGTGGCGGTGGCGGTGGCGGCGGCGGAGGTGGTGGAGGCGCTGGAGGAATCGCGACTGCCGGTAGAGCGTTTATCTCCGGTGGCGAATGAGACTGCGGAGGAGTCGCCGGTGGCGGGATCGTCGGCGGGCCGTAGAGATAACTGTCGAACTCGGGATCGACCTCGGTGAAGTTGTGCTCGAGAACGGGCAGGGCCGGTGTCGCGAGACCCAGACCGAGCGGCTCGGTTCTCGAGGCGAGAAGAACTCGGGCCACACCAAGATGATCGCGATGGTCGCCGAGGACGACGAGAAGATTCAACAACAGGGCGCGACAGTGATCGCGCACGAGGGGACGAGAGTGATCAAGACCGAGAAACACTATGTGAAGCATCAGGGGAACGTGAATCGCCCAGTCGAGCTGAACACCGTCGACTACCACGTCCGTTATCAGCATAACCGCTATGTTGCATCTGTCGAAAAAGAATGCGGACATTTCTCTTCTGTTTTTTTGAATTGGAGAAATATGGATCTTTTTGCGAATCACATTAATCTTGGAGTTACTGTCGGAAAGCTTGCATCGCGCGATTTAATTTAGGGGCTTCGAAAAATCAAATTTTCGACTCGGTCGAAGAGCACCCTCTTGAATAAATTCTCAAAGCGTCGTCGTTGCCGACATAACGTCAGTCCCCCCTTTCTTCAATAATGCCGTAACTCACCGGTGAAAGCCACTTATGGGCTGCGAACTATCTGGAAGATACTCCGTCAATGGTGCAAAGTATCCACCATATTCCGGCATCGGTAGTGGATGCGGTTGCGGTATATCGAACTTCTCGCCGTGTCCACCTTTGCTGTTCGCCATCGCGGTTCCCGTTCGCATTACGTATATGGACTCGTCGGTTGTAAGCTAATATCGTAGAAAATTTCGAAAACAATTTATCATTATGCTATTTCAAGCCATTTTTAGTACCACTTATCGTTCAGAAATTATCCAGAATTCTAATTTTGCAATATCATTTTCCAATAAAATATAACATTTCCCTCTAATGGTTTCGTAAAATGAACGAAGTTCGTAAAACAATTTATGGCAATCCAATGGAAAATCCGTTGTAAACTCAATAACGGAGATTAAAAAATTTCCTGACCTCAGCCTCGGTCGTGGGGGTCGATAGATCGTCGGGTAGTATCGGCGGACCGCTCGAAGTTCTCGTCTTTTCAATTCGCGGAGTTGGGAATCCAGCGAGAGCGCGCAGTGCCGTGTCGGATTTTGAGCTACGAGCAAGCAACAGGAAGAAAACTTTTAGCGTTGAACAAAAGTTTTTTTTTTAATGAAAAGACGGAAACGAAAGTTTCGAAGGATTTAGAACACGAGAACTAACCCGGTCTTAACTGGGTCCTCGCCGGAATGACGTTTGGTATGTATTGTTCCTTTTTCAACGCCCAAGTCTCTCGACGGATTGCCAGGATCAGCCGCTGGTGCGTCGCTGTGCGACGAAGCTTTTCTCATGCTCGTGAGCCGATAGAACGGCGGTGTCTCCGTTCGCTCGATCAAACAATTCAGCGTCTCCACTGTCTGAAGTTCTATCATCATCTCGTCGACCAAACGATCCGGACGAGCGCGGGCCAGGAAAAGAACGACCCGTTTCGCCTGATAAAACCAAAAATTTTACACGTAATAAATATTGATTTGAAATTACATATTATCTTATAATGTTTATTGTAATAATGATTATACTACAATAATAATAAAGCATTATTATTTATTATTAAAGTTAATTATTTTATATTAAATGATTGCACATTTAAAAAAAAAATTATAATGCAGAAAAATGAATATTTACTCACATAAGGCAATAGTTCTTGTGGCGCCATTCCCGAAACGATTATCAAGTATCGTATAATAACTTTGAGATTGTTGGGCCAGCAGCCGCAGAGAGTTGCCCACAGTTCCTCGACTTCTTTCGGATGCTCGTCGGAGAACTATAAATTAGCCACGAAATTCAATTACGAGAATGTTATTTCGACTAGCTAGTTTAAGCTCGGAGAGTTTAGACTGTTATAAATTGTCAATTTGAATTATACCTTGGCCGTTATGTAGAACAAGTTGTTGAGAACCATTTCCGTCGCTTCCGCGCTACCCCAACCCTCGCGGCGAGCTCCTCCACGAGCGACGTCGCTTGCGTAGTACTTTAATACAAATTCAAGATACATTGAGAGAGGCAGAGGGAAGCGTCTAAACGACACATTTACCGAGCTCCTCAACATTTCACGCTCGTTTCGAAATCTCAAGGGGACGCCGAACGATTTCGAAATGTGAAACGCCGTTGTTATTCTTCGTCCCGCAACCCTACCCCACGTCGCACGACCCAGGGTATAACAACACGCAGTTTAAAAATCGCAGCTAGTAGAGCAAACATTTTTATCGTGATCCGACGTCTCGACAAATCTTAGAATAAGACGGAAAAAAAATGGAAAAAAATGTTTTTCAACAGTAAATTGAATCTTTTTACCCCGAAAATGTATGATTTTATTTTTTAATGTTACAAGGCGGATTACGATGAATATTCGCCACGAACTTTTCTTGATATTAATATCGGTCCTTCCGCTCAAGTTATATGCTCTATTTTGGCAAACTTGCGCTGTATCTGTGTTGCGACGAACTCGGGGCGTTTAAGTGATAAAAATAGTTATAAGCATAAAAAAGAGATAGATCATTGTTATCGTTATCGAAAATATGAATAATGATATTTGCCATATAACGGGGGTTGCGAGAAGGTACCTCAGATGGTGGAACGCTCGTGGAGCATGCGAAAGGCATGCCGCAATCGATCGCCGGCACCTCCCAGGATCATTTTTTTTTATTGTCACATTCATTTCTCACGAGTAAAATCACAATTTTTACATCGAATTCGCTCACGCAAGGGATTTATAAATATCAACGTTTGTAACAGGGGGCGTAGCTCAGATGGTAGAGCGCTCGCTTAGCATGCGAGAGGTACCGGGATCGATACCCGGCGCCTCCAACGTTCATTTTAATTTTTTTTACATTCCATCGCTCCAGATTTGTGAAAGTAGATCACAAGGTACGCTCACGAGGATCAATTGGTTAATGTAGATCATCGGGGGCGTAGCTCAGATGGTAGAGCGCTCGCTTAGCATGCGAGAGGTACCGGGATCGATACCCGGCGCCTCCAATATATCATTTTTTTCTCCCCCTCATTCGCAATAATTAATTGAACTCTTACATATATATTTTTTCTCAACTCGCTCTTTCAGACCGAGAGTCATTGATTGTTCGATATAAAAAAATGTCGAGAAATCACGCATGGGCGAACGACAATCAAGGAAAATTTTACGGCGAAACGGCGTTACGTTACGAATAAAATTTTATCGGAGTGACAGGTACACGCGAGCATTGTATTAAGTAGTTAGCAATATCGGGGTAACCGGTTGAACGTTAGATTGCGATCGACAGTGTTTCAAGATTTTTTTTTCTTGTAAACGATTTAAGTTTTCCATAGATTCGAAGTATGGAAAAGAGATCGTATTGTAATCGTGCGAAAGAAGCCGCAAGTTATGGTCCAAATGATATTTTTTATTGCAACAGAATTGAAACAAAAGTCTCCATCCATCTTCATAATCGTAACTCGATCTATCACTTCACGAGGTCCAAATAATCTTGTTCGGTGTCCCTAAACATTAATTACGGAGAATTCGTGGCGATTCGACACATTTTCGAGGGTTTCGATTGGCAAAGGATTGAGTAATGCAAATTTTCTGCAGAAAAATTAAACAACGATTATCGGAATAACTATCGATTATTTATTAAGGCAAATTTTTCGAAATATCGATCGGGCCATAGTGATGAAAAGTACTCTATGCATTTGTCGAAAAAACACTCGAAAAAATAGGTACCGTTCAACAATTCGAATAATTTAATTACGGAATCGGCTGCACCGATTTTATCGTAACTAGGCGCATTTGAAAGCTGGTGGCCGAATTATATGATATGTAACGATTTTTCTAAGTGAAAAACGTCACAATTTTCCCCAATTCTCGGCCCGAGTCCACCGCTCACCACGGCCGAGCACAACGCGTAGAATAAGTGCGAATTAGCTATAGCGCGATCCCCCCCCCCCGTCCTCCCCGCCGCGCGAGACCCAGCCACACGACAACGCACGACGAGCCAGCACGAGTGAGAGAGCGCACGGCAAAGCCGAGGGAGATAGAAGAGCCCGGCGAGGGGACGCGAAGTCCCTGGCCCACGATTGTCTCGCCTCGCTCAGGTGACTCGTCCCCACCGCCCGCCTCAGCCGTCTCGCCTCGCACCGCCAAACTATATCGATCGGCGATCTATGAGCCTCCCGTCGCCATCTAACGCCACATCCGCCGGTGAGTCCAATTATCGACCAAAGTTGCGTTGCAAACTCTCTCACTCGCCACCAAGACCCCCCGCGGCGCAAGGATCAAGAAGAAAGCGGAAACCGGTGAAAATTACTCACTCTTGGCCCGAGCGATACCCCGTGTGCACGTGTGCGAGCGTTACATTTTAAGTGATTATTCTTCTGTAAGTCGAGTCGCGAAAGATCGATCGCCTGAATTTGTGAGTGAAATTAGAACGAGTGCAAGAGTGTTTTCCCCCTCCGTCCCGGCCCCGTTTTCAAAGATTCCGCGAAGATTTTCGCACGATAGATCGCGAGAAATTGTCACGGCATCGGCATTCGCTAGCACAGGTAGCGAGCACGTGGTGAGTGGTGCTAGCATAATTATCCAGTGAGATTCCCGAGCCTCCCCCGCATTGAAAATAGCCCTCTCCCCGACTATTGTTGCCTTGCAAAAATTATTGTTAATGACCACGATTAATTTGTGAGCCGAAAGCATCGGGATTTTCACCCTCCCCTGAGCCCTCTCCTCTCTCCCGCGACTAGCCGGCCCACCATAGTAGAGACGCGTGTCACGGTACGAGTTTGGTTTCCTTTTGGTATTCTTTTATTTTCTTTTTCACGCAACGGTGTTACGCCGACTCGTAACTGGCGCCCAATTATTATTTCATTTTGGTGTATTTTTATTTGACAGTTTTTAGTGTGATAACCGCCCAGTCGCTCCCCCTTGGCCCGTGAATTATTCGCTCCCTCTCCCCTTCGACATTTTGGTCGCCCGTGAGTCCCGTTTTCCCCGAATCGCCGCCATTTTCGCCCACGTTACCCCGCGTCCCTGATACCGTCTTTTCCCCTTTATTTTATAATTTTTCCGCGCCACCGAGGGCCGGATATTGTTGAGTTTTTGGTTATTGTTATTATTTTTTTGCGTTCTTTCTCTTTTCCTTCATTATTATTTAGCTAGTGCGATTTAGTTTATTTTTCCTTCTTCATTTTTCCGCTTTATTTTTCGCAGTGATAATTTTTATTTTATATCGAGTCTTCCCGTTCACAATTATTTTTGTATTATTTTATTTTCTCCATTTTCTTCCCACGTTTATCTTTTCTTGTTGTATCGAGCCACCCCACATTTATTCCTATTGTTTATTAAATTCTATATTACCGTATTTTGCGCTATTTCCTTCGACCCTTCCCTCCCCGGCGGTTATCGGTATTTCGGAATAAGCCGCACCACAGATAATAGACTTGCCAAAAATTGAAATGGGAGTTAATCTTACGAACATCGTCGGCCGAAAGTTTCACTTCCGGTATATTCGCGTAATCTAAGAAGCGGCAGCGCCTCGGCCAGCCTCTTACTAAAATTTTTTTTTTTTATGTACTTGGCGTCGAGACGCTACCGCGTCTTTTGATCAGGGGGCGTAGCTCAGATGGTAGAGCGCTCGCCGGAGTCTCCGCTTGGACTCGATTGCGTACGCATCGTTTTTGTGATGCTCTGTGAAATTTCCGAATTCCAACCGTTCTAGACCGATTTATTTATTCAAAGTGAGTGCCACGCCTAAAACACATCATCAGTTATTCGCGGGGCCATGGACCGCGCACGAAGTTGCAAATAATAGCGTTAAATTGCCGTTTACTACGAACATTATTAATTCAGCAGCGCTGCCCTTTGTGAATACAAACATGGCGTCGCCGACGCCGCCTCAGACGCCTAAACGCCGACTCAGGCAAAACATAGCCGAAATCGAACGTTCGGCTTCTGACAGCACCTATAAAAAGCCAGTTCCTGAAACACGTAAACTCGAGAAAATGTACGAACAGTTAAGAAATGAGAGCAAGTTGCCGAAAAAAGCCCTCGGTAACCTTGTGGCTATCCCGTGAACGCAGAGTGCTGTTGGCGCCGCGGCGGGAGCTCAAGGCCCGTCAACAACGCGTGATACCGCTACGTCGGCTGGCGCGAGCGCGCCCTTGCCGATCAACGAATGGCATGTTCCGAAACGAGTAGCGAAAAAACCGCGCCGATCTCAGCGCGACTCTTCGGCTGACTCTAAACGATCGAACAACAGCTTCGCACGCCTCGCCGAGGGGGCCAACATGGAGCTCGGAGATGAACAAGACGAGGAGCAGCGGCCGGCAGCGAAAGACCCGAGACGTCCACCGATCAGCGCACTCAACGTGAACATCACCGCGATTATCGCAAAGCTCACGGCTGGAGGACTCCAGAAAAAAGACTTTACACTCTTCCAGAAGGATGACACCCACGTCAAAATTCACGCGTCGACATCCGCACACTTCGCGCGAATAAAGACTCTGCTGTCGGAGAGTAAGGTAGAATATTATACTTTCACGCCCAAGAACTCGCGCCCAAAAACGATTGTCATGAAAGGCATCAAAGGAGATTTCACCGACGAGGCGATCAAAATCGAGCTCAACGAGATCCTCTCGAACGCGCCGGTGACGAAAGTACTTAGGCACAATTTCATTAAGTCTAAGCCGAATCTCACCTGCCACTTAGTGCAAATCACCCCAAATGCCAACTGCTCAGAGCTTTTTAAAATCAAATACGTGGCATACCAAAGAGTGAGATGGGAGTATTTGCGCAAAGCTGACATTTTTCAATGCTACAAGTGCCAAAGGGTCGGCCACTCAAGTGCCAATTGCAATCTTGCGTCACGCTGCGTAAAGTGTGCCCTCACACACGAAGCAGGAAAATGCGCCATCGACAAGAACTCGCCGAAAGAATCGATGAGGTGCGCGAACTGTGGTGAGCATGGCCACCCAGCGTCGTATCGTGGATGCGATTTCCTGAAATTCGCGACTCACGAGCTCAAGTCCCACAATTCGTCGAGGAAAGCCGAGCGCCGCGCCAAGGCGCAAAGAATCTTCGCCACCGTCACGCCCGCGCTTTCCTACGCGCCGGCGTCAGCAGGCCCGTCGAGACGGCAAGGAGCTCGTCAAAGCGACACGGCCCCACCATCTAGGGTCTACCACGCTGGTGCATCGTCACAACGGACCGACGACTGGGCGTCACCCCCACCAAACCCGCCGGCCTGGCTACAAGCCTGGACGAACGAGATGACGGGACTCTTCGCCGCGCAATTCGCCTCGGTCACCTCGCAACTCGCAGATCAAGCCAAAAAGACCGAATTTCTATTAAGCATAACATGCCAAGAGTAGTCCAAGGATTGCACCAACGCACTGTCGGTATCAACTCAATTTCCAACCACTTAAAAATAGCAGCCATTAATGTTAACTCAATAGTTTCAAATAGCAGACGTTTTGAACTCCTCAATTTTTCTAGTAAACACAATCACGATATCATCCTCATTTCCGAAACAAAATTAAATCAGAACCACCACCTAGCATTTGCGAATTATCACTTCGTCAGAACCGACAGGCGGGGTGCAATCCAAGGGGGAGGCACAGCGCTGCTAGTC
Organism: Ischnus inquisitorius; assembly: GCA_963924025.1. Lineage (NCBI taxonomy): Eukaryota > Metazoa > Arthropoda > Insecta > Hymenoptera > Ichneumonidae > Ischnus > Ischnus inquisitorius. The sequence goes on along the minus strand of OZ001245.1, from coordinate 4,242,872 downwards.
AAAAAGACACTTAACTTCGAAGTAATTAACGTGCCGTCGTCAATTAATAATAGTATTCTCGAGTATACAATAATTATGATTCGTTTACGCAACTGTCGCGTGTTTGTTGCAAGCGCGTACGCGACTCCAAATAACCAAAGATTATTTATAGATGAGCTTAACGACCTATGTCGAGGCCTTAATCTGCAGGACGCCGACAATTACTTCATAATAGGTGGTGACATTAATGCTCGCCGTTCGGACTGGGGGGATTCACTGTCAAGCCAAAGAGGTAGACTTGTTGCGCAGTGGGAAACCACAGAGGCGGTCGACTTCAAGGCGAAGTTCCTAGTTCCCTCGGAACCCACTTTCATTCGCGCAAACACGTTTCTCGACTTATTCATTGTAGACGCACGAATGTCATGCTCCGATCTGGTAAGCGGAAAACTCCGAACACTCGAATATGACAGCGACCACAACGCGATAACTGGTACGTTCGAGATACCGAACAATTCGTTTGTCTTCCGCGATGACAATGTTTCGAGTCTTCGGAGGAATTTTAAATCCACGAAATGGAAATTGTTTACCAAGAAGCTGGCGAAAAATTATAACCAAACTGTACCTGATGATAAAAATCTAACGATAGTAGAGATTGATGAGGCACTCCGCGGGATCTCTACTGCAATTTCGGACACTATTTCATCCTCAGTTCCCACCTCTAAACCATTAGACAGTGTACTTAAATATGTAAATAACAAAATCCTAAAACTTCAGCGCAACAAATCCTTCCTTTTTTCTTTATTCAATAGACTCCGAAAAAACGATCCCGCGCAGCGTCGTCATCTGACGTTAGCAACGAAGGCCGCACTCAAAGCAACTCGTGTAGAGCTGCACGCGGAATTTAAGAAAGCAACGGAATCTTACTGGGCGTCTCAGGTACAACAAATCGATCACAGAAAAGCAGAAGCCTTTTTTCCGAAACTTAATCGTCTCCTCAGACCGAGACAGGATATCGCGTTAGGAGAGTTACATATTGATAAGCGTAATAGAAATATAATTGACCGTAGCCGGTGTGATTGCTCTCGCTCGACGCCGGACGACTCGAAGATTATTGTCTCGGACCACACAGAAAAATTGAATGTTATTGGAGCCCACTACGAGCTAGTAAACTCGCCGCGATATCTGAATAATAACACAAGGCACAAAGTCATCGTGGACCGTCATGCCGAAATCATACGAAATGACTTTCGTATAAGCCGAGAGAACGGTGCAACGTACATCGTCTTTTCACCGGAAAACAAAGCGCTTAATCCGACTGTCCCTGAGGGTTTAACTGACTACTTTTGCTCGCCGCGGGAATTATCTAAAGTTCTTAAAAAACTCCCGAACCAAACATCGTATGGACTCGACGACATACCTGCGATCGTTCTAAAACACCTGCCTAAAAAAATAATTCACGACTATTCGATTCTTTTCAACAACGCCCTAAATCGCCACTACTTTCCCGTCGACTGGAAATGCGCGAAGGTTCTTCCGATTAGAAAGAAAGGCAAGGAGCTAAGCGACCCGGCCAGCTACCGCCCCATCAGTTTGACCCACAATATTAGCAAGGTTTTCGAGGCCATAATTAACTCACGCATTAGTCAATTCACCACACAACACAATATCATCCCGGCAACACAATTCGGTTTCAAACACAATCATTCAACTTCCCACGCAATACACAAATTTCTAGCAGACGCAAATTCTCTTATTCATGATAAAAAGATGGTCGGGGCGGCGCTCCTTGACCTCGAAAAAGCATTCGACACGGTGTGGCACAATGGGTTACTGTTTAAACTACAACAAAAACATTTCCCTCGATGGCTCATCTATATTATTTTAGATATGATCTCCAATAAATCCTTTAAAACTTGGGATGGCACTAATTTTTTGACTATAGATTTCGAAATCCGCGAAGGGCTCCAGCAGGGCACAGTGAACTCTCCGCTACTGTTTAACATCTTTACTAGCGACATCCTCACTCGTTTCGGTCTGAATCAAGACGGTATATCGTTCGCGTTAGCTTTCGCTAATGATCTCATTGTATACACCTTCGGAGAATTAACGGATGATATCCAATCAAGGCTAGAAACACTTGTCGAAAAGGTAAACAAGTGGTACGCCACGTGGAACCTCAGGCTAAACCCTGAAAAATGTGAGACGATATTGTTCAGGAGACCAGTCGATCTGATTTCACATCATTACAACACGGGATGGAGAAATTTCCAGATTAAAGCCACTAAGCCCGGCACTGACGAGAGAGTAGATGTTCCACACAAACACGTGGTTAAGTACCTGGGCGTCCAGTTAGACCAACTACTTCGTGGAAATATCCATGTAGATAAGCAACTAGCCAAAGGTAAAGCAGCCTTCATTGCGAATAGTCGTATTTTTTATAATAAGTATTGAACTGTAAGAGCGCAAGTAATTCCATACCTCCTCCTAATCCGTCCTATCATCACTTATGCTGCGCCCACTTGGTGGAACATAAATGTATCGATGATGGAGAAGCTGCGTGCATTCGAGCGCAAATGTCTGAGAGTCTGTCTTAGACAATACCGTGACCCAGACGACGATTTCCGCAGCTTCATTAGCAATAAGCGAATTTATGATACGGCGAATATCCCACGCATCGATAGTTTCATCATTAAATTAACTGGAGATTATTTTAGTCGTCTAAGACGTATAGAAAACACGGCACTACAACCGCTCACAGTCATCCACGATGCGCTGGCAAGAGCTCAAGTCACTACGGGGTACATTCCGCCTCAAATATTTATGTGGATCGACGACCTCGGCCTAATTCAAGACGACAACAACGTTCCGATGCTTTTCCACTGGAAACGGAACAAAGCGAACAAGCGAATCTCGCTTCGCGCAGATAGTCTCCGCAGGCATCCCGAAATGTTTCGCGATTCGATGGCCCTACCGAACGGTGATACGGTGGATTTCCATCGCCTAAATTTCCGAAAATACTGGTGGCTCTCTCGCTACTCTGGACACCTACGCGAGCTAGAGCAGAGGAAAGCCCTGATCACGGCCGCTGCCAGGCGGAGACGGCTTTTGGCCCACCCGCCCTAAATGGAAGCGCTACACCACATGCTAAGTTGTACTCCGTGCACTCTGTATATATGTAAATAGTATTAGTTTTAAGTATCTTAGTTGTAAGTACTACCGACATGCGCGAGTTGTACGTAGGGTTTTATTCTCTTATTACCCTTTTTTTTCCTCTCTTTTTCCCTATGCTTATGCGCTGTCGGTGCGCGAATAGTGTTAGACTCGATGTCTATCAAAGCCTAATCGGCCATTATTTACCTCATGTAACATCCACTGTGATAAACTACCGTTAAGCCTGAGCCTTTCTCAATTGGAGAACCACCGCTCATGATCCCACGTTATGTTGAGTCTTTTTGTATGTTTTCATTTCACTCAACACTATTACTGTAAAGCTGAAGAAATAAAACAGTTAAAAAAAAAAAAAAAAGTAGAGCGCTCGCTTAGCATGCGAGAGGTACTGGGATCGATACCCGGCGCCTCCAATATATCATTTTTTCCTCTCCCTCATTCGCAATAATTAATTAAACTCTTACATATATATTTTTTCTCAACTCGCTCTTTCAGACCGAGAGTCATTGATTGTTCGATATAAAAAAATGTCGAGAAATCACGCATGGGCGAACGACAATCAAGGAAAATTTTACGGCGAAACGGCGTTACGTTACGAATAAAATTTTATCGGAGTGAAAGGTACACGCGAGCATTGTATTAAGTAGTTAGCAATATCGGGGTAACCGGTTGGACGTTAGATTGCGATCGACAGTGTTTCAAGATTTTTTTTTCTTGTAAACAATTTAAGTTTTCCATAGATTCGAAGTATGGAAAAGAGATCGTATTGTAATCGTGCGAAAGAAGCCGCAAGTTATGGTCCAAATGATATTTTTTATTGCAACAGAATTGAAACAAAAGTCTCCATCCATCTTCATAATCGTAACTCAATCTATCACTTCACGAGGTCCAAATAATCTTGTTCGGTGTCCCTAAACATTAATTACGGAGAATTCGTGGCGATTCGACACATTTTCGAGGGTTTCGATTGGCAAAGGATTGAGTAATGCAAATTTTCTGCAGAAAAATTAAACAACGATTATCGGAATAACTATCGATTATTTATTAAGGCAAATTTTTCGAAATATCGATCGGGCCATAGTGATGAAAAGTACTCTATGCATTTGTCGAAAAATCACTCGAAAAAATAGGTATCGTTCAACAATTCGAATAATTTATTTACGGAATCGGCTGCACCGATTTAATCGTAACTAGGCGCATTTGAAAGCTGGTGGCCGAATTATATAATAATAGACTTGCCAAAAATTGAAATGGGAGTTAATCTTACGAACATCGTCGGCCGGAAGTTTCACTTCCGGTATATTCGCGTAATCCAAGAAGCGGCAGCGCCTCGGCCAGCCTCTTACTAAAATTTTTTTTTTTATGTACTTGGCGTCGAGACGCTACCGCGTCTTTTGATCAGGGGGCGTAGCTCAGATGGTAGAGCGCTCGCCGGAGTCTCCGCTTGGACTCGATTGCGTACGCATCGTTTTTGTGATGCTCTGTGAAATTTCCGAATTCCAACCGTTCTAGACCGATTTATTTATTCAAAGTGAGTGCCACGCCTAAAACACATCATCAGTTATCCGCGGGGCCATGGACCGCGCACGAAGTTGCAAATAATAGCGTTAAATTGCCGTTTACTACGAACATCATTAATTCAGCAGCGCTGCCCTTTGTGAATACAAACATGGCGTCGCCGACGCCGCCTCAGACGCCTAAACGCCGACTCAGGCAAAACATAGCCGAAATCGAACGTTCGGCTTCTGACAGCACCTATAAAAAGCCAGTTCCTGAAACACGTAAACTCGAGAAAATGTACGAACAGTTAAGAAATGAGAGCAAGTTGCCGAAAAAAGCCCTCGGTAACCTTGTTGCTATCCCGTGAACGCAGAGTGCTGTTGGCGCCGCGGCGGGAGCTCAAGGCCCGTCAACAACGCGTGATACCGCTACGTCGGCTGGCGCGAGCGCGCCCTTGCCGACCAACGAATGGCATGTTCCGAAACGAGTAGCGAAAAAACCGCGCCGATCTCAGCGCGACTCTTCGGCTGACTCTAAACGATCGAACAACAGCTTCGCACGCCTCGCCGAGGGGGCCAACATGGAGCTCGGAGATGAACAAGACGAGGAGCAGCGGCCGGCAGCGAAAGACCCGAGACCTCCACCGATCAGCGCACTCAACGTGAACATCACCGCGATTATCGCGAAGCTCACGGCTGGAGGACTCCAGAAAAAAGACTTTACACTCTTCCAGAAGGATGACACCCACGTCAAAATTCACGCGTCGACATCCGCACACTTCGTGCGAATAAAGACTCTGCTGTCGGAGAGTAAGGTGGAATATTACACTTTCACGCCCAAGAACTCGCGCCCAAAAACGATCGTCATGAAAGGCATCAAAAGAGACTTTACAGATGAGGCGATCAAGATCGAGCTCAACGAGATCCTGACGAACGCACCGGTGACGAAAGTCCTTAGACACAACTTCATCAAGTCTAAGCCGAACCTCGTGTGCCACTTAGTGCAAATTACCCCAAATACTAACTGCTCAGAGCTCTGTAAAATCAAATACGTAGCATATCAAAGAGTAAGATAGGAGTATTTGCGCAAATCTGGAATTTTCCAATGCTACAAGTGCCAAAGGGTCGGCCACTCGAGTGGTAATTGCAATCTTCCGTCTCGCTGCGTAAAGTGTGCCCTCACGCACGATCCGGGAAAATGCACCATCGACAAAAACTCGCCAAAAGAATCGATAAGATGTGCAAACTGTGGTGAACTTGGCCACCCAGCTTCGTATCGAGGATGCGACTCCCTGAAATTCGCAAATCACGAGCTCAAGTCTCACACATCGTCGAGAAAAGCCGAGCGCCGCCCTAAGGCACAGAGAATCTTCGCCACTATCACGCCGGCGCTTTCCTACGCGCAGGCGTCAGCTGGCCCGTCGAGACCCCAAGGAGCTCGCCCGAAAGATACGGCCCCCCCACCTAGGGTCTATCACGCCGGAGCGCCGTCACAGCGGACCGACGACTGGGCGTCGCCCCCACCAAACCCGCTGGCCTGGCTACAAGCCTGGACGAACGAGATGACGGAACTCTTCGCCGCGCAATTTGCCTCGATTACCTCGCAGCTTGCAGACCAAGCTAAAGAGATCGAATTCCTATTAAGTATAACATGTCAAGAGTAGCCCAAGGACGGCCCAAGTAGCCAAGAACGCACTGTCAGTGTCAATTCAATTTCCAATCACTTAAAAATAGCAGCCATTAACGTCAATTGAATAGTTTCGAACAGCAGACGTTTCAAACTTCTCAATTTTACCAACAAACACAATCACGATATTATCCTCATCTCCGAAACAAAATGTAATCAGATCCAGAAACTTGCATTTGCGGATTATCACTTTGTCAGAACCGACAGGCGGGATGCAATCCAAGGGGGAGGAAGTACCTGGGCGTCCAACTGGACCAACTACTTCTTGAGAATATTCATGACGATAAGCAATTAGTCAAAGGAAAAGCAGACTTTGTTGCGAATAGTCGTATTTTTTATAATCAGTATCTAACCGTACGCGCGGAAGCAATTTTATACCTCCTTCCAATCCGTCCAATCATCACCTATGCTGCGCCCACTTGGTGGAACATAAATGTATCGATGATGGAGAAGCTGCTAGCATTCGAGCGCAAGTGTCTACGAGTTTGTCTTCGACAGCACCGTGAACCAGACGACGAATTCCGCAGCTTTATTAGCAATAAGCGTATTGATGATATGGCGAATATCCCACGCATCGATAGCTTTATCATTAAATTAACAAGGGATTATTTTAGTCGTCTAAGACAGGTAGAATAGGCTTTACAACCGCTCACAATTATCCACGATGCTCTGGCGAGAGCTCAAGTCGCTACGGGATATATCCCACCGCAAATATTTATGTGGATCGATGATCTCGGACTAATCCAAGACGATAAAAATGTTCCGATTCTTTTTCATTGGAAACTGAATAAAGCGAACAAGCGAATCTCGCTTCGCGCGGATAGCCTTCGTAGGCATCCCGACATGTTTCGCGACTCGATGGCCCTACCGAACAGAGATATTGTGGATTTTCATCGCCCAAACTTCCAAAAATACTGGTGGCTCTCTCGTCACTCTGAGCATCTACGCGAGTTAGAGCAGAGGAAAGCCTTGATTACGGCCGCTATCAGGCGAAGATGGCATTTAGCCCACCCGCTCTAAGCGGAAGCGATACTCCATAAGAAAAGTTGTACTCCGTGCACTCTGTATATATGTAAATAGTTTTAGCTTCAAGTATCTTAGTTTTAAGTTCTTCCGACATACACGTGATGTACGCAGGGTTTTTATTTTTCTTATTATACTTCTTTTCCCCCCTATGCTTATGCGCTGTCGGTGCGTGATTAATGTTCGACTTGATGTCTATCTAAGTCTAACCGGCTAATATTTATCTTATACAACATCCTCTGTGATAAGCTACTGTTAAGCCCCAGTTTCTCAACTGGAGAACCAACGCTCATAATTCTACGATAAGAAGTGTCTTTTTGTATGTTTTTATTTCACTCCACATTGTTATTGTAAAGCTGAAGGAATAAAACATTCATGAAAAAAAAAGTAGAGCGCTCGCTTAGCATGCGGAGGTACCGGTATTGATACCCGGCGCCTCCAATGTTCATTTTAATTTTTTTCACATTCCATCGCTCCAGATTTGCGAGAGTAGATTACAAGGTACGCTCACGAGGATCTTTTCGTTAATGTAGATCATCAGGGGGCGTAGCTCAGATGGTAGAGCGCTCGCTTAGCATGCGAGAGGTACCGGGATCGATACCCGGCGCCTCCAATATATCATTTTTTTCTCCCCCTCATTCGCAATAATTAATTGAACTCTTACATATATATTTTTTCTCAATTCGCTCTTTCAGACCGAGAGTCATTGATTGTTCGATAGAAAAAAATGTCGAGGAATCACGCATGGTCGAACGACAATCAAGGAAAATTTTACGGCGAAACGGCGTTACGTTACGAATAAAATTCTATCGGAGTGAAAGGTACACGCGAGCATTGTATTAAGTAGTTAGGAATTTCGGGGTAACCGTTTGGACGTTAGATTCCGATCGACAGTGTTTTATGATTTTTTTTCTTGTAAACAATTTTAAGTTTTTCATAGATTCGAAGTATGGAAAAGAGATCGTATTGTAATCGTGCGAAAAAAGCCGCAAATTATGGCCCAAATTATATTTTTTATTGCAACAGAATTGAAACAAAAGTCTCCATCCATTTTCATAATCATAGTTCGATCTATTAATTCACGAGGTCCAAATAATCTTGTTAGGTGTCTCTAAACATTAATTACGGAGAATCCGTGGCGATTCGACAAATTTTCGAGGGTTTCGATTGGCAAAGGATTGAATGATGTAAATTGTATTTTGCGCCTCTTCCTCGAGCTCAATTGGTAGTACCTCCACTCCACACCGATTCCGCCACAAGCTTCAAAGCTTTTTACTAAACTGAGATTAGCCCCGCCGCGTGATGCGCGTGCAACTGTTATCCTGCGTCATTTTTTTAAAGCGTTGCCGTAAGATTATAGGGATCTCTATGTAACGATAGAGAAAAGGGACTCTAAGGGTGGGATTGATCATCTCGGACGAGGCGCTACATACAATTATGATAGAACTTCACTTGGTAAGTTCGTGTAATCATCTAATTGTATTTTGAGCCTCTTCCTCGAGATCAATTGGTAGATGTTGAAAGACTTTATTTACGGCAACAGAAAAGCACACGTTTTTTGAACAAATTGCAAATTATTAACGTGTTGACTTATGGATTAAAAACTGCATTTGCGAAAGAGTTTTTATGTCGACACCATTTCTCTTAGCGGCCGAAGTCGACGCGTGTAGCGTGCTGTGGGCCGAGAATTTTTCCGTGTCTATGCCGCTTTTACCTAATGTCATTTTATCCCAACGGCTCAGTGTCTGCGCCGAGACTGCACGGAATGGTTTCTTAAACGACAGGAGGAGCGACTCATCCGTTTGTAAATTCTTCGTTTTTTCCATATAGCACTGCAAAGTAGCCGCTGCGCATATACTGTTACATTCGTTAAAGAATGGTATGATAAAAATGATCAAAATAGGCTGTTTTCGGTTAGGACCGGAGGTCTTTATGTGATCCGGTATCCGAATCTCGATCACGTTATCAACCTGTTGAATATCTTTAATGTTAATCAGTGCGAATGTCGGCAGACGATGACCGGTGATGAGTGCTAGCAGCGTTATGAGTTTCATCGTCAATTCTTGTAGGGTGAGATTCTCGTTCGGCGGTCTTTTCAATTCTTTCGTTTAGTAAAAAGCTTTGAAGCTTGTGGCGGAATCGGTGTGGAGTGAAGGTACTACCAATTGATCATCTCGGAAGAGGCGCTACATACAATTATGATAGAACTTCACTTGATAAGTTCGTTTAATCATCTAATTTTTTTAAAGAAAAATTAAACAACGATTATCGGAATAACTATCGATTATTTACTAATGAACGTTTTTCGAAATAGCGATCGGTCCATAGTGATGAAAAGTACTCTCTTCACTTGTCGAAAAATCTCTCGAAAAAATATTTATCGTTCAACAATTGGAATAATTTATTTACGAAACAATAATTTTTTTACGAAAAAGTTACATTTTTAGCTAATCGGGGAAGCAGGGCGAAAATATACATTTGCCTCTCGGACGCTCGTTTGATATGCGAAAGTCGTGATCAATACTCGGTGTCCTCGATATTCCATTTTTTTCTAATTCCGTATTATTAGTAATTCAATTATTTTACATCGATCTGTTGTTATGAATGAAAATCGAATAAGATCCGATACAAAAAGGCAATCGTTAACTATTCAACGAAAAATTGTGCGCAGTCAGTTGCCAGATGAAATACGAAAGAGCGTCGGCCGACCGCGTGTACAACGGACCGCCGTCGGGCTCGCGGAATGCGCGGTGCACCCAGCCGAAAATTGGATCAAAGTGAAAGGTGCAAGGAAGCATTGTAAAAGTACAAATATATCAGGGGGCGTAGCTCAGATGGTAGAGCGCTCGCTTAGCATGCGAGAGGTACCGGGATCGATACCCGGCGCCTCCAAATTCTATTTTTTTCCCATTCGAAATAAACGATAAACAAAAAACTTATAAACAATCTTCGTCACCGAGGGGATGACATATTCTCAAAAAAGATGCAAACGGACTCTAACTTGCCTTCTTATTCGTTCGCGACAACCAATAAACAAGAAGAATTAAAAACGAATCTTCAATTCCGATGGTACGGCATTTATCCCGGGAAAAGAAAAAAAAACTGGAAATCGGGAGGAAATGCGGTAAGTATATTTTTCAGTACTTGGCGCCGAGACGCGACCCCATCTCTCGATTCAAGGAAGGTGCCATCCGCTAATGGAGAATAAACGAATGAAAAACTATTGTCTTTTTAAGCCAACAAAATTGCTGTAAATAATTGGTGTTCCAGCGTTTGCAAACATCACAATAAACCGCTTGCTGTGGAACGCAAGTTATTTACAGCCATTTTTTTTGTCTTAAAAAGACAATAGTTTTTGCCATATTGAAGTGTTTCTTGTATGACACTTGGCCCATATAATTTTACTTGATTTTTTGAATAATTTCCGTAAATGGAATTTTCACGTACTTGGCGTACCTTTTTTTTTTTTTTTTTTGGGAAATTTCATTTCTTTTTGAAAATGTAATGAAAACTCGACAAAACTGTCAGTGTCGACGTAATAATAATAATTTGATGATTTTCACCGAATGAGGAAAAAAAAGTATCTTACCTGATAGTAGCTCGAAGGATTCGACGGTGGTGGAACATTTGGATCGACGAGTTCCATGTTGTGCAGCCAAGGAAGCAAATATTGCAGCAACAATTGTCGTACCTCGCGTCTCGCTGTCTGAAATCTGTGGGTTATTTCTGTAAACATAACGAAAAAAAAAAAAAGTTAAAAAAATTATGACTTATACTTGAATAACAAAAAAGAAAAAGTATCGAGAAACAATTTAAAAAAAGTTTGTTATGGCATGAAGAATCGTCTCGGTTGCTTCGTACTAAAATCCAGCACGAAATTTCCGCGCTATAGAATCTCGATAGTCGGCCTATCGGCAGGTCACCATAAACAATAATGCCGATTTGAACAATCATCGATTTACACCAACAAAATCCTTCGAGATTAACGTGGACGCAATATTGGATGAGATTTTTCTCAAGATGTCGATTGTTCGCCCTCGATCAATTCTATCAATAGATTCGTATATGTTGTTCTAGGAAAACTCTGCTTTAACGCATGGAGGAAGATTTGAGTTGAAATTTTTCCGCAATATTATCCCTCACAGCTTGAAGTTCGTGCAACCTGTAGAGTCTCGACTAAAATGAAATATTCTCAAGAAAAGTTAAAGTCGAAAGATGAAGATGTATCGATAATAATCACGACTATCCCCGCGCGATTGACAATTTTTATCAGTTTCGGAAATAAATGAATGAATAAATAAACTAACAAATTGTTAAATAATATTCACCAATAGGGATATTCCCCACGTAAATTTGATGTAATACAGCTGGAAATCTAGGCGAGAAAAGTGCACAAATTGTCCTTGAGAACCGTATTCACCATTGAAAAAATTACCGCCATGATGTTCAGCTAAAAAAACGTTGGAATTTTAGTGTCAATTGACAGCGTGTCCTGAACAATATGAAATATAAAAATACAAACAAGTCTTTTTTACTCCCCATAATCCCGATGATAATATATTGCGTACAAACATTTGTCAGAATGGCTTTTATATACTTTATTCGGGATTTTTTTTTTTCACTGAAACTGACCACCTCTGTAAGACCGACTATCTTCATGCCGCGCGCCAGTAGCTTTGGCAGTGAAAAAAAATGTATAAGAGACTTGAAAAGAAATAATAACGAGTGTTGCCGGTTTGATGTGGTTCATGCTTTTAGTTCGAAGCGAATCGAGGCGTCCGGGGAGGGGTGGCGGAGAAGCGAAAAGCCTCGTGCTCTCGTGTAGAAAAGAGGCTTGATGGACGGAAGCGGTTGAATAAACCTACGGTAGCCGAACCCGCTCTGCTAAGTGCAATTACGATTATTCCATCAACCGTATAGATAACGCGTCGAAGCGATAGTAGACACCCCGAGAGCTATAGGGCTTGTACTACAACGGAGCGCCGATATACGTAGTACGCAATATAAGCGAGGTGACGAGAAGGGAAAGGATGGCCAAACAGACGGTGGGGAGGTGTGAGAAACGGGGTAAACGGATAGATAGACGGAAAGAGATGGTCCCAAGCACGGGAGCCGCGAGTTCGAGGAGCTCGGACTTGTTTGGTTTCTAAATGCGGACGGAGTAAACGCCGGGAGAACGCGTACTCGAATCCGCGTTACGGGTAGCTTTAGCATTCGTGCGAGACGTTAAATGTATTCGATTTTAGAATGGGGAAAATTCAGGGCCCGCGCGCCCGTTCGAAGCGCCGAGAGACGCAAAGGGAGAAACTCGCACGGGGATAGTTATAAATGGATGAGAATGGTTTCGCGACCGATATTCCCTCACACACGACGGACGTGCCGCCCATACAAATCAGATTTTCCGTCTTGTTTTTTTCTTTTTTCTCTCCCCCTCCGTCATGACGAAAATTACGCACGCAACCGACAGTGGCGGTGAAAATTCGTGTCGACGATATTATAAACGTCGAACGGTGTCGGGACACCGCGCCAAATAGATCACCGACGAAACAACGCTTGTACGCGAAGCTTTATCGTCGAATGTCGATAATCGTTAGCGTTGCAGCAACATTTATCGCATTATTCGTTCGCGGAATTGGAAGCCGAACGGTGCGGCGAAACGAATGGGGAATTTTTCTATCGATTCCGGGGATGCGAATGACGGAACGACAACGATTAACGACGGTATATCCGGCGATGGCTTTAATCAACGTCATCGAAATTTCGCGGGAGTGAGGCGTCAAACCGATTCCCTGCAGAGCAACGACTAGTCGCCCACTCGCATCGAGACGAGGCGGCGTACAATCGGAGAATGGAATTTTCCGTCGGTTTAATCGAGCATTAGTTCGATGGGGTTAGGCACCCTTCGATTATACCTCTTGCTCGACTTTTCTTCACACGGAATATCGACGACGAAGCGAAGCGACACAACATTATGGTTTTTACGGATTTCACAAATTTGTGAAAAGCCGCCAAAGTGAGAACGATGCAGTTTAGACACCGTGAACGATAATGCTCGTTGCGCGGATGACGATAATTTCTTTATGTAACCCTTTCGAAATTTTTATCGTTTTGGCTCGCTATTTCATTTGTTCCGGGCGACAATTATTGTCACAGGCGATAGAGACTCGTCATTTTATCCGCCGTGTGGTTTGCAAATTTCTAGACCATCCTGTGAGAATAAAATTATAATAAAATCCGATTTCTATACAGATGGAGAAAAAAATAGTATATTCATCCAAATATGAAAAATTGTACGATGCGCGATGTTTTTTTTATAGTAAAATGTTTAAAAATTATGTTTAAAATGACGAAATTCTTTCCACACAACTGTAGTTGAATCCAAAATGATTTCTACGTGCTCAAAATGCCGGTACAAATAGTCATTAGAATGGAATTATTTATAAAAAGATTTATTATCCCTATGAAAAAAGAAAACAGGCACTTTGATTTATGTTTGCAGTTTTTTTTTCGTAACGTGACGGTTCTTGTTGGACTCATCCCAGATTCGAATAAATTATTTATCCATCTATCGCTCCATCGTCGAAACGATCGGCACGTATTTTTCGTTGGATGTTTTCCGCGTGCGTTTAATGAAAAAACGATGAAAGAAATATATCTTTCGTCGGCTTGCTTTCGATGCGTAAAAGATTTTTTTAGTTTCCATTCTCTCTTCTCTCTTCGGTGGTAAAACGGATGATGATTTTTCATTGCCAAGAATTTTAACCGCTAAGGGTTTGATGAAACATTGCGTTCCGAAAGAAAAGAAAAAGCAAGAAAAGTAAGTCACGTTAAGCGACCATTCAAAAGAGTTGCACGGGCGTGAAGCCAACAATATCATCAGCACGACTCGCTTCCTTTTCAGTTTTCGCTAAAAAGACGCAACATACTTTTTCTATCGAAACAAATTTTCATGATAATTCGCTCTCATCTGACCCGTCAATAATAATAAATTATCCGCAAAAAACATCCCTTCGAACATTATCCTTATTTCTCACATTCGCAACAAGAAAAGAGAAAAAGGGCTCCAAAATGATTGATCGAAAAAATGTGATATTAACAATAATAATTCACTAATCCGATCCACCGATAAGCTCAGCAAGATGCTTTTTTTTTTGCCTATCGAATAACGAATCCTCGTTGTAGAATATCTGCCGACGAACGTTTTGGTTATTTGCCGAGCCGAGCATCGAAGATCTTCGGGTTCGCGCGACATCCAATTAGCATACGAATCGAGGGTCAACAATGGGCGGTCTTCGGAATACATTCCGGCGACTCTCTCATGAACCGCGAAGATCGAATATCGGATTCGAGCCACGAATGATAAGAGCCGAATTATCGAACTCACCGCTGAACATAGGCATCGTGAGTTCCGGATGAAGTTGAGCCAGTTGTCTCGACAGGTACATCTGGTTGCGGCAATAAGTCGTCGACAACAGAGCGTCGAGAGTGCCACCTCGGACCGGTGCATTCGTCGACGATAATCCAAGCGGCCCTCCACCAATTTGATTGCCTTTCGGTCCACCGGACGCCGAACTTCCAGCCGCGAGATCATCCTGGCCTGAAATTAGAAAGCCACTTTAATCGTTTTTGCGTTATTCGTCGTAAATCGTTCCGCGCATCTCCGGAATCGTCGAGAGGTCTTTCATTCAATCCATCGAGGCCGAAAAATTTCGAGGCCAAGGACTCCCCCCCCCCTTCTACCTCTGACACCTCCGTCCCCGAATAAGACTCGCCGGAGAGCTCTAAATTTTCATCGAGGATTTCGACTCGCTATGCGTGATCCTGACGACCCCCGGCGCAGAAGCCGGAAACACCGACGGGCGCTTTATCAGGCATGTATCTGAGCCGCGTCGGAGCAGAAATAGTTCAACTGCGAACAGCGAAAGACGCATTCTCACGTGTTAGACTGTAAACGCAGGGTTTTTTTCACGCATACGCAATTTTTTTTTGTGTACAATCGTCACAATACGCATCGATTGTCGACACCCTTTTTTTTGTGCAACTGTGTTTTTTTTTTATCGTGAAGTGAAATTATAAACTGTGATTAATTCTTTTTTTATCGTTCAATATTCAGTGTAACCGTTATTGAAACAAACTTTGTGCTCGCGTGATGGCGACTTTTTCATTGAATTTTATATATTCAATTTTTTTTTTCAAGTTAATGAATGTAAACAAAAAATAATTGAATTAATAATGATAAATAAGGGAAGCTAAATAGAATTTTCATCACAATTCGAGCTAAATTGTGAGGATTCGAAAATTTTAATAAGATTATTTTGATCTTCCCTTAATCGTTTTTTCTTTTTAGTGAAATAAAAAGTCATTGATGTCTTCGTCGACAGTGCAACGGGTTTTCGACGAGTTCGTGAAACAAAAAAAGAACTTGTGGCGTTTTCCGATTGACAGATCTTATCGATAGGCTCCGACCACCCTCGCTCGAGTGTTGAAAGAAGATTTAATGGGATCCTTCCACATCCTCTGAAAAACTTTCCAATAGCCCCAATTCTCTCGGCTCGGCTTCGAGTGCCGGTGCCGTTTATCCTCCCCATTCCATCCAATCGCCAACGGAATGATTCACGTTGCTTCATTTTCGCCGGCATTATCTACAATCTCGGTGGTAAGGTTCTCCAAAACCTAGTCGCCGCGATAAAGTGTCTGAAAGCCAGAGCCCGCGATTTCTTGGCGTGCCTCCAACACCGATTCTTCATCGTCTATCGCGGCCGCGTCGGGGAAGGAGGCACCGAAGGAGGGCGAAAAGCTTCAAAGCCAAACAAAACTTCCCCGGCGTATAAGTGGGATATATCCGAAAAACAAATTTTATGGCTTCGAAAGTTCGACAACGACTCGCGGTCTGGCCGGCGAATCTCAAGACCAACCGGATGTCAGGACTGCGCGTCGAATCCCTTGTCCGTTCGGATCGTTGAAGATTGATCGTTAGTGCTTGTTTTATTTTTGTATTTCGACAAATCGTCGACGGGGCAATGTCGACCGAGGCTACGAACAGGACACTCGTGACGCCGGATTTCGCCGAGACGATACTTACCGGTGTGCAGATGTATTACACACCGGCTCTCGTGTGCCTCGGTACCCTCGGTAATTGCTTGTCCGTCTGCGTGTTCTTTCGAACGAAGATGCGACGCTCCTCGTCGAGCTTTTATCTCGCCGCGCTGGCGATAAGCGACACGGGCTTTCTCGCCTCGCTTTTGATCGCTTGGCTCAACATGGTCGGCGTCGGGATATTCAATCGTCCCGGTTATTGCCAATTTTTCGTCTATCTACCGACTTTGTGCAGCTTTCTCAGCGTTTGGTTCGTCGTTTCCTTTACCGTCGAGCGTTTCGTCGCTGTGCGCTATCCGCTTCGTCGACAATCGATGTGCACCGTCGCGCGAGCCAAAACGATTCTCGGTTGTCTAACGTGTCTGGGCCTCGTTCTCTGCAGTCCAGTCCTTTGGTTCTCGAGTCCAAGGCTAACCGAGCGAAACGCCACAGGTTGCAATCTCGCCGAGGGATGGGAGAGCTGGGCGAGCGCTTTCAACGTCGCCGACACGGTACTGACTTTCGTACTTCCGTTCACCGTTATCGTCGTTCTCAACGCGCTCATCGTCGAGACCGTTTGGCGTCTCGCGCGCATTCGAAGAACACTGACGACCACCAGCAGGAGAAACGGAAAGAGCGACGAATCCTTCGGTCAACCGAGGTCCAGAACTTCGGCGTCGCAGGCGAAGGTTACCAAGATGCTGCTCATCGTTTCCAGCGTTTTTCTGTGCTTCAATCTTCCGGCCTACGTGATGAGGGTTCACGCTTTTCTGCAGGTAGGTGTGCATTCGTTAACGCGAACCTGTGAAGTACGACCCTGATTATACGGCAGGGCGTATGATCGGGCAGTAAGAATAAGCACGACGGGCAACGATAGTTTCAATTCGCGAAGCGTTTAGTTTTGGAATGGCGCGATGATTAACTGAGGCAACCGATAGTATAAATTCTTCGACCATCGAAGCGGAGCACGATAAAATTTACCGTTAAATTCGAACCACGCGATTGGTGACAATTGGAACAATTACCAGCCCACATTCGGGAGTCGAAGGTTCCTGACGACTTTCGTGTTAGCAATTGAGTTCCGACTCGATTTTTTACCGAGTTATAACGTTTCGAGCGAAAGGAGCCACTGAAAGAAATTATCAGTTAGGAAAACTAATGAATGGGAAAACGATTTTTTTTTCCTTAAGGACTACGATTTTCAACTAACGAGTCCCCTCAACTAATGATGATTTTTTTCTACTAATAATTTTTTTCAATGTCTAAGTGGAAAAATAACACGATCACGTTTCTCTGGCCGTTTCCCTGTAGAACATTCAGAAGAGCGGCCGATCCAAGTTTTTGTGTGATAACATCTTTAGTGGGGATGCAAAGTGTGATCAAGGAACGTTACGACCCTTCTGTAAATTTAATTAAACTAATGCGTAGAGACCTCAGAGAACATTACATTTTTTCTGAGAGGACTTAGATAATCAGCGCCTTATGAGCTCCAAATGCAATATATATAAATTATAATAATATCGCAATGGAGGTACTGAAGTTACGTCAGCAACCGTTTTCATACGCAATTATCGCACAAGTAGCGACCAATATTTTCACAAGGGGCTCGTCGTTCCATAAACGCACAAAAGCGTCCCAGTGTAATTATAAATAAAATTGTTCAAACTTCGCGAAATTAATTATAAAAAGTTCTTTTAGCTCAAAATATGTGTACGCATTGTGTTTCAGGTTGAAGAACAACCGCCGCGAGCGACAGTGTTGGCACAGCACGTCTGTAATCTTCTCTTCGACACAAACTTCGGTATAAACTTCGTACTTTATTGTGCCAGCGGTCAAAATTTTCGTAAAGCCGTCGTACGCATGACGGTGCGTCGTACGCGAAGATGGAACGACACGGAGCTACGCATGTCCCTGCGCGGCAATCAATCTGGTACTTGAACTCTTCAAATACTTGTTTCTCCTATTCCACACGCGAATTCTGACCAATATAAATCAATTAAGTAATTAGAGATCAAAGGATTCATAAAATTGGGCCATAAAAACCCGCGCATCGAAGCGCAGTAAAGTAAAGCATCGATGTAGGCTGTGATGACTTGTTAATTAAGAAACAATGATTCATTGAAATTTCGCTTTGTTTTTCTCATTTATCTCTCTTACCCGTCTATTACTAATTTCAGCTTCAGAAACGATCCGAGTTGGAGGTTCCATGACGCGTCAGCGCACCATTGTTCTCGAGATGCCGTGGATGAGAAATTGCGAATTGCAAGATTCACCGAAAAGCGTATTTTCAAGAAAAGCGAATAATCTCGGCCGTCAATCCTTCCGCGACACGCATTGAACGACGAGAGTCTCGACTCTCGTGTCTCTTGAGGTCCGAAGTTGCTCGATTGCGAGAGAAAAAAAAAACGATATGAAACTATTTCTTACCGTTGTCCGGTTCGGCGGCTGGTAATGGTCCGACGTTGCCGAAAAATCGTTGATCGAGTAGCTGCAGCAATTGCAGCGCAGCGTCGTGAACCGGAGCGCGGGGACAACCAGTATTCATCAGACTCACGTTGATAACACTCGTGTAGTGGTCGCACGGATATTCCCTGCAAAATATCACATGGAAAAGTATCTATTAAAATCCAAACGTATATCCAGCAGCTGGAGTACAGTGAAGTTTTAAAGCAATCGACTTAAAACCATCGGACTCAACGAGATCCATGTGGTTTTCGAGCCTCACCTCGCGCTAAAGATCGTCGCCAGAGCTAGGAAACAGCCGTCGGCCACTTGCGGCGAACCGGTGTAACAACGGTCGACCACCCAATCGAGAAGAGTACCTATGTCGGGATTTCCCTCCAGCAGAAGAACAACCGTTTCTCGCGCCAGGGCGTAGATCTGCAAACGGGAGAAGAAGAAAAAGATAAAAAACGGTGCGGTGCCAAAGAATTAATTGTACATAGAAAATGAGAAAAAGTCTGTTGTGATCTTTTGTGATTATCTCTAACAATAATTGTCGTGCGAGACGCCGGTCGACTGAATTCGTCGCGGAAACATTGGCCACGTACGGATTACGATCGAAATGTGATAGAGTATATTTTGTTAATTCTATTCGTGAAATTACCGTGTATGGATGTAATAAAAATAATAATGAAGAAAAGAAATTAATTAATTGTCAGGAAGTAATGTAAAAATGTATAATATTCACGTTTTTTTTTGTATCTTCAAAATTATCGACCAAAAATATCACACCAAATTTCAATTTTTTTTCTTTCTATAACGAAATTCATCAGGATTATTTTAAGTTCCTTCAAAAACATTCTTTAAAAGCGTTCTACATTTTCTTTGTTAATTTTTCAGAAGAGTCGTAATGACTTTCGCGGATACCTTGCATCTGGAAGCCTCGTTAAAGATGTATTCATTAAAAAAAAAAAAACTACACGAGAATCGAACGCGATTAAAAAAAAAGAGACAATTATAGCTGTTGTTGAAAGTAACGACACAGCAGTTGATCCGACGAAATAAATGTTAAGATCTTCAATTGCATATGATTTACTTTCTCGTCCTTGCTCGCGAGTAGTAGATCGAGCCATTGATAAAGTATCGCGCCTTCCTCGGACAACGATTGAGGATTGAAGCACGGGCCGCTGCAGAGCAAGCCGCTCATGGCTTGGAGAGCCGACAGTTGAAGCTCCCAGCACAGTTTTTCGTCGTCCTGCGTCGACGAGGAATTCGTCAACGGCCGACCGTACGGACCGGCCCAGCTTGCGAATAGCGTAAACAGATTTCGTCGCAGGTCTCTCTTCAGCAACGAGTGACAAGTTTCCACTGAAATATCGAGAAGTAATAAAAGATCCAATAAACGCAACATGAACAAAAGTACACGAACGAGATGTTGATCGGATTAAACTTTTCACTCACGCGAAAAGCTCTTAATCATTTTCCGAACAAAATTGCAGAAGTGCAGCTTTATGTCGCGAACAGCGGGTGCTTCCTTGTCGGTTTCGTTCTCCAAGTAGACTCTCGCACCGTCGATATACTCGACGAATGTCGGATGAAGCGATTGGGTCTCGCGATCCAATACCGCAGGGCTGTGAGAGTGATAAACAATGAGAGCTCGTTCGTCGTGCAATTTCATCGATACTCGCTGAATTCAATGGCTTCACGAGCTCGGGAAGTACTCACCAGATTCCAAAAGTTCCGTACTCGGCTATTAGTTCCAAGACTCGAACTAGCTGAAGCCTCAGAGCGTCGCGGCGCCTTCTTCGTCTCATGTTTTCCTGCTTACGATCGACAGCCTCCCGAATGTAGAGAGCAAGCTCCTCCATCAGATCTCTGTTTCACAAAAATATTTCGTGCGTCAAGGGACAAATCGTCCGGAGACATCTCAGCGAGTTTCTCGCAAATATTGTAGATTCTTGTTACTTTGAAATCGGCATTTCTTGGCCATTTGGGTCAATTTCCTTACAGTTTGTTCCGTCTTTTATTACTTTTTATGAATATTATAATATTCTAATTTTAGTATTAACATTGCAATATTATTGTCAATATATTAACCAATAGCTAAAATACACTTAATTTATATTTTAATTTCATACGAAAATATGTTTTTTTTTCTACAAACTTAGGCAACAGACGCCTTGAAATTTGATATCGCATTTTTTTTAGAATTGCGTGACTGACGGACCGAAAAATTGCTTTTTCCAAAGTAACGAAAAATTCGTTTATGTTACCGTCGTACTCACTTCAGCGCGTCGGCATTAACTTTGCCGATAGCGTGGACGACCGCATCCCGCACGTCGACGGCTTCGCATCGCAACAGCGGCACGGTCAGTTTGTAAAGAGCAGCGGGACTCGCATTGTTACCCGGTGATTTGTTGTCACCTCTTTCCGCTGACAAACTGTCGGGCGACGAGCTGCGAAAATTCGTTATCTAGAGCGAGCTCCGTGAACATTTTTCCACGATAAAATTTTTCTACACTCTCGTTATACATAGAATTGTATTTCATAAATAGTGCACCACAATTAATGTATAAACAAAACGGACTATCGATCTATACGTGCGTCGAACAGTCCGCGCAACATCTACTTCATAGATAAGTACGAGATCGTTCCGTGTCATAAAACTACTTTAATATGTAGGTTTTTGTTTCTTTTCCTTTCTTTTGTTTTTTCCGTTAATAAAACGATTTTTCAGAGTTAATTGGGATTCAGTGTGGCTCGACAAAGTGGAACAACGAGTGGGCGGCCATGACGTAAATTTGACGATTTTTTAAATCGTTTTTTCGGCGAACATTTTGTGCCACGCAAGCATTGACGATTTTTAATTGAAAACGAAAAAAAAAAAATTAACGTAAAAGCTCACTTGGCGCGAAACGTTGCGTGTATTAAACTGGAGTGTTTTTGTTTTTTAGCGTACAGAGGGAATATCTAACGGACAACAATAGTACCAGTGCTAATTAGCGACGACCCTTGACCGCGATGCCACTGTTCATTTGTGTTTTTAATATTCAGATTTCGTGTCTGTTTTTTCTTTTTCTTTGTTTTTTTGCGAAGGGTTTTTTTCACATAGGCTCACCTGGTCCGCTTATGCCTGGTGTAGATGCCGGAAATGGACGGTACGGAGAATCGGCCCGGCAGGGTCTGCGCCCCGCCGAGGTTCTCCAGGCTCTGACTCAACTCCTTACTCATGCACAACACACCAAACTCCACCGTATGCTGACCACTAGAGTATGCAATACAGTGTACCACCAATGCTCGATTTTTTTTTTTTATCAAAAAAAGTATTATTTACTGCGCTTCAGGGGGCGGGGGAGGAGTAAGACAGAAGACAGTGAGAAGATAGACAAGAAGATTGACAAAAATTCATTCTACTCTATGGACGAGAGATATATTAGATATATATATAGAGTTATGTATGTATGGACACGAAAAAAAAAAAAGAAAAAAAAAACCTTCCCACATACACACGGACATGAACAATAAATGTAGTAATTTTCTATCGCATATATATCGTGTGTGGCATGCGGAGCACGTTGTCACGAGATAAGGAAATGCTGAGTGCGAGAGCGAATCGGTGAATGTGCCAAATAATTTTTCTTTTCGTCATTTCGAAATTACTGCGTCGAGGAAATAAATTTGCTTGAGTCGGAATGACACGAATGATTGAAAAACAAAAGAAATCGTATAATCTTAGGCTGCCTCAGAATTGAGGTAGAATTTCTTCGTCAGTGCGTCATTTCGGAGCTACCGAAAGTTAAGGTTTCAACCAATTAGAGCGGCTTCCGAAATGGCGCTACTGGCTCACGCGTTCTCTCATTGGTCGAAGGCATTGGCTGCTTTTGTTACTTGAAAAATATTCACTGCAGAACCATTTACTTTTTCAAGGAGTCAATTTTATCAGCGACGAACGCCCGATGTGAATCGAACATTTCTATTTGCATTCGTTTTGAGATAATTTCGGGAAAAATTGCAAGATTTCAGGCTAAAAAAAGTATTTTATTTTTTTCCTCGAAATTATCTTAAATTAAAAAAATACTGGTAATTTTCTTTGTCACCCTCAATATATTATCGTTAATTAATTAAAAATGGAATTCCATCTTCAATCAAGTTCTTTCCTCGTCGCGTAATCCTCTTTTTTAATCGGTTCTCGATGATTTCTCCCGTGCAAAAGCTCGATTCTTGGTACGAATTGGTGCCAGTTACAGTTGAAACAAGATCACGAATACGAGATGGTGGCCAACAAGTTATTTTCTTCCACAAAAATTAGAAAAAATTCACGTACGACTCTCGTGACACGATCGTTCACGAAGGTGCGGATCGACAATTACAATATACGGTGTTTGTGTGCGTGTGTGTATGTGGTAAATAAAAAGGAATTTCAAAATTTTATCAATCCAAGTGACAACAAAAAAAATTCTCCGGAATCGTGTAAAATGTATCAGCCGAAACGTATTCATTGTTTTTTTGTTTGTTCGATTGAATCTTGAGACGAGTTTGCAAAAAAAAAAAACAGAATTCCGGGAAGAGAAGAGTGGCGATTAGAGCCAGTGTTAACGGTGGCACAACAGACATAAGCAGACAAGACCCAACACCAATTAATACCATATTATTAATACGGCTATTATGCTTTCATTGTTTCTTTGCTTTCTTCCTTTTTTTTTGGACATATAAACGATCGATCGTAAGATGACATGAAAACTAAACTATCAGCTCTATGGATTAGCATAATTGCGCTCGGATGTTTGTGTTTTTTTTTATTCGCACGTTTGGGTGATTGGTCATTATTAATTTTCTTTGTTTTCGACTATTTGTTCGTCTACTAGGGATGGATTGCCGGAGAAGGTGAAATTGTATTTACCTTAGGCTGAGATCCGGACTGGCGCATCGAATTATCGGACTGGGAATCGGCGGCACGACGCGATAACCGAAAGTCAAATAATTCTTCCACACGTGCATGTAAACGTCGCGCTCGTTTACGGGCTTTCGAACGGTTGTTGAACTTCGCAGCAGCGAGGCCCGGTTGTCATTAACGGGACTGTGGGAGAAAAAAAATTAATTCAAAAACTATTAAAATCACACGAATTAGTTGATAAAATAACAATCGGCCGCAACGAGTTCCTCGAATTCGAGCATTCATCGGGAAATATATTCGATTAAGTTGCGAATTTTGTGTCGATAACTTCTCAACGAATTCTTACGTTGGATCGACGACGGTGAACAAGGAGTTGATTCGGGTGAAGACTATGGGCCAGGAATGCGCCGTTGCGTTCGGACACAGCGTGAGTACTCGATCTTTCTCGAGAAATGCAAACAGACAAGTGCTCCATGGATCCGCGCCGTTCAGGTTCAACATCGAGGAACTCTTCGTACTGTTTTCATCGTGAAACCCTGCGCAATATACAATAATAAATTTTTATTTTTTTCTAAATCGTCTTTCCCATTTAATCTTCAAAAAGCTTCGGGAAAAATACTTTTTTTTTATGTCTATAAATCGTTGTAAAAAAATTGTCACTGTTTTTTGTTTTTACAGTGCGTGAAGCAGATTACTGTGTTGGATAAATCATCGATGTATAAATTTATCATCGATGAACGATAAATATTCGATAGTTTATAAATTTGTAAAAATTAGCGTCTACGATTTTTTCAGCTTTTTTCTACGATAGGAGTAACACTTTTGAAGTTCAGTCGATTTATCGCTCTTTGAATCGAAGAATTGATTAATTACCAGCGGTCCAAACGCAGCTGCTTCGATCAGCGATCCATTGAAGATCGACGTTCGACGTTGACGCAGCCGCTGCTTTTTCAGCAGGCGGTAGCATGTGATAACATTTCTCGAGTACCGCCGGACAACAAGCGTCTATAACGTCGATCACCGGCTGATCGGTTTCCAGTCCACCTAATGCATGAAAAAAAATTATCTTTCTTAGTATACCATTAATAGTCACGGATAATCAAGCGATCTTAAAACAAAGAAAAACCTCACGTATTATTAAATAATCAGCAATGTAACGTACCCAATGCTTTAAGCAAAAGTTTCACCTCTCGAAGAATATGAACCGCCAGTCGACGAGGATATAATCGGCAATTGCACAGCATCACAAGCGCGAAGCCTTCCACGAGATGAAAAACACTCGAAACAGGTTCAACGCGCTGAAAAAAGGATTATCAGATTTATTCTCATTCATAAAGTAAAACAACGATGCAGATTCAGAATCTCATAAAATTCACATGGACTAATTCTTGAAAAATTCTTTCGAACGAAACAATTTCTTTGGCAACGAGAAGTTTTCCTGTTCATCTAGGAATATAAAAAACTCATCAGTTAACACAGTGACATGAACATCTTCTACGGAAATTCTCTTTTAAAAAGAGCTTCGGAGCGATTTTTCGTCTCGCACCGATTTTGCCAGATTTGATTCTCACCTGAGTCGATTCGCTCTTCTTGACGCCGGTCTCGATTCTCGCGTGAATCCTCGTGTTGTCCATGACCTGTTCCTTCGCCCTGGGACTCGGGCTTGTCAGGGCGTTCTTCCAGTTCGTCAAAAGTTGCAACAACATTCTCAAACCGTTATCGATGAGCTGAGGAAACGTGTCCTGCACGTCTCTAGCCAAAAATTGTGTAAAACCGAGAATAACGTCTTGACGCCAGTCAGGAAAATCCAACGCGAGTGTCTGCAAGCTCTGATATGCCAAGCCTCGAAGTTCCTCGTCCATGTGAACGGTGAGCCTCGAAAGTAGATCGACCAATTCGGCGCCGGTCATGCCGTCGGGAATAAGACGCGGCACCGCCGCGACGCAAGTCCGAAACAGATCGATTCGCGGCTTGCGATCGCCGGTTATCATCTCGTCCGGTTCCTTGTTAACATTTTGCGTGCTCGTCATCATCAAGGGCCGTCCGTAGTGAACGTCGAGAGCTCGAAGTATATCGACGAAGACGCGACGAACGTGCGGAAAGTACGAGGACATGCCGATGCTGCGAGCCGTGTCCTCGGTAAGCATTTTGTTCAAAAAAGTTTTCTTCACTCTTATTGTATTGCCGCTCGGTAGAACTCCCATCGTCCGCGGCATCGGTGGTTCGCCCTCTTTCTGCTGCAGACTATCGGCAACGACGAGAAATGCTCGCAGTCCAATGCTCATCCTCTCGGGTGTGAGTATTATCTTAACCGGTCGTCCGACCGACAACAGATCGAAAACAATCTCGCGCATCGCGAAATCGAGCCTCTCTTGGGCTATGAATTGTATTATCTTCACGAAGATATTCAGCGGTGTGTCGCGCGGCACGACAGCCTTCGAACCCTTTGGAAACAACGAATTAACGATCGACTGAAGCCGACTCTGCGTCGCCGAATTACTCTCGCACTTTATGCGTATCATGTAGACCCAAAGCAACCGGTAGAGCGCCTCGAGAGCCACACGACACATCTTCGGATCGCGATTCTTCAGCGCCGACAGACACATGGCGAGAAAGTAGTGCCAATTCTGTAGGAAAAATGTCTTCTGGCTGACGCACAGGAGACACGTTACGAGAGGGAACAGCGCCAAGCGATGCTTCGACTTCGTACACATGTCGAGGGTCGTCGAGTAAAGCATCTCGACGAAATTCTTTAGGCACGGCACGTTAACCTCGTTCTTCACGGCCTGCGAAATTCGATAATCGGGAAAAGTATTTTTATTTTATTGTTGAAAGGAAAGTTGAATGAATAACATTCACATTAGAAAATTACGGTTTTGCCTTACCGCAGCAACCGGCACGAGAATTTCGACGAATAGACCAGCAAGAGCGTGTTTCACGTCCTTGTCCTTAACTTCCAGAAAATACTGAGCGCATTCCTGCATAAATTGGAAAGAAGCCTCGAATTCTTCGATCGGTACCATCTGCAAAAAATTGGACGATTTAGAAGGAAGTCCTTTGTTATCAAATCGTCGTTGATTCGAGATGAACGAGTTGAGTACCTTGACTCGGAAAAATTTCATTCCCATCAGCAACGAAATTATACTCTGTGTCGTGTGCGGTCCGGGCTCTCTGGCGCGCAAGTCCTTCAGCTCTACCATAAAACGTTTGCGCACCGCCAAAAATCTCGACTGTGCCAATACGCCGATAACCTCGGCAAAGAGGTCAGCTATTATGTGAATATTTCCGGCGTTGGGTTCATTCTGTATTCTGCAACATGAAAAAAAAAATTAAAAAATTATTCATTCTTCGGAACAAGCGTAAAACCGTACATATTTATAAACGTTAAATATATTTTCCCTTAGTCTTTTGTTAGGAAAATCGACGCATATATTACTCTCGTGGTCTCAATTTGTGAGTTTATACATTTTTTTTCTTTGAAAAATCGCATAAATTCCAAGTTCTTGTCAAATTACCCTTCACGGTACTTGAAGTGCTTGAAGGCGATGTTCTCGATGTCGGTAACGAGATCCTCGTGTCCCGGATGAAAGGGAAGTTGTCTCAGGACCTCGATTAACATGAGACAAAATATAAATTCCACCGCAAGGTCTCGTCGCTCTTGGAGCAAATCGGCTTCGCTTCTTTCCACGGTTTCCACGCTTCCCGAAACGATGGTGTACATAATGCTGCAAATAAGTATGAAATGAGAATCTTCACATGTGACAAAAAAAATGAAAATTGAATAAAATAATGCTGGTTTTTTTATAAATAACGATTATTAATTAACCAGGTTATCGATAATCATTGATAATCGATTTATTGTTACGTCGACAACTTTGAGATGTTCGGCTCTACCTCTTTCCTTTTTGATCTTCCTTGCCGGGCGCGGGTTTCTTCTGATCGGAGGCTTGATCGACGAGTTGTCGCTCGTACCACTTGAAGAGGGCACGAAGAATGGACGGAAGGCAATGCTCGGCTACGGAACCGAAGGCCGATAGTAACTGGTCAAACTGTGGATCTTCGCCTCTCTGCAGTACTTTGGATAAAGGTTTCTCCTTGAGAAAAAGAAGAAAAAAAACCAGCTAGTTCACCGATATGCATAATTTTGGACAATGTATATAATATACGAAGGATTTTCTTTCGTACATGCTCCGTCATAACGGCGTCGATCTTCTTCTCTGCCTGCGACGTGAAATCCGCGAAAAGAGTACGCATAACGAATTCACCAGGTCGTAGATCCATGTCTTCGATCTGTTGAGGCTTCACCGTTTCTTTCTGAGCGCCCCAAGGCAGTACCACCGTCACCGCGCTCACCCTGCTTGAACTCGTTTCTTAAAAGAAAAAAAAAAATTCAATTAAACTTTTTGGTTCGTCGCAAAAAAATTGTTCGCTCGCTAAAATATCTTCTCGCATCCGTTTACACAAGAAAAAAGAATGCCCTTGGATATTTTCGGAAGCGGAATAAAGAACGATATTCTTTTGTATTTATCGGCACGATGAACATAAAAAAACTCACCATAGCCAGAGACCGAAGTACTGGCGGTGTAGATGCTCGCCGCGTCGCTGCTTTCGCCCTGCGACGAAGCATGAGTAGCTAACGTATCCTGGCACGTTCCCGTCAAATATTGCGAGGTCGTATCTGTTCCGACTTCGTGCGTCGTCTCGAGATGCTGCGACGCGCGCGACTCGTTCGTCGTTTCTGCGAAAAATCCGTTCAAATGAGGTATAAAGAATTTCGTTGGCAAACGCCTGCGTCCACCGCGCGAACGATTCATCCGCGACAATCCTCATTCTCGCGGGGTGATGTGCAAAAAACACCGATCGCGATTCATGCTACGTCGCGGTCGACAGTATCAGAGGATCGACTAGCCCCCGCCGATCGTAAGCTAATTCGAGTGCCTTGAAAATTACTTGGCGAAGCCCCGTCGCTTGTAACGTAACAGATACCCACACTAGGCCCTCCTAACTCGATTATCCAATGCTCGACAAGTGATTTTTACGTCGGTGTTAGTGGTCAGGCACGTGCTTCGTGACATTGACGGTCAAAACCTACCGGTGTGAGCCTCACCGCCGCCTCCCGGTTGATTCTCTCCTTCTGCAATCGAATTCAACAACGATTTTTACATACTTTTATTACACTGCTGTTCCTCCACCGCAATTCTCCGCCTATCGGTTCACTTTTTCGTCTATCGCAATATCGTGGAATTATTTGGAACAATAAAAAGCAATAGATTAAACAAGGATTCGTGCGGAATGAATACTTTTTGCTTGTTATATATAAGTTTTGATTAGATACTTCAGGCAATAGTGATAATTTTACGATAATTATTCAAATGAACTCTAATGAATAACGACAAATAAGAGAACGATAATAGTATTCTATGTTATTACGTACGATCGCTGAGTTATTAAAATCATGAGTTATTTACAAAGGAAAGAAAATACCAAAACATAGCGATATGGCATTTAAATAAAAATTCTTTAGAACTAATCTTTTCGAGATTCTTTGGGGTCTGTGATGTAATACCGTTTGTTTGTAGTTTAAAACACGCGAAAAATGCGAAGCATCAACCCGATTCGAGAAACGACTTGAACAATGTTCGGAAATCTGAATATTTTTTTCTTTCACAGATAAATCGATAAATTCGGTAAATGTTTGATTGAACGTGTCTAATCTGTATTCGTTCATTTTCATGCATAAAGTTTCATTTATCGAAATATTCAACGGAACCTTCCACGATAAAAAAAAAAAAAACGTTTTTCATTAAAATTTTGAAAATAAAAAAAATTGAATAATCAATGCGTTTGCGAAAGCGCAGATTAAGACGCGACAAACAAATAATTATTAGTGACAATTTGTGTGTTCATTATTTTTAATCTAAAAGGTAATCTGGCAATATTTTTAAAAAATCGTACTTTAAAAAAAAAAAAATTTCTTTATAAAAATTGAATAAAAAATAAAAGCATAGTCAATGAACACCCCAGAAACTCCTTCATTCATTTCTGCAAAAAAATAATTATTATCCGTAACTCAACAATTTAATATTTATTGCTAACTCAACTTCCCAGCGCGTCGTATATTTCATAACGAGATGGCGGCGTAACGAACCTTCGGTCATGTCGTCGATGTTGGCCTCTCTGTCAGGCAACATTTTTCACCGACGGCTCAATCCATTTCTGCAAGAACAAAAACAAACAAAAACGTATCAACAATTACTCGATTAACCAAAAGGGCCACTAATGTCGTTGCGCAAATTAGGTTTATTTCGTCGTTACGACACGTCCGTAACAAAGGAACCGAAGACTTTGAAAAGCAAAGATCTTCGTCGACGCGAAAAAAACATTCTTATCTCGCCGAAAAATCGTTCCGATACGAAATCGCAAGAAGGAGGAGGGTCAATGAAAATCAACAAACGCGCGACATCGATTAGGATTGAAAGTAACGATTTTACGCCTACCGAGATTAGATCAATAATACAACAAACAAAGCGAAATCTCGGGGTAAAAAAAAAAGAACCGTAATAACGCAATTGCGACTAATTGCGAGCTTTGCGAGCGTCGAGACGAAACTCGACCCGGCTCGGCGATCATTCAATTAGTGCGCAACGGCGGAATATAATTAGAGATTAAAAAAAGAAGGAAAAAAAAAACCCGTACGAAAAAATGAACGAATTAGAATGGCCGTGGCAGCATAACCTGAAACGTCAAATGACGATGTTTGCCGCGCAGTTGAATCATCAGATCGAAGCTTCGTCGCTATTGTCACTTGTCATTCTACGATCCTTTCCGATTTCCGCGAATCGACGCCATCAAAAATATCGCGACAATTGGTTTACGTTCCTCTACGATAATTGAATATACTTTCTGACGTTTCCGAACACAATGGGAAATACAGTGTCTTTCGGTACGCTCATCCGGCGATCTCACGCGAAGCCCGCCGTTACGTCGCGTAGAGAAGATTCACGATTGACCTTGATTCGGTAAGGCGGCGATGGACTTTACCGAGTGGAGAAGAGAGCGTGCAACGTGCAATGAACGCGCGCGCTGCGTACGAGTGGGGGGTACCGGCTATCCCGTGTATCGTCCAATAAGAAAGGAAAGAGCGTATGCGGCGTCATTTCACTATTCGGATACCGCGACTTGGGCCGCTTTGTTTCTCACCAGTCGTGTCTTAGAAAGTTTTGTTTATCGCGCCGCTTCGTCGATACTCTCGGTAACTTCGCGATGCTCTCGGCGCTCACATTGGGTCCGATTCCTTTATAAGTTAAGTACCGTCATAATATTGTCAGCTCTGAGGCTCTAAAGGGGAATATCTCTGTAGCGTGTTTTGCATTTGAGAGAAATTTAAGTGATGGGATCTCACGTCCCACGATTGGTCGCACTGAAGTAATGGCTTTATCGATATTCGATTCCTATATACATAGGAGTGCAGGTTCTTGACCTTCAATTTCGGTATCGCCAGACTCGCCGTAAAGTTTATATCGAGAATTTGTCAGGGTGTCTGTTTTGTAAAACGCGTTCATGTTATTACCGTACACCTACGTAAACGCGTTTTGAAACCGACTCAATAACTAAGACAAGGTAGCGAAGATTCCGAGCCAGAACACCAGATGCTAGTGTACTGAAATGCCATTGACTCGAGGTTCAGCTTCAAAAGTTTCGACGCACATACGATAGGAGTACTTTGAATCTCTTTTGAAATTCGATTATTATCATACCGGGCGAGTGTGTCGGCGGCGCTGAGCAGATACGACTCTACCACCGCGAGGAAAGGGTCATCCTGGGTTTCTACATTTAGTTCCACATTCCGAGTCGCCCAAATAATACATTTTCAACACCAAAATATCTTGCAATAAAAACTTCTTTTTTTACCCAAATTTTTTTTCATAATTCGTATGTTATCGTGATTGAGATCCCAACTTGAATTGTTTGTTTATCAAAAATGAATTTTTTTTTTCTTTTCTAAAGATTCGCTCTCTCTATTCGCACAATACAACAAGTGTCTTCGTCCGACGTGCGAAAAAGTTTTGTCTCATGCGCTGTGAAAGGAGATTCGGTAGACACCCACGCTTCCCTCTGGATACACTGTTATTATCGCGTGTTCTCGCGAGTGTCCACGCGCGATAATTGGGATCTCAGAAATATAATTCTCCGCTATGTAAACTACGTGCTCTGTGCGCTTCAAACGATACTATTTTATTCGGAGAAAAAGCTGATGTTCATTGTATCTTCGTCGATCGAATGAACGCATATGTTGTGCACTTGAAACCGCAAAGTTTACCGGGATACGAAAAGTCGCGTACAATCGTCGTTAGATTCGGTTCCACCGTGCCTATCATTATTCTTCTAATAATGCCGACGTGAAAATGTCGTTCGCGGATATGGATATGGTCAAATGGATAACAATTAGTGTGTGGGAATTCTACATGCCCGCATTAATATTCGTCGGTACAATTGGCAATTGTTGGTCCGTTTGCGTATGCTTGAGAACGAGAAAGATGAGAAACTCGTCGTCGAGTTACTATCTCGCGGCGTTGGCCATAAGCGACCAGGGAAATCTCGCGTGTTGCCTGGCGCATTTTTTATTCGTCTCCTTCGATATTCAAATCTATCGCGGCTACGTTTGCCAAATTATGGCTTATTTCTCGACGTTTTGCAACTTGTTGAGCGCGTGGTTCGTCGTCGCGTTCACGTACGAGCGTTTCGTCGCTGTTCGTTTTCCTCTGCGGCGCTCCGCGGTGTGTACAGTTACGCGAGCGAAGAGAATACTCATTGGATTAACGGCTCTTGGATTCGCGGTGTGCACCCCGTTGTTCTACGTACTAAGTCCAACTTGTCTCATCGTCGAGCAATGGCGGTACTTGATAGTCGTTTTCGGCATCTTTAACACTATCGTCTCTAGCGTTCTACCGTTTACGGCAATTGCCGTGCTCAATGCACTGATCGTCAAATCGCTACGAAGACACGCCGACGTACGACGAGCTCTGATGAACAACGTGACGAGCCACAACGACGACTCGATGGCCGTCCGTAAAAATTCGAGCGCGACGGTTTTACACACGAAAACCACGAGGATGCTTCTCATTGTTTCCAGCGTGTTTTTGTGCTTGAATCTGCCGTTTGAGAGCATAAGACTCTACAATCTGATCAAGGTAGAATTATGTTATTTTCACTTATTGTTCTATAAGCAATTGAACGAAGTGAGTCTGAACTATTTCGCTTCTTTGTCGTGGAAGCTTTAAAGAAAAAATCGTGATTTCAATGGGAACCTTGAGAACGATGGGAGATGTGTGTTACAAATTCAAAATAAATAAGTAAAAATAATAAATATATTATATAATAAATAATCAAATAATAACATCTCGAGAATCTATACAGTCAGTACTTCAAGCGGTTCACATTCAGAAAATGCGCCATCGCTTTTGCACTGTTTTTAATGTCGTTCATGAAGCTTCCTCGATTAGGAAGCCAATATTTTCGTCATTTACTTTAGTACCAAAATTCTTCATCAGTTCATTATTGATGTTTTTAATGTATTACATTTGTCTTGCTTCAAACTCCATATCCTCATCACATGCTAATTTTGATGTATTATCGGGAAGGAATTCGTAAAAAACATTAGATAAGCATGGATTAACGCGAATTAACTGTCGAATACATGTAAAAGAGTTGGTCTCGTGAATCAATAAACAAATTAAATTTATTTTCGTTCGAGGAGAACTGGCTTCGAACAATTTATATCACTTATAGAATGTGTTACACAACAATGTTTATTATGTTTCAGCCTGAAGGTCTGTCCGAAGCTGGCGCACTGATACGGCTTATCGGCACTATCCTCTATGTTACTAGTTTCGGTATAAATTTCTTTCTCTACTGTGCCAGCGGGCAGGATTTCCGTCAAGCTGCATTAGACATGATAGTGTCTTTCTCGCGAAGTTGCCAAGCCGCGGCAGCGTCTCTATTTGGGCGAGAAAATCATTTTGATAACGGTGAGTATAAAAAAAATGCGTTATCATTTTCGATGTAATCTTCAATAGGCAAAATGTAATCATCTTCGATGGAACAATTATAATTCTTCGATTGAGAAAATTAATCGTGAAATTCAATCTTGTTCAGCCTCTATGTTAGTCTGTTTTACATTCAGCACCGAAATCAAACATATCCGCTGGAAGTTGTTCGAGGCCGCACGATGGAAACATCCTTGATCTGTCGACGAACATAAGCTCGGAATTACAGGATCTGACGAGCGACGCGACGGATCGTTGATCAACAGGTTCCCGTGATAGTATCGTGTTGCAAATTACAAATCAACAAAAAATTCAGCATACAACGAAATTTTTTATAATGACTTGTGCTAACAAAACCATGTACGTAAATAAATAAAAAATCAAATTCAATCCCAAACCTTTTAATTCAGAAAAATCATTACAGTTATTTGACAACGCGTTCCGCGAAGGTTTCCGCCAACTTTTCATTCAAAAAATACTATCTAGTGAAGACCAAAAATGCTTGAGGCGTTTTAAATAAAATAAAGATAAACAGAATGTTAACAAAATTAATGCAATGAATATAATTTTGCATTTCTACAACTTGATCATTGAAGTAATCTATGAGATAGATCTTTATAGAAAAATCTATAAAGCCAACAAAAAATTTATCAAAAAAATGTTATAATTAAATTGTTGAAGAAAACGATCGGGTCAAAAGTCATCCGTTTCCGAATGCTGACATGCCACGCCTGGAGTCGTTGAGAGAAGCCGCGGATGCCATGCTTCGACGGCGTAACTGTTCTGCGATGAATCATCCGGTATTCTGCCGTAGCAATCGCATATGGGCGGACTCCCGGTTTTCCCTTCGTAGTAGTCTAGCCGTGGCAAATCCCTCATTTCACCATAATAGTTTGTACGCCATCTCATTTTTTCCGTTAGATTCATTGTGTGTCGATGCTGTATGATTTTCGTGTTGAACATTCAGCATCGTTTTGGTTTTCAATGAATTGTAGTGACCTTGTGAAATTGTAGAAGACCTTTACACTGGATCTGCTGGATCTACGGTTGGTATTGAACGTATTGTGTTCTCCGCATTGCTTTCTCGACTATCTACAAGCTCTACTTTTTCTGGCATCGTCTTCTGGTTCCTTGAACGAATAATACTTATAACAAATGCTAGAATAACTGACCGTCTAAAAAAAACAACCAATAAATGTGTGCTTTTTAGGAATATTCTTTCGTCGAAGGTTTATTTAATGCGTATTATTTCGTAAAAACCGAATTCAAGAGAATACTTTCACTGAAAGAAATTGAATCAATACTATTCGGGTGTTCGCCGGCATCGCTTCGCCCGGATAGCAAAACTCACACGCGCAGCAAACTGCGACTTTAGTCTTTGTCGATAGGAAGTGAAAAGTGAGGTTATGATATTTCATCCCGAGGGACAAGAGTATAAACTCCCGAGGGCCGAAAGTGAAGCATCGCGAGTGGCGCACGTGAAAATCTATCTTTTCAATACTCTCATAAAAGCAGCTATTTTCGTCACGGCGAACTCCCTCGAGAAATGCTGCTTTGCATACACGAGTTACGAAAACTTTATGAGACAATCGCATTCTTAATTACTCAGTCACACATTATTATTAACACATGAACTTCTCCGACAAAATTTATTACACTTGATAATAGTTTTGTATGGACAATATTTAGGCATGCAAAAATTTGTAACACGCTTGGGAAATAATAGCGAATGTATCCTAAGCTCAATTAATGTAATTTATCGTACGACGAACCGCGAAGGTGCGGCGGGCTCGAACACGACGAGCGGCTCGTGTTACGTATCGTCGACTTAATGTACAATCGGGGTCATTATATCGAACACCTTACACAATATATGTACACATTTGCATGATCTCGCCATAGATGAAAATAAATAATAAACTTATTCAACGAAATAGCCTTATCTTCGGACAGGTTGAGAGTCCATATAATCTTTAATACGTAACTCAATCCTTACCTTATTCCGCATAGATAACAATGTAGTATTTTTTTAAAATATCTTCCGAGACAATCGACCTTTCTACCCGCCTTCTGGAGTCTCGAGTCTTCCGATATGGATCTATGTCTTTACTCCGCGCGTGATAACATGCCATTAATAACTGACGATTCCTTTCGGTAACTCAATTTTTTTTTTCAATCCGTTCTATATAAGTTGGGAATCACATTGACCCTTGTGAAAGTCGCCGCAGTAGTGAGCGGATAGTGTCACAATTTGGGGGGAACAATGGTTTATTAGGAAAGAATCCCAGCGAGCGTAGTGCATATATATATATATACATTATATTGACTTCAAACGTAACTTCAAAATGTCGACAGAATATACCCTTCTCATAGAGAAAATTGCAATGAACGTGTGGAAATATTACGACCCTATATTATTTTGCCCTGGTACCATTGGCAATTGTTTATGTGCGTGTGTGCCACGTCGAACGGAAATAAGAAACTCAGCTTCGATTTATTACTTCGTCGCGCTTTTTATGAGCAATGAAAGATATCTCGTGTATATTCTGATCAATTGACTTTTCACTTTTGGAGGCTAAAGTTGGCATGACAGTGGTTTTTGCAAATTGTGTCGCGGATTCATCTTTTCGAATCCCTTGTTTTGGATGCACAACGCCGATTGCGCTATCGACGAAGACTGAAAAAACCGGCGATTTTTTTCGGCATCGCCAATACCGCTATCATTGACGTTGCACCGTTCACAGTTATCACTGGCCTGAATATACCGATCGCCAAGGTCGTACGGCGTCAAGCCGGAACCGGAATAACCCAGACAAATCCGACGTCGAGTGACACCCATGAAATATCCGCCGGACCACAAAGTTCGGGCGAAAAAAATTTCCAGAACGCGACAATTACCCAAATGCATCTAATTGTTTACAGCGTATTTTTATTCTTAAATCTACTGTCCAACATCTTGAATCTTTGCTACTTCGTTCAGGTATTTATAGCTCAATCGATAACCCCCCTTTTATTACACCGTATAAATTAACTAATTCGAGAAATAATGTTCGAAGCTCATTTTAGTGAATGATTTTTTAAGTAGATGTGGAAGATGCTTGACCGGGGGGTATCTTGTTCGTGCTTGAGTTTACTCGCATTAAGGTCGTACTAGCGTATAGTAAAAATTGCGTTTTTTTCGGGACAAAAGGAACCATAAAAATGCAATTTGAAAAAAATTAGACAAAATCCTGAAAAAATTCGTACGTATTCGAAACAATCAACGAATCATTTTCTTTAAAAAAAAAGTTAAGTTGCCGGGAAGTTTGTTAAACAATGAATTGTTTCATTCATTTGTTAATAACATTTTAATATTGTTATTGTGCAAAATCGATCTTCGCAGTTCCTTCTATATGCTTGATGTTTCGTCGTCCAAGAGTTTGTCTTCGATTGTTTTGGCCGCAAATATTGCGTCTTCTGATATTTAATCGCGGAGAATTTTGGCGTGGACGATTTGGTCGGGCGATATTGTATATCGTAGTGACAACTCGCAGTGGCTCCATATTTCGTATTTTATTGGGGTCATTGTGTTATCATATGCGATATATAGCATGTCCGTCGCATCGACCAGACGAAGTTTGACCACGGCAGGAGGTGGATTCCTTCTCATGGCTCGCATAATACGACATTTCTTTCTTTTTTTATTAGACTAATATTTTCAATTTGTCAATTTTGAAAATATAACCAAACAGATTTGAAAATATATTCCTCTTTATAAACGTATTGTCACATGAGATGATGTATATAATCTGTCGGCGGTTAAGAATATGATTGCATGTATAAGGCTAATGAGGTACGCGTGTCGCATTGCGATTGTACTCGTTAATTCCTTCTCTTGCGCTAGATTCAAACATTGTTCAACGAATTTCTATCACCATTTTTAATTTTCAACGAATTCTCAATTGAGTATCAAAATATTTTTTCCCCCAATGAATTTCAATTGAAATTTTAGTTGCGCATTGTACTTGTTTTTGTCTTCAATCGGATGAACTGTTTTTTAAATCATTTTTCCTTGTGTATGTTCGTAGCGTAACGAGTATCATCGACCACTCTGCGGAAATTCCGTTTCGTGTGTTAACAAGATCGACATCACTGAGTGCCGGAGGATCGTTTAACGAAAACTCGGAAACATCTGAAGAAAAAGACATTTTCGAGTTGCGTGCAGAATCAAGTGTCGCGATAGGATAATTCTCAAGGACAAAAGTACTCCGTCAAGTATCGACTTTACAGTGTGTGACTTCGCGAGCGAAAACCTCCTCGGCAGCTTCGCGTCTCCCTCGAATAATTATTTTTGTACCCCGGAAGCGTTCAACTTCGAAAACGAAGCGCCACTTCGTCGCAACAGCTGCGTTAAATCTGATATTATTTTCCAACGTGATTTAAAAATGACGAAAGATATTGGGGATGTTCTGACCAAGATAGCAGAAATCTTGTGGCTGTATTACATTCCAGCATTAATTTTTTTCGGTACGATTGGCAATGTTCTCTGCGTCCTGGTACCGTCGCGAACGGAAATGAAAAATATGATTGCACGTTATTATTTCATCGCGTTCTCTGTAAGCAACGAAGGACGTCTCATATTTATGCTGGTTGACTGGATCTTGCAATATCAAGAAGCATATTGGTTCCACATGGACTATTGTCGAGTTTTTTGGTACATTCCGTTGGTTCTCAATTTCATAAATAAGTACGTCATCGCTGCATTAATCGCCGAGCGTTTCATAGCCTCGAGTTTTCCTCGGCTTCGAGCAAGATGCACACTTCGAAACACAATGGTGCTACTCGTCGCACTGACGATCCTCGGTTTCGTGCTGGAGAGTCATGTCATGTGGACGCGCGATTCGAATTGCAGACCCCATGAGAACTGGGAAAACTGGCAGTTCGGCCTGAGCGTTGCTAGTTTCATTGTCATTGATGTCTTGCCGGCAATAGTAATTGCGGTGTCGAGTATACGAATCGCCATGACGATGCGGGGACCCGCTGCAACGGGAAAAATTTTCACGCATACCACGACGAGTGGCGCCGATCAAGTATCGGTCGATCAACAGAATTCGAGTGTCGCGGCTGCCAAGGAAACAAAAGTTACCAAGATGCTCCTCAGTGTGGCCGTCGTATTCCTATTCGTGAATCTGCCGTCCAACTTGATGAACTTTTCCTTCCTCATCGAGGTATGTATAGTGTAAGCTGTAATCTATAGACAAAAGCCAAGATTGCGAAATGGAAAATAATATATTCGAATAATAACGATTTCTCGATGAGACGATTATCGAAAACGATAATTTTTCAACATAATTCGTCAGCTCAAAAAATTCTATGAAACAATCAAAGAAATTAGGAATTTCCAAATTGCATTCTCACTTTGCTGTTATTATTATTTTCGTCGGTTTGCGGTGGGCACGAAGTAAAATTGAATTCCATACTTCCGCTTTTTTCATTTCAGTCCGAAAAGTCGCCGACTTTCTTGAGAGCATTTCAACTTCTCTTTGTGCTCTCGTCGACAAGTTGCGGAGCAACCTTTTTCGTCTGCTGCGTCGTCGACCAAGATTTCAGACGAGCGACCGTGGCCACTATACGTTGTCGTCCGCAAATTTATTCACCAGTACCGCAAATGATTTCGTACTCACGCGGAAATCCTCATGGTAATGGTACGTATTGAAATCGTGTAATTATATTCATTGTCGGAATGGGCAGTGGTTAAAATCCAATTACCTTGGTAAAACAAGTAAAAAAACGTACAAGTGCATATCTTCAATGTGAAATCGATCGTGAAAATTTATCATGCGATTTGATTCCGTTCATCTTCGATTTCCACCTAACATTTTCTCAATTCTTCTCCGTTTCTGCGTTACAGCACCACCATTGACAACATCATACGGAGGTCGCGCGATGCCGCAACGTGCAGGAGCCTTCGAAATGCAACCGAACGCAAACGCCGGAATGCGCGCTCACTCAAACGACGAGAATCCACAAAAATGAAAATATCGAAGGACTTCATTCGTGAGAGAAATACTAAACGACTGATATAATTTTATACCGCAATCGGTTTCAACGAAATCGAATCAATTCTTTATTTCAATCGAACGACAAGTTCGAAAACTTTTACCAGTGTTAGTTTTTTATCACACATATGTCTCGATCATGTAGAATCGAAATAATACATTTTTTCCTCTCATAGGATGTTGTTATTGGTAACGTATATTTCATTGTGATTCGATCTCAGCGTAGATCATGTTATTCTTATTTATGTAAATAAAAGTATTTTAACACAACTGCTTTTGATCATGTTCAGCATGCGACGAGTTCCTTCCTTATATTTTCCACTCGCACTGCCGACGACGATTCGAAGAGCTAACAATTTTTGCTTTTCAAAATTACCGATAGTGTTATTACTCACGACGTTCTATCTATAGCAATTGATATTTTTTTAAATGTTCAACAATTTTTTATCGACCGAAACGACAACTTTAAACTTTCCATTTTCTTTTTCTTTATGTTCACAGTGTAACGAATATCATCGACGACTCCGTGGAAAGTGTGTTTCACGTGTTAACGAAATCGACGTCGCCGAGTGCCGAAGGATCATTATATAGAAACTTTAAACGATTCGATAAACAAAAAGTCTTACGATTTCGTGCAACGCGAATAATCGTAACAGGATAATTATCAATGATAAAGTACTTCGCCCGCTATCAACTGTACAGTGCGTGACTTCGACTCGTGAATACTTCCTCGACAACTCAGCGCGTCCTTCGAATAACGTGTCCCCACCCGAAAAGTTCAATATCATAACCGAAGCGACGCAACGGGCCGCTGCATTGTAACGGATTTCATTCACTAGCATAATCTAAAAATGTCGGACGGTTTTGAAGTTCTGTCAAATGTAACGGTGAAAGTGTGGTTGTATTACACGCCAGTGTTATGTTGTCTCGCCACCGTCGGCAACTTTCTATGCGTCTTCGTGTCCTTTCGAACGGAAATGAGAAATATGATCTCGCGTTACTACTTTACCGCATTGGCTGTGAGCAACGAAGCGGCTATCTTATTTGTTCTGATCAATTGGATTCTCGGTGTAACAAAAGTCAATGTGTACGACACCGGCTATTGCCACGCGACTATTTACTTCCCTCTGGCTTTTCGATTTATGGGCGTGTGCTTTATCATTGGATTTATGATCGATCGTTTGCAAGACATGCGTTACCCTCCGCAACCACGAGCCTTGTGCACACGTGGAAGTGCGATGATGACAATCGCCGGATCGACGTTCCTCGGACTTGTGGAGCCCACTTTTTTCTTCTTCATCCACGATTCCAACTGCATGGTGGATGTGGACCAGATAGGCTGGCAGATCGGCGCCTTCGCCGTCAATGCCTTTGTGATTTGCTACGTGCCGTTTGTAATAATCATCGCGTTGAGTATACAAATCGTCAAGTCAATACGGGGATCCGCTACAACCGGAAGAATTCTGCAGCATCCCACTACCGATGGCACCGGTGACGCATCAACCGGTCAACAAAGTTCGAGTCTTCCGTCGGCCAAGCAGACGCATATTACCAAGATGCTTCTCACCGTGGCCATCGTATATGTATCGTTGCAATTGCCGTCCGAGATAATGCTCCCTTTGATCGGTTTAGGGGTATTTATCATTTGATCTACAATCTATAAACGAAAACCCAGATCACAAAGTGTAATTCCGCACATTGGGTTATCATTATTTTCCATTTTGCTGTTCTACGATGCGTACGTAGTAAAGTTCAATTCTTTGGTTCCAGAGAATATTCGATAGCAAATGGATCACGTTGACTCTTTTGACAGTGTATCAGTTTTTCCTCCTTTGCATGGTCACGAGTTTCGGAATAACGTTCTTTGTCTGCTGCGCCGTCAACGAAGATTTCAGACGAGCAGCATTGGCCACGATACTTCTTCGGCGGCCAAATTATTCGTCGGTTCCGCAAAGAATTCAATATCCATGCGGTAATGCTGTTGGTAAGTGATGACGCGTAACGTACGAAAATCGGGTTATCGTATTCCTCGTCGGGATGGGCAATGGTCAAAGTCTAATAATCTTGATAAATCAATAAAA
Source organism: Ischnus inquisitorius (assembly GCA_963924025.1). Taxonomy (NCBI): domain Eukaryota; kingdom Metazoa; phylum Arthropoda; class Insecta; order Hymenoptera; family Ichneumonidae; genus Ischnus; species Ischnus inquisitorius. The sequence continues at coordinate 4,200,940 of OZ001245.1, read as the reverse complement.
CATTCTCGACTCTATGTCTTCAACATGCAATTTCAAAGAATCTCGACATTTAAAAATGAATGTTCCCTCTGGTTTCGCGCTAAAATCAATGAAGAGCAATTACATTATAATTTGATTTTGTCCATTACCGATTGGCCTTAAATTTTTTTTGTTTTTCTCAATTCTGTGTACACTTATACATTGCAGTCCCGACATCGACACAATCCCACGGTGATTGTATGCCGCCGCAAGGTTCAACGGATCTCGAAATGTCACCGGGCGCGAGCGACGAACATTCAAAAAAATGAAAATACCTGAATAATTGATTCCTACGAGAAACACCGAACAATCGAAAAACTTTTGACCCAGTGATCTATTACAACAGAGTTGAATTCTTTTTTCCATTTCAATGTAATCACAAGCTCGTAGACCTTGACGAATGAGTCTCAATGCGTGCCGGACATGCATAGTACAATTTTGCAACTTTGTATTTTTTCACGATTACTGAATAATATATTCCGTTGGTGTTAGTTTGTTACCACATATGAATCTTAACTGTGTAGAACACAAATAATACTTCATCATCACAGCCAGATAATGATCTTCCGGGCGCGTTCTGCGGTCAGCCTAATTTTTACCAATCCATTTTTTCATGTGTTCGTAAAATTTTCTTATAAGACATTATTATTGCAAAGTGTACTTCATTGTGACTCGATCTCATAGATCATGTTATTTTTTTATTCGTAATAAAAACATTGTCTCACAACGGTTTCTGTTTTGTTTTTGTTTCGTCCCATTACTTCCAGCGTATTCGGATCATTGAATCTGCCGTTGAAGTTACGAACCTTCATGAACTCGTTTTAGTTATTTGTTATTTAATTGACACACTACTGTGAGAAATGTGTGATCCTCTGCTCAATCGAACAAGCTTCGGAATAATGAGCTTGAAGATATCTGCATCTGACAAAATTGAAGATTTGGGAAGTCATAACTGCCATAAATATCATCGTAGAGACTTCTACCTGGGCTCATTTTCTTCGTTATTAAATTTTCTAGATGCGCATATTTTTTCTTTTTTTTTTCTTTTCTATATGCGTTAATTGATATATAAACGTTCAAACTGCCATAAGTGACGCAATTTTGAACGTAAGAACTTCAACCTGGGCTCATTTTCTTCCTTTTTAAATCCCCTAGATACGCATATTTTTTGTTTTTTTTTTTCGTTTTTTTTTCTTATATGCGTCAATTACGATATAAACGTTCAAACCACCATAACTACCGTGTTTTTCATCACAGAGACGTTTCGCAGTGCTCATTTTCACCGTTTAGAAAATCTCTATGAGCGCAATACTCATATTTTTTCGCTTTTAACTCCTGACTGTCCGTTATGGCCAAAAGACGGGAGTTATATTTTTCACAAAAATAAGCGATATCGTTGCAAATTGATAGAAATAAAGATATTCTACGAATTAGCTCTTTGAGTAGCCGCGTTCAGTCACCTGTCTGTGTCATACGGCGCATGAGCCAAAGTATTCATCGTGCTAGCCGGCAAGCATCGCCTTGAATCGTCTGCTGTGAATGAAGAAGAAGAAAAAGTATCGTCGAAGTAAGAAATATCTTTATTTCTATCAATTTGCAACGAAATCGCTTATTTTTGGGAAAAATATAACTCCCGCCTTTTTGCCATAACAGACAGTCAGGCGTTGAAAGCGGAAAATTCGAGTATTGCGCTCATAGAGATTTTCTAACCGGTAAAAATGAGCACTGCGAAATGTCTCTGTGTTGAAAAACACGGTGGTTATGGTAGTTTAAACGTTTATATCGTAATTGACGCATATAAGAAAAAAAAACGAAAAAATATGCGCACCTAGAGAATTTGAAGATGAAGAAAATGAGCCCAGGTAGAAGTCTCTACGTTGATATTTATGGCAGTTATGGCTTCTCAAAAATTCAATTTTGTCAGATGCAGATATCTTCAAGCTCATTCGGAATAAACCTTCATCCATGTTGTGCTTTCGAGCATTGCTTTTTTTTTGCGCGCGAAGTTTCAGACGCTCGGGACCTCCCGGATTTGTACATATTATCACATTCCTCGGGCGAGAAAAACTTGCATAATTTATCAATTAACTGAGTAAATTTCCAATTTTCATTTACTTTTTTTCTTTCTTTATGTTCACAGTGTAACGAATATCATCGACGACTCCGTGGAAAGTGTGTTTCACGTGTTAACGAAATCGACGTCGCCGAGTGCCGAAGGATCATTAAATAGAAACTTTAAACGATTCGATAAACAAGAAGTCTTAAGATTTCGTGCAACGCGAATAATCGTAACGGGATAATTATCAATGATAAAGTACTTCACCCGCTATCAACTGTACAGTGCGTGACTTCGACTCGTGGATACTTCCTCGACAACTTAGCGCGTCCCTCGAATAACGTGTCCCCACCCGAAAAGTTCAATATCATAACCAAAGCGACGCAACGGACCGCTGCATTGTAACGGATTTCATTCACTAGCATAATCTAAAAATGTCGGACGGTTTTGAAGTTCTGTCAAATGTAACGGTGAAAATGTGGTTGTATTACACGCCAGTGTTATGTTGTCTCGCCACCGTCGGCAATTTTCTATGCGTCTTCGTGTCCTTTCGAACGGAAATGAGAAATATGATCTCGCGTTACTACTTTATCGCATTGGCTGTGAGCAACGAAGCGGCTATCTTATTTGTTCTGATTGATTGGATTCTCCGTGTAACAAGAGTCGATCTGTTCGACACCGGCTATTGCCACGCGACTATTTACTTTCCTCTGGCTTTTCGATTTATGGGCGTGTGCTTTATCATTGGACTTATGATCGATCGTTTGCAAGCCATTCGTTACCCTCCGCATCCACGAGCCTTGTGCACACGTGGAAACGCGATGATGGCAATCGCCGGATCGACGTTCCTCGGACTTGTGGAGCCCACTTTTTTCTTTTTCATCCACGACATCAACTGCATGGTGGAAGCGAACCGGATAGGCTGGCAGATCGGCGCCTTCGCCGCCAATGCCTTTGTGATTTGCTACGGGCCGTTTGTAATAATCATTGCGTTGAGTATACAAATCGTCAAATCAATACGGGGATCCGCGACAATGGGAAGAATTCTGCAGCATCCCACTACCGATGGCACCGGTGACGGATCAACCGGTCAACAAAGTTCGAGTCTTCCGTCGGCCAAGCAGACGCATATTACCAAGATGCTTCTCACCGTGGCCATCGTATATGTATCGTTGCAATTGCCGTCTGAGATAATGCTTTCTTTGCTGAGTTTAGGGGTATTTATCACTTGATCTAAAATCCATAAACGAAAACCCAGATTACAAAGTGTTATTTCGCACATTGGGTTATCATTATTTTCCATTTTGCTGTTCTACGATGCGTACGAAGTAAAGTTCAATTCTTCGATTCCAGAGAATATTCGAGAGCAAATGGATCTCGGCGACTCTTTTCACACTGTATCGGTTTTTCCTCCTTTGCATGGCCACGAGTTTCGGAACAACGTTCTTTGTCTGCTGCGCCGTCAATGAAGATTTCAGACGAGCGGCATTGGCCACGATACTTCGTCGGCGGCCAAACTATTCGTTGGTTCCGCAAACGATTCAATCCCCATGCGATAATGCTGTTGGTAAGTAGACACGTAACGTACGAAAATTGGGTTATCATATTTCTCGTCGGGATGGACAATGGTCAAAGTCTAATAATCTTGATAAATCAATAAAACATTCTCGACTCTATGTCTTCAACATGCAATTTTAAAGAATCTCGACATTTTAAAATGAATGTTTCCTCCTTTTTCGCGCTGAAATCAATGGAGAACAATTATATTATATTTCGATTTTGTCCATTACCGATTGGCCTTAAATTTTTTTTGTTTTTCTCAATTCTGTGTACACTTATACATTGCAGTCCCGACATCGACACCATCCCACGGTGATTGTATGCCGTCGCAAGGTTCAACGGATCTCGAAATGTCACCGGTCGGGAACGACGAACATTCAAAAGAATGAAAATACCTGAATAATCAATTCCTACGAGAATCACCGAACAATCGAAAAACGTTTGACCCAGTAATCTATTCAAACAGTGTTGAATTCTTTTTTTCTATTTCAATGTAATCGAAAGCTCGAAGACTTTGACGGATGAGTCTCAATGCGTGCCGGACAATCATAGTACAATTTTGCAACTTTGCATTTTTTTCACGATTACTGATTTATATATTCTGTTGGTGGTAGTTTGTTACCACATGTGAATGTTGACCGTGTAGAACGCAAATAATACTTCATCATCACAGCCAGACAATGATCTTCCGGTCGCGTTCAGCGATCAGCCTAATTTTTACCAATCCATTTTTTCATGTGTTCGTAAAATTTTCTTATAAGACATTATTATTGCAAAGTGTACTTCATTGTGACTCGATCTCGTAGATCATGTTATTTTTTTATTCGCAATAAAAACATTGTCTTACAACGGTTTCTGTTTTGTTTTTGTTTTGTCCCACTACTTGCAGCGTATTCGGATCATTGAATCTGCCGCCGAAGTTACGAACCTTTATGAACTCGTTTTAGTCATTTGTTACTTAATTGACACACTACTGTGATAAATCTGTGATCCTCTGCTCAATCCAACAAGCTTCGGAATAAACCTTCATCCATGTTGTGCTTTCGAGCATCGCTTCTTTTTGTATGCGAACTTTCAGACTCTCGGGACCTCCCGGATTTGTACATACTATCACATTTCTCGAGCGAGAAAAACCGATGTCACAATCTCAATGATTTTGAGAAATGAATGAAAGTTCTAACACCGGTGGAGTAATCTTGAATTTCGGGATCGAGGTGTTGGAGGCACAGCTGCGACGGATAATGCTTACTTCTATACTTCGGATGGCATTGGGGCATTAACATTAAGTATCAAATACTTAAAGTACCAAATAAGTTCAATGTATTTTAAGTACCGCTCAGCTCTGATAAAAAGGACGAATTACAAAAATTTAAAAAGTCCCAACTGAAAAAATAGTGTACTGTGGAAATTGTCTTAAAAAAAAAAGAAATCATCGAATTATCCGTTTCAATCATTCTCATGTCATAGTCGAAAGACATAAAGAAACGAAAATCAATGAATTTTCAATCACCTGAAAATCATAACCCACATAATTTATCATTTAACCGGGTAAATTTCCAATTGTTATTTACTTTTTTTCTTTCTTTATGTTCACAGTGTACACGTATTTCATCGACCACTACTCCGTGGAAATTGCGTTCCACTTAACGAAATCAACGTCGCTGACTGCCGAAGGATCATTCGACAGAAAATCTGAAGAATCGGAAAAAAACTCCTTCGGGTAAAAACATCGCGAAAAGTTCAAGCTCGAAATCGAAGCGACATTTCGCCGATCATTTCACAATGTCGACGGATACCCCGGACGATACGCTCGTTATAATGTCGAATTTTAGGTGGTATTACACGCCAGTGTTAATTTGTCTCGCAACCATTGGCAATTTTCTATGCGTCTTAGTACCATTTCGAACGAAAATGAGAGATACGATCTCACTCTATTATTTTATCGCATTGGCTATAAACAACGAAGCGTCTATCGTAGTACTTCTGATTGATTGGATTATTGGCTTAGTACCCGTCGATCGGTCCGAAAGCGGCTATTGCCGAGCGGGTCCCTACTTGCGTCAAGTATTTCCATATATGAGCGCATGGTTCATCGTTGCATTGATGGTTGACCGTTTCCAAGCCGTGGGTTATCGTTCGCGTCGACGAGCCTTGTGCACGCGCCGGACCGCAATGATGATAATCGCCGGACTGATGTGCCTCGGACTTGTGGAGGCTATTCCTGCGCTTTTCATCTTCGATTCACACTGCGGTTTGAATGCAAACTGGTGGTACTGGTGGCTCGTCAACTTCTCCGCTCATGTCTTCATCGCCAGTTATTTACCGTTCGTGATAATCGTTGTGCTGAGCATACGAATCTTCAAGACAATAGGGGAACCCGCGACAATGGGAAGAATTCTAACGAATCCCACGGCGAATGGCACCAATGATGGATCAACCGGTCAAGAGAGTTCAAGTGCTTCGTCGGCCAAGCAGACGCTAATTACCAAGATGCTTGTCATCGTGGCCATCGTATATATATCTATGCGCCTACCGGCCTTGTTAGTGTACGCTGTGCTCGGTTCAGTGGTATTTATCATTTAATCTATAATCTATAAACAAAGCGCCAGATTACAAAGTGTATCTTCTCACGTTGCTTTCTCATCATTTTGTCTGGTCATCAATAATCTAGTGAATGGCGGCTCGAAGATGGTGATTTTGAATGGCTTCCTCGAAGCTATCCTCCAAACAGAAGAATTAGGTTGGGTGATGTTTTCGTAGAAGGTAGAAAATAGTGTCTTAAAACAATGATAATTTGCCAAAATCATAGATCATAACATGGTCTGTTATTCGTGCGGTGAGAAATCGCTAATAAGAGAATCAAATATGTGCGGTAGAATTCTATTTTAGTCCGTACAATATTAGCAGTCGAAGCTGCGCGCAAAAGTGATTAATTAAAAACGGAAGACAAGAACTTAAAAAATATTTTGTAATCTGGATATTAACAAATCGTTTGCACATTGTGTTTATCCAGTTTCTACATTCTTTTTACCCTTCTATGATGCGTATGACGTAAGATAAAATTCTGTGCTTTTAGAATCTATCGCTGGAAGCGAGACCCAATCTTATGGCAGCGTATCAGTTTTTCTCGCTTTGCTCGATTACGAGTTACGGAATAACGTTCTTTGTGTGCTGCGCCGTCAATCGAGATTTCAGACAAGCGGCGCTGGCCACGATACTCTGTCGTCGGAGAATTCATCCGCCTGTTTCGCAAACGATTCAATATCCATGCGCTAATCCTCTTGATAATGGTACGTAAAATCGCGAAAATCGGGTCATCATTTCCCCAAGTCGGAACGGGTAATGGTCAAAATCTTATTTCCTTGATAAAACAATGAAATGTATTCAACTCTATGTCTTCAATATGAAATTCGTCGTGATAATTGACTCTGAAAGGCGAAAATATTTGGAACAATTTTAATGAAGTGGGATATTTTCAAAAAAATGTTCTCTAGCTTCACGCGTGAATCAATGGAGAAGATTGATCGTATAATTCGATTTTGTCCATTACCGATTCCCCTTAGCATTTTTTTTTAATTCTCTCGATTCCATGTCCGCTTATCCGTTGCAGCATCCACATTGACGCCATCCCACGGACATTGCACGGCGCCTCAAGGTTCATCGAATCTCGAAATGGAACCGAACGCAAACGCAGAAATGCGCGCTCACTCGAACGACGAGAATCCATAAAAATGAAAATATCGAAGGACTTCATTCGTGGGAGGAATACTGAACGACTGGTATAATTTTATCCCGTAATCGGTTTCAACGAAATCGAATTAATTCTTTATTTCAATAGAACGACAAGTCCGAAGACTTTTTCCAGTGTTAGTTTGTTATCACACATATGTCTCAATCGTGTAAAATAGAAATAATACTTTTTTTCCTCTTATAGGATGTTGTTATTGGTAACGGGTACTTCATCGTGATTCGATCTCAGCGTAGATCATGTTATTCTTTTATTCATAATAAAAACATTGTCTTACAACTGTGTCCGTTTTGTTATTGTTTTGTCCCATTACTTCCAGCGCATTCGGATCATTGCATCTGCCGTCGGTTATGAACCTCGTTCGTTTATCAACTAGTTTTAGTTATTTGTCATTTAATTGACACACTACTGTGAGAAATGTTTAATCCTCTGCTCAATCCAACAAGCTTCGGAATAAACCTTCATCTGTGTTGTGCTTTCGAGCATTGCTTTTTTTTGCATGCGAAGTTTCAGACGCTCGGGACCTGCCGGATTTGTACATAGAAATTCGCACGGCGACGGTATGTACAACGATCGCAATATCACATTTCTCGAGCGAGAAAAACTCATGTCCCAAACTCAATGATTTTGAGAAATGAACGAAAGTTTTAACACCGGTGGAATGATCTTAAATTTTGGGATTGTGGTGTTGGAGGCACAGCTGCGGCGGATAATGCTTCTATACTTCGTATGGCATTGGGGCTAGCATGTTTTTATCTACGATCTAGCTCGCGAGCTGCATCGAGTAGACGTATTTTGACCACGAGCCGAGGCGGATCTTCCTTACATGGACCACGTGGTACCGAATATATATTCGATTGATACAATAATATTTTGAAATGTTCGGGAACTTTGAGTATCAAATACTTAACGTGGCGAATAAGTTCAATGTACTTTATTACCGCCCAGCTCTGATAAAAAGGATGAAATACAAAAATTGACCAAAAATGAAAAAAGTCTGTATTGAAAAAATAGTGCAATGTAGAAATTGTATTAACAAAAAAGAAATCATCGAATCATTCGTTTTAATGATTTTCATATCACAGTCGAAAGATTTCCATGCTCAATGACGGAAAAATTCATCTTTCAATGAATGCTTAGTTTAACATGGAGAAACAATAATTAATAAACTTTCAATTAACTAAAAATCATAACTCGCATAATTCATCATTTAATCAGGTAAATTGCCAATTATTAGTTACTTTTTTTCTTTCTTTATGTTCGCAGTGTAATCGACCACTACTCCGCGGAAATTGCGTTCCACGTCTTAAGGAAATCAACGTCGCTGACTGCCAAAGGATCGTTCGATAGAAAATCTGAAGAATCGAAAAAAAAAAACATTTTCGAGTACTGTGCAAAGCGAAGTATCGCGACAGGATAATTCTCAATGATAAAGTACTCCACTCGTTAACGACTGTGCAGTGTGTGACCTCGCTCGTGAAGCCGTCCTCGACAACTGCGCGGGTCCGTCGAATAACCTGCCCTCTCTCGAAAAGTTCAAGCTCGAAAGCGAAGCGAAGTTTCGCCGATCATTTCAAAATGTCGACGGATATCCCGGACGAACTGCTCGTTATGATGTCGACGGATATCTCGGACGACCCGCTCGTTATAATGTCGAACGTTGGGTTGTATTACACGCCAGTGTTAATTTGTCTCGCAACCATTGGCAATTTTCTATGCGTCTTTGTACCATTTCGAACGGAAATGAAAAATATGATCTCACTTTATTATTTTATCGCATTGGCTATAAGCAACGAAGCGGCTATCATAGTACTTCTGTTTAATTGGGTTGTTCGCATAGTACCCGTCGATCTTACCGAAAGCGGCTATTGCCGAGCGGATGCCTACTTGCGTCAAGTATTTCCATTCATGAGCGCATGCTTCATCGTTGCATTGATGGTCGAGCGTTTCCAAGCCGTGGGTTATCCTTCGCGTCGACGAGCCTCGTGCACGCGCCGAAACGCAATGATGATAATCGGCGGACTGATGTGCCTCGGATTTGTAGAGCCTGTTCCTGCGCTTTTCTTCTTCGATTCACAATGCGATGTGGATACAAAATGGTGGATCTGGATAAAGGTCTACTTCATCGCTGACGCCTTCGTCGCCTGTTTGGTACAGTTTGTGATAATCGTTGTGCTGAGCATACGTATCTTCAAGTCAATAGGGGGAGCCGTGACAATGGGAAGAATTCTAACGAATCCCACTGCGAATGGCACCAATGATGGATCAACCGGCCAAGAGAGTTCAAGCGCTTCGTCGGCCAAGCAGGCGCTAATTACCAAGATGCTTGTCATCGTGGCCATCGTGTTTATATCTATGCACCAACCGGTCATGTTAGTGCACGCTGCGCTCAGTTTAGCGGTATTTATGATTTAATCTATAATCTTTGAACAAAACGCCAGATTACAAAGTGTATCTTCTCACATTGCTTTCTCATTATTTTGTCTGGTCATCAATTATCTAGTGAATGGTGGCTCGAAGGTGGTGATTTTGAATGGCTTCCTCGAAGCTATCCTCCGAACAGAAGAATTAGGTTGGGCGATTTTCTCGTAGAAAATAGTGTCTTGAAACAATGATAATTTGCCAAAATCATAGATCATAATATGATCCGTTATTCGTTCGGTGAGAATGCGCTAATACAGGGATAAAATATATGCGGTAGAATTCTATTTTAGTCCGTACAATATTAGCAGTCGAAGCTGCGCAAAAGTGATGAAAAAACGAAAGTCAAGAACTTAAAAAATATTTCGTAATCTGGATATTAACGAATCGTTTCCACATTATGTTTTTTCAGTTTCTACATTTTTTTTTACTGTTCTATGATGCGTATGACGTAAGATAAAATTTTGTGTTTTAGGAGCCATCGACGGAAGTGGCATACAATCTTATGGCAGTGCAATACTTTTTCTTCCTTTGCGCGATCACGAGTTACGGAATACCGTTCTTTGTCTGCTGCGCCGTCAATCGAGATTTCAGACAAGCGGTGCTGGCCACGATACTCTGTCGTCGGTGAATTAATTCGCCTGTTTCGCAAACGATTCAATATCCATGCGCTAATCCTCTTGGTAATGGTACGAAACCCGCGAGAATCGGGTTATCGTTTCCGCTCGTCGGAACGGGTAATGGTCAAAATCTTATTACCTTGATAAAACAATAAAATGTATTCAACTCTATGTCTTCAATATGAAATTCATCGTGATGATTGACTCTGAAAGGCGAAAATATTTGGAACAATTTTAATGACGCGGGATTTTTTCAAATAAATGCTCTCTCTAGCTTCACGCGTGAATCTATGGAGAAGATTAATCGTATAATTCGATTTTGTCCATTACCGATTCCCCTTAGCATTTTTTTCTTTCTCTCGATTCCATGTCCGCTTATTCATTGCAGCATCCACATTGACGCTATCCCACGGACATTGCACGGCGCCTCAAGGTTCAACGAATCTCAAAGTGTCCCCGGACGCAAACATCGAATTGCTCGATCGCTCGAACGACAATTCATAGAAGTCAAAACACCTGAATAATTAATGTCTCCGAGAAACAGAGAAACGATTGGAAAAATCGTGTCCGACGATCACTTTTAACCGGGAGTTGGATTAATTTTGCTTTCCAAGGGAATTAAAAGTTCGATTACCTCCACGAAACCCAATTACGCATCAGCGGCTATTGCTATTGCTATTTGATAACAATGATTTTTTTTATGAATGATATGAAATTTGTTTGTTCACTTGCTATTGGACTTGTATCCCGACTGCGTAGAACAGAAATATTAATTATAGTAAAAGTACTTGACTGATCCGCACGCTACCCACATTTAAACTAATACAATATTCTATCCCTTTCGTATTGAGAATTTTTTTAACAATATTTCTACACGTCTATTTTTGTATATCTTATAACACATTAATATTGTTAACGTGTGTTCGATTATGATCGAATCTCAGTATCGGATCATGTGTCTTTTTCTATTTCGTAATAAAAATATTGTATTATAACTATCTGCGTTCGTTGTTGTTAATAGTGCGAAAGTTCTTTATTTCCCCTATTACCTTATTTCAGGTACGCGCGCAAGAAAGATACTCGTTAGATTGACGTGTCTCAAATTTATTCGGCCTTGATTCGGATGTCCAATTCCGATTTCACTGTCGACAAAGATTGGGGAAGCTAGCGGCAGAAATCATTTTCAATCTCATGTTCGATCGGACAACCGGTACTACCTCAATATAAAAACATTTTTTTCAATGGATTTTCTATTGAGAGTCAAAATTCAACTCGAACAACCTGTTATTAAATTAAACAAACTTTATTTTTCAAATAATTTTTCTCTCTTCATGTTCGCAGAATGAAGATTCCCATCGACCACACTTCCATCGTTGGAAATTCTGTTTCGCCTGTTTGTGAGATCAAAGTCGTTTGGTGCGAAAGAAACATTTCATTGAAACTCTGAAATATCAGAAAAAAAAGCTTTCATGCAGTGTCGAGTGTCGCAAAAGGATAATTCTCAAGGACAAAGTCCTTCATCCAGCATCAACTGTGCGGCGTGTGACTTTCTCCGCTTCCTCGCGTGTCCCTCGAACAATAATCCTTGCACCCCGTAAAAATTCAAGCTCCGAGCCGAATCGAAGCTTGTTAATCGCGTCGTCGCGATAGTTTGCGTTGAAACGAATTTCGTTTCTTAGTTCGTACTCACTATGGTTAGATGGATTTCTGTTTTAACGAACGCCTACTCGTACTGGAAGCGTTTCTGCTTCACGAATATGTATTTTGTTCCCACGATCGTTCAATTCTTGAGCATTCGTTCAAATATGTCGAACGATGTGGAGCTTCGACTGAGCGAGACAGCTGCGAGGGTGTTGTTCTATTATGTGCCAGCATTGTCCGTTGTCGGCACCATTGGCAATTGTCTATGCGTCTTAGTGCCATTTCGCACGGAAATGAGAAATATGGTCTCGCGTTATTACTTCATCGCATTGACTATCAGCAACGAGGCGAGAATCGTACTCACTATGGTTAGATGGATTTCTGTTTTAACGAACGCCTACTCGTACTGGAAGCGTTTCTGCTTCACGAATATGTATTTTGTTCCCACGATCGTTCAATTCTTGAGCATGTACTTTATCGTTGCGCTTATCGTCGAGCGTTGCAGGGCCGTTAGTTTTCCTTCGCGTCGACAAGCGCCCAAAGAAACGGCGAGGACAATCATCGGAGTGACGATCCTCGGATTCGGACTGAGCAGTGTTCCGTATTGGATGCAAGATTCCCATTGTCGATTCAAGAACGGCTGGGAGGAATCGTATCTCGACCTGTTGATCACTCAAGCCGTTGTCATTGATGTCCTGCCGTTCATAGTAATCGTTGTACTGAGTATACGAATCGACATGGCGATACGGCAATCCGGCGAAACGGGGATAATTCTGAACCTTCCCACGACGAATGGTGCCAATCGAGTCGGTCAACGGAATCCATGCACTGCGAATGCCGAGGAAACGCATATTACCAAGATGCTTGTCATCGTGGCCGTCGTACACGTATGCTCGAATCTGCCGGCCACCTTAGCCTCAGCCTTCGCCGACTTTGATGCGGTATTTATAATGAAATTCAGAATCCATTAACGAAAATCAAGAGTACAATGTAAAATGCTACAACTTGCGCTGCCGCGAGAAACCCGCGTATTCGCATTATTTTTCATCTCGCAATCGAGTTTAACGTTGCCCCAGAGTAGAGAGAAAAAGGGGTGGTTTTTTCGAGGAAGGTGGAAATAGTGCGGAAGAGCGGGGCAGAACGGCATACCGGGGCAGAATGGTATTGGGGCAAAATGGAACAGTAAAAAAATCGACTTCGGTGCCACGCTCTCTCCTACTATTATATTTGTTATATAGTAAAATTGGAGTAAAGTATTGAAACTATTTACTGACTATGAATTTTTTGTGTTTCAGAATGTCGGAGTCCTTGTTTCGACAGCAATCGACATATTTGGAGTCTTCGCGTACACGAGTTGCGGAATAAACTTCTTTATCTGCTGCGCCGTTAATCAAGAATTCAGACGCGCGGCATTGGCAACGATACTTTGTCGTCCGCCAATTTATTCGGCGGTACCGCAAACGTATCTGCAATCACGTGGAAGTTCTTATGGCAATGGTGAGTCATCGCGTTATCGCATTCATCGTCGAAATGGGCAAATGGACAAGATCCAATTAACTTGGTAGAATAATTATAAATTATTATTGTCATTGTGGATTCACACGTGTTGCATATTTACAATTTTCATTACAGTCTTAATCTCTGTACATTTACTTAATTTTACGTTTCCCATTTTTACACAAAAATAGAATGGAATTAAATTCAGTGTGACAAATATAAAAAATAGAAGAGTAAAACATTTTACAACTGAACAGATGGATAAGAAAACCAATTATGAAATACGATTTTTTAAATTGGACAAAATAAAAAAATGTCGTAATTTCTTAATGAACCAGGAAACATAAAAAAACATTATCTAGCCTAGCTGTCTAACTTTTCATATGAATTAATTATAAAATTCGATTTTGTCCATCACCAATTCTCCTCAGCGACTTTGTGTGTCTTTCAATCGTGCATCCGTTCATACATTGCAGCGCCAACATTGCCGGGATCCTCCGGAGATTCTACGACGCCGCGAGGTTCTGCAGTCTGAGTAATCAATACGTACTCTACGAGAAAGCGTTGACGGACCGAATGTACTTTATCGCGGAAGAAGTCTCAAAGAAATTGAATGGATTTTCGTTTCGACGTTCTTGAATGTTCGAATCCCTCGGGAACGGCTCTCCCACAGCGAGCGTAGAGAGCATGCCGAGTGAAATTTCGCATAAGTAGAAGTTGCTGTTTAATATATCGCGTTAGAGTTGGCATGTTATCAGGCATGTATCTCGACTGCGTAGAGCAGAAATAGTTCGACCACGGCCAGAGAACGACCTTCCTCGCGCGCTCCACAGTCGGATCAATGCAAAAAATTATTTTCATCCCTTCGCATTGAACAATCGTCGACAATATTTCCAACGACAAATTTTCTAATTTTTTAACGCAATATACTCTCGCATAAATGTTAGTAAAAAAATAGAAAAGTGTATTCAATTGTGATTCGATGTCCGCATTGATTTTTTTATCGCAATAAAAAAAATTGCATCGCAACTATTTTCGTTCATCGCCGGTAGTGCGACAAGTTACTTATTTCCATGCGCAAAAGTTAAACGTGTGAGTGTATTAATTAAATTCGAAATTGAATACCTAAAAAAAAAGTTTTTGCGGAACGTAAAAACCTCCAAAAACAAGTTCTCAGCAACCAACACAGTGGATGAAATCTTCAATGTTTTTATTGCCTCAATATAAAAATTTACCGCGAAGGTCAAGTCTCGTAGTGCATTTCGCGCAATTGAATAATCGTTTCCGGTCTCGCCGGAACTCGCGATACGCCACCCGCGGCGATAGGCGCGAGACTGCCACGGATAGAATATTTTCGTCCCGTCCGTCGCGAAGAAATGCCGACGCAAGCTGCGAGGCCGATTTTCGCCGATCGCATGATGATCGGGGCCTTGATCTATTACACGCCTGTACTAATTTTCTTCGGTACGATAGGCAATTTGCTGTCCGTCTGTGTCCTCCTACGCACGGAAATGACACGCTCGTCGTCGAGTTATTATCTCGCCGCACTGGCTATGAGCGACACGGGATTTCTCGTCACGGTACTCGTACCGTATTGGCTCGAGATAATGAACGTTCATATCTTCGCTTATGCCGATTTTTGTCCATTCTTCATTTACGTCACGACGCTCTGGAGTTTCTTGAGCGTGTGGCTCGTCGTTGCTTTCACCGTGGAGCGATTCGTCGCGGTGCGTTTTCCGCTTCGTCGCCAATCGATGTGCACGGTCAAGCGAGCGAAGACGATCATCTTCGCGCTGACTTGTCTCGGACCGACACTTTGCTCGCCGGTGCTCTGGCTGGCAACGCCGATGGAGTCGATCTCCGGCGTGCCCGCTTGCACGTCCGTCGACGAATGGGAAAACTTGGCCTTTATCTTCGTGATCGCCAATACCGTCGTCACTTTCGGCGTGCCGTTTACCTTAATCGCCGTGCTCAACGGATTGATCGTCATCACGATACGCAAGAACGCCGGAGTCCGAAGGACCTTGACGAACAGCAGCGCCACGAGTCGCAAGGACGAAAAATCATCCGGCCAACAGAGCTCGAGCGTCTCGGTTTCGCAGACGAAAATTACCAAATTGCTTCTCACGGTTTCCAGCGTATTTCTGTGCTTGAATCTACCGTCCTACTCCATGAGAGTATACGCCTTTTGTCAGGTAAGCGAAATCTTTGCTTTCCATGATAATTGAGTATATTGTTATTGTCATTATAAATTTATTTATAGTAATATATAAATTTATAATTTTTTATACAAGAGACTGAGACACCTAAAACAGAAGAGAATGATTTTTTTTGTCCTATCCATTATTGTATATGAAAATTGCATTTCACACAGAAAAAAGCATATTCTAAACTAACATCGGGAATTTTTTCGGATCCCTATAGTGCATTTTATCCGAAGACGGCACGGTCAAACTATTTTCACTTAACTCGTCCAATATATTTTCTGCTCCAGGAGGAAGAACTACCGCAAACTCTTCAATTAATTCAGCACATATTCGACATCATTTTCGACACCAGTTTCGGCATTAATTTCTTTCTCTATTGCGCGAGCGGGCACAATTTTCGCCAGGAGGTACTGGGAATATTGGTTTGTTGCCCGCGCAGTTGGAGAGCTACAAACTTTCGGCGATCCCAGCGCAGCAATCAATTTTATTCGTGTACGTTTGAAAAAGCACGTTTACGAGAGTTTCCCGGGGATCATTAATTGGGCATGATCTAATTGAATAGATGGAAGAAAAATTCAAATTTTCGTACATCGCTGGATTTACGAAGAAAATGAATTTTTATCAATCATGATTATTTACATTTCTTTTTGTGAGAAAATTAGATTGTTTTTCATTACAATTACTTATGCTCATATTATCGAGATAATTAATTTTTTTCTTATTGATGATTATATTTATTTTACTGCGAAAATTAATTATACAGTTGGATCATGCCGATCTGTAATTTCTCTTAGGATTGTTCCAATTCTTCAAAATCTTCTGTACGGTTCAATTACAGCTACCAAATCAACGACGTCGTCCGGGAGTTGTCTCACACCGAAGCACACGATCGCGCTGAAAAGTCCGATGGACGCAACGGACCCACAAAAAAAATCGGACGACTCGAAAACAATCTCAATTTCCTCCACGAAAAATGCCACTAATCACGCGAACTAATATTTCATGAAAAAAAAAAAAAAAACACATCGAGAGAGACTGCATTTTTCATCGTTGAAACAATTGTTGAAACCGTAAAATCTAAATAAAGTATTTTTTTGTAAAAAAGATTGATTGAAACCAACAGCATCAGCCTTTTACAACTGATTTCGTACCGAAACTTTAAAATTCTATAAACCCACCCAAAGAAAAGCGCAGCAATATTTACCTAATTTTTGTTTACTTTACGAATAAATTCATTTTTCATCATTGGTTAAGAATGAGTTTCAGCTTGAAGCGTGAAAATCAAATGAACAAATAAATCAGCTTACCGTAATGACATTCATCGTCAAACTTTGTTCTAACTTGTTTTTATATTGTGGTAAAAATAGAAAAAAACCAATTAGACAAATTGTCGATACGGTTCTCCACGTGCGCCTCGTTCCCGGGCAGAGCCGGTACTACTCGGAAAGGGGGCGTGGCTTATGATTCTCTAATCAGCTGCGCATCGTCTAGACAAACCTAACATGAACCGAGGTTAGTTTTCACAGTCGGCGTTTCTTCGAGACCGGCTGTTGAATCTTCAACGCGACCTGTCTCATTTTTTCGTCCCAAATCGACGATTCCCAGTAAAATATTCTTTGCCTCGAATAATGAACTGAATGAACTAAAATAAATCCAATCGAAGTATGCGAAGCACGTGAGTAAACGCTCTTTTCTTTTTCGTCAATAGACGATTATTCACGCGGTAACGAAGCATCCCATTATTCGTACTGTTTTCGTCGAATTTGCATCGATCAAAAACTCGTACACATTGGATAATACTTTACAATATCTCGGGAAAGAGATAAGATTATGTCATCGTCCGAGCGTAACAACAATCCGCGACATTCGCCGCCCCGATGTCCGATGTTTTGCAGATGTTCGATCCAGATACAATATATATAGATATATATGTTGTATATTGACGCGCGCGAATGATTGATGCTCGACGATCAAAACAAGATAAGACTGGAGGGGAGGAACTCGATATATAAGAGCTACAATTAGCCCAACGATTACAGAAGTACGGAGATCATCTCCGGTACGGTCTGTATTTCTTTTGTTTAAATCGTTACTTCTTTTCAAGGAAAAAACAATGATTTTCGTCTGTTTGCGCCTGCTGTTTGGCCTGGCTGTGCTCTGCCATTTGGTTACCTCAACGTATACAGTGAATCGTGACCCCGATTGGGAATCGAACAGCATCGCTTCCACCGCCGAAGAAGTCGCAGCGATCGACGAGTTCAAACCTACGTGGGCCAGTTTGGATAGTCGTCGATTGCCTGCGTGGTACGATGGCGCTAAATTTGGAATTTTCATACACTGGGGTGTCTTTAGTGTGCCCAGTTTTGGATCAGAATGGTTCTGGAAAAGTTGGAAATGTATGTATCAACCTATTTATCTATTTGTTTATTTATTTATTTATTTATTTATTTATTTATTTATCCATTATTTTTTTCTTTGTTCATTTATTTATTTGCGAAATAACCATGTTTGGATCAACAAAAAGCAGGCGCAGCGAGTAATTTTTGTTTTCGCATTTCCAGCCGAAACGACATCAACAAGGTATCGCGACTTTATGAAGCAGAGATATCCGCCGAATTTCACGTATCAGGATTTCGCCAAAGACTTCACGGCAGAATTTTACAACGCCACCCAATGGAGCGAATTGATCGAGGCTTCCGGGGCTAAGTACGTAGTGCTGACTAGCAAGCATCACGAAGGATACACGATGTGGCCCTCTAAGTATTCGTACAGCTGGAATTCTCGGGATGTCGGACCTAATCGCGACTTAGTCGGTGCGCAAATCGTATGAATAAATTTTTTTTTTTTTATTGGGAATTCATTGAAAACAATTCGATGAACGCGATCGTATCGCGGGAAAGAGTTACAATTTGATCTATTTTTCAAACAAAATGTTTAATGTATTTTGCTTCGCTCCGCTTAACGAATCGAGTAATTTACTAATTATAAAATACGTTAACATGATTTATTCTTTTTCTCAATTCCAGGTGAGCTCGCAGACGCGATAAGAAAGAACACCGCCGTGAAATTCGGTCTCTATCATTCTCTCTACGAGTGGTTCAATCCACTCTGGCTCGCCGATCAGAGGGCGAACTTTACGACGAGCGATTTCGTGAATTTCAAGGTGATGCCGGAGATGCGCGAATTGATAGAGCTCTACAAACCGGAAGTTTTATGGTCCGACGGCGAATGGGAAGCGCCGGACACGTACTGGCGATCGAAGGAATTTTTGGCCTGGTTGTTCAACGAGAGCCCCGTCAAGGACACCATTGTCGTGAACGATCGTTGGGGACACGAGACTCTGTGCCATCACGGCGATGTTTACACTTGTTCCGATCGTTACAATCCGGGGGTACTGCAAGCCCACAAGTGGGAAAACGCCATGTCGATCGACAAAGAATCGTGGGGCTATCGTCGTAACGCACCATTGTCGGACTATCTCAGCATCGCCGAATTGGTCAAACAATTGGTAACGACGGTGAGTTGCGGCGGAAACTTGCTGATGAACGTCGGACCAACGAAGGACGGACTTATCGCACCGATATTCGAACAACGTCTTCGCGACATGGGTGAGAGCGACAATCTTTGCTATTTGTTTACAATCGCGTCTCCGTGATCGGCTGCGCAAACAATGAGCGTTCGATTATCTACGCATCGATATCTTTAATCAACCGATCTCGATCCTTTAACGATTATCATTTTCATCCCGTCGTTTAATTAACAGGCGATTGGCTATCGATCAACGGCGAAGCTATTTACAATAGTCGACCGTGGCGAGTGCAGAACGACACGATAAACGGCGACGTTTGGTACACGATGAGCCGAGACAAAAAAATGTTTTACGCTTCCGTTCTCTCATGGCCGAAGGACAATCTTCTGCTTCTGGGAGAAGCGGCATTGTCGGCAACGGCCCGAGCACTTCTTCTCACCCGAGAGGGTACCGTCAAACTCTCGTGGAAACAGGGCATAGACGACAGAGCCGAAATTACTATGCCGCCCGAATACCACAGAGGACAACCCGCTTGGGTGATAAGATTCCAAGCATTAACGGATCTTGAGTGATAATTGCGCTTGAACGAATATCAAATGAAAATTGAAAAACACTGTCCGCGCAAAATAAAAAGCGCGATAGGTAACTATAAACAGTTATTTTTTATCTGTCGTTTCGGAAATATATATTTTGGAAAATACTTTTCGATTGTTTAAAGTTCCTTGACTCAATTTTTATGAAGCTCAAAGTCGTCTCTTTCACCTGAAAGTGCGCAATCGTTCAATTGCTCACTTTTCTCATCGAAAGTTTCCTTTTCCTACTATTCTCGCTCCGATTCTTGCTGCAATTTTGTTGCGTCTATCCAGTGGAAGAAGAAAATGAAAGTTATCTAAAAATCATACAACGTGCGGTGTATTTTAATAAACAGATTCTTTTATTTTTCGCCTTACTGAAAAACATGTATAAAATAGCATTAAAATCTTGGATAATTCGCGTCTCGAAGCATTGGCGACGACGCAATTTGCCCTGGTTTTACCGGAGATTGCGCTTTCGTAGATTCCACCATTATCGTTTCAACAGTCGAGCCGAACATCTCACAGTTGTCCGACTTCGTAGAGATAGGCACCGAGAAGTTTGGTCTGAAACAACAAAGCAGCAATGATACATTCCATGCAATCGTGATTCCGTTAACGTTTACTTCTCGGCAAAGCACATATTAACCCTCGGACGTCGTCCGAACATTTTGAACTCTGTAGATTATTTCGCTCAATTTTATATTGAGAAAACATATTTGCCTATTATTGGCGGATGAAAAAAAGACGATTGCCTTTTCTTTTCAACAATTGACATATTTTTCCTAAGTAACTTTATGATTTGAATATTTTCCAGAGGGAGGTTGATAAAAAAAAACATACTGAACGCTGCGAAAAGTTATTTGAGCTGTTTTTTTTTTAAGCGATACTTACTCCCTGAATGTAATTGCGAACGTTGAGTTTCTCATTTTGCGAGTGTGCCCCGTCGTCGCCGCAGCCGACCGGCAGGAGGAGTACGTTCTTTCCCGTGACTTCTTGGAATGTCAGCGTGACAGGAATGGAGCCGCCCTCGCGCGAGAGATCGGGATCGACCTCGTAGACGATTTTTGTTGCTCTGCGAGCGGCGACGTAGTGCGGATGATTCGGATCTTCGGTCCACGCCTTTCCACCGTGTCCCATCTCGGCCTTCATCGTATTTGGACTTCCACGGGTCGCCCAGTGTCTCGCGAAGTGTTCCTTCACTTTCTTCTCGACCTCGTCGGGCATCATGTTCGGCACGATACGGATCGAGAATTTGCCGATGACCTTTCGCGGTATAACGGTCTTCGAGCCGGGCTCGCTGAATGCGCCTTCGATACCGTGAAGCGACAGGCTCGGGAAACGCCAACGGGACATGAGAATTTTTTTCTGCGGAAAAGTAATAACCGTAATTTGGCTCGTCCATCCCGACGGTGAAAATAAAGTAAATTTATTAATACAAATAAATTAATTTTCCAAAATTAAGTTCATTGAATTTTATTTTAGAATGATTACGCAATAATTACCTTATCCTCGTTGTGTGCCAATCTTGTGCACCCCACAGTGCTGCGAAGTTCGTCAATGTCGAACTCGATA
This sequence comes from Ischnus inquisitorius, assembly GCA_963924025.1. Lineage (NCBI taxonomy): Eukaryota > Metazoa > Arthropoda > Insecta > Hymenoptera > Ichneumonidae > Ischnus > Ischnus inquisitorius. Next base: position 4,179,496 of record OZ001245.1, on the reverse strand, counting down.
TCGTCGTAAGTCGCCGCCTCGGCTTCGCTGACCTCTGTGACATTATCGTACATACCCTCGATCTGAATGCGCCCGTTAACGTCGACGAGAGTTCCGAGTAGGTAAACAAGATCGGACATGGCTTCGTATACGGTGCCGCCGAACGTGCCGCTGTGAAGATCCCGATCGGCGCACGTTACCTCGACGTGAAAATAGCAAACACCGCGAAGACCATAAGTGATACACGGCTTGGTCGTGCCGAGCCAGTAATTATCCGATATGCAAACGTAATCGACCTCGCTCAAAAAGGGCGTTCCCTTGCGAGCGTAAAGAAGGTCGTCCAATCCTTCGCTGCCGCTCTCTTCCATTCCTTCGAAAACGAACTGAGAAAAAAAACAATGTTTACAGAACACAACTGCGGCAATCGATTCCAAATAATATTGCACCATTTGTCGAGTAAAATAATTATGTATAACCAATCGATTCAACGATATGGTGGTCAAGTCACTTCTACGTTCAAAAAAAAAAAAAAAAAAAAAAAAAAAAAAAAAAAAAAAACACCAATCGATTAAACGAACACTAATTTATTCATTAATCATTTAATTATAACAATAATATTCATTATCATTATTATTTTCATTATTATTATCGATTAGGAACAATAATGATAAATTATTTGTTTATTTAATTTATTTAATTGATAATAAAAAAAAAGTATTTATAGTCAATCGTTCCCGACCGCAAACAGTAACGTGATAATTATAATTAATTACCTTGATGTTGACCGGTATCTCTTCGCCGATCGCCTTGTAGCCTTGAAGCGCGTGTATCCAGCATAACACCGGTCCCTTGTCGTCGGTACTTCCCCTGCCGAAGAGTTTGCCATCTTTTTCTACGAGCTCGAACGGAGGAGTGTCCCAGCCGTCCTCCAGCAGCGCCGGTTGCACGTCCAAATGTCCGTACAATAGAACGGTCTTTTTCTTCGGGTCTTTTCCGAGAGTTCCCAGCAAGACCGGCGGCAACGGTATGACTCTGCCATCGGGAAGTGTCTGTGTGCCAATATCGGCGAGTTCCGTCTCGGAACCGAGCTCTTTCATCTTCAATTCTGCCCACTTCATCATCTTCACGATTTCGTCCCTCTTGTCCGGCCATGCCGAGACCGACTTTATCGCGACTGCCTCGCGAAGGGTTTCTATGTACTCGGCCTTGTGGGCATCTACGTGCCTATTAGAAATTGTTACATAAATGATTTTTTTTTCCCTATAGCACAAATCGGCGGAGTATAATTGACGATCTTGGAACTAAATTTTCTCGCCTTTCGCGTGAAATTAGATTGTCCCAGTTGTTATTTCGTGAATGGTGTTTTCAAATTGTATACGAGATCTTGCTTTTCATCCTACATCGAGGATTGAAATATGATTTTTTTTATCTTATCATATGACTTAGATATGGGATAGGAGACCCGGAGATCGAGATCACAGATATTGTTCAGAACTTATTTTTTATTAATTTTTTAATCACTTTTTGGAATCAATCAATCAATGGAAAATCAATCTTTCGAACACCGTCCATATGCTTGATATTCTTCAGATTTCTATCCCATTGAAAAATGCTCTAAATTCTCTCGGAATTTCACATTTCCTCGGACTCTATCGCTCAGACTACCTTAGCGAACGCAGAACCGAAATACCCTTTGCGAATCGATTGTTTTACATTTTATTCCACTTGTAACGAAAAACTGTCAGTTATCCTAAAAAAAAAAATATGTTCGCGCAATAAACAGCAAAAGTTTATAGAAAAGAAAACCCGAAATTTTGTATCTTGGAGTTGCGAAATTATTATTCATGAAATTGGAAGTTCGTAGCTCGAATAAAACTCGGATATCTCCGAGTCGAACTCGTCGAGTACCTCGAGCGAATAATCGCGATTATTTTTGTTTTGCCGTTTTTCCATCGTTCGTGAGTCACCGGGCAGCCATTAACTTGTAACAAAGGAAAGCTCGGCTTTCAATGTAAATATTCCGACTATTAATCAGTACAGCGTATTGTAAAGCGAGTGAAAAAAAAACCCGGGTAATCGAACCGATAAGGTGTAGCGCCAGCATCCCGATAAGCGCAGTTGCCAACGATGAATCGTCGACAAGAAAAAAACTGCGTATCGGAGCAACAAAAAGAATTTCAAGGCTGCCCAACGACGAGAGTATAATAATAACATTGTACACGTACTTGAAAAGTTTCTGCAAAATCGGCGGAACCGGTAGAGCCATTTTTTCGTATATTGTATTCGCGCGATGCGTCGATGAATATCGGAAAATTCGTTTGGTTATCTCGAAAGTAACGGCAACACTCGATGCGCAACTGTTTCGGCGTACCGGCTCGAAGTGACACGACAATCGCTGACAACGCTCGCTTATAAAAGTGTCTTATCTCCGGAAGCGGGGTTCGGGTTCGGCAGTGCACGAGAGTATGAACGAGAGAAGCGAGAAAACTCGCTGCAGAAAAGTCGCATAGGACCGAGCACCGAGAGCAACTGCAAATGTGGGGGTACGAACGGACGTTGCTTGGCAAAGAAGGAACCCTGAGTTGGTTAATTCACCCGATTTATCACTGGCGGCGTCCGCGATGAAAATCGGATATCGTCTTTGATAAATCCCCATGAAGCGTGTACTTCAATGCGCGTTTCCTTGTTAACTTTGGCTTCATCAGAGATGGACTCGTCGTGTTCTTATCATAAAAACTAACCATCAATAAATTCCTAGAAAATTAAGGTCACCGAAAAAGTGGCCTCCCGATTGATGCACCTCACGGCAAGCGGTCACCCATCCAAGTAGTGCTCGCAAGCAATTTTGCTTGACCTGGGTGATCGCCGAGGCCGCGCAACACTGCCGTTTGTTTTATTCTTTTACTTAATGATGTATCTATTATTTTCACGAGCAACAGAGAACGATGTTATCTCAGATGTAAACATGCACGTTCTCTCAGTCATCCAGAATGCAACCGAATTTAATCACAATGAGTTAGAAGGATGATTAGAAGGAAAAAAAACACGAATAAAAGTTGTTCTTAAAAAAGAACGCGACAGATTCAATCCGGATGAATCAACGAACGCGACCAATCAGCTGATCAGACATATGTTATCTTCCGAAATCATTGATTGGTCGAGGGACCCGCAATGACAAAATTTACCTGTCATTTTTCGAAACGTGTATTTAATTTAAAATGAACTTGTCCATGTAATAATGCGCGAAACAAACGATAGGTCGAAATATCGAATATGTTTCCGTCGTCACTGTTGACATTGAAAAAACAGATGACCGACGGTGATCAATTAAATAATCGATCGAAGCATATTCACAAAAATTCTTCCAAAATTTGATCTAATACAAGTTTTTCACATCGAATACATTTTTCTACCATCGATAATACGTTCTGCGGCCGCATTCGAGGTAAGTATAACTAGAAGTTGCATAGATGACTTCTTTACCCGCAGTGAGTTCGATCAGTCGAGCTCGGTCCGTCCCCGATGTCGGAAGTCAGCGAACTATTGTTCGCTACGTGTTAGGTTAAGTGCTCTCCGATTTGTACGCTACTAAACAAACAACAAACAACGTTTCACGCAGACCGCTCGCACACAGCTTTGTCGTTTACTCGCGATTCCATTCCCGAGTGACATGAACGCGCGCGAAACGAAAAAACATTCATCGACGAACACGACGAAAGTTTCGTCGAGATAACCAATGTTGTTGACGTAGTGGCAGCGAAAAAAAGGCGACACGACAGAAACGAAACGATATATAGCGTCTTTTTTTTATGCAATTCGACGAGGAGTCTTCGCACAGTCGAGCCACTGCGATGTCACTTCGCGTGCGTTTGGCTCGAAGTCGTCCGATTAAATTGTTAGGAGGCGTCGCTATAAAGTGCTGGGCATTCTCCGGTGCCTACGTACTCGTATGCTTCATACTCTACTGGCTTTACGGAGGAATATTTGCATTTATTCTTCTATGTTTTGCTACCACAGGTAAGAATCTCAAAATTAATTTTTTCATGTTTCAAAATCAATTTCTTTTTTAAATGCTTTACATCAATTTTTTTTCAACGATTGTAGGCCTATTGTATCGTACGGAGGATCAATTACTCTATCATCCAGAATTGCCTGCGCACTCGCGCGTATACGTTCCTGCACCTTCCATGTTCAATTTACCTTATCAGAGCGTATATACGCGTTCCGGCGATGGAACGATGTTACATATGTTTTTCATAGCACAACCCGAGAACGAAGCCAAAAATGTACCTACGCTATTGTATCTTCACGGCAATGCCGGTAATATGGGACACAGGTAGATTATTTGCATCTCATTTTTTTTTTTTTTTTTTCCTTAAGAAAAGCGTTCGGTAGATTTTTTTTGGGAATTTGTGATTTTAGGATGATGACCCTTTTTGTTTAGACTACAAAACGTCGCCGGACTCTATCACAATGTCAAGTGCAACGTATTGATGCTGGAGTACAGAGGATACGGCCTCTCGCAGGGCACTCCGTCCGAGGATGGTCTTTACATGGACGCCAGAGCCGGAATAGAATATTTAGCCAATAGAAACGACATTAATACGGACGAAATTATTGTCTTTGGAAGATCTTTAGGTAAGACATTTTTTATACATCCGCGGAAACACCTGAAAATGATGAAAAAAAAAAACGAATGAAATTTGACGAAAATTAAATTTTTAAGTTTTTGCAAGAGAAACGAAAATTAAACGCTCCACGTGTATGATAAGAGTTCACGAACTTTTTGTTCAGGCGGGGCAGTAGCGATAGATTTGGCTACGAAGGAAGATAATAAGCAAAAAATTTGGTGCCTCATTTTGGAGAATACATTCACCAGCATACCCGATATGGCCTCACTTCTTATCGGATCGAAATTGCTGGAGTATCTGCCGCTAATTTTCTACAAAAATAAGGTATCAGATAAGGCGGATGTTATCGAAATTTACAATGTTTAATTCTCAAATATTGTCTTCTCGAATTGCCCATATAACATTGGCCAATTCTGAAAATATATGTATACATTTTTCAGTATATGTCCCTGCTCAAAATCCGATCCATAACAGTCCCAACGTTGTTCGTGTCGGGATTGGCCGACACTCTGGTGCCACCGCGTATGATGACGGATCTGTACGATCGTTGCCGGAGTACATGGAAACGTATGCTTCCGATACCCGGTGGTACACACAACGAGACATGGAATCAGCCCGGTTACTATCAAAAAATATTATCGTTTCTAACCGAGCTACGAGATAATCCACAGCCTCGTGTCACATCTAGTCATTGGCAAATCGATGATATATAGAATCTAGTAATTTAAAACGAAACAACAAAAAAGTAACGAAACAAAAAAAACAACAGAAAAAAAATGCAAAGAGATATCAGTGTTGCGTCCAAAGCCATAAATACAATTTTTATTATTAAGTAAAAAAAAAAAAAGAATCGAAAAGGCATGAGTTTTTGATTTTCGACGTGACTCGTATAGATACAAAATGTAATAGATAAAAAAACCTTTTGCAGTACTCGTGGTGCTACTGTGATCAACGATGTATAGTCGATTGAAAAAAAAGAATAATTTTTAAGATATATATTGTATAGATTATAAAACGGGGAACAATCTTCCACGATCGAAAGTTTTATATACATGCATGATAGTCATGGATATCGCTTCGTTTCCAACAATAAATTTGCCAATTATTCATCGACGAATAATCAATAAGACGATTTCTCATTTTTGCCTTTAAGAAGGTAATTTAGAAACGAATAGACAATGATAATGATTAGCTCTCTCTCTCACTTTGATATCTTGGCAATGAAAAACGAGGCCTCGCGATCCATGCTCGCTCTTTCTCGAGATTAATTTTTCAATTTATTACGAGAAAATTAGAATCTGCGATTCGCGCGTCTCCTCCGAATGCCTATTCTGCGAGCGACCATAATTCCGACTATAATTAGGATGCAAAGAGTACCCATAGCACCGGCCACAACGGCCAACATTCCTCTACTCGATTCCAATCTCACAGTTTTTCCATCGCCGATCGACAAAACCGCCGCGGTGTCCACTTTCATTTTCGACAAGGCCTGCGGCGTCGTATCGCAGAATACTTGTTTCTTCCACTTGAACCAGTGCACCATTCGCGTTTCCGACAATTCCTTGGGTGTGGCGCATCTGCGAATAAATCGAACGTGAACGTTACACAATTACGATGTAAAATTTGAGAGTGTGAAATCGAAAATGTACCTGAGATCCTCGAGAAGCTCGGGATCGACGTTGTAAAGATACGGCACCAAATCGTTCAACATCCACTGGGCCTCGCAAACGCAGTTGAACGGATTCATTTGCAAATCGATGCCATTCTTAGCCACGTACTTGTCCCCAGATTTTACCACACCGGGAGCTATTCGCGTAAAGGCGTTTTTGCTCAGATCCAACTGGCGAAAGCGAAAAACAACAATATTGCAAAAAATACCATAAAACAAGGAAAAAAAAGTGTTCTCACGAAAGTATTGTAAAAAACATCTTCAAAAACGCTAGATCCAGTATTCGAGTTTTTGCATTCTTTGCTTCACAGAGAAAGCTTTGTTTTCAGGGAAAAAAGGAAATTCGAGAGTTTCATGTCAGTGTTTTGAATGTTCATTCGGTCGATTAAAGTAAACGGATAATAAAAAGTTTTTAGGGCACTGTACTCACAAAGCATATCTCCACGCCGTCAAAGGTTCCCGCCTCGATGGCGCTCAATCGACGATTTTCCGAGACGACGAGATCGACGCATCCGTCATCGATACCGCTAACGTTTCGAAAAGCATCGCTCTCTATCCTTTCCAACAAATCCAGACGGCGAACGACGAGTTTGCGCAATCGGAGTTTCGATTCGAAGACGAGATCTTTCACAGGATTTCCGCCTATCGAGAGCTCCTCCAGCATCGGTAAATTATCGTGTTTCAACGTTTTCGGTACGATCGCCAAACGATTTCTCGACAGATCGAGTATCGTGAGTTTGTCGAACTTCGCGTCGGGAAAATTCGTCAACGCGTTGCCGCTTATATTGAGAATCCGCAGTTCCACGAGCCACGTAGCTTTTTCGTCGATCGACGAAATTTTGTTATCCTGAATTCTCAATTCGCGAATTTTGAACAAACTCGTTGGCATCGATGCAATATCGTTGCCACCGACGTCGAGAGACCCGAGCGTATCCGGCAGATACTCGCCGGATATCAAGGTCAGCTCGTTGTTGCTCGCGCGTAACTCGCGAAGCGAACGAAGCTTCGGCATGGATTCGCCAAAGAGGGTCTTGATGCGATTGAACGAAACATCGAGAAACTCGAGTTTCGTTAGTGAAGCGAGAAAATCACTGTCGACGGTGCTCAATTCATTGCGCGATAAATCGAGATGCGTGAGAAGTGGCAATTGCTTCGACGTTGTTTCGTTCAAATCGGCTATGCGATTGTTGCTCAGATTTAGTCTGAGCAACGACGGTAGGTTCTTGAAAACCGCACCGTTCAGCGCCGCCAGCCGATTGAAGGAGAAATTCAGTTCTTCCAGATGCGACAAATCCTCGAAAACGTCGGCTTCGACATCGGCAATCGAATTCTCCGACAAATCCAGGGATTTCAGCTGCTTGAGACCGCGAAAAGCGTCCAGGGGCAACGAGACGATTTCGTGTCTCGTGAGAATGAGCTTTCCAACTTCTTGATCGTTGATGGCGAAAAGATCGAATATCTCCGTGTAGTTTTCGATCTCACGGCTTCCCTCGCAATTCACGATTCTTGAAGTTTCTGAAAAAGAAATAAAAAATAGACATTAAAATCGAATTATCTACTGCGTATATTGCGCGTATTTGGGAGGCGATTGGAATATATTTTTGTTTAACATACCTGATCGCGTGCAGACACAAAGCTCGCATATTCCGCACGAAGAATTGCGCGGAAAAGTCGCGAAAAGCAAAAACGTTAGTGACAAACTAACGAGTTTGAAACTCATCTTTTTTTTTTTATAGCAAAAGCCGACTCCTTTGTGCAGAGGTAAGAGACGACTGAATTGCTCTATCCATACTGGGGCAACGAAGATAATGCCATATCTGATAATATAACAGCGTCATCGTATAGCTGATTCGTAATGTTTCTGATAACCGACATTCCTCGATCCACGATCGCGGCTGCTCCGTGATTCATAATCCTTCAGGCGTCGACGAGGGCATATTTTCATCACAGGTATTCTCACCGAAGGGCACATTTTCATGTACCGACTTATCGACACCGGATCCTGAAACGACAAATCCGGGAATATCGTTCGAGATGTTGGCTCGACTTTCTTTTGCGAATAAATCTGAGTTTGAAAGAAAATAAATTGTTGAACATTTAAAGTGTAAATATTTTTATTTTATTCTTTTAACGCTAATGAGATTGGTACAATTCGTATTCCCCAAATACGGCATCTTAACGCCTTTTCTTTCATTGAGAAAATACGCGTGTGAATTATAATAAATTATAACTATTAATATTCTATCTTTACGTCATAAATGTGAGAATATTCGAACGATTACGTCGATTTAGTTAATTTTTTGACTTGGTCGAGAGAAGTAAAGATTGAACCTTTTTGCCGACGCTGTTTATAGTAAAGTTCAATAAAAACGTTTATATTGCCCGATATAATTTTTCAGTAATTCGTGAACCAATTTGATCGTTTTTTTTATAAATAAAACCAGGGACAAGATTGATGGATATGATAAAAAATAAATAAATAATTTCACTACCCGGGTCGTCTCACATTTATAACGAGAAATGGTTGAGAAACCGAAGAAAAATATACTCGGAGCTAAGAAATTTGCAGACTAAATATATATATATTTTTTCGATATCGAATCGCACGGCCAAAAAAGGAATCCAGGGCCATTTGCAGTTCGAAAAGTATCAGGGAATGATAAAAAAGAAATTTCGAGCACTTATAGCAAAAATACGTTCCAAAAATGATTCGCATTGAGACTTATTCGTTCTACGGATGAGAGGGAGCAATTTTCTCAATTACTCTTGACAATTGCAATAAATTTCTAACGACGAACAACGGCATCATATTCTCGTCGCCTCGGTTATTGTTTAATAAATAAAAATAATAATCGCAAATATAACAATAGAAAAGACCGTAGCTTCAACCTTTCTTGAAGAAGCTCATCAACGAAGTTTGCTTCTTCTTGCCGTTGATCTTCGTCTCTTTCGGTTTTTCCGGTTCGGCTACTTTCTTCGTTTCGTTTACTTCGACCTCTTCCGGTTCCGAGCAACTCTCGAGAACGGACTCCTTTTTCGTTACGAGATAACCGTCCTCGTCGAGGAAAGTTTTGTCCACGATTTTTCGAACTTTTCGCTTCTTTCCGTCGGACGGCGGAGTCGGACTGCGAATTTTTCTCGGAGGTTCCGGAGGCGGTGACTCGAACATGTCTTCGTCCTCGCTCGCCGCACCGGACTCCTCACTCGTATCCGAATCCACAATTAACAAACGTTTCCTCTTCTTGTTTCGCTCATTGGAATCGTCGCTTCTCTCGCGTTTCGTGCCACGCTGAGATTTCTTGCCCTTCGTCGATCTCTTCGGCTTTTTGCTCTCCGAAACTTTATCCTTTTTTTTTTCTTCCACATCGTTCGGCGGCGTGCTCGACGACTTTTTTTCCGTCGTATTCGTGCTGTCCTCGTTTTCCTTCGCTTTCGGCTCGTTTGTCAATTTCGCTGCGGCGGGTTTAGCGACGTTTGGCTCGGGCGAACTGCCGCTCGACGATTTTCTCGGACCGTTCGTCGAGCTCGAAGAAGAAGCAGAACTCTTTGGCTGATTTCCGGCCTTGCCGAAGAGATTTCCAAATCCGGCTTTCGTCGATTGTATCGGTTTCTTGGAAGTTGCTCCTTTCTTCTGCTTGGACGGTGGAGATACCTTTTTCACGGGTTTTTCCTCCGATTTTTCGTCCCCATTTCTCGGCTCCGATTCCTCCGGTGTTTCTTTGACCTTGAGGGTTTCGTTTTTGCTCTGAACAGACGGCTGAGCTTTCTTCTCCCCATGAGACGTCGGTGGAGGCTTCTTCCCCGCGGTAATGGGCGGTGGATTTATGGACTTGCCCCAACGCATGGAAAGAATCTCTTCGTCGCTGAGCATCGAGCTCTTGTCGCACTTTATGGCGCTGTATCTGGAATCCCCCTTGCCCGAACCCGCGAGTAATTCGATGTCCGGCAGCGTCTTCTGCAAACTGTAAATGTGCTCCGATATGATTTTTGAGAATTTCTCCTTGGCTTTTTTCACGTCCTTGTCTCTGACGACTTCGACTCGCATTCCACCCTCCTTCAAGTTTCCTATTAGCATGAAGGTCGCCACCAGCTGGTCGTCGTCTTTGCGATGCTGCCAGTAGCGCCAGAGTATGATCTTCGACACATTGACGTGCACCTCCAGCTCTTTGCTGAGCCATTTGTACGTTACCTGACAGAACGAAAAACATATTCGAATGAAAAAAATAAAAAATTCATTTGAAACATTTTTTTTTTTTTTTTTTAAGAATTGTCAAAAATATGAACAAATTTCTCATTTTAACATGTCAATTGATAACATGAGCTATTCATTGGTTGACTACATAAACAAGATTGCTAACAAATGAACAAAACAAGTTGAAAATACGATAAAAAAAATTAATTGAAATTAAAAAATGGTTTCTTCTGAAAAACCCATTTTGTGAAATAGTATTGAGATATTCTTCTTTTTTCGGTTCATAAATTGATGCGAAAGATTATCCACTTACCAATTTATCCTCGTCGCGTACGTAACCCGCAACGCTCTCCAAATACGAGTCCATCATAGGTATATCCATCATTTTTCCGCGCTCGCAATTCGCCGTATTGACAAAGACGATTGGGTTTCTCTTGGACGGAAGATTCTGATATCGGCGTCTGTGTGATTAATTAGTCGTAGGTTTTGGCAGCGATAACAACGCGAAACATGGTCAACGTGACTGTGTTGTTGTGTGCATTCGGTAGGACCGGAGGCCCGAACTGCGGCGCGCGAGCCGTCGCGGATGGCGCGCAAAGAAACAGCCGCTCTCCGTGCGCGGTTTGCCCCAGTATTATCCGTCGGTCGGCATCGCAAAGTACACGAGGGTAATGCAGTTTATATCGCTAAGAACTTCGCATGTTTCATCATTTTTATTTATTTTTTCGCAATGAAAATATATATGTGAAAATGTTCCTTGTTTTTTTTTTCGTAATCGACAACCTTAAGGAGCGCTTTTCATCTATTTTCGGACTGAAACGAGATTCGTTTCTTCGAAACAATGCCGCGCGCGTTTTGTTAGTCATATACTATATCTGAAGCATTAAGATCGAAACAAAATACTCACCTCATTATCTTACATAAAAGAACATCGACGGCTCGACAAGTTTCAGGGTATATCGAAAGAAAACGAAAGCGACGGAATAACAAATAAATTTTCATTTCTATAAGCATTCAATATAGTTTTCTAATATATTCTATAGTACATAGTTCGTAATATATATATATTTTCCATAATTTTTCGTATGTATATTTCTAACAAGTAACTATAGAAGGGGAACGAGGAATAGGTGCTCGTAGAACGTATTTGCCGAGGGTGAAAAAAAAAAAAAACACACTGTAAGCGCCGGGCTAAGATTATATCAATTAATCGCGGGACTTAATAAAAATCAACATAATCGCCACAGTCGAAACTGGCGCGAGGTTTCGATATTCACTAACACGATTCGAACGCGCTAAATCAGTCTCGGTCATCGCGACTATCGAAGCCTAAACGATATCTAACAAGATTGTTATTTGTTGTTCTTCTTTTCTGTTTTCTCTCTTTTTTTTGCGTGTATAAAAATAGTTTGCATAGGAAATCTCATTCAACACCATAAATATTCTTCGATCGAAAATAAACAGACTTTCGTCGAGCGAATCTCTCGACTCTCGGCCACCGAACGTAGAGTACGTAAAGCCCGATAAAAAGGATAATTAAAAATATTTATTTTTTATAAGTAATACAAAAAAAAGGATCTTAGTTTTTAGCGTGAGAAGGAATTCACCGAGTTCTCGATTTTGCAAAATTCAGTCGAATCAATTGTTTTTTTTTTTTTTTCGATCTCGAGAAAAAAATCTCGAAGCCTACGAAAAGCTCGTTTGGGCACGAGGGAATTTTTGCGAGGCTCAAATAAACGCGCAACATGCCACTATCTTAAAACGGAAGTATGATAAAGTAAAGCACCCATTCATTCTTCTTCTTTGCATACCGACATCGTGAATTGTAAAAAAAAACGGGCGTATCGCGATTGTTGAAATAATTGTTTTTCTTACGTTTATGTCATTCGCACGAAATGCCGTACGTAATTTATAAAAACAACGTTAACTTCATTCACAAGTTCACGCACTCGTTCTCTATGTCTATTCGACTACTATGTATAGGTATAAATACAGATTGATTATTACTTTATTCGATGCGCGATCCAACGGAGATTCCTTCGAGGCTTTCTCCATCCCGAGGGATCGCGCACGCACATTCATAACTATTCACAACCGAATGAGGAGACGGGTGAGAAGCTCGATAGATCATAATAGTCGGAGCGGGCAACCGTTAAACTAACAAGCATTTTTTACTCTTTTTTTCTTTTTGCTTCGGTTACTTATATAACTACACCGACGACAATCGCGTCTCAATCACTTCGCTTTTTTCTCTCCTTCTTTTCCTCTTTCTCGTTTAACAGTCAGTTCGAGGTATGTACATGAAAAAATAGATGACTAAAAATCATTCGTATCGGTCTTTTCTCTCTTCCTCTTTTCTTTTTAACGCAACGTACTTTCGTCAGTCGAACGCCATTTCGTCTTCACTCGTAGAGCCCGTGATTTGAAAATATGTAACAACAACAACGCGAAATGGACGTGATTTGATCGACGAATTTTTTAAAAATATTTGGATTTTTTTCTTTTTTTAATCGGCGTTACACGCACGCGAGCTGGCGAGACGATGGCGTTTCGTTTTTGTCTCACACGAAGGCCAGTCTGGTGCCGTTGTGATTTCTCTCCTACTATCTCGCCGGTACAGTCGGCATTGTTTCGAGAAAGTCTTGCTCGATGACGGTCTCCAACTGCGTGAGATTAAGCGGTCCGTGCGCGTCGCTCGATTTACGGCTCAGGGTCGTGAAGAAATGATGAAGATCCTGGAGCGAACGAATCTTGCTCGACGTCAGGAGTAGCTCGCCGGGTTGCACGGTTCTTGTGACGCTGTCGGTGAACTGCAAATCACAAAATTGTCTTCAGCTACGATAAATGTCAGTGTGAATTTTGTACATGGTTAGAGAGAGCGAGGGAGAGAGCAAGAGGGAAGAAAGAGTGAGATGTCGAAGTTGGCACGAAGGTAGCGAGAGAAAAAATGATGCTTTTTGTTAGCCGATACGATTTTTGGATGTGATCCAACGTAGAAGAGTTCCGCGCCGTTATTTATAGCACACAGCGCACCGCTGCTGTGGGAAAATCTTTCACTTCGACGTCGAACGGCGTATCGAGAAAAGTGTCGCCCCTCGTACAATAATGTACACAACATTGTACGGTGGCAAGAGATTCCGCAAATTTCAATAATTCGATCCGTGTCAAGATCGTGGGAGGTATTTATCGATGCGTCTTGCAATTATCCGAACTATGTACTTTTTGTATATTCCTTCTCGAGTTACAAAACCAAAGAGAATATTAAATTTAATTTGTTTTTTTAAATATCTATCAAATTTTTTCGTGTCAATCGAATTTTTATTTGGCTCACCTTGAAATGAGACATTTATGTATTGCCGACAAAATGAAAATGGTGTTATATATTTTTTCTCTATTTTGGATTCTCTTTGAACTAATTTATTTGGTAATGCTGCAAACGGATATTGCGGCTTGTGCGAGCGGCTGGCGTTCGTTTGATGATTGAGCGGGGCAAATAGCGGCGATTGATAGTCCAATCGGATTCATTCGCGCACGAAGAAAATACGAATAAACTTCCGGTTGGTGATAATTAACAACATTGTAACGTTTCGCAGGAGCGCGAGCGAGCAAACCTATATACGATGCCAATTAAATACGATCGCTGACAATGAGCGTAGGAGATCGTTGGACGTGTATCGGCCGTTAGTGCAAAATTGACCAGTGACATGGCTGGAACCGTGGCTTATCTGGTCTTGCTACTTGTCACCTCAAATTTCGCTCGTAAGTAGACACAATATCTTTGCAATTATTCATCCGAATTGTCCCTTTTACTCCCACTAATTTCTTGTTTTTTTTTAATTATCGTAACTATATTTTTGTACAATTTCCACGAACTCTGCTTCTCGAGACGACTCCGTCTGTTAGATCGTTTCACGAGCATGAAATAATTTCAATTTATTCTAAAAACGAGAAAGGTATAAAAAATAAATAAAAAGGCTTCACCAATTCGCAATTAATCGAGCTAACACTTCGACCGTTTCTAAAGTCATAACGAAAATCATAAAATATTTGCAAGTGAACATAAAATCAACGTGGGCAACTCTGTGAAACGTTATTTGTTTTAGCAATAACGTGATTAATTTCCTTGCATTGAAGGCTAGTTGTAATTTGCAATGAAAAATTTGAACTTGAACGCGTTTTAAAATTATCTCGGTTCGGCTCGAAATTTAGCGATTAGAAAATGATCACAAACAAACAAAACATCGATCCCGATATAACGTAGATCACTGAGGATGGCCTTTGAAATGCATTGTTCGGTTTCTTTGTCGTGGCTATTAATAACTGTTGATATTTTCGAAAACGCTCGGCTATGCATGCACGGCTAGACGAGCGATTATGCACTTTCCCCCTCGCTTTGGATATCGCGTCGCTCCAAGGGGGGCGGGGGCGGTTGCCCTGTGACCCCTTAATTACCGCTAATTGGCATTGATTGCCACGAATAAGGTGAATGGAGAAGGTCGTACAATTTATTCAAAGCTCCTGTGCATTGTATTCCGCGATAATTTCAAAATGATTCACCAAAACTTGCTCACATCGTTAATCTTGTTAATCCAATATTTCTAAAACGATATAAAACATTTCATTAACAATTGAAAAAAAATGTATTCAAATTTATCCTTCTCTGTGTTCTGATTATTACAGAATACAACGACGACTCGGACTACAATGATTTTGATTTTTACGAGAATCTTCCGTCGTCGTACGAGCGCAAAGCCAATGAAAATTTTCGCTCGACCGGACCCGACGATTTTTACATAATAACGGATTTCGAGGATCCGGACGTTGCTCAAGCACCGTCGAATCCGGCGATCGAGGATATTCCCATGGTACCGAAGAGCCCGATTATTCCGAAGAAGCCGTTGACGGGCGCGCGCGAACGTCAACGCGATTGGTACAAAAGGTCGGAGAAGATTTATCGTTACACGAAGCATCGGATTCCCGGCTACGACTACGACGAGCTCGACTTTATGGGAGGCACGAGCTATCAGCAATGCGATCAAAAGTCCATATGGACGAACTGCGTTTGTCAGTTCACTTGTTACGAGCCGAATATCGTCGACTGTTTCACGCCATGCCGAAGCGGCTGCGAGTGCAAGGAGGACTACGTCTTCGACGAGAAAACCGAACAGTGCATACTACCGGAACAATGCACCGACGTCAAGGATTATCTGATTTATAAGAAGTAAAACTGTGGCGATATGGAGAATACATTATTGCTCCTTCTCCAATCTTTTGGTTATTATTCGTTTGCGTTTTTCCTTCATGAACGAATGAATGTGAAAGTATCGCTAAAGGATGACTAAAATTATCCCAAGATTTTCGTCCAATAATACTAACAACATAATAATTTTATCGAAATGAAATACTGTTATTATAACTAAAAAAAACCAACGAAACATTCATGATATTATGTGAATTCTGAGAATTAATTGATGATAATATTTCGAGCATATTTCTTCTTTTTTTTTAGCGTTATTGAATTTAAAATTGGATGTTTGTATCGATACCTTCAAATCCATGAGTTTGGCGATTCTGGTAATGTGCGGTACGAAATCCGAAGACAAATTGTTGTTTTCCGTTCCACCTGCCGCGGCGTCTCCGACGAAGGCCCAGCGATACCTGTGGCAAGTTTGAGGGAAATCATTTTTTTTTTCTTTCGCTCGCGTAAAAATATGAAATGTTGTACGTTGAGGTTGAGGTTTGTGAAAATCTTACATTTGAAACTGTGGCAACCGATGGGCGGGAAGCAATAAGGCGAGATCCAAGAGTTTCGCAGCGGCCAACTCCAACTGGAGCCAATGTGGATGCCCGTGCGCTTGCAATCCGTTACTCGCGTTCACCGCCCACGACGAATCCAAGGCCGACAAGAGTTTTATGTGTGAACTGTTCCAACAAATAAGAATATTCATAAATCGTGGTTATATTCGCGTCGGATCGGATGTCGTTCGGAAAAACCAAGGCACCCCGTTACCCATAGGACTTAGATTGTTCTTGTAACATTAAGTAAGAGAGAAACTTTTCTTACGGCGAATTTATTGTTGCGGAGAGAACTTTAATGGTTATTCACAGATGCCTAAGATTGAATCAGATAAATGTATCTTTTTTTTTCGGGCTTGATGACTAATTCGGTATCAGTTCTGTATCTAAATTCGAGCGGGTCGGCGAAAACTGCGATAAATACTTTTTGATGTCAGCGCAATACGAGGGAAGGAAAATACTCGTAATCCAAGACCAGGGTGTATGGTTCGGTCGAATGAGTGCGGAAGTACAATGAAATCTCTCAATAGTATCTCTTTTTTCATGCAAGATTCTCTCAGATTCTCTCAGATTTTCTCTTTGTCATCCTCATTACTCACTACGTTTCAAGTTGATCTGTCGTAGCCGATCTTTTCTTCGGCGTCATTGAGATATTCCACTGTACCTTTTATTTATACAAGCTTTTCAATGTCAATGGGCATACGGCCGAGCATTCTAAATATCGGCTGCCTCAATTGATGCAAGTATAAACGAAGTATCCAAACTCGGAGGGAATCGGCAATTTCAGGTCCAGCGTGTTTTATTGTTTCTTATTGGCAAAAAAAACCTCATAAAAAATCCCATGGTACCGATTGTTTGTCCCGAGGTTCTGATTGTATAAAAAACATCCCAGATCTGAATGTAACATCAATTTTTTAATATTTAGACCTGAGAATTTCTCCACATTATCGCAACACGATTATTGCTAAACAATCGCATGGGTTTTTAATTATGTGATTTTTTTTTATAAAATAAATAAAACGCGCTTCTTTGCTCAAAATTGCCTTCAAACTATCAAAGGACGAAAAACTGCGGCGACAATCGATTTTCGTCGAACGCAAAGCAATGCCCAAATGAAAAAAAGCCGCGTCGCATAGAGAAACATACAATATTTTTCATTACGTGATTGAATTACCTGCTCTGACGACTGGCGTCCCAACCACCAACCAACCAAATCATTTTTTGCGATGTCACCACAAATCCCACCAAATCGCGGATATGCCAAAACAGAGCGAAAAAACATCACATGATTAGGTAAAATCATCCTCGTTAGTTGGGACATTCGCGACGGCACACACTTTGTTTGAATAACGGAAATGAAAAAACGTAACGGTAAGAGAAAAAAAAATGCGTTACGAGCGAAGAAGTATCGATGAATGAAAATTCTCGCGAACGTATGAAATATATGTTAGTAAATTTTTTTTAAAACGATAATGATAAAACCATAAGAAAGATTTTACGAAAAGTCGAGTTTGTGACAATACGATACGAGAATTGTTAATGCCTCTCGAACAGTGAGACGAAAATTGACAAATTCAAATCATCTTCGTAGCGACGACACGAAACGTTCACATTATTACGGTTAGTTGATTCAAGCAGTTTTCTACGGATTAGCGATAATATCGAAGAAATGAATACCCGTGCGAGGTGACAAGCTGAGGATGTTTTAAGTGAATGGTTAAAAAAAACGGCGTCTGAATATCACACCTGAATTCTTCGGAATCGGTACTGAGCTCTTGCTCAATGTGTAGAAATACTTGAACCAATTCGCTGACTATGACGGGCCACAGGGACGTCGCGTGCTGCGGCGAAATTCTCAGCAGCAATACGCGAAAGCACAAGAAAACTTGAGCCTGAATCGATGGAATAACTTGAGGTAGACGAAGACTGTCGGCTAGACGTTCTGCGAAACGACAAATCAATAAACGACACGAATTAAAAAAAAACTTACAATCAAATAAATCAATGAATCATAGGATTCATATTATTAATTACCATACTATAATTAATGATAAAATAAAAGTGAAACAATCGAAAAAATCACCTTGAATTTCGGGCATATATTTGTGATACTGATCCATCTCGCTGCAGAATATGACGAAAGCGAGTCTCTTGAGAAGCTGTGCACGCTGTTCGTACTCTTGTTCCTTGGACGAAAAAATACTTATACCACTGCTTTGGGCTATCGAAACACGATCTGCAATTTATAAAGAAAAGGGGGTTCATAATCCTTTTTCTGTGGACAAATCCACGAAACAAAAGGTCTGTAAAAAGAATGAACGGGCGTTTGACTCTTACTCATGAGATCTCGGAATGTCGTATTGTCGTGAGTCATAAGATTATCGATTACTGTCCTCCAATAAGGCAAACAGGCCGGTGTCATTTGGAAGAAGGCCGGATCCAGCAGCAAATCGAGAACGTCTTTGCGCCATGCCTTTCTCGTGTATTGGTAACTCGACAGTGAGCTCAGCAGTTGCGAGCAGGCAGTAAATGACGCAATGTTTTTGGTACTAAAGAACGTTTGAAAAAAAACAAAAATTGTCGAAATGGCAGGTCGAGAGTTATGAAGATATTTTTTAATTTCGAAAAGTAAAAGATTCATGAAAAAAATATTGGAATTCAAAAGTTGTGTACTTTTCTTAGAGTTTCTTTTTCGATTGAATTGATGAATCTTTTCGAAAGAGGTAAAAAAAAACAGTTTCTTACGTATGATTTTTCAGGTACGGTGTAACATTGTACATGAGATTCGTCAACAGCGTAACGACTCGTTCTTTCTCCTGTGAGCCGTAACTAACGTCCAGCAGGTGCGCTAAAATTTCAGCCAGTACAGCCTGGGCTTGAACACTGAAGGCGGAATTTGGCGGCGTTCCGGGTGTCACTGCAACCGTAAAATGTGTATCTGGTAAAAATCACTTCTTGCGACAGTAGAATTTCGAGAAATTATGCTGAAGGCGAAGCGAGAGTAAAGCGACGAATGTTTTTGCAGCATATCAAAGATTCAATCGTTCAACGATCGTGAACGATTTATCGGCGTTGAATCATCGATGACGATGTGATTGCGAATAGCTTGTCGAATTCTACGCACCAGCACCAGTTTTGCCCTCTTTACCTTCCGTTGATCCTTCGCTAACGTCGAGGACGTCTTCTCGAACGGCCAAATTTCTTCTCAGCCACGTCGTCTGCTCCAAGCAGGCACCGGCTATTTGTGAACACGACTCGATCAGCTATAAAACAACCGGATAACAGAAATTGAACATCGGTAAGGAAAAAAAAAACAAATAACGGAGTATGCACTGAAAAAAATTAGTTTTTTTTCACAGCTTGTACTTCGTCGCGAACGCGAATCGGATCTGTTAAAAGAACATGCCTTTGCGGTGATGTCCTGCAAATCTCTGATGTCCTTTTTCTCGAGCATTGGCGGACACTTCTGAACGTATTCGTTCAATATCGCGAGAAGCAAGAACTGTGCAGGTGCGGTGAGCGACAATCCGTCCTTCAATAGACCGAGCAGCGATCCCCAAGACTCGACCAGCGACTGAGAAGTGTTGCTCTGCATGTAAACGTAGAGAAGCTCCAATACGGAAACTTCCAATGAGAAGTCTTGCTTCACGCCGTGAATCGGCGGTGGAGTTTTTATCACGTGATTGACCGTTTGAACGAGAGTATCGATGGGCATGACGCGTATCGCACTGACGAGATGAACCATGACTTGTTGATTCGGACAAGCTTCCGGCAAAACCTGAAATGCGAAGTGAACACGAGTTATTTTTTATTCGGATAAATTTGAAAAAAAAAAGAAACGGAGTACGAACCTTTTTCGGATTGGCGGACGGTTGCCGCCTTTCGTGCCAAGCAACCGCAACCGCTGCCAGGAAGTTAACTCCATGATGAAACGAAATTGGCGACAAAAGTTCCAGAAGCTGATGCTTAACTACTCTCGGACTGCCGACGACGCAACTCGCTTGTTCGCTGCAAAGCGGTCGAAAAACATCGTTAATATCGTTTATCTCGACCCGGAAAAAAAAGTAACAAAAATAGAATAACAAGATTATCCGCGATGAATATACATCATTATAAACTTTACAATGGGATTCATAAAACGAAATTTAACTGTTTGTTTTCTATGGTACGTTTTAACAACACACAACGCTATCTGTGCGACGAATGAAGATAATTCACGGCGTCGAACTCACTTGTCTTTGGTAACGAGTACAGCTTGCCACAGAGCGGATAACGAAGCGATGATCCTCGGTAAGTGGCTCAGTGCTGTTCTTCTTGCGTGCAAAAGCTGCTCGCTCATTCCAGCCTTATCTTTGATTCCGGACAATTCCTTAATACAATGAAACAATGGAACGATGTAGGTATCGATTCAGCGAAACTTCGCATTTTAAATGATACATTATAAATTATAAATTTGAGGACTTACCGGCGACAGTGGACTCGGCGTAAAGACGTGAATGAGATTGTTGAATATTTGGCCGGGATTAGCGCCGGGTATGCCGGTCTGTATTGCACCGCTGAAAGGTTGATTAAACGAAAAACCGATTTGTTGCGAAGTATCGAGTAAGCAGTACTGAAGCAAAAACGTCAAGGCCTCGAGATGGGTGACAGTGTAGTCGGCGGGTAAACAACACTCGACGCTTGTCATGTCGTGCAGCTTTGCCGACATTGCGGCCTCTTCGTTAACGTAATACGAGGCGAGATGCTCGATATTGCAGCACAGTTGATGAATAACCGATGTTACGACTTGGGTCAGTGATACGCCCATGTACGGTAGGCTCGACGTGACTAGAGTCGTCCAGTGTTGATGCAAATGTCGCATGTGATCCTGTTTAGAACGAACAAAAAAGAATATATTAAAAAAGCTATACATACCCGAAATAATCAATCGGAATTGTGAATTCGCCTTGCGGTCTATCTTGGTTTAAATTTATTATTTGAGTAGATAGTAGTTATATAGTGAATTCCTTGTTTCTCTTTCAAATATATACTCGAGCAAAAGTTTGATAAATGCTTTGTCACGCACCAATTGCAATGCACTCAGAATACTGGCGAGGAACATTGGTTGCTGAGGAATCGGAGCACCGGAAACGTATTCCAAACTATTTCCAGCGAGATTGGGCATCGATTTCGTGGGAGTCGTAGGTGTCGGTGGTGTCGTCGGCACAGCGTCGTCGCCTTTTTGAGCTCCGCACTGATACTCCAGCATTATCAGCGATAAAAGTAACCTGTGCATAGGAAAAAATAATAGTACGAGCTCGGCTTGCTGTGGAATTAATTTAGCTATTCTGTGAATCTCTGAATTCCAGAGAAACTTGCCTCAACAATTGAATCTGAAAAGCTTCGGTGTGATCACTGGATCTGTATTTGCATTTGTTGACGTCGTTGTCGGTAACGGGATCGTTGAACAGAACAATTTCCTCGGTAAACGTAAATATATCCTCGTTTTCCTTCTGCGCATTCTTCATGTTCAGCACGCTCGATACGAGGCAGTGGAGGGCAATTTTTTGTACCTTGCACTTGGTCAACAGATCGACGATGTAACAACTGAATCCCTTGCCCGAGTCGCGAACAATCGCGATCAATTCGGAAAATATTAATGTCAGAAGTTCGGCACTGGCTAGTTGCACCTGCAAAATAAATTTCACCGTTTGTAACTGGGGATTAGAACAAAATACGACGGAAATATGAAAAGTTTACCTAGAAAAATGTTTCGAGGTTCAATATTTGGGTGAAAAAAAAATATGGAAAAAAAATTGGCCACGAATCAAGAAAAACACGTGACTGACCTGTCGGTTACCGGATATCTCCTCTTGCGTCAGTCTCATTTGTCCCAAATTTGGATAATAACTTCTGACAAAATAAAGGCACACGATTATCAGAACCTCCAGATACATGCTGCTCCTGTACGTTGCCATGAATTTCGTGCTCGCTACGTCGCCGTAAAAATTTCTACCTAGCACGCTCTTTCGATGCCTCGCCAGTAGCGTGAGCAGAGCAGTATTTTTGCTTGAATTCGCGGCTCCCGTTGTCGCGGCCGAGCACAAAAACATTCTTGTATTAGTGATCAATTCGCTGCGCAAAGTACGGAGAGCGTAGAGTGTGCGGGTCGAGTCGTAGACTCCACAGTAGAGCAACATGTGCGAGTGAAGATTGTGCACACCGACACCGGAATTTCGTTTCATTCCGTTGTCCAATTGGACGGATTCGTCGGTCTGGAAAAAGAAATCGCTCAGTTCAATATGTTCCCTCGTGATAAGCAGATGAATGTTGTTTTTATGCATATTTTCTCGACTCACCGCTTTCGTCGGCTCGACGTATTCGCACATCTCCAAAACCTTGTCGACGACGTCGTTGAGTACCTCCTCGACGACGCTTATGCCGCTAGAATTGCTGAAGTACTCTTCCGCGGTTGTGCTGAGATCGAGTTCGCCATCCTCGTCGCCCATCGTCCAGCTCGGTACCCCCGCGGCGTCGAAGTTTCCCATAGTTTCCTGCATGTCGCCGTAGCCCGGTGACGAAAATTCATTCGTACTGAGATACTTTCCCTTGAGTATGGTTCCAGCGACTTCGCGCGAGCCTCCGGCGATCAACGATCCGACGATCGCGTCTTTTTTCGTTCTTGAGTTCGGCGTTTTGTTGGCTGTCTCGGGACTACTTGATTCCAAACTATTCGTTATAGAGTCCAATGACGAGCCCAATTCTTTGTTCAATCTCTTCGAGTCGCTTTTGTCCTTCGTACGCGTGCTCGAGTTCGCCGATTCGAAGAGGCTCTCGTCGAAGCTCGCTATCGAGCCTTTCTCGAAGTCCGGCTTTTTGAATCTCGTCGCGTTCTTCAACAATTCCACGGGCAGGCTTGTCTTCTTCGCGCTCGATATCGCGTCGTCCTCGGTCAACGAATCGTTTGATATCGCGTTGCAATTGACCGACAATGGATTAACGAAAACTGATATATTACGATTGCCAGATATGCTCGGCGGTACTTCGAGCTCTTTCATGAATTGATTTCTCTCGGTGACGTATTGATTGCCACTATCGCTCGTTGCTAGGGTTGTTACGGCGAATATACGCTTTACTTTGACGGGATTAATGGGCTTTTTCTTCTTTCTGCCTTTGCGTCCCTTCTTGTCGTCGTCGGCGCTGTCGCTGACGTGATATATCACGTTACCGTCGACCGAACTTATCGCGTAGATCTTCGCGGCTCCCTCCGTGTCGTCCTGAACCTCGGATCTCTCCTCTATCGCATCCTCCTTCGTTAGGACCGTGTTGCTGTGCTGTATGCTGACGTGCAATACGCTCATGCGACACGTCGACGAGTCTAGAAGCATCGTCAGAACAGGATCGACGACTCGAGCTATGTCGCCGCGTACCAAAGAGTGCAAGAGCCAAGATTGAGCGTGCAGCTTCAGCGG
This sequence comes from Ischnus inquisitorius, assembly GCA_963924025.1. NCBI lineage: Eukaryota > Metazoa > Arthropoda > Insecta > Hymenoptera > Ichneumonidae > Ischnus > Ischnus inquisitorius. The sequence continues at coordinate 4,155,778 of OZ001245.1, read as the reverse complement.
CGAGTTGTCGGGCAGTTGAAGATTGTCGAGCATTTTTAGTAAAGATCTACAAAAGAATGAATGTAATAAGTTAATAAGACGAATGAAAAGTACAATGAGAAAAATTTTGTTTCGTCGGATACCGACTTGTCGAAGATCCTCAAGCATCCTCGGAGCCTCGGATTCGTTTCGATCTCTCGTCCGAGATGCCACAGCGTCGCGAATCTGTTGAATGCCTCGACTCTTTTCTCGGGACTCGTGCTCGTCAACGCCGAGCCCATAACGTCCTCCACCGCGTCGCAGGTCGTGTGTAATGCGTGGTGCAACTCGTGGATAAGCTCAACGCAACGCATGCGATATTTGTGAGCCGGAAGTTCGCCCAGATGATGCCACAGCGAGTGGGCAAGTGCCTGACAAATAATCGTCGTTGTAACTTCATAATTTCCTTTTCTGTCTAATGGCTTGTGATTTTTCTAAATTCCATGTTAATTCTTTATCTCTTGCAGAGGTAACATTTAAGAATGCCATCAGTAATCGAATTTTCCGATAGTAGCGAATATAAATGGTCGAAAACTCAGAACTAAAATTGCAGAAAATGCAAATATTGACATTTCTTATCATTTACTTTCTTTGCTCACGATAAAAAATACAGAAGTACGAGAAAAATAATGAAACTTCCCGAAGATCTTGAGACAGATTAAAAGCGGTACAAAAACACAAAAAGCTCATTACGCATTATGAAGTCGAAATTCGAGAACTTGTGTCTGCGGAATACCGAAATATCGATGAAAGTAACGAATGAAAAATAAAATGCTTACTTGAAAAACATTGGTGTATTGTCTCATGTACGAAACGTGCCACTGTTTCAAAAGCGGGACCATGATAACCGTCGTAACGCCTTCCCCGCTTTTCGGATGTGGTTTTATGTCGCTGTGCGCCTTCGACAGAGCGATGAGATCCAAGAACGTTGCGATACTCGTGAGCTGCAGCGAGGGTTGTCGGCCGAGCCAACAGGCGCAAACGACCAAGACTTTCAGCCAATCGGGTAAAACAATTTTGCTTCTCGGCTCCTCGATATCGTTGAACGTCCCATCGCCAGGAAGAAAGTACGTGGGGAAGGTCGACAATTCCACGAGTAGAGTCGAGGCAATTTTCAGCACCGCTTCCCAGTCGGTTTGAGCCACAGACTCGACGTAAAGATGATAGAGAATTCCCTCATAGTGCTTTGTCTCCGCTGATCCCGATAGATCCTGGTTAAAGTAACCCGAGTCCTCGAGATTCAATCGCGATGTCAACAATAATTCGAGTTGCCTCGTTCGCTCGTCGACGCTCTCCTTGGGACACGCTATGACGAGATCGTCGAACATCTCCGTTGGTGTTCTTTCACGACCGAGCACGCGTTCGCTGACTAATTTTACGTAAAATAGTTTGTACTGTCTCAAACATTTTTCCAGCATCGTGTGTTGCGCCTGAAGAGCCGGCGACGGAGCGCGGCTGAGCGAGGTTGTCGAGCCCAGGGGACTGTTTCTCGACAAATTGTTGAAGAGATATAGCGAGCCGCGCGGCGAACTCGTCACGCCATTGCGATCGTTGTACTCGACGCTCGAGTCGTCGACGCTCTTTGCACGAGTCTCATCGCTGCTCACGACCACGGCGATGTTCGCCGCGTCCGAACGAATCTCCAGCGACGTGTCGTTTAATTTCGAGACGCTCTTGCTCGATTTTTTGCGTGATTTTTTCTCACTCTTCTTCGGCGCGCCGCTGGAATTCGCTCGGCGACGGGGACTCGGGCTGCGTTCGATAAATGAACTGTTCGGTGTTTGTGGCTTGTTTAGCTTGCTGTCCGATTGACTTTTCTCCAAGGGAATCGCGGCGATAAGATCTCCGTCGTTGAGTGGAGTCGAAATAGTTCCCAGTGTCACCGGAAGTTCGATCTTCGTATCGAGCTCGTTCTTCTCCGACGGTGCGACAATCGTCGGTTGCACCTTCGATAATATTTTGCCGCACAAATTTAGACTCGTGGCTATCTCGACGGGCGACAAAACGTCGAGTCTGTTCGAGAGTTTGTTTATTATCTCGTAGAAGAGACCCGGAAGATGCTCGCACGGAGTGTCGATAAAGGCGTCGAGCGAGACTGTCTCCAAGAGAAATTCCGTCAAGAGGCAAACTTCCATTAGATCCGGCATTCCACTGCCTACCGGATGAATCGTGTTCGCGCTGTTCTCGACGATGAATTGGACCTTCGTGCGTGATTCGCAAGCTTTGTCGAACAAGTAACCGCAGTGAATCCACACGTACGACGGCTCGAGGGTCGAGAATAGCAGATTCGCAGATTTTACGACCTCGTGAGACTTCAAAGGCTTGTCCGTGCCCGAACAAGCGTTGTAAAATGTTCTGTGACAAGAAAAAAAAGTACGATAAACATGGATTTTAGGTTTTCTTTGGGTTTATGAGCGCCATTCGCACGATAAAAGAATATTCTTGTAGGAACAGTTAAGGATGCATTCTTTGAGAGAATAAGTACTCCGAAGCTCAAAAATTCCTTGATTTTTCTTACCTAAAAACTTCGTAGAGAATATCATCGAGTATAACGGGTCCGATGTCCGGTTTGTCCAGCAGCGATACCAATATCCTGTACGGTTTTAAGTCCTGAGGACTATCCTCGCATATCGTTCTCAGGGTCGATTTGATCGCTTCGGTGAGCATATTTTTCGAATACATATCGAAATACGTTGCGGATGCTTCGGCCGCGACTGGATCGGCCTTTTTTTTCAGTATCGACATGTTGACCTCGGTGCCGAGAAGCCAAGCAAACAGACGTCTGGCGAAACAAAAAAATATTCCGTGTTCCCAACAATGCGTCTGATTTTTTTTCTTCGTACAAAACTCGTCGAGGTTTTTGTTTCGTTTGTTCGGCAAATCAAAAGGTGCTGCCGATTGAGAAGGCGTACAAAGAAACGTGTTCGAAAGCGTTCTCGTTGTCTGAGAATAAAAACCGCGGCCGTACCTATTCAAGCTCATGTCTCTTCGCAGAATCGTGACAAGAGCGGCTGTTAGAAGCGATACCATGTCGTCGTAACCAAGCTGACTATTGTGAACCGGAAAACCAACGAGCAGCAAGTCCAGGGCGCTTCTTTGAACGAGTACCGAACTGTCTTGAACGCCGGCGCACAGTGCGGTAACCTGTATCGTCAAATTGTTATAATTATACACATTGCACTGTCAATAATATCGATTTCGCGCCAACGGGATATGTCGATTTTTCGAAACGAAGGAATAACGATAATAGTTTTACAACGAATCGATAGTCGCGCAAATTGGCCAGAATTTAGTGAAATCAGTAAAAGACGGAACGACCTACGATTTTTAAAAATGTATGTATTTTTTTAATAGTGATCAATTTTTTTTGTTTCTTAAAAGTAGATCAACATCATTGTAAGTTTTGATTGTCGACAAAAAAAATGCACAAAAGTCCGATCACTTCATAGCGAGGAAAAATAAAATCAAGAAGGAAAATTAAAGATGCAATTCCATTTTTTTCCAGCCGGTAGTAGAAGTCTTTTTTTTCTGACGATCTATTGAATCATTCCAATTCGTCTGATATTCCGAACGTTTTGTAAGTCGATTGCCATAATTTCTTGAATAAAGAGTCGACGTGCGAGAGGCCATTATGGATGTTTAACATAAATGTTAGTTGATCAGAAGTAATACCACGAAATCAGATAAAGTTCTGTGAGATCGTCATCCAGTCATTCGTCGTTATCTCTCCGAGGAAACGAAAACGATTGTTTCAACGAAACGCCCCTTCGATCGAAACAAATTGTAACGATAAACATCTCGAAGTCGACGATGTGCGGTTGTAGTTCCTAATCGTATATTTCCCGAAACCTTTTGAGCCTAACAAGAATGTGAAAATTCACCTCCAATCGGCGAAACATGCACGCGTATCTTATCACCGACCGTCACAGTCAAACCCGGCGTGGCATATATTATCTCGATAGCATTACTCACGTTGGACGAACGATAATTCTGACGTAATGCGCATATTCTCGCAAAGTATCGTGACCCGACTATCGACGTTTCGCCTATAAAGGTTCGAGCTATTGCGGGTAAAACGTTGTTGGAGAAGAGAGGGGGAAAAAAGATATTCTTTCTAGTAATTGTAGGTTTTATAAACGCACCATGATGTCTATGTTTGTACCCATGATGTACAGTTGATCCTCCATCGGCAGTTTCTTGTTGAAATGCGCCAATACGAAGGATATGGCTGGCAGTCTGATTCCAGAATTTGATGCTAGACAGTCCCACAGACAGGCGTAAAAATGTTCGGGTCCCACCCCATCGCAAACTTTTTCCAAAAGAGAATTTGTTCTATGAAGAAAAAAAAATTATAAACAATTAACACGAGTTGTATATGGAATGAAAAGCGAATGGCATGATAAAAATATATTTTCGGTTAATATTGCTTATTTTACGAAAATTCGATTCATTTTTTATCTCGGCAAAATTGAGACAAAATCTTCGAAAGAATTGGATGGAAGGAAAAAAAATGGAATCATTTCCATCGAGAAAAAAGTTAGGCTTCTGGATACTTTATTGAACGAGTTGGTTTTTTGTTCATCAATTTATTAATAACTTTTTGGAGTTATTATTACGCAAAATCAATCTTTCGAACGTCTTCCATATGGTTCATTTTTTAAAGATTTTCGTCCCACAGGGAAACGCTCGATATTCTTTTTGAATCTCGCATTTCCTCGAACGGCCATAATAATTTTTACCTTTCAAAATGATCGGAACCTTCCTCCAATCCCGGCAGTACGCCACTGAGGAAACCGCTCAATCCCGGCCTGAGACGTTCGCCGAGCGGGACAAAGTGTGTTTCGTATACGGTCAATAATGTCGGTCTCACGTTCATTGCGGCGTGTCCGAGCAGCGGAAAGAGACCTGAAAATAGGTTTAAAAAAAAACAAAACCATGCATATATAAATAAATAAACGGTAAATATGTAAAGGTTCTTGTCCCGTAAATGAATAAATAAATAAATATATACACAAACGATTTTGTTGTCGGGCCAACTAATTACACCAAACGAGAAATATTGTTTCGCGGGAAGAGAGAAAAACTCACCGGCGCTGTAGATGAAAAGTTCATGGCTCAGTCTGTTTGTTCCCATGCACTTGAAGATCACGTCGTACGTTTCCAAAGCTTTCAAATGCACCCCCGACGGCAGAGCTGGATGCATGCATTGCGCCAAACGCTTCGATATCTTTATTCGTCTGGGAATAACCGGAAATTTCATGTGACTCAGGAGCACTTTGTTGAGCTTCCCGAGCGCCGCTATCAGATCGGCCCATTCGCTCGTGTATTCGAAATTCTTCAGCGCCTTATCCACAGCCGAGACGTAACTGTGGCAAAATGCACAATAATCGAAACGACGTTCGTCAAAGTTGTAAAATAAATTCTTAAGAATATAAAAATCTCAAAAAAACATTGTTACTTCGACGTTGTTGCAAAAATCGACATGAAAAAAAAAAAAAAACAAAGTAAAGTTAAATTTGCTCATAAACTGTCAAATTTTATAAAGGGATTGTCTCGTGGAAGGAAATGAAGAAAAAAAAGTTTTACTCACACTCGATACTTCGAATCCTTCATAAGTTCGTACTCCTCCAGGGCAATGGACCCCATGATGGAAGTCTCCTTTTTATCCCGTCAGCAGAAAAATGTATTTCACCGCCTTCTCAAAGTTTACATAATATTAAACTTTTTTTTTCCCCTCTTTGCGAACTACTGTTTCGTCGTCTGTTTTGTAGCCTCTGCGTCGTTGTCGAGTGGCTGTAATTCGCTGCGTTGCAACCTGCAACGTTGGCCGTTGTCAAATTAGAAGAAACAACGAAATTCTCGTGTTTTCTTGTCGGGGATCACACGCGAATTGCACGTCGACGCGATCTTCCCGAGGCTGTTTACACCCCGCGAAAACGGAAGCAGAAGAACAACAAACGCACGGGCGGCAACGAACGAATTATCGAACAAAAGTTTTCATTGTTAACCGACATATGTAATGCGAGTGTCAACAGTACTCGCAGCTGACGCGATAGTTTCAACAATCACGCACGCAGTTGTACGCGCAACAATGTTAAAAAACCGCCGACGAGCGACGACGCTTTCGGTGTCATCGAATTGAATTGTCCTCGAGCGATGGCTCAAGAGAGCTTTGCAAATGAATATTATCGCGTTCACGGCCGAATAGCTGCGCTGGCTCGTGCATGGATACAATATCCTACTTATAGAAGTATATACACTGGTAAATACCTCTATATAGATTCGTCGGTCTATATACATGCGCGAAGTTTGTCGTTGCTACGCGTGTGGTACCGTATATTTTCGCAAAGCGCATATATCATTCTCGTTGTAATCGTAACTATACACATCGAAACATCTATTTACCTCATAGTTATTGACATCAGCCCAACTCTCGGGATGTGTCAGTCGTTCGGTTAGTCTGTGTACTCCGGCCAGTCCCGAGAGACGACACTTTGTGCACGTCGCGATAGTTAAAAGTGATAAAGTTTGACAGAATCGCAACGGGGGTTAACGAATTGGTCAAAGGTTCGCGATCCACCCAATCAGCCCTAATCTTTGTACTCGTCCGTATTTCGACGCTCTATCGACTTTACGACCGCGCGGACGTGTTTCTCGTACTCGCGTGAGAAGAAAAAAAAATTCGCTGTTTCTCGATTCGCTCGTTATTGCATGTACGTGTGCGCGCGCGTTACCGCAAAATCCACGAAACCCATGGACGCGGTCATCGAGAGGGGGCACTTCCTCTCCGTCACTCCCACCGATGGTCTTCGACCGACACTTCCTTACCCGGGTTTCGCCCAAGGATGTTGGGGGAGACTCGCGATTTTGTTACATGTCACACATTATCACACATGCACACACAGGCACGTGCTCCCCGATGTCTCGTGTAGACCAGCTGAGCGACTCTCCCCGCGATCACTAACCAAAGATGGCTGCAGAGTTATTTAGCTCTGAGCGGAATGCGATCGAACGTTCAAATTCGCGGCTAGAAATAGACAAGAGGATAAACTAACGTTCTAATTAACTTAGAATCAATTCCAGTGCTGTACTATTGCGATTTATCTTATCATGCTGGTCAGCACTTCCGTCTTATATTCGGCATAAAAGAGGGGAGAAAATAGAACAGGATAATTTCCATTTTTTTTCCTTCACGATACAGGTCGCACATCCGGTTTGCATTTGCAACGTTAATTTTTCCTGAAATTGTTTATGTCATCGTTCAATTGCAATAAGAAAAGAAATATGTTTTTACAGTCGCAAAGCATTAGACGAAAATATTATAATGAACTGTTGTACGAATATCGGTAATTTTATTCTACGCGAAATAAAATTATTCAATTTTACGTGTCATAGAAGAAGTGCATTCTTTTTCGAGTGTCCGAGCGGGCGCGAATCTTTGAACTCGGAAATTCGACAAATGATCTTCCGCTCTGCAGCGACGCCAGAGGTCGCTGGTTGACGATTCTTCGGTTGTTTGTCGAGACACTTTGTGTCGTTCTATCGTTGCATTATCGACATCGTGTCCGTGCGTAAAAAGAAAAAAAAAATCGCCGGTCTTCGTCGTTGATTTCAAACGAAAACATCGTCAACGTCTTTTCGCGAGAAAATACATTCAGCGTGTGACGAAAGCGCGCGTACGCTGCATCGCGCTTGTGTCCGGAGTTTTATCGTTAACTACATTGCGACTCTACGTTTCCTGGACGATCGATGAACTTTCGAAAAATACGTTATCGCTCGTTGTTTTGATTGGGTCGTGTCGCTCCTCGCATCGCGTGTTTCCTCGCGCGATTCAACTCCGAAAACAATCGTTTCACTACTTCGCGAGTGATTCGACTTTACGCCGTGATTTTTCTTCAGGGTTTTTATTTTGCGCGATAAAACATGGTCACGGAGGAGCAAGAACCGAGCGGCGGTTTGGCATCGGAATCGATTCCCGTGCCGCAAATACGCAACTCGCTGCAGAGGCCCTGCGAGGAAATGCTCAATCAGGAGGGAAACGTGTCGAGGCGAAAGCCACGTCTCAGAAAAAAAGCTCTTCACGCTCTTATCCTGAAACAAATGGAATTCTACTTCAGCGACGCTAATCTCAGCAAAGACAGATTTTTGGGAACGCTGATCAAGTCCGATCCTTGTGAGCAGCAATAAAATATTCCGATGGAGGGGAAAAAAAAAAGTTTCTCTATTATTATTCTTTTTTTTTTTTCAGACGTTGACTTGAATGTCTTCCTGCGCTTCAACAAGATAAGAGTACTGACGGACGACGTCCACAGAGTCGCCAAGGCCCTGAAGAGTTCGACGATTCTCTCACTGTCGGACGACGGCACCAAAGTCTGCAGAACAACGCCGATAAATCCCAGAGACGACTGCGAAGCGTGCACCGTTTACGTTCAGGGATTGCCGAGCGACGCCAATCACGAGTGGCTCAGTAATCTCTTTTCGCAGTACGGAGCGATCGCGTATGTTTCGGTTCCGCGCTACAAGAGCAACAGAAAGATCAAAGGATTCGCCTTTATCGAGTTCGACAATGTGGAGGGCGCCAACAAATGCTTGGAGGTAAATTCCCATTTCGCGGCATTGCTGAAAACCTTTTTGTTTCGACGATTTTCAAGATCGGAGTTTTTTTTACAATCAGTCGTTATATATCAATCGTAAATAATGAACATAATTAATAACTAATTGAACCGTGACAATGTTTAAATAAAATTGTAACTTAAAAATTGAAAAACTTACAATCAATCCTTCAATTAATTTTATATTGTATTACATAGTATACGAATCACGATCTACCTCAAAAAACAATGAAACACGCTTGGCCGAAATAGCGGGAATATTTTTTGCCGAATTGACGATTTTTTTTTCAGGCCTTTCAAGAAAAGAATTGCACGCTGCCATCACACACAGCGCCGCACGAGCTTCTGAGCATAACGACCTTCGCCGAGGATGAGCCTCCGAGCGAGATGATGTCGATCGCCGAGCCACCGCAACCGGCGCAAAGCAGCCTGCCCGTCGTCGTGAACAAGCGCAAAGCCGAGGAACGCGAGAGCGCGGACGAGGCAAGCGAGGACGACGCGATGAGATCGAAAAAAACCCGAGTCGAAGAAAAAGACGCGGACAAAATCGAGAGCAAAACGGAGATCGAAACTCCGAGCGAGAGCGTCAAAGCGAGTAAGGATGTTTCGCAGAGCGAGGAGGAAGGCGCCAAAGACGAGAGCGCCGCGGGTAACGAGAAGAAGAAGAAACGGAAGCGGAAGCGCCGAAGCCGAAGCGAACAGCTCGACGTCACCGACCTCGGATTGCAGATAATGGCTAAACGGGATTGGAAGCAATTGAGAAACAAGTATCTGCAGCTGCAACGAAACAAGATGAAAGAGTTGAAGCAACATTTGCGCAAAGCCCGATGGAATCAGTGGGGCAGCAATCACGATCGTAAGGACAAAATGGAAACCGAGGAGACCGACAAAAAGGATGTCAAGGAAAAAGTCGAACCTTCCGGTGCCAAATTTTCATTCACGCCAGGTGTTATCGTCAAAATCGAGCTCGACGAACCGTGCTCGAATCCGAAGAGTTTCAAGGTTTGTATATCAATACAGAGCGAAACGAATGAAACTTTCTCGATTCTTTTAAATTGAAAATTGGATTCAAATCAATAGAAGTTCAATGAAATAAAAAATTCATCCAATTCAATTGGGATTTGTTTCTTCAAATTTTTCGGATAACAATGCAATGACAACGTTTTTAGTTAAACCACTTATGAAAAATCAAATACGTCGACAGTTTCCAAATTACTGAACGTTTCGTTGCTGAAAAGGTCTTCTCTTTAATTTTTTCGTAAAAACGTGCTTTTATTTATACGACGAAACAAATTAATTGTTTAGCTCGAACTACGAGGCGACACGGCGATCAAATATATCGACGTGCAGGAAGGGTCGAGCCGAGCCTACGTACGGTGCGACAATGCCGAAGCTGCGAAGAGTTTCGCCGACAAACACTCCGAGGACAGGACTCTCGGTATCTTGGATGGAAAGGAGGAAAAAGCTTACTGGGACAAGATGTCGCAGGATCGGGAAGAAAAATTGAGCAAAAAGGATCGTGTAAAGCAGCGGGGTCGCGACAAATTGCTGAAGAAGGCCGAGAAGGAACTCGGAAAGCATATAAAATTCGATGAGGTGTAAAAATTAACTTGAAGAAATAAAAAATTTCGTTTTTCGAAACGTCCAGATTCGTATTTGTGAAAAAAAAAAATGTTTATTGTTTAATAATAAAGTATACCACGGACATTGCCATACTTCGATCATATAATAGCTTCTTCTTTCTATTTCCATTTCGAATACGATGAGTCGATAACGCGGCCTCCAAACGAGAGAAGATTGTCGAGGAATGTTCGCGGTCTGTTTCTTTTTTTTTTCGTCCGCTCACAGTCGCGTAATCTGGCACCAATGTCGACAGACACGGAGCGCCTCGTCCGTCGGTGAATCTGAGCTTTTTTTTATTCAGTAAAAATTTGTCTCTGTACACGGAAATGCGAATTTTACCAGCGACCTCTTCCACGTCCTCGACCACCGCCGCCGCCGCCGCCACCGAAACCACCTCCGCCGCCTCCACGACCAAAACCACCGCCGCCGCCGCTGCCTCCTCGACCCCTGAATCCGTTGCCACCGCCGAAGGAACCGCGTCCGCCGCCAAATCCACCGCCTCTTCCGCCGCCGCCTCTTCCACCACCACGTCCACCGCCGCCGCGGCCACCGCCTCGTCCACGTCCGCCTCCGCGGCCTATCGCTCCTGGAGCTTTTGGTAAAAACCTCTGGAGTGGTAAAAGCTTCGCGGGATCGATGTAGAGCTATTTTTTTTTTTTTTAGAAAATAAAAACGAAACGATATTAAGGCGGGTACGATAGTACTAATTGAAATTTGGACGAATGTACTGATAAATTATTATTATGCTTTCGCTAGTTTTTCGTATGAATTTTCTGTTTCTTGTCAAATTGAATACTGCTATTTATTGATGAAATTCTATACGAAATCATCGTATCAATTTTCAATTTCTTTTAATCAATTGAAATATTTCTATTTTCTCGAACAGATCTCTCAATGAGCTTTTCGAATTACCTTAGTGGCTTTCTCAAAACTGGAGGCTTTAATGTTTTCCGAAAGTTTTATCGACACATAGTAGTCGCGTATGTTGCCGAATATTTCGTCAATCTTTCCAATTTGTTGTTTGCTCTCCGTGTAGATGGGAGCATTGAAGTAAGGCACGTCTTCGATGTCGACTTTTGCTACAAGGTCGTTTTGCACCGTCCACTCAAAGTGGCATAGAGGCGTAACCGTTTCTGGAGGTCCTTGATCGAATCTACAAATTAACGAACAAAGTTATGACTCACTACTGTATTACTCTCTCTCTCCCTCTCTTTCGTTGTTTGCTCACTCATCGCAAACGAGATCATTTTAAAAAAAAGTATTTAGAGAATACTTTCTTTTTTTTCAATACTTTAATAAACAAATCTGCACAAAAATCAAAATGTTTATATTGTTTATTTTTTACAGAACTCTGCAAAAAAAAATAAACTTTTCAAATGTCAGTGAATTTTCGAAATGTTCAGCCTCGTTGAATCGAATTACATGTAACGATGTAATTTGAGTAAAGCTATGGAAATTGAAATTTACCCCCTACGATCACCGCCTCCTCCGCGTCCACCGCGGAATCCACCTCCGCCTCTACCTCCTCGAAAGCCACCACCTCCTCCTCCTCCTCCTCCTCTTCCGAACCCTCCGCCGCCGCCGCCACGACCTCTAAATGACATGTCGAGCGAGATAGGCGGACCTGTAAAAACAAATATTGTTAAACACAAAAAAAAGGTATTTTACGACGCGATTCGAATTATTTTTCGGCGTTGTACAAAAAACTGCGATTTTTTTTGAGGTTAGCTTTTCGTTGTGCGAAAAATAACTCAACGTGAATTTCCAAAGAGCGTGTCACTGTTGAGTGTTTATGGACTTTGAAAATTCTTTTTTGTTAGTCGAAGTTTGGTGAACTTTTAATTCTAATGGTGGGAGCTAGTAAAGAACGCGTGGGACCGCGTGCTAACCTATGAACGACACATGTGTACGACGTGATACGAAACTCGATTTCAGACGCGAATTTTGGAGTCGAAACTAATGAGGATTCTCGAGAATTGCTTCATAGATATTAGCTACTCACAAAAATATGATTGCCGGCGTCGAGGTCGAGGATTGGATCAGTAATAATAATACAATAAATCGACGATGTTTTTTTTCGGTTAAAAGCAGCACGATGCTACGCCAGCATGCCTGCCACTTTCGCGTCGATGTTCGTCGGGATCGCGCGGATGAGCCAGGTAAGAAAATACTGGCAGCGCCACGCTGGCCCGGTCGGCAATGTCAGTAACTAATGGAGATTCCGTTGCGAAGTTTAACGGTATGCGAAATACCGCGGTCGGTATAAAAAGAATACCGCACTCAGTATGCTTCAAAAAAGTCGTTGACATTTTTTGATACCGACCGCGGTTTTTTAGCACCTCTTAAGGGACGCGGTGTTCAACCCCCGAAGCTGTTGCAATGCTAACAATTCGCGATACGCAACTATTTCTTTCACGACACGAAGTCGAAGGATTTTCGGTTGTTCGCAAATGAACAGTTCGAAATTCCCTGCGTACTATCGGTGAAAATAATTAACGAGTCAAATTCTGGGCAGGATAATCAAGCGCAGTGAAGATTAACTTGTAAATAAAAAAAATGTAAACTTCACAAATATAGGTTGCTTAGAAACAATATTCTTATTTATTTATCACACACCAATATACAAAAATGAACCGTATTAATATCAGAATATAATATACTACGAAAAAAAAAATTCAAATATATTTAATAAAGATATTATCTGAGTATCTTACAAGATTAGAATGATGCTTCAACTTGGAACAAAATCGTCTACAACATTCTTCACAGTTGGCACAGAAATTCTGGTAGAAAAAGATCGTATTTTTTTTTCTTCTCTTCTTTTTTTCTACGCTCGTCTAGTATTCGATTATAAATAAGTAATTAATTTATTTCGATTCTTAAAGTTTAAAGAGTTCCTCTAATTAGTCATGAGTCAAAATAAGGAGTCAAGTGGATTTTTTTTTCCTAACTAACGCTACAACATCGCTCCCGAACGTTCCGCCGATCCCTCTGGGGAATTCACAAAATAATTCGTCTCGATCTTACGAATTAACTTCTTTTTTTTAACGCCCCGCCCTGACCGCGAGAGAACAGACTCTTCTCTTCGGTAATAAAATAATTATAACGATTTGGCGAGCATGAATTCAATATATATAACTCGTTCGTTTTTTTTACCGAACGTTCATTCGTCGCGGAATATTTTTTTCTTTTACGTTTCGCTAATATCGCGCTGTTTTCTAATTAAAAACATGGAATGTAGCCGTTTATTCATTTATACCGCGAGATAATGTATGATTATATCACAAGAAAGATTCAAATGCTCTGTACATATTTTCTCGGAACATCAAATGCTCTCAAGTTTGTTTTTTCCCCCTTTTTTTTTTCTTTTTTTTTCTTCAACTTAAATTTAATATATATATATATATATATAATATATTTATATAATATCTAAAGTTTAGTTACAAAGTTAGATATGTCTCAGGTTCACCTGATATTGTACTTCAAACGATTTCAATGCGCCTCCGTTATAGCACGATTCCGAATGCACATTCAATGATATCCTCCGTGTCTCCTCACTCACGCTCCTTCAACTCGATTTTTTTTTCTTTTCCTATCTCATTCGCTTTTTAATTATATCGCTATATATAATACGCATGATTTTCTGGTATTCCTTTTTCCTAGACACTTGTCTTGTTTGCTCTCCTCCGAATGCCGCAATCACACGTTTCATTCCCTTAAAAATGTCTCGATCGACGAGATGTAAGAACGGAAGAAAAAAAAAATCGAACAAATATTGGCACATGATCAAATGGCAAGTTTTTTTTCGCATTGGCACAATTATCGGGTGTGTATAAGTTAAATGTTTACATACGTGTGTGTAAAGTTTCGATTGGAGAATTCACGTCAATATTGATTCGTTATTTAAATCGTCGCCGAATGACAAAAATGTCCTTAGTTAGCGTTGTGTGCAACGTTCGTGAGAACGAGAAAGATACGAAAGAAAAATGAGAAAAAAAAAGCAAAAGAATCCCCCTCCACCTAACGTTTCTGTTCTACGTGGTTACATTCAGCCGGATTTTTCGTATATTAAAAAACTGAGCAGTAAGGATTACAGTTCATTTATCGTTTATGAATACTTGGTTTTGTTTAGCCTCGGACGGCTTATGGGCGATTAAAGACGCGCGTTTACTCCGCTCGCGCGACAAAGGAATGCAAAAGTTTCAGAGAAGCCGCGTGATTGTTTGCTCGCAAAATCGCACGAACGAAGACCAAAGATCGTGTTTCTGTGCTTTGTTGGATCGCACGATCTTTGGCTTTTACCAAGATGTTATTTTGATTAAGATAGATTCGTGACGGGGTCTTAAGAGTTTTCGCAAACATTGTTCGGAAAATACAATTTTATTTGCCTCATATTATCGAAAAAACGTTCACTTCGGAAACATTTTGTAGAATGCAAAGGAATGCGTTTGCAAAAGAATTTATCATCTTGTATTTGAAAGGCTGAAAACTGGTATATTTTTGTTTCTCCAATTTTGCAATTTTTCAAAACCGTTATGAACAACTGGGCACAACTTTGTATTCACGGAGACGGCTTTGAAATGTTTATTGTTGCAACTTCTCCATTGAGTCTGAACGAGGCGAGTGTCCGAGGAGGTAAAACCGCGTCCGTAATAGGAAATTAATAATCGCGAAGGGAACGATTGGCGAGTCACGAATCGTTTGGCCTCTCTCTCTCTCTCTCTCGTCGAGGGACCTCTCTGCATCGTCGACTTTATACACAATTTGAGAGCGCTCTAAACACCGAGCGGTGAATAGCCATCTCACTATTTACGTTTTCCTTTTCTTCTTTCTTTTATTTATTTATTTAATTTTAATATTATTTAATTCTTTAAAATGTATTCCTTCGTTTTTTGTCTCCGTTGACCAGCCGACCTCCACGTGCCCACGATTTTTAACGCATACGCGTATACATAACATACACGACAGGCCTATTTACATAGAATACATACACTATGTATGCACGTACGCATAACGAGTAGTAGTAGTAGTAGTAGTGGTCCAATGTGTGTGTATGTGTATCTTTTTTTTCTGTATTTTCATTCGTTTGTATTCTTCTTTTTTTTTTTTTCTTTCGTGTGTCGTCATACTCGGGCGCGTTGATATTCCATCAATTGTAGGGCCACGAATGACTTATCGATGTGACCACGTTCGAGGTTGGCAGGTCTTCCGGGCGTCACTTCTTCATGTCGTTCATCAACGAACCGTCCTTGTTCTTATTCGCGTCTAGATTCGACTGTTGACTGCTCGTTACACCGCTGCCGTTGCCCGGGTACATCTTCTCGAGATGGTTCAGGGACTCGCTTAGGAACTTCTGCAATTACAAAAACGAAAAACGATTCTTTCAGCATCGCTATTCTCCTTGGAGAGTTCACTCCTTTTGTTCTCAATTCGAGTGAAATCTTTCGGACGCATGCGTTATCAAAATCTGAGAACCCTTTGTATCGAAAGATTTTTTCAGAGTGTATAGCTTTTGAGATACGAGTAGGAAAAGTTTTCAGCCAATGAGACGACGAGAGGCCGCTGTGGCGACATCTCGCGAGTCGCGCTCATTGGACGAATGCTTTGAGGACTTGTTACTCGAATAATTGAAATCGCACACGTCTCGGAAAAGGAAAAGTTTGCAAGTTTCGAAAAGAATCGGATAATAAAAAAATTCCGATCATGGCGATATTTTTCAATAAATAAAAAATGTATGTTTCCAAAAAGGTTTGATTCGCGTTTGAACAATTAAAAAGTGTCGAGGCTGATTTTTTTTCTTACCTGTATCGCCGTGAGCGCTGCGACGATCGCCGGGCTCCCGAATCCGTGTGATATTAATGAGAAATTCGTTAGGTGTCTTTGTATGCTCGGGTCTAGAATGTGAGGTGGCCGCGTGTTGCACAGTGGCGATCTGTCTTGGTTCAAAAGATCCATCAGCTCTTTGGTGATTTGTCTTTAAAAGAAGAAGAAAAAAAAAAAGAAAAGTTAAATTATTCCGCTATTACGACACGCGCACATGTGGAATCGTCGAAGTAATGCGAAGTCTCTTTCGAGTGCGAGATCGAAAATCTATATGGAAGATATTCGGCGAGTTTGCACGTGTCCTCGCGGCGCCGAACGAAAAACCGGAGTACTTTATTCGTTCGGCGATAAAGGTCGCGGCGTCGTGGCAAACGGTTATATCGGGTAGTTGATACACTGTAATACTTACTTGGTCGCATGAAGAAGTTCTTTTCTCCTGTAAGAATCCTGGGGCTCGCAATGCTGCCGACTGAGGTATTCGGCTACTTGCTTCGCCGGGAACTCCGTCTCGCAGACGTACCCAAAGTCTCTCGCAAGGTGAATAGCCTCACCTGAAACAAAAAACGTGCTACTTTCAGCGGATACGGCTCTCGGTCGTATGTGGGTATAAACACGAGGACCTTGTCCTCTCGCGTCGTTTCGTGCCTTTCCTTTCCTTTCTTTCTCAACCCTCCTCGAAACTTTTATACACACGGATACAAATACATAAATGTGCGTACACAAATATATCTTGCCGGAACGTTTCCGACCAGAAGATATAAATCGTATCGTATTTTTCGATATACGAAAATTAAGTATCCCTGACACAATTTTTTTTTTCTTTTCCGAACGAGAAATCGTTCGAGCTTAAAATCGCTGATAGCTCAGTCAGCCCTTTGAGGGTGTTCGTTTTTCATTCGGCGCTTTAAAAATCGAGTCAAGGGTTTGAATTTTGTCCTAGAAAACTGTTAAAGATTATAGAAGTCTTTTTTTTTGTGCCGAAAGCTACGTGTATGGTATAGCTTAGAAAAAAAATTGGAAAAAAATGTTAAAATTGAAAAAACGTACGGCCGGAAGAGTAACTCTTTTTCGGAGCCAGAAAAAAAGATGTTTTAAAATGATTTCATTTTAGTTTACTTCATTCAATTATTGTGCGGAGCTGTGACAAATTGATTGAAACAGAAGACATCTGTGCATGAATTATTATTAATATTTATCGCACAAACAACTATAATTGATTAACGCCCGAACATCTTCATTTACAGAGCGAAAATCAGGTTAATAAAAATAGTCGATTACAGAATTTTTCCCCAAAAATTCGTACATATTTTAAGCCTCACGGAACTTTCACGCGTTCGATCATCCCTCGCGTTAAAGTCTCGAAAATTCGCACAAACGTCGCGGGGTGCTTCAGAATTCGATTGTAGTTAATCGCGTAGCGCTGAATGACGTATATCGCGAAAGCTACTCGGCGCAGAAGTAGAATTGCCGACTGTGCACAGCTGAGCATCGCGAAGGAATGGTGTCCGATGGATTTCTTGCACGAATAAGTTGCCCGAGTGACGTGCGTCTGCGGCATTGCCGACGAGATAATGACACTCGGCGAGCCACTCTCGCCTCATCCCTCGATAAATTTATTTCGTTCTCGGACTCGATGAATAGGAGCTTGTATTCATGTATTTTGAAATAAATATATAGTGTAATAAATTATATTCATTAATTTTTTTAGATTATTTATGAATTTATTATTTTTCAAAAAAATACAATAAAAATCAGAATTCCGTTTTCCCCAAACTCCTCAAATTTCATCGTATTTATCGTATCATTAATCCGGGAGAAAACAAAAGTATCTGAGATTTTAGAACTCTCCGAGCTCCTTAAGAGCCCCGATGACTTAATTCTCTTTTCGCTCAGGCCCTCCCTCCGTTGATTCTTTTCTTTTTTTTTTTTTGTTCCTTTCGGAGTCGCGTAACGCCTCAGGCGCGTATGTTACCGCGGCTTTCTCTCCTTTCCCCTCGATGCAGCTTATAATTACGGGCGCGTTCGAGCGCCCCCCTTCCCCAAACCCCATCCCTCGTCTCTGCAACACGTTGCCGAACGCGTACCGATGCCACCCGCAGACTTTTGCGCGGTTCAACAGCTCCGTCGTGTGTGCTCACGCGCGCGCCTCGAGCGCCAAAACTCAACTACGCCGTGAGACGACCCGATCATCGTCCCACTGGCGCACCGCCCGCGGCTAACGAATTATCCAATTTCGAACTCTCACCCCGTTGTCCCGCTCGTAACGTCGATTTCTTTCGATTTATTTCAGTTTTAATTATTTACAGTACGAAGTACCTTATTAATTTTGGCCTTAAGCCGAACCCGACGCCGATCATCTCCGTCGGATTCCTTTCGCTCTGTTCGCCGAATTCATCGACAACAATACTTTCGATCGTTTCGAAATCGTGCTTTTCTTTCGGCGCAAATCAATCCCAAACCGCACTCAACAGTAATCTACTTATGGTTAAAATTTGAGCTCGATATCTCCAAAGTTACGGATATTGCATAGACACTTTTCTCTAAACCTCTTTTATCCGCGTTCGAGATGAAAGCAAATTTTTTTTCACGGTCCCAGAGCTTCCTCTATGCGGAAGCGAGACAAATAATGATAATCATCATTATATAATATTTATTCGATATTTTTTATATTATGAAAAAACTATTTTTTTCTTCGTTTTAAATTACTTATAGCCGAAAGAAAAGCATGGTTGCCGAAAGGATTGTTGTCGATTGTAATTATTACTTTTCGATTAGTCGACGGCCGATGATAATAAAATTAATATGCATAAGAATGATTTTTTCTGCCAGTTTCTCTTCGATCTACGAAGGAAATTTTCGGATGAATGTATCGCGAAGATTTTCTCCGATAATTGTCGGGTTCGTTGAGAGTTTTGTTTTTTAACGAGCGCGAAACGTGAAAGTGCAAGGGACGAGAATTTATGCGACTGGGACTGTTGGTACACCGGCAGCAACAGCGGGCAACAAGTGCTGGTCAATTGCGCGTGTTCACGGGGAGGAATCCGGTAACGAGGTCTTATATTTCGAGCTGAAAGAAAGAGTCTTGTCTTGCACGGTGTGTCGCCTGCAGGAAACGATTCATTGTCGAGAAAGAAGTTACAATTGATTCCTCGCAACGAAGCTCCGTACGGTCCTTTTTTCTTATAATTCCTTGAACTACTTTCGTTTTCTTTGTGACGATACGGAAAAATGTTTGAAAAAAATAGGAAAAGCGCGAGAGTTCCGTATTGCTAAAAGTTCTGCATTTTAACAACGCGAATGGTCAATGACGAGGCAAAAAAAAGATTGCCCATCGCGCGTTTAAATGACGAAGGTTGAGGAAGCCTGTTGTTAAAACGCAATTGAAACATTCTTCTACAGCTAAACCTCTCGCGTCGTGTAGCGGAGTTATTCAGCTGAATCGTCCGGCAACACTTTGCACCGAAGTTCGCGAAGAAGGAAGCGGCCACGAGAGAGTTCCAGCGTCTCTAATTTTCATGCAAATCTCGGTAGTCCGAGTTTCCAAGGCGCAAAGACTTCGCGCATGCACCCGGAGAATACAATGCTCAAATTGAAGGTAAGTGCCTGAACTAGCAGTACGAAGGCATCTGGTGTATGGTCGAAACTCGCAATTCGGTACGATTTACCGCTATAGCGAATAAATAAGCGCGCCGGACGTGGCTTATCGGATTCTCAACATCTTCGTTCGCATTAAGGCAGCAACAATCTGCGGCCATCATTGTATTTTTTTTTTTTTTTCATCAATTCAGTAGTCGAGATTTATCGAAAAATTTTCCCGAATCTAAGCTCGTCGGAGGAATTATAAGATTCAGAGAGAGTTGAGAGAATTTCGAGACTTTCCCAATGGGATAAAAATCTGAAATCATCAGGAATTAATAAATTAGCCAAACCAAACGTTTTTCTGATGAAAATTATTTGTTAATTTTTTAAATACATATGAATTTTTGTTTAATTGTCTTCATCTCTCATTCTTATATTTCTCATTCCGAAGATAGAATATATCGCGGAAGCAATGTACAAGGTTCTATACTTTGCATTTTTGAAATTGAAATTGACCTTCGTAATTCGTTAAAAAAAAAGTCATCCGGCAAATTTTTCAAAATAATTTGCTTTTCGTTACAAAAGGTCTTTGATTCGGAGTCCGATTGGATTATCGTCAAATTTTGGTGATATCGATTCGTGTTCTCGGTTTCGTTGTTCCGGCGTGCTTCGAAAGCGAATCGTCCCTTCTTCGAAGCTCCGCGCGAGTATCGGTATGGAATTTCATCGACGATAATGCCGATCGTGGTTGCTCGCGGTTTGGAAAGCGAGTTCGAGAATTTATCCGTCCCTTTTCGTTTCTTCTTTTCCTTTTTTATTTTTTCGTCCGCCTCGTCTAAGATACAAGGTACGCAGGATCACGTATCGACAGAGACCGCAAATAACGTTCGATTATCTTCGATAATGGAGAGAAGCGCGGTGCCCCTGAAGAGCGAGAGGGAGCAGCGGGAGCGCGATCGTGAGTATGCATGCATGCATCACCGTGCGCACCGTAAGGCCGAGGGAATTCGGGAATTCTCTTCCGTGTTACAGCGGCGCGACCGTGTAACCTCGGAAAATACACACATAAGCGTCTCGCGAAACCCCCGTTGTTGCATACCTTTCATCCCTTCCTCGCCCGCGAAACTCCTCCCTCTCCCTTCCGTTCTCGCATACCCGCGGAAAATAATTGGACTTTGGCCGTAAGAGTCACCGATCTCGGGAGAGAGATAATAATATCTCGGGCTTGTGCCGAAAAGTTCCTCACTTCCGCGCGAGTATTGGTAACGCTTGCAGTCTTCGCGAGCGCGCAATGACTCGCGGCGGATGCCAATTGCTGCGCGAAAGCGAAGAAAGAAAAAAAAGAACGGCAAGAAGTCCGGACCAACGAGGAACGCCCGCGTAAATCGATCATTCTTCATTCGTATGGAAATAAGGCTCGTCGCTTACGATGCGCGATAGTTCAATGTCTTCCTTTCTCCGTCTATCGCGGTTGGCGAACGCGCGAAAGTTGAAACGCGCCCGAAGCGGCGCAATTTCAATTTTCTATCGAAGAAAGAATTGTAAAAAATTGCATATTTTCGACTACTTCGAAATTAATAAGAATAATGATAATAATGAGGAAACGATAAACAAATTTCATTCGAAGCCTTTTGCTCCGATACGAAAAAAATGATTGAATCGAATTTCCGTCTTTAAAAAAAATATTAATTCGAATAAAAGAAAGATTTGTATCCACGGGGAAAAAGGCGATAACTAATCGTCGGAACGGAAGTGCGACAGGTGGACGATCGAATACACGATCCGCGGATCGTTCGAGCGCTCGGGGCTTCTCGAGCCTCGCGCGAGCGTTAATTCATTCGCGTACGGTAACAAGGTTCGAGTGGCGAAAAATGAGTCAGCTCAATGTAAACGAGAGGTTTCTCTCGAACGCCCACGATACATCGAGAGAATCCGTCTCCGCGTCGAGTTCACCGAGCGAAATGATACGTCGAGGAACGAAGGTGCGCGAGAATCTCCGGATGCTGGGAACTGCCTCGACGCGGTGCTGCACTCGTGTATATCCCGCGCAACAGAACCGCAAGAGAAATTTGCTCGCGAGAGAGGACTATCAACGCGAACCCCGCGCATTTATTTGCATATTGCGCAACGCAACGCGTATCTTATTGTGTCTCAGCGGGTGAGAGTGTCCACCGAGTCGTTTAGTCGCAAATTCTCGATGACTAGAGTCACGAAAGATCGGCGATAGAAATAAAATGAAAAATTATTGGTTCATTCGAGCGGTTTAGTGAAAATAAATCGCATCTCGAAATCGAAGCACGTGCGATTTTTTCTACTGATTTTTTCCACTTTAAACGAAGGAACCATTGCTAGGAACTATTATTATTATTCTTGTTATTATTTATTAATTTATTTAGAAATAATATATTTCGGATAATAATAAGCATAACCATTATATTATATTATATTATTATTATGATTATTGAATGAATAGATAATGTCAATTTGTTTGAAAATTCCTAGTGATCATTGGCTTCTCCCATTTCCGGCTTTCGATCTTACACCAGACTCTTCAACGTTCTATTTCAATTCGCTTAATCCAATAGAAGACTCCAAATATATTCTTGATCTTCGACCGACGTTGGTTCCGGGGATGGATCTTCGAGCCAAATTCCGAAGGAAAACTTCGAGAGCTTCCCGAGGACAAATAAAACAACGAATGGCTTCTTCATTCTCGTCATTGTATTTTATCAGAGAAACGGTGGAAGAGGCTTTCAAAGACATTTTTAGACACTTCGATTACGCCCAATCCTGAGAATAGGCATTTCCTTTCCGTGTTTTTCTCGTTTCGTTCGCTGATTGCGAAAAATCGACTGGTAACTCTGCGTCTTTCTCGCGGGCCTCTTCGCATCTCGTAATTCGACGAGACCACGCGCGGGAATATCTTCGAGATCCGCGATGTTGCCTCTTGGCCGAGTTTAACGTTGGAACGCGCAACAAGGGGATATATAGATAGGTCTATACACAGGAGAAGAAGAAGAAGAAGGGGAGGAGGAAGAGAAGAAAGGAACTTGGAGCAAGAAGAAGAGAGTCTTCGTTTGGGTTACTCGCTGCCGAGCGTAGGCGAGAGATACCGGGGTGGTACTTCATCTTCCTCTTATCTCCATCCACCTCAGTCGCGAGAGTTCTCACTTCGTCCTCTCTTCTCCTCCGTCGTTTCTTCGATTTCTTCTCCGCGCGCGGTTTCGCGACTCGGCGGACCCCGAGCGCGGCGCGAACGATGGACGAACGATAGGCGTTTCGCGCCGAGTTAACATCCTCACCGAGAAAACGTTCGTATTACATCAGTGCTAGCGCGGCAATCAGACACGAATTTACGCACGAATCACACATTCAGTCGAGGCGATAGAACTTTTATTTCGTTTCTTTTTCTCGCGCCTGCACACGCCGAGTTCCCACACTTTCTTTCGTTTCGTCTCGAACGTCGAACGACGACGCGATCGACGTGTTCGCGTGTCTATATAACAACACCCGAGTATGTGTGTTTGTGTGTCTCTCGGCAAATGCATCGCGAACAACATCACGTAGACGAAAGACACGACGCGTGGGTTTCGCGCATCTATGTGGCCCGTAAGACACGAGGGGCACATCAAAGCTTGCCATAAAATCACCGCGACTCTCGTTTAATGGGGAAATGCATTTTTTTTCTTCGTTTTTCTTTCGAAGCTGAGAGTCAAATAAAGAAAATAATGTTGCAGGAGACCGTGGACCGGGCGGTCCGGTCGATTGAAGTTACGGGACGGGGGGCCTGACGGTAATCATTCGACGATTTCTTCGGCATGAATTTTCCATCGTAATTCGTATGGTAAACTCGAACTTGGGAGTCGAACTAGGCAATAAAAAGTACAATTCATTTTTTTAGGGCTTTCGAGTGAAGCGGGAAAAAGATACTGATTGAACGAAATTGAAAAATAAGCACTCGACAGAAAGAGGAGCGTAAATTGAAAATTGCATGTGTAAAATTTATTGGAGTATTAGATAATTGTTTCCGAATAAAATGAGAAAACAATTATTCTACTTATTCAACTGTTTCAATGACCGGTTTTTAAAAAAATTCATCAATTCGTTAATAACACTTTCAATTATTGTTGCGCAAAATCAATTTTTTCAGCAACCGGCTTGATTTTTTGCGATTTTTATCTCATCGAGAAGCGTTCGAAATTCTGAGGTTTGGCCGGTTTGTTAGGAAGGGTACGAGTGAAAAATTAATTTCGGTCGGGAACAACGTTTGTGTCGGCATCAAAGGACGAATACGATTTATTGGGTGTCGGAAATTCTTCATACAAGCGTATGACGCAATATTCTACGATGCAGTTCGATGCCGGTGCAAATATCGAACAGAATCCGCTTGTTCATACTTTGCAACGAGGAGAAACTCTCTCGAACGCGGGCGTAATTGCCATTAGCCATAATATTATCGCGGAAGCGTGCCCGAACGGGCGGCGCTAGCGATGCGAAGATTCCGCAACGACCAAGGCGCGTTGTGGGTATAAGACGGACAAGAGAGTTGCACACGTTGCACTTGTCTTCACGAGCATCGCTCGTATTCCCACGAGGGATGAAACACGTTCGTTGGCGAAGCGCCTTCGGCCGATGTAACGCCGTCGGACAGCTCGGTCGTACGTGTACTTACAGACGGGACGTACACCTGATACAGCTCGATCGCTTGTCAAGTCGAATTAACCGCGCGCGCACCGAAAAATCTTCGGTCGATCTTTTCATCGCGAAACGGGACGGGCCTCTCTCGGTCGCGATAATTCCGAAACTCGCTTTTCGGCCTCGCGACACCGTTAACGACGATTCGCGTGCGTCACGAGAGACGGAAATGAATCCGGCGATGGGCGAAGCCGAAGGAGTACAAGAAGCGATATTTCAATTCTCGAAACTTTTGATATTTGTAAATTGTTGAAGTCAAAAATATAACGCCAACTTTCGACTTTTCGTTTTTATTTTTATTATAAATACTTGACATTGCAATTATTCGGATGTATCGCTTCTCATAATTCTTTTTAAGTATACCAAAAAAAGAAAGTCTGAAATTAAAGTAAAATAGACAATGTCGGGAAAAAGACAATTTTTTTGATTCATTGGACGAAGAAACGTCATTATCGACAAGAATTACGGTTTTCTTCTTTACATACATATACTTTTTTTTTTTTAAGGGATTTGGTCTCGCTTTTGGAACAAGGGTTATTAATAAGGACGACGCCGAGCGGCAGGTAATCCTGGATGTAACATTGTGTGTTCGCCTACCGCGCTTCGAGCCACGAACGAGAGAAAGAGAAGCAAAGGAGTCGTGGAAAGAAAAGGAAATAATCGTGAGATCGCGAGTGAGAAAATAAGAAATAGAGAGAGAGCGGGACACACGGAGAGCGGTCCGGAGCGGCTGTGTTTTATGCCGCGGCCGCGGCACGCTCATAAATTATAATCAACGTCCGCACCAACACCCTAACAAACTACGATACAGGTTATCCGTCGTTAAAACCGGCAACGCGAACGCGGCTCCTCCACCCGGCAGAAATCTCTTTGGCAACGTAGGGGAGAGCGGGACAGAACGGCATACCGAGGCAGAACCGTATGAAATGGTAAAAAAATAGAGTCCCCTGTATGATAGAGTTAGGGCGAAATGGGACAAGGGATGTCCCATCGAAGTCGATTTTTTGCTGGCCCATTTTCCCCCTATCTCACTATGCCCTGCTCCCATTGTGGCCAAACACCATTTTGCTCCGCTCCGTCCTAGTAGTTGCAGTACAGTTCTGTTCCAACGCATATACAAATATATACTTTTTTCTTCATTATTGTGGGCTTGAACGTCCGCGGATGCGGAGAAAGCCCACGCGGGCGATGACGAACGAGATTCCACGGTGAATTACGAGCGTAGACGGGGCCATCTAGTTCTATTTATCGTTGACGTCTCAATCAACCCGGAATCGAGGGAAGAAACCGCGACGAGTGAGTATCGTTTTTTAACAAGCTAGACTAGAACAATCGACTTACCTTCAACCAAAGACGTTAAGAGCGTGACATTGGCAGCCTTCCTTCTTCCGGCCGGTAGATTAAGCCCAATCTTCTCGAGCTTTTCCCTCAAAAGTCGTCCGCCATTTTTCGACTTCGCTCTGCGAACGAGACAAAGAGAATAAAATAAAATAAAATTCACGCATACACAACGACAGATGGATAAAAGGCAACGAGCCGTCGGGACCAAAGTGTGTCTTCGTTGTGGCACGAAATCTCGAGAGCAATTTCGTAATGAAGAGTTCGCCATTAATCATTTCGTCTCGCTACGAAGAATCAAAGGAGCACAACCGACGAGAAAGAAAAAATTCGTTTTTTTTTCTCATACTCGCAGAATAAACGGGACGAGAAACTGCGACTGAGCGGACGAAAAATCGTACACATATTTAAATACATATATAGGTTATATATGAAGTGGATAAGAAAAAAAACAACAAAAATTTGCATAATCCGTAGGCGCGCGTGTCATCGGAGCGGGTTGAGTAATTCGACTCGACGACGACCACGGATAGACACTAGAAGTATTAACAAAAGTTCTGCCATTGTATTATTATAGGTATATAGGTCATTCCACGCGAGCACACGTTGACTTTTGTTTACGGATTTTCGGTATGCGAATTTTATATTATAAAAAAAACTTAATCATTTATTTGATAAAACTAAAAAACGAACATAAAAAAGTATTATTATTATATAATAATAATATAATATTAGTATATATTAATATAAAAATAATTATATTGTATTATAATAAAATAAAATAGGGAAACAAATTCGAGGTTTCGAAAATCAGGCTAAGATTTGGCATGAAATGGCCCGCACACCTGACGCGCGTCAAATGCGATTGAATAACGCTAGTTTTTTTCAGCCTTACCTATGGACATTGCATCAACGAGAGCTTTTCCCTCGAGCTCATACATCCTCTAAGCTACTTTGTATACTCTATCCACTAACTAAGTACATCTATATATATATAAGACGAATCTTTTCTAACACACACCCCAAGAGCTATCCATCATCTTGCGTGCGGCCGGCGAGTCTTGAGGCTCTTCGGTTAACGGGTCATAGAAAATGTTCTTGACTATCTGCCGCTTCACGAGTGAACCGCGAGCGGGCAAACAGTCTGTCTATCGTTCATTCTCACTTTTGTTCATTGCTCATCGGCTTATATTCACCGTAGTTTCTTTTATTTGGACCTCTCCCGTAGCCCGTTTTGGAATATTCCTCCGCGCTTCGATAATTCATTCACTCTGCCCGGGCATCGACTCTCAGGACTCTCATTCTCATTTCATCACGAACTCCATTCTCTATAGATTCTTCGAAAAGGGAAGACGAGGATATGCGGCATGCTCTCTATTGCTCTTCGCGAGTACGTCGGCTGCGCCTTTGCTCTAAGCTCGCTGCTCTCTCTCTCTCTCTCTCTCTCTGTGGCGCTGTTGCTCGATCTGTAACTATCGTCAACGGTTTCCGGACGTGACGAGAGGCGTCCTACACTCATTACAGCGGGCTTGTCTTGACGAGAAAACCAGTTTCGCCGAGGGTGAGCCGGAGACGCTTCGCTGCTAGTCACAAGCGCCCTTCCTCCCGCTCCTTCGCTCTGGTTTACTGCGACTGCGTACACAGATCCGAAGGGTACAACTAGCGGATCTGAATCTTCGAGCATTTCGACCGTGCATTATCAGAATTCTACGTCGCCCTGCGAGGGGGTCTCACCGACGTCGTTAGTTACGGTGAAAGAAATTTCGACTAACGAGAGGACGAATGAGTCTTGTTAGGCAAAGGATTCCTTAAGAATATCAACGGACGTATTTAGATTTTCGCGAAAAAGTATTGTAAAGTAAATGCAATTATAGCCACCGGAACCAAAAATGCATTTAAAGAATTTGCGCCTCCGAGGCCCGGACGTTTTTTTCCGAACTAGACTATAACAAAAATATTGGAAAAAACAAAAGAAAAAAAATTATATCGTCATATAATTTTTTTTGTAAGACTGCCGGTTTGACTCATCTCGATACATGTATCATTCAGGAAAAGAAAACCATTCTATTACCTCCACTACTCATCGCGAAAAAGCTGCAATCATTTGACTTCCGTTTGACCGTTGAAGCGCGAGTAAAATTCTTTGTAAAAAGCTATCGGCAACGCTAGAATAACTTGCGCGAGACGAATAACGCAGAAGGGAAGAAATACCCCGACGGGATTGTTCCAATCTAAAGAACGCATCGCGATACTTGCGTCCGCGGCCTAAGCTCGGCGATGGTTATAAATCAAAGAAGCCCGAGCCTCCGCGTACGCGAGGCGTATTCGAGGGATCCGCACAGACCTCACCCGGCGAGCGTTACAAAAACCTCGCTGTATTAATTTACCGTTAGAGAATCTCCGGCTCACAACCGTTACGGGAGTCGGAAAAGAGTTCTAATATTTCGCTCAACCCTGCAATTCGCAGCCTCTTCGCATTACCCGGCGGTATCTTCTGGACCCTCGCGCGGTTTGCGCCACAGCCGCGCTTCGGCGGGCGCTGCTGACTCCGCAGCGAGACTTCTCTCGCCTACTACGCGCACCTCTACGATCCTCTCGACACGTGTTTCTTACGAAAGTGTGTCACTATCGAATTATATTCCATAGCGAGTTATTACATACACACGAATCTCTCTATACCACGACTACGTACATAAATATTATCGGGCAACATCGCCGTTTTTTTTTTTTTTTTTTTTTATTCTTTATATCTACGACACAGTGCCCGCCGAGAGGAAACTTGACGAAGTATTCGTTGATTTATATCTCGACATAAATATCCTTTCAAAGTTTCGGCTGATCGCTGATGCTCAAAAAAAAATCACATGCGCGACTTGACTCTTAATAACATCTCGGAGAATTAGCGTTTCGCAAATTCATTTATTTTTATTATGTATATTAATTTTTTTATGTCGAGTGTATTCGCGATTAGAGACGATAGAACTTTTTTTCATCTTCTTTTTTTCAAGATCTCTAATGTCAATCGCTGCTGTTTGCGCCATCCAGCCGCGTTTCCTCAATTTTTAATCGTTCCCTGTAGACGCGCGTCCGCGGCCGCTTTTTCTCCCAACTGTATCGCATTTGCCGAGGACTCGTGAAACTGTGGAAAACCTATGTCGGTGCAGTTGTCCATGGTCTTCCGGTTCTCCGGACTGTATATCAAAGTATTCGGTTGAGTGTAGACAACAAACTTTCTAAGTGCGCTGCTAAGCGATCACCCATCCAAGTACTGTCCGCGAGCAATGTTGCTTGACTCGGTCGATCGCCGGGGAGATGGCGAAACCACCGACTTGAGATAGTACGAGATTTTATCTCATTTTTTTAGGTGTTGATTTTTTATTTTTCGGTGTTCGCGTGACGAAGAGACCAGAGGAGCGAGAGGGGGGGAAGAGCCGTGTGAATTTTTGTCATCGCGTGGGACGATGTAATGGACGTTCGGAGGTTTAACGGGACAAACGAGCGAGTGAGCTCGGCGCTTTATAAGAGAGAAATATATAATCGTACTTCGGTAGGCTCGACTCGCCGATGCACATAAACTGTTGTTAAAGCGAGGGAAACAGACGCCCGTCGAGAGTGAGCGAGAGAATTCTCGAACGAGAACTCCCCGTGCAACGACTGCGGCCAGCCAGTTATTATACACACGCGCGTATATGAATGAGACGCGGAGGGAGAGACCGAGAGAAACGATTGTGGACGAAGAGAGAACGAGTATTATAATCGTGAATGAATCGAGAGACCGCCGCGGTCTCTCTCGCGGTTCGCTACATTGAAAACCTCGCTCGCGATATTCTTCGTACGCGTTGGGAATCATTTACATACGCTCCACGCTCCCCGAGTGACTTGCGTCAGCTCCGACTCTATTCGGATTCGTCACCGCGGCGAGGTGGAAAATATTGTTATTTTTTTTTAAGCGCCCAATTATATTCGTAACGGGAATGACATTTTTTTTTTATTGTGCTAATGAAAAATTATTAGAGAATTAGAGAAATTCAAAGACATTTTTATAATTACCAATAATGATATATTATTATTATTATTGTTGTTTTTTTTCGGAACCTGAATACCCTATACCGAAGGATAGTGTTTGATTTTACTCGAGGTGGAAAATCGACACTGACTCCGCGAATGTCTTAAAAAAATGAGATAAACAATAACCGAATAATCTTATATTTGCGACAAACAAGAATTATTTCTTGATTTTTCCAAGCGTGATGATGACAATTTGAAATATTGAGCCATTGCGATTAGGCAAAATTTATTGTTAACCGACATTTTTTATTATTATTTTTGAATTTTGTGTGTGCAGAAATATCTTCTACCCGAAAATTTAATACAAAAGTCTCTCTCGAGTCTCGATCCGCACAATACCTCTCGATCATTGTATGAATTTATCGGAAATATGAAGAAAAAAAGGACTCGAAATGAACCGGTGAGAATCTTACCTCCGTAACACTCCACCGAGTAAACTCGCGTTGAGGCATTCGGGTGGCGATAATCGTCTCTGTACCTCAGCGACGGTGACTTTGTACTTGCTCGTGCTGCTCAGTAGCGACAATCTTCCCGGGACCGAACAAAAAACGTCCGACGGCTGTGCGTTACCCGAGAGCATGCCTTTCTCGCCTCTGTCCGGCTTCATATCTGCAAAACGCAAACGCACACATGAACCCGTTGTATTTATATCAAAATCATAATTGTATATTTAATGTAACGCATTAAGAGACACGACGAGGATTACTGCATAATTGCGGGACGGGTATCGTTCGTCGTGCCGCGACACGCATCATCGATATAATAATAATTCGCTCGATGCATTCGAAGCGGATGAAGAAATAAGCGAGGAGGGGGTAAGTTAATTTAACGACGCAATCGCGATTCGCCTTCTGCCGAGAATCTCTCCTTCGAGTAGATTACATTTGCTCACCGAACGCCGAATATTCATCGCTTGCGCATTAATTATTACCGGTCCGACGATCTCTCCCCCCCTTCCCTCAGTACGCTCCAGAAGCCCTCCACTTATTTATTTATTACACGGTTTTCGACGGCATTCGCGAAACGTTTCGATGAGACTCGAATTACTAATATCGATCAACATGACTCAAATTTCTTTTTAGCCCTTTCCCTTCGGTGACCCCTCCCCCGTCGCTCCGGTACTCTTCCCGGTACCTTTTTTTCGCTCAATTACCGCAATTACAGCGACTATTGACGATCGCTTCCGTGTGCCACGCGTTTGCGACTCGCACACGCGAATCCGAACAAATTTCTGACGCGGCAATCGGGCGCGACGAGACTTCTCGTCCCGGTGGTCTGTAATTTCTCGATCAAAAAAAATTCTTTTCAAGCGCATTTTCGGCGAAAAAAGAAATTTAATTATACGCGAAATGTATCAAATTCGACGGGAAGACAATTTAAACGAATATAAAGTGAACATTGATACAATTAAAATGCTAGAAACTAAATAACAGACGAACAAAATCGGACGCGGCGATGAAAAGCGCGTGAAAATGCGTCAAAAAAATTGTCAATAAGTGAAGAATGATTGAAATAGGATGCGAGAGCGAACGATACTTTGTGTCGTAGAATTTACGAAGTTTACTCCGAAAAATTTGGCGAATTTATTACCTTTTAGAGTAAATTTTTTTTTTTTTAATGTGATCATACATTGAATGTATCAAAATAAACGCACATTCAATTTCAAGAACCAAGACAAAAACAAAATTGATAACGATCCTACCAAGAAAATAAAACGGACAAAAATTTGAGATCGCATCTCCAATGTTGCGTGCGCACATCGAGCCGGGAATGCGAAGCGTCTCAGATGCGAAGAAAAATGGCTAATAATTAATAATTAAAAAAAAGTCAGAATTAAATAAGATGCGCGAGCGGATAATACTTTGTATCGTAGAATTTATTAAATTCACTTCGAAGAATTTGACGTATGAAAATTTATAACGTAACGCGATGTGCGATCGGGCTGTATCGATAACTCCCGCCGTTCGGCACGGTCGACGAGAATTACAAGCCAAATTGGTATGCCCTCGTTGCTCTCGGGTCCGAGAGCTTGCCGCATCGATACGCACACACACACACACACACACACTTGTGTATATATATATAGATATGGCTCTCGAGGCAATATCTTCGGCATATTTAAAATTTCCAAGCATTCGCGAGGCTCCCGTCCGCGGCGCAGTGTTGGTAATTCGTGTACATAAATGTACGTACAAATATATATGTATGCGTACAAAGTATTATAACGGGAACAAGCCCACCCCCGTGAAATATTCGTTCCTAACGTATCGATAGTTCGAACGTTTATGTATCGAACGAGCTCACGAGGGCTCGCAGGGTCGTCGATGGTTCCCGGAGGAATGCTTAATAATATCAGAGATGCTCGCGGGGGAGGAGGAGGCCTTTTCGGTCAAAAGCGTCGGTTAACTCGACGCGTTATTGCAAGATAGGCAAGGCAATGGAAACACAAAAGATTCAACGGCCATAAGTGCCGGAAGCGATTGAGGCTCGCCTCTTGAAAATTCCCGAGAAGATCCACCAAAAAGTTTCTATTTCAATAACCATTCGTTTCAATGAAAAAGGAAAGAAATCGCAAGAGAACAGTATTATTTTTCAACACCATGAAACGTTCTTTGAGGTAAGAACTAATGGTAATATTACTTTTTACATGAAATCAATAAACAACTATAAACTGTTCATTGTTATCAATATTATTATTTTATTTTATAATTATATAAGTTAAAAAGTGGGGTGTTAAGAAAAAGATAAAGGAAAAAAAATGCAAATCTCCGAGTACGGGGTTTGTCCATAAAAAAAGTCTTGATCGTTTCCCAATTCGTCGCAGTAAAACCGGCAGTCGGAGCTCTCGGAGGAAGTTGGTCCGAGAGGAACGTGTCGGTGCAGTAACCGCGTTTGCGAACGAGACACCGATGCCAACTCCGAGAATGGATAATAAATATCAGCAGGGCAGAGAACCAAATGGGTTGGGACGGCTTGCTCGATAGCCATATATTACGAGCGCTGCAGCGGCAGAAACGGCAGCATAGCATAAGGTGAATCGAGGAAGCGAGAAGAGAACCGGCATGTAACGGTGTAACCGGGCGTGTGCTCACACGCCGATGAGATTCTCTCTCGCCCATTCAGACTTCGAGGTGTGAACGAAAGTCGAGAGGATCGTGATTATTGCTCGGTCGAATCGACGGGGCGCAGAGTCGTCGGAATCGTTTCCACGGATCTTTCGTACCGCTATTGCCGCAACGACACCACCGCGCCGTTTGCCTATGACAAATGTTCAATTTAATCAAAGCTCTCGTAGTCGAAGAGGCGTGTACGGTTTCAGCGGTATCACGATTACTTTCGGTGTATTCGAGAAAATATCACGCAGGGATTTGCTTATTAATTGGAATTTTAGGGACCGGAGATCGGGGAATGAGGCAATGGTCGTAGGGCTTCGAGATTTCCTTTAGTCAAGATTTATAATGAAGAGTACATGGAAATTTGTCGAAGAGTACTGGTTGAATTAGCTGCTTTAATGGATTCGTTTTTTTTTTATTAACGGAGGTAATGACATTTTTTTACGAGATTCTTACAAAAAATAACTTTCAACAAGTAATGAAAGAAAAAGACGATATGGGCGCCGAAAGAGTATTTCGTTTTTTATTGCGGTGGTCACTCTCCAATGGAAAGGATACGTCGGTCACAACTATTTATTCTTTTGATATTTTTCGGTATTTTTTACCATCTCCCAGTTTCCGGAAAAAAAAATAAAAATCTTTGCGCTAAGCGTCAACGCGTGAAGCGTCAAAATATATGCTCAACTTTTCTCTTTCCATATTTCGCGATCGCAAGTTCTACTTCGAACAGAAATTAAATACACGAAGCCTGGTCCTTAAAAGGGTTAAATACGGCGGCAAATTGCTCCGCGTGATCAGGCTTTCGGAATTGTTTATCCGATTACATGTTTTCTTTTTCTTTTTTTCTCTCTGAGTGATCACCGACAGTTTCCTAAATCGCCAATTACCGGCGATTACTCTTTAATAATTGTGTCGAGCGGCGAGTCGAATGAAATTACGAAGTTTAATGTTATCCGAGTTCCTCATCAACGGGGCTCGATGGGTTCTGCCCGTCGCTGTGTTATACCGGACCGGTGCGATCCGTGGGAATCGATTGGATTTTAACTGTCGATTAAGATTGGCTAGAGGTGTTTCATCTCGTTGCTTGTGCAATCCGTATAAAAGTATAGTTGGCTTTATTATATACACATCGTGTAACAGTCGACGCGTCGGCAGTTGGAGAGCCGCGGCGACGCACGGACTCGCACTCTCGTTCGGTTTTGCAGCTCGTGAAAGTTGCGCTAGGCCGAACTCTTAGTCATCTTGCAGAAGTAATATATGAAAAAAAAAAATGACTCACAAAGGATATATAGTAGTCGTATGACGCGTGATGGATCGATGAAACTCATGGGAACGGATCGATGAGAATTTGGTCATTCGTAAATCATGATTTTTGAACAAGCAACCGAAGGTGAAGGGTATTCTCGCTCGTTTGACTCGGATGAAAGACTATCGGTCTTCCAACTTCTTGATATTATTCCCCGCTACTTTAGCGATGGATGAAAAAAAGTACTTTACTGTTTTTGCGGAGAATTCTTTTTTGCCACGATTTTTTTAAAAACAATGTTTGTTATTTATTTGCGGTAGAACAATTCATCAATATACGAGATAATAACGTTTGAGTAATCATCGCAAATAGAAACGGTCGGAGTGACAAGGAATAAATGAGTCGCTAGTTTGTATCTTTTATACCAGCAATGAAAAGGTTCTTAACCGGCCTCGCCGACGGAGTCGGGGCGTAGAACGCGACGCGTCACGTCCCGACCAAGTTATAGTTAGCTATATAACCGTTTAATGAAATCACGAGGCAGGTGTGAATGAGTACTCCGTACCCCGAGGGCTCACCTATTTACTGCGATATCGTATTTACCGTGGCGTTGCCTCGCGTTGTGCTCCGTACGAGAAACTGACGGATCTCTTCTCGCTCGCGCGCTCACACACGCAACACGCAAACAGAATGCCTGGCACTCGGCGCGCTCTCGTGCCCGGGGGCTTCGAAGGATCTGTTCCCTATCCTCCGGCTGATATTTAATAGAAAATTACTTATCTTATCCTACTCTCGCGGATTTTATGCCAGATAATATAAGTTTCTTGCAAACGTTAATGCGGTAACTAATCGCTCATTAAGAGGTTTTAGCGCGGTATGCGCTATAGCGAGTTGAACGCACTTCGCATTCACCGAAGTGGTCGTATTCTATAAAAAAAAAAAATCATCAAACAGCCTTCTTCATTCTTTTAATATAAATTTACAAACCCAAGATGCTTAGCATTACTAAAATTCTGCTGAAATTGAGCTTGTAAAAATATCGTCCCATTTATGTAGATTGAGAGTGCAACCATATTCACGATTCGAAACTGAACGACTTTTCTCTCTGAAACATTCTCCCAGGGAGCCGCTCGGTAGATGACGCGTGCATCTATCAAACGCCGCATTGGCTGGATCTTTATATGCTTCAAAATCTGCGGCTACGCGTCGTAGAAAAAATTTCGAAAGGAAACACTTGTTGACTATTGAACCGCGAATACGAACGATATGAGGATTTTTATACCGATACGAGGAATCCTGTAGCCCACAGAAGCACGGAACGATAATTACATGTTGCTAATTCTTTTCCATCGTAACGGAGAGCTTTCAATGTGTATATCGCTGGAAGTGACCGAAAAAATTATTCTTCCTCAGCTCCAACCGATGGTTGAGTGTAACAATAGTATTTTGTAAGGCTCAAGGCTACCGCGCGTACGCCAAACACTCGCCTCCGTACAGTCTCCATTCAGGATAATCTTTAGCATCCACAACATCGTCCTCCGACGGAAGCGTTCGCCGCTGTACTTCTTCGCTCCTATCCCCGTGTTACGTTCGCCATATTACGGCTTTTAAATCTGACCGAGAATAAAGGCGAGGATTCTCTTGAATGGGCTATTTTGCGATGCGCAACCCTCTCGTTTCAACGCCCGAGAGCGAGGCTCGAAGAATGAAGGTATCGTATAAGAAACAAAAAGAAATCGTGGCAGCATCCGAGAAAAGAAGGGATGTGTATATCGTCGAAGGAAGCAGTAGAAGAGACGCGCTCGCGGTAGCATCGACACTGTGGCCCAAGAGTTGCCAGCTAGCTAATAATGATTACCGGTCGAGGAGATACAACTGGAGGAAGAAGAAGAAGAAGAAGAAGAAGAAGAAGAAGAAGAAGAAGGGGGAGAAGGGGAGCGAACGAGGCAACGACTCTCATCTGTGTGCTGTAATTTTCATTCCAGCGGAAACGGCGAGCGATGAGGTCTGCGCTCGGGCTGCGAGGATTTGCTGACCAACGGGAACACGAAGCGAGCGCGCGTGCAAGTGAAAAGATGATACTTCGTGTGTGTGTTGGGAGGCGAGCATCAATGAAAGCTGGTGAACATAAGCAGCGGAGGGGTTTCAGAACGCGAGAGGAAAAAGAAGAAGAGGAAGAAGAAGGCAGAAGGATCGTATCGGGTTCTCGTTGATTCCAACATTCTGCTTCCCCTCTTTCTTCATCATCATCCTCATTCCGCGTGTAATATTTACACGCGATAAGTGATTCGATTGGCCAATTTTCCAATTCTCCAAGGTATATATCTTTCACGGTAGCCTACGTTGTTGATGTACGAGGAAGCCGTGGGCTGCCGCTTGTGTCTCGTTGACCTCACGGACGGTAATGAACCGTGTGATTATTGGCATCGATAGATAAATCGCTCGTTATTATTGCAGGGTAGTTGAGAGATAGATTGAAGAGCTTTGCTTCTGGAACACTTGTTTCGTTGGTATTAACGCGATATCGATTCCGAAACTCCACCTCGACTCATTCTCTATTCGACACAGTTAATGTTCAAAATTTGCGAAAATTCCACACAAAATTCGAGCTATGCATGATTTAATCGATGACGTATGTTTTTTTTTTAATTACTCGCTTAAATGAATATGTGTATTTTTGAGAAAAGACAAATTCATTGATAAATGTGAAAAAAAAGTATTGTTAATTTAAATTTGAACGAATAATTGAAACATACCAATTGAATAAATATTATTATTTATTTTTCAATGAACACATTTTTATATTCTCGCGAAAGAAATGTGCTGATACGAATTAATGTAACTCTTCATATTCATTACAAAAAAAAATGTCACGAAGGATCTTTTTTTTGGGAAATAATCCTCCGCAGTCCGTAGCCCGTTAAAAATTAGGTATGCGACTGTACCGAATGTAGGTTCGAAATATTCGAAATGAGTTTATCTATCTATCAGTCAAGCTTGTCATGGATGTACCGTACAGCGTTGGATTATGTAAAAAGGGGTCATAAGTGTATTGTGTACAATAGTTCGGGTATGTTGAGCAACATAATATTCTTCGGTATGGGAATGATAATCGTCGAAGAATGAAGACGGATAAAGATAGCGAGTGGGGGGGGAGGAGGAGTCTACGAGGAGAAACGCGGAGAGAGCCGATGGTGATCGGTGGTCCGTTCTTAATCGTTCTAAGAGCGAGCGCAGACCGGTAGTCGCGTCGGGTGATGGGTCGTAATGGCTCTTCGCGTTGCGTTCTCTTCTTTCCTCCCTTCGCGAGATCGTCTCATCGCTCGTTGGCCCCGGGAGCCGCTGCCGTTGCTACTCTGTGCAAGACCGGTAATCATCGGGCTTGGATCATAAGAAATTTAATGTCGGAAAAGGAGATCCACGCTGGTGATGGCTTGGAAATTAATTATTGCCACGTAGTCTCGGATGTCTTCTATCTTAGAGCCGACGACGCTGAGACTATCGGTTAAGGAGCCTCGTCGGCGTGCTCTACCGGACCTCACCGCTTACTTAACGTCAATTTCGGTTGCCATTAGAATTTTTTTTTTTTTTTCGTGCTCGGTGGGCGGAATTTCGAACTTTGCTCCGTACTTTGTACTCGAAAAGATTTTACGACGCGATTACGTGTAATGACAATCTTCGAGTATGAGTAAAAATACACGATGCCTGTAATTTATTTTATTTTACATTTAATATAATAAACTTTCTTTTCACTCGTTAATATCGTAGAAAAAAGAATTGTATAAAAAAATTGTACCAACAAAAAAAAGCTTATGATTCGAAATTCTATACCTGAAATGTTGATTATTCAAAGAAAAAGCTCGAAGGTGAGAAACGAAGTACGAAGTATGTACCGCGAAGTTCGAACTACGAGGTGAAAAGTTCGAAGGTCGCTCAATGTAGGATAATCGAGCGCTACCGATATCGCGTGATATTATCTGACAGCGAAAAGTTGCGCGGTAACGCGATCTCAGATGTGAAATAAATTATTATTAATCGGCACCGTCCAATTATCCGTGTACATTTTTATCTCGCGTTCTCGCGAAGCTTCTCATGAACAATTAGTTCAGACGCGAGTGGAACGATTGAAAAAAATAAAAATAAATCAAATAGTGTAATCTTTCGAAGTGGGAACGCGTTTTGCGTATGACGAGATCGCGGCAACGCGGCCTTTGTCTCCTCGCGTTCTTGAGGGACAAGTCGGAGAAATCATTTGAACTCTCGTTGAAACCGCGCTTATATTTAATAAGCGTTGCACATACGTGTATGTATACATGAATATAATGGCACACGCGCGTACGGTTATTAATGAGCGCAACGAGGCAACTAAGCTTGGCTATCACAACCTCTTACTACTTGTAGAAAATTCTAGTGTAGAACGAAGACGTTGATGATTTATGGATAGATTATGTGACGTGATTATTACGCACGAGCGTATTGATAAATTAATATTCCGCGGTCTGAAACGGCCGCATGTTGCATGTAATGCAAGTGAGAAGGTCTTTTTTTTTTCTTTTTGTTCTTTTACTTCTTATTCTTTCGTTCGTTCGAGCGAGCTCGTCGTGGTTACATAGCCGCACGACACCTTGGCGTGACGGGACACTATAGAGAGAATCTCTGTCCGATTCGTTTATGAAGCTAATAATAATCAACGATCCACGAGCGAGAACTCGTACCTCAAAGATCACTCACCCGTCAAGGACGAACGAGTCTCAATAAGGATTGTGAAAATTCACAGACAACATTCCTCCCGGCATTGTTCGAAATGCGATTCAAAGGAAATGCCTTAGGTACCTTAAGGTAGTCCGAGCCGTACAGTTCGAGGAATTGTAGGATTTTAAAATAATTTTGAGCAATTCCTCATGCAATAAAAATCTATAAAAATCAAACATATGGAAGGTGTTCGAAAGTTTGACTTTGCGTAATAATAATTCCGGAATTTATTAACAAATCAATGAATGAAAACTTATTTGGCAAAAGCCCCGACAACATAACTTTTTCTTTCTGATGACAATGATTTATATAAATGACAATTTATTTGGAGGAGTAAAAATGTTTGATTCGCTCGAATAAGCTATGATATCGTTTGAAAAAAATGTAGTCTGTAAAAAATACTAACGCCATTGGGGTGTAGCCGAGCATCATTGAATCGGGAGAGTGCGTTGAGGCGATGAAAAAAAATGGAAGAGGCAATTTCCCGTGTGGATCCTTTTCGATCATTGGCGAGGGAACATACAGTGAGGAGGGCGGTTAGGTATATACGATTCGACCGGATTTCGAAGGGCGCGTGCTGTGCAACTCACGCACAATTTCCTTGGCAATCAACGCAGCCGGAAACCAGGACCAATGGTATTGCCAGGGACTGGTTCACTTATTTCGCAACCTTGATTGGTCACGCGGAACTCAATTGGGGTGTGACTTTTCGACCTCTTTTGAGAGCGCGTATCCGACGCTCGAACGACGAAGCGAAACGGTCCTGTCGAACTGCTCCTTTCCACCCGTGAACAGCCCGCGGGCAAGTTCGCATTGGTCCTTGTTAATTTCATTAGACCCTTCGATTCTACTGTTTCTACGAGTTCGTCCTGCGCCGATCGCCGATGAAAGATGGCGGAGCGTCTGGTTTGGGAGGCTTCAAGCATTTTCGATGTTCAATCGCGAAGACTGTTGCTCGTTAGTCGTTGTTCAATTTCTCTACATTTTGTTAAGAGTTTCGATCCTGATTATGATGAGAAATCTCCCGGCTCAAATATTAACGATCGCAGGAGAACATTTTTTTTTCATCGATCAACCAAAAGAGAAGGGTACTAAAAAATTGATCTTTTTCGCCCCGTTGTTATATTCGAACCTGGAATTTTTTTGCGTAAATCGGACAGCGGTACAAAAATCAAGAGTATGACATTTTTTATAAGATATTTTTCATAGCGATAAGCGAAATTAAAACACGATATTCGATCTGAAATTCCCGAGCAGCAATTAACCGATTTGGCGATACTGAAAACCGGTAACGTTACTCGATAAAAAAAAAACTGATATAAAATCGTGATATCTTGGTTTCGATGTCTTGGCTCCCTGCCAGTTGCTTAGAATTCGCGTACAGGTCGTATGATTAATTATTCCCAATGGTAGCAACACGGTCGGCGCGGCTTTCGAGCAATCAAAGCAATCGTTGATGTCGATCCAGAGATAGAGTAATCAGTAAAAAAAAAAAAAAGATTTGCACAGAAGAACAAATCTCATGCGTTCGATCTTTCCGTTAGATGCCGACTGGTTGCGAATTCGGATCATTCATGACTTTATTAAATATGCGTCTCATATCGACAACTCGTCTCTTCGAAGCTGGAAAAAAGGTTTCGAAAAAAAATAAAATAATCGATCTATTTATCAACTTGATGCCGATCGATTATACAATTTCGAATCTACGCTTTACTTCTGTATCGATACAAACTTCAGCATGAAATTTCTTCGTGATCTTCGAAAAAAAGAAAAACAGTTGCCTCAGAAAATGTATCTATTTCTCTTTGGAATTGCTCTGTCTCGGCGTTGCTCGGTCGCGAGAGTTGCGGTAATCTCGGCTCGGCTGTGTAAACTTCATTCGCAAGAAGTACATCAAGCCCGTGTACCGAGAAGCTGGCCGCATAATTGCGACCCTTACCGGAGGAAACTATTCGCAAATAAGAAATTTAATGTTCCAATAGTTAGAAAAAGCTCGTAGCACGCGAGCTCGACGCGATAAGAAGTTGGAAAACCGGGCAGAAGACTGCTTCGAGCACTTCTGCGGTTGCATTAGCCGCCACGGCGATCCGGGAGCGACGGACCGACGAAATGAACACTTTCAACGACGAAGTGCCCGCGCGTCGGGTTCGAATTTCACGATTTCCAATCGATCCACTGCGACACCTCGCCCGGTCGTGCGATCGAACAATTACCGTTCGAATTAGACGCAGTGTCAGAGATAAAGAATCGCGGCGAAATTTATTATCCTCGAGGCGTTATCGGTGAAGACGTCAGCGAGTCACGTGAGGATTCGAAGGATCGAATGTTAAACTGGAGCGAGTCTCGCGCACGGAGACTGCCCGGACTCGATGACGACGGAACGGACACGAGGCGAAGGAGAGATAAAACAGTAATTGTATAACCGGCTCCGCAGAAGCGATATTATCCACGTTGCAGGCTTGCGTCGGTGCTAGCGCTTCGAGCCGATGTAAAAGGTTCGTACTGGGTTATCCGAGAAACGTGGTATTTCCGCGCGTAGAAAAAAAAATTGATGCGATGAATCATTAATAAAATGTGTCCGACATACCGAGAGGGTTAATAGAAATTTAGATATTCGACTATTATACAATTTCTCATTTATTTATTTATTTATTATTATTCTTTTCAGAAAATTTTTACCGACGTTCTCGTTTATATGTTTTTTATTTACACGATTTTTGACAATTTATATATCCCACCTTTTTCTGATGTTCGATCTCGTTTTTCGGATCGAAAAGGTGTCGCACCGAGTACGACGTTTTTCAGTGATCCAATTAGCAACCTCGTCGTCAACGTATTCAATTAGTTCACCGAGAGACTGCAGATTTTTTATTTTTCTTCGCGCGTCAACAAAACGTAGAGTTCATTTATTTTCGGATAAGCGTATTTTTTTCATCAGTTCTTTTTTTTTCGTATCTCGCACAACCGGATAATTATCGAATTCGAAGAACAAAATATAGACCGGATGACGTCTCGATAGCGCGAGATTTCTTTGCAATCTCGTACTCGGATTATCTTTCAATTGCGCTTCGAGCATTCGAAGGAAATGTTTACTTCTTCGTTATTTTACGAGTGTTTAATAAAGAAATGCATGTAAACCTTTTAAATATAATTAATCGTCATCGTTTCCGTTCTCATGCGCTCGACAAACAAATACACAATGTATTCAAAATCTTTTTATACATTTCCGACGAGGCGAAACGGGTGATAAAGATATTTTTTAAAGAGCCGAGAAATACGGGCGCCGAGAGGTAAGAAATAAAGGAAGCCGATTCGAAACGACCGTCGTTGCGACGCGGGGCGGGGAAAAGAAAATAAAAAAAAAAAAACGGGAGTAGGTACGCGTAACGAGGCATATAATAACCCTCAGTGACGTACGAACAAACAGCCATCTGTACGTAATACCCCTGCGGTGAAGACCGCCCCGAAAACTGCTACCCCGCCAGGAAAATTACAATGACAATACCCTCGAAATCCGATACGCCTCGGGCCACATACTCACTCTCGTACTCGTCGTCACTTTTTTTTCTTTCCTTTTTTTTTCTTGTTGTTCATTCACACCTTGATCCTCGACAATGCAACTCGGACACGCATTTACGATACACGACAGTGAGCCACATTTTTACAAACACACGAGTACGTATCGGTAAACGCATAGTGGCAATTCTATGGCGTTTACACTTTTGTACCATTGTGCTCGATAGGACTTTCCATTAATACGATTCCTCCGGGATTTTTCGACCATTGTCGCTTTCTGAAATCTCGCTGTGTCTTCGATTTTTTTTGCAATTTATGAAACATTTATGAAATTTTTTTTTTTTTTTCCTGCTTCGAGTGATCGGACGTGGCGCATGTTCGGGTGAGTCGGGTCGGTTGATACACGACTGAACATTGGCTGAATATTAAGGATTCGACAGTCACCTCACGACTGACCCGACCATTAGCCGGTTCTGTTTGATCGGCAAAACCTGCATGGGATGCGGTGATATGGTCGGCGACAGAAGAATTAACAACCATTTATTATTTCCCGGGATGAAAATGAGATTTTCTATACTAAAATAGCAAGAATCTTAAAATGCTAAAATAAGAAAATACTAAAACCCTAAACACTACAAAATAGAAAGAACGTTAAAATAACCTTTTCTTAAAAAAAAAAACTGTTTTCTCCATGGCAAACGGAAGTGCATCGTTCTCGTTCGTGAAATTGAAATTTTGACGAGCGTGAAACGAGTATTGTGACTGTACTTGACCATTATGCGAAAAAGCGTCCGTATTATTCGGATTATGAACGGTGCGATGGAAGGGTGTTCAGGCGAAGACAACTTATTTGGGGGGTCGCGTCAAGAGCCTACAGGCTCGACCTTTTTCAACCCTTCGCGCTCGATCTCCCGAGTGCAGAAACGAAGGGTTCCCGCGACTGGTTATGGACAGAGAATCCGAGAGGCGTGGTGAAAAGTTACGGAGTGACACGCGTAACGTTATATTGTGTATACTTTCGTAGGACGAAACCGTACGTTCGCAGTCACTGTTTGGGGGGAGGGGAGGCACGACAAACCAGCCGAGCGTGCAGCGAAGGCCTTCGCACGTGAAACGAAGAGAGGAAGAAAGGGTGCGGCGAAGAGGCGCGAATCGAAATAGGCGGCTGTGTAGTTTTCTCTCGAGTTCTCCTCCCCGTGGCCGTTGTCGGCTAATAAGCGGGTAATCGAGCGCCCGTTGAGGCTAAACGATTGAATAGGCGAGAGAAAATTTAATTTCGCTTACACACCTCGTCGCCGCAGAATAATAATCAACGATTCGTAATATTGTGCAGAGGTTCATTTTTTTTACCAATTTTTATTCATTATAATTATCATTTTTTTTTAACGGATTTTTAAATACTAAAAATGGTAGTTTGTATCCGAGAAAAACTACGTTAATCGCAGATAACATTCCATTTGGATTTTTTTTTATTTCGAAGTAGTTTCCTATTCCTGGGTGAAAAAAAAAACGGAAAAATCGGTTTCGAATTACACGTAGGCTGTGGCCTAATAAGCGTGGTAATCCGGCACCGGGTGCGGTGAACTTTTTGACACCCTTATCGTTAATACACAAGCCAACCCGCGTGGCCACTCTCGTGAATGAGAAACGTCACGGACTCAACGATGTGGCGGCACTGTCGCGCCCCAATCGAATTCCCTCATTT
This sequence comes from Ischnus inquisitorius, assembly GCA_963924025.1. Taxonomy (NCBI): domain Eukaryota; kingdom Metazoa; phylum Arthropoda; class Insecta; order Hymenoptera; family Ichneumonidae; genus Ischnus; species Ischnus inquisitorius. Next base: position 4,111,690 of record OZ001245.1, on the reverse strand, counting down.
TTGACACGCTCTTCTTTCTGTAACTTTACACCCGTGATCCCGGTGCTGCTTACATCTGTAGGAGGGTTGGTCCCGAGTAAATAGACATTATTATGGCCGTATCATTACCCGAGCGAGCCAGTTGCACCGATTGTGAACTTTCCCCGAGCGGAAAAACATTCGGGCAATTCCCGTCAGGCTAATTTCCGTTCTCGTATTCATTCGCGCATTAAAAAAAAAAAAAAAAAAAATTGAATCGTTCGTTCACAAGGGTAAATTTCAGTCTCGATAAATTAAACCCGTACTTTTATCGGTACGAAACGTGCGGGTTACAGCCATGCGAAATTTTTCTATTACAACGTGTTCTGCAGTTTTTTTAATCTTTAGTTCTCGCGCGATTGAAAACTTCATTTACGCGTCAATCGGCAATTTTTTAGTTACCATCGACGTGAGAAACAAAAATTCAATACGAAACAGAAAATAGAGAGCTCAGTAGAGAGAGAGGAGAGTTTTTGTAAGAAAAAAACTTATATTATTCATTTTGATTTTTGAAATATAGACTGATGTTAAAGAGTCGAATACGTCTGCGGGTCGAACGCTTCGAAGCGCGCTAGTAGCGGCAATAGCTCCGAAGATACAGCATTCATACGAAAGATGAAGATATTACACTGATATGCTTGGAGGGGTTTATATGTAAACCCTATAAATCGTTCTTTATAGGGGAACCTGTCGGGAGATAGAGCTCCGAAGCTTCGTGACACTCGGCGTATCCACACGACTACGACGACTGCATCCGGACGACATCCACGCGTCTCTCGTCATTATCGTATCGCTCCGCGTGCTCCGCGAAGGATCAGCGGGAGAAGCCCCGTGCCCGCACTTCTCGATTATTCAACCTCTTTCTCGGCGCTCGATTGACGCACGTTTGTGCCCCGCGGGCAAACAAATATACACACTGTTACATATCTATACACGCGTAGAATCGCATAAACGTTTCTCGAAGCTCGTCCGAGAGCACCTTTGGATTATAAGCGATGTGTATCGTACCGCGACCATTCGAGGGATTCGTGCCTGATTGCGCGCGCGGCTCTGGAAGATCGAAGATCGGCAAATGGACATCTTTCAGCTATGCGATACTTTATATGTATTTCACTTTTTTCTTTTTTTTTCAATCTGACTGATATAAATTACGAGTCGCGAAATTGCGTATCGAATGGTCGAACGAGATACTTGACTGGTCACTCGGCTTTAGGAATGACCCTAATCGGTTCGTCAAATTAACCCTTGTCGGGTTACAGGCTTTTTAAAAAACTAGAGCCTTTTTGGGAGCTGTTTACAAAAATGTACGCCCATTGAATTAATTCAAAAATAAATCGTTCGCGCTTCAATATTATTAACGAATTGATGAAAAAAAGTAATTGTGTAACAAATCACCCGTTAACCAAATTTTTTTGCAAATGAAAATAATCTGTTAATTCTTCTAAATACGTATGAATTTTTTTCGAATTTCCGGCAATTTTTCGACATTTTCGCTGCATCTCGCGTGAAACTTACTTTCGGCCCGATTTTCAAATGGACTTTTTCCAATGGTGTTAACTTTTGAGACGAAAGAAAATTCGAGTTACGCGAATTTGTAGAAATTCGAAATTCTTTCAAAAATGTGCACCATTGAAAAGAGTTCCGCGATATTTCATTTCCCCTTGACGAAAAGTCGTTCGGTGGTTTGCGTTGAAAAATTGGAAAAAAAAGATCTGCTCTCTTGTTCTCAGTTTAAAGTAATAGGTACGCGGTATGGTATGTTCTTAAAGCCGCTTTATATCCCTCGGGAATGGATGTTGCATTGACGTTGAGAGAAGGTCCCGGACGATTTATAACGCGACGAGCGTACGAACGATGAACCGACAAATCCGTGACGCATATACGATGGAAAGCGAATCGTTCAGTAAAGATCGCTTATACGTCCCCGTGCTCGAGAATCTTTCGCGGTTGTTTCTGTTTCACTGTTGCTGGTTATCCCGTAACGACTACACGGAGCGAAACGAGGCCCGATGTATAATACGGCGCCGTACGAGAAGAATCTCACTCTGTCTCGTCGTCCGGAGAGACGGAGAGACGACACGAGAGGGGTGGATAGAAACTAGCGTGGACGACCGCGCGCGGGATGGCCAGTAATTTTCATTCCGCCGTATATTTTATAGGCCAGGAAGAGTACGCGGGCGTTCGAGCCATCCACTCGGCAAAAGTTTCTTCGCGAATATGTCTATATATATATATGCAATATATGTACTGGAAAAGATTCGCGTACCGTAATTGTTCGAATGGCTTCGCCGCACGGGGCTTCAATATGTCGAACCGTCCGTCGAGCATAAAGAGGTAACGGGAATGGTAAATTTTGCTTCGGCAATATATCCCTTCCGACCATAAATATATGCAATGCATGTGTATGTATATTTTCTCGCAAAGATATACAAGCAATGATATATCTATTATCATGAAAATTATGCTTATAATACGTATTTTCAACCCTTGCAGAGTACATTGCATCAAGCTGAACGGAGATGATTGCCATACTTGAAATCACTCGTACAACTGGTTTTCCGTAGACGATGGCGAAACTCCTACTCGATGATTTATTCGTTGAATTGCATTTTTTTTTAGAAAATTTGCAAAAATAAGAATGGAATATCGAGAATCCCTGATAGGCAGATTAACTAAGGGCACGATAACGGCTCACGAGTGTGTGATAGAATTAACTCTTAAATACCTTTTTTTATATCAACGATGTCTATTTGTGTAAAGCGAAAAACGATTTTCAAAATAATATATTGGTTTTTTTTTTACGCTGGATACTGCTTTGATTGAAGATAAATCATCGCGTTTTATGCAGAATTCGGGGTAAAATAGATGAATGATGTTGAGTACTCACTTTTCAGAAGTGGCAGATCGTTCATGAAGCCCCCGTCGTCGACATTTGTGTTCTGCAAGAGACAAACATAGAAAAAAAGGGCAGGCATTTAATGACGAACTCAATACGACGAATGAAATTATGTTGGGTACTTAATTCAGTTAACTGTTCCAAGAATCTTTCGTGTTACGAGGGAAAAGTTTGAACGCGAGTTTTCTATCGGGCGCAGCTGACCAGTGGAGAGAGAAGAAGGGGGTGAGGGGGAGTGTTCAGTGAATTGCGCGAAGTTCTGGGGGTGCTCGAGGGATCAAAATTAAATTCTTCCTCGCGTTATTTGTTTATGGTACAGCATATGCTATTGCCGTGATATCATCGTGTTATCGATGCCCCCCCCCCCCTCTCCCTCTCTTCCTCCTCCTCCTCCCCGCCGTCGAAAACCTTAATCATAGGAAACGTGTAATTTTAATACCCTTGCCCCCCGGTCAAATTCATCGATGGTCCAGTACATTGTTATTGCATTTTTCGACCAACGATTCAGACAATTTTTTTTTTTTTACAAAAATTCGATAATCATTTTACGACTTTTTGTTTGACGATTATTCAATTTTACGATCCAGCGCTATCGCTCTTCATGAAAATTCACCCGCGAAATACGAAATCAATCCATAAAATCATAGATTACTTTTCTAACCCGTTTGCTTTTTTTTATACAACAACTCGATTCATCAATGATTTATCTTGAAATTGAACTTCTCGTTCAGAAATGATCAACTTGATGTCTACGATGAAAAATTTTCTGAAGAAATTTTTTAAAAATCGGTAAACTTTAATAAGCGAAAGGGTGAAAAATCATATTCTTTATTTTTTAATCATAGAGGAAAATATAGATATAAAAAATTGTTGCGATTACGTACATCGTCGCTCACCTGGGGGTCGTCAACGAGACTTGTGTGAAGTACGAGATCGGTTTGGTCGAGGCCCGGTGGAGGTAGAAGGGCATCGGGACGCCTTACGGCGCCGTACTCGACGCCTCTGCCGCCCCCGCCGCCACCGCCGCCGGCGCTTCCGCGGCTTCCGTCGTACGGAAACGATGCGTGCATATTCGTCTGAAACAGACAAAGTGAATAATTGTTATTCCGTTTTTTCTTTTTCCTCTTTCGCGGACTGCGGGAAGATCGAATTTGATTTGCGTGAACGTTACCACGCCGATGACTCGGACGAATTGAGAGGCCAATTTACTCGCGCGCAAATCCGATTCCATTAAGATAAGCACACGAGGCACGCACGCTGACCTCGGATGTAGAATGATAATTATCGATCGCGCATTGCCAATCTCTCTGTTCCCATTTATTTGATACATCTACGCCCGCGGTTCGTCGATCGCGATGATGAGCAAATAAAATGAAAAAGGTCTGCGCGACGCCGAACGATCGACGTGGCAGGGATGCTACGTTTTCAGGATTAACACTATATGACAAATTTTTCTGAATAAATGAAAATATATATAAATAAATATAAATTAAATACCGTTTATACAAAATAATTCATGCAATAATATATATAAAAATGTATACACAAGTTTCACAACAAAGTCTCATCGATATTCGACACCAAGTAAAAGTAACGCTCGAATGGTCAAAAGAATGTTTAATCAGAGACAGTATTATTATTTTTTCAAGTTGTAACCATAAGTTTATTAAAATTCCATCCGCCCGTCGCGCAATCACGTGCATAGTATAACTTTCGAGAGATACACTCGGGACTGAATCATGTCTAGAAATATAGGTGTATCCGATAAAAGATCAGCTCCGAGCTCTCGGTTGACCCGCGAGTCAGATTCTAAGTGAGTTTCGAAGAGATTCTGACACCGGTCACCAGGCGCTCTCGAGATTTCACGTGAACCCCTCGAACGATCGAGATCGCCGGGTAGATCTTTTGTTTCTTTTTTTTCATTTTTCTTTTTTTTTTTTTTTCGGGGAGTCCCCGAGGCCACGCGTTGCCCCCGATCCCTTGAGGGGGGAGGGGCGACGCTTCTCTCACGTACACTTCTCACGTGCAATAACTATACGGCCCGTGCCTCGCGGTGCTCTCGCGCGGTAGTCGCTTCTGTTGTCACAGAATGTAATGTATAGAGATACGCTCGTTGGCCTCGGTGCTCGACACACACCGCAAGATCAAACCCGATTAGCGAGAGCGGAGTATAATATAAGGTAAGAACGTTGCGGCGCGCAAGGATATCGCCGCAAAACGGAAATGCCGCAACTCCGCGTCATCGTGTGCCTATCCATCCAAAGATTTCTCGAGTTCGTTGAAACTCACTGCAACGTACTTCAAACTAATCTCGTTTCTCAAACGTTCGTAGCTTCGGGGCTAGAGAACTTCTGACCGAGTTCCCAGTGGACACGGCGGATGAAATCATCAAAAATTTCTTGTTTCGTAAATGTTTTTTTTTACGCAATAATAACGAGATCGGCACGGACATCATAGAATCGTGTTCGGAGCGAAAAATCGAACAAATGATCTCTTTGGAAAATTTTTCTCACGCCGGTAGTTTTCGAGTTACGAGCGATTGAAGTTTGGCCAATGAGCATGCTTCATAGAGGGCGCGCGCGCCGAGAAACGACCTTATTGGTTGAATTTAAATCGCTCGTAACTCGGAAACGAGGAAACGTAGAAGATTTTTCCTAAAGAGTAAATATGTTCAAGTTTCTTCGCTGAATGCGATGCACAGCCTTTCGCGCGTATTTTCAGCAACCTCTGCGTCTAGTCAAACAATTTCAACAGAGTCGACTCTAGTCCCGTTTTTTCATTTCTATTCTTGCACCGAGAAATCGTGAGCAAGCGTTTCTGAATCCTCCTCGCGCGCTACACCTACCCGTGATTCATGTGTCAGGTGCGTGACGAATTGTACAAGAATTTCTCCTATCCCCGGTTACATTCTGTACAGTATAAACGCTATACAACTGCACCGGGATACGAGCGGCCAGGGAGTGAGACGAGACGAGGTTATCCTTGCGCCAGTCGATTAGCGGTACCGCGGTGAAAAAGTGTCGGGGTCACTCTCGGAACAGGACTTTGATGCACCAGGCGCAGCACGTGCGGAGCAGGCCTTCGGGCCGGACGAGCGAAGTTCACGAGATAAGGAAGAAATGAATGGAAGCGAAGAAGGAAGAAGGCGAATGAGGAAAGATCGTTCGATCGAAAGGTAAATCGAACATTCCAATCGCTCCGCCGATATTGCACACGCGCAAATTAACATATTACCCCCCCGATGTACAGTGTGACTTTGTTAGAGTACCTCGTCGATCGAGCTGCGTTCATCCTTTCGATAAATCTTCCATTTGGAGTGACGACATGTGTGCGTCTTGGTTTAAACTTCGATTTCTTAATCGAAGTTTGTACCAAGGCACAGTGTCGTCATTCGCCAGGAGACTCGCAGATCGAACGCGAAGAACCGATATTCGAATGTCTCGACGCAATCGAAGTAGGGTCGAAAACGTGTTCGCTAGATCGGCACACAGCTGCGATCTATGGGCAATCTCTCGCCCATAAAGGGCTTTACTCGTAACGAGATAGAAGTTACTGTAGCAGCGGAATATAACCGAGTCTCCTAGGCCCGAACAAGATCGCTCAGTCTTCATACGGAAACTTGACCCATCCCGGATTACGCTCACGGCGTTCGGGAATCCAATGGAGCCCCTCTGCCCCGTCGTTTAGTAAAAGCAGGTGGCTCGTACCGAACAACTGACGATCGCCGCGAAAACACCGCGCAGCGCGATCGAAGGTGAGGAATACGAATGCCTCGTATAAAACGTGTTCCAAACACGCTCGATAAATACTACAACAGGCTCTGCGTAATTAAATTAACGGCGAGATACGATTCGATCACATTCACACCGACCAAACGTATGGAATTGTCAGTTTAAGGTAGTCCTTTCGTTATGTCTGCCGTCGCCTGAGTTTGACAGAGGAATAAAAGAGATTACAAACACTCCTTGATGGAGTAAAAATCTGAAAGATGCTGAAAGGATTTTTTTAAATAATAATAATTCAAAATCGTTATCAACGAATTGCGCAAAAAAAAATTGTGCAACAAATTATACGGCAACCTAATTTCTTTTTACTAATATGATTTGTTAATTTTTCCGAATACGTATGCATTTTGTCAAAATTTTATGTTACGTTTGAAAATTGCGTTTTTTCATGTTCGCATTTGTTTGAAATCGAAAATTAGAAAAAATGCTGAACAATTCATACACGAGGAACCTTAATATTCTTAGTGAATCTACTTACGAAAAAAAGTCTAATATAATTTATTACTATCATTATTGATCTACCGCGGGTCAGGTAAATTCTCTTGAAAGCCTGCCTTTGGTTGATTGATTGAAAATTATTTTAACTCAATCATACTTTCAGCGAAATTAATATGTCAGAAAACGAGCAACGTGTCCGTCGAGTTTCCACGTCGATGCAGCGAATAGTGAAATGATTACAAGCGCTGGAAGATAAATGCTCCGGGTACGGACGAGACGCGCGCACAGTCTTCTAGGGTCGAATTAATCGAGGGAAAAGAAAAATATGAAGAGAAAAAAAAATGGAAAAATAAGAAGTATGTTGTTTCCGAGTATCGCTAACGTGTATTTTATGTCTCGCGCAATTAGGCGGTTACGAATACCGACAACGAAAGGGGAATAATAATATTCTCGTACGAGCGATCGGTATGATAATCGTTCGACATCATCGGTCGTCGTCGAGCCGGCAGGGCCGATACCGCCGCGTGCTGTTCGCCTGTCAAAATGAAGTTTGGGGAATTTGCGCGCCCGGACAGGAGCGCGCGGTAGCGTCGAGGGACAGCCGATGTGTGGTTCGGTGAACGTTCGGCGAGGCATAAGGCCAAAGTGGAGAAAGACCCAGTTCCCACGTGTGGCCCACGGCGATCACGATGACTCGCATGGATAGCGGCACGTGAACGGCGCGGCAGCTCATACGCGTGTACGTGACGCCTCGCTGTCTTTCTCCATTTTTTTTTTTTTTTCTTTCGTCTTCGATCCTCGTGCGTAGCTCTTTGATGCGTTGTCTTACCAAAGTATGATTTTTTTTTCCACTCCGCGCCAATCTCCGTCGTTGTCTCGAGCTAATGTAAGATCTCCCGGCCTCTTTCCGCATCGTTGCTACATCTTTGCACGAAATTTCTTTTTTCGATTAATTTTTACCGACGGGAAAATGTATTTTTTCTTCCCTTATTGTGCATCGTATCGTTCAGGTTTCGCGATCTCGCGAAGGATCTTTCAAGAAAGTATTCTAAGAATCGCCGTGTGGCAGTAGCTCACGCTCGCGGAATCTTAATCGCATCCGAGTTTATCCGGCGAGTCAACGCGCCGCCGACTTCGCGTTCGCCTCGCTTCGACCGTCGAGATCGAGGAAAAACCCCCGTAGATTCGGGTCCGCAATTGTTTGCTCTCCGACAAACGTCGGCGATGCATACCAGGCCCTGAGTGAGACATAGAACTTTTTGATTACGTTGTTCCCATTTTTTGAAGGTTTTCAAGAGCGTCGACAATTTTTTCGTCAAACTTGAATAAAAAATAAAATCAGCCTATTTATTTATATTAGTTTTTTATAATTATCAATACGTCTGATCAAAAAAAATTGTTACTAATTATTCATTATAACTATAATTTATTTCTTAAAAAAATTTCATCACAAAAATAATATGGAATTTTTAAAAATAATATGTATTTATTTTTTAATATTATTTTCGACACGAATTATTTTGTTTATGCTCCGAAGGCCCGTAGGTCAATAATAATAAAGCGAGCTTCGCGTTCCTCGGTCGGGCATGAGCTAAAAATCCGGAAAGTTAAACGAAGCAAAAGGATTACCGATCGCGTTCAGCAATCGCACGAAAAAAGAGTCGCTGGAGAATTTCACCGATATCATTCTGTTGCTCGGGCTCTTTCATATTTCCCTCGACGTAGGGGGAAAAAAACTCCTCCGTTCGACAAGTTGCTCTCGCTCGAAACGTTTAGAGGCATTTATAACCGCATTAGACGTAATTGTCCAATATTATCGTCGCGCAGGCTGCTTAGTTTCATAAATATACCATTTATTAGAATCATTCATTGGACGGCCGCAATCGAGAATGCATTAGAAAGTTATTTTAATTGTCCGAGTGTTCTTTTTTCGATTTTTTATTATTGAAACAAACAAGACCCGCCACTGTGACGATAAATATACTAACGAGGCTTCCGTCGATCATAACTGGAAGACGACGAACTAGCTCGTTTAACCGGAAAAACGAAAAAAAAAAAAACAACAACAACAAAAAAAAACAGAGAAAATTGACGCAAAATCCTGATTAGTGGAGTTCGAGCTATTCGATCTCCCCCGTTTCAATCGATAACTATCGAAGATCTTGTAACGGATGCAGTCGGGCGGGGGATTTATAGTTTTATATGCTTCGTAGTAGTACGTAGGACTTGCTTTCCGGGAACGAAACTTTCACGCGAGTTGATGAAAAAAAAGAGGCGGCGTTAATTAACCGGGCGAGTTGTACTCGCGCACATCTATCCATCTATATATCCTGTACACTATGTATCTATGTACATAAAGATATATGTAACGATCGCGCGTGCGCGCGATGACTATTCAACTCGCATCTCTCGTCCCGGTGGTATAAGCTCCGAGCCCCGGCGTACGAGCGACGAATGCTTATAAATTGATGTAACCGGCCGGCCGAAGGTACAGCAAGAGAATTATAACCGCGCGAGTTCTACGCTCGTGCAAAAGCGCACGACTAATGAGATGAAATGTGATCGCCTTTCTCTCGTTAAACGTATATATTACAAAGATAAAAATATAAGAAAAAAAGAGAGAAAAAAAAAACAGAATGAAGCGAGCGAGAGCGATATAATACGTTGTATCGAGCGGAGCCTTTATTTTTCATTCGTAACGCGACACACTGGGCGCGGGACGGAAGACGGGCGCGCGCGGTTTATTATGATTGGCGATATGTGTACGCCAAGGTATTGATGTATTAGTCGTCGCGGCGGCGAAACAAGCCGATACGGAATCACGCGAGCGGAGAACCGATCTCGATTCGATCGAGATAACGGATACAATTAATTCGTTGCCGATCGCTCTCGCGATCTCGTATGTGCGGCACGGATCGAGAAGAGAATCGACGTAGCCGAGGGTCGATTGTACATGACCACTGTCATAAATGACCGCAACGCGCTCGACGAAAAAAAACGAATAAGATTTGCCGCATGCTCATATAGGTCGATTCCCCATGGAAATGCTGTATACACTGAGAATACAGAGAGACAATTTTTTGCCGTTTTTATAGAAATTTTATCAATTCGTTAATAACTTTTCGGGATGATTATTACGCCGAAACTATTCTTGATTTTTTCCATATTTTCATCCCAATCTCACATTTTCTCGGTCCGTACCGCTCGGACTACCTTAATTTTTTCCTTGTATCATAATTCTTGCCGAGCCACAACTTCGACTGTGACGAATCAATATTTTGAACTTAAAATCGTCGACTCGATGAGTTTGCTTATTTTCTTTACGTGGTCCGGTTGTCCCTGTATGCGGTTGACGCGTACTACGTTACAGCGCTCACCGTTATGTTTCATTTAATTTCGCTCGTTATTCACCGGCCGGTGTCCAGAAGCCGGATAATAATTCATATACATTAGACATGTAACTGTTCGCATGCGGACGGCAAACCGAAAGCTCGAACCTCGACGAAATCAATACATAATTGACTTAATCTCGCATCGTTATTAAATACGACTCTAATCCCCCACCGTTTTCTACAAATTTATTTTCATTAGAAATATACAGATATATTTATGTACGAAGTTCGTGCGCTCGGCGAGGTTGCGAAGCAGGTAAGAATATTAACGGAGCGGAGCCGATAAAAATTTTGATATATGCCCGAGCGAAGAAATTTGGGATTCATCGGAGATCCTTCGGGGTTCACGGTAATTATTAATCGATCGTAATGAATTACTCTTTTCTCGGATATGTATATGTATGCGTATTTCGTATTATACGACGAGATTAGACACCGAAGCGTATCAAAGACCCGGGAATTGACTAAAAATTATCAAATTTCTTCGAGCGGTTGCGACGCATGACGGGGAATTCTTAATCGAGTATTCAAATTTAATCCCTTTTAGAACGATCGTTAAGTTTCGGAAAGAATAACTCTCCCACGGAGCCTTCCGGACGAAATTTACGGGAGTACTTTTTTTTATACCAGAGAAAAAGAAAGAAATGGCCGGAGACTCCCGGAGTTTTATCGTATGCGCGTACGAGTTCGGAAGAAACGCGCGTTTCCCAATGCGATTCGGCTGTTGAGCCTTTGAAGCGCGGTAGTAAATACTGATTCGTTAATTCGTTGCGAAATTCTTACGATGAATTAATTATTTCGTTTCTCGTAAATCTCCACACTTTTCTTAACTCTCGATGAAGGATCTCATGCTTCGGCCTTTAATTTCGAACGTGCATACCCTGCGCCGACGTCCTGCGGGTTAGTAATTTGCTTATTAAGTTCCGCCGGGGAGGGAGAAACCGTTAAGGGAGGGCAAGAGATGCGACGAGTGCTTCGACATTCTCCCTTGAGGTGGATGCCACGGACGTTTGCTTTGAGGCGAAATATTCCAAGAATCGCAATGCCCTGAGCTCCCGACTCATACCTATATCCTCCTCCCGCAACCCCCTTGAACCCCGCACGAGATAGCGACTCGCGAGAGTGAAAGGGTTAAATATCTTGTTATTCACCGTACTGCGCCCCGTTCAGTCAAGGTACTCGAATTACTCAAAATTAAAGTACAACATTTTCAAAGAAAGATTTTTTTTTTTTTATTACGAAGTCAATTTAATTTACGATCGAATTTTTCGCCAACATATCAAATTCTCTATGAATTCTTTTAATTATCCTGCCTTGTACGATGTTTTCTTCAATTTTTACAACATACTTTTTTTTTTTTTCGTTAATCATTCAAAATGCCATTCTTGAAGAAAAAAAAAACATCGTATAGAAAAAATACGTTAAAATTTTTACGAAAGTGTAATTTAAAATTTTCGTCCTGAGAGTCGATTCACTTCGAGACCGAACAAAGACGATCGACGCATCACCCCTTTAGCGCCAACGGACACAGCTGCGATGTTGCGAGCCAAGATTTTCCGCGTATCTGATTCGCGGCAAAGAATTTCAGTCGAGTTACACAGTGCTGTCTCGTTGCCGAGGCTTCCGCCCCATCGCGAGGGCAATAATTCGAAACGTTTGTAGGGATGCTCGGAAGCGAGAGACGCGGGCGAATAGATAGAGGGAGGATGAGAATCGGTTCGTTTCGGAGGAGCGGGGGGGGGAACGATTTCTGTGGCAACTCGCGCGCACCCACTCGCCTTTTTGTAGGATAAAGCTATTGGGGTCGGTCGCGAACCACTCGGCTGATTATTGGCATTGTGGTCTGGTCTCGAGCGTTCCAACGGGGTCCATCTACCGAACTCTCCCTTTTACAGAACTGTGCAGGAACGATATATACATCCCGTAACGCAAAAAAAAAACGCGTATATAAACTCTATTCCGTGGATGCGAATGCGGCCGGATAATCCGAGCCCCCGTTATCGGCTCCCTCCTGTTATCCTTGTTATCATCGTCCATTTGAATCGAATTGCTATCGAATCGAAAAAACGCGCTACTGTACTTGAACGCCAAAAACTCTTCGTGATTTATTGCATTTCTAAAATAACTTTCGATTTTCAAAGAAAAACCATAATATTCGGATTCTTCGTGTCGAGATTTTTTTTTTTTCAACAACAAAGAAAGATTGACTGCTATTAACGATTGATTAATAAAATGGATCATTTGGAATATATTTTTTCAACGATTGAAAAATCGTTGCAATATTATTATTATAAAAATATTGTTATTATTGTATTTTTGTAAATTCATGAAGTTAATAAATAAGATGAATTATCATTCGAAAAACATATTTCCAACTCTTGGGGAAGAATTATCGTATCAAATGCTCTCGTTCCACGATAATGTACCATCACGCTCGCGAAATGGTATCAAGAGAGGATACGGGGATGACTAGACGCGGTGCTCTTGGCACGTTGCGCGGTAAGAAGACTGCATAACTACTCCCGGCCGTTTCGCCGGAACTTCATCGGTTTACGCCGGGTATAGAAACTATCGCGAACTATGCCCAAGATTGCGGTGCACGAGGGTCGGCGGATAGCGCGATGAAAGATAAGAGATTTCACGAGTTCAAGCCGCGAGAAGAAGGATGGAAAGTGAGTTAACGGTCTGTGGGGAGCGGATCAGACGTAGCGCGGCTCCGATATTCTCTTCCCCTGATAAAGATAGGAGCCTTCGATTTTCTCGGATATTTCAAAGATTTCGGCTTTGTTCTATCGATGAATCACGATCAAATGAATTTCGGTTTTTTTTCCACAGAACATTTTCATGAAATTCATTTAGTAAAGGGCTAATTAACCGCAAATTCTCTCAAAAATGAGATAATCCACGTATCGACTATCTCGGAAAGAATCAAATGTGTCGAGTGCGTTTTTGTCCCGAGGCCTGTTTCCCCATAAAAAACAAATATTGATGCACCCGAAAAACTCGAGAGCCGAGAGAAAAAAGAACTTGAAACCGGAAGCCAGTGACGAATAGCCAGATGTTGCATAAGCCCACAGACGCATCGATTCTTATTGACAACGGATTTCGAACGGACTCAAATTTCTTGTACGAATTGGCATTTCTCGTTTTTTTTTTCTCTTCGTGCGCGAAATAGTCGTCACGTTACATCACCGCTCGCCACTGCGGTCTCTCTAATCCCCATAGAAAACTCGAGAAGTGTTCTTCGGTCGCGACAAGCTTGCTCGGGTACATACTCAATACGAGAGCCGTTGCTGGTACAGAACAAGTGAAAAATAAGAGGCAAAGACGCGCAGAATGGTGAATCTCGCGTTGCACCGCCGCCTCGGTCAATTAGAGTGGAATTTTTATAATTCTTTTGCTTTTTTTGTTCTCGTGCTCTCTCGAAACCGCGCGCGTCCGCAGCATCCGGCGAGGACGGGAACATCGTACACGCGCGTTAAACATGGACCGCGCTGGCGTTATTATTAACGGCATGACGGTGTTCCCCGGGCCGGTCCAGCGTAAACCGTGAAAGTCGTCCGTTCCTCTCTCGTCTCTGCCTCGCAACGGCCGGCGCGATGTCGCGACCAGCAGCAACGAAATAAGCAGAAGCTATGCGGCACAGCGCGAGCCGGCGAGCCGCGGACGACCGTGGAACGTCCTGCGCTCGGCCGGCTCGTGTGCGTGCCGCAATCGGACAATGCGCGTCCGAAGGGAGAAGAAAATTATAGTCTCTATAATCTTTCTGTCGCAACGGCCGAAGGCCCCACAGTCTTCGAATTTTCGCACGTGTGCGCGACGCATGTGTGCGCCCCGGGGAGTTTCTTCGTTCTTACCGTGTTTATTCCCGCCTCGACGAAGGTGTATTTCCCTCCCGGATAACTTTGCCATGTCGAAGGAACCCCCGGGAGGAAATTTACACCGGTGTGTATTTACTTTGCGATCCTTGCGCGTAACGCGAGTCTCGCCACAGTCATTGGCAACTCGAGAAGCATATTTACACGATAAAAAACCAATGAATCGATGTCTACGAGTTTGAAAACTCTCTGAACATTATTCTTCGATTATTCGGAGGGTCGATGGCATTGACGACGTTTTATCAGGATCGATTGGGATTCTTTCCACAAAATATGTACCATCGATCGGCCAATCACTACGCCGAGCAGTCAACAATCGTATCGCCTGTATCCCGGCACCTCGCGAGACTTCGGCAAAACCGCAAATTAGTGTGTACGATGAGACGACCGTCGCGACGATACGTAACGTTTACGATAGAGGCATGCAATTACCATTGGGGAAACCTCACACGACGTATGTTCGAGTGCGCCGAGGAGGAGGAAGAGAACGCGCGTGACAGTATGCCGTCCAATGGCCGTTTCTCGTCCGGCTTTTCTTTCCCTTCGCGAGATTATCGGGTCACGGAAATTCGCAAAATATTTAACCGGCATATCTCGTGCGCATTCCGGGTCGCTTGTACGCGCGCGCAACTTCGTACACCTCCGATGGATCTTTATCGTGTTTCTCTCGCTGCGCGCATACAGGCGCGTATGAGGACGAGGGGGAAAGCGCACGAAAGGAGGAGGTACGCGGTTTAACGGTACTCGCATTCCAAGTCCCTTGCGATTCTTCTTCGGCGAATAACGCCGAGGGGAGAAGGGCAAGGGGGCAATGAGACCGACGACGGAATACCCCCTTTTTTATTTAATGCCAGCGGTATATTACCGAACCGGACGTTGATCGAATTCTTCGATGATTTTTTTTTCGGTGAATCGCACAGCTTTCCCTCGCGATCGATGCTGCAAATCGATCGTTCGAATCTTCCGAATCAACCGGGCATATTTCTGTTTTCCGTCAATTATTTTTTCGCGTGTCCAAGATAATTTAACGATTTAAATTATTTCATAACTTTTCATAAGAAGAAGAACGTTTGCTTCGGCAATTATTATGTTGACTCACCACATGAATGGATTCGGCGTCTCTCCTGAGATCGCCGCTTCTCTGGCCGGCGGTAACAGCGGCGCTGAGGTGATTATAGTGATGTTGATGCAGGGTGTCGAGTGTCTGGGTGTAGGGATTGCCGACGAGATAGTCAAGGTGCTGCGGCTGTCCGAGGCCGTGTTGGGGACTCGCGGGCGCGTGATGATGGGTCGGAAATGGGGGCGGAAAGTAAGGTGGCTGGAAGTCGGACGCGGTGGGAAGCGACGCACCCCCGTGATGGGGCATGCCGCCACCGTTGCCGTTGCCCCGATGGCCATGATGATGACCACCCGAGTACGGCGACGAATTCCCACCGCCCAATGACGATATGCCACCGTGACCCGTCAGACGGTCCTGCGGAAAAGAAAAAAATAATAACATTAAATATATTTTGTTATAATTTTTCAAGTTTCTATAAACAATGTTACTGGCAAAAAACAGGTTGTCACATATTCATCTTATTTATTCTATTTCATTTGATTTATTTTATATTAATAAAATTTACAATATTTACAATATGCAATATATTATTAATAAAAAATGTGATAATTATACAATTTTTTTTTTTTGCTAACCATTAGGCTAGTTGTATTTGTCGAATCTACGATATTCGTTCAAAAATCGGATGAACGGTTCGTATGATCATTGTGTCTTATTTCGTCAAATACTTTTTTTGTTTTTTTTTTTCACAAAGATAAATTCCATGATTGTCAAACTATTGATGGTAATTTACCGGACGTATCCGTTAATTGGACTGTTGCATGAAGGTATGCAATCGTTGTCTGTCGTTATTTGATCGATCACTCGAGGCGCTCGCGGAGCTCGGAGCGGTGACATGTAACACAGACATTCGGTGTTTCGTTGTAACGTCCATAATGTTCACCGTATATCATTCATCGCGAATATATTGCCTATCGTTTGCACGGGGGCCTTTTTCATTGATCGATGTACTAACGTCGAAACATAAAGGCCGCGCGGCGTCGTTCGCGTATCCGATCGTAACGCACGATAGTTGATCGACATTCGACAATCTCCGCGGGCATTGGCCACACGCAACGGCGTCTCTTTCTCTCCGATCGCGATTATTCAACCATCCGCGATCCGCTCGAGCAATCTTTGGGCGACATTGACGCAAGAGGAATCATTGTTCTAATTTGGAGCGGCGAAATGAGAAAAATTAATTGGACCAACAGCGAAAAACTTTCTTCCGTGCCGCGATCGCGAGACGGCAGCGCACGTGGCGCGCGGCGCGTAAGCGCGACTTCCGTTTGCGAACGGGGAGCTTAGACCCCGAGAAACGCGATCAATATTCTTCTCTCCCTCATCGCGCAAGCACGGTGAGGAAAAATTCTTTGAATTCCGTCCGCGGCATCGATGGAATCAAAGGTACGCTGAGTTGAGAAAAAAAAGGACAAAAAAAAAGAATGGACACCGCGAGCGCTAATATTACAGTTAAATGCAGGAATGATTGCGAAGAGATCGAAGCGGCGAGACCGACCGGTTCGAATCCTGAGAAATATATATCACCCGCGCGATCGGGGACTTCCAACAGCTGCGCGACTTTCGATTATTTATTGTTCGACCGCGTGGACTCTTCGATTAGAGAGTCGAGAAAAAAAACTTCTGCGTTCCGAAATGCTCATGATGTAGTCATGTTTCTCATATTGATTTCATTTTTTTTTTATTGAAATATACACGTATTGCGAGGGTTAAAAAAATTATCAACAAATATTGAAGCCAAAGACAGACACATCGTTCAAACACTGGTACTTAACTAAAAAATCGAACCGGCTATTCCAGTTAATAGTATACTAGCGTTGACAATTCCTGATTTTTAGAAATCATTTTCGTTTGTATCAAATCGCGGTCAATTGAGTCTAGAGTAATTTTTATGTGGTTATAAAAAATTGAAGAACGATCACTGAAGATTAAGATCGCGATCGACCGTAATTGTTATTAACTTCAATAGCCCTGTTCGATATTTATTTCAAGCGCATCCGTTCTGCCGAAGAGTGTTTAGTTTGGATGATAAAAAAATTAATATTTGAATAAAAACTAATAGTTGCACTGATAATAGAATAAGAGGAAGCAATATACCCATTTAATTGTCACCGTTGCACTTAGTTTTGGAGAAAAAACCTCAAACATTTGACCCAGTTTTTAGAACGGCTAGATTGACGTCCTTATCCCTCCATCCCGCAATATCAAGCACGTGTTTCACCCAATATTCATAAACACGCGGCCGAGCCGCGTCGATAAATTCAAAAAAATTCCCGTGCGAAAGAAATATTAAGTCACTAAACCGGTATTTTTTGTTTTACGCTTCCCGAGGCGTGGTCAATGACATATTAATTTTTACGAAACGTTCCCGTTGTGCCGGAGAAAATAATAAAAAAATTAACTTGACTCTCTTAAAGCGAAGGATTTTTTTTTTTCTCTCTCTCTCTCTCTCTCTCAGAGGATATAATCGGCACGTGGGTTTTAATGTCTCTGACCTCAAGGCCCGGGGATACGCGACACTGTGTTACGCGTTGTTGAACCGACGTTGAGACAAAAAAAATCCTCTCCTCGAATCGTTAAATCTCGTTTGTGCCTATCGAAACGACGTTCCGTCGCTGCGTTTTCATGGTGGAATTTGCGAATCCAAAAGTACGGCGGATTCTTCGCTCCTAAGAATAACGAGTCCGAATGAAGCTCAACGGGTTGCCGGAATCGAAAATCTTCGAGTGTCTCTAAAAACTCGAATTATTTCGATAATATCGTTAGAATTCCCCGAAACGACGTCGTCTACGCTAACGCGACTCGTTCCTGGCCAAATGAAAAAACTATTCTCCGACATTTACGACGGTATACTCCGTCCAATCTCGCAGAGTCGAATGACTCGAGAACCGATGTGTCTTGACTCTCGGCATAATTATCCGGTGACGAGAGCATTAATTTTTTCCTCTTTTCATCCGCGGTTCTCGCGTCAAACCTTCTTTGCTCGTTTATTACTTTGTTTGCGCGTACATGACGCAGACGTGGCGATTGGATTGAGTTGTGATGAACAAAAAAAAAACGTAAAAATAAAAAATATTCTCATTTCGGAGCTCGTTAAGCAGTCTCAAAGAGCCAAAAAAACTCGCTCGATTATCAATCACAATATTGGACGTAAATTTTTCAATTTTTTCCAACAGGCAAATATTCTTTCTAACAAAAACAAATAACCGAAGTACTATATTTTCATGTAGAAAAAAATATCGAGCGATGAATTTTTGATTTTTTTTTCAATTCCCGCAATTGCAATGTTTCGAATTGAATTTAAAAAAAAAACGTAATGACCAAGGAATTGCAAAAATGTTGCAAAAATAAACAAAAATCGGTGGGAATCTTAACGGTCTCGGGATTCAGTTGCAACGCAAAGGGCCGTCGGTGAAGACGAAACAGCAGCCGAATGAAAGTCGGGAAGGAGGAGCGAAGTGACCCGAGGAATAAAACGTAGGTGTGTCGCGATCCGGGACCGCGATAACCCGAATCGCACGGTGACTTTTGAGATCGAATCGGTAAACGCTTCATTTCGCGATAACCCGCGCGATAAGGATGAGATTATAAATGACTAAGCGTTCGAGGAAGGCTCGAGGGCAACGGAGTGCTCGCGAGGCACATTTGTACGGGGTCGCACATCGATCCGACTCGCGCGAGCCATTCATAAATCGAACTATCCGAACCGGCAACGGAAGCGACGCGTAACATATCCGCGAGGCGTTGTCGTCGTCTTCGTCGAGTCGATTAAACGCGAGATGAATTATCCCGGCACTAACATTGTCGGTAACGCGAAACGAGGCGAGAGGAACCCAACAGCGAAACGCGCGTCGTTACCTCGATAAATAAGCGAGCGTGTAATTAAACAAGTCCATCATCAATTACTAGGCGAATTACCGCTGACACGGAAAGTTATTGCAACATACAATTTTTTTTTGTCTTTCCTATTTTCATTTATTTTTGCCACCGGAAAGAGGAAGACGAGAAAGTAAACGGAATTTTTTGTCGTTCGAGCAACAGAATATGGTTGTTCTTTGTGAAGGTCATATGAAAGCAACTCTGTGAAATTCAACATTTTTTGTTCGCTAAGGTTTTTATTAACGAAATGTTGTAAAATAATGTTTTTTATAGTTACGTTTTATAAGTGTATTTCACGGCCCAACACAAAAGTTACTGTTGCCAAAATCATTGTGAACTCTCTTGTTGCTAGGCGTGAATACGACGACTTACGTATCCTACGTGTAAGAGCAAACTGATCGTAATTCAAAACGTTTCTCGAAGTGTGCCAAGATTGCGAGCTGTACGCGCGAGAGATTAATGGTCATCGCGTGTAATAACAGACGTTCGATCATTTCGTGATCTTACAGACATCGGCTCTACGAGTTCTTATAACGCGACGTCTTTATATCACGAACTCGAAAAGAAAAAGAAACCCTTTGTCAAGTTCAAGTTCAACGGTAGTTTCAAACATTCGATCGAAAACTGAAATCAAATTCGAACGCGACATTGAACTTTGATAGAAAAAAAAATGCTCGTTCCCGCAAGTGTTCTTTAGCGATACTTTTCTTGCTCGCAGTCGTCGGTCGCTCGCAGCTCGCAGGGGTAAGACAAGTTATTTTCTTATCCGCGATATAAATCCGATATATTACGGGAACGAGAACAGAGGACGAGGTGGACGGAAGAATAATTCAATCCAATGAAAACCCGTACCGTTACTTCCGGTCAAACTTGTTCGCGCGTATTCTCCGGAGGTTGGTCTGTGTTGCTCGTGTCTCCGGGACGAGCGCAACAGACTCTCGAACTAATTAGCAACTCTCTGTCCTTGCGGATATCGTTGTAAAGGACATTATATAGGATCGCTACGAGAAGCGAGTTCTGGCGCCACGGCGACCACGAAACGATTGCGTCGTTTGGATTCTCCTACCTGCATTCGCGATTCGACAATGAATCTTATCAACTCACGCGACTCGATTCACCGTTATTGACACAAAAAAACATTCTCAACGTAAAAGTAGAAATAAGACATTTGACCGATTGTTAATTATTAAATTCTTTAGTAATCTAATTCCATTGTTTAATAAATAATTCATTATTTATTTAACGTTAATGCAATAATCAATAATTTTATAGTATTTGTTGACATTATCGATACTTGGTAAATAAAATAGTTCATAAAGGAAATAAAGAAATAACTGAAGGATTTTTTTTTCGTTAGCTTGATTGCGATTGGCGATCGTTCGCGAATTGCCCCGATCTAGGAACGCGTTATCGTTCGAAAACCGCGGCTAGAAGCGGCCCCTCCAATGAAGTGAAACCGGACACATATCTCCCGGTTCATTCGAATTGGTAATAACGTCTGTACATCGTTGCAGACGTCGTCGGAGAGGTTGCAAGCGCATCGAACCTATACGCGGCAACGTGAAAACACGCGAACCGCCGAGCTGTGCCTTGGCGAGTTTGCGACGTACCCGAGAATCGTCGTCGAGACGAGAGCAACGGGGAAGTCGCGGTATTCGCGAGAATCACACATATTTGCAGACGGCGTTGGCAACTTCTTGACGAATTTGATGCATTTTTGATTTCCAACAATCGTTAATTTTTTTTAATAAACTTAACCCCCACCTCGATCCAATGTGTTAATTATTATTTATTGTTGTGTCGAAATATAATAATAAAATTGTTTTTATGGTATTTGTTTTTCCTATTGGATCGTTTAAAACTTTAATATTACTCTATTAAAAAAAAAGCGTTTTTTTTTTTTTATACTCACAAAATTATCCGAAACGTCAAATGTTCCGTTAAACTCAAAAGAGTTCTTGTATTCATTTAATTCGAGCACCAATGTGAATAACGCGACTCGGCTGCATTGAATTTTTGTGCAATCAAGGAGACCGATAATAGCGCAGGGTAATCGTTATTGGCGATCGAAACGTTCGATCTATCGAAGTCACTTTGCCTAGTCTGTAGTCTCGTCGTTTTCGTCGCGGCTGTTCGTCGCCGATAGTGGAAAATTTGCGCGGAACGAATCAAAGCTGTCCGTTGCTTTCGCCGTACGGGCAGAGACGGATAGCTGATTGATCTCGGGCAGGCGCAGCAAGCGCGGGTTTCAATATGTACCAAGACTACTCTCTGTTTCAAACCCCGATCTGGTCGATAGGTCTGCTCGACATATCGCGATTTTAATCCAGACTCGTAACCCCCGCTAAAGTTTTACCTTTCTCGAAGCTAGCCGCGCGAGTTTTAAATTCGCGAATACGCGATTAACGCTATTAATTTTCTATTCGAATCGCGTCCGACTCTAATATTCAGTGGACGTTATAAACTAATTCAATATTTTTTAGATTTTTTATCTTCGTTACTGTAAGACGAAATTCGACGAGTGCAAGATTTAGGATGTAACGATCGATTGTCCAGCTAAGACAATTGTATCTATCGAAAGACTTCGTAAATTATTTTTTTATGGTAAGATCATTGAGGCAAGATATGCCAGAATTCTTCTATTCTTTGAAATATTATAAACACAAAATTTTTATTTTCACGAAATTGAGCATCTACTTTTGAAAAAAAAATACGAATCTGCCCGAATTTCTAGAATCGATACTAGAGCGTTTGATAATTTTTTTAAACTCAAATTTGTATCGCAATACAGCACGAGGGACCGCCAACGACGATACTCGAGTCGAAAAAATTTTGTTTCACCTCGCTCGAGCTTCGAAGATAGGTTCCTCGAAGACCATAGAAAATTCAACGACGCGTGAGCAAATTTCTCGACGTTTCGCGTACATGATTTACCGTCCGACGTGTGCACGAACGGCGAGCGAGCCGGGCATGCTCGCCCGGAGTGTAGAGCTCTCTCGGCTCAAACGTCGGGGTACGTAGAAACACTTATGGCCTCGGGGATAGGCAGGCGCGCTCGGCTAGAAGGTACATATTAGTGATTATTTATTACGTTTGATTTTGTACTCAACGGTCGTGGTAATCGGCTCACTCCCGGGGATATTATTTTACTTGACGTTGTAATTTCAGTCCGGTTACCGCGGCTCTAATCGTGAAAATTCTACACGCTCGAAGTATACGTAAGTAGCGTTTGCGTAGAGTTGAAACATTTTTTGTCAATCCCCTCGGCGACACGAGTATGAAACTTTTCGTATCGACCGAACTACCGAATGTCGATGACGAAACGAAGATGAATAAAAAATGTTCGCGAAAAAACTCATTCGTAAATTATGATTCGTTCGTGGATTCTTTTTCGCGCGATCGAGGCAATGAGAAAGTCGGGCGCGAATAACTTCCGGATCAACAATGCGACACAAACAATATGAAAATAACCCAATAAATTTTCCCAAATAAAGTTCCATTGTTAAACAAATAATAACGAAACAGAAATTAATTTTTATTACCTGATTATTTATTCTCTACGCAAAAAAATATTGATCAAAAAACTGATGCTGTTAAGGAAACAAAAACTAACCCTCTACACACTGTTAATGGATCTATTCGTTTCATAATCCTAAGTGAGGGAATCCCATTCCTCTGACGATGATTCTACCTTAATAACGTCAGAGGGCAAAAAACCTGAGATTTACCGTTCATGCCTGATTACCGTCATTAGGCCCTACCGTTGATGAGTGTTCATGACGCGCTTTCTCATTCCCAAATTTCCTGAAAGCTTAAACCTATTTGTTATCTGATTTGTTTGCTTATCGTGCCACCGTCGAACAGTCAATTTTCATTCGACGTAATTCGTGCGCAGTCCCAAACGGCGTTCCAACATCGGGGAGGAAATAAATTTTCCCGTGGTAAAAGTCCGATACAACGAGTCGCAACATTCCTTATCGAGTAACTCGTTCCTATCAGTGATCTTAATCTTCGCCTGGCATTAGAGGTGTTTTCGATTTTAGATTTCTCTCAGCGTGCTTTCAAAAGCCCGCGGACGAGTCGATCTTTCTTGCGCTCTTACGGGCCTGTTGGTTACTTATTGGCTCGCGAGTACGCTTTGCGAATCGAGAGATAAAAGCCCTCGATGCACCGATAGACGGAGGCTCTTAGCGCCTTGTCTGATGTATAGAGTTGTTATTACTCCGGACTTCGAGAACCTTACGCCCGATCCTATCGTCGGCAGTTCGCTCTCGTGTACAAATGTTGTGTATCGAGCTAAATGCGTATTATGCACGAGCTTCGATTACCTATAGACGTGGACGTTTGATTTGATATCTAAATCATAATATCTTCGATTTATTTACGCGTTACGGCTCGCTGGGGGAACGACGCGCGTTATCGAATCAACGAATAATCAACACGAAGTCTGTATCTACGATGCATTAGTGGGCCCCTGGAGCGCGATGTACTTGCACATTAGTAATGAGATAAAAAAAACATCGTGCAGCACTCGAGATGTTGCCGTGTAAATATTTTCCTCGGGTACCGAGACGCTCGAAAAGCATTCTACAAGGTTTTTTGTTTTTTTTTACAGTTTTTTGAAAATTCGGTAAAAAAACGGTTTTTTCGTAAATAAGTGCGAGTTAATTCACCTCGACCTCGATGACGGTCGTCATGTCGACGTGCGGCGCGTAACATAGCGCCAATTTGTCCGCCGTCGTCGCTTCGCTACGCGGTGGAAACATCTCGAGGACCTCCAGTTTGGCTCGATTCTCGAGGCAAGTCGGCCGATTCTCGGCCGCCGCCCCGTTTATTCTACTTCACCGTTGACAACCCCGCGATTTTGATTTATTTTCTTTCGTTCACCAACACCTCGTAGAATCACTGCACAAAACGCGACTCGTCCCGGCACATAATCGTCGCGATACGCTTATTCTTTTGTTTTTATCTTTTGAACGGAGAAAAAATTGTGATATTGCACCTTTTTTGATTCACCGAAAACAAAGAACAAAGGATCGATCTCGAACGAAGCACGAACAAAAATTTCGATTATTTTTCCGCTTTAGTTTTTTAAAAAAAATTCGTAAAACTTCACTTCAGTTCTCGAAATTAACTTCATCGAGGTACATCCGATTCTCAGCACAATCCATGCATGCCCCGACACTGCAAAATCCTTGAAAAATATCCACGTGGTAGTGTCTCATTGTTTCGAAACAAAACAAAAACCCGTCGATACGTCTGTTTCGCGAGGTTTTTTTTTTTCCGTTGCGTAGTTGAAAGCCAATAAATAATCCGTATGCGATCGGAAGATAAGAAGAGAGCATAAGGAATGGACGGCGGAATCGTCAGAGACGCGGCGGAAAACTCGTGGACATCGGAAAGAAGAGAAACAGCTGATCACCGCCGTGTGGTGATGCGCCGATGACTGAGGACTTGGCCACGCCGCTCGTAGCGCGACGATACCGAGACGTACGAAAGTGACGGCAGCCGAGGCAAAAGCTAGCGCGGCAACGTACCGCGGGCGCGTGTTGCGCGCGCGAACGAACGAACGATACGATACGATGAAACGGGAGGAGGTAGGTAGGTTGTCCCTCGGAGCGTCCGGATACGCTCTTGCTATGAGCCGCTAGCTACTACTCTGCCACCACCTTCGGGCGACGCGATCGACGAGAGCGTACGGCAACAAACAACGCGCGAGGGGCTATACCCAACTCTACCCTACTGGCGATCGAGCGAGACCGTATTGTTTCCACAGTGACGCGAGATCGCGGAAGAAAAGACGAACAGCTCTCTTTCATGTTTACAGCGTAAATGCGCGAGCGTCGCAATTCAATTTTTCGTCAAAACTTTGAGACATTGGGAAGAAGAAACTTTGGCTTGTTTAAATACAATCATTTTAAAGAAAATCATTTCGAGGCAATTCTACGAACTTTTATATCTTTGTCGCGAGATAATTCGTTAGTAAACGATTATCTCTAGAGAGAATAAGGAGATATCGTAATTAAAAGGTAGTTTGGACGATTCATTTTTCAACTGCTGAGCAAAGATTCGTCAGCACGAAACAAAGTTCGTTCGAAATGAAAAAAAAATACATGCTCGTAAAACAAGATAGTGCGCAGAATCATTAAACTGTTTTACAACAAAAGTTTAGAAGGTCGTAAAAAAAAATGTTTCGAAAATACAATAATTCGGGGGAGAAAAGAGAAAGCATTTGATGAATGAGAATATAGAACGCAGTGAGAGGAAAGGGAAGAGAAGAGGCTCGAAGGAGAGAAACGAAATTCATCGCGAGTACGCGCGCATTTGACGCGCACCACGTGGAGGCTAGAGTCGCCGCTACGGGGAAGTCCTCCCCACTCTATCGTTGCGATCGGGCGAGAAACCCGGTGCGAAGCAACGATGTACAACCGGCGAGAGAGCCGCGACGGGGATCTCCGCTGGGGGACGGCCTCCGAGCGAATAGCGGGCTGTGCCGTTTCCTCCACCGGGGACGTTTAAGCTCGACGCCGACGCGGCACGCTGTACACGTCCCGCACAGGGCATCGCATGACTCGACGACGTCACTCGGGTCTTGGAACTCGAGAACGACGTTTGGGGCATGGCTTTGTCGCTTCGAAAAATCGAGAAAACAAAGACCTCGAAATATTTCTTTTTAAATAACTAACGCCACGTATCGACCCCTCCCCCTTCCCCCATATTTAATGCCGGACATAAATAAGAATAGATTTTCATTTAAAAACAATAGCAATATAAATTAAAGTAAAAAAATGCAATGAAAGTTATATCATATTTTTTTTTCTTTAATGAAAATAATGGTTAAACGAAGTAGACGAATCGACACAAGAAGCGAAATTATTGGTTTGTCGAACTAGTTACCGGTTCGGCAGAGCGAACATTTTGCTTCGTTTATTTTTAGAGCTAATATGCCGGCGATATCGTCGCAGAGATCAGACACTTCGATACGTAGACTCAATCTCGCCAAGCGCCCGTGAGAAACAGCACGATGCCCAAAGACAAAACTTTCTCCCGACATCGCCAAATTCAGAGGCGTCTGAAGTACCCACTTCTGGGAGATCGAGTGCCATTTCGAGTGCGATAGAGCCACGATGCATAGGGCAAACAATATTTGCCACGTCATGCCTTTCAATTAATAGCTCCTCGCGGAGTAATTTTGTTTCATTTTCGTTTTTTTTTTTTTTTTTTTTCTATTTGAGATAAGCGATCGCAAGAGGATACGAAAAGAGGCGAGGATTACTCGACGTTTCGTAATTTCCATATTTCATCTCAGAATAGAGTTTTAATTCGATTTTCGTGATTAAACTCAAATTCATCTGTAAATATGTTTGTATAGAAACGACGCTGCATTTTTCGAAAAAAGTAACAATAAATAGAAACAACTGCAAGGTTGAGTGTGTCAAGTGGCCCCGGTTGGCCTAAAGTTCTTCGGCGCCAAAACACATATGTCTCGCCAAATCCATTCCAGTGTCGATTATACAAGTCCGTTATCGCTATTTAATTCACTCCTCTCTCTTCTTCCGTTATCCACAAATGTATTATCGAATAACAGGAACTAATAAATTCATTCCATTTCGCATGATAAAATCGGGCCTCGAAGAATTCTCAAACAAATACATTCATGTATATGGATTCAGGCTCGAGCGAAATCTTCTTTGCGTAGGCGTGCGGCTTCTTGGCTGGTTCGCTCGAGGTCTCCCTAATAAACGAACTAAAAGAAAAAAAAAAAAAAAAGAAAAGCGAACGGCACGAATGGAGACAGCAGGTGGCTCGGTCGCACAGTCGATGCTTTGTCAGCGTACGACTGACCCAACTGTTGAGCCCCGAGAACTCTTTACCGTCCGGTCAAACTGGTTCGAAACCGATCGGTGGGT
Source organism: Ischnus inquisitorius (assembly GCA_963924025.1). NCBI lineage: Eukaryota > Metazoa > Arthropoda > Insecta > Hymenoptera > Ichneumonidae > Ischnus > Ischnus inquisitorius. Next base: position 4,084,374 of record OZ001245.1, on the reverse strand, counting down.
GTGCGTGATCGCATAATCGTAAAAAAAATATATATACGTATATATATATATATCGAAGTCACGGATACATTTATGAAGTCTCGAAGACGCGTGTGCGGTTGCTCTCGAGTATTAGAAAGAGAGAGACACCGGTAGCGAACGATTTTTCACTCGTTTTATCGTGCAACATCGCCCGGCCACGAAGTTTCCAGGAATAAGGTGAATAAAATCCGAGTTAGCTGAGCCGAGCGCGGCTCTCTCGCGTGGCGCATAAGCCGCTAAGATATCGTCGTTGGTCAAAGAATCGCCCTCGATTATTGCTACGCGCTGGACGTAGCGACGTACATTATCGCTATCAAAGGGGCCGGGGAGAGAAACGTTTATACGGGAAATCGCGCAGTACAAACCACTCGCGTTACCTTGGCTCTCCGAGGTGCAGCCCAATCGAGATACGAATTTATCGAGCAAGTTCATTGATATCGCTTTATTGAGGCTAGTTCATTAATAATATTGTTACGAGGTTGTTCGCAAGGAGATACGAATGAGAGCCAAGTCCCGGGACTCAAATTTTGCAGTCTCACAAGGTCGATCTTGCTTCAAATACTACGATCGAACGTAAGTTTTGTTTATAACGATTAATTTTTAATAACTTTAAAAAAATATGGAATTGTTGTTATATACAGATATAAAAATATATATGAGAATTATGTGATGATATTAATAATAAAAGAAATTATTCTTATTATTAGAACATTATTTCTTAACAAAAATAATGATTACATATTATTCTTATACGAATATCGTTTCGGCGGGAATTTTAGAACGTGAAAAATGGCACTAGAAAGGGCGCAGTCCGGTTGATCGCTTTCGCGGGCCTTTCACGATCGGTCGAGCCCCGCGGGGGTACGAAAGAAAATCAGAAACTTCGCGTCGGAGCAGAAGCGTGTGACGATGAATGCTCTCGGAGCGCGATCCGCGTTCCGTTGCCGTTCGCCCTTATCCATAAAGTCTTGTGACATTCCCCTGTAGGCGCATTATGGCTCACGGGTATATTCACAGAGTCCGGAGATCGCTGCCAGTCGCGAAGGAACGGGCTCTACCATCATCCTGTCATCCTACGCGATCGGTTCGGGCGACGTGTGTATACCAGATTAGACTTTACTAGGCCAATTGGAAACTCGTTCGTTCGTCACACGCGAGCTTACTCCTAAGCGTTATGGGAACTTCCACGAGACACGGAAAACAAAAATTAGACGACGGGGCGTCGAATAACAACATTTTTCGGCAACAAAGTCAAACTCAAATTTGAACATTACTTGCAAAAACCGAAACATTCATATTTTCTTTACTTTGTTACTATATTAGAAATTTCCATTTATTTTAATGATAAAATTGATTAATCATTTTTGACAATTTTTTTTTTAATTCCTAATAAATACGGCGTTCAATAAGATTGAGAAAAAAATGATTTTCATATAGTTTTAAAGAAACGGAAAATCGTCTGGTTTTTCATATGACCTCTCTAACGTTTCCTCGATCGTGGTGGCGTATCCTTTCTCATCGGGACGGTCCGTTCAGCCCGCTTATCGGAATCCGTTTCATCCACCTGCAGCGCAACTTTCGATAATCGCCCACAGTCAAACACCGCACACCTCGCGGGCACATTTGACTCCAGGATCGGTCGATCAGGTTTAACGCGGAAGAAGTTTCACTGCGGGATGATTATGCGTTTCAGCGGGCGGGCGGTGCTGATCTATATACTTCACCCTCCAGGCTATAGTTTAAGTTCCGTAGCTTTGCGTTATATGTATATGTGTATCGCGGCACATAGTCGCGAGCCGCGTTGTCAATAGCCTGCGCGCATTGCCGTCGTCGTTTTTTTTTTATTTAACCTTTATTTTCAATCTCAAGCGCCGCGCGTCCGTTTTGCCAATTAATCAAGAAACTATATCCGGAGTACTTTCGTTATCGGGAAAGCCAAACGACGCGGAATGACAAATGGCAAAAACTTAAAAGCCAAGGCACTTTCTGATTTGTATTTTGTTTCCATTTGTTTCCAAATCTCGACGATGCTTCGGGACAATCGCCGTCCTTGCTATCGGTACAGATCGCCGCAGCGAGATTCGATAAACTATGCCCGGTTGACAAGAGATCGGCAGGCCACCGGAGCGCGTGATCGGTACGGAATATCTCCGCGACGATCGTGCCTCCCCGAGTGGAAAGGTAAAACGAGCGAGCCAAACAAGCGCCGGAAGATTTATTTGTCCATCTGGTTTACCTATCGCAGAGACGTCGACGAGGGCAATCGCTCGGGGAGGAAAAATAATTTGGACGGACACGCGTCAGCCCCGAGGAGTCGGCGAGACAGTAACAACGCTCCAACGAGAGTTCATTCTGTCCGTTCGAAACGAACAAAACACAAGACGAATGGGGATCGAACGATACGTCCGGCTCTAGCGTATCGCGGCATGATTTACTTTTTACGTAGGCGAAAGTTCGACGAAACCGTTGAATAAAGCAAGAAAAATTGAAATAAGAAAATTATTGTCGAACGGGAGCTCGATCGCCGCGAGAAGTTTAATTCTTGCGAAAGAACGAGCGCCGAACGAGAGACAAGACAAATGTCCGGTAGGCGGATTTACGCGATCGAGATCGCTCGCGACGTCTCGTTAATTCGAGTCGCTAATTTTTCATTCGAATCAACGTCCAATGAATCAATTTGCTCGATGGCACGTATCGACGAAAGGTCTTTATCCAACGGTGGATATTAAACAAATACTGAGATCGAGAAACTTTTTTTCGCTTTTTAAAAAATGATATCGTTCATTAAAAAAAAATGATAAAAGTAGAAATAATGAAAAGAAGGAATTATATTCGCAAGAAATGACTTTTATTATGATATTCTATTTGTTTCAAAAAAATGATAAATTGATAACAAAGAAACATTATTGTTAATTACAAACTAATTGTACATAAATTATATAATAAATTCTAACACTGATTTGTCGTTCGTAAGGTAACACCGCGTGTGAAAAGAAAAATTCAGACCCGTCAGTGCCGTTTAAATTGTTTCCCACGAGTCGGCGAATTTGCATCTCCGTCGAGCCTACCAGAAATACCGGTTCCCCTCGATCTATTTCTCGATCGATCGATACGCGTAACAAGAGCGATATGAGAAGTTAGTCAAAATCACGAGATAATATTTAGGGCGAAGTCCGAAATGATTAGAAAGTTTTTCACCGCGACACGTCGGGGATCTTCGATGTTCCGATGTGTATCTCGATCGTAGTTTCTTATTAGGAAATTATTCACGCATCGCGAGAGACGCCGGACGAATGCTCGAAATGTGAAAGGATCCCGTAATACATATAAATATCTGGATTTGTAACGCGATATGCAAATACAACATTATATTAAACACATGATTGAAAAAAAAAAAGTTTGATAATAATAATAATAATTCCTTGCTGTGATCCACGAATGTTGCGAGCGAAACCGCGTGTCAATGCGCAAGCTCGTCACTCCAATATGTATGCATATATATGAATTTAAAAAAATCTATATCTATATATACATTTAAATATAAAAAAATATATATCTATATGTGAGAAGCGGTAAATACTCTATAATTTATACATTTATTATGTATCATGTATACGAAATCGGAGACACCTGCGCCAGCGAATTCCGTCGTGAAACGATCCGACCGGGGGCCTCTGGCCTTCGAAACGACAGCGAGAGACTGACAGCTCGTTGCCGATCGCTCTCGCCGTTTGAAGATGTCGTCCGCGCGAGCGTCCTCTTTCTCGACTTTATATTTCGTATATCTGTATGTGTACCTTACATACCTCGCGCACTCGTGGCGATAACGATCTTTCTGTCTCACTGATCCATTTATTTATCATTCGATCTTTTTTTTTTTTTCTTCGAAGTGACCCATTAGAATCGCTAATGATGGGGACGAGTATCGAAACGAACCATTAGATGTTTCTTGTATATATCTATATGTGAGTACACTTTTTTTCGAAGACCAGTTTGTCGATATTAAGATCGATGACAGACACATTTATTTATCTGTCTCTATATTGTATCTTGTTTCATTACTCAATACCGTGACATATTAATGAAAAGAAAAAAAGAACGATGGCACAAAAAAACCCTTGAAATTCAAATTCGTTATCGTCTTTGGGTTCGCGTTGTAATCGCGTGTTTTATCTCATTAACGGCGAAATTATATTTCTCGCGTATTTCATCGTGCGTACAAGCTTTACGTTTGTGCATAAGAAACGTGCCGCAAGCGTGGATACATCATTCCCATAATATTGTCGAGTGTGCGTACAGCGAGAAGAGAACGAGAAAAAAAAAAAAGGAGTAAAGAGAAAGAGTAAGATTCATGCACAGACCGTTTATTTTCATGTTTCTCACGGGGGTATAAAAGCTGGTATAGTCGAACGGTGCGCAGAACGACGACGATGTTCGCGCGTGTATCTCGTACCTGCTAACAGGGTGTTCCCTCACCCGCGTTCACGGGCCACGAGGCTCTCTCCGCTCGTCGGCCAGGGGGGAGACTACGATAAATATATTCACATGCGACTTTACTACCGGCTTATCGGCTCGCGTCATCTCGCACGCAAAAACAAACCTCTCTCGCGTAGCCGCGGCGAATGAACGATTCGCGAAGGCGGTGGAAGAGCGCCGGTGTCCACGGCGGGGCGATGGCTTTACGCTCCGATGCGATGCAACTACCGCACGCACCGATATCGAGTATGAACGAAGCGGAAGAGAAAGAGCAACTGAGAGCCCAAGGATTTCCGCGCGCACGGCGACGCGTGCCAGCCGCGAGTCGTCGTGACGAATTGCGACTATCCCGATAGAGAGTCGATCGTCGATAAGATCGGATAAAAATTGATTAACGATCAGTATCGATCCGATCGATCGTCGATTGAAATCTTCGATTTACGTTTTTTTTCGATATTTTCTTTGAGACACGAGAAGAATGGGGAGAACATAACGGAAATATGAAAGTAATTTCATAATTACTGCGACTGGCGAGAGGAGAAAGAGGATATTGCGAGAGCAAAGAACTTTTGTCGACGATTGTAATACGAAGAAGTCTCGGAACGAGCTGAAATATGCAATTATTGCATTAGCATGAGCGCGCGTCGGGATTTAATGGTCGAGCTTTTAGAATCATCAATAAAAAGGAATCGAGAGTTTATAATGTGTACCGTTACGTTCGTGGGCATGAGGAAAATAGGCGAGGATTTTGCTTGACACGTTTATTAGACGTGTGTGTGTGTGTGTGTGTGTGTGTTTTTTTTTTTTTTTAGACACTTCTCGATAGTTTATGGAGATTATGCGTGCGAGGATTCTACGAATGTGGGATTCAGGTGAAAAAAAAAATAAAATATTTTTTTATTATCGCAGACGGCAAATCGGCCCCATCGAGACCGAGTGTATATCGGGTTTTTTCGTTTGTTAAGGGGTCCAAGACGGCAAATCAAGAAACGACACGAACTTTACATTTTTTTTTCAAAACTATGATAGATTACCCATTTTTTGTTAGGAAAAAAATGTTACATTTTATTAAAAAATTAAAAAATATGTATAAAAAAATGTATTGCATTTGATAGGATTTGTTTGCACTTGATATGAATATCAAATGATAATATATTTTTTTTAGAAAAAAAGTTGTCTCGATTTTTTAACCATCGTGAATGAAAATATTTCAAACATATCGAAGATATTTCATTAATCATTTTCACTCGTCTCGTGAAACAACAGTTTCACTCAATGAAATAATAACGTTCCTCTGATTATCGCAAATATTTGATGATCATTTTTTGGCTCACTCGCCTCGAAATTATATGTGTTAAAAAGGAATCCCCTCCTCGCGATCATTAAAGGATCGAAGCTTCGAGTTTCGATACAATATAAAAAAACTTGTTGAAGAAAAAAGGGAAAAGAAAAGAGACGATGCATCGTTTGCGAGACCGGTGCGGCAAAACCTTTGCCATTATAAAAATTCGCCGATCCGCTAGCGCGGTGCGCTCTGCCTTTACCGCGTAACTGCATAACCCATTTTCATCGTCTTCTCGGAATATCAAGGTTAATGCTTGCGTAACGTCGCTCCCCTCGGAAATTATCGTCGTACCGGCGTTGCGCTGACAGCGTCGAAATGAAGAGAACGAACTCACTTCGTATTCGGAATACAAGCCGAGACTCGGTGTACCCGGGCCGGGACTGCCGGGTGTGTTAACAAATTAAGTACCGGAGTGATTTTCGGCCTCGGTGTAATTTCAGTGACGAGCCGTGGATCGTTAAGGGCATCCTCTATCGCTTCCGTCTGTTTTTTTTTTTCTTTCATTTTTTCGACTCTTCCTTCCCGCAAAATCGAGTGGAAAAAAAGAGACTACGAACTTGAGGATAAGCAACGAAGCTCGGTTATGCGTGCGAATAAAGGATCCCCCGGTGAGGGATCGAGCGAGTGCGTAACAGAGATGACCGCAGATGATTCCAGGTCCTCTGTTCATACTTCGCTGCCGTTGATGCTGCCGAAGAAGAAGAAGAAGAAGAAGAAGAAGCAAAGAGAACCGAAGATGAAGAAAGAGAGGGAAGTCGCTAAACGACATTCCAAGCGTCCCATGCGCGCAGCGCCACACTCAACGGGAAACCATCGACGCACAACACCCTTATCTCCGACTCTTTCCCTGAACGTTACGAACCGGCGGGTGTCCCTACCGCGCCTTATAGCACGACCTAGGCGGAAGAGAGGAAGTGTAAGAAAAAAAAAAACAAAAAAGTCTATAAAACAACCACAACCAGCGCTGTAGTTCGTGCCATTATACAGAAATGAGTAACTATATAAGGCGGCGAGAATGCCGGGCACTCGATGATCTCCTAACGCCTTTTTGTCCTGTCCTCATTTCGATTAGATTTTTCCTATCGATCCATCAATGCCATCGCACCGAATTATTATTAAATTATCTCAATCCACGAATTCTTCAATTAACCTGTTGATATGTATATATATTTTTTTTCTTTTTAATAAATATCATACGAGGGCTTTCGACACTTTCTTAGGCAAGTGATCTCTCGGAGGATGAAGTTGACGATTGAGGACGTATCGATTACGTTTGGAGAACGAATGAAAACGAGTCCTAATTTAACCGTTAATTTCGTCTCGATTCTATATACTGTTTCTCGAAGTGAAGAGAGACGCGTGGAAGTTGAAGCATCTATAATTTTTTTATGTTTGTTTTTTTTCTTCTTTCTTCGTTTCTTTTTTTTTTTCCTTAACCCTGTCACGTCAAGCTACGAGAGCACATGGCCGGCAACTCTCTCGAGCCCGCTCGCGGCATCGATGCGGAGACGAGGGTTCGAGCTAACGGGACCCGCGGCACGAGAACGAGACGGTGATGCACGCGTGTTAGTCTGGTGCGTGCACACGCGGATGTAGCTACCTCGTGGAGTTATCGGACGACTGGCGAACGCGATCCAACGGCGCACGTGAAATGATATTTTTTTTTTTACAATCGGTGACTATTTTTTTTTTGTATCAGGAAAAATAAGCGATGAAGTAGAATTGAAGAAAATTTCGCGTGAAAAAAATATTGTTCACTACGAAATTGTAAAGCGTCAGTAAAGCGATATTGGAAAGTACGCTGAGGTGATGAAATCAATCATGTTAATGACTTGATAAAAAGCATGATAGTATTATTATTTTTATCATAAAGTGATATTATATATTTGGTAAGAATTGTATAAAATTAACATTGCATTGAATCTATTAATAGGAATATTGAATATTTTTTATAAACCCTTTTTTTACAAATTCACGAGTTCCGTTGGGGAATTTAAAAACAGTAGAGTCAAGAAAATAGTTGAAAGAAAGCAACAGGATTTTTCCGGAGCAACAGGATTGCCACGAGATGCAAATCGAGATTCTTCGTTAAACGAGCAGTGGTTATACCAAGCGGCTTATGGGTCGACGAATTTTATTAAAGCCTAATGGTTATTATGGACATAAATGGTTGTTGGCTCTAGGCATTAAATTGATAATTCTGACGCGCGGGATGCGCACACGGGTAATCTAACGCTCACGGTTTATAGTATTTCATTTCGAGGAAATCGAGGAACGCACCGGTCGTTGGCCCTTGTCGTGTGCGAAACCGTTCCTTCTCGCGATTACTCACAATCGATCGCAAACTCAACTTGGCCGAGGGAGCCGACAAATTTCGATGAGATGAAAATTTCCTCAACCAAAAGAACGGATGGAAATATAGCAAAAAATATTTTCAAATATATAAATAATAAATGTATTTGATTAAAACAATGAGAAACTTTTTTTTCTCAAACTACAATTTGAATTATTAAAAAAATAGTAAATGAAATAATTAATGAAATAGATTGTTTCGATGTAGAACAGACAAACGCGTTAAGATTCCGCGAGTCGAGATGAGGCGAACGAGGAGGCAATTCAGGAAAAACTTTATTAGATTCCAAAGTCGATGTTTTGCTGGCGCGCAACTCTCGGCGATTCGTACACACGCGCGCTCCCCCGGCATCGGCTAATTACGCACTGCCGATTATGGATTTGTGTGCCAAAGTCCGGAATCTCAGTAGCCAGTAGTGGCGATCGTCCAACGGTAGGAGCGAGGGGAGGGTGGGGGGATGAAGAGCGAGGGAGGTATCGAACGAAGTAGAAACACCACGACGAGATTCGCGCGATATATGTATTTTCGTTTGCAGCAACACGCCGATCTACCGGTCGCGACCGCCACCGCGTGGCGGTGTGTCGGCTCGTTTGCCAGCACGCAATTGCGGCGATGCCGATCAATTACTGTGCCCCGAGAGTGCTGGCGAACGAGAGACCCCGGGTATACGCGCGTTCGCCACCGTGTAAGCAAAACAGTCCACGAGATCGTCTAGAAAGTCACCGGAGCTACTGTAAATATATTACGCTTTCCGTCTCAGGCAAATAATCGATTTTTCGAAAAATAATTGTGTTTTATTCCATTGTGCGCGCATTAAAAAATGTTGAGTAAAAAGGTTACTAAAAAAAAACGATTTGTTTACATTGTCCGCGATTGACTCGCATAAAATTTGAAGTACTTCATAAACAAAATTACGAATTTAAAAAAATAAAATTGTATTAAATTGCATAATTGAAAAAAGAAAAACAATTACTTGATAACAATCTTTACTCTTATTGACGAATAATTATAATCATTAATATTTATAAAAATCGATAATAATTATGATTGTAACTAATAATCATGGAAATGTTTTTATCGTATTACAAAAACAAAAGTTTAATCATCAATAATTAATCAATATTTTTTATGTTTCTCACAAATTCTGGTAAAATAATTGAGCCAAAGCTCGAATTTGCTGGATCACTTGACGCGGAAAGACCGATACGACGCAGAAGAAGAAGCGAAGAATCCTCATTCTCGTTTTATTTAATTGGTCACTCCGCGGTTACGGAACTCATGGAAGAAATTGTCGATACGATCTGATTCGACCGGATCTCGACCCTCGGGAGGGGGGCACGCGCGGTTTTATGGATTATAATATATTTATTATCGAGCTAGTTTCCCAAATGGCTCGTCGTTTCCGCAGTTCTCGCGGATCGACATCGAAGACATTCGCGAAGATGTGCGACGCTCTCGGTCTTGCGTTTATATCCCATATCCATATCGAGAAAATGATCGATTTCCCGTGGAAATAGTATTCGTCCGTCGCGCTACGAATCGCAGTCCGGACACGCGCGTTCGCGTAATGTATCCGATTATCTCGCCATGGAGCGAGCACCTGGCTATTAAACTCGTGTTATCGTTTATCCGTAAGAGGCAAAGGGCTTCGGGGTTCGATTGCCGAGAGTGTATTAATGGCACGTACATACCGGACTTCCGTAAGCCTTTTTCAACCGTACATGCATTTCTAGTAGTCATTTAAGAATTTCCTGAACCGCCTCGGGGACTGAATTGTAACTCTCGAAACGAACGAACGCGAGCGTGAAATAAAACGTCCCGTCTATCTCCGCGCGAGCTTCGAATGGGACGGTGGAGCGTTCAATTGAGATCGCCAAATCGATAGTTCAAATTTGCATAGCTCGCACCAACTTTATAGATTTTATTTTCCACTCATTTTTATTCATTACTTTTGTCAAATAAACAAATTTCGACGAAAAGATCGATCGTTCCGAAGTCACGAGACAAGGAGAAATCGAGAGCAGAGAGTCGATGAGCAACAGTCGAGACGAAGCGATTTAAAAATGAGAAGCTCCCCAAGGAATCAGCGGGTGGTCCCGAGACGCGCATTCTTCGGTGAGACGAGCGCGCGCGGCTGAGTTCTTCAGGTTCCTCAAATTATAGCGGGAGAATCGCGGATGTATAGGTACAAACAAGCCGTCCGAGTAGATGCGTTTCAGATGGCGGTGAACGTCTTCTGCAGCCGCGAAAAAGGCTCGAGCGAACGCGTCGCTGAAGCGGCCTCCAAGCCGCAACGAGAGAGCTTTTTTTTTCCTCGTGCTCGGTCCGCCCGCCCGCCCCCCTGTGAGCGATTGCGTATATATGCGCCCGGGGGGAGAAGAGGTAAAAAAGACGAAAAAAAAAAAGAACTGTAACGGTGAGCGGGCACGCGGGTTAACGCACAAATGGCCAAACGCTTACGACTCACGAGCGAAACTTAAAACTCAACCGGTAGATACTATAACGTTGCAGAAGTGCACATGTGCAGTTAGAGCTTGTATCGACGGACTTTACAAGTACGTCAAACAAAAACTGCTTGGTCCAACAAGCTCTGTGTGTGCGTGTTGCAATGCTCTTTCACGGTAATTATAATAATAAACTAATAAAACAAAAATGTTCTCATATCCCTAGAAGAGCGAAAAGAAAAATTACGAGAATTCTATGGACCATTTTATTATCGATTAATATTTACCAAGCTTGTCGCAATAAATATGAAAAAAACATTACTAAATAAAAAAACATAAATTTTTCTTCTAACAATTTTGGAGGCTCTTAGCTATAAGAAAGAAAAATCATTTCGTTCCGCCTGTTCGAATTATATCTCTCGTGTCGATAAACTCGCGAGGAGAAAGAGCGAAATCGTGTGAATCCGATTTCCGAATGGTTTCTCAAAGCAATGGGGTGGGTAAAATAAATTATCATCTCAAGTGTAACAAATCTTTGAAGGTTTAATCGCGCTTTCGTGAAGCAGATGGCAAAGGATAAGAGAACGTTTGGCAGCGAGAGGGCAACGCGGAACTTGGCGCGAGACCGAGGGAGAGAGAGAGAGCACGTATTCTCGTGTGCTCGCACACGTTGTGTGTATACGAGTATTTCGTGAGAGGGGTTTACGAGGCTCGCGCGATTAAAACAATCGATCCTTCGATCCGATTAGACCTCGCACGAAGGGAACGATTTATGGGTGCGAGTTTCGCCGACGGAGATAAGGATTCTGGGAGAATATAAATGTATTCGCCGGAGAATGACTTTACTGTCTCTCTGTGACTTCTTCCTGTGTAGAATACTCGCCGGGAATGCGGATTATACCGCGCGGTGGCTGCATAATGCGACACGTTACGGTCGGCTATATCCCGTTTATCGTATTGTGAGTTGAATTAGATTTTTATTATTTATTGTTTATTAACAATTTGTTAATTTTTTTTATTTTTTATTTTTTTAAACCGAATATTTTTTTGGCATTTCCTCCATCCTCGGATAATTCCAATTTTAATTAATTTCCTTTATTTTATTATCCCGCGCACTCGTTACTCAGCGAATCACCGGTCTCTCTCGTCCCTATTATTCCAAAGGGGCGATATTGTTACCACTGAAGAAAACACCCGATAGCCGTGGTATTCACGTCTCCCGACTCTGGAATACAATGATCATAATAAACGATCATAATCGTTATTGTATCTCGCGAGGAGCGCGGTGAGCTCGAGTGTCTCGTGTTATAATAATCGGCCATGAAAGAGTCATTCATTTGAGCGAACAGTGACAGGAACGGGGAGAACTCGCGCATCGTTGCGCCTTCCGAAGGTTCGTGATATTACGAGAAAGACGCGTGAAAGCAGGCTCGTTAATCGAAATCGTTAGAAAGTCTTGGCGGTGATATAAATCAACCTCGAAACTCCGAGTTAACTCCAGGCTGTGCGAGGTTCCAGGCTCTCTCCCCCCCTTTTTGTATGATGTTCACTACACGTGTTTCGTACAACTTCATACGAGAGACCGGGCGTCGATGAACAACAGCAACGGTGCCCGCATTGACGAAAATTCAGAGTTGGGTATTTTTCAATCGTATTTCGACATCGAAATACCTAAACACGAATATTTATTATTATCGTTCAATCGATAATAATGGATCGATTAAATGTAATTGATGGAGAAAACATTAATTCTTCACATTACATGTGCGGTTCAAAACCGTCATTTTTTGTTTTATCGCCGATGAATTTTGTCGATACTCGAGTCGAAGAGCGAGAAAACTAAAAACAAAACATCGAGTACAGAATAATTGCTACAATGTTTCCACGAGGTGAACGTTCGCCGTTTAGCCCAGTGCGACACCCGGCAACACATCGTTCTCACAGCTACCGGTATTCCACCCGGTAACAGCTATTAAAGAAAAAAAAAAACCCAAATGCCGCGCGAGTAAAATAGCCAAGGATATAATAATATCGTCGTCGCCGCGGAAATTGCTAGTTGGCCCATAGGCTCTGGACTTTACTAGTATTCTCGGTGCCAAAGCGCGCGCGCGCGCGAGAGAGACAGAGCCCATAGGCATTGGGAACTCGAGAGTTCGGATAGGCAGAGAATCCGGTGATTGCTATTCATGGGTACGCGGCGGGTTATGCGTACGCGCGCGCACACACACACGGCCCATGCTTCGAGCGAACCCCGGCAGCCGCACCGTCGCGATCCGTCGTAGTTTCACGAATCCGTATCTAAAACGCGCTGGATATGAGAGAAACATAACTAAAGCGATATTCTATGCTCGCGCGATAGTTGGACGGGTGACAAACGATAATTTCGAAACGCGCCATCGGTACCGATCTATCGATCAATCCGTTTTGTCTCTCTCGCGTGTAAAAGAGGCTACGGGCGCGCTGCGATCGGCTTCGGGGGACTCTCTCGGTTGTACCGCGAGGGGTATAACTTGGGCCGAATTAGTAACGGTCTCCACGCCCAACAACGCTGACGGTTGGGCCTGTAGCATACATCTCCGATGTCTGGTTATAATGTCCCCGTACGCCCGTTCTAACTATTACTGTCGGTTCGATAAACCCGCGACGGTATAATCGAATCTTGCGTACGCGCGGCTCGGACAAGGCGCCCGCGCGGAAAAGAGGGCCTCTCGACGGTGCCCGAGGATCGTAGGTAGATGTGCGCCGGGGCTACTCGAGGCAATGCGAGTCGGTGAACGAGAGAACGATCGACGATCGCAGGGGGAATGTTACACTGTTCGTATAACCGGGACTCATGAATAAATATACCCAGGATGACAGAGTCTCGCAGCGTGTTAGGGCTCACTTGTGTATGTCGCGTATGTATAACGCAAGAACAGAGCCGACGGGTATAGGCCGACTCGCGACTTTGATACAGGTGCCTCTCTCCCGTTTCGAGCGTTGATGCATTCATTCCTTTATTACAACGCTGCCGTGTTTAACGAACGATTCGGCGCGGGAGAAGTATCAATTGGAGCGATGCCTCAATGAAAATCGCTCGTTTTTCTGTTTTTCCAGCCATTTAATTGTAATATAGAGTGTTTTAAGCACCGTAATCATTGATTTATTGATGAAATGAATTATATGAAGAATTATTAACTAATTATTATATCATATACATAATATAATACATTTATATTTGATATTATTATTATTTCATATAATATGCATGTCATATCGAGATTATTTGTTGAATGTGGAGTAACAAAAATTATTTCTCCGCTGAATTTAATTTCGCGTCTCTCGATAAAAAAACAGTATGTGGATGGATTTCGTCGACACAACTGTGAAGTGAAATCAATTGTTATTTCGGCGTTTGCGCAGTTATTAGAAAGCCCCATCGATGAGCAAACGAATACCCGATTCCTCGGGTCACAGACGGTCACATATTCTTTCGGACGCGCGAGAGAGTCATTAGGATTCTGTTAATTGCCACGAACGCTCTCGTCACTCATTGAGCCGGGGACGATTGGGAAATATGAAAATTTCTCCTCGAACCTCGTGGATGGTGGTGACACGCCTTTATTGGAAACTCACGAAATTCTTCGGTGCTCTCACTATTTCGCCGCCGCGCCTCGTGTCGCCCCGGTGGGCTCGTGGCGGTTTCTTCGTTAATACATTTCTTAATAGGAAAATTTATTGGAACGACAGGTACCGGCGATCATTATCTTTTCGGACGTGCATGTTTATACCGTCTTGTATGCGCAATCGACCAAACGGTAATTCGATTTCGTGTATCTCTCTTCCGCGCCGTTGCTACTACTAATAAAACGACTACCAGAAGGAAAGAAAAAAAAAAAATGAAAAGTACTTCCGGCGTAGAAAGGGACATATATCTTCAATTTTTTTTCTCTCTTCTAAGGGCGTATATCTTCAATTTTTATTGGTGACTCTGTGGTATTGGCCAATCTTTCTATGCTCCAAGGGACACTGGATTCATTGACCGCAGATTAACCCACTTTTACGAATGTTCAAAACTCGAGGGAACCTTCGAATCATCGTAAAGACAGCGTAAAAAGACTTCCAAGTCTTTGAGGCCGGGCGCGTCGCGGGCGCAAGGTAGAAAGATCTCACAACGTTTTTTTACCATTCGAGCAATTATAGGCACATATAACGTTGTGGATATCCACCGATGATCGTTCGGCGCGGCGGCAACCGCGGCACGCGTAATTACATAGTTATAATCGCATTTGTACGTGTTGTACAGTTAAGTTACGAGTAGAAGTCGAGGGAGTGGAGGAATAAGAAAAAAGACGGAAAAAAGAAAAAAAAACCTAAGTGGAGAAGGATACCAGCTGCGAGTCATCGGGCAATTAAAGTATCTCTATCTTGTACCTAACGTCAAATGTCAGAGGTCTTTTTTTCTAGCTTGCAACTTCTTTGGCACTGTTACGCCGCGCGACGCGGGCGATGCTTTATGCGTATTGTCGCTGCGAAAGATGTCGCGAGAGCTTAATTAAACTGCGAGAACCACTGCGCGACAAACAGAATGTGTTAAAAAACTTTTTTACAACGGACGACAGTGTTGAGGTGACGAATGTTCACTGGTATCGTCGTTCAGCCACCTCCGTGCTGTCCTGAGAGAGACCGGGGTCAAATGTGACAATGTTATGCATCAAACTAATCCGCGAAAAAAAAAAATTTGGCGCAACGCGATCGAGTAAGAAAAATCTGAAAAAAATCCTCCGATATGTTCCACTTCTGGATGACATTCTAAGTTTTTTTCAGATTTTCCCGGGTAGATTACATCTCGAAAATACGCAAAAGCTTAGCCGCTGATGCGGTAAAAAAGTCAATCAGATAAGATTCGAATGGGTCGTCGAAATAGAAAAAAATTCGTCGTGGATCGATCGATTCAAAATCAAATTTAATTTTCGTTTCATTTCGCCCCGGTCACCTCGATGAATTTCAGTTTCCATCGTTTCTCCGTCCCCGCGAGCGTTTAAAACGTAACGAGTGGATATTAAATCGGTCCGCGCTCGCGCGTCTCGCTCGCGAGTATAACTTGTTGCGCGAGTACCGGGCATGCGGTCGACGTGAGAATTCGACGTGGCCGCGCGGCAAAGGGCAAATGATACATAATAAAATGGCAAGCTATCAGTGCCGAGTGTATACGAGTAACGCGGAGTATGAGAAGCGAGAAACAACCATCATACATAGTGAGCACAATCCAGCGTCCAACGCAAAATGGGCATAACTTTCCACCGTGGCTATCGCACAGACCTCCGCACGCCCGAGCGTGCAAAAGACTCGCGGACGCGCGCGCGAGTACTCGCTGTGCCGCGGAGAGTCGCGGTAAAAAGGAAAAAAGAAAACTTTTTATGGCACTCTAACCCGCACGTTTATATTAGCGTGTGCAGGCGCTCGCATACTTCTTTCGGCTGCCTCGTGCAAATATTCGTCCGAGAGTTGAGAGCACAATCACGACTGAAGTTTCCACTGTTGAAAGTAATTAGGTAGAAGGAGTTTGCGAACCGCGCGGTTGAACGCGGAGAAAATGTTTTCCGCGACGGGAGGGAGAGAAAAAAAATGCCTCGAGTTCGGATTGTTGTTCGTAACATTCTTCGCTGTGGCATTTGCGAATACAGAGACGTCCTGTAGGCGAAAGCGCGGCGCTCGTTGGAAAAACGAATTTGCTCCACCAACGAATATGGAAATGCATTACGCAGGGACAACGCGGAGCTGGTACAGCTAAATATACCTACGATAGTTTTTTGTGTAAGTTAAATAAATATGTTCAAATATCTTTTGGTGCGTATGATTTTTTAAGGTCTAATCCAGCGAAACGTGGAATTCAAGGACAACTTCAAACACTTCCCAATGGGATAAAAATCTGAGAAAAATCCGGTACCGCAGTGCAATAATAGATGGGCAATGAACCAAATTTTTCAGTTTTCCTTCCCCCTGTGCGAGTACGACTGTAAACAACGCTGTCGATAAAAATCTGGGTGAAGGTTTATAAAAAAAAAGCTTGCCGCAATCCGCAAACATCTATTAATTTCAGGATTGACGCAAAGTTCAAAAGCGTTTGAAACCCAATGATTCCGGAGAACAAGAGGGTTTTTCAACGGCCTGCCCACGTCTCGTGCCACCCACGCGCACCTGTTAAATTCTTCGCGCGCGAGCGGACGAGTGAAAGAAGAAAGATGCTTCGGTTGTGCGTACCGTTCGTAAACGCGACGAGTGCACAAATTCGCGAGAAGGATCTTAAAAGAACTGTAAACAGAGTCTCCGATAACGCGCGTAATAGCCTATGTATGCGAGGTATTGGCCCCCGGAGGCTGTAGCTGCCGTTCAGCGGACGAGACGCGAGCATGGAAGTTCGCGCGAGTAAAAGATTTTTCTTGAAACCCGTTTAGTGACCTCGAGCGGTGTAGTTGCGCCTTTTGCCTCGGTCGTCTTCGTCAACGAGGCGCGCACAATTCCTCTCTCGATGTTTAGACAGATACGTGTCGCGCTGCCTACGCGTTCGACGCGCGCGCGCTCCTCATCGACGCGTCTCGCGAGACGTTACCCGCGCCGTTTAGTTCCTCCTTCCAATCTTCGTAGAATTCTTCTTGCCCGGGTACAATTCGCGAGGCGACGCGACGAGAGGAGTTAGCCGGAAAGAAGAAGAAGACGAAGAAAACAGAGAGAAAAAAAATCGTATACATATATCCTCGGGGCATCGGAAACCCGGAGGAAGGAACGCAGAAGTGCGACGACTGGAGACCGCTCGACGATACATGCCCGAGAGCTACGAGAGCCAGTCAGCCATGCATCGGCAAGAGCCGGAATGAGTCAAACCCGCGAAGCACCCTCGGGGTGACTGGGGAACCCTCTCTGCCTGTTCAGCACCGCGGCTCCCTCTGTTTCTCTCTCTTTCTCTTTGGACGGAGATCGAACGAGATGAGAGAATGATTCAGTGCCGTGAATGAGAGCTCGTGAAATAGCGTCGACGAAGTATGATAAACTCCCTCTGCACTATCCAAACTTGCCTTCGGGCGAAAGACTATGCGCGCGCGCGCGCGCGTGTGTGTACGTTCGCCGAGTCGCGCGACTCGAATCGTCCTCTTTCACTGTCGAATACGCATCTGGATTGGAAGAAAGCGAATCCAACGCAGAAAAACTGGTTTCCCCGATATATCGATAAATATATTCGAATCGATACGATTGTCAGCTTTGTGAAGACTCCAATATTTATAGTTCTCAAATTCATTAGTCTATCCGTTGCGATAAGAATCTTCGTCTATAAATAAATTTCCTAGACGCTGGCTGGAAGTCGTCCATCGACGAGATCGCGCGATTCGCCCATGGCGATGACTTGTTTAATTGCATTCTCAATATTCAACGTATTTCCAAGCGATCTCGGGAGCTCTATGAGTGATTACAGTGTACTTAGGGACGCCAGGCTTAAATCGTTCGCTAACGAGAGAGCGAAGAATTAACAAACGAGAAGAAAAAAAAACGAAAAAAAAAGAAACGATCGTTCGTGAAACTTACATCATCCACGTCATCGTGCAGAGCATCGTCGCCGCTCTCTTCGAGAACAAATCCAACGTCATTGTTGTTGCTGTTTAACGATGGAAGTTTTCGAGGACTAAGCTCCTCGCCGTCGGTGTTGTCGCGCTTTCTCTTGTGGCCGTCCCTTATCTGTTGATGCTGATGATGATGATGCTGATGATGCTGATGATGATGATGATCGTTCATGGCCGCGTCATGATCGTCCAACATGTCCGTTACCATCAGTTCCGATTCGACACTCGTGGGTGAAGCCACGTCGTCCAGAGGCGACATTGCTGCTCTGTCGACCTCGCCGCTTTCCAGTACCGACATCCCGGTCACCGATCTTCCGCAGCCTTCCTATTTGTCTATTTCAATCCGAGATTATCGGCGGTAATAATTCTAACGCGTCCCGAACCGGTGGAAGACTGCACAAAGAACTGCATTTCCTTTGGGGCCTTCGAACTCATTGGCGCTTCATGCTTAATGTTTTGAATCACGGATGATACCGGTAAGGATAAAGCTCCAATAAATAACGCTTCCAGCAGCGCGGATCATCAATTGTTTTGTCGCGGAATGTTTTTGTAAGGTTCAGACGGTCAAGATCCGCGGCGTAATCGTCGCTCGGCGGCCTTGAGTAAATCACGGAGAGAATCGTAGGTCCCGGTGAGATCTATTGCCTCTGGGCTCGTCTGTAGGATTCATTCGCGCTTCGACGAGACGGTGACCCCGTTCTACTATACGCGACACCTGTTCTCGTGGCGGGTCGACGACGTCGGTCGTGTGGTCCACCTTCGGATTACGCCATTTCCTGTATAGTCACGCGCACTTTTCGCCTCGGATCATTCATGCAAATCCAATTCAATAAAATTCAGATGTTTAGAATCATTGGTTATCTTCGATCGCGCATCACTCTTCACTGAGTCTTCAAATTTGCACTATGTTCGATATATTTGTGTGTCTAAGAACAGGATGTTGCTGTCAACGAAGCCCCAAGCCTCCGGTACCCTATGCCACTTCCGGTAACGCACGGCTGGTCACGTGGTAGCTCGCGGGTGTCCAGTCCCCCACGTGGTACTTCTGCGTAGTAGACGAAGGTAGGGGAGAAGTACTTTTCGATCAAAAAAGCAAGTAAACTATCACTTGGGGGGAAAACAGTGTCTAATGTTCGCCCGAGGGGTAACACGAGCTTCTGGTAAAGATATAGGGCGTATCACACACAGCTTAGAAGTTATAATATCGGTTTGGACTCGTGTTGAGGTC
The DNA here is from genome assembly GCA_963924025.1 of Ischnus inquisitorius. Lineage (NCBI taxonomy): Eukaryota > Metazoa > Arthropoda > Insecta > Hymenoptera > Ichneumonidae > Ischnus > Ischnus inquisitorius. Next base: position 4,064,912 of record OZ001245.1, on the reverse strand, counting down.
GGTGAAAGAACCTCATGGGCGCCGGGGTTTGTACACCGCACCGCGTTGGCGCGCGCGCCTCTCGAGAATGGCCTAGAGGCAGAAAAGAGGAAAGAAGCCGTGAGGAGTGACGGCGAACGGTGGCGGAGGCGCCTGCGGCAGGAGGGGGCATCGCGTGGAATAACCGTGCGTGGAGCGAGAGAGAAACAACGTCTCCTGCCGGACTAACCGACCACTACAAGCATCCACGAGCGCAACATATCGGCCACCACTTTACCATCACCAAGAAGCGATTGGAGAACCGCCTCCAGGACCGAAGGGGTCCCACTACCGCATCGCCATCGATAGGTCGGAGCATCACCAATACCAATACCTAGGATAGTATTGACCGTCGTAATGACGTCAACTTCAAGCTGGACTCTTGGTAATGTTGGAATACTAGGAGCATTGGAATCGGTACCAATGCGCTACCAATACCAAGATCGGGCATGTGTGCCGCATGGACACGAAGCTTTGTGTCAGTCACGAATACCAACTCTGTGCGTTCATGTTCGGACGATATCCAGCACTAACACCCGCTAGGATCTCCCTCTCTCGATCTCTCGTATCTCTCTCCATCTTCCTTTCTCCCCCAGCTTCCTCGATAGGTCCGACATACGTGTTTCACTCGGGTTGTCAGACTCCGTTCTTCTCGCCGATACGAGATACACCGTGCTCACCGAGCATCGGTCGATCTTTTCTCTCAATTCATCTCCGTTTGCCTCGCAACGAGACGTCTTTGTCTCTTGCCCAACCGAGGAGAGACTGGCATCTTCACCTGTGCCGATCCACGGGTCTTATGTTCGTGCCAGGCCGAGTCTCTTTTCACGGCGATACAGCGCTCTCTTCCCTCTCATTGTGCGTACCGATCATAAAGCCTGCCTGGCCAGCGTGCTCGCTATTATCTAACCGATGATTCTTTTCCCATCTTCCTCCGTCTCGTTTCTTACCGCAGCACAATTGTAAATCCGTTGTTCTCGCAGGGAGCATCCGACAGGGGCCTTTTGCTATTTCATGTTTATTTTCTTTCGTTAGTCGTTTCTTTTATCGTGCGGATACGCGGGATCGCTGTTGATAGTGTTTCCCATTCGGAGAATCAATGTTCGCTGAATGCGCATTGCGAGGCACGTGTAACATGGCAGGTACCTCGATGTGCGTCCGGTACACATGCAACATACACGACTAGGAGAATCCTCATTGGTTTTCGTTCGAGTCACGCTTCCATCGACAACTTCGGAACCCCGGGTAAAAACGTCGCCGTGTCTTTCGCCGATTACCGTACGAACCGGTATCCCCCTCGTGTTCGCACACTTCATCATTGATGCGGAGATTCGAGCTGAAGTTGAAACTTTTCCTCGTTGCATCGATACGATGGAGCGAAGGTTCCACCATAAATTGTTATTGGATATTGGATTCACAATCCGTTACCGCAACCTTCGAGATCGTTGGTTAACGAACCCTAATAAACCGCAGAAATCGAGATTTCGGAAGTTGAAGCTGCTTTGCGATGAATCCGAGCGATAGATTCAAATTAACGCTGCATGGCTTTTCAGCATCGGAAGTTCACCGGTATGCCTGCACTGTACCGCACTGTCACTGCATCCATGTACGCTGAAGGTACTGATTAGCTGATAATAGTACGAGGGCATAATTTTTTCTCAGAACATAGTTTTCCCATTACATTTTTTTTTATTTCAGTCATCGTTTCGGTCCTCATCGGTGCTCTACTCCGCGAAACGATTGTACAGTTTCTTAGGTCATTCGTAACGAAAACGATTTTATCGACATGCAAGTTTCATAGAAGTGTAAGAAACGGTTTCGGACGAATTGCCTCGGAATCAAAAAATCGAAGGCGCGACGATTTGTGCCAGTAACGCGAAAGTATTACGTTAGACTAAACGACATCGATTCATTCGATTGATGAATTTCTACAGTCTTTCGAGTATTTTCGGCAATCAATTCACAATGATTAATCCGACACGGGACTAATGGGCTCCACACCATCGTAACTTTACAGCGCATTGCAAGGTGTTCGTCGACAAACCGGTAGGAGGGGAAGAGACATTCAAAGACGAAGTGGCTTTCAATCAATCTTATGTAAATAGGAGACAACGACAAATTCGTCTGGCAATATTCGCTCGAGCTTCTGGTATTAGGCAACGTCTCTCGTTACAAAGTCCTCCGCTACTATCGCGGCCGCGTCTCGGGACAACTCGCCGCGATTTCGCATAGGATCGCACAAATTGTTTCCTGGTGAGAGAGACGCGGAGATTGACTGGCAATGGAAATCAAAGATCTGAGATATCCGCCACCCGGGATGATTCTTGGGGCCTGTCGCGAGGCCAACAAGAAATTCATGTTACCGAGAGACAAGCGGTAATCGCGAAGTGCTGACAGTTCTCTGCAACGATCGGTAAGCGTCCCCGTCCCCGACGAACGGACGTTCGAATGTTATACTGTATCTCGCGAAATTGGCTTGTCACGATGCGGACATTCCTCATGCGTTGACCCACATTTATCGGTACAGCCAACAGGAGCAGATTGTAACGAAATGCGAACTGCGCGGAGACACGACATGTAAGTATCCTTCCCCCCAAACTCGTACTTGTCGAATGATCGGGGCTCGTTAACGAGAAGAATGTTGAAACCGATTGTTCGAGAAATTTTCTACAATCTTTGATACATCGAATTGTTCCAATATGACCGAATTTTTTTTGTTTAAGCTCCTGTAAGGTATAGGGATAAATATTTAAGTACCGACTACCGTCGCTTTCTTTTCAGGTCCGAATTTAGATACTCAAGTTTGTTCGTGAATTGGCATATGACTTCAATTCCAAGCAAGAAGGCAGCTTCGATGTTAGAAGTCTGCTATTAATTTTCCACTGACGATCGATCTTGGGACCATAAATTCGGGCATTAGAAAACTGCGATCGGGAACTCGTTAAACTTTGGTCCAGGTATAGGGTCCATAGACTTCTGACTTTACGGTCAAAGCTGACCGTTAATAATATATCGGATATTAATAAGCAGTTCTAACGTATAAATTGATCACTCTTGGTAGTGGTAAACGCGAACCGGTGCGACGGTGGTGGACCTTGGGCCCGAGGCTTTCACCAGAGGCTCTCTCGTGCTGCGTTCTCGTCCCTCGGGCATACCAAGACAGATCGCCTTCTCTTTATTCTTTTTATATTCCTCCCCTGCCCCTCTTTCTCTCTCTCCCTCTTTCAATGTTCTTTACTTGACTCTTCCTCCAGTTTGTACGCACACCTGTCCACTCATTTTTTTGCTACAGTTCTCTCGATAACTCTTTCGATTCTTCGCGCGCAAAGAAGGACCTACGGTCGGAAAAGCTTTTTTGTCGATGGGTTACGCATCGAGCACGGAGCAACTAATCGCGTAGAATTTTAGCTCAGGTGTTAATTTGATAATAAACATGGTTGTAATTATTTTAATATGGAACAATTGATATTCTTGTTAATAAAAATGATTCAATATTTGTTGAATTCATTTTACAATGCAGTTTCTTTAGTTTCTGGGAGGAAGTTTTGTCCTCGCGAGTATAGACCTTTATAAAAAACGACGTTTCGTTAGTTTTGACTTTGGAGATTTTTCGTTATTGATTATTCTTGAAGTCAAAGTATAGCGAGGCAACGAGCGCCTCGAAGCTCGGGAGAAAAGTTCGAGCTTCGACAAAGCTCTCTCTCCCGGGAGAAATCTTTGAGCATATATTCGCGTCTATAGGGCGGAGGGTGGTCGGGCAGAGCGTCTCTGCCGGATGCAGATAGCGGCACGCTGACGTCCCTGCACGGGTACGCCACATGTCTAAGGATACGTCACAATGTCCCTGATGGGAAAGGACATCCTGTAGAATCGAGAGCAAACGCTTCGGCGCCCTCCTGCCCCTCCTCGCGCGTTTGATAATCCATACAATGCGCGACGTCGCGGCAGAGAGGTTTCTCTCTCCGGCGCTCCGGTAAAATATTGCTGCAAAAATGGCCATCGGATGGACTCTATCCATCCGGCGATGCGCGCCCAACAAACTTCTTCGGCTCTTCGGCTCTTCGGCTTCTCTATTCATCTAACAATCTTATTATTGTACGCGAAAAAGGTGAGTACGAAACGTGAAGGGGCTGGGATGAAAAGCTTTCGCAATATATCTTGATAAACACGCGAGCGTGGTAACACACGACCTCTGCACGGCGAGCGAGAGGGCATTACGGGCAAGACGAGTCTCCGACTTTTGCACACTCACTCGACGTTATCGGCTACACGTAATCATAATTCTATCGCTCTTTATTCATTTTTTTCCCATTATAAATGTTACAGCGAAGATTTGCTATTTTTTTTGTCTCTATGCGAACATTAGCGAACTCGCGGATAATTTGCGATTAATAATGATGAAAAATTGTTGTTTTTTCAAATTCCCGACGCAAGTTGCATTATCAAATGTTGCGCTCGAATAGGAACAAGTTTAATCGATGAAATTCTTCGTACGCGCGATTAACGCATTAATGTTTTTTTTTTTTGTTATGAGCGATTTACGATAAAACGGCCGATCACTGAACCGCCACGAGGCTTTACTATGTCGGATCCGATGCATAGAATCGACAGTGCAACAGCCTAGTAGCAGCGAGCCGAGAGCGATTGAGCTAAGTGGCACGAGATCTCGCGAAATCCCGTTGGCAACGCAATAACGTACGGCCATTAGCATTTGCGTTTATCAAGCCTCGCATATTCGACCAATGATAAAGCAACGAAGGCGTGGCTTGAGGCTCGCGCGAGATTTCTTATTATTTCAATCACGTAGCCGTACCGAGACGATTAGAGGAACGAACCCGCTCGCGCGCGGCCATGCCGGCTATCTCGCCCGATGGTCTTGCCGGGCGACGCGCAATACACGCATAGACGTCGGGGGAGAGGCACACGAAGGTATATATCCGATAAAATACGTAAGAGGTACAAGGAACAGCCGAGCAGCGACAGAAGCTGCGCTCGTAGCGGCTGATTAATTCGTTTGCCTCGTTACCTTTTATCGGGCCGTCTCTGCGATGATTTCTTTCGCGCACCTACCGTCGGCATTTCTAAATCTTCGTATCTCGGACTATCGGTTAACCGTCGTATTAAACGGATCGAGACAAATCGAACAATCGAACTGTGGAAAGAGTCGCCATGCGAGGAGATTGAGAAAAGGATTCTCGCGAAGAGGCTGACGCGGCTGGGTTGACGTTGATAGATCTTCAATTTTAATAACCGGTCTCGAGCAGGCACAATCAGGTCATGATTTTTCTGTACTTTTTTCCGTCGACGCACTTTGCCGGAGTCTTGTGCGTCAATCGTCGATTCAACTTTGTAGGGCGACTCCGTTCGTCTTATGATTTGATTTATTTCATCGCGCATAGAAAAAAATAATTCAACAATGGATCCGATAATTCGGTTACAGGGAAATGGGCTTAGGGACCATCCGATGACATTTTTCCAATCCTATATGAATTATTACATTGTGTTATGGTTATTAAAATAATGTAGCAAAATAATGCATACTTTTCAAGTTCACACCAATATTCGATCAGAATTTTTTAAAATACTACCGTACATCGATGACACTGACACTGATGATTTATGACACGTATTGCTATGAGGATGATAAAAAAGAGATAATAAATGCAATAAGTAATCAGCGAAAGAAAAAAAAATCGACGATTCGACTTCCATTGAAATTTTTGTCAGAGTTCGAGAAGGGACTCTTTTTCCCGAGACGCCCAATAGCTTCTGCGACGTTGATGGATCTTCAATTTTAATAACCAGTCTGCGATCGCAATCGGGTCATGATTTTTCTGTACTTTTTCTCCGACACACGGGACTCGTCGCGCGTACGTCTCTCGAAGATTCGAACCAACCGAGCGACCTGTTCCGCTAGTTTCTTTTTTTTTTTTCATTATCCCTTTATTCTACCGAATACGAGAGAATCGAAGAAGGAACAAAGGATTTTTCGGGGGTAACGAGGACGTGTCTCCACAGCGATGCTGAACGATGGATTCACCTGCGATAAATCAGTGACGTCGAGGGGGAGAAAACGACGGGGTATCCGTTGAAACGCGAACGAGAGCTCGAAGAGGATGCGCGGCGAGCGCAAACGAAAGCATCGAGAGTATCGGATGCGCTCCAATTCACGCGCCACGAGAAAAGGCTAGGCAAAACGAGAGTGAACATATACTTGACGTAATCTAACGAAAGTGATTGATAAGATCGATGACTAAGTGAAAAATAACGACGAGCTCGTTTGATGAGCGGAGAAATTGAAAAATCGAGACACGGCGAGACGATTGAGAAATCAAATTTTTCGTTCGTTCGTTTATCGTCTTTTTTTTTACCTTGAACAAAGTCACGGAGAGTCTCGGAGGTATCGGGAATATCTGCCAGTCATTATTGCAGCGAGTTTCGAAGGCGCATTTATGTACCACCGCGCAGTATCTCAAGGATGCAATCGAATATCTCGATTCTTCGATGTAATCGCGACTAAAATCGTCCGTGCGACGAACACAAAAGCGAAGTGCAGTTATGCGGAGCAATCGCTAATCGGCTAATCGGAGAAACGAGCGACGAGACAGTGTAGCGAAGTCGTGAAATATCAAGGAAAATAATTGAACGCGCATTATGTTAGAGAATTCAATGGTCGACGGAGATGTAACACTTAGATATTTATTCGCGTTTTTTACTCGGAGGTTTTTTTTGCGTTTCCTTAATGACTCTGTTCGCCGAGACGTCACGTTAGATTCACATTTTCATGGATCTTTTTTTCATAGCACTCTATTATTCTTTGTTTCATTGTTTAATTTAATCAACTTTATTTATTTAAGAAAATGTAGTCTTTGTCATTAGTCGGTCCATTTTTCGTAAACATTTTTTCTTTGTACTAGGTCCATTAAAAAAAATTACGTTTGTCGTGCAGCATCTAATATTTGGAATTTTTTAAATGTTTCGGCGATTGGTGATCTAATTTTATTCAGCTATGAAAGAATAAGAAAACACCATTTTTCCAGAGATAATTGTAGTACAATGCTGGACCTAAGAAAAATAAAAAGATACAAAGGCGAATGATTGATTCCGCGAGAAAAGTATTTTCATTAAAAAGTCGAGACCCCCTCTGGATTGACGTGCTAATGTGAAAAATAAATATTGCCACTGCCGCACCTCGAAAACAGAATCATCATAACTATGAGTTTCGATTGCGCGGACACCCCTTTGAATATCCCGTAGGTTAGATAACGTATGAGGAAGCAACGATTCCTCGGGAATGTAAAGGGTGAAATATCCTCCGGGATGAGTGCCTGATTGGCGAACGACTTCCCGGAAATCTCGGCTCGTTCCAAGGCGGACGAAGAGGCTCAACAGCGTTCGCGCAAGGCTCGTTGCTGTTGCGCGCGTTGAGCTCAACTTTTCAGATGAAGCAGAGAGACGCGTCGCGCCCGGAATTTATCGTTGCGGACACGTTTACGCGAAGAGCCGGTGCTGGTACAGCTCGCCCGAGACTCCGTTGCCGCTGTGCGCTGCTGCTTTTGCTCCGAGATCTCGTCCTACCGAAGAAACGGGCGACGCCAAGGATATTCATGACGGGCCGGTCTCACCAGCCTCCCATTTGCTCCTTCCTCCTCGTATCTATCTTTCTCGTTTGTTCCTTTCTTTTTCTTCTTTTTCGCGGCTCTTCATGATTCTAGGGTGGGCAATAAATTACGCACCGTTGGCCGCTTGTAACCTCGTCGCGTCGGCGCAGTTTCGCATCCTGCGATGTCCTTCTAGTTCGCGAGATTAAAAATAAAGCTGCTCTTTAAATATTTTATTTTTAGGCGTTTGTTTTCTCTCGTTCACGGTGAGATTGTAGAATGAGCGCGGAACGGGAGAGGAGTAGGAATCGACAAAGCAGATGATTCTTTTATCTCGCTCGCTCTCTGTCTCTCGCACGTTCCTCCTCGGACTCTCTCGCTCCCCATCGAGATTCCGTTGTGCTCACACTCGTTTGGTCCGCCGCCGCCGACGTAGCCCCCGGTCGCAGCAGCCTTCTCCGGTCCGCTTCATCAGGTCAACGCCCTAGTGACCAGCCCGACTCAACGCGCACCTTGTTCGTTCTTCTTCCTTCTTCTTCTCTTTCTTTATTTCTCTACTCGACCGACGAACTATCTGTACCATATATACGCTATCATCCTCCTCGCCTTCTCCTTCGCCTTCTTCTTCTCATATGCGAGGCGAGTGCCTCCTGTAATACCTGCGAGATGCTGCTCTAGGAATCATTCGTCGATAGGGGCTTACCGGCGTATCACTGCTTTTCGACGCGATTCGAAACTATCACAATTTTCAATCCAATGATTATCGGTAAATTATAAATTGGTACTTTGAAAAACTGGCAGATGAAAAGTGAAATCAATCCTCTTTTTCAATAATTCTTCAGTCAAAATATATCGCATCTATTTAATAGCGATTTTATTCTTTACCGATTTATCTACATTTCGTCTCTTTTCTGTCTTAAGTTCACTTATTTTACTTTTATATCCATGCCGATGCTACGGGCATTCGATGAAAAAATTAGCAACGTAAAACACGCGTATTGAAATCGAAAGTAAATTACCGTATTTAGAATTGAACATCAACGAAACTTCGACACGCGATGCTCGAGGTTCGGTGATAAATCGTGAAAATTAATATTGTCAGTGAGGATTTGCCGTTGAAACGAAACACCCGCGTTTCGTTTTTATTTAATCTCGGCGAGCGATGGTTAAGCTTCTTTTCTTAGCGTAACGAGATGTTTCGCGTTAAACTAGGACGCATGTATCCGGCCTACATTGAACGCTCGTTACAGAGGACACACGTCGTACCTGCGCCATCGGCATCGGCAGCACCGATTATTAGTCTCTAATTAGTGCTGTTACGAGAAAGAACGCACGAGAGGGAATTCATTATCGGCATACACGATCCTGCTCGTCGCCCATCGCATGACGATACCACGGATATTATCATTCGCCCGTATAATAACGATCTCCCGAGCGTTTCGTATCGGCTCACTCTTATTTTGTCCGAGGACTCGTGACGGTGATGACATTGGCCTTGGGAAAACCGTCCGTTTCGAGCGAGACGAAGCGTTCCGACTGTACACAACATACGCGCACCACCGGTTACCCAGTTAAACGTTCGAGTCTCCGGGCGGACTCCGGCTCGCGAGCGGTATCCGTGACCCGTTGACGGAGTTAGCGTGTCACGGACTCCCAGCCAGGCCGCTTCATCATGCATCATCGACAGGATCGTCGCGTTTAACTCGGCGTCTACATTACACACGGAATCCTTTCGGAAAGACGAGCCGGCTCGTGCGCTGCACGATCCACGGAGAAGAATCTTGGCGACTCTTCGAGGTTTGCGTGAGCGCCTGGGTCTCCTTCTCGCGTCTCCTCCCGAGAAATCTATTGACGATTCATCAAACGCCAGGATATTTTGTTCGTACGACGTTACGAACGTGTCGCGCGTTTCGGACATCGACAGAAAAGCATTTCAGCGCCGCGGGAAGTTCGGAACGATTGGAAACATCGTTGAGCTTTGGAGACATCATGAATTATCGAGAGAACCTTAGAAGACCACACATGCTTACCGCAGAAGCGCAGTCCATTGGCTTCGAGATGCCGTCAATGTTATATTGGATCGCACCGGCGCCTGCGACATTGACCGTTTGAGGCGATATTGGCTCAGGCTTTATTGTTTAAGGTTGCTTTACCTTTCCAAATGTTTTTTTAACCATAATAATGGTCATTAATAATATTCTTGAAAAATATTTGTAAATATACCAATCAGTTTCGCAAGATTTAGTTTCCTGTGCAATTTATAGTAAACTTGGAGTTGGTTTAAATCTTGCCCGGTAAACTTTCAAAAAATAACCCAATTTAGAAAATGAATTGATGACTTCAATGATAATAATGATAATTGTTAATTATTGTCACCAAAATACGTACAGCAATAAATGATAGTAATAATTATTACTATAACAGCAATAATAATAATAATAATAATAATTTATTGCTGTTAATATTGATATTATTACTATCGTTATATAATAAAATGATGAATTATACCTAAACTGCGGAGATTTGTTTCTTGTAAATCGTAGTTAACTTTTTAATGTCAAGTCTGGTGATATATTGAAATCTATGCACAAGTACACTTTGTTGCATTACGCTCAGTTGCGTCGTTTTCACTGTGAGCGAGCAACGGGTTAAACCGCAAAGGTAAGGAAAGTAACAGTCACGACCGAGGCACGGTAGGCGCGGGCAAAAATATCTGTGATCCGCGAGGGGACTTAATAACAGCCCGTCTAATAGTCAGTCGCCATTAGATAATTTCATTATTACACGAGCGTTCAATAATCCCCGTCGTCTCCCGTGCAAAAGGCGCGACGTCCTTTCTCCGATTCCATCATCGGCGTTTTGCCGGTAGAACGGTCTTGACCATTAGGACGTTTCTCGGTTGATGCATCCTGCGAGTCCTGCCAACGCGGGCCCCGTTGCGCACGTCCGCATACGCCGTGGATGGCCATTACCGATTTCGCATTTTTTCATGGACCGACGACAAACAATCTTCTGCAAAGCGGAGGATAAAGGGAACGCGAGGAAGGGAAGAATCGGTGCTTCTTAAGGCTCACAGACGACAATCGGCAGACGGCAAACGTGCCGCGGGTCGGACGTCCGAGTCCAGATTCTCTTTTTTCTTCTTCTTGTTTTCTCGTTCGTCTTTCTCCTCTTCTACCGCACGTAGGTGACCGGAATTTATCTCGGGGTACATTACCGGTTGCGAGCCAAATCACATTGCCCGTCGCGCACCGACAAGGAAACACGCACGCGGCGTAATTATGCATCCGCCCCGAAGTCCAACGTCGTCCAACCCCTCGAACGGGATCGGACACCTTCGTTCCTCCCGCTCAACGCGACCAACGCTTTTAATTCGGTCATCCAGCTGCGAGATTTTCTTCGAGTTCCATTGCATCGAGAGCATCGACGGGGTACGAGCATCGAATTACCAATGCGGAAAGCCACGAGGAGCCGACGATTATCTCCAGTGAAGAACTTCGAATCGAGAGACGCGCCGTTCTCTCGCGTCGGATATTTTTTGTTTACGACCGGGAAAGCACGGATGAAGGGCTCTCGAGGGGCTACGAATGAAGATTATTGGAATACGACTGTCGGATAGTCGATTCAACGGTGGGAGATCGTAAATCGGGAAGGCAAGTCGCGTTTCTTCAACGGTGCATTTTGTGAAAGAGCCGATCATTAATTCGAAAAGTGATGATTTTTTTCTTCGTTAGATATAATATTAAAGTTTTAAGAGCTTCCATCTGGGACGTTTTTTTTTTCATTTTTTTTAGTGGTCGTAATAACGCGAGTTTTTTTTTGTCGTGCATCGTCGGTCAGTAGAGACCCCGTTTGGTGGATGCTTGAATTTTTTACTATTATTCGAATTGATATTAGGGCCAAATTGTTACGATGTTTCTTAACAGGTGTCCCGGCCAAAAGGGCCTCGTTGGGGATACATTAAAATCGGTTGCTGTGAGAAAGTTTCTCGTTGTGCATGTAACAGCGCGATATGTACGATTCGGGCGGGAGGGGAAGAACGGGGAACGGGCGGGAGAACACGCTTTTCAAATCTCGGTGTTATGATGGATTAGGAGATTCTTAGACGCCTCGATAAATCCGTACCGACTGTTTGTAAGATTGTGATGTGGTTGAATACTCGACGGTTGTATGAGAGAATAAAAAAATGAAAATGAAGAAACATTTCCCACGTATAATGCATTGGGAACTGAGATCCGACTATCTGTAACGGGAATCAAACATATGCGCCCGGAGCGTATAAGCAATGCCGGACGGCATTACATGGTGTCAAACACGGCGTTACTAGAGAATTTCTCGATCTAACTTCCATAATACGCGCGGAATGTATTTTAATTCTTAAGTCCTTTTTTTTCGATGAATCGGAATTTTTCACTTTTATTTAAATACCATAATTTTTTTTCACGTATATTATTTTTCATTTATCGTATTAGTTTATGCGTCGTGTGATTCATATTACATGTATTTTTTTTTGTTCCCTCAATATTTTTATCGAATCGATTGAGTTTGCTAGATTTTCGACCTTCTACCCGAATTCATTCGATAATCGTTTTATATTGCCATTCGTTATTTATTTATGTGTAGTTATTTCGCGATTGTTGTCAAATGAAAGTCAATACATTTCGAATTGGCTGTGAATGAATAAAAATGATCGCATTATTTTTTAGCTTACCCTTGCTCTTCCAGGATTCGAATGGATCGGCCTTGCATTTCTTGTTTCCTCGTTGCAACGCGAGTCTCGCAAAGTTCCCTCGCATCAGCATCGTCGATGCGACCGAACGGGGTAAGGCGCACCTGCTCTCTCTCGTTTCTCCTTAATTCGAGCCCTTCCCGAGAGCCGTAGCTCGGATCGAATGCAAGAACTCCCGCATGTCGGGATGCATGCACTTCGCAATGGGTACACCCGACGATACCAGCCGCTCGGGCAGTAACCGAGGCGCGATTATATTCGCTATTCTATTCGTTGCCCCCGGGTGCCTTTGGCCAGCATCCACAAGCATTTATCCGATGATCCAACGATAACCGAGCTGTGATAAATACACAGCCACCTATCACGCGTGAATATATTTCTTATATTTATTTCCTTCGCCTATCACCTGCGTATCGTCTTCCTCCTTTGCCCACACGAGCCACATCGAGAGCCTCCACGCTACAATAGGTCAAGCGTTATTAATTTACACGAAGTTGTACTTCGCAGACATTAAATGATACCTCGCGCATTACCGAGTCAATGATTCTTCAGTCGTAAAAGCTAAATGGCAGAGAGAAAGATCCAACGCTAATGCATTCAATTCGATAGGTGGAGAAAAAAAAATGTAAAAAAAAAAAAAAAATACCCCATCGCCTGACACGTTCGGAAAGTCGATTAACGATGTACGGGCGGTATAATCGCGCCAATCGTTCTCGACTCGACGATAATATGGAAAAAAAATATGAAAGAAATTAGGCGATTTTATATAATAATAATTATTATTATTGTTATTATTTATTTTAATTATGATGATATTATTCATTCACTAATGTATTTATTAATTATATTTACCCAATTTGAAAAATAAAAAAAATTATATAAAATTCTACTTGATGAATTACTTGTTAACTTCGGGATATTTTTTTTTTCTATGTCAGATTACTCCAATCGGGCGTCTTTTCGATAATTCTTCTATATCGATTACCGATCAGCTAATGATTCTTTCTTCTTCGGTAACTCGATACCATTTCGGTTGTACAATCGAAACGAAATATCGTGTAGATGAAAGTATCTCATCGGATACGCACAGTTCGCCGGAAAGATAGATCGATAGATTTGATCGCACTTATCGGACGTCAAGCGCATCTTACCGATCTATCATCGATATACGGAATGTACCGTTACAGCGTTGCCTCTGAGATACCGATTGGACTGGCGTGAAAGCCACGGAGAACAATGGCAGTCCCGATTACGATGAGAAATAAGTTGTTGAACCGTCGAGATCGGCACGCGTAGCGAGTGTGTTAATTAACTGCGAATAGAGAGAAGCCCGCGGTCGGGGCGAAGAGATACCGCGAAATTCGTACAATACAAGCACCTGCTGCGTAAGCGCCGAGTAAATTAGAATCGCCGTTGCGGTTGCTCTCGGCACAGATCGAAAAAAATATATCTATATATAATGATAATAGTAATGATTCGCGCACGAGGTGGGCCCGTGGCACAACGCCGTCCGATGAAACGAAATTCTCCGGTGATCTTGAACGTCGTAACTATGAACCGAGAGCGTGAAATATCGCTTCTCGGTACTCTCGTTATAGACTTCGCCGGAGCCATTCGCCATAATCATCCATGAGCTATATCTAACGGCACTTTTTCAATTTCAAATTAGAAACCTTTCTCGCCTCGATATTCGGGCGTATTGTTCTATCGTCGGCTCCCATCGTCACTACAGAGCGCTAACGGAACGCACCGATTTGCCAACGCTTATTATTATACTTTTTGTTCGTGATCAAATGATTAGAATTTCGTTTCCCCGGCGTTTGGCGCGTTGAACTATTGACTATCCGCTCGATTTACTCTAATTTTCTCGAAGGATCTTTTTTTTCGCTTATTTATTTCTAATTTAAGAACGCAGATTTGGGCGCTCCGTTGGATCTCGCTGATCCGCTTGAAAAATCTCCCGCGGCTTAACTTTGACTTCGCGGTACCCGTAGCCGGGAATGTACAAATGCGTGATTTATGATTTATGATTAATGCATGAGAGATTTTTTTTTCGAACGGAACACATCGCGTACGAGACCCGACTGATATACGGAGGACAAGACATCGAGAACTTTCTAGCGTTGTTCGCGAAAGCTAGATCGTGCTCGAGTTATTATTGGGCGGGTTTGTTATCTCCAATTATACAGACTTTTGTCATTACTCGATCGCATCGAGACGTTAATGATGTTTTTGCATTATCATTTTTCTCCAATAGACCAGTCCTTAAATCCCTGAGTTGTGATCGTTTGTGTAAAATCGTTGTTTTAGGCAGAAAAAAGTAATTTTTTTTAAGAGTAAAAAAAAAATCATCTGTTCCTATGCGTTGTTATATTTAAGCATTGCCTGGTAACCGGTGCGAAGGACTAATCGGATGGGATTTTGATTTTGAAAGGAATGGAATTTTTTAAAAAGTGTTTACCGATGAAGAAAACTGCAACGTGTTTTTCAACCTGAAATTGTCGTAATATGTGTCTTTCGCCGATTAGAGAGAATAGCAAAATATTTTGAAGTCTTCAATGCTTTTCTGCAAGATCTGAATGTGGACTTGTTTGGCTGTAGTGCGAGTTTCGATTTTTTTAAAATTATGTGCAAAACTATTTCTATGAATACATGATCGATAGCAAAACGACGTGTGCATAATGGGAATAACGTTGCGAGCTTCATCGGCCTTTTGCTTCCGCGTCTGCGAAACTCTCGTCGAAAGATTGCGAGCCTCTTCGAGACGAGCCGCGAATCCGCGTTGCGCCTATCCCCGTGGAAGAGCCTCCTCGGCGAGATTACATTCGTAGATAGGCCACCTTACCGCGCCAATATGTGCCCAGTGACGAGGCGAGAATCGTCCGCGGCAAGAAGAATATGAATATGAATATACAAATAGCCTCTTGTAAGGCTTTGTAGAAGCGGAAACATGTTACAGTGTCTGAAGAAAAAATTTCAAAAGTCTTCGATGAAAATTCTTGGATCAACTGACCTCTGAGTCGGTCTCATCCTTCCTGTGCTGCAATGCTCTTCGATCGATAAGCAATCGTTACAACCGCGCGTAAATCGATTCTGATCAACGTTGACTCTTCGGCATCCAAAATAGAAGTTTGATTTGATTACCTGTAGAAAATTGTTCTCACGACTATCCATTCGTTTCGATCATGTTCAAAATATTTCGAAACATTCAAATTTTATTTATGATTTTTTAATAATTACCGAATAACAGTGAAATACGATTGGGAATTAGCAACGTAGCTTCGCGTGTGAGGTGAGAAATCGAGGGGAAACGCTCGGGAAAAAAAAGTCGTGAATCACGACGTACCTATCGTTTAAACAAATGAACTTTAATAATTACACGTTCGCGAGACTAACGAGAAATTCCGTCGACAGGTTTACCGAGGGGAGAGTTGGCGTGATGCGGTTTTTTTTATTACTTAATAGTCTCGCGAATTTCGCAATAGATTCGTGTATCGAAACTCGCGGAGTCGTCTTTGGTGCACGAGCGAGCGATAAATCTTGAATCATCAATTCTCATGGATTAATTACCGCGAGATCGGTCGCGTTAGTAGTGTTCGCTTCGAAGGCGGATCGGCACGTACATCGATGGATCATAGCGTGGATCATCAACGTTCACGTGCCATTAAAACGGAAAATCAACACTCGCTGATTGCACGTCTCGGGTATTACGAGTGCTATAACATCACGGCTATTTGGCTTATGACTTATTTACACCGTATGGCGTCGAGACAACCGACGAAATTTTTTAAATATGACCGAAATTTTCGAATGTAAATATAAAAGCTGAAGATACGAAAATTTTGTTAGAATTCTTTAAAAAGTTATTTATAACTAACAAACCAAAATAATATAATAATAATGATAATAATAATCATTATTATGAATGAAACAAATTTTTCTACTGCGGCCCGTCGAATTTCAATCGAGAAAAATGAACGATGTATCGTACAATCGAAATCGCGAAGATTCGTCGATTGTGATCTAATGATAAAATAATTGTAACGCCAATCGAGGGAGAGCGAGCGGCATCGATTCTCTTTGCGAAACGATTTCGAGATGATAATTGCGCCGTGCCGATGATGAGTCGGCGTTATGATAAAGAGAACGCAAGAGGATACGCGTGTTCGGAACTATATACATCGTTGCTTCTCGGTGATGTCCGGGCGAATCTCGACGAATCTACAAGATACACACGCACACTCGTCGGAGACGCCGTGCGCGTTTTCTCTCGTCCATATTAGGAGCTCCAGTCAATATGGGTGCCGCTCGATCGGTCTGCTCCTGTTATTTATCTCGACGGTTCAACAGAGTCCGAGATCCTTCCCCGATATCTTCTCTCCCTGTCTCTCCGACGACGAAATATACACATTTGCCGATTTCGACTTTTGTCAAAGGGTAAGTGCGAGATACGCTTCCACGGACGATCCTTCGCGGCTCTCCGACTTTTGCTGCGTAACGCTGTTGGAGCGTGTCCCTCCACCGACGACGCTGGGCATGGCCCGATCACTCGTAATTACTCGGCGGGATTTAATCGAAGCGCTTCGGGGCTGATTAAAAAATTCCTTCGACTCCTTCGCGGTCCTTCGCGGCTCGCGCGCTATCATCGATAAGACACCAAAGATGTTATCGCCGCATAACGGTAGAGCGAATATCTTTCGACGGGTTTATATATAGATTCGTGTATATACATTGCGCGCGAAATGCGAGAGAAGAGAAGAAGAGATGGGAGAGGCTTTAAGAATGAAAAATATTTAGTGCTATGACATTCTACAGATATTCATTAAAAAATCTTGAATCTGTTTTTCTTTTTCTATCGCCATTGCAGAAAAATACGAGGAAACCTCAGATTGGATTTAAAAAAAATTATATTTACTTTTATAAATGCTTTTATTACTTTCATTATTAATCGACTTCATTTCCGTTCGAATTAGTTCTTGTTTTAAAAAACAATTCTTCGGAATCAGAATCGAGTCAATTGTTTGTGACATTGAAATAGTTATCATTATTGTTATTATATGAGAGAAATTTCAATCAATCTTAGTTTTCGTAACACATTTTCTTGATGACAGTGGAAGAAAAAGAAAACCGATTTGACATTCACTATGAATTATACTGTGTAAAGGGGAGGCGAATGTGTCGGTAGTAGGCGAGCACCTAATCCGAGCGTAAATCTCAAAACGACTTTGTACAGACGCGCTGCTATATATACATAAAAGTCGCCGGAGGCATATAAAGTCGGTATATACCGTTGGCGAATCGCAATTGCCATTTCTCGGTGAGCTTGCACTTTGCGCGAGTTGTAAATTATGCCGGTACACCGTCCGGGCCAGCGAATACGGCCATTATTACACTCGGTAAAGTTGCCCGCGGAACGATATTAATAACAATACCGGCACGGTAAGTGCCAAAATAGAATAGTAACTTAAAATAGTAAGTGTTGAAAATGACGTTGAAAAAAGTTATCTGCTGATAAGATCGGAAATTAATGCGACTGGCTTGGAGAGTCGACGATGATTGGGTCGAAATTGTCGAGAAAAACATTTTATTGAGCCCGGAGTAAATGTTTTCACAGCGCAAACTCGGCGGAAAATTACGAACGCAAAAACCTAATAATCGGCACGAGAAAGTATTCGAAATAAGGGATGAAATTTGAAGAAATAAGCGTCGAATCGAGAAGATTCTTTTTCAAAGACCCTTCGAGGAAGAGAAAAAAAATTGGAATTGTTAGTTTTATTAGGCGTGGCAATATTTGAAGCGACGAAACTTCCCATTGGCGCGAATAAGGCGAAAGTTTAGGAATCGCGAGTTTGGCGCGAGAATAGAAGAAAAAGTTGCGCAGAGTTAACCAGAGTGCAGCACCACTCGTTGGTTCAGCGAAGCAGTTCGACCGATCGAAACCCTTCGAAAGGCGGCTTGCCGAATACTCCCGTCTTTACCGACTTCTCCGCGGCTCCGGGAGATCTCATCTCGCTCACGGAACAGCCGCGGATGCTGCAGAAATCCTACAGATCCTCATGACGCAGGTTAGTCTATTACCTTCCATTCTCCGGTGTATCTGTTATCGATACAGACGGATGCCGGTAAAAGTTTTCTTCGGGACATCGGGCATCCCCGAATGAAACTTTGAATTGAAAAAAAAAAGGTCATACAGAATCCTTTCGCTATCTCCATTTCGCCGAATTTCGCGATAAATTATGGATTCGTTTCCCAACAAAAAATGTGTGAGTATGTTTTTTTTCAGTTTATATTTATAATTAGACTGATAAAAAATATTGCCCTTGAAAATATCGTATTGCGTCTCCAAAATTTGTGGGATTTTCTGTAAAAAGGCCTGTAATTGACCACGATGAAGCCGTTCGATCCAACATCTTTGAAAAGTAAAATTGTTCCAGAACGATTGATCATTCGTCCTTGAAACGATTTTCTATCGTCGTCTCGTTGCTTTTCGGTGATTTTCTCTTTGACGCATTAACATTAAAGTATTGTCGCGATTCTTGTATTGCCTCGCTCGGCGAAAGAAGACAATTTCTGTTACACGCGTTCTCGCGAACAGCCGAGAGTGTCCGATTCCTTTTTATTCTTACTACGCACCGGAAGGCGGAGCTCGGGCGGTAAATCATCGAGTTCCTCTCGCGACTCTGTTCAAGCTACCCGCTTGCCGTGTCGGCGAGGCCATTAATTGTATCAACTTTGATGCCCCGTTTAGCGTTCCTCGCTAAATGAATTCGGGCTCGCGCGTGCACCCAGCGTAAAGCGTGCTAAGCAAACACGAGCTCGTTTCATTCTTATCGAACGATTCATCCGAGAATCGAATTTTTTTTTTTTTTCCACGGATCAAATTTATAGCTTTGAGTAAAAACTCCAGGAAAAAAACGCGTATTCGTGCTCGTAGACGAATTTTGTCTCAACGAAGGTGTATTAACTTTCGAATTTGTGATCAATTTCCTTTTGAAAAATCACTAAAAATGGTATGAAAAAAAAAAAACATTGAGACGTCTCAGCGATAGACGCAAAATGTATTTATACAATATCATCTTTGTTTTTTCGAAGAATCACCTGTATCCTTTCTAATTTCACCGTTGAGAAATTAGAGAGAACGAAAAAAGGCAGAAATGCGTGTGACGGTTATAGTGAAACGTCGAGACGAGAACCACCGTGGCATTAGATTTCGTCAAGGTTTCGGTCGGTCGAACCGTCGTCACACACTCACGAGTGGAAACCCATAATTTATAGTCATTAACCGAAACTTACGCCGTCGTCCTCCCTCTCCTATTTCTCACGAATGAGCGATTATGAGAATTTTTCGTCTCGTCAAGATTACACGAGTGGCCCGCGTGGTTTCGAAAGGGTTAAAAAGCGCGACTTATTCGACAGGTTCTCTACGCTTATCATCGTCGAAAAACCAAAAAAAAAAAAAAACACCTTCGTCAAACGTTTTTCTAACAGGTGTAATAGCGGCTAGAAATATGAACTCATAATTACTTAAAGACCGACCGAGAACTCAACAACACGATAGCCATGACATTCTCGACGAAGATTATTTCCACGTCTGCGATTCAATTTTGAAAGTCGTATTATACGGATAAGACAGATTCATTTTCTCATTTTGAATCGGAGATTTTTTTTTTAGTATGTCAACTTTCTTTTTAATGTAAGAAAATAAATAGCTATTATCTTGCAGGAAACGAATTACACGAGTATAAAAATAAAATTTTCTTTGAGGTGATTCAGTTCGGGAGGAATGAGAGAGATGACGAACACTTCTCGACGGATTAAAGATCTGAAAAAATTCGAGCACATGCTTTTGCACTCTAATAATTCCAACATGTTATCAACTATATTATTGATACATTTTTTTTTTTTCAATGGCTCCGGGCACCGTTTTCTTTTTTGGCTTTTCTCGAATACCGCGGAATCGAAGGAAGATATAACCGATAATGACAGGTCAATTGGCATCGGATGAATGATGGATAAGTGAACCCATGCCCTCCGCCTCGTTCCGCTCTGCCGATGGTTCTCGCCGCGGTTTTCGCGGATTCTTCGAGGGTAAATGTGCGCAAAAATGCAGAGAACCATCGCGGATGAATGTGGACGAACGGAAAATGGATAAACGACCCGGTGGTCGGAATGTTCCCGGTTTCGTACAGTGTCCATTATCCTACCTCGAGGAGAAAGAAAGAGAGAGAGAGAAACTTGTGCAAATAAGAAGAAACGGGCGTGATCGCGTACGGGGGGTAAAGTATATTCTTCTTCATCGGATTCGATCTCGGAGTTGAGAACCTCGAGGTGGCTCGTGCTCGATGATGACCTCTGACCGTGAAGAGTGAGGCGAGGCCATGGCTGTGGGCACGCGAAGCGGGCCCCGAAGAACTCATTCCATCTCGCTCTCGAAACGCTCATCCTCGGCGCCTCGAGGCACGCGCAAGAAGTGCCTCTTCGCTCCTCTCTGAACGCCGCGCGGCGGGCAACGGGGCAATTCCTCGCGATTGGCTGGGTGTCGTGCCGGACCGTGCCGTGCAAGCATAAGTATATCCCCCCGCGAGATTTCCTCGCCGGACCGCTCAGGGAGTACTCTAACCACTAAGTGGCGGGGAACTCTCTCCCCCTCTGAACTTCTCGCGGGTTAACTTCGCTGGAACGTTATTTATCCCTCTCTCGCGCGCGGCCTCGCGAGATTTCCCGCTGTCGTTTGATTATTGGAAAAAAGGAGGAAAAAGTTAAAAAACATTGAAATAATGCACGAACTGTCGAGAAAAATAAAAATGTATATGTATCTAGGGATGCGAAATAGCTATCGCTCGAGTATATGGCTATCGCGTGTCAAAAAGCTTTATGCAAATTACTTGAAATTGCTACTCGGTGAAATGCGTTCCGAGATTGAGTGCATGGCTCTTCTTAGAAAAGAAAAAAGAAAAAGAAACGTGGAAAAAAAAGTGAGAACAAAAATGTGTTTTCTTTTTGAATTTTCGATTGATTTCAGAGTATAATTTCGCGACCGCCAATGATGACATGTTCGCTGGGCTTTCGGGCTCGAAAAATCATCTTTTTTGGTGAAGGAAAATAAATATTATACACGGCGAGTGCGTAATCGTAAAAGGTAAATGTCACCTTAACAGCCTTCGAAGTATATTCCGAAGGCCCCGTTAAAGTTGCGGTGTCTCAGGCAGTCAGATATATACCCATCAATTTTGAATATTTTAAACTTAATATTTTTTTTTATTAATCTAAATTAAATTTAAACATCAATTGTTCTCGTGCTTGTAAGCCTTCGATTTACTCGAGTTAGTCTCCGGCAGAATTTACCCAGAAACAGAAATTCGAATTTTCATCGGAAAACGGCGGAATCCTCCGACTGCGCGTACATTCGCGGGGGTCAAACGAAGTGTAGCAAAGCGATTAAACGAGGATGAAAATATGTTAAAGATAAGTTAATCCGAGCGCGTCCACGCGACCGACGGGACAGTGGCCACGCCCTCGTGGCAGTCTGCGCGGACCTTCGATATTCGTCTTTTTTTTCCCCCATCATCCTCTTCGTCCCTTTCGTTCGTCGGAGGACGCGCGCGCGTGTTGGGGGCATACTACCACCTGCCAGAAGACACAAGAGGAGTAGGTACGAACGAGTCTTCGAATCTGGCGATGCCGCCAGTATCATGGAGGCAGGCGGCTGATGAGACGATAGGAATAAGAAGAACAAGAGGAGGAATACGAATTCCTCTTCTACACTGTACGAAGCGAGGGGGGAAGGGCGGCCCGGCTTTGCTGGACTGGTCAGCGCCGCGTTCCTCTTCGACTATCCTCCGTAGCCTCGGCGCACAACCGCCGACGACGTCGGTCATAAATTGTGACGGGTCTCGCGAATAAAACGTACGTAGCATATATATCAGCGTGTATATATACATCCGCGCGCGATGGCGCCAGGACATTCGCTCGGCGATATTCAAGCGTAGCAGAGACGATGGAACCCGCGCGCTTCGAGCACCAAAGGAGATTAAACGATCGGGATATCCGCAGCGCCGCAGATTCGACTCGAGCGCAATCTGTGCGTGCAACTAATAGGCAATTCTAGGAAGCAAGACGGACACGAGGCGCAACCCTCGCGCGCCAACCACGAGCAACGATCGCGATGGCTCGAGCAATTAATTCAGAAAAATTGTACGACAAACGATGGAAAGGGAAGAAAAATGAAAAAAAAAGGAATTGGCGTGTTCCTTGGGGTCGTTTATTCTTGGCTAATTAAGTTAAGTAATGGACCGAGTCCGCGGACACGGAACGAGTCATTTAGAAACTTTAATGACAGCCCCGAGGAAGTCTTTTGTATTATTATAGATATATTTCACTCGGATGGTTTAGGAGCAATTCGTACTTGTTTGTACCGCGCGCCGGAGTCTTACGGAACTTCTTTACGCGTGGCTCGGAAATAGATGTTATGATTTTTCGAACAAGTTCGGAATCGAGAAGCAGCAGCTTGCATTTTAGTAACTTCAACGATAAGTAATGGTGGAAAATTTAAAGTTGTTAAAACCTTCAGAAATGCAAATAAAAATAGATCAATGATCAATGAAATTTAAAAATGACGTAAACTATTTCGTTACACGATCACCATTTATAGCGAACTTTAAATTTCGACCGTCGCCGGTGTGCGAAAAAAATTCGATTCGTACATTTGCGTATTTATAAGGTTAGCGATTTTTTAATATTTTAAGAAATAGATATTTCTGCTCAACTTATCGAAGTTATTCAGTGCGACACGGCTCCAAAATTTTATCGGATAGTTCATTTTTTATTATTTAATCTTCTATCATTTCATTAAAGTGAAATTAAAAAAAAACCATTTATTAAAAAAAAACGTTAGTTCGATAAACAAGATATCGGTTTCAATCATCAAAATATTTGTTTCGCCACCTTCGAGCGCCAACTCAGTGATTTCGACCGATTCTTTTTTCTCCGTCTGCCTTGCGCGGTCGGCAAAAATAGGAACGCAACATTTCAAAAGTCCCCCGGAGGATCCACTAGCGTCACAAACTTTATATCCAATAAACTCACTCACCGTTGCGCCTGCTCAATGGATCCCTTCTGGCAAAGTTTTTCGCGGGGGCGGTGTGTGAAGGGCGTTGCCCACTAATTATAATTATAGCATAGCGGCATTAGTAGCGTTAATTGCTATGTGAGTCCCGGTCAAATACCTTGTTCCGAGGCCAGGGCTGGAACGAAGCCTCGGGGGCCTCAACCCGGCTCCAAGAACAGCGCACGCTTCCCCACGTCCTTTTTTATACTATACGACGAATAGTTCTTGTACTCTTTTTCCCTGTGATCTACCGCTCGCAGCCTTCTCGAGTTATCGTATTCGATGCTCTCGTTTCTTCCTACGTCGATCTCTACATCCAACGACGCTGGTTTGTAATTTACTTCATTTTTATCGAACTTTTTTTTTATTCTATATATTTATACTTTTGCCCCGAGGCGTAGATCCGTCAACGGGACCGATACATCAATCGGAGGACTCTCAGGAACTCTCTGGGTCGTCCGAACGAGGCGAGAGACCGTCACCTCAAAACCTATCATGGACGCGACATAAATCGACTATTTTTTTTAAATCACTCGCGAGGTGCCCGCAATCGATTTAATTTAATCTAATCGTTGGCTAACGACCCTGTCAATCGTGTGACAAGATTTATCGACACCTATGCCGTGGCCAATGAGTCCGCGGTGTCGGAGGAAAATGGCATTTGTCCGCTCGCATCTAGAGGTTCGCTCGGAGCTTGAAAAGTGTTGTCCATTCGGTTACGCAAGAAATATTTTATAACCTTGTCCCCGATTCGTGTGAAATTCAACCCAAAGTTCAATTCAACTTACGTCGGACTTACCAAGAAAAATTAATTGACCACTAAAGAAATTGCTGAAAAATATTCGAGAACCTGAAAACAACGTCCAACTTTAATTTCCTTCGGATCGCAGTGAATTCTCCGTCTTCTGTTACGAATAATTGAAATAGGATTTAAAACCAAGTTGAATTCAACTCGCGTCCGCCCTCACAAATGAAAAAAAATTAAAAGTAATTATGAATAAATTACCAAAAAAAATTTTCGAATCCGGAACGATAATTTAACTTGAATTTTCTTGCAATCTCGGTTCCATTCGTAATTGCAGTGCAATTAATTTATGTGTTTGTGGGTCACAAATTAAAAGTCCGTAGGGGTAACGTAGGCCGTTGGTTTGCGGCTCGGATAATGTGCATTGCGACAAAGAAATTGGCGGATAAAGCGTACCGGTCGCACGGACAATAGTTTTCATGCCGGCGCGACGAGCCTTAATTCACGATCGCACGCCCACACGAGAGTCCGCGAACTTCTAGGTAGCCACCCACTGATAGATGGTTCTGGCGCAGCAACAGGTACACAAGGAATTTTCAACGAACCGATAACAGTAATTATGAAGCTGTGTCACTCTCTTGCCGTGGTCCGTGCTTTGCGTCTGACAAAATTGTGCAGCAACGCGCACGCACACGCCTCTCTCTCGACGGGCCGCGAAAGGTTTGCCGACGTTGCTATATACAGCTCGAACGGTGGACGGTTTTTATCACCGCTGACTTGGGAGATTTTTCGGGAGGGGCGAGAGTTCGATACTTCCATCTCTTTCCGCACCCGTTGCTTCTGCTGCTGATTCGGCTCTCGCCTTGGGCAACGGGCGGTTTCGCCTAATGCACTAATAACACGGTGCTGGAGACCGATAATTAATAACGCGCGCGCTCGTTCCTCGACTCGGGAACACGTGCAACGAATAACAGCGGAATGAAAAGGACCCGAAATCAGGGACGCGAAAGACAACGACAACGTTCCGCTCGGTGGGTGGACGCGAGTCAAATTTTTTTGATGCAAGAAACAGACATGTCTCGTTTCTTCCGAAACTCTCGAAACTAGTGGGAAGATATCGAGCGAATCATGCGCCGCGATGGCGTTTAATACTATTAATTTCTCATTAAAATAAGGAAGAGTTCGGCATCATTTGAGATCAACGAGAAAAGCGTGTATTGTTTTCTACTCGATGAAAAAAAATTCTATTTAAAAAATCATCTATCGCAAAAAACTTCCTTTGTCCTCGGCATTTCTTTAAATTTTATGAAATTATTTGATAAGATGGAAATCAAGGCAAGTTTCTTTTAACGAGCAAGGAATTGTTATTCTTGTTTTGTATTTATATTTAAAGAAAGTACCGAGAATAATGAGCGATATTCTACGCGAGGGATACCGCGGTAATTTTCATTTTCTTTTTCAGGCGTTTTTAAATTTGTTCGTTCCTTTTGAGTCTCTTGCCATCCGCGCGGTTCGCGTCTTTCATTTTATGCTTTCCGGGCTCTCACGTGTCCCGGGCATGCTACCAGTTTTCCTCGGAACACGCGACCCCTCACACCGAAGAATTATTCGTTGGAGCTTTTATTTGAATTTCTTTTAGTGCGTGTAGTTTTGTGATATATTGCTTTTTTTGGTTTCAACATTTCACTTTCAATTGAAACGCTTCCACTCATTAATTTCTTGCGCGTTTCTTCGTTATTTTTTTTTTAAATCAATGACAAGAAAATTGTAAACTTGGTCCTTAGGGGTTATGGTCCCAGGGCAATAAATAAACGCTTTCCTCTCCCCGTTCCGCTGTCTCCCTCTTTTTCATTCGGTTTCTTACGCAAGAAAGATGAAGCTTTTCGAGGTCTCGACACAAATAAGATAATCTCCATTATAAACTGAGAGGCAAGGCGAGTAAACGACGAGAGGAGTTATTTACTTGGTCGAAACTGTGGAGGGAGGTTGAAAGAAGCTTTCCGCGCTCCACCACCCCCCTCCCCGTCTCTTCCTGCCCGCCCCTGCCTTTCCGCGCAAACGAAAGGA
Source organism: Ischnus inquisitorius (assembly GCA_963924025.1). Taxonomy (NCBI): domain Eukaryota; kingdom Metazoa; phylum Arthropoda; class Insecta; order Hymenoptera; family Ichneumonidae; genus Ischnus; species Ischnus inquisitorius. The sequence continues at coordinate 4,038,645 of OZ001245.1, read as the reverse complement.
AGCAAGAACAACGAGAAATAAGATGGAATGAGATACAAATAGAAGGTTAAAGGTTCAAGTTTCTACGATTTTTCTTTCTACAAAACACAATTTTTCTATCGCTCATCTCGACGGTACATTCAGCCGAAATACCCATTCGACTCTCCGACGTAAAATTACTCTATCGCAGATGGGATACAGTCCGACAAATTCGAAAAAATTAGAACAACTTGTTCCAACTTTCAGAAATTTTTTATAATTTTTTCAGATTTTTTTCGACACGCCCTAGCAGCACTGATAATATTTTAAACTATTCGCACGCGTAAAATTCTAGTACGAAATCTACGAAAGAGAGTTAAATTTTCTTGACGCAATTAAATTAAATATTTCTTTTTCTTCCAACTCACCCACGAAGCACTGCAATCGGTGTTCGCGAGATTCTGGAATGCCGGTACGCATCTGAATGTCATGACGATATTGCAGATCCGCGGCGTTATACAAAACGTTGTGCCCGGTGGTGATTAAAATCGCGGGATTACCCGTTCACAACTTACCTAGAACAAAACAAAACACTTAGTTAGCGAAACAGAATTGAAATATTGTATTTATTATCAAATTTATTTTGTCGAAATGATAGTTATTAAAAAAAATGTTAAACATATACATAAGCCAGTTTCGATTAATTATCAAAAAATGATCGATACTTTTCCGTAATAATTAAACAATGAACAATTCAATCGATATTAAATTTTGTCTTTAATATAATAATATCGTCGTGAGTTCCCTTTGTGTCAGTCCTATTCGTCGACTAATTTGTATCGCGGAATCTACCGCTGTTCCTATAATGACTCCGTAACAGAGCCATATAATGGATCATTAGTAGGTCCCGAGCCGAGGGGTAGATAGTGGCACCGTCGTAGGTAATTCAACGACCGAATATATATCCTACGGTTCACGAGGGTCCGACAATTAATTTCTGTTATCTTCAGCACATGTAGAGCCGTCTCCATCGAATCTACGCTGCTCGATCGGAATTGCCGATAAAACAAACAATACAACCATAAAATAGGATCAAGCTTTAAAAAAAACGCAATAGCAGGCGGTCGTCATAAATAGCTATAAATACGTAAAAGTGAATAGCTATGAATGTAAAACGCTATTTTAGACAGGATTGAACTTAAAAAAGTAGAACAAATTTTTTTAATTCACTGAAAATTTGAAATTTCTCGGATGTGAAAAAGATTTCTTCAAATGATTTTAACTGCGAGTGAAAAAGGAGTTGTTGACTCGCAGAAATTGCTATTTTGTCCATATATCGTTTCATCCGGAAGAAAAGAGATCATTCCCTTCCGAAATCCGACCCGCAGACGTCTGTAATTTCGTTGTCGCTCGCGGAATCCGAAAAATCCGGCTCCTCTTGCATAACTAGCGCGCCGGAATCCTCGAAAGTGATTATTAAGTCGAAGGCGCGCGCATTCCTCGTGCAGTCCGGGAGCCGCGTAGTGAATAAAAAAAAGGGAAATGAATGAGAAGAAGAGGAATAGAAAACGGGGGAGCTCCCGCCGTCGTTTCTGCTCGGCATTTCTCCTTCGTAGCGAGTTTCGGCAACTTTAATATATAGTGCGAATGATAGAGGAGGAGAAGGAGCGCGAACTACCACGAGAGGACTGGATGGCTCATAAAATCATGTATATATTACGCGTGCAACCAACACGCGTGCAGAATTCAAAAAATAAATGTGTAGAACACATACGAAGCATTTCGTATCAAGTAAAACCATCGAAATTCAACGAAAGTAATATTTGTACATTATTATCGGACTGCAAATACTTTACGAAAATATTGAAAAAAAATATTAACGCTTACGACAAGCGCAAAAAACAACTAAATTTTACGAAAAATAGGTAATAGCTAAAAATGAAAAATTCATATTGAATAATCGAAATCGAATGAAAAAATTATTCGCTAGATTAATATCCATAATTCACATTCGGTAGTTGTGGCCGAGAGAAAAAAAATTCCAGATCTGTTAACAATTTGTCAAAATTCAGCGAAATTGATAATTAGAAACCGGGGAAAATTTATCAACACTCCCGAGAGCGTTGCGACAAGTGTGTGGCCCAATTGACGTGGAATGTCTGGTATACAAATTCGACGAGCGCATATAGGTGTACTGCGTGTATATATACGCGAAGAAGAGCGAGAGAGGAAGGCGATGGTGCCACAGAAATGAATAATGGATTCGAAACGCGCAGCCATGGCAGCCACCAAGAGCTTGAATATTCATAATACGCGCAGCTATATGTGCAGACCGAACCCCGTGCAGACTATATTTCGCGTACCCCTCGCGCCCTTCCTCCCCATTTATGCCCTCTCGTTCGCATACGATTCTCCTCTCTCGCCGTCGTTTTATCCTCTTTCATCTCTCGTCATCGTATATACGTGTATATATATATACAAAATATGTATATATATGCTTTATATATATGTGTATATAGGTACACGGTTATATCGGTATAAATACATCGACGTGGGAGCGTGCACAGCCACGCGGACCTGCCGAGCGGTGAGTTCCCTCGTTCGCTTCGGCTCATGTTGCTGCTCTACTGCTGTTGCTCCTGCTGCCGCTTCTCCTACTCCCGCTTCTGCTGTTGCTGGTAGTGAGGATAGCACACGCCCGAGAGAGTCGGAACACTGCAACGGTAACCGAAGCGGAGAAAGAGGAAGAGACGCCGATTCGGAGCTACCTGCTTGAATATGTAGCGGACCCGAAAGCGCTGGCGTTCCCGCGTTAGCCGCTCCAATGGGTACCGAATACGTATTTTCCATCCAACTCGCGAAATTGGACCTCCAGATTGAAACTCTCTCCTACGCTAGCCCCGCACTGTGCAGACGTTGCGCTTGTGCCGGAGTGCCTGACTCCATAGTTCCATATCTGCCGATTCTATTTCGTGTATGCGGAATTTCGATAGCGAGAGGGACCGGCGGCTGCACAGTGGATACGTTAGAACCGAGTTTTCGGGGAAAATCGAGAGTTTCGTTTTATGGGTTTGACAATGGATGAGACGATAAAAATTTCATTGGTTTTACCGGTAATTACCAAATAGAAATCAGAATTTTGACAATGTATACATTGAAATCAAATCTTTAACGATCGACACATTGAAATCCAAGGAACATTGCCATTCTACCCTGCATTCCGATGATTTTAAGATTTTTTTTTCATTCTCCTTGTTTTTCTTCTGCCCTATAAATCAATCGATTTTGTCGAAGATCCATAGTTCTGGATCATTAGAATGATTGGTCGACAACTTTGGATGTCGGGTTGACGGGCGGGTTTATCGAGTGTCGAAGCGAAACACAATGCACAGTGTTCTCGAGCAGCGTATTGCCGGGAATACATAGATATATATGCGTGTGTGTGTGTGTGTGAGTGTGTATATATAACGGATGCGACGAGAATGCGACGAGAATAGAGAACAGAGCGAAACGCGATCGAGACAGAGAGAGCCCATTTCCATCCTCGTTAACTCGATTTAATGGCACATCGTTAACATTCGTGTACAGCCGTTCACGCGCGCGCCAGTCGTGGCCCGATGCTTCGATCGTAAAAAAAAAATGCTGTCCGTAATCGGGATACGAGAAATCGTTAATACCCGTTTTGTCTATCGCGGCAGCGAGACGGGCGCGCGGATTTTCATTCGTAAACGACATCGTCTCATTCGACCTCCGAGATATTCGCGAACGTTTTATCGCGCGATCGAGCAACCAGCCGTGAAACCTTCGCCGAATTCGAACTCGTAACAATCCCGAACCCATTTTCTCGCGATGCGAACGAATTTTTTCTGCGTCAAAAGAAATTCGTTTCGAGCCTCCCTGGAAGCGTTGCATAATCTCGACTCGAAACGGATATCAAGCATTCCGGACTCTTCGATGATTCTTCCGTACACCGTGAATTCTACGAAATTACTCGTGGAAGTCCCACACCTCTCTTCGAGAATTCTAAACGTTATTGCGAAACGATAAATACTCCGGGAAGGCGATTCGTGAGAAAAACGAATTTGCGAAACAGTGGGAAAGACAAATCGAAGGAAATTCTTTCAATAGAATGATAAAGTCTTTCGCTTATTCCGAGCAAAAGACGAGTCGTAAAAAATCGTCGCGGAAGCAATAAAATTACTTGATGATCATCGACGCGGGTCCGAGCGAGGAAACTCGAAACGCGAAGCAAATTGGAACATACGGGATGAAAATATTTATGCTTCAACGCGACCCGCTCTCCTTTGCTTCCGCCGGAAAAACTCGGGTTCGTGAAAATGCAATTTTCAACGAAGCTTCGAGCATACCGTCGAATCTCGTATTCTTCGTTGGTACGAGAGAATGCTGCCGACCCTACAAAATCGGCGTTTCCTTTTAATTGCCCGAATGATTTGTGCTTCGTCCCCGATGAGCTCTGCCCTTTCCGGTTTGCGAGTTCCAACCGCGGCGAAGAGGCTAGACCGTGCATTAGGGGCGTTACGAACTTCTCACCTGCTTATTACGAGATCTGCTTTATCGCCCTGTTTGCGAGGAAGTCTCGCGCGTGACGTTCTTTCTTTCGCGTACGAATATTGAATATCCGCAGGTCATCGGGTATTCTCTATTCGCTGCACGTTATTAAGAAAGAAATTTAAGAAAGAATACGGGCGCTTAATGATGGCCCGAGAGGCGAGAATAGGAATCTTCCATAGCCAAAATTGAAGTAGAAGAAAAAGGATATCGTAGCACTGGTCGAAGATCGAAGCCGTGGAGCGGAACACGTCCGTCGGATCTCCCGTAGACGCCTAAAGAGCGAAATCGGGCGCAACATTCCTCGATCAGTTATACAATTACCGAATAATTTCCGATGCCGATGTTGGCCAACATATTGAAGAATAAAGAGACGGAGTGGGATAGAAGGAGATCGCGGCGGCATAAGCATCCGTCGAACCTTGAATTAAGATGATTAGAGGCTACCGTTCGTATAACTATGGCCACTACTGGAATTTAACCAGTCATTATATAGATACTCGCTTCGCTACCGACCAACCGATGAGGCGAGCGAAGGAAAGGGTGGCCGATGTCGATCTTCTGGTTCCCTTGCTGGGCGATAGAGTTGACCGGGGTCATGTGCAACGACGGGTCATACGTACTATGCTTCACTTGGGACCCGCAAACGGGGATAGAAAAATCGACTTAATCGCCCAAATCGGCGCTCGCGGGTGGCGAAAAAAATCGGCGATCGATGAAACGATTTAATTGACGCAGCGAAGAAATATTCAATGTGACTAACAATACGATGAAGTATACAGGTTTGGTTGGGTTAGGTAGCGTTGCCCTTTATTCCGCCGATTAGCTACACTGGCAGCCGACCTGGCTAGACTGGATCGCATTTGCCGGAGAGAGGAGAGAAAACTGCCGAAGACCCGTGCCGGTTAACGCGTCAAACTCTAAATTCGAACGGACGACCAAATTTTCCTAAAAAAGAGAAATTCTGAATTCCCAAGAATCAAAAAATCAGCGCGCCAGCCCAATTAGTAAGATACAAAATAAAAAGAATATTGACGTTCCGGCTATCGCGTTATATGGTCGGTGTTATTCGGAAATCATTTATTCTTGATGCAATTAAATATACGGCGCTAATTGTATAATGCGAAGGATATATACCGTGTGTATATAAGCATAGAAGGTCCTTCCTCGAATCATCGTTTATTATCCACGGTCAACTATATGATGACTCTCTTCGTGACCCGCGTCTCGACCGAGACGAGAAATGAGGAGTGGATTGGACGAGGAAGAATGGCCGAACGACTACTCGCGTGGAATTTATTTTCACGAAACTAAACCGATGGAGGAATATACGAGTTCTCCTCGGGTAGGCAAACGGGGAATAAACCACATCCGAGCCGCGGTTCCGCGCGCTACACAACATCTATACGACGATCGAATTAAAATTCGGTCGGTCGGAGAAGCGCGCGCGCGCGCGCTATATCCTAGTCGACGGAGGAACCGCAGAATTATGGGAATTATCTCGATCACCCCGTCATTAAAATTCTCTTTTGATTAATTTGTCCGGCTGTTATTTAACCGCACGAAGATCGTCGATGCGGACAGAGGCGAGAGTCGCTGAAACTCTCTCGTGTTATTTTCATGGACGATAGCGTCGATGCTCCTCTATCGCCCTCGACCATAAGCCAAACCCGAGTGTACGAGTGATAAATCGTTTAAGTTGATGCGGCTAATATTCTAACAAAGATTCTTCGACCCCTTGGTTGTTCTATGCCACGCAGAGGCTTCGCTCACGCGAGATGCCGACGATCCTCGCGTGAGTCGTAAATGCAAAGCTCATTCGCGAGCGTCGACTCGGATATGGGTGTCTAGTCGTACGCGGCGCTCATTATCAATTAACGCGACCTATGCAAAAAACATGACGACGTAATTCAGCCAAAGGATATTTATCTATCCGCTCTCTTGTTTGTACTTCTAAGTATCTTGCAAATATTCTTCGTCACGGGAAACTTTCAATTTAAGCCTAACGCGCGTTTCAATGAATGTTTTTTTTTCATTCGTGGGAAAAAATGTAATCACTCGAATTAGAAGTTCAAAGGGTGTGAATGTTGCCCGCTTAACCCGGCGAATAGCGGTCATGAAATTGTACGCCATATTCGCTAGGGTCATGCTTTTTTTTAACTGTGTTTTAAGAAACCCCGGTCTCAGGTATTTTAGAAAGAAGATATCGAAAAAAGATTAGCATTTTGAGCGATCGAAGTTGGTTTTTAAGTCCACTCCGATTCTCATTTTTTTTCAGTCAATGCAACAGTTTGCCGTATCGTTTATATTTTCATGATGAACGGCCTTAAGAGAAAAGATTCTCGAATATTGATCGTATTTCAAAGCTCCTCGCGCGGAACGCCAGAAAATGACATTTGAAGAACGAAACGCCAATGATGCCGTTATAAAAGAAAGAAGCGAAGAAAAAAAAATACCTATATCTCTTTAATAATGCCCGAACGAAAGCTCTCGAGCACTTTCGAAGGACCGAGACGCGTCCCCGTCTCTTATAGTCTCGTTCAAAGGTTAACCAGGGTCCCGAAGGTACTCGGCACTGTCTGGCCCATAGGCAGATGTAGAGTAGTATTAGTTGCTCTCGCAAGCCTCGCGAGATGCTTCTTCGCGTCTCGAGACGCGCGGGCTAGTTAGCGTGAAGATTGGCTCTCTCGGGCGTTCGCGAACGGATGCGGGCCTACGCCACGTTATTGGGATCACCCAAACACCGCGGCGGCAGTAAAATAGCGGCAGCACTAAGCTGGCGGTTATTTATTGCTCTTCGGTGGCACAGGTGAGAGAAATTCGGTGCTCGAAAAAAAAAAAAAATCCACTTCGCCGCAGACCAGCTGAACATCATTTTCGAACCGAGTGCGCGACTCATCCGCGAAACAAAAAAGACTACGGCAGAGAAATCTAATTTCCAATATTAATAAGATCTCGCCATGTTTGAAAAATACAATTAAATCTTCTACAGGATGAATTAATAAAACTCGGAGAATTACATTTAAAAAAAAGTCTAGACTTTGTCTTCGCGCGTGGGATGAGCAACGCTCCAAGTAGAAGTCTACCATTTGTTATTCGTCCAATGAAAACACTCAATGTATGTATATTTCGCACCAAGTTCCTTTTTCCGAATGTCCCACATTTCCCGGTTGCGTTTCATCAATGAAACTCTATTGAAATAATAAAAAAGAAAAAGAAACCCTACACAAATATACGAATCATGCGATGAACCGTGAGTTACGGAATACGATAAAACCGATGAGAAGTAAGGCGAAAAGGTTGGGCTGATTGAAACGTCAGCGTTGCAGGAGTTATGTGCCCCGTTCACGGTCCAACAGGGATGGTTTGCTCGGTATAATGTGTATATATAAATACGTGCACATGCATAAATACACATATATAAATATGTATATATATACTGTATGAATATCTACACGCAGCCTCCGGAGTGTTGGTGTGTATGATTATATCGATGCGTGCAAAGTGTAATACACAATGCTATACCTATAGGGTGTTACACGTTACGAGAACGGAGTGGTGAGCGACGTTGTGTGTTCTTGATTGCAGTACATGGCCCCCAACCTGGCATATATACAAACGGTTACTGCAAGCTTTACTGTGTACCGTAGAATATCTATGAGTATACAAGCTATGTACACTAAACCAACGTATCTCTGTACGAGCCGTACGAATCCACCTCTTCCCTCTACCTTGCTCTCTCTCTCTCTCTCTCTGTCCCTCCTTACAATTCGCATTCATCGTACCCAGATACCGTACACAGCTCCCTCGTATTTCAGTAAACGTGACACACCGTGTACCTATTCGCGCGTATAAGGGCGCAGCAGAGCGCGAAGTAATTGGCGATCATAAAGCATTTCGCGAAGGCGCCCTAACGGCGCAACAATGATGCTAGAACAGCCGAAGCCCTGCGCGCGTGTGCGGCTCAAAGACGAGAGTGAGAATTGTTCGATCTTCATCGTTGTCAGGAATGAAAAAAAAATTTCACATATATAAATGTACATTATACAGATATATATAAAGATTGCAAACGAAGCTTGCGGCATTGAAGTACTTTTTTTTATTAACATAGCGCACAAAGCACAATGCGTCTGTACGGCCGGGCACGTTGATTAATGTCTGCGGATTCACAGGAAACAAAAAAAACTTCAGAGGAAGCTTCGATGGCAGGAAAACTAAAGATTCTACGTACAATTTGCATTCGCATGTTGTAATTATGTCCATATTTATATCGGATTTCATTCACTTTTAAATACAATATTATGATTAATAAAAAACAATTTTTTTTCATTCAGTTTGGTCCAAAAAGTGACGAGTTTCTATTTTTTACCTCGATCGAATTTTCAATAATCTTTCAGTTTATCGTCGTCGCAGTGACAAGAATGTTAAAGAATGCGAACAGAAATAGTCGATAGAACGGAGGCGATTAACGAAGAGTCGTAAAGGAGCCAAAGCCCTATTGCTCGACGCGCGCGAGAGCGATGCCGAGGAACGATGGCTCATCCGGCGGTGGCGATTAATTTTTTTGTCTCGCGACTCGCGACTCCGGTTCGTAGTCGGGAGTGTGGCGTAGACAACGCACACGACTCGACCATCTGGAAATTGGACGTTAGTCATCGGCGACCCTGGTGGACGAGATATTAGCCGATCTCGAGGCAACCTCGTCTACGCTGTAGCCCGCGAGTTGTGAGCCTCCCGACGCGTTCGACTCGACGAGACTAACATTCGCTCGAGCAAGTAGTAAACGACCGCGTGTGGTCAGACAGCGAACTCGAGAGTTTCTTTGGCCTCTCAAACGACGCTCTCCGAGCGCCAACGAACTATTTTCTTTAACACGTGACCGTACTATCGACTCGCAAATTGAGCCGCTAAATACGCGTACTTTGGACGAATATATGCCTCAATAATAATGATAATCGTGAAGCGTAACGAGACGAGTGAAGAGTTATCTACAACACCCACCTTGCTTATTTTATGTTTTCGTTGTGTATACATAATACGAACTCGTCGTACCCTACAATTACCATAATTCTCCCTTCTCTCCTCCTTCTCCGCGCTTCCCTCTTCCTTTCTGCCCTCTCGAGTGGTTAAAAGAATCTCAGAAATTTATATCCGAGAGCGTAAATGGTTCGAGAGACTCGAGTATCCGCACGCGCGTTCGCGAGACTCGAGAAAGAGTCGAGAAGTACCTTTTACATTTTACTTTTACTGTAGAGTATATTATGTACGTACATACAGATGCATACTTGTATATACACTGCCGGGGCAGAGTCTCCGAGAATTCCATATGTACCTACTTCGTTGAAGTAGATAGCATTTGTTACTCGAAGTTACAGGAGGTAAGGGCATCGCTGCTGGTTGCGAAGAAGCGAATGATTCCATTGTGCCAAGATTTTACGAGTTAAAAGTTCTTAAGGCCTGTCATTACCGGGGCGTCTGCGCTTGCCGCGAAGCAACGAGCCCGAGTGAGCAACAAACACGGCACCGGCAAACACTCGAGTTTCTTTTGGTATATGCAACGCTCGGTAAACCGGGGCGAGAAGAATCTCACAAGTGATTTACTGCTCAATATTGTGAATTTATATTCCATAACGGGTAACGTATCTATTTCACTTAAGAAACGCACGTGTGCGCTTACCTCGGGCGAGCCAGTTAACGAATGACCACGGATGATCTGCTTTTTTATACAATTAAAAAGATGTTATCGCGATATCGTTAAACAATGAAAGAAAGAGAGCTAACGTAAATTTGGAAATTCTGTCGAATTTTCCTTTTTTTTCGAGAAGCGTAGAAGTATTTTTCGAAATTAACGTCCCATAGTAGAAAAACACTGAAAAATTATTATAATTTATAAAATCCTTGCGAAATGCGACAACACAACGAGATTTTCCGGACGGATCTTCCGTGCGTTTTCGCTTTGTTTCTATTACGAGTAAAACTGCGCCAGGCAGCGAGAGAGCCAGTTTGCCGCGATTATAAAGGCTACCTAGCCGCATCTCGCGTGAATCGCGCGGATAAACGCTAGAGGTAAATATTTTAGGTGAGCTTCCGACCGTCCACCCGAGCGTGACGACGAGGCGAGTCGTGAGCGAGCGAAGCTCATTCCGTGAGGAAGAGGAGGTATGGAGAGAAGCCACGGGAGGGGGGTCGCGTGTCGATTAAAGCCCCGGAATTTCCAGGGCTCGTTCATCCTGATGAGCCTTTTTGACCCTCTCGCGTCTGCAACGCTGTCGGAATCTCGACATTTCTTCTTTTTTTTTATATGTATTTACCTCGAGGCTTTTGTCGCACTAATAAATTTGGTCGTATAAAAATTATAGCTCCAAAGAACTTGGGGCGACTGGATCATCAAAAACTTCCACCGATTAATCGATCCTATCGCGAACCTTAAAAAAAGTGACGATCCACTGAATAAAACCGAAAGATAACGGAATAACTAAAAATAAAAAAGTTTCATTACCATTTGGTGCATCCTCGCGGTATTATAGTAGTCTAGATTCGGCATTTGATCCACCTCTGCTTGAGAGCCGCCGGTGTCCGTCGAGAATAAATTTCAAATCTTGAATATCGATTCGATGCTTGGCGAGGAATCCGGCGGATCACCGGCTTGCGTCCATCGCGACGGGCCTGAGAGTCCTCTTCGAATACTATCGTCTTTTTGCCGCAGAGGAAAATAAACGAAAGAAGAACCAAAACACACACACACTTTTGTCAAACGCACTCTGAAACTCGCGAGTGCCAAAAAAAAAAAACCTCTAACTCGAGCCTCCTTACTCAAGGTTGTCGCGACGAAAAATCACAGGGCTAAAAATCTCCTCGATTCTCCTTGATTCAGTCTCTGGGCGACGATCTTTCGAAAGGTTTCGATTCTTTTTCTCACACAATCCACACGACGACAAAATCTTTCACGTATCTGACGAAGCGCGTCGGAATCCGAAACACTGTTAGATCGATCGTCATCACCGAATTTGGCGCTGAAATTCCCGACGGCTTTGGAGAGACGCGCGAGGTATCCGGGGGCCTCGGCAGAAGAGATCACGATGTAAAAAACGGGATCGGCGATGGCCCCGCGGGGTCTCGACAAATAGAAAGAAAAAAAATAAACACTTGGCGACAATGACACGCGGAACCAAGACTGGTCAAAGGGTAGTTTGGTGATATATCGGATTACCAAGGTTGGTACGTACAGGATATATCGTTGTACCGATATCGCGTCGAGAGAGGCCCGTGCCTATACCGAGCTATTGTGTTATAGGGTTGTTCGTTCTGCCTCAAACCGTCGTACAGAAGGACTCGAGGGTTACTGCGCCCGCGGGGCCTTAGCTACCAGAAAGACGAGACCGAACCGGTGTAACCGGGGTGGGATACGGTGTAGGCGTGGCTCCGTCGGGCCCCGCGAGCCTCGTGCCCCTCTCTCGATTGGACGGGCATCGCGTAGCGGGGCCCAATGGGCCCTGGAACCACGCGCGAGACACGGGGCTCGATGTGACGCCTGCGCCACCGGATTGGACGACGCGTAGGCGCGGGACCTTCCAGTACTCGTTCGCGGATCAACGAAGATAAGCTCCTGTGAACGTCGAGAATTTTGTTTCGACGATCGAACGAAAGAAAATAAATTAAAAAAACATTCCCCTCCGGTCAGTTTTCGCAAGGATAGGCATGGGTCAAAGAATCCAATTGCAGAGTCACGACTTCTCGATGTCTTCTTTTTTTTCAGTTACCTGTCCGACATTTGATGCTTTGGCATCACAAATGTCATTGGAAAACTATCGACAAATTATAAAAAATTCTGATAGACTGTTTTTTTTTTTTTCAGATCAATCTTCGCGGGTCAACAGAATTTCGAAGCTGTAATTAACGATCGCGGGCAAATGTCATTGGAAAGTGCGGACCACCAAAGCACCCAATCTCGTTTTCTTTCTCAAGTACCTATTCGCATCCGCGATGGATTTCTTTAACGATGAGAACGCTCCGTCGCGCCTACAGTACTTTTTTTCCCAATTGTTCTCATCGAGAACTCTCGTTGCTTCGACACTCGATACACTTTTTTTCTCCAGTTCGTCTTTTGCCGAATCATCGAAGCAAAGCGAATTCGTTTCGGTTCCTCGATCGTCCCTCTCGACACGGGCCTCGGTGAATTGGATTGCAGCCCAGGAATTCTTCCATGAAACGAGACCGCAAATTGCAAAGCGTAGCTTCATTCTCTCCAACCCACATTCCTTACGGGCGAAGAAGGTGGAGGGCATAATGAGGCGAGGACGATTTTAAACGGAGCTTTCCCCCGCTTTATCCTCGATGTCATCTTCCAAAACAGTACAATTATTTGTCAGAATGTTCCGGAACCATAACAAAAAGCAGGATCCTTGAGAGGAGGAACCGTCAATATTTTTCGTAGGTTTCTCTTTCGAAAGGAATGCCTTCGGGCTGACCTCGAGTTCTTGACCCTTCTGCCAGCTTCTAAATAGCTTGTTTTCGAATGATCTACGGGGCACTTATATTGTCCCGGATTGGGTGGTGCCCCTCATACGAGTTTTGGGCACAGGATAGAGCCGTTCCGTCATTGCCTAGAGACTCCCTTTCGCAACCCCCTCGTGTGAATAGTGCGAAGGGTGGTTCGAGGGTTGACTCGCCAATTGGCTGACGACCCCACCAGCCAAGCCTAAAATCCCACGGGAACTTCCAAACCCGAGGCCGGCCAACTTTACGGCCACTCCTATTGCCTATGGCTTCACCGTGGCATCTATTTTCCTTCCACCTTCGTAGACGCCATTGCATTGTTTTTTTCTCTTCGGCCTCCTCGGGACAAGAGTTTAATGCCGTTACGACAGTTCAACGTCGAAGAGAATAAGACAGGCAAAAAAACAACATGGATCTTCGGCTCGTTCCGGTTTATGTAGTCAGCTGCATTGTCCGACAATGATGGGTTTGCAAATGATCCGTCGAACGCTGGCGTCTGGTAAGTCCGACAGTCAGTCGTCGGATCTGCCTAATGGCCGGATCATCCATCGGCGATCCTCGTCACCAAGGTGCATTTGACTCGACAAACGCGCGCGCGCGTTCCGGTAGACGTTCGATGGAAAATCTCGTGAGTGTCAATCGTGAGTTAATGATGCAGTCATCGTTGCCGTCGTCGTCTATCGCGTTTCTGTCTCGCCGTTCCGATCTTAACGATCGAATCAAACGACGAACGTGTGTATCGCGCAGTTAAGACGATTAAACGAGGCATTCAGCTCATTTCTCACTTCGTCCATCATACCATCCCGTTTCTATCTCGCCAAGGAGAGACGGTGCGTGTATAAGTGGTTGCCATCAACGCAGCGGCGCTCTTCGAGGTGTTCCAAGTAGAAACTCTCTTATCGTGACGTGTTTCTTTTTTTTTTTCTTCAACCAAGGTGTTTTTTTCCTGCATGTACAGGACTGCATGTTTTGACTGCAGGAGCCCGCGATGCGTTTCAGCTGCTGCTCCCGAAGCCATTTCTGCCTCGCTTCTGCAATTCATGAACTGACGTACATGCATACCCATAACGTACGTATTATAATACCTGCTACTTCGTCCATTACCCGAGGGCGCGGTGCATTACGCGAAGACGGAGAATTGTTGAAGTCGGCAAAGTCTCCGGCAATGAGGATGGGAAGGGAGAGAGACCAGCGAGACGAGGCGGGAGGACTCCTTCTGTCTCTCTACGCGTTTCTTCGAGAAATTGGGATGTTGGATGTTGGATCGAAGCCGGGGCGCACGGGGGCACGGACCAAGTCTTTCGTAGTTTGCGAGACTTTTTCGCTGTGGGGCCCCCGTGAGCAAGGGCGTGAAAGGAATCCCGACGATAAAATTGCTTTACGAGGAATTTCTGAATCGGTTATACCGAACCCGCGAACGCTGCAGTTAACTCGGAATCGTGACGGCCCAGGGCGCACACGCGAGCTTACCAGAAAATTTGCGATTGACCCGACGAAATTGGAAGGGAGTGGGTGCGGTGGTGGCAGTCGACGGTGCTGGCTTCTGCCGGCTTCTGCATCATGCAGACTCACTGTGGCGGTTGCAGCGCTAGGAGTCCTGTGCCGCAAGCCGAAGTGCAGCTCCGCTCCAGCATCCACAGCGGAAAGAAGGACCAAGCAAAGGGGAAAAGGCGGACTTTTTAACGAGACGACACGAGGTGGTCGCACACAACTCGATAGTACTACCCCGTCGCGTGCTATGCGATGCCCGCACTTGCTCTTATACCACGCTAAGTTTTTCTTCAAAGAACTAGACGTTTTTTTCTTGTTGGCGCAAATAGTCTATGCTAAGTTTCTCTGCGATGTTGCCAACCGCGTCACTCTCTTCCCGCAACATTTCTGCATGAAAGCCATTACGAGGGTAATACAATACAGAAACGGCGATTCGATTGGATGTCGGGGACTTGCAGCCTTTATTCGCAAATCGAAAGAAAAGAAAAATTATATCTATGGATAGACTGAAAAAGTTCATGAGTCTCACTGAGACCTCTCACTGATAGTCAAGATCATACATTTTTAAGAAAAAAATCGCTTATACTAATTTACCGCGCGTTCTCTCAACCAATTGTAAATTCTTCCAACACATTATTTTCTCATTTTAGTTGTTTCGTCGCGAATCGTGACGCCGCTTGTAATTCGGACAAGGCTGTTGCAAATACACTCGAAAGAACTTAATTTAAAAGTATATTATGCAAAATGATCCCGATGCGACGTGTTTCAACATCGACGCGATTAACTTTTGCACAACACGCCACTGCGAACATTATGGACGAAAGTACAAAATTACAGTTGACGAAAAATATATCTCGGGTATTATCTCGGTATTTCGAACTATATATTCATATATATCTTACATACCTCTTCCAAATCTGTAGTGGAAGATTTACTCGCGATACATGCGGAAAGTGTAACAAAAAAAACGATCTCTATAAAAGTTGTATCTCAGTACGCGCTTTGTTTTAAAAGCAATGAAAACACAGAAGTGCGCTACTATCGTTATTCGATACGTTGGACTTCTCGCAAGAAGCACATGAAGGCCGCTGGCGTGATATTTTCTTTTTCCGTGTACACATTTTTTCTTCATATCCACAAGTGAATACTCACTTAGTCATACAGTACATAATATATTTTGAAATTTGTGAATCGCGTGGCTCGGGGCGTAACCTAAGAGGTAGTCACGAGGGCAGAGGCAGGCGTAGAGGGTTGAAGGTAAAGGGGAGGTTTGAGAGAGGGGTAGAGCGAGAGCAAAGCGCACGATGAAGGTGGGTATAAGGTATCTTATTGATCTGGTAGCCCGGGGCGTGTCATCCTGGGCTGTTTGGCCGCAGGGAGGACCGCACAGCTAACCCTAAAGCAAAGGGGATCGTGCCGTGGTGGCTGCTGCCGCTGCTGCTGCTGCCGTTGTTGCTCCTGCTGCTGGGGATACTGGATACAGAGAGAAAGCGAGACGGTAATCGAGAGACAGAGTCGCGCAGGCGCGTGCGACGCTTTCCGTGCCCGGAGGGGTAACTCCCAATCACCAGGAGCTAGAAACACTCTTGGCCCGAGGGGTTGTCAAGACTTTTCGGGGAAACTGGAAGGGAATAAAAATAAAAATACGACGAAGAAACCGGGCGGGAAGATCGTGACGGGAAGAATGAAGGCTAAACGGGAGAAACGGAGAGAGAGAGAAAGAAACGCGCGAGGAAGCCAACGAACGACGGTGGAGACGATGAAATGTGCGAAAGATTCGCTTTCTCGTATTTCGTCCCAAGGCATTTCGAGCGAAGCGTCTCTCCGAGAGACAAGCCCGTTCTGATCTGTAATGCGCTCGAGCCACCGATGCCTTTCCACTGTTTTAACAACCTTGCGAAGAAAAAAAAGACCACGGGATTTTGTTCTTGACTGTTTCCTTTGTATATCAACGACTTTATTATAGGGGAAGGGCTTCTTTGATTTTTCTTCCTGCCCGCTTGAAGTAGTTCAACGCGCTCTCGACCGTCTGGATCTTATGTGCCCTCTGCGATATTCAGCGAGCGAGGGGTTCCCGAAGAACTTCGTATTCACCCTCTCGTCGAGCCGCTTCGCTTTTTGGCTCCGCAGCTATCGGCATTCGCGTTTTTTTTCTTTCTTTTCCTCGAACGTGTACTTTCTCTTTCACTCGACGTCGATATTATTCTCCAACCCTCGGGAGACGGGGAGAAGAAAGTCTGGCGGTGACGAGATTGAAGACGCACAAGCGATTTGATAGATGATATATGAAAAAAGAAGTCTACATATTCTGGGTTTCGGAATTCATGGATTTTTATAACGTCGGATCATTTCTCTCGAAAGAATGGTAGCGCGAGTTGAGACATTCGTTTTCTTCAAGATTTTCTTTATTACCAGTTCATTCCTATTCAATGCGAACGAATCATCGAGTGATGGTTGATCGTTAATGTCATCAACATCGACTTCCATTGTGGTCCCGATAATCTACCATCATCTCCGAAATTCACGCGACGTTCCCAAACAAAAATTATCGCATCACATCTTGAAAAAAATGGTTTCTTAATTTGAAATCGTTGAAAATGATAGAGTATAAAAAAGTCGAATTTCGAGACAATAATTTTTTTTAATATTCCAGAACTTGTTCGACACAAGCAAAGTTGAAAAACGTTTTCGGGACATGCAGAACCTCGCAAAATCGAGATAATACGTCTTATCACCTGCGTTATCTTGGGAAACATTTTTTTATGATTTCGCCATGATTCTTTATCATATTCGCAACCGATAAAAGAAACGCAAGTATCCAGCGAATAAAGTGAATTCGCGATTGCAATACCGAGTGCAACGAAAAATACAAGGATGCCCCAATGCGTCTTCAGCGAAAGGCCGATATGCAAAGCGGGAGACGAGACGAATGATCGTCTTGGACCGATAGATGTGGAAAGAAATAATAAAGAAACAAGAACAAGAATGTAAAAGCAGGTTTTTCGGGCTAAAATTCGCAACGGGTTACGAGGCACCCTCATCAGACCGTTTGGAGAAGCGTATGGCATTCCCCTTCAGCGTAATACACTTTCGCTCTGTCTCGAGGAGCTTTAGCGAAGGGATAATGCGCACGTGAGGCACATTGAAGAAACGACCCGCAGAGAGGTAAAAGAGGGTAGAGAATTTCGGTATAAAAGCAAAAGTAAAAAAGAAAAAGAAAGAAACGATAAAAAAAATAACCACAGCGCGATGAGCCCGTTCAAGAGGGAGGAAGATGTTGGTGCATAATCGATGATCACAGTCATAATAAATGAAGTATGCCTCGGTAGGGTGTATAAGGGGATCTCGGCGTGTACGGGCCATAGCCGGTTTATATATATAGCGTAGCGGAGAGGAATAGCGAGGTACCTGACGACGGCCGGGGGGCATCCACGGGAGGATCATCCTGGCCGTAATCCGAGGTGTGCATCGCGTATCGCGTATCCCATCGGAATCTCTCCTCGAGACTTATACGCTCGCCTTTCGTTCTTTACCCCGACCGTCCAGAGACGGGCGCTCGAAGTGCTTCGGAAAGAAACTCGGCTGTGGACTCGAGGGGGCCCCGCCGCTGTACGAAAGTAGCTAATCATAATAACGTGTGCCGGGACAAGAAGGAGAGGAGGGGGACGAATCTCACAGGCGGAAGTGAGACGGGAGGATGCGAAAAGAAGGGGGGACGGTATCTTAGAAGCTCTTATAACTTCGGCATATAGCTTGGCGGACACGAGCGACCAGGTGCGTGCAGGCCCGTAGCGCGATTAGCCGAGTTATAAATTTCGGTCCCCGTCCGGTCCTCATCCCCGGGCGTCTTCCACGAGGCTCTCTGTCGAGCGAGGTGACGGCGAAAATCGTTCTGGTCCTCGCCGACGTTATGGTCTATCCGTATGTATATACGTATAATATACACATGTCCGTAAAAAAATATGCAAGGCTTGGATGGTAGAGAACTTATCGAAGCGATGAAGTATGCATCCGAGAGAAGTATGAGTGCATAATGGCAACTCGTCCTATAAACGAGAATACCAAAGCACATCCGCCTCGCGGTTCTTCGCGCACTACTAAAGCCGCCTCAACCAAAGTTCGAAGACACCAAAGCTCTGGCGATGAATCATTTGGTCCATGATTACCGCGTCGAGTCCCTTGCCCATGAAGAAACCCTCGGTGACACCTACGAACTCTTTGGACTCGATGGTCAGCGTCGGGGTATTTAATGGCCAGTCGTTCGTCGACCAAAGAGAAGAATAGAAAGGGTGTCGAGGGTGAAGGAAGGGGTTACGTCAGCGTGATATGTAACGACGAGCAAACACACCCCCGGATGAGACTGTGAAGGGTAGATGTGTAGGATCGGGAGGAAGAGACGAAAAGGGCGAGAGAGTCGACAGAGGGTCGAAGCCAGGAGCCCCAAGTTAGAATTGATCGGAGAGGAGAGGAAGGATTGGAGGGACGCGAAACCGCGCGGTGGTGTGAGCGGAGGCAGCGTTCGGTGAGAGCAACCGAGGGTTGCCCGCTGGCGCAAGCGCCCCTCAGGCGACGTCACATCGATTCCTCCGGGAAGAGCTTACAAAATGGCTGCCGGCGGTTCCATTCCTTCGCGCTATACGGCGGTGCTTGTCGTCCGACAGAAATACCTACCAGCCAGCCGAGCAACCAACCCCTCCGCTCTATTACTACAACGACGCGTAGCAAGAGAGTGTTGCTCTGCCGCTATGCTCGGTGGAAGGCTTCGACTCTTCTATCTGGGTCTCTTTGTCTGCGGAGTATGCGGGGGAGAGGATGAAATACGTACGCGGGGAATGGCTGAAGAGAGAACGGTATAGTGAGAAAGCGAGAGAAGGACTCCGCTCTTAGGTCTACCGGTAGCATCACGCGGGAGACGACGACGACGACGGCGACGACGGCGACGACGACGAAAGGTTTCGTCGTTGCGGTGTGAGAAAATCGATCCACCTTAGGAGCGGAGTATAGGAGAACTGCGAGAACGACAGACTGGCGCGGCTGCAATGCTGACGAGAGATGAGCGGCAACGACAACGATGAGGCTGGGAGGCTGAGGAGAAATCATCCCCTGTGCCGTCGTCGTCGGCCGCGTCGTCGTCGTCGTCGCCGTCTCGTTCACTCGAGATCGGAATTGAATTATTAACCGGGCCAGAAGGTGGCAACCCGGTCTCTCACTCTATCTATGGGGTGTTGTCTTCACACCGGTAGCTGGAATCTCCTGAAGGTAAACCAGCCACGTTAACGTCATTCATAATCGGATCGTTGACAAAATAATCGCGGGGCTTGGATAAGTCGTGGTGTGTCGGAAAGCTTAGACGTGTTTAGTCGGTTTCGAAGACGCGGCTTTGGCGGCTCGAATGACCGGTTACGACGATAAGGGACAAATAAGAGACGCCTCGTATAAAAATCGCCGGTATTATCGTTCACCGATAATAGAGAAAAAACCGAAAGCCTTTCAATGGCTCGATACAGTTTCCGTCGAGTTATTTAACAAAAAGAAATGTTGACTTGGGCTAACATCCTAAGGATAAATACTGTTGGAGACACAAAATCTCTTTTTCAGTATATATTCAACCCAATCATCGACAAACGAAAGAAGTTATGTTCATTCGCGAGCGCGTTGTGCAACACACTCGTCGAGGCCGATGCACATTTGCCGTATAAATTTGCACGGCCGCAAGCATCATGTAAATGCAACAATATAAAAGGAATATATAATCTTCGTGTCCCATTGGAGACGTTTTACAGGTCAAAATATGCGAACGCGAAGGTGGAAGAGAAGGTTCAAGCACAGGTAAAAACCGCTCGTCCAACGTTAGGCGTAATCGTATCGCCCGCTAAAAACAAAAAACAACACAATTACACTTCGAGTAAGACCCCGCCAAAGTGTCCACAGGCCTGATGAATTTGAATAAATATCGATGAGCGCCCGGAAACTCCGAGAACAGCAACAGAGCAAAAGATAGAACGCATTGGATGAGCGGCGGTGTATACACCGCGTATGTATGAGGAACGTGGATAGATGAGAATGGAGAGGTCGTTCGCGGGTATTCTCTCGCCGTATAAACAATCATTCGATACGATGCATAGCTCGGTTTTCGCTCTCCGAAAACGGCACACAGGGCAGAGAGGCAAATGCACAGCACCGACCCTCCTCCTCGTCGTCGATGCATTTAGCACCGATCAGCCGAGTTTCCTGTTACCGCTTGACTATCGCGTACGGTAAACTACACTATGCATGCATGCATAGTGGATATATCCTATTCCCCTCGGCCCATCCCTCTCTTGTTCCCGCGAATCCTAGTTAGCATGTCGTGCAGTTTCTGTCCCACATGGACCGGACACGGCTGTTTCTCTCGCGAAAACGTTCGCCGATTGGACGCAACATCCTAGCGATCGTGTTCGTCGCTCTCTGTACCTCGTGGGTCCGTTTGCTGCGGTGACCATGAAATGACGCTTCAATATGCATGCCATGCATATACCTCCCCAATTCGCAGGCCGCCCGTACCCCAACGTTGCGCTCTGGCAGTTTCGCATAGGTGTACACAAGTTCGGAATTCTACGTACAACCCTCTCTACGCGTGTACCGTGCATTCGTATATTCCAACCAACACACGAAGAGACTCGGAACACGTCGGGATAGATAGACGATGGAAGAGGGTTGGATATAATGTACCCGCGCACCAGAGAACAGAGGGTACAAACGCGGTAAGGGCGAAGCGGCGAATTGCTGCCAAGAGAAAATGTGGAGAGAGAACGAGAAAAAAGGGACAGCGAGGAGAAGAGGAACGCATGCGGAGGGCACCGGGCGACCCGTTCGATCCACCTCTGCTTTTCACTCGCATGGCTCTCCTTGTTCCGTACGTGTTGCAACGTCGGCTGTTTCTCCGCTACCACTACCGGAGCAATCGTGATTTTCCATCGCGGTTCGACGCGCTATGTAAACCGTTCGGAACGACGATGTGGTCGCGGAACGTGGCTGAATCGAGAACCAGTGGTCCGATACCACGGCCGCGGCGTTTCGGCGAGCATGAGAGCTCGACCAGATGTGACTACATTCCCCGGCTTTGTGTCCCGCGGTTTCAACGAAATTCCGCGCCCTCCGGTACTGTTTCTGATACGGTATACGCTATCGGCCAACGGTGGCTCGGTATACGCATGCACCCCCGTTATATAGAATGCACGGGGTAAAGGTTTAATATTGTCTACAAGGATTTTTGCACGCTCGACGCATGGCTAATGTGACGCGCAAATGAGTAACGTTAGTGCAATGTAACGACAACACGCGGTTTTGATTAAAGACTCACGGCTAATGGCTTCAATAATTCGATGTTTGAAGGTTTAAGGTCACTTTCTACTTCGAAATGTGAAATTTTTGGACGCTGCGAAGCAATGAAGGATTTTCTTCAAGAATTTTAAAGAATATTTTGCTCGCATGGGTTCCGAGATGATGAAATTGAACAAGATTTTTTGTAATTCAAAAATAATAATAAAAAGCTTGTGCAAGTCTTCTGTAACTGTAATATACTGAGCACTGTTAATGCTCGAAAAAAAATTCATTATCAAATTGGGAAATAAAATTTAAACGACACTTTGTTCTCTCTGCAATCCGATACAGTTCTTTTCTAGACTCACTGAACTGCGCTACGATTTTAAATAGTTTCTCCAAGCTTCTTTCTGTATCACAATCAGTCGTGCAAAATGACTCACGGGTAAGTGACAAGTATGCTTAAGGCAATTCGTCGAGTAACGATTCGTGATTACCAATGCAAACGAACGACGGGAAGATATTAGCATGGGAAATTAATGCATCGGGTGGAAATGGGCGGTTTGTGGCATTGACAAAATAGTTTGATATGGCCCGTGAAAAAAAAACGGTAATGAATACTTTCGGGTCCGTCACGCTCGATTTGACCTTAAACAACCATGAATTACGGAATAAATAATCGTTCGCTTTCGAACATAGTTGTTAACGGTTGGGGCGGCGTCAAAGTACCCGAGGATATTTCATGACATTGTGCATCGATCTGGGCGAAGATTGCCGCAAGTTCAGGGTGGACTTGATTGTTTATTTTTTTTAGACGAGCACAATAATGCTTGCATCCTTTTACAACTGGAATTCGCCAGGTGCGAGTGCAGATTCGCCGGAGTTTCTGCGCGGATACTAACGATCTCCAAATTCGAACGACGACAGCTTCTCGTACGGTGCGGAACGCTATTCGATGTCGAACCTCGAAGAGTCGCTGGGGGGATCGAAAGGATTAGAATCGCGGTCGAGCCCCTCTTTTGCTACAACCCCGGGCTATTCTCGAGCCGGCTGCGCCATCTGTTTTCGGGTAAACATACGCGATCATCCCGTCCGAGTTCCATTCTCGTTTTTCGCCCCGGGACAAAATTCAATTTAGCTGGATGAAGCGTAAACATAGAGAGCGGACGAAATAAAAAAAAAATTCACGGGAAAACATCATCCGCGAAAGGACGCTGGTATGCTGATGGCCCGTCCGAGTTTCGTTCGTCCATATCTCTCGACGTTACAGAGCAAAAAAAATGGCAAATCCCTCCGTTGATGCGGCCTCGCCGTGCGCAGAGGCGGAAACGTTTCACCGCAACTGGTTCATATTTATTCTACATATTTTTTTTCCTCTCCATATTCTCGTACGATCGGAAAATAATTCTTTTGGCGTTTCGAGAAAAAGTCGATCGAGCGGATCGAACGGGATCCAATCTATCGCGAAAAAAACAAAATGCTATAAAATTCGCTACGAGAGTATCGAATTTTACTGGATAGTATTTTCGTCGAATGGCCAAAATAATGAAATATAAAAAATTGTCGGGGAAAAAAAAGTCCGACATTATTTTATAAATCGTTCAGGACGTTATTAAAATTTGGAAAAATGTCATTCAACTATTTAGTAAATAGAAGACTTTACTTGAAAATTCGAGATATCAGCATCAAATTTTATCAGCGAATATCAGCGAATATTTTCGTTCAACAGGCAAAACAATACGGTGAAAAATGATTGATAAAAAAATTTTCCGAACATTTATTGAATCCCTGAGGATACAATAAAATTGTATGACTGCATTAATAAGGTTCCAGTAATAGTAAGTTCTAAACACTATTTCATGAGGGGACCCCAAGCGTTTAACTTGAATTCTGTAAACCGTGACGAATTATATACGATATTCTCGATGCCATATATTGACTCGCACGTCCTTCAATCCATCATTACTGGTCATTGGTAAATCTCGAGTGACGACGGCATCGTCAATAATTGGAAAAAAAAACAAAATCATCATCCAGACGATGTTGCTCCCAGTATTTCTTTTCTCAAACCGTCGACCATTGTCGATACGAGGGAGCTTCGGGTACCGATATATTGTGCATGTTGTCGCGTATTCGCTAATAGCATTAATGTAATAATCAGCCCGAGGCTTATCGAGAAAGGGTGCAACAAAAACACGGCAGCCCGCAAATTCCTCGCGTGTCACACAAACTGCCGGACGAGCTATTACCGTCTCGCGTTTCTTCGCTTCGCGCGCTTTGTATTAATCAAGCGTGCGCCGAGCGTGAATAATTGAAACGAGAATGAGCGGGAACGGCGAAGGTGATGATTCGCGATCGATTATCAGAGAACGAAAGAGTTTCATAATTTCACGGCAACGCAAGTGGTCCGACATTAACGTGAATTTCACGAGATATATTTATTTCATTCATTATTATAATTAAAGAAGAAATGAAACTACCTTTTGTGTCACTGCGACGAAAGGTACTTCCGGTTCTCTTCGGGGACACGATCGAAATTGGCCGAGGAAATTCTCGAAAACGATGAACAAGCCATGCGCCGTGACGCGCGCGGCAAGGAAAGATTGATGCGACCTGCGTCAGCGTCATAATTGAATGAGTACCGGCCTTGTGTGTCGGTTCGCTCTTAAATCGCCCGAGCCGCCGATCTCGCTCGCAACCGTGTCCCCTATGAGTCTCGCACGTGAGGGCTTTTATACTTCTGCCTGCCTTCGGGGGTTCGGGACGTCGCGAAGCGACCCAGGAAACCCTTAGCGATTAATTAACCGAAGTGCGAACACCTGGAACGATTATCGCCGGTGTCGACGATTGTTTCACAATTTTTTTTGTACAAAGTGACACGTATGTCAAATAATTATTTGTTCGTTCCTTTGTTTATTTCGTTTTTTTTTTTTCATAAAAATACCTTTTTTGATTTACGTCATCAATTCGCACGCGCGTTTAAAGAATAAAATCGTCATTTTTCATTGTCGCTGAAAATTTCGCCCGCTCGGATGAATACTTGATGCGAGAAGAATGTTTGAAACTGTGTCACGAAACATTCTTTGAATTTAACGTCAAGATCTTTCGGCACGCGAGAACCGCGGAAACTTACAAGTCATTCCTTTGATGCCACGACCCCGTCTCGTCCCACACGTTCGTTCCACGTTGACCTACAATTCTTCGCTCGCTCGCAACTATTTTTAGAGAAAAAAGAGCTTCATAAACTTCGAAGCTACGACTCGTATATACGTATACGTGTATCTCTACAAAAGGTACCCTTTTTCTTTTTCTTCGCTGTATTCGTCTGTGTGTCAACGTCTTTCGCGACCGCGTTTTTTTGTCTATAAATTATCTCTTCCCGTTTTCCCTTTCATCGTTGCTGTGAAGAGTCTAATGAATGTCGTCTCTATCGCAAAGAGGAGAACTGGCGGGCGTGCTCAGCGCGAAGGAAAGCCGACGGTGAAGAAGAGAAAAGAGAAGCTATTCGTACTTTGAGCGCGAAACTATAGATACATATTTCCCTGGCTTTTTTATTCCATTGAAAACCCGTTTTTTTCCTTTTAATCTCAGCTGGGAGCCAAAATGGGACGGTTCTCCTTCGATCGGAAGAAAAAACCGCTCGTCGTTACGGTTAAAAAAGTCTGGCAGGTCGAGGTTGTGAGGGTGAATTAAAAAAAAATATGAAAAAACATTACGAGGGCACAACGCGGCGGAGAGAGTTAAAGAGACACAAGTGCAGAGTGTGGGAATATCACGTACGCCCTGGATGGTATGCCCGGAATGGACGGCACGCGATGAACTAACCACCCATTAGGGGGAGCCCTAATCTCTAATTATTTAATAAAAATACGTTTACGACGTGGCGCACCGTACGCCCATTCTCCGTGGTTGAAGAGAAGAAGGGCTCTCTTCGCTGTGCGTTTTGTTGTTCTTTTTTATTCGCGAAAGAAGGCCCGCCGTGGGGGCCCCGGGAGGAGAAAGAACGGGCGAGCGAAAAAAGGCCCTAAAGGGTCGGAGGTCGATCTGTCGGTCCCGGACGTATATATACCGCTCTCGGGGAGAGAGCAACGGGCGAGAAGGAAAGAGGACCGATGGCCCGAGGATTTATGCCGACTCGATAGCTCGTGCCAACATCGACACTTATACATTATTTTTTTTTGTATCTCAATTTTTTCTATTTTTTTTTTCCATTCCAAATCGTTATCTCTCAGACCTCTTCTCTCGCCGAAGAGCAAAGATCGCGAGAGTAATCGTATGCTGATACGATTAGCGAGAAGCGTATAATAAATATCGAGATGCAAATAGCGAGATGAAAAAATGCAATGCTGCGTAGATCAAAATGGTTCTGCGATCGCATCAACTTCGTTGGGCGAAAAAAAATCGCAATTGTTTTATCCAACTGTTACTCGAAGGTTACGCGAATTTCTTTATGTTTTTCCCTACAGCTTAATAATATTACTGTTAATTAATTGTAGAGTTTGCACCTTCGTAACAATAAATTGCAATTGAGGAAATTTATTCCCCAAAAAAAAAAAACCTTAAAACGAAAAAAATAAAACGTCGACATTGATACTCATTGTCGGAATTAAACTTTGCACTCTGGCGCCCGCAATTTGATTATTTGGTCTGCAAACAGTTTGCGTTGAAAAAAATATATAAAAAAATCACACGTTTGGCTCGAAGCTCAGGCGCTTCGACAAGGAAGAACGATTATATCAATTCGCCTGCATTGTGGTACCCGTGTTTGACGGGTGAAAACAAATTGCCGAGCCGAATGGGGCTTCGATCGATAACATCGTTCGTCATTTAAAACAACATTCTAAAAAATTCTTCTTTTACCGAAATACGAGCGAGTCGGCGTTTCTCGACGTACGGGGACGAGAAGAGGTAGAAAATTTTCTCGTGCACGGATCGGCGCGTAGCCGAATTGAAGGACGAGAAGTTTCGCAGAGGCAACGCGAACCGCTACGTCTGCCGTTTCGTAGCGGGGCGGCTCTTCTGTCCAAACAGTCGGAGGTGCCGTGTGTACACTGTTCACGGTCTGCAGGCTACGGGGCACGGTAGCCTCTGACCGTACGTAGTGTCGAAAGTACCTATCTCTCTTACGGTAAGCAACCTCTATCGATCATTCGACATGGGGCTCTTCCAATATCGGACGTGCCGCCTTTGTCGCGTTTGTTTGCTCTCGTCCGTTCGCTTCTATTCGTTCTCCTCGTTCTCGTTCTTCGTACACCGCGTTCCTATCGATCCGAGCCGATCGCGGAGCGCTCCGAAATACTATTGGCCCCGTTCGCGAGGAATAAGGAAGAGTGTGAGAACCGAATTCGATCGCCAGAAATGTATATTTAAAAAAAACGTAATTTATATTTTCTTTTAATATTCAGCATGATT
Organism: Ischnus inquisitorius; assembly: GCA_963924025.1. Classification (NCBI taxonomy): domain Eukaryota; kingdom Metazoa; phylum Arthropoda; class Insecta; order Hymenoptera; family Ichneumonidae; genus Ischnus; species Ischnus inquisitorius. The sequence continues at coordinate 4,011,417 of OZ001245.1, read as the reverse complement.
GTTTGAATAAATCAAAACTGATGCTTCGATTGCTTATGCGGAAAATTTTGAGATTCGACGAATTTCGCCACGAGAACGCCGAATACTTTCGAGTCGAAGAAGAACGAGGATCGAGAGACTCGGGATAAGATGCCTAGGTCTGCGCGCGGAAAGAAACGCGCGAAACTCCGCGGGTTATGCCCGCGACTCTTGGCTACGGATGAAAGAGAAGGAAGGGATTTCGGTGTAGAGAGGAGGGCAAGAAACACACTAAAAGGGCGCCTACCTGCCAGAACCATTGATTACCGAAACGCGCTTCTTCCCACACACAATACACGGCAAACGTCGGGACGCGCGGGACGAAGGGAACTGCGTTCTGTGCGCGAAGAGAGCCACGCAGTCACGGGGCCTCTCTCTTTTCCTCGCGTTTGCGAAGTCTCGAATCTCTCGGTTCGCCAAACGACGGTACGGCAGAGTCGCGAAACTCGTCTAAAAAAGCGCTAACGGAGAGTCTCCGCCGGGGCTTCGAAAGGGAAGAGAAAAGATATAGTATAAGTGTATCCTCACGCCACTTAGAGACCACTGTAATTTCCATTAGGGATTTCGCGTAATCGCTAGGCATCCGATGCTCAAGCAAAACACTCGAACCGATAGTTTTTTTTTCTCCACCCCCCACACCCCAGAAACCCTCACTTTTCGTTGTATCTTCGTGAGCCAGTACAAGACGTTTTCACATTTTTGGATTCCATTCGCATCATTGGGTTTCCATTCCCACTGGGAATAGCTTACAAATTAACCCTTTGGAAGCGACTTATTCCCTACGTGGGACAACCCTTCGAGGGAACAATGGGAAGCAAGATTTGAAACGGAAATTGGACGCAATAAAAAAAATTAAAATAGAGGCACGGCCCGCGGATTCCTTGGAAATTGAATAATCTTTTATTTAATTTTACAAACATGTTGAATATATGACTTTCAGAAAAACAGTGCTTTGATCTTCGTATGTCTTCGTCTAGGAAAAATTTAGGAATTCCTCCCTTCGAGAGAGTACGGAGAACGGAAAATCACGGAAGTTTAGTTGCATAACTGCGGTCTCTTATCGGGTAATCGAGGGATAAAAACTCGGTTATACGCTAAACTGTGCGCCGATAACGCAATTATTTCCCAAAGTACATTGAACATTGAACTAATAATAGTTACACCGAAATTATCCACAATCAACCATGTTCCTTGCTTCGGTCCTGTCGTTTCATTAACAAAAATGATGTTTAGCAGGACAATGCGTAGATGACAAGGGCCAAAATAATGTATTTTGTCATCTAAGATCAGGAAATCGAGGTTCCTGAATTTTTAAAAAAATTTTGTGTCTTTCAACTAAACTCAATCGATTATTATAGGACTTCCTAAACACCGCAGTTACGAGAAACCCGACGATATTCCCGGAGAATCGTTTTCTTCACTCCTTTTCATTATTTCGCGAATTTTTGTTTTTCCCCGAATCGCTTCGCCCGAAGTGAGAAAGACAGACAGATGGCGAACTTCCTCGTCAAATCTCAGAGTTTCTGTTCCTCGCTCGCATACCGACGTTTGATCTTTCAGTTACCGAAATGCCGGGGTAGATTTATATCCGGGAAGTTGGGGGGTTAAGAGGGCAGAGTGGGGTTGGTGTTGGCGCGGGCGGCTCGTAAGAAGAAAGAAAGGAAGTAAAGGAAGAGACGAAGAGGAATGTCTTCGGCGTGCGGTGCGTCTACCGCTTGTTCGTCGGTGCGCGAGGGAGGCGCCAGGGCGTTCTCGCTGGGTCAAGTAACCTTTTCATTAGGTAACCCCGGTGTGGGGCCGCTTTGCGGCGGTGGAGAATCCGCTGAACAACGGATCCTATAAACCCCGTCCTCCTATCTCTCATTCTCCACGACCCCCTAAACATTGACGCAAGCAATGATTCGACCATACTTGACTCTACACGAGAACGAGACGAATAACGAAACGAGCGAGGGAGGGCAGATCAGTGACTAAAACTATACAAAGTATATAATTATTAGCCGTGATGCTCGCCCGGGGCAAACCTTATAATTTTTGTGGCGCCATAAAGAAACTTTTTCAAGACTCGACACGGCGAAAGATCGTGAAACTTGGAGACACGTGGATAATTATCACTGATCCGCGTGGCCTTTTTTGTTCTCTCTCATTGCCGAAATAAAAAAAAAAACGTATTTTTGGAACCTTGTTTCTCGTGATCTGTTTTTTTTTTTTTCTTTTTTTTTTGTCTTTTTTTTAGCACGAAATATATTCTATTGGATAATATCTTTAACGTCTCGACCTTCGTTACCTTTGACCCATCGCCATGTACGTTCGGTACCGGTCTAGCTTCCAATCTAGAAGGCCCCAGACAACGTCTGGTCACGCAAGTCCGTCTTTCACGGTTCTCTATGTATGCCGCCCCGGGAATCCGGCCGTGTGAACTACCGAGAGCCTTGGCCACCGAAACATATTCTAGTCGGTTCTTTTATTATTATCTTTTTTTTTCTTTCATTATTTCTCCGAAAATAATCAGGAGCGATAATTGTGGGAATCGTTGCTCGATACGCGAGCGAAAACACAAACGCAATGGAGATCTCGTAGTGACTACTGGAACAGTAAAAACTGCTTTCTGTCTTAAAGATCCCCGGCAGACAAATTACGTGTAGTCTATATATAATTTATATGCAATAATGGATAAAAGATTTTTTTCCATATTGATATAAAAATAAATGGAAATAATAATATTCTTTTGAAAATGTTCCTCGATATTATATACTAATAACAATTTATACATACTTTACGTATAGGTTATAGATAGCACACGAGAATTTAAAAGAATAAGAATAAGAAAAATAGGCAATTGAAAGAGCAAGAATTAAAAAAAGGGCGGAAGAATAAAAAAAAATGTTTGAATATATAAAAACGAAATTTGGAAGTTGACTTCTGTGGGAACGTTTCCAGTAGAATTTTTGTCTTATCCGATACAAATTAAAAAACATGAAGGAAAAGTATATTCTGATCTGTATCGAGTGACCTTAAAATTGGCTGCATGCTTCATTCCGAAATGTGGATGAATCGCGTACGGCGATACACGGGGCTATGTCGAGTCGAATGTGTAATTCCGTCGTCGTGACACGTTGCACGGTTGGTCGGGGCAGACGCGGGTATATCACAGGCACGAGTCACAATAAACAACTGACAGTAAACGTACGAACTGACGGAACGAACGGAACAGAACGGACACATAAGCGAAAGGGCTTCGAGGCCGCCCGGGGGCGTAGAGCAACGCAGCGCAGAGTTACAGTGGAGATTATGTACAAACGCCGCGGAATTCAACTGCGGGTATTGCCGCGCGATTTTGCGAACTCCCGATCTCTCTGTCTCTGTCCCCCACCGTGTCTGTGACGCGCGTCACGAATTCTCATTGAAATTCGATTTGCGGTGTCGCGAGAAACGTCGAAACGAAAAATCTACTACCATTACATATTATTGTTACAATGTATTTTTCAATGTCTGGCACGAAGATTTAGTTTTCTCTCCTTTCAGTGCCAAACCCCTTTCCGCCGCTCCCCGTTTCCACCGTGGAGAGAAAAAAAAACGGTTATAAAAGAAAGAGGTACGAGCGGCAAGCCTCAACCCCCTCGTGATCGAACGAAAGAAGTAGCATTAGCGATATTACATGCGAAACGTTGGTTTCTTCCTCTTCGCTGGTGCCTCCGGGCGGTTTTCGCATTCCTTGAAAAACGACGTTCCAGAAGTTGGCACGTGAGTGTGGCACTTGCCGCGGCACAAGAAGAAGCGACTCCGCGAATGGGAGAAATGCAGATAAATGATTGGAATGTCGAGGAATATATGCCGAGAGTGCGGCAAGCTCGCGCTGTGGGATAAGGGAAAAATCGGGAGAACCGAGGTACCGTTGATATTTAGAATCGCGTCGGCTAGATCAATATTGGACCTGATCTTGATACGAGCGTACTGTGATAACGATTTTTTCTAAAGGAAAATTCAACTCGCAAAGCATTGTACATTGAAAACGATCAATGATCTTTGCTTTCGAAACTGATTAACTTTCATCGCTGTTGATTTGCTGTTTGAATGATTATTAGAAATATGTAAAAATGTCCGCGAAATCAAAACAGATTTTTTGCAATTTCTTTTTCTCAAATTTCAGGAAAAATAGCAGCGAATGACAGCGAAATGAATTCTATTTTAGTTATTGCGTTCAGGGACAGAAAGTTGGGGAAGTTAGTAAAAAAAAGAGAACTGACCGTCTTTCGTATTTCAACGAACACAAGACAAATTTATCGATAATAATCTGAGAGTGCGTTCTCGGCCAGTGCAATCCTAACGGAGCAAAGTGGCAATAAAAAGAAAACAGGTCTCAAAACTCGATTCGACAAATCGACAGCAGACGCGGGCTAAAACCTTTCCGAAGCTCTCGAACGATTATCTAAGATGAATTTTCGCATCTCCGGATCATCAATAGTCTCGCGATACGCGAGAAGATTTCTGAATTAAGAAAATTTCTGCGGTACTATCGTAAGAAGAATTCTTCGTTTATCGCATCATCCGGCTTTCGATCCCTCCGAGGAAATACGGGCGGTACTTCATCGTCGCGAGTGGATTGCTCGGTGCCTTGCCGAAGTCTGTCCGTCGTCCGAACGTCTCGACTGCTGGGAACGCCGACGTGCGTGGGTAGGTATAGTGCGACGCGACTTCGTGAAGTACCAGTCGAAGGCAGAAGAAGCCGAAGAAGTCCAACGAGAAGAAGAGGAGGAATAAAACGAAGAAGAAGTGCAAGAGCAAGATAGGGGTAAAAGAAAAATATGTATATGTGTAGCCGGGTAGGATCAGCCCCCCAGGGCTGGAAGACGAGAAGTGGTTTCGCAACGAGCGACCACTGTTGTAGGAGCCCCGGACGACCGGTACGCTCACTCGCACTCGCCCGTTTTTTTGGTATTTTTTTTTTTATTTCCAAATCTCTCTGCTTTCTTCGTCTCTCTCGTTTATGTAGTGTATCATGATACTGTTCACATATATCCCTTTCTCAAAGGTGAGACGGAGCGAGGCGGGGGTCGGGCCCTCAAGGGCTCGACGAAAAGTTCTTTCGTGCAGCTCGCGTGGCATGCACACCTTGCGCATAATTAATAATTGCACCGCGCTCGACCCCGCGATACAACCGAACCGATACCGAGAGCGTAAAACATGCTTTTACGCACCTCCGAGTTAAGAAACTCAAATAACGAAGATACGACGATAAGATAGGGGCAAACTTGTTTTTTTATACGAGAATGAGATAAGAAACGCAGCGAAAATTAAACGAAAGGTACAGAGAACAATTACGATTGGCATCAATGACGAAATAGTTTGGCGAAGTGTCGAAAATGACTCTGAATTCGCAGTGAAATAAAAAACGTCAAATTTATGAGCTGAAAGATAATTTTATCGTTTTGTTCATATATTATTATTTTATTACAATTCCGAATGTTTCAAAACTAAAAAAAAATCAATGATTGGAAGCGGCGATTGAAATTTTAACCAAAACAGTACAATCAATATGAGAGAGGCGTTCTTTTGAATCGATTTATCAGACTTAATTGTAAATATATGAAAAAATTATAGTAAGATGAATCGGAAACGAGAATCATGATCCGCCTAATAACCGAATCCTTTCGTGCGGCTTCGACGTTTCGAATACTTTCGAGGATTACTTAATTGCACCAAGAATTCTCACGTAATATGAGGTTTCTCCGACGTCCCGAGAGCTTTATTAGTGGAAAAAAGAAAAAAAAACAATGATGGAACACGAGCGAGCCGTCAATCCGGGATCTTCGTTCGCGATCTACGGTTCTATAACCTAAACTTTCCGCGCTTTTGCGCCCGTGATTTACCGCCCGAAGTTGATTTATGGTAGAGCACTAAACGTGGCATAACACAAGGGTGAAACATAGCTACGATACCCGCGTGGAACGTTGTTAATACTACTCCCGCAACAATAGGAAGGAGGGGGGGTAGAGGGCCAAAGTGGAAGATTAGAGACGATTATCGTTGCGGATCAGGTGCGCGCACATTCGATCGTAACTCAACTGTTGCTCTGACGCGTGGGTGGTTTCGCTCCATCGAGATAATGAAATAAAAATAATGAACGAGCACCCCGCGCCTTGCCCTAGACTTGGCTTTTATCGTCTCGCGCTTCCTTCTTCGCTCATTCTCGAAGCATTCCAGTTAAACTCGATTGAGGGCCTTTAAAAAAATCGCAAACACTCGAAGACTTGGAATAGGCCGGTATGCAAAACGTTGCTTGCTTCGCAGTCGACCCGATCATTCGCTTCCGCGTAGGGGAGACCATGATTCATTGGAGAATAGGATGGAAAAACCGAAGATCTTATGGCGTAAGCATGATACTGAATGGAATTGATGTATCTATCTATCTACTATCGTAACTCATCCCTCAAAGACCCGAATCATCCCTCAAGACCAAGTCTGCAAACCAACGATAAGTTGGCCTGAATTTTTTTCAGTATACTCTTATGACCGTTCTTTAACACACTTTCGTTTTTCATGCACCCCTCACATGCAGTTTTTACAATACGAATTAAAACGTACCCATCCTGTAAGCTTTGTCCTTAGCCTGCGTGCAAGTCGTGCCGACTTCGGGTGTTATTACTCCGTCTTCGTGTCGGTAAAACATATTTTAATTTTCCAGGTGTTTGAATACAAGATTAAATAATGTGTGCGCCAATTTCGAACACATTTTGGAAACATATCCCTGCGGAGGTATTGCCTTAAATTGAGTTACATTCGGCGAAATAATTCGCCAATTCGCACTGGGAGGCGAGCCTCAAAAAGTACGTATTTCTTATAGATGTACAGAACGGTAGTAGAAACGAAAGAAAAAGAGAAGGCGAGTTCAGGATTGCCGAATGTTTCGGTAGGACTATCATTTTCGTTGGATTAGCATAATGACCGGGGACCTCTCGGTTTTCGCGTCTCTCCCGGGCACCGACGCGCACCGATCAGCATTAACAAGCGGACCAACATCACTCCGAAGAAATGCACTCCGAGAGAGACCGAACAACTTTCATGGTAGCAAACTCAACAGTAAAGAAAATAATGAATAGGATAGTTTCTGGTATTCGAAGATTATACGAATTCGCGAGGCTCAGAGAAAATTATAGATTTATGATTTGGACGGTGGGGGTGAGGCCGAGAAGGTACGAACGAGAAAAGGGCCTCCGAGTTCTTTCGAGTTTCGCCGTTGTCCCACATTTTTTTTTTCGTTACCGAGAAGTCGCGGGCGGAGTCGTTCCCGCGAGATTTCATCAGCGCAGCCGACGGAAATCCGTGATTCTTCCGCTAATACCGGGATCTCGGAAGAAACAATTGCGGAATCGTCGGGCACCATTGAAGGCGACAGTAACAGTTGTGAAACGCGTTGAGGTAAGCGAGGCAACCTTCAAACGCTCTCTTCGGTAGAGGCGAAACGCAAGGCTGACTTCGCCAAGCGTGACGCATCGGGACGGATTTATACGGCCTGTTAATTATATTTTCCATAAACATCGCGCGAACGCGGTATTCAACGAGTTGTACGCTCGCTAGGCGAAACGCGCGTCTATCCTCACGGAATTTATAGTATGCCATGGAAATATTATATCTTCGCCGGGTGTGCAGTTCGGAAAGTGTGCCTCCGTCGGATGCGGATAACCATCACTGACTGTCGTTACTTTTTATTCTCTAAGAGCCCATTGGGAAAAGAAGAATCATATTTTAATTACTCTGGAGAAATCTTGGTCGACGGCGTTTTACATACGTTTGCTCGAACTTTGTTCGCGGACGTTATGGACGATTTCGCTCGATAACTGGTTTCTTCGGTGAATCAATCGTCTCATTCGATTCGCAATGTTACACTTTTGTACGTCGATTTTTTTCCATTTCAATAAATACAGTACAAAGTGAAACATTTCTGTATTCGACTATTACTGAATTTTACCACTGCCATTTCCAGAATATCCATAGTTATTATTTACTATTCATTTTCCTTTCCCAATTAGTGCCTTTTTGCTAACAAAAATTGTTGACAAAAAAATTATGAAACGAACAAAAAAACAATACATTTTTAAGTAATACTAAATAAAAGATTACTTCCTTTTTTATAAGAGAATATGAAAGGAAACAAAGTTTCGGACTAGAAGCAAACCTCGAGAGGAAGAAAAATTGGGGTTAATTGGTCCAAACGATAAATCGTAAACAACGATCGATTCGTTGCAATTGATTTTTTAACGACAAATGACGACATGACTGTTAATTCGGACTAAAAAAAAATTGCCCAATCTGGCAACGCGCAACAAATGAAATGTTTTTTATACACCGTTGTTTTTTTTTTAATAAACAAAAAGGAATCGGGGCCGTCATGACATTGAGCGTGGGTTTGACGTAGTTACAAGGTGGCGCCCGACACGAGCGTATGAGAAAGAAATCGAGGACGACGAGACGAGGGAGACAGGAACGACGAAAAGAATATCGCTGCGACGAGATACAAACTCTCGCGTCGCGGAGGTACGAGAGCTTGGGATAAGTCTCGGAGACTCGGCGGGTTTTACAGGTGGATCGCGGTTGAATGCTGCTGTGGGCGGTGACAGGGATGCTGGCGGAGTGGCGGCCCGACGAGAGAAGAGACGCGCCGGCGAAGCCCCAATGCCCGTGCGCGCGCCCCGCTCACCGCTGATCTCGTTCCGGCAAACAGCCACAGTTCGAGAGTATATATATAAAGGCCAAAGAAACTCTCGGGATTAAAGCGAAGAATCACCGAGAAACCACAGTCGGAATGACAAGACTCGATCAACGGGAGGAGAAAAGAAAAGGAGAAAGAGAGCTAGAAAAAAAAAAACACCGGGGGGATTCAGAAGTACCCTGGCATTAGCAAGGGAATCCGGACGAATACGAGAAAACAGGAGTATTTACGGGACCGCGAGTTGCACACTATGGCACACGTGTGTCTGCGGTCGCAATTATTATCGAATAAAGAGTCGTTTATGTCTATGCTATAACACTGCTATTTGCAAATGACACACGATTTTTACAACCCTCTAATTCGCCCTCGCGATGCAGCAGCGTTTTTTTTTATGTTCCTTGAACCTCGAGTTCGCGTCGGACGTTGCGGTCGCATAAAAAAAACGAAATAACGATTTTTGATTCTCCGACCGCGGGCTATAGAATCATGAAGGAACCGACGAAGGACTGTGAATTCTCGTGATTTCGTCGGTCTGGTTGTTACATATAATGCTCAAAAGTTTTGAAGGCATAAACGAGATTCTTGGGTGCCTCTTGTAATATTATACATTTGACTAAATTCGTAATTAATAGCTGGGAGGTTCGAATGTTCGAGACTCTCTGACCTAACCTCGTCGTCGATCCTCGCGCGTATGGTATTATAGAAATTTGATAAAGGTCTCGAGAGCGCACGAAAATCGTGCTGCAATGTAAAGTATAGTGAGATTCTGATTGTCCGGGACAACATTTATATATATACTTATAGACAGGTCGGGATTAACGACATGACAGGGTAAAGACGAGGGTGGTGAAGTGGATGACCCGTCGCGACTATTATCGGACCATGAGGAATCTTCGAAATTGGAAGATTACGGTCACGCATAGAGCACTCGATTAAACTCCGGTCATAGTTTTTTTGGGGACGAAAAATCAAGATCGACCTTTTGATTCGTGAACCGAATTGATTCTTGTTATCGCTAGTTTTCGAGAGAACAATTATCCTGTGCATCTGTGATCCGCTAATCGGCATGATTTTCTTGCACAGTTGCTAATTTAAGGTAGTCCGAGTGATACGATCCGAGGAAATGTGACATTCAGAGAGAATTCAGGGAGATTTTCTCGCGGTTCCCAGTGTGATAAAAATCTGAGAAAAATCAAGCATATGAAAGATTGTTTTTACGTGATAACAATTCCAAAAAGTTATCAACAAATTGATTAAATAAAAACTTGTTTTAAAAAATCCAGAAAGAACATACCGGGTTGCCGGGGAATTTGTTAAACTATTTTTCTTTCATCAATTTGTTAATAACTTTTTCCAATCATCATTGCGCAAAATTAATCTATCAAACGCACATTATACGGACTTTTTGTCAGATTTTTCAATGGAAATCGTTCGAAATTCTCGGTCAGACTACCTTGAATTGGACGCAGAAACTCGTGTGCGAATTCGAGCATGAAATCGTGCTCGCACTAAAATTTTATTGGCGACTCGTGCTTGACACTGCAAACAACGCCCTGTTCTTGGCGTGCAAACTATTATATTTCAAGCAGGACATGGATACTCGACGTCTGTCCGGCAGTGTCAAGCTGGCAATACTCGTTGGGCTGGCAGTGACTTTGAGGATAGTTGAATACGTCTAGCGTGGGTGGTAATATTCACTTTTCACGCCGGTAACAATCTGACGCGAGCGCGCGCGGCGGTCTCGTTGTACGGTCAAAGCTCGAAGGAATATTGTACGAGATAGCTCGGGTACACGTGAGAGGTTTGCGAATGCAATTCCCGTCAGTCACTACCATAACAGCAAGAATAGAAAAGCGTTGAACAACGTCTCGAGTGCGAAAGTGCCGAGAACGGAGATAACCGTGGAAATAGATGCTCGGCGGAATCGCATCTGTATTTCTCGTGTTTGTCGGTGAGTAGGCAAAACTTCATTGTGAAATCGAATCGAAATGGCGCCGCGGCGAAATTCCATTGTGCGTGTGAGAATAAAAAAGAGAGAAAAATAAATAAATAGAAGGATCGAACGGATTCCCAGGATAGTTTGAAATATCGAGGGATTGCGGGAGATTTTCTCCGTGCGGTTTTCTCATTGGTTACATTAGAGAGCGCGCGAGCAAAACGGAGCTTGAACGTGGGGCAAAATCATCGCCCTCTTTTTGCGCGGGCGTGTATACCATCGAGCCTCGCCGAGCCGAGTATCCGCCGAGAGAGAAAATCCTTTTAACTACCGACCGAGACCCGCTTCTCCGAAGCTTAAGTATAATTTCTTCCTGTCTCGCGGATTATACTTTGCCTCGTTAAATAGTCGGAATTATTGGAGAACCGACGAAAAAACACTCTAGCGTATTACTCGGCGCAATTAACCAATTACGGGACTCTCCATGCATGAATCTCGCTTCTGCGAATATCGATAAATCGATCGGAAAAATTCGCGTATACGAACGGGCACGTTTTGCTCGCATTTTCAATCGATGCAAACCGCTCTTTGTGAATCGCTAAGAGTGCAACTGCGCGCGTAAGAGTACCGGAGTTATATTGTTACAAGGAATCAGCAGCGGGAGATGGGGCCAGTTGAAACATGGATCAAATCAGGACAAACTGACTCAAAGAACCGATGCTCCTTCTCTATAAACTGCAACTGCATATTATACTTTTAAGCTTTCAACTAACCCCGGTCTCCATTAAAAAAATTTTAAACGCAAGAAATTCTTGTATAATTCCGTAGTGGTATTCTAAAATGCAGCTACACAAAGATTCCACCGACAGGTATGCAAAATCATCTAATCATTCAAAAAGCTCAGAGTTCGTAAAATTCGTTCGTCTCGCGATCTCGGCGGTAAACTACGGATTCATACGAATTTTTTTTGTTTTTTTTTTTGTCTCTGTCTCCGGGTGTCTCGAGCGATTGCAGCGCGAGTGCAGGTAGATACGCCGGCGGGGTCCGTGCATCGCGCGGGACTGGAGTCTCGGGTTTGCCCCTCATAGTCTTACCTCGCGAGAGAGCCCAGTACTCTGGAGCGGAGTGCAACGCGGCCACAACCGAGAGAGGAGCCCTCGAGGAAGAGCGAGTCAACGCGAGAGACGAAGCGCGAAGAAGCCAAAGAAGAAAGAAGAAGCGGGTGGCAGAGTGCAGTATAGGTTGCGGAGGCGAGGCCTGCATCTTCGGTGGAAAGAACGCAATGCGAAAAAGGGAAGGGAAGAAGAAGAGGACGAAGAAGAAGGCAGCAGCACGAGGGTGGTGTAAGCGGGGCCTGACACGCGATGCTCGCCTGGGGGAAGCAATCACGCGGCGGGCGGCGGGGGCGGCTCGGGCGCGCGCGACGCAGCGAAAGAAAGAGATGGACGAAGAAGAAAAGTAGAATAAGGCCCGCGAAGAGTGAACAGGGCCCTCAGCGGCTTAACCTGCCAGAGCAGGCCTCGAGACTTCGCTCTCCCTCGCTCTGCCTTGGTTCACCTTAACCGATGCTTCTTTTTTTTTCTACTCTCTTATTCTTTCCTCGCTCTTTCTTCCTTGCACTTTTCGTCTTTCTACTCCTATCATATCCTTCGCCCTGTTCCTATGCCTCCTCTTCTCTATCCTCGTTCTCTTGTGGGGCTCATCCCTCCCTTCGTCGTCGTTGTCGCTGGGATACGCGCACTGCTACGGGGCACTGTGATTACACGGCCGCGATACAACGCCGACAAAACGAGATAGTCGGTATATACGACGCAGGGGAGAGAAGAGACCCGATATACTGTACTTAGCTAATGCTGGTATGCGTTGGAATATGTAGAGTACGCATACGAGTATCGACGATGCTGTGGATGGACCTAGCGAGATTCTCTCGTCTCAACCGCGTATGAAGAACGTGATCGACGAATTCTTTTTTTTTTCCCAAATGGAATAACCGCACATTGCGAACAATGCTTTCGAGCCGAATTCTCGTCGGAGGTTAATCTAGATCGGTTTACCTTTGGCTCTATTTTCGAAATTTTCTGCATTCACGTTTATTTTTTTGGAGGAGACCAGAGCGCGAAACACGAAAGTTAAAGAAACAAAAATGAAGATTCAGAGTGCCATCTGGCTGTGAAAGCCTAAATTTTTTTTTTTGTCGTCGACATTCGGTCTTGCCCCGCGTTTCGTCCAGCCCCAATTTACCTTCTAGACGCGCAACTACGCGGTGCTTCAAGTACGCCGAGGATGTTCGCCAGGAGCAGCTCTGGGGCTAACTATGTAAATGAGAACGGAGAACGGATCGCCTCGCGGTTCAATAGACCTTCGACCCTTGGGTCCGGATAATTTGTTTACGAGCAACGCACACGCGGAGCAGAAAAGGGAGACAGAACGAACCGCGCGGCCGCGGCGGCAGCGGCGACGGCGGCATCGCGCTATGCACCGGCATCTTCGCGTTCTTGGCCCGCGGGCCCCGAAGCGGAGAAGCGGGCAGGCTAAGAGAAGACGCGAAGCTGAAACGCGCGGCGTCGGTGGATGCCGGGGACCAGCGGAGAGAGGGCCATCTCTCAGATTCACCGGGGCCCCGAGCATCTTCCTCGTCCTACCATTCCCTCCTCTTCTCCTTCACTTGGCAGCTCTCTTTGGCTCTCCACCCCCGACGTTCTTCCTCTCCACTGCCCCTTTGCTGTCTGTACTTCTTTCGCTCTCTCCATCTTTCTCTCATTCACCGGTAGAAGCAGATCGCAGACTTCGTTCGCTCTATACGATTTACATACGATTACCCAAGCAAAGTGAAGGCACGCACACCCACGCTATACGAAAGTGGAAAGAGGCTGGAAGAAGAGAGACCTCGGTTACGAGAGACCAAAATGAAAACTAAGAGACCGTACAGGTCTTCTTGAATACGGTCGTATCGTTGGCCAACGCACAGCGATTGGCTCGTGGAAACTCATCCAGAGGAAAACAGATGCCGGCAATGCCTCATTCCCGAGAGCCAATCACTGTGAACCTCTTCGACCGCCGTATGGGTATATAAATAAGTGTGGCAGAAGCGGCAGCAGGCCTGAAATTCTCTTCGTCGTCGTCTCTTCGGCAGGATCGAGAGAGAGTCGCGCCCCGCGGGGGCTTTATACCGCGCACGGTACACCGGGATGTCGATGAGCAGCGGCAGTCGTCGGCGTGGGCCGCTCAGTAGGATACCAGCACCCTGAAGAAGCCCACACCCTTCGGGCGCAAACACACTCGGCTACTCTCGGAAACAATGCCTACCACCACGCGCCACACCGACGTCGTCCTACCGCTTTCGACCTTTGTCCCCTCTCGCGTCTTTATCGCTATTACCGTATCGTCGTTTCTGAACTAAAATGAAGTCGGGCAATTCGCGCAGCGCGGATACTCTAAAAATTAATTATCGTAATATGCAGCCCAATGTCTCAAAGGGCCATGGAATGAAGGGTCGATTTTATCGCCGGTTTCAAATGGACTCGATTTCCTCTTTTCGACCTTCGGCGTATTTATCCTGAAACCGGATCGACTTGAGCGACTGTTGGTTTTTTCATCGAATTGCCAGTCCTTCCAATTCACAATCTTTTTCAGTGCTATATTTTCAGTACTGGTCCGGATCACCTTTTCGGATTTTTTTTTTTCATTGCTATAGCCGCGCTGTTGACGGTCAAGTCATTGGTTCTTAGGTTCAATTCACGGCGACGAATAAAAGGAGTGGCGTCCATAACCGAGGCTTTCACTCTCAACCAAGAGCACAGTTTAAGATACGCTACAATGTATAGATATTTCACGAACTTCGCGAATGTGAGAGAACCGAAATGTCAAGCTAATTTAGAGATAACATTTAGATGGCGGGTTCGTGCCGTGAAGGATATTACGCGTCGTCTATCCAGTTCCTGCAAAGCGCGGATTCCATGAACTCGTTTATTTTTTCTTTTCTTTCCTTTCCGTCGAGAATCGATGGAACACAGTAGGAGTCCTTGGCGTCGGCACAAACAAGGTTTCATCTTTCTTTTCTTCGCTCCGTGTCAACACGAGACGACCGTAGTCGATGAAACGGGAGACTTCGGGAGCGTCGAGAAAGACACGTTTTCCCGGGGGATTGAATGCCCGAGAAATGGAGCGAGAACAAATCGCTGGCTTGCAAGAAATGGGTGAAGAAACGATTTACCGAGCGAATATATTCGAAAGTTCTGATAGGCAAATACGTCGTGAAAAGATTCGGAGAGAAAAATCCTCGGGAATCCAAAGGATTTTCGATCTTGAAAGTTCACAAGACACTCCGAAGGTTGTTAATTTCGAGCAATGTTTTTGTGCCTGGAAATTTGGACTTTATTTCTCTTGGGACCGAATTTTCAGTCGCACATTCAATTTAAAAAAAATCTAAGACATCGGAATGAAAAAGTTGCATGAAAGCCGACAAAAATGGCGAAGCTACCATTGTCGTAAATCTGACGACGCAAACTTCTCTTTAAGCATTAAAGTCTCAAAGAAAATATGAAAAGAAATTCGGTCACATTGTGTCCCAGTCGCGTTAACACGAGCAATGGAAACGACGAATACTTCTCGTCGTCTTTGCCGTAGTGCGAATGCGGCTTTTCACTCTGATGTATACACACGAGTATCTCGTTGAAGTTCTTAGCGGCCATGTAGCCGCAGCCGCCATCTTGTAATTAGGGGATCAAGAAGGCATCGCTTTAATGAGCCGGGGGGCTCGTGCACTCTCGCGTTGCGGGTCTCCGGGCACCGCGAACGGTGCGCAAGCGAGAGCGCGTACGTAAGAAACGAGAGAAGTCGACGAAGGAAGAGACGCGAAGGAGAGAAGCCGACGATGAAGAGAGGCGGGAGAACGAGATAGAGGACATTTCATACTCGGCCAGCGCAGAGACGAAGGCAAGAGAAGATTCAGCGATAAAGAAAGAAAACGGAGCTTGTGTAACGTAAAAGCAAAAGCCAACCGGGAGGATCCGCTTGGGCGGGTGGTGAACAAAATAAATGAAACAAAAAAAAAAATTATATAAAAAAGAAAAAACAAGTCGCGAACCGCGCGGATCGCGAGGGAAGAGAGCAAGCGCAAAATAATTCATACGCGAACCGTGCGGCAAATGGTGGTGCAGTCGGAGAGCTCCGGGGATTCAATTGCAATAAAAACAGTAAGTCGGTAATCTTGGCTGAGCGCAAGAGGCCAAGGGAGTACGAGAGAGATGGCTGGATGATGAAATAAGAAAAATACAAGTTTACGGTGGAAGGAGAAGAGGTCTCTGTGCTTCTGATGCCGGTGCTGCGATGCTGATGCTGGTATAGGTCGAGCCACCGCACGAGTTACGTATCAAGAATCCGCCACGGGCGTGGCCACGGATCAACGAGTGCGCGCACCACCAGCTTCGCTTGCTATGCTTCGCGAACCTCTTCTTCTTTATTTATGCTTTTTCTTTTCACCATTCCTCTTCTACATCCATTCTTTCTTCTGTTCCCTCCATTCGATGTTTCACTGGTAAAGACACATTCCTCGCGCAACGCCGAAGCTTGATTTTCGTTTATCAATGAAATTGATTTATCAATAAGCTCGTTTGCATCTTTGCATCGAGAGTTATTAATACATAGGAAAAAAACATCACAAGTTGAATCTGCTTTATTTGCGTAATCTGTGTTATTCATTGGTGCTCGAATTCAATGAGTGATCGACCGATGGCTATATATTTTTTCGATAACCAAAAAATTTCACTGTTAATATTCTTTGGCAGTTTTTTTCCAAATTTTTCCATTGGGTTTTGTTGCTAAACGAACAGTTTTAAGTTAGCCGACCGACGAAATCTGAGTTTGTCCAAAAAGAAACCTTTTCCGAACCCCGTAATGGTCGGTGGGGTCAGAAAAAAGAGATGATTGATAGATCGTAGACTCGTCTTTATTCGCGCGAGCTGAAACCGCGAATTATACAGAATGGGTTACCACCCTTCTCGAAAAATGCCCGTAATAACACCCCTCTTTCGTAAAATGTCAATCGCGTATCCGTAAACGGTTTGCGGTCGATTTCATCCGCGTGGAAGATCCGAACCTTCGGATCGACAATCGATTTTATGTATACAAGAGTCAGCGGCAATCGAGGCACGGCTATAATTTTCGAATTCATTCTCTCCACTCGGCAGTTCGAACGTGACTCGAGCGAATAAAAGAATCGGTAGAAATCAAACCTATATTCGATAAGCGGCTCTCGACTGTGGAAGTCTCTTTTGTTTTTCAATATTCTATCGTATTTTTCTTATTTATTACTATTCTTTTTCTCAACGGTGGAAAGTGTGAGGGCGCGTCGGCCCTTTGTGTGTTTGTAGAGAAGCAACAGCTCTCAACCGCCAACGATAGTTTGGACACGAAGAAAGCAATGATGGTTTTCTCTACTCGCAATAGCTGCTCTCCCCCGTTTACGCCGTTTCACCTCGTGAATCAGATACGCAGGTATATCTGCAGCATAATATATCACACGAGCGAGAAAGCCGAGTGGAAAAGAGTGAAACCGAACGGTTTATAGTGGTATAGAAAAGACGAGGGAGAGAAGTCGGAGGCCTCGCGCGCGGGCGCGCGAGCGTTTGCTGGCCCAGCAAAAGTTGCCCTCGGGACATGCGGGTGTATAATCTTTGCTTGGCCGCCCGAGCCAGAGAGCGGAGCTAAGAGTTTGGGCCCAATTACAGGGCCAGTACCACCGAACGAACG